>OW121770.1:25255718-26511572 GCA_933228765.1 Miltochrista miniata | reverse complement strand
GGAGCTGGACTTTACCAAGTAAGGGTACTGTACTGCCTCACGCGAACCCTCCACGGGGGACCTGCGTGCAGGTGCTGCTGCACTTCACCGGGCCGCACGCCAACCAGCTGGAGCTGGACTTTACCAAGTAAGGGTACTGTACTGCCTCACGCGAACCCTCCACGGGGGACCTGCGTGCAGGTGCTGCTGCACTTCACCGGGCCGCACGCCAACCAGCTGGAGCTGGACTTTACCAAGTAAGGGTACTGTACTGCCTCACGCGGACCCTCCACGGGGGACCTGCGTGCAGGTGCTGCTGCACTTCACCGGGCCGCACGCCAACCAGCTGGAGCTGGACTTTACCAAGTAAGGGTACTGTACTGCCTCACGCGGACCCTCCACGGGGGACCTGCGTGCAGGTGCTGCTGCACTTCACCGGGCCGCACGCCAACCAGCTGGAGCTGGACTTTACCAAGTAAGGGTACTGTACTGCCTCACGCGGACCCTCCACGGGGGACCTGCGTGCAGGTGCTGCTGCACTTCACCGGGCCGCACGCCAACCAGCTGGAGCTGGACTTTACCAAGTAAGGGTACTGTACTGCCTCACGCGGACCCTCCACGGGGGACCTGCGTGCAGGTGCTGCTGCACTTCACCGGGCCGCACGCCAACCAGCTGGAGCTGGACTTTACCAAGTAAGGGTACTGTACTGCCTCACGCGGACCCTCCACGGGGGACCTGCGTGCAGGTGCTGCTGCACTTCACCGGGCCGCACGCCAACCAGCTGGAGCTGGACTTTACCAAGTAAGGGTACTGTACTGCCTCACGCGGACCCTCCACGGGGGACCTGCGTGCAGGTGCTGCTGCACTTCACCGGGCCGCACGCCAACCAGCTGGAGCTGGACTTTACCAAGTAAGGGTACTGTACTGCCTCACGCGGACCCTCCACGGGGGACCTGCGTGCAGGTGCTGCTGCACTTCACCGGGCCGCACGCCAACCAGCTGGAGCTGGACTTTACCAAGTAAGGGTACTGTACTGCCTCACGCGGACCCTCCACGGGGGACCTGCGTGCAGGTGCTGCTGCACTTCACCGGGCCGCACGCCAACCAGCTGGAGCTGGACTTTACCAAGTAAGGGTACTGTACTGCCTCACGCGACCCTCCACGGGGGACCTGCGTGCAGGTGCTGCTGCACTTCACCGGGCCGCACGCCAACCAGCTGGAGCTGGACTTTACCAAGTAAGGGTACTGTACTGCCTCACGCGAACCCTCCACGGGGGACCTGCGTGCAGGTGCTGCTGCACTTCACCGGGCCGCACGCCAACCAGCTGGAGCTGGACTTTACCAAGTAAGGGTACTGTACTGCCTCACGCGGACCCTCCACGGGGGACCTGCGTGCAGGTGCTGCTGCACTTCACCGGGCCGCACGCCAACCAGCTGGAGCTGGACTTTACCAAGTAAGGGTACTGTACTGCCTCACGCGAACCCTCCACGGGGGACCTGCGTGCAGGTGCTGCTGCACTTCACCGGGCCGCACGCCAACCAGCTGGAGCTGGACTTTACCAAGTAAGGGTACTGTACTGCCTCACGCGGAACCCTCCACGGGGGACCTGCGTGCAGGTGCTGCTGCACTTCACCGGGGCCGCACGCCAACCAGCTGGAGCTGGACTTTACCAAGTAAGGGTACTGTACTGCCTCACGCGACCCTCCACGGGGGACCTGCGTGCAGGTGCTGCTGCACTTCACCGGGCCGCACGCCAACCAGCTGGAGCTGGACTTTACCAAGTAAGGGTACTGTACTGCCTCACGCGGACCCTCCACGGGGGGACCTGCGTGCAGGTGCTGCTGCACTTCACCGGGCCGCACGCCAACCAGCTGGAGCTGGACTTTACCAAGTAAGGGTACTGTACTGCCTCACGCGGACCCTCCACGGGGGACCTGCGTGCAGGTGCTGCTGCACTTCACCGGGCCGCACGCCAACCAGCTGGAGCTGGACTTTACCAAGTAAGGGTACTGTACTGCCTCACGCGGACCCTCCACGGGGGACCTGCGTGCAGGTGCTGCTGCACTTCACCGGGCCGCACGCCAACCAGCTGGAGCTGGACTTTACCAAGTAAGGGTACTGTACTGCCTCACGCGGACCCTCCACGGGGGACCTGCGTGCAGGTGCTGCTGCACTTCACCGGGCCGCACGCCAACCAGCTGGAGCTGGACTTTACCAAGTAAGGGTACTGTACTGCCTCACGCGGACCCTCCACGGGGGACCTGCGTGCAGGTGCTGCTGCACTTCACCGGGCCGCACGCCAACCAGCTGGAGCTGGACTTTACCAAGTAAGGGTACTGTACTGCCTCACGCGGACCCTCCACGGGGGACCTGCGTGCAGGTGCTGCTGCACTTCACCGGGCCGCACGCCAACCAGCTGGAGCTGGACTTTACCAAGTAAGGGTACTGTACTGCCTCACGCGGACCCTCCACGGGGGACCTGCGTGCAGGTGCTGCTGCACTTCACCGGGCCGCACGCCAACCAGCTGGAGCTGGACTTTACCAAGTAAGGGTACTGTACTGCCTCACGCGAACCCTCCACGGGGGACCTGCGTGCAGGTGCTGCTGCACTTCACCGGGCCGCACGCCAACCAGCTGGAGCTGGACTTTACCAAGTAAGGGTACTGTACTGCCTCACGCGAACCCTCCACGGGGGACCTGCGTGCAGGTGCTGCTGCACTTCACCGGGCCGCACGCCAACCAGCTGGAGCTGGACTTTACCAAGTAAGGGTACTGTACTGCCTCACGCGAACCCTCCACGGGGGACCTGCGTGCAGGTGCTGCTGCACTTCACCGGGCCGCACGCCAACCAGCTGGAGCTGGACTTTACCAAGTAAGGGTACTGTACTGCCTCACGCGGAACCCTCCACGGGGGACCTGCGTGCAGGTGCTGCTGCACTTCACCGGGCCGCACGCCAACCAGCTGGAGCTGGACTTTACCAAGTAAGGGTACTGTACTGCCTCACGCGGACCCTCCACGGGGGACCTGCGTGCAGGTGCTGCTGCACTTCACCGGGCCGCACGCCAACCAGCTGGAGCTGGACTTTACCAAGTAAGGGTACTGTACTGCCTCACGCGGAACCCTCCACGGGGGACCTGCGTGCAGGTGCTGCTGCACTTCACCGGGCCGCACGCCAACCAGCTGGAGCTGGACTTTACCAAGTAAGGGTACTGTACTGCCTCACGCGGACCCTCCACGGGGGACCTGCGTGCAGGTGCTGCTGCACTTCACCGGGCCGCACGCCAACCAGCTGGAGCTGGACTTTACCAAGTAAGGGTACTGTACTGCCTCACGCGGAACCCTCCACGGGGGACCTGCGTGCAGGTGCTGCTGCACTTCACCGGGCCGCACGCCAACCAGCTGGAGCTGGACTTTACCAAGTAAGGGTACTGTACTGCCTCACGCGGACCCTCCACGGGGGACCTGCGTGCAGGTGCTGCTGCACTTCACCGGGCCGCACGCCAACCAGCTGGAGCTGGACTTTACCAAGTAAGGGTACTGTACTGCCTCACGCGGACCCTCCACGGGGGACCTGCGTGCAGGTGCTGCTGCACTTCACCGGGCCGCACGCCAACCAGCTGGAGCTGGACTTTACCAAGTAAGGGTACTGTACTGCCTCACGCGGACCCTCCACGGGGGACCTGCGTGCAGGTGCTGCTGCACTTCACCGGGCCGCACGCCAACCAGCTGGAGCTGGACTTTACCAAGTAAGGGTACTGTACTGCCTCACGCGGAACCCTCCACGGGGGACCTGCGTGCAGGTGCTGCTGCACTTCACCGGGCCGCACGCCAACCAGCTGGAGCTGGACTTTACCAAGTAAGGGTACTGTACTGCCTCACGCGGACCCTCCACGGGGGACCTGCGTGCAGGTGCTGCTGCACTTCACCGGGCCGCACGCCAACCAGCTGGAGCTGGACTTTACCAAGTAAGGGTACTGTACTGCCTCACGCGGACCTCCACGGGGAACCTGCGTGCAGGTGCTGCTGCACTTCACCGGGCCGCACGCCAACCAGCTGGAGCTGGACTTTACCAAGTAAGGGTACTGTACTGCCTCACGCGGACCTCCACGGGGAACCTGCGTGCAGGTGCTGCTGCACTTCACCGGGCCGCACGCCAACCAGCTGGAGCTGGACTTTACCAAGTAAGGGTACTGTACTGCCTCACGCGGACCCTCCACGGGGGACCTGCGTGCAGGTGCTGCTGCACTTCACCGGGCCGCACGCCAACCAGCTGGAGCTGGACTTTACCAAGTAAGGGTACTGTACTGCCTAACGCGGACCCTCCACGGGGGACCTGCGTGCAGGTGCTGCTGCACTTCACCGGGCCGCACGCCAACCAGCTGGAGCTGGACTTTACCAAGTAAGGGTACTGTACTGCCTCACGCGAACCCTCCACGGGGGACCTGCGTGCAGGTGCTGCTGCACTTCACCGGGCCGCACGCCAACCAGCTGGAGCTGGACTTTACCAAGTAAGGGTACTGTACTGCCTCACGCGAACCCTCCACGGGGGACCTGCGTGCAGGTGCTGCTGCACTTCACCGGGCCGCACGCCAACCAGCTGGAGCTGGACTTTACCAAGTAAGGGTACTGTACTGCCTCACGCGAACCCTCCACGGGGGACCTGCGTGCAGGTGCTGCTGCACTTCACCGGGCCGCACGCCAACCAGCTGGAGCTGGACTTTACCAAGTAAGGGTACTGTACTGCCTCACGCGGACCTCCACGGGGGACCTGCGTGCAGGTGCTGCTGCACTTCACCGGGCCGCACGCCAACCAGCTGGAGCTGGACTTTACCAAGTAAGGGTACTGTACTGCCTCACGCGGACCTCCACGGGGGAACCTGCGTGCAGGTGCTGCTGCACTTCACCGGGCCGCACGCCAACCAGCTGGAGCTGGACTTTACCAAGTAAGGGTACTGTACTGCCTCACGCGGACCTCCACGGGGGAACCTGCGTGCAGGTGCTGCTGCACTTCACCGGGCCGCACGCCAACCAGCTGGAGCTGGACTTTACCAAGTAAGGGTACTGTACTGCCTCACGCGGACCCTCCACGGGGGACCTGCGTGCAGGTGCTGCTGCACTTCACCGGGCCGCACGCCAACCAGCTGGAGCTGGACTTTACCAAGTAAGGGTACTGTACTGCCTCACGCGGACCCTCCACGGGGGACCTGCGTGCAGGTGCTGCTGCACTTCACCGGGCCGCACGCCAACCAGCTGGAGCTGGACTTTACCAAGTAAGGGTACTGTACTGCCTCACGCGGACCCTCCACGGGGGACCTGCGTGCAGGTGCTGCTGCACTTCACCGGGCCGCACGCCAACCAGCTGGAGCTGGACTTTACCAAGTAAGGGTACTGTACTGCCTCACGCGAACCCTCCACGGGGGACCTGCGTGCAGGTGCTGCTGCACTTCACCGGGCCGCACGCCAACCAGCTGGAGCTGGACTTTACCAAGTAAGGGTACTGTACTGCCTCACGCGAACCCTCCACGGGGGACCTGCGTGCAGGTGCTGCTGCACTTCACCGGGCCGCACGCCAACCAGCTGGAGCTGGACTTTACCAAGTAAGGGTACTGTACTGCCTCACGCGAACCCTCCACGGGGGACCTGCGTGCAGGTGCTGCTGCACTTCACCGGGCCGCACGCCAACCAGCTGGAGCTGGACTTTACCAAGTAAGGGTACTGTACTGCCTCACGCGAACCCTCCACGGGGGACCTGCGTGCAGGTGCTGCTGCACTTCACCGGGCCGCACGCCAACCAGCTGGAGCTGGACTTTACCAAGTAAGGGTACTGTACTGCCTCACGCGGACCCTCCACGGGGGACCTGCGTGCAGGTGCTGCTGCACTTCACCGGGCCGCACGCCAACCAGCTGGAGCTGGACTTTACCAAGTAAGGGTACTGTACTGCCTCACGCGGACCCTCCACGGGGGACCTGCGTGCAGGTGCTGCTGCACTTCACCGGGCCGCACGCCAACCAGCTGGAGCTGGACTTTACCAAGTAAGGGTACTGTACTGCCTCACGCGGACCCTCCACGGGGGACCTGCGTGCAGGTGCTGCTGCACTTCACCGGGCCGCACGCCAACCAGCTGGAGCTGGACTTTACCAAGTAAGGGTACTGTACTGCCTCACGCGGACCCTCCACGGGGGACCTGCGTGCAGGTGCTGCTGCACTTCACCGGGCCGCACGCCAACCAGCTGGAGCTGGACTTTACCAAGTAAGGGTACTGTACTGCCTCACGCGAACCCTCCACGGGGGACCTGCGTGCAGGTGCTGCTGCACTTCACCGGGCCGCACGCCAACCAGCTGGAGCTGGACTTTACCAAGTAAGGGTACTGTACTGCCTCACGCGAACCCTCCACGGGGGACCTGCGTGCAGGTGCTGCTGCACTTCACCGGGCCGCACGCCAACCAGCTGGAGCTGGACTTTACCAAGTAAGGGTACTGTACTGCCTCACGCGGACCCTCCACGGGGGACCTGCGTGCAGGTGCTGCTGCACTTCACCGGGCCGCACGCCAACCAGCTGGAGCTGGACTTTACCAAGTAAGGGTACTGTACTGCCTCACGCGAACCCTCCACGGGGGACCTGCGTGCAGGTGCTGCTGCACTTCACCGGGCCGCACGCCAACCAGCTGGAGCTGGACTTTACCAAGTAAGGGTACTGTACTGCCTCACGCGGACCCTCCACGGGGGACCTGCGTGCAGGTTCTGCTGCACTTCACCGGGCCGCACGCCAACCAGCTGGAGCTGGACTTTACCAAGTAAGGGTACTGTACTGCCTCACGCGGACCCTCCACGGGGGACCTGCGTGCAGGTGCTGCTGCACTTCACCGGGCCGCACGCCAACCAGCTGGAGCTGGACTTTACCAAGTAAGGGTACTGTACTGCCTCACGCGGACCCTCCACGGGGGACCTGCGTGCAGGTGCTGCTGCAGTTCACCGGGCCGCACGCCAACCAGCTGGAGCTGGACTTTACCAAGTAAGGGTACTGTACTGCCTCACGCGGACCCTCCACGGGGGACCTGCGTGCAGGTGCTGCTGCACTTCACCGGGCCGCACGCCAACCAGCTGGAGCTGGACTTTACCAAGTAAGGGTACTGTACTGCCTCACGCGGACCCTCCACGGGGGACCTGCGTGCAGGTGCTGCTGCACTTCACCGGGCCGCACGCCAACCAGCTGGAGCTGGACTTTACCAAGTAAGGGTACTGTACTGCCTCACGCGGACCCTCCACGGGGGACCTGCGTGCAGGTGCTGCTGCAGTTCACCGGGCCGCACGCCAACCAGCTGGAGCTGGACTTTACCAAGTAAGGGTACTGTACTGCCTCACGCGGACCCTCCACGGGGGACCTGCGTGCAGGTGCTGCTGCACTTCACCGGGCCGCACGCCAACCAGCTGGAGCTGGACTTTACCAAGTAAGGGTACTGTACTGCCTCACGCGGACCCTCCACGGGGGACCTGCGTGCAGGTGCTGCTGCACTTCACCGGGCCGCACGCCAACCAGCTGGAGCTGGACTTTACCAAGTAAGGGTACTGTACTGCCTCACGCGGACCCTCCACGGGGGACCTGCGTGCAGGTGCTGCTGCACTTCACCGGGCCGCACGCCAACCAGCTGGAGCTGGACTTTACCAAGTAAGGGTACTGTACTGCCTCACGCGGACCTCCACGGGGGACCTGCGTGCAGGTGCTGCTGCACTTCACCGGGCCGCACGCCAACCAGCTGGAGCTGGACTTTACCAAGTAAGGGTACTGTACTGCCTCACGCGGACCCTCCACGGGGGACCTGCGTGCAGGTGCTGCTGCACTTCACCGGGCCGCACGCCAACCAGCTGGAGCTGGACTTTACCAAGTAACGTATTCACCTCTATGTATTAAGCTCGTCACATTGATGTCGAAAACGATGAAGCCATGGCTACGTCTAGCGATGGCAGCATAGGTCACTCTCACACTTGACAGTAGTCAACTCAACTTGCAAAACCCGAGGTCGTTAGATGAGAAAAGCACATGTTTGTATTATTTACTAGCTGGTGCCCCCGACTTTATCCGCAACCAATAGTGTTTCTGTTTTTGCATCACAGGGATAATAATCTATACCTATACCAGATTTAAGCCGATCCGTTCAGCTGCTGGACCGTGATTGAGTAACAAACATCCAAACATCTTCACAAATTTTCATATTTACAATATTATAGTAGGATAATAAAAATAATTAAAAACGTTAGTGCAGGTTAAATTTTAAATAATAACTTACACAAACTTCTGACCACAACTTAGCAAATACTTAATGAAATCTGGAAAATCCAACTACAGAGCATAAAGAGGACAGACAAAATGATTCTGCCTTGATCTGAACCAATAAGGGTTCTTACCATCTATCTATTCTGTTATTGACTTGCTCGGTTATGTCCGTAATATTATAAAGAGTGATGAAGTGTATTCCGTGTACTTGACTTGAAAAACGCCTTTAATTTGGTCAATCAGGAGAATCACGACGGTCTTCTAGAATAGGTCGCTAATGCTAGTATACATGGATCGCTGATTAGATGGTGTGAGTCATATAGGTATACTTAACTGGCCGCAGTTAGTGCACACTCGTGGACTCAGATTCAAAACATGTCTCATTCTATACGGAGTTTCACAGGGATGCCATCTTGGGCCCCTTTTCTTTCTCATATACATAAACGATATACTAAGCGCCATCATGTAATCTCAGTTTAAGCTATACGCTGATGATTTGAAAATATACCAACCATTTTCTAACCTCAGGAATACGATAATACTTCAATTAAATATGAATTCAGTATAGGTGTTCGAGTGTGTAATTAATTTGTATATCCCCAGACTACTGGCGACGGGGCGGCTGGACTCGGCCAGCATCTCCATCCCGGGCTATGTGAACACCAAGCGCAAGAAGAGCATCTCGTACCGACCGTGCGGCGTCACCGACCCTAACGAGAACAAGAGTAAGTGGCCCTTTGCAGCTTGTTATTCCCTAGATTTTCTGCAATAATTAGAATCTTAAAGTCAACTTTGCATCTGGAACGCTCGTATGTGGTACAGGCCGATAGGGATCTTTCTTCTGCGTAAGTTTCGATCGTATGTGGGTTTTCAGAGGGGGTATTAAATAGAATTGCAGGGTTGTTAAAGTAAGCGCATGTGCTTACTCAGTCGTAGTCGGTGTTGTTGTTCCGAAGGTGAAACACGTGTGGCAAGATAAGACATTTTACACAAGATGCCTTCCTGTGCGTTCCCGAAGTAGAAAAACACTACCCTAAATTCGAATAAACCGGCCAAGTGCGAGTTGGACTCGCCCATGAAGGGTTTCGTAGCAGCAAGTAACATAATATAAAAGTTCTTGTAGTTCGTTGTAACTTTGATTGATGTTTTAACACGTTCGCAGTGGTAGTGATTTTTCCAACCGATAATTTCGGTTTACGACGTATTAAAAAAAAACTACCAGCTCTATCTCGTTCAAACCAATTTTCGTTGGTAGTTTTTATGGCAATGTACATTATATATTCTTTTTAGGAAGTGTCTCTTGCCAAACTATTCACTTTAGAAAAAAATTACGTCAGAAACCTCAATAACATTTTTGAAGACCTATCTATAGACCCCCAAAATTTACTGCGTTTTATCTAGTTTTATATAAGAATCTTAATGCGGTTCACAGAATACATCGAGTTACCAAGTTTCAATAGCATAGGCCTTATAGTTTCGGAGAAAAGTGGCTGTGACACACGGACGAACAGACAGACAGGCAGACAGACATGACGAATCTATAAGTGTTCCGTTTTTGCCATTTGGCTACGAAACCCTATAAAGAATGTATTGTGCATTGGTGGAAGAGGTCGAGTGTAACTCCTTTACATACATACATATAATCACGCTTGTCTCCCATCGGGGTAAGCAGAGACTATGGCTTTCCACTTGCTACGATCCTGACATACAACTTTTGCTTCCTCTACTTTCATAACTGTTTTCATACACGCTCGCCGGGTAAGGGTACTCTTGACCTTGCCTTTGTAACTCCTTTGATGTAGCTTTTATTCATAGACTACTGTGTCTGTGACCACTTTCGATTAGTAGGACCGAAATCACGCCTTTGTCCCCAAAGAGGTAGGCATCGGAATACTATATTCGCCCACATTTTGGGATCAGATAGCGTTGTGTGAAATGTAAAAAAAAAAATTCATCATTTGTATTTGTCCTACGCACCTAATAGGTGGTGATCCTATTCGCGTCTTTATCCCCGAAGGGGTAGACAGAAGCATATCACATGCCCACATTTCAACTTTAGATAATGTCCTATGTAACATGTAGTAAGCCGACTTGCCATGTTGAAATGGACAGGTGCTGGTGTTGACTGCCCGCTGTTGAAATCTTTCAAAATAGTAGTATTATAGTATTAGTATGTTTGATGAAAATCGTATAATTTTCCAGAGAACACATACTTCTTCTCGCGGCCTCGCTCCAGTGCGTGGAAACTTCAAGTAACAGCCGTGGTACCGCTGCTTGTGACACTGGCGCACCTCCTACTGTAGATCTTAGTATTTATAACAAATTGTAAATATAGCTCAATAAAGTTATTGATTTGTTTTATATTGCTGTGTCTTTATTACCTGTGGTAGACTTTATGGATGCTATAAGTACTGCACTCCTATTGGCTAACGCCAGACGGTGACTCATATCCTAAAACATCCATTTCACGTAACGGTATGATATTGAAGTAAGTACTAACATTTTGTTCAATGACTATAATACTACCTGTAAAAGAGCTATATCGAGGGGTCGGCAAAGGCATAGTTTACGCCCACATTTCACCTTATAGTTTCATGTTCTACGTAAAAGGTGGTGAGCCTATTGCCGTTTTAAAAAAATACATACATACATACATACGGTCACGCCTTTATCCCCGAAGGGGTAGGCAGAGGCATATTATATGCCCACATTTCACCTTTAAAAAAAAGCCTTTAGATTATTATGACCCTTCCTTTCATAAACTCAAAATGGAAATTAAGGGACATCCTTTGGAAGGGCATATTACACCTATCTATACTTATAATAAAACTGCTCAACAGTTTTATTATAAGTAAAGATAGGGTCGAGAGTCTGTACATTGAAGATATTTTGAAAATTTAAATCGAAGGGCGTTCTATAATCGATACTGAAGCCGAAAATGTAATCTATACTTATAATAAAACTGTTGAGGGTCGAGAGTCTGTACATTGAAGATTCGACGCGGACTGAATGGTTTTACAATAGCCTTAATCATTAAGCTCTTTTATGATTAAGCAAACAGGGCAGTTCCACACGCTCCTAGGAGTCTGATGAAGAAATACCTCGCCTTTCATAAACCTTATGTGACGTAAACAAAGTTGCGAGGGTCAGCTAGTTATTAATATTAATGTCCATTAGGATGATACAGGTAAATGGAAATGAGTTGCTTGCACTTAAATATTTATTACTGTAGCTTGTTATTTCATGTTATGTATTTGCAGACTATTTAAAAGAGTGGCCGTGAGTTTTATAGCCAGGTTCTTCCTCACAGGCTCTGCAAATCAGGCAGTAAATGTAAATGTAGAAGCAACAACCTCGACGTTCAGTGTTACCATGTAACCTACCGGAATAGTTATTTTCATATTCACAAATTCTTAGAACTGAAATCAGAACATTAGTTCAAACGCTTATCCAGAATAAAGTTTGTTTTAGTTTTTACTTTTTAGTTGGGTTTTTATTTCGGCTTCACAGCACGCATGCGCCACACCCATTTCGATAACCCTCGACCCCTGTCTCGCGCTGACAGTTATGAACCGACCCTAAAGCTGCCAACATGCGTTCCAAAGTGCGGCTCCTACTTTTGTTCCTATATTCAGTCCACGCGAACCTTGAAGGTCCATTTTTGTTCTTCGGACCCAAGTCCTTAGACAAATACAAAAGACCAGCGCTAAAATACCTCGACCAGGATGACTTGATGCGTATATATGGAGAACAGGCCGCGATAGTGGTGTTTAATAACCAGGATTCTGTGCCCCTATCCAGTGGGTATTTCCCAAGGCTGCGCAAGATGCTGGAAGGTCACACTACGCTGGTCTTGCCGCAAGACTTCCTTGATGTGCACCCGGATTACATCAGTAATGAGACTCAGGTGAGGAAACAGCGGCATTACTTGGATTGGTAATGCAGTTGATAAGTTGATATCTCTGCTTTCTCTATTGGGCGGCCCCCTAACCAAAACTGAGGAACAGGGGAGATCGAAATCAACTCTGGGAATGTTGGGAACTCCGTTTGGATTCCGATCCCCGGTTGTCTCATGTTCTCAGGGCTTGGTCCTTGAAACGAAAGAGAACAGTTTCTCGTAGTTCCGTTTCAACTACGGATGTTATTTATTTTCTCTCTGTTTACATAATTCTGCATAGATAAACGTTTTCAATTGATTAGGGAAAAGACAGATGATAAATAATAATTTAAAATCCTTAAAACAATACTTTCTGACTTATGATTGGTTTGACAATTTAGTGATTTTACGACAGGAGTTGAGTTATTTTTCTTACACGAACATTTCAGAGAGGACTATAAATCTACGTTCTGTATATTAAGTTAGGGATAGAAATGTCCAGCTTAATACAGAACATAGATTACTTAAAGTGCTGCTACTACAAGAAACTGTTTTCCCTCGTGATTTCTAGGACCGCAAGATAACAGGGCTCTGGTCCATTTGTCAGCAGATGTAACCAGTTTTAAGCTGAGAAGTCACGCTTATGTGCTGAGTACGTGAAAGAAAATAGTACTAAATCCTGCAGATAATGAATGTTTGAATATCAAACTGGTTACGTAATCGGTGTGAACCGGAATTGTGACTCCATTGAAAGTAAATAGGGGTCGAGAGAATGCGCGCAGGGTTGCGCACCACTTTATCGATTTTACATGACATGGGCAACAAGTGGGTTGCACAGATACGGTAGGTTAGGTGTGTATTTAAAAAGTCATGATAATTTGAACTATAAAATGTGTTGTTGAAATCCCGACTGATATATTAATGCATTTGTATATTACCCACCTATGCTGTCACGCCTGAACTACTGAACTGATTTCGATGCACTTTCTACAGCGATAGAATAGAGGTTGGGAAAAAATATATAGCACACCGCGGTGGAGTCAGTCAGAACTAGAAGTTAGTTAGTCAGTATTTGGGAAGACATTACACAGGTCAGCATATTGCCGTGATGAAAAGAAAAGGCGCAAATTGTGACTATCTGCGCGCGGCGCGGCGGTTAAAATTGTTTAGCCGCCCTGTGGACCCATGGCACCCCAGCAGTATGATATTTTGTCTTTTAATTTAGTTCGTATAAATGATACCGCCCGCCTGAATAAAATAAGCCATAATGACCATATCTACAGAAAACACATTGACAGAAAAACGTCGAATCACTCACTTCTAGCTGATATTTTTCGAGGGTGCCATGCGCCCGGAATGGTCCTATTTAGTAGTTCTTGTTCTTTCAGGTGTTGACTCTGCAGGGTCCCTGGTCAGAGCGTGACGCTCAGATGACCGAGACCTTCGCACGCTTGCAAGACATCTACGGAGCTGGCAGAGTTCTCGGAATTTTAGGTACGTACTTACTTAAAGTTATTCCTAAGTTTTATGGACAACTTTAAAGTGGGAAGGGACCTTTCGTCGACTAAAATGTGTAGGTAAAAGATCCACCATGGATCTACGAGAAGTTTTAATTCATTGATACATAGGTACAAAGCTTTTTATGTGTCTGCACACTTGGAACACGAGTTCTGAAGGTCGGATTTGGATACAACAAGGATTAGCGCAGGGATCACCTTGATTCGTTCCATTTTGACTCTTGTAACTGTAAGGGTGCTTGGCGCTGCAACGGCGCTTCTAAATATTGCATGAAAGCTGGTGGTGGCGCGTCTGGCGCGCCATTGTGGCGCTACTGCTGCGCTTCCTCGCGCCTCTAATTTGAAGGTGCCCTTACTACCAAAAACCCTTGTCAGTACAAACTTTCCCGTTTAAAAATGTAGCTTTTTTAATGTTACAGGCAACTCAGTGTCCCAAAGTCAGTCAGTGGACTATCCGGACGGTGAGCCGTGGTCGAGGGTGAGAAGACAGGCGCCTACGGATGAGACGCTCAGTTCAGTGACGCCTGACGACGACAAGCCTCCAAAGTATATGCAAAAGTTTGCCTTGTACAACGCCACTACGGGTAAGAAATTGTCTTTACACATGTTTACGTTAACGCAAAGTACCCGCAAAGAAGATAGATTCATATCAGATGGACGAAAACTGGGGCGTCTACTAGTATAGAATAAATAGTTAACTAAACGGTTTTACACTCGCATATTTACTGCCGCGCCGTGTAGAAGCATGCAGGGGCAGATGCAGAGCACCCAATGGCCATCAACATAGCTAAGCACTAATGACACAAAAGCTAGTAGATGAAAGAAACGGTGGTCGCCCTCTCAGAACTGATTGTAGCGTAAGGAGGAATGGCTATTTGACAGTGGCAGGGCACTCCATTCCGTAGACACAAGAGTCATGTCTTTTCACGCTCCACTTGAAGAACCATAGTTGTAAAAAGGGAGACGCACATGTGCTGCCTGTGCTGGTAAATATTCAGTGTGTTTCTACGACTTTCACAGGGTCGTCAGCTGACCTTGTGTGATCCAGACACAAAGTCAGCTCTCCACCACAGCGCCATCTAACGATACGAAAGGAAATCAATATACTATATTATGATATATTTTTCAGCACAACCTGGAAAGGGCGCGCTCCTATATTCGTCAGGATGGCCAGAGCTCCGTCGGCCCAACCAGACGACAGTCGTCTTCAACACGCCGGTCGCCAGGCCCACCATCAAGGTGTCCAAGCTTTACACCACCATGGTGGTCACCTTCATTGATGAGAACAAGGAAAAGGTAAGTACGTAAATATTTGCTACCTTCTGTTTTATACCACCTAGGTGGCAGACAATCAGCCCACGTGATCCAAAGTAGTCATCGCAGCTTACGGAAGTTTGCAACACCAGAGACGCCATCTCGCTCTGCCGACCCTGCAAGAACTTTCCAAGACCCCTTTTATAGATCCCTACCTACTAAAGACGTTCGGCAAAACTGAGGCAGGGATTCAATCCAATTCATAAGCGTGCGCTGAAGAAAGCTCTTGTCTGTTTCACGAGCACGAGCTCTCTAGACAAAAAGTGTCAGGATTAGGACGAATACAGTCTGTGGTGAGAGTTGCGATGGTAGAAAGCAGCCGTATGTATCATTTACGCCTTTTTTTACGTGAGGGAAAATCCTCATGGATGCTATGCCAGACTCCTACCGACTAAAAAACCTCGCGTATCCTGCCTAACAGCCTACAGTTGGGAGCCCCGGGTAAACCCTCGGAAGGATACCCCTGGACTCCCAAATCATTTTTGCCTACCCAAACTATAATAACAGTAACTTGTATTCGTTGTAGATGTATCTGGAGTTCAGTTTCAAGCAGTCGGCGGGCTGGTGGACGGCCGTGGGCGTGGAGATCAAGTTCGGGCTGAACACGACGGGGCTGAGCCTCACGGCGCCCACGCCGCCCGACGCGCCCTCCGCCGTGCTCGGCCGCTCCTACCACTGCTCGCTGCCGCTCGTGTACTCCTCGCCTGAGGCCGTGCTCGTGCTACCTGATGTGCAGGTATACACATGGCTCCACTAATCTGTATTAAGAAGATTACCAGCTCACTCTCTCATGTATCAACGCTCAGCCTAGGCTCGGATCTTGCACCAGAAACATGAAATTTCCTTATAATGTAGGGAACGCGGGGTCCACTAACATCTCCTCGCTGTACATCCTGGACAACGGCGTAAACACCACTCCCTTGCCCAGGATTCCTTTCCTAGCGGAGCCACATGTGGGTTGCTCGGATGTGTGTGTGTGTGTGTCGCTACCAGCTGTGGTAGTTTACGTATATGCAGGCTCTTCATTAGCATAGGCGAACCCACCCAGCTCAGGTATGGGTTGGTACGGTGTAGGGTTGTGAGTAATAAGACACAACGAGTGACGGAATATTACTGATTATTTATTAAAGGAACATCAAATATATAGTCTTACGAGCTATGGAGTACATACACACTTATATCTATACTACATCTCCCACATAAAAAAAAATAAAAAATTATTAAATTACACATAATTTTTTATTACTAATTAAAATTAAAACAGTAAGTATCTATGTTATCTATACCTATAAAAAAAATAAAATGTTATCATGAAGAAAAACAAAATAATTTTTAAAGACTAAGTGTTATATAATTTTGTCCTATTTTTATGGACTACATCCACCTTACCATTCTTAATAATTTCTACATTAGGTGATATATCTTTTACTACTACGTATGGTCCAGAATAAATGCAAGTAAATTTGTTGCCTGTTTCTTCTTTCAATAATATTTGATCGTTAGGTGCATAATGAACAGGTTTCATTTTCAAATCAAATTGCTGTTTTCGTAACTCTTTTTTCTGTATTATATTTTTACGTGCATCATTCTGCGCAACTTGTAACCTATATTTCAGTTCGAGAGGATAATTATCGTGATTATAAAGCGGTTCAATGGTTGTTGATAAATTGCTAGGCAGATTACATTTCTTTCCGAATACCAATTCAAATGGAGTATAATTAGTAGTACTATGTACTGAGGTGTTATATGAGAAGCACCAGTAGGGTAACCATGTGCTCCAGCTCTCAGGATAATTGTTGGATTGTATTCTTAGATAGGCACCTAAATGTTTGTGAGTGACTTCTAAGGACCCGATACTTTGGTGCCTATAGGCTGTAGAATTTAATTTATTTATATTTAATAATTTACAAACATCTGACATTATACTACTCATAAATTCGGAACCCCTGTCGGTTGCTATCGTACTAGGAACACCATATTTTAAAATAAAATGTTCAACAAATGCTTTTGCAACGTCATTTGAATTTTTCGAAACGAGTGGACATGCTACTACATATTTTGATAACTCGCACTGCATACTTAATATATAAGAATAATTATATATGTCCTTATCTAACGGTCCTACTATATCTAAGTATATTTTTTCGAAGGCCGTATGAGCCGTAGTAGTTATTACCATTGGCTCCTGCGTATATGTTGAATATTTTTGTGTCTGACACTTATGACACTTTTTGACAAAATCCGTTACATCTCGCTCCATATTGGGCCAAAAATAATATTTTTTAATATTATTTAGCATTCGCCTAATACCCGCGTGGCCACTGGTGGGTAATAGATGAAAGTCGTTTATAATAACTTTTATATCGTCCTTGTCAAAAATTCTTTTAACATTTTGTAAAATGCAAAGTCGGGGTAAGGGCTTGTATGTGCCCTTTTTCATCTCTGTCACTAACTTGTCAATAAATTCATTATTTATATTATTTTTTATTAGATATATCTCTTCTATATTATGTAAGTGACAATATTCACCGAGCTCCCTCACAAATGCGGCTGGCGTCAATTGCGATCGGGCTGCCGGATTTATAAACATAGACATTTGATACGGCACGTAACACAGTGTACCTGACCTACTCAACTGCATATTATCATCATTTAATTGTAACTTATTCCATTGCCTATTAGTACTAAACCTTAATTCAACACATTCTTTTGGTTTACTATGCGTTTCCACGACTTTTGGTTGATCAGGCCAATCGTCAGTGATACTCATATCTCCTGGAGAACTGTCTCCTAATAACTTCTTTTTTTGACCTCGAGTCATAACATTTATGGCACATTCATGCATCTCTTTCAGTTCCTGTGAAGATAAACATACTCGTGACAATGCGTCTGCAGCCACATTGCACTTCCCTGGCACATAGTTTACCTCGTAATCATATTCATCCAGAATTAATCTAAATTTTAATAATCTACTCGAAGGGTCTTTTAAATTAAATAAATAAATTAACGGTTTATGATCCGTAAAAATCTTAAATTTACGACCGTACAAATAAGGTCGAAAATGTTTTACTCCCCATACTATAGCCAACAGCTCCTTTTCTATAGTCGGGTAATTCCTTTCCGCATTGTTTAGACTTCTGCTTGCATACGCGATAGGACGGCCGTCTTCATTAGACAGTATGGCGCCTAGTGCATATCCTGATGCATCCGTATGTAGAGTGAACATATTTTCATTCGAGAAATTGGGATATTGTAAAATTGGAGGTGACATTAAACTTTGCTTTAATTTTTCAAAGCTCATCTGACATTCTTTATCCCACTTGAATTTAACATTCTTTTTACATAAATTATTTAAAGGATAGACTATATCCGCAAAATTTTTAACGAATTTTCTGTAATAATTAGCAAACGCGACAAAGCGTTTTACCTCGTCTACATTCTGTGGTATTGGATAGCTTTTTATGGCATTTATTTTTTCGGGATCCGGAAGGACACCCCTGTCCGAAATAAGATGACCTAAATATAACATCTCCTTCTTTAAAAATACGCATTTAGCGGCATTTAACTTAAGGTTAACTTTTCTGAGTCTTTCGAAAACGTCCATTAGGTGTTTATTATGCTGAGATAGGGATTTTGCGTAAACTATTAAATCGTCTTGATATACCAGACATTTTTCATAGTTAAGGCCTGCCATTGCAATGGTAATCATCCTAGAAAATGAATTCGGGCTAGTGCGAAGACCCATCGGCATCCGGGTCATACAAAATTGTCCTGATGAAAAAGCCGTATATTTTCTACTGTCAGGATCTAAACTAACATTGTAAAATGCTTGATGTAAGTCTAAATGACTAAAATATATGCATCCTGATAACGAGTCTAAAATCTCTGTAATGTTAGGAAGTGGGAACTTATCATTTTCTATGACATTATTCAGTTTCCTGTAATCTATGACTAATCGCCATTTTTTCTCACCACTAGCATCAGCCTTTTTAGGCACTAGTAAAATTGGACTGGACCAATCGCTTGTGCATGGCTCTATTATACCTTCACGTAACATACTATCTATTTGTCTATTTATTTCTGTCTTTTGCGCATAAGGCAATCTATAGGGTTTTATAAAACAGGTTCAGCATTAGGTTTTAATCGAATAGAATGTTGGTATATATGTGTAGTAGTAAATTTGTCCCCAGCGAGAAAGAATATATCAGGATATTTTGCGCAAATATTTTCAATTGAACTTTGTTCTTCTTTATTTAAGTGCTGTAGATTTAACAACGAGAAAATCCTTTTAACCCGGTCTGCACTCTTGTCACACTTATCAAAACTACAAACATTGTAATCCGAAGCACTATGTATAATCGGTTGCAATTGGTCTAAAACTAACTCATTTTCCGTGGTATTTAAAATTTGTAAAGGAATCTTTCCATCAATTGGTTTTACTAACGCACTAGCTATAAATACCCCTTCGCCTAATTCGGAACAACATACAACACACTCCTTATATTCATTTGTTTGTATAAAATGAGTTGACTCCGACCTAGGAGGTATGATAAATGAACTCTTATTATAATTATCCGCTATAATAGGCAATGTTATTTTATTTGTACCCATTTGTAACGTTAAACTTCTATTACTGTAATCTAATAATGATTTATGTTTTCTTAAGAAGTCATCACCGATGATTCCCTGCGCCGAACATGGCAATGTTTTAAAAACATAGAACATATGCGTAAATGAAACATTATTAGTCACTAAATTTAAATAAACGTAACCTATTGACTGGACTGTGCCCCCGAGTCCATTGATCTCCGTATTCTTATAATGAAATGGAATCTGATTCTCGATAAGATGTTTATGTTTTATGGCTGAGATTGAAGCACCTGAATCAATTAACCATCGATACGGGTAACCATTTATGGAAAGTTCAATAGTCGAGTTGTTATGACATGAAAAGATATATTTTTTACTCACGAAAAAACTGCTTCGAGTTTTCCGATCCATCTTTTTCACATAGATCAGTCATAACCTGCATAGATTCAGAATTTTGTGTCCACTTGTTTCGATTAGAGTTAAAAGAATACTTACCTCTGTTCGGTTGTCGCGACATGTTTTTCCACGAACCTCGTGTAAACTGCCCTCGGCCGGCAGCCTGGTGGTTGTTCTGTTGTCTACCACGATCCTGGCCTCTGTTAGATTGTCCTCTAAAGGTACGACTATAATGTCCTCTAAAATAATTACCTGAACCTTGCCTAGGATAATTTTGACTAAATGCCCTAATTTCACCCGAGTTTGGAGGAGGCATCGAAGCTTCCTCTTCGATTGCTGCCTGTATGGCGTCCTTTAACGAATCGAAATTACGGGCTGAAATAATGGTACTCAAACGACGATTTCGTAAACCGTCCGAAAATCGCTTAATAGCTTGTTTCTCATTCAGTGGCCGTAAAACTTTGTAATTTTCAGACTTGCCTTCAGATTGCGAAATAGTTAAATCCACAAACATCTCAGAAATAGCCTTTCCATAGTCATCTATAGATAAATTATTTTGGCAAAAAGAATGTAATCTGCTTTGCAAAGCTGCTTTAGGAAGCAAATTGAACTTCATATCTTTCAGTAAGTCTTCAACTGAGTCATAGTCCGTACATAATCTTAATTTAGCTGCTTGAGACAACCGACTTTTTAATACAAAAGTAATAAGCTGTTTTTTCGATTGCTCATCCAATAAAGAACTATAATACTCTATGCTATCGATTATCTGTTTAAGGCTAGCTTCATCACTATTTGTTATACTAGGTATCAAGTTTAGAGCAACTTTTAATTCAAATTTAGCCATTTTTGATGTATAATTAATATTTTTCCCTTGAATACAATTTTCCTCTTGACTTGCCCTTTCAGAGTCAGAGCTGTCACTATTCTTTTCACATAAATCTCTTATTTGTAAATAAATTTCATTTATTTTAATCTTATAATTATAAATTAAATCTATTTCCTCATATTTAAAATCTCTAATATTATTGTCTACGTTCTTCAGTAATTTTTCAAAAGATAAAAATAAAGTGTTCGATTCTCTTAATTTTATACTACATACCTTAGAGTCACGTCTACGGGTAGGGCCTACTTTTATTAAATATTTCCGTATTGCACACAGTTCACTGTATATATTGTTCAGTTTTTCAGCCATTCGCTTTTATTAGTTCATAAAATCACCCACAAATATTTTGAAATAACTTTTCTGCACTTGACTAACGCACACATACATACGCGATTTATATATATCATAAGGTTACATAAATTACTATAACTCCCTTCTGTAACTTTTATAACGCGCACTCAGCTGCTTTAGGTTGTACAGTACTCCGACGACGTCCGGACCACCTCAAGCCTCGAAACACTTGGGCGTTCATTTCTTGGCGCATCCAGCGCGTATGGCACTTCTTATATGCCTTGTACGCCATGACTAGGAACACGACTCCCAGTAAAATGACAATTACAATGGAGATAGCGGTTTGGGTACTTAAGTGAGACCCTAGCTCATCCTGCAAGTTGGAATTGTTTCCAGCACCAGCAGCGTTCTGGCGAGAACTATTTCCTTCTGTTGTTGTTGGGACTGACACATCGCGATTTTCTCTATTTGAAAACTCAATCGAACAATAACCGGAATACAAAATAGAATTTCGCGTGACTATTCAAACGCGACGCATATTGGCCTGCATGCCCATTTAAGCACGGTCGCCATGTAGGGTTGTGAGTAATAAGACACAACGAGTGACGGAATATTACTGATTATTTATTAAAGGAACATCAAATATATAGTCTTACGAGCTATGGAGTACATACACACTTATATCTATACTACAACGGATGCGGGTACTGAAACAGAAATACCATCACCATCTAGTTCTTGTATTTAGTATAGTATTCAAATCTACACAACTGTCGTTCCCTAAGTATTGTTTTTATGGCGACTATTTTTTATTTATAGCGGATATATTTTTAGAGGAACAGTTTATTACTAGTAACTAGTTACTACAAAGACATTACTGCATCACGCTATTAAAGTTCTGCTTTGAAGATTACCTATATAATATGACAACAAATCTGTTCTGGTCTGCGGTATGTACCCACATCTCTCATCAGACATATGAGATCATATGAGCACATACTGCATAAAATAAGGTAATATAAAGTCTGTCGAGGGCATGGACCTGACCACAAGTCCATAGCTTACACAGACTTATAAGAATAAGCAGACCAAGCATAGGCGGAAAAAATCGTAACCATTACGCACACATAGACATTAGAACGAATCCAGGGTCGAATCCACAGACATATAAGTAAAAATGTCTGTGGATATGACTCTACTTTTGTAGAAATTATTTCACTCAAACATAATATTATATGATTTTTTTTTAAATTATTGTTTTTTTTTCAAGTTTAATTTTATATTTTTATATGGTCTTTACTTATGAAATTGCTGTTATGTATGAAAAAAATTAAACGATATTTTTTCATGTATTTTTTTATTTGTATTAATCGAAGTAATCACCCATATTCAGCTCCATTTCTCATCGAGGCGATGATTTTTGACCGATATATTACTACAGACATAAAAGTATACCTAACATTAAGAAAAAGCGTAACCAAAACACACACAAAAGAAAGTAAGTCGGCACCAAATCAAGTATTTCTGTATGTTGCTTTTTCACTCTAAAGGCGGCTGAACAGATGAGATTTGGAACAGCTAAAATAAACCAAGTGCAAGTCGGATTCGCGCATGAAGGGTTCCGTACCAAACAACTGCTAATATCACGTTTGTTGCAGAGACCTCAATGATTACTATTTTTTTCATGTTTTTAGTAAGTAAGTATTTGTTGTTATAGAGCGGCAACAGTAATACATCATCTGTAAAAATCTCAAATTTCTCGCTATCACGGTTCATGAGACACAGTCTTGTGAAGGGCAGACTGACACCAGAGTAATACTGTGCCGTTTTTGCCGTTTGGGTTCGGAGCCCTAAAAATTACCACGAACTTTTTATTGACTTAAATATTTATGATCTTATAAACGAATAGATATATGTACTTACTTAAATAAAATAAACTGAAAACAAAGTGAACCTGCCCCTGACCCCTTTCGGTGCAAAAGTGCCCATTACACTTGCTTGTAAATAATGTACTTACTACATAATACCTACTTAACAAGTAATAAACCCTGTGTCTAAGTAAAATAGAATTTGTAGTCATTTTAGACGAAACATTTGGGCACAGTTTTGATAACTAACCGACTGTAAAAGTGTTGAATAGTAAAACACAAAATACATTTTTTAAATAAAACGGCCTCCGTACTGAGTTCGTCCCCGTATAGAACAATAGTACCTGGCATGTCATTATCAGTGCAAAGTGTACGTAAATTAAAGAAATCTTAGTTCTGGGTACCCAAACGATAAATGGAAAATGTTGATAACATTCATTAACAACTTTTTCACGTGTTTACCAAGGAACTTTAAACATTTTGAATAAATATCGCAGAGTAATATATCGTATTCGTACTACAACATAAATTACCTGTGAAAAGTTATTCCTGGTGATATTTTGTGACCAAAACTTTCACAATTGTTTACACAACACTTAACCACTTTTATTTTTAACCTTACTTCCCTTTTTAATACAAATATGAATTATATTTTTACTTTTGAACTTGTCATACATTTTAATAGATCACAGATACCGCCATGATGTTTTCAAAACTTGTCACAAGTCAACTTTCTGTGTCAAAGTGTGAGTTAGATGTTGCTACACAGAAAACAAAGATAACGCTATACAATAATTAGAAGAAATGAAAAGGACAAAGTATTGCTATACTTCCGTAACTATAGCTAGAAAAATATGTTTCGTCTGCTTATTCTATATCTGTGATAGCTTAGTAATCCTACTACTACCCGTTCGCTATAACTTTGCCGCTGGCGTAGAGGCGTATACCCGAATTGTTAATTAGACGAAGTAAATTGACAGTAGCTAATGTCACTTCGTCATAGAAAATACGCAACATTGTATGAAGAAGTGACATTAGTTGCTGTCAATTTACTTCGTCTAATTAAAAATTCGACTAAAGTATGAGCCAAGCGGCAAAGTTAGAGCGAACGAGCAGTAAGTACTAAGCTGGAATGCTTGCTCACACAGTGAAGGCAACTTCACCTTAGTGACACTGACGATTCGGATACACCTCAAGGTACCATCCTGCAATTAGCATTAGAAGATGACACATGGTGTCTTTTTTAATGACCGCAACTAAGTATTGGTTTTAAAGTTTCATTAGTTTCGCAAAGAGAAGTGGCGAGTGGCGACGTCATGAGCTGCACGTTGTGGTGACCTTTGGGAAGGCCTATGCCCTGCAGTGAGCTTGTATCGCCTGAGATGATGAGGGTATTGCTTGCGCGTTATGCTGTGTCAGTGCGTTAAGCATCTTTTGCTCTGGCTGTCCTCAGATGGGAGACCACTTAGTGACATTTTAATTGTCAATGTTTCGTTTAGTTGTTAAGTCTTACTAGCGATTTGAATAATTTCAACTGTGGATACTCACAATCTGCGTCCGACCGTTTCAACACGGGGAGCGCCGGCCGTTACATACCAAGACGAAACATACGAAAACAAATCGTGAAATATGTGGAGACGTAATCTGTCTATGCCTTCGGGTATATAAAGGCGTGACTATGTTATGGTATGTTAGTTTCTTCCTATAATATGTTGTATTTCTGTTTTTTCAGATGCAAATGTTTATGGACAACACAGACAAGTTCGCCGATTCATTTGATTGTATTGGATTCACCACCGCCCCGATTTGGTAAGTTTCACACCATATCTCCACGATAGCTAGACCACTACTATGGGGTCCTTCACACATTATGGGGTACTTCAGGGGGTCTCAGGAGGTTCTTGCAGGGTCGGCAGCGCGAGTGTAGCGCCTCTGGGGCTGCAAACGTTCTTAGGCTACGATGACCACCAGTCCGCCTGGTGGGCCTTATGCTTGTCGTGTCCTGACCTTAGTGGTATAAAAAAACTACTCAGTCGTCGCCTAAAGACAATATGGTCACTACATAATACGTCTTTTATAACTCAGCGATTAAACATATTCTTTTTGAGGCAGGGCTCAATATGGTTTAGTTTAGCTAATAGTTGATCATTCCTTCACAATATTACCACTCTCAACATTGGCATCTGTATTCGTAGGTCCGGATTAATGGTGTCCGTGATAATGCTGATCGGTCTTGGCATTTCCATCTCCATGATCCTGGACATAAAGACCATGGACCGGTTCGAGACCAACCGGAGCAAGCAGCTCACCATCACTGTCAACGAGTGAACACATCTCGGATATTTTTAGTGTATTTAATGTTACTTTTGGAATAATTTTTATGAAATATTTTACGGAACAACGTGTCGTTACAATGGCAATTTCTCAGAATAGCAACTCACAAATCAACAACTTCTCAAAAGGCGAACGTTTAATCCCAAGGAACTTCAACATAAAATCATTAGAACAATTTTTTATGAGATGTGATTGGTGCAGTGATATAAAATTACCAGTTGGTCACATACCGTTCGTAGAATAAAACATATCAAGGTGATTAAAGAGTCCATATCACTACTGTATTCTTGAAAGATATTATTATATTAAGTATCGATTTTAGACGTGTCATCAGTTTAAATCAGTATTGATTGACTATGGGATTTTGGGGTGTGGAGCAATACCACTTTGACTAACTCTTCCCCACTCTTAAAACTTTTGATGCTTTTTTAACGCCCCGATGTCCAATTTTGACGTAACTATGATACCTATTGTAAGTACCTACTTAAGTCTTTCATCAGTGAGGGAGTTTACTTAGTTATTATTCATCATGTAACAGGTACGCTACTAATGACTAATGTTTTCAGCCTCTGATAATAAAATACCTACTCATTTATCGACGATATTGTGGTAGATAATGTAGAATGGTAACCAAATGTTGTATTTATTAAAGTTTGTAATAATTACAATTATAAGTATTATCAGTTCTGTGACCATATCAAAATAGTTAAGAGTTGAAAAAAATAATTATATTATAAATGTACTTACTTTTGTTGAAGTTTAATTTTCTTTTGGTGCTCGTCCACTTTCGAGCACTAAGCCGCCTGAAATTTGGTTGTAGCACACGTAGTACTTGCTGAATGTTCTGTAAACATTCACTGGGTTAAGCATCTTATGCTATGGTTAGTTAAGACGTGGGTGTCTGTTCGTGAATTATGTTTACGAGAGATTTCGTGCTTCAGAATGCACTTTAAGTCGTTCATCCCGTTACTTCTAACATGTTAGTCATTAAGTAAAAAAAATTACACTAAGAGATTTTCAAAATTAGGTAGCTGCAAGCTGCAATCTGCCGATGTGTATTTAGATTTTAGACATGTCAATAGGGTAGGCAGTGAGTTAACAAATTAGCAATGGTTATGTGAGCCGTATGCTCGTCTGCCACCTCAGTGGTATTAAATAATACGCCAGCATTAAGTTATCGCAAACTAATGCTGATTCAAAAATTTAAAGAAAATAAAATTTTCTTTTAGCTTACAATATACGCTATCAAAAATTTGCGCGCAGCAATAAAAAATGCATTGCGAGATTTTTGCTTAGCAATATGATCAACTAATATTCAAAACACTATTTGTACACCGGCTTATATTTATCGATATCGAGATCTATGTAGCTCGTGGTCGTGAGGTCACCGCCATCTGTTGATGAGTGCAGGGAAACAGTATTTGTTTTGCTGTTTTTCTGTGGTCCTAGGACTCATAGCTCATAGGTAGAAGCGTTCACGGCCCCGCGAACTCAGTGTTCTGTAAACGATCACTGTAGTAAGCAACATTTACTGTGGCCGGTTTTGGATGGGCGACCATCATGTAGCCACTTTGTGACATTTATTTGCGAGCGTTTCCGTGCTTTGGATGGCACGTTAAGCAAAGACTTCTATATAAACTGAGGTAGACACGCCGTACTCTAACAAACGAGATTTCAAAAGCAATCCTCAAACACACACATTGCTAAGACTACATTCACTTATAAATAACTAGCTGACCCGCGCAACTTCGTTTGCATGATAAGTGAAGAACCGCTCGACCGATTTTGTGCAAACTTCACATAAACCATCTACTAAATAGTCCGAACAAAGCCTAAACATTTGGTTTGGATAGGTGAGCCCGTTCTTGAGTTATAAAATTACAACGAAAAGTGGCATTGATTTTTATATATATAGATATTTAGGTACGTTATTGTCACCACAATAGCAATATACGAAAAGAACAAGAGTAGAAGAGAAGGCGTATGGACTCCGATTGCAAGCCGAGTACCTACTTTCGAAATTTTGACTCACTACAGTGCGAGCAACGAAGCTAATTAGCTCAGTTTATGGGTTTCAAAAATCGGTGCGTAGGGCATGTCTACCTCAGTTTATATAGAAGTCTTTGACGTTAAGTCGTTGGTCCCGGTTACCAGTAAAGTGGCAGTCGTTAAGCCAAGTTGAAGGCCTTATAGGCGGCTTGAAAATTTTCAACAGCAGGCAGTCACAATCTGCGCCTGTCCATATCAACACGGCAATACGGCTCGGACAAAATCTCAAAAGGTGCAATGTGGGCATATAATATGTCTCTGCCCTACCCCTTCGGGGATAAAAGTCGTGATCATATACCTCCAGGTCATAGGTAGGTATCTGGAAAAAATTTAAACTTCTAAGTTTATGACGCCAATAAATAGGTATCCTCATATACCTACCGCTAGTAAGTAGGATTTTTTTAACGTGAGGGAAACTCCTCATGGATGCTATGCCGGACTGCAACCGACTAAAAAACCGCACGTTACGCCCAACAGCCTATGGTTGGGAGCCCCGGGTAAGCCCTCGGAAGGATGTCCCAGGACTCCATTTGCCTATTTCCTCCACTATATCATATTATAACAAAAAGAGTAATATGATATGTCGGCTGTGGTAATAGGCACATAGGATACACATAGGCTGCTCCGCTCCTGTAGGTAGTGACACAATGATACATAACCATGTTTTATCTTTGAGTTAAATGTACTGTAATCTTGTACTAGTCACGTTGCTCTGTGCTGTGACTGTAATAATAACTCAATGTGTTTTAGCTACTTAGATTTTTCTTCGACTTCAGAGTAACTGAAGGAGTAACTTATCGAGGCTTTCGTCCAATATAATACAGCATTTGTTACGTCACATGCAAGCCGCAACATGCACAAATGCTGTTACAAAAAATTGTTATGAAGCAGAGAAAAGTATACAATGCACCAACGCGGTTTGGTGCATTGTACAACTCATAGATTTAGAATTTTTTGCTACTCATTCTAAATCTATGGAACAACCACCTTCTGTCTGTGGATGTTGCATAACGATAGCGCGTTCTTATTTATGCACAACGCCATCTATTGACTACAATGATAATAGTAGCTGTATTCAGGCGGCACGGCGCTTTTCTTTTCATGTTTGTTAGATAAACAGTCTGACACTGTAGAGATGCACATATTTTTTTTTGTACATACGTACTTATAGTCACGCGTTTATCCCTGAAGGTGTGGGCAGAGGGATATTAAACGCCCACATTTTGTTTTTTTTTATCCTACCTGCCTGTTGTGAGTATATATTTTCAAGTCGCCCATAAAGTCTAGAACTTGACTTAAATGCGGCTATGTTATTGATAACCGACCAACGGCCTAACCTCTCTTCCGTATAGCGAAAGCGTTCAAAAGAAATGTAACAAAGTGGGTAACCATTGGAGGACCAGCCATAGCGATAGTTGCTTACTACAGTAATTGATTAAAGAACACCGAGTTCACGGACGTACTTGACGTGTTGTCCCGTAAATGGTCTAATTGGGTCTCTTGTAGACGACCGAATAACCACCTGCATCAACATTACGCTAACGTTAGTATCAGTTTCCGTGCTTCGGAAGGTATGTTAAGCCTTCGGTCCTGGCCGCCAGTAATTAGTCACTTAGCCATGTTAGAGGGTTCTTGGCGGTACCGCATGTTTCGACGGTAGCTGGCCAGTTTAGCCACTACTTCCCGCTGGTCGCTTCACCATGGCAACAGGGCCTGCGGCAATGCCAGTGTGTAGGTACACTTTCGGTCAGGTGAGCCATTAGCTCGTCTGCCACCTCAGTGGTGTTGAATAATACGCCAGCATTAAGTTATCGACTAACTAATGCTGATTCAAAAATTTAAAGAAAATTAGATTTTCTTATTTGGCTTATATGCTAACAAAAATTTGCGCGCAGCAATAAAAAATGCAGTGCGAGATTTTTGCATAGCAATATGACCAACTAATATTCCATACAATATTTTGTACACCGGCTTGTATTCATCGATAGCGAGATCTATGTAGTGCGTGGTCGTGAGCGCACCGCCATCTGTTGAGCGCAGGGAAACAGTATCTGTTATGCCTGATCTAGGTATTGGTTGCTTACGTTTCATCGATATTTATATTGGATCGCGGTATGTTTTTCCAAGTGAAGTTACACACACGCCTTAAATAAGTATAAATTCTGTACTTTAATATCACAATCAGTTTTCATAATCACACTAAATGTGTTCAAAACTAGTTTTTTTACGTGCGGAGAGCAGAAGCCCGTCTAGACGGCAGTGTCACAGTATAAATATGTTGTTTAACCAGTATTGTAGCTCCCTACAAACGGACGAAGCGCAAGCTATACCTACGATTCTCGTTTTCGGCAGGCCTTTCAGCACGCAAGCAGCGTCCGCAGTCGCGATTGTGCCGAGTAGACGAATGGACGGTGTGTCGTTTTTTAAATAGTAACCGCGCGTGTTTTATTTACTACTAGCTGACCCGCGCAACTTCGTTTGCGCCATATAAGAGAGAGTAGGTATTACCTGTTCCCGTCGCATTTACTCCCGTCGCGTTGCGTTTACTCCCGTAGCGTCTCGTCGTTAATATTCAATACTATGTGAGAGAGAGAGAGAGAGAGAGAGAAAGGTTTCTCGTCGCGTGTATTCCCGTCGCATTATTTTGAAGAACAATTTTGTTTATGAAAGAGGTATCCCGTGGCATTATTGTAGAAAAAAATTGATGGCCATTAAAATGGTTATTGTGCACCAACCCAAAGATAGACACATACTGTCGCGCAATTTTTTTAGAACTTTTTCAAGAGAACCAATTTTGTAGTAGGTACATATTTTTTAACTATAAATATTTACGCAGCACACGCAACGAAGCTCTCAAAAGGAATAACTTTTCCCCCGTTTTTGAAACATTTACTATTACTGCTCCGCTCCTATTCGTTGTAGCGTGATGCTATATAGCCTATGACACTCCACAATAACGTAGCTTTCTATTGGTGAAAGAATTTTTAAAATCGGTTCAGTAGATCCCGAGATTACCCCTTACAATTTAACAAACACACAAACTTTACTTCTTTATAATATTGGTATAGAAAACTATTTAATATGACAACTAGAGTCTATTGTGCTTGTTTTGGTTGCATGAATTCGTCAATAACGCACCCAGAGATAACGTTTTTTAGATTACCTGGAAACTCCGAAAGGTAAGACTATAAATTGATTTTACTTAAGTACTAATTGGTACTAGTTGACTAAAGTTAAACAAAGTGATTGACACGAGTGAACTAGGTAGTTACATGAAGTAGGTATGTTTGTTTTTAAAACTAGACTTGTGCTTGCTCAGTGAGTGAACGGTGCGATCCAATATAGTACAATATCCAAAAAAAAAACTAGTTCCGTTGTCAGTTCGTAGTTATTTAATTGAGAGCAATGATTTAGGTATGTTTCAAGAGTATTCATTTCTTTGTGGATGACCGATGTTACAGTACACTTAACACCGTATGACTTTGATTGACAGCATTTTTGTTACCTTTGATTTTTATTACACGCATAGGGACAAATTTGAACTTCCAAAATTTAACACAACTTGACAATGTACGAAAAGTACTAGTGTACTAGAGACTGACTAGTACTTTCAAATCGAAAAATAGTTTTAATTTTGTAAATCAAAAATTTAACACAATGATTATAAAGACTAGAATTCCGTGATTCTATCACTGACGAAACATGTGATGAGCCGATTATTATTGTCTACGCCGCTTACTCGTTTTCTAATTTCTATACCCGTTTCACTCAATCGTTAGTAGATAACGCCGCGCCGCCCCGCGCCGCCAGCCGTCCCACCCACACCGTCCCGCGGCGATCCGAAACGTAATAAACATTTCTTTTCCCAAAAAAAGGATTTTGAACCACTTTGAACCACTTTGAACCACTCGTGGCCAGGCTCCCCGTCACTCGCTCAAGGCCGCGCGCGCTATACACCTACCGCTTTGTTTAGCAAATCTTATATCCGATGTACGAACCACATTTTCGGTTTAAATTCGATAAAAAAAAGGTGATCTCGTTTTGTGTAACATTTTAGTTTTTTAAGTGTTTAGTTAATCAATTGGTTTTTTTGCACAACATTCAGATTTCTGGTATGCATTCCGTTAATTAGTGGAGTTACCTAGTGTGCAGAAAAATTATATAGATGTGCATTTAAAAATATCCCATTTATAAGACCAATTTGTTAATAAATCACACATAAACATGGTTTTTAAATATAATCTAGCAATCAAAAGGTACATGCATTTTTATTGAGAAATTATTACTCACAAAAGATTTTTTTGTTTAAATAAAAAAAGTACATATTTACTCGAAATGAAAGCCGGTTGTCAGTAAAACGACAATCCTTAATACAAACTTAAGGCCTTAGTGGCGGATTGAAAATTTTCAACTGCATTAGGCTCACTATCTATTACGCGGTACGTAAAACTATAAGGTAAAATGTGGGCGTATACTATGCCTCTGCCTACACCTTCGGGGATAAAGGCGTGACTATATGAATGTACATATTTACAATCACAATATTAAATAGAAAGTCAAAGTAGGCACATATTATTAAAATGCTATAGGTGGGCAGCCCTATCGCATGCTTACGTACCGCGCGGCCGTAGGCATTTATTTCTAAAATCCGGCCGAGTCAGACTACAGTCACAGTATAAATATGTTGTTTAACCAGTATTGTAGCTCCCTACAAACGGACGAAGCGCAAGCTATACCTACGATTCTCGTTTTCGGCAGGCCTTTCAGCACGCTAGCAGGCGATTGTGCCGAGTAGACGAATGGACGGTGTGTCGTTTTTTAGATAGTAACCGCGCGTGCTTTAATTACTAAAAATATTTAATATGACAACTAGAGTCCATTGTGCTTGTTTTGGTTGCATGAATTCGTCAATAACGCACCCAGAGATAACGTTTTTTACATTACCTGGAAACTCCGAAAGGTAAGACTATAAATTGATTTTACTTAAGTACTAATTGGTACTATACTACTAGTTGACTAAAGTTAAACAAAGTGATTGACACGAGTGAACTAGGTAGTTACATGAAGTAGGTATGTTTGTGTTTAAAACTAGACTTGTGCTTGCTCAGTCAGTGAACGGTGCGATCCAATATAGTACAATATCCAAAAAAAAACTAGTTCAGAACTCTAGTACGTGTAGGTAGTACATTTAGTTCCGTTGTCAGTTCGTAGTTACTTAATTGAGAGCAATGATTTAGGTACATATGTTTCAAGAGTATTCATTTCTTTGTGGATAACCGATGTTACAGTACACTTAGCACCGTATGACTGCCTCTATGGCGCGGTCAGTAGTGATACCGCCTGCGGCGCTGGAGGCCGTGGGTTCGATTCCCACCCAAGACAAATATTTGTGTGACCCATAAATGTTTGTCTCAAGAGTCTGGTTGTTTCTATGTGTAATATGTATGTATTTAAAAAGTATATTAGTATTATTATCCGTAGTCTGACACCCATAACACAAGCAGGTTATTCCTAGCTTACTTTGGGATCAGATAGCGTTGTGTGAAATGTCCGTGAATATACTGGTTGAATTTATAGTCGTTCTGGACCCGAGAGGGGGTTACTCGGAATCAATAATGGAACCATTTCGGAGTGTCAAAACAGCTGTGCAGGTTATAATAAAAAAATGACTTCTATGTAATCTTTATCACTCGTTCGAGTTGAAACATTAGTAGCGCTTCGATTATTCATTGAACTTTTCAATGAATGAAACTCCGAAACCCATAGGTACCTACTACGCCGCGGCGCGTGTCTCCATGTGATCAGTTCATTGGCCGAATGCATCGTTTCGATAATAATAGGTACTTAGATAATAATAAAGGACTCCAATTTCTCCTTCATACTTTACGCGGGCTTAGGACCGTCGGAAATACTTTAATATTGTTCTGTTTTACGGTGAATTAATAAGGTTTATGTAATAATAATGAAAATAAACACGAACAAATATGGAGTATTTCCGGCGTATTTAAAAAATTGAAGCTATTTACAAAATAATCAACTTAAATACCTAGTAGGTCTAGGTATTTAAGTTGATTATTTTGTATTATTACACCTATTCACAGTTTATTTACACTTCCCTGTACCTTAACAACTGCTCAAAATGGAGTCCAGAACGTTCGATACACAAACGGGCACGTTTTAGGCTATTGTCTTTTAGTTTATTCAATGTGTCTCTGTCACTTTTCACTATTTCAAAGGCGTCCACTATCGCACTGCGTAATTCATCACGAGATTCGTACTCTCCAGTGTATACTAATCGTTTTATTTCCGACCACAAATAAAAGTCGATCGCGACGACAATACTGCGTTATAGTTATAGTCGAACTGCGCGCCGCGGTCGCCGGTCGGCGGCGCGGTCGGCCGAGCGTATTTACCTACCTACAAGACGTAACTAGTCGAGTACCTACCGACGTTACTTGGCAACGAGTCCACGTGGACCGATGCGTTCATGCGTTGTGATTGGTCGAATTTTCCCGGCGCGGTGACTCTTGTTACTGATTGGAACGTTAGACATTGAATGAAAAATTGTAGTAGAAAATCGTAGTAAACGTATTTCGTGAAATTTAAAGGAATAACCAGGTGTTCTCGTTTTGATTTTGGCAAACGATGTAGATTTTGACATTTTCGTAATTTTTTATTGTTGATTTTCAAATTGACAGTGCCGATCGGTTCTGTTATCGAAACTGGGCCTAAACCTTTCCGTTCCAAAACGACTATAAATTCAACCAGTATATTTATTTATAAAAAAAAAATGACAGCATTTTTGTTACCTTTGATTTTTATTACACGCATAGAGACAAATATGAACTTCCAAAATTTAACACAACTTGACAATGTACGAAAAGTACTAGTGTACTAGAGACTGACTAGTAGGTACTTTCAAATCGAAAAATAGTTTAATTTTGTAAATCAAAAATTTAACGCAATGATTATAAAGACAAAAGAAAAAAAAGAAGAAAAAGAATTCCGTGATTCTATCACTGACGAAACTTGTGATGAGCCGATTATTATTGTCTACGCCGCTATCCGTTTTCCAATTTCTACACCCGTCTCACTCAATCGTAGTAGATAACGGGCGCTGCGCCGCCACGCCGCCACGCCGCCACCCCGCGCCGCCAGCTGTTGCGGGGATATTATATTATTACTCACAAAGTATTTTTTTGGTTTAAATAAAAAAGGTACATATTTACTCGAAATGAAAGCCGGTTGTCAGTAAAACAACAATCCTTAATACAAATTGAAGGCCTTGTGGGCGGATTGAAAAAAATCAACTGCATTAGGCTCACTATCTATTACGCGTACGTAAAACTATAAGGTAAAATGTGGGCGTATACTATGCCTCTGCCTACACCTTCAGGGATAAAGGCGTGACTATATGAATGTATGTATGTACATATTTACAATCGCAATACTAAATAGTAAGTCAAAGTAGGCACATATTATTATAATACTGTAGGTGGGCAGCCCTATCGCATGCTTACGTACCGCGCGGCTGTAGGCATTTATTTCTAAAATCCGGCCGAGTCAAACTACAGTGTATAGTGCTACAGTATACAGTGGCAGTGTGTAGGTACCTTCTAATCATGCATTTTCCGTACTTCAATGTAGCCGTATTGGTGAAGAAGGTGATGTTCAACCATTGAACTATTATTACATAGATATCTATATTTATAAAAATCAATGCCACTTTTCGTTGTAATTTTATAACTCAAGAACGGGCACACCTATCCAAACCAAATGTTTAGGCTTTGTTCGGACTATTTAGTAGATGGTTTATGAAAACTTTGCACAAAATCGGTCGAGCGGTTCTTCATTTACCACGCAAACGAAGTTGCGCGGGGCAGCTAGTATATTATATAATTTTTGATGTTACCCTACTACTAATAATCTATATATATAAAAATCAATGCCACTTTTCGTTGTAATTTTATAACTCAAGAACGGGGTCACCTATCCAAACCATATGTTTAGGCTTTGTTCGGACTGTTTAGAAGATGGTTTATGTGAAGTTTGCACACAATCGCTCGAGCGGTTCTTCATTTATCTCGCAAACGAAGTTGCGCGGGTCAGCTAGTATATTATAAAAAGAAAAGATTTGATTGTTTGCTTGCTCGAATAGACTCCGAAACTACTGAACCGATTTGAAAAATTCTTTCGTTGTTAGAAAACTGCACTATCCCTGGGTGACATAGGCTATATTTTATTCTCATATTCCCACGGGAACGGGAGCTACGCGGGTAAAACCACGTCACGTCTTAGCTAGTAAATATAATAAAAAAACAACATTTGTTACGTCAACATGCATGACGCAGCAACATGCACAAATGTTGTTACAAAAATTTGTAAACAGTTCTAGTCTAAGAATAGAACTAGAAGCGTTTAGAATTTACAATTGTTTGGTGCACATTGTACAAATACTGTTTTTGATGGTTGCACTTAATGATAGCGCGTTCTTACTTGTGTACAACGCCATCTATTGACAAAAATAACAGCTATGTTTAGGCGGTGCTTTTCTCTAACGTTGGAAAATAACTGTCGGTATTTTTTTTTCGTGATTCGGTGCAAGGCTGGTGCGACAAACAAAGCTCGAACATTCAGGCATCCCTCAGTTAACGTAATCTACATTGGTTTATTGACCTAAGTATATGGAATCCGCCATACCAAGTTTATTAAATATTAATCGGATTGAAGGTAGCTTTAGTTCATGCCGTACTTAGACTACATGGTAGCCTTTTTTAACGGGAGAAAAGTCCTACATGGATGCTATGCCGGACTCTTAACGACTAAAAACCACACGTTCTCTGCCTACTGCACTAGAGGAAAGAAAGCATATGTGGAATACTGTTGGCAATTTGGAAAAGTAAGGTATTATAAAAACCAACAGCGCCATTATATTAACGTTAACTCTTAGCCCACACTGTCACTTATAGTTAGGTTTTGACAGCGAGCCAGCCATTGTTCATGGCGTCCAGACACACGAAACCGAAAGCCGCATTTTAGAAAAAAATAAGGTATGTGATTAAATCTGTTTTTTTGAGTAATCCTGTGTTTTATTCTTTTCGACTGTAATTAATCTGTTAGATAACAATTGAATTGCATAAATTATATGAGATTTTGTTGTTATAGGTACGCGTTTATTAACCTACAAATTCAGTTTAAATAAATCTAAATTGGAATATATGAGGTGATGGTTATTCGGAATTCAGTATTCCAATTAATGTTCACCATTGCTATTCCAAATTAATATTTTATATGTTTATTTTATTTCATTGTATGTTTTATTTTATTGGTTAAAGGGTTATTTTTTGTGGGTAAACTTCTGATAAGCGCATACCGCCGATCGATATGAAATTTTTCGTAATGACGTATTTTGACCTCCTAATCACGAATGTGTGTGTGTGTGTATGTGTGTGTGTGTGTTTGTGTGTGTGTGTGTGTGTGTGTGTGTGTGTGTGTGTGTGTGTGTGTGTGTGGTGTGTGTGTGTGTGTGTGTGTGTGTGTGTGTGGGTGTGTGTGTACACCCCGGTATTATATATATATCTTGTTTGTTTTGCGCCAATTTCCGGTAGGAGGTCAAAATACGTCATTCCACGAAATTTCAGATTGATTGATTGATTTCAGAACTTAATTAATATAATTTTGTATAAGTGAAGACAAATTGGAATATTCCGTATTTCATAATGGTGAAGGTAAGTTGGAATACCCCAATCGTCTAGTGCAGGTAGATTGTAATACCTAACTCAGAGTAGACACTGATTTGAGTTAGTTTGTTTACATGATAAGACTACTTTTCAAAATACTTACATGTTCTTCTAAGATAGTTTGGTATCATGCGTCACATTTCTTATCTAAGCATGATGAATACAAATTGGAATACGCCTATACCAAAATACCTGCACCAGATCTCCAAACAAGATTTCTGACATTTTGTGTTAAATTTGAAATTGTACCCACTCATGATGTTCAATTGTTTTAATTCATTCAAGACTGATAAACAGCTAGTTTTGCTACCATTTTAAGATTGTCTCACGAATTTTGCTGTCACACAAAAGTTTGAAGAGCCCTTAAACAAAGTGGTATTCCAAATATGCTTCCTTTCCTCTACGATTCCCAAACACTCCCTGTGCGTAACAAGGCGCCGATTCTTGACCACACGGAAATTCACGGATAAAAGGTCACCTGTCTCATGTTTTGACGTTTCTAAATTTGAGACTGATGACGTCTCACTCGTAAACCATCTCTATCAAGAATCGGCGCCCAGTGTTCTGGTTAAACACACTTTAATACAGCATTTGATAAAGTACAAATGCTTTACAAAAACTTTAAGAAATCAAGCAATGATTTCTTAGCAATTACAAAATTAAACTTTCGCAGAGCAAAGAGCAAATTACTAAAGCGTTTATTTTTAAATAACTACATACTGCCCTGTAGTTAAAAATAGCGCGTTTTAACTCAGTACCAGCGCCATCTATTGAGCATAGAGTAACACTAACATGTGCAAAGTAAATAAATAAATATCCAGAGATATGTTAAGTAAATAACAATATTGTTGATCAAAGCAATTTAGTTTAGAACTTAGACCTGACTTTCTTCCTAATATTATAAACGCGAAAGAATGTAAGTAAGTATCTATGGACACATTAGGCACATAGATACAAATGACATAGGTAGGTAATGTCTTTGATTATACATATTTATAACTTCATAAAAGATTGTGGTAAGTATATACTTATGGATGTACCTATGGACGATTGAAATTGAAACTCTTTCACACTCTAAAAGCTGAACCTTGTGTGATATTTTCATACAGGAATTAATCTATCCTTTGGGTACTGAAACCTAGAAAAGATCTTTAAAGTACGTAGGTAATCAAAAACTACGGGATTCGATTCCTGAACCTCTTGTTACCCAACAGAAGAAGGTCGCTCGGTCGGCAGATATTGTAGATAGAATGTGACACTACGGTGGTGAACAATTTCGATCAAGCTGGCCTTACTACAAGCATACGGCCACTAGTTTGTCACCTTAGTGGTATTAAAAGTGGATAAAGTACATTACGGTAGGTGTGCCATTCATAGGATGTGAACAATGCCATATGAGTCTCATGTTTTCCACAACATACGTACAAAATTGTCAAAATCAAAACTTGTGTAGTAGTGAAAGTACCACACAGACATACACTACACACACACACACACACCCAGTAGGGACCGGATACACATACACAGTAGTGGCACTGTCACGGCCATACAAGTTGACAATTAATTATAATAAATCTTATGGTGAAAGGTGATTGATTCGCGAATTCGCGATAAGAGCCAAACTTGTCGGCAGACTGCCATAAGTGCTTTATAGGGACAATTCTCCGTCATGGGAGTGCCACACATAGTATTGGTAAAACCGGGCAAGTGCCGGACTCGCGCACGGAGTGTTTCGTACCTACCAAAAAACGGCAAAAAATCACGTTTGTTGTTTAAAGGAGCCTTAAATATTATTTCGTACGCGTGTAAATTATGTTATAATGCCAATGTGATTGCTCTCTGCTTAGCCCCTAGGATATGTAGCGTGATAATAAGAAAAGCCTATTTGAAGACCCTACTAGTTAATATTTGTGCAAAATTTGAATCAAATCTATTGAGTACTTTTCGAGATCCTTCCGGACAAAGCGAAGTAAACAGACAAACAGCCAAAAAAATTTTCTAACTAGATTTTCGGCTTCGGTATCTTATGTTGAACACCCAGCGAGTATTTTTTTTTAAATTTCCAATTTTATGTACTTGATAGATTTTCTGATTTTAGTATTTGTTGTTATAGCGGCAACAGAAATACACATCTGTGAAAGTTACAGCTCTCTAGCTATCACGGTTTGTGAGATACAGCCTCGTGACGGACAAACAGACAGACGGACGGCGAAGTCTCATGAATACGGTCCCGGTTTTACCTTTTGGGTCCGAAACTCTAAAAATGATCACTGTAATCTGTAATACAAAATTCTTCATGACATACTAAGATGGGTGACCTAATATGATATTTCCGTTTGCGAGCGATTTTGTTCGTCTTCAGTAGGCACGTTGAGTCGTTAGTCCTGGACCTGGTTATCAGGAAAGTGACATGGCTTTTGGAATTGCGGGAGGCTTAAAAAATTCAATAAAGGAGATTCCCAGTCTTACTCGCGCCTGTCCATTTCAACATGGCAATAGGCTTACCACCATCAATCTATAAGTACTACGTACATATGCTATATCTATAGGTACACACGGTACGTACCATAGATTTAGAATGTAATGAGGTCTCGCTCGCACGCTTTGTATATCTATTGAGAGTAGCGAAAAATCCTAAATCTATGGTACGTACATACGGTAGTATAATAAGACATTGCTCACCACCTATTACGAGAAACGAAGACAAATGATTAAATGGGGGAGTAGGTACTTAATCTACCCCTCCGGGAATACAGGCGTGTCTATAGGTTACTACCTATTTAGTACATTGTAGAATATAAAACCTTCTTCATTTTGAAAGTCGTCGGTCGAAAAAACAAGAGGTTTGTGAAACGATTCCTCAAGGTATTGTTTTATATCGGATCCGGTGATAATTTTATACCTAGTTCTCCGGTTTCAATGTCTTTTTGTTAGAAAGCTCTCACCATAGGGTTGTCACACACTAGAATTTCACTATCGCTGAAGCCATTGATATTTTTATGCATAAAATAAAATTCGAGATACAGCTCCTTCAATATTGATCTGTTGAACGGTCACCCAAATACGTTGGAGATAAATTCATTTTAAAGTGAAAAAGATTTTGTTTGTTAGGGTTCTTTGCCGTTTAGCTCACAGTCACTTAGTGCCTACTAGAAATCTGTGATTTGCCATGAATTATACTTATATTTTAATGGTCACGCCGAAAAAAATTAACAACTCAATCCTGAAAAAAAAATTTCAAGATGTTCCCCTATACGTACTTGTCAGTCAATACCAGTCCACTGCTGTACGTAGGACTTTTGCAATTCACTCCACAACGACGCGACCTTTCCCAGGTCTTAAGTTCATCTAGAAAATAAATAGGTAAGTACCAATTCATTTTTCGGGGACCTGAATCTTTGACATCTTTTTTGGACGCCTATACTACCTATATCTCACTGTTTTGGTTTTGTTTTTATCTGCTGTTCGTAACTTTTTGTCATAAACTCATAATATGTGAAAACTTGTAACTGGCCATCACCTACTAATTAACACATGTTAAATTGTTAAGACTAGCTGTAAGTTTTCTGTAAATTTAAAATAAAATAAAATAAAATATATATACTTGAGATTTTTTTCCTTGGTACTTTTGCCAACCCTATAACGTTTATCTTTACTTACATCAACAGTTGTAAAAAGTGATAGGCGTGTCTGGGTGCTTCCTCTCGAGGCCTGCGCCGGCGCACGCAGCGCTCGGCTCGTTGCGCAATGCTAGATACAGATCTATAGGATATCTGCATTCTCCTTGCCACTAGCATATCTGATGAAATGTATATTCAATAAAATTAGAAACTGGTCGAAAATGAAACAAGATATTGATTAGAATATTTTATGCGAAGTGTTTTTTTTTAAGTTTAATTCCGACTGATAATTCGAAAGCTATTATGAAAATTAGAAGACTCAATTCTTTAATGCATTCCCTAATGGAGGTAACCTACCGACTAAAAACCGAATGTATTCCACCTAAAAGCCAACGGTTGGGAGCCCCGGGTGAGCCCTCGGAAGGATGCCCCAGGACTAACTATGGACCCTTTCGGGCACAGCATAATACGAACGAAAGGAGAGATTCACTTTTTTAAAACTCAATGCAAAATGTAGGCGTTTCATGATTCCTCTTTTAACGGATGTAAGTTAATGTTACACTGCTCACAGGATTATCTACCATTGCAGCTCCATTTACCATAGTAGCTAGGTATATCTAATTAATCCTACTGCCTAATTTCATACACCATAAGGATATCCATGGTGCCCATTTCTGATATCTGTGGTGACCTGGTGACGTCCAATTATCTCAAACTGAAGTTGATGAGCCGAAAATAATACCTGTATGTGTGCGTGGTGGTAGTAGCTACATAAACAAACTATATTTTATGAATAGGTAAATACTAGTTCTTATTCTTTTCACTTTAGCCTTTATCCCCAAATGGGTAGGCAGAGGAATTCTAAACGCCCCCTTTGGCACATTTACATTCGCCATCAGTTTTTGTCCCACGTAATAATTGGTGAACCTACATATTGCAGTGTTGAAATGGACAGGCGCGAGTTGTGATGCGAAATTTTCGAAATTTGGATTATCCACTCCTAAGCCCCGTTAAGCCAGCTTTCAACTTATGACTGTCAAGAAACGGCATAACGTTCCTACAGAAGCACAGAAACGCCCGCAAATGGAAAATGTGCAGCTAAAGTGCTAAACAAAGCCTCAAATTGTTCTTCTAACACTTTAAAGTCCATTGCCTTAACGCCTTAACCTTTTCTCATTCTCATTATGTAACCATATCTCTCGCCGGTCACAGACTGTAATATTACCATGAGCACGTATTGTTTGAGCTGTGACTGTGATGTCGTGTTGCGCTAAGCACGGGCGACGTTCGAGAGCTTGACATCGAGGGCCGTTCCGTGTGACCGCGACGCGCGTTAGGAATTTTTACATTTTATTTGGGCTTTGTTTTATGATTTAAGATAGCAAAGCAATACAAAAGAAGGTTTCTGCCATACTTGATTATCTTGCTCCTTCCTTCAGCATTAATAGCGACGATGTTAGAGTTTTTATACGCGTGGAAATCCTTCATGGATGCTATGCCGACTATAATAACACGTTGCCCCTACCGTTACCTACAGTCCCGGGTAAGCCCTCGAATGGATGACCGAAGGTTGTGATGTTAGCGTGGTGGTTACTTCAGTGTCATAAGCTGATAAGCAGGAGATATAATTTCACATTCTTTCTTAGGTATTTGACAGGAGTTTGAGTTCAGTAATGTTCTCACCTTTTTGGAATGTCTTGACTCTCCCATCGAATTTAATCAGAATAAGTCTTAGACTATACTCTAAGGCTTAGAGTATAGTCTAAGACTTATTCTTGTATAACTTATTCCTTAGACTCTAAGGAATAAGTTGAAGCAATTGAAAAGGAAGTAGGTAACTTCAGTTTTCTCTCTTGCAAAGTGGGAGGGCAGGAGGGCAGCTAGGTGTCCATCATTGTACAATAGGGAAGCACCATGGTCTTATGATATCCAGAAACTACGAAAATCCAGATTATTCGAGACCCGACTTTAGCCGACTTAGGTATTATCAATGCTGAGAGACTAAAACATGCAGATTTCACCTGACTCAAATAATCTAAATCAACATTTGACTTAGGTTCTGAAAAAGTAGCCTTCTAACGTTTCTGTATTTGTAAATTAAAAAATCTACGCCATGTAACCAGTAATCTTGTACTGAACACTCCAAAAAGATCAATATTGGCTCGCCTCGTTACGCAAGCCGGTAACCTGTCGACCTCAGCCGAAAGTGATGGGTTACCTAACTCATCAGCACATACACTCATAGGATTAATTTATTATCTAACTGTTCACACTTAGCTTTAAGAAATCATTTGGCTGTCGCTTTACCAAAGAGGCTTTTTGTTGAAAGATGTTTTAAAAGCTTTGAATTGAATGCATGTTGTGTTTGTTGTTGTTCATAAATGATTTCGAATAACTATTTCTCGATAGCTGCTTTGGCCACAAAAATGACAAGTGTTTAGAGACTCTCTAAATATCACTTTCATCGAAGCGTCGGTTTAGGTCGCAATTTTTAAAAAATCGGACACATTGCCACCTAGCTCAAAATAAGCTGATATTATGGATGTGTAGGTATGGGATCTAGACTAGAGATCAGCATCTTACATAGAAAACACTCGAACTTCGAAATAACTTCAGATCTATTTATGCCAACCCGAGATCCGAAACAGGGACCACCTCCCGAGGCAGTCTGAACTCAGATTTGAAACGATTACTTTGGACTTGAAACAGTTGCTTTAGGCTTTAGAACAGTCCTGGGGACATCCTTTCGAGGGCATACCCGGGGCTCCCAACCGTAGGCTGTTAGGTAGGATACGTGTGGTTTTTAGTCGGTAGTCCGGCACGGCAGCCATATAGGATTTTCCTCGCGTGAAAAAAAAAGGCTTTAGAACAAAACAAACTTTAGAGCCACTGAGAGAGAACGCGGTCATTGACTTACTAAATATAAATACGATTACAAATAGAAATCCTGCCAGATTACAAATTTTGTTCAATCGGAACTAGCTCGCCGATTTTAATGTTCACGGTCATATTGTAAGTGGAAAGTGATAGTAGTTGTTGAATGAATCAACGCTTTCAATGTCCTTGGTTTATCTCCTGTCATTTTTATATTAACGAAGAATCCCCAGTTTCATTTAAAATTCAAAGTCCAAGTTTAGTTTTATATCTTTAACCTGAACTCAGATACCCAAATGTAAGTCTAAAAATACCAAGAAGCTCTTCTTAGTCTTCTTCTTAGTAAAGCTTTTCGAGACTATTTTCAAGTATCAATTTTAGTTACTTTAAATCGAAGGCAAAGCTCAACCAACCCGTTTTATCAGAAATGTCAACGTCACACAAACTATTCATTCGACTTTTCCTATACCCATTTACGAAACCATTCATTCACAGTCCTCACGGAGGACTATAAACTAAACTGGGTCTAATAGAAGAACTGATAATTAAAATGAGTCAAATATTGACATCGACAGCGAAGCTATTACTCAGTGGTTGCCGCGTGACAAATACACACACTCCATTGCTATCAATGTCGCGTTCGAATGCCACAAAAAATGAAGCTTCATTTCAAATCAAGGAATACAAACTGCATAAGCTGAACAAAGGACCCGCTATAAAGGTAGTTCTAAGCCAGAAGAGTGCCTTGCAAATGTACGAGCGATTAACAACTATTCGTCAAATGGAAACAGCTACATCCAACTTGTACAAAGAGAAATTAATCCGTGGATTTTGCCATCTATATTCAGGCGAAGAAGCGGTGGCCGTCGGAATGCGCTCAGTGATGCGTGACGTAGATTCCGTGATAACTTCGTATCGTTGTCACGCCTGGACCTACCTCATGGGCGCCAGCATTTCGAGCATATTATCTGAGCTCACTGCGCGCAAAACTGGCTGCTCGAGAAGCAAAGGGGGATCGATGCACATGTACGCTAAGAACTTCTATGGTGGCAACGGTATTGTTGGTGCTCAATGCTCTCTCGGAGCTGGTTTCGCCCTAGCACATAAGTACAAAAACGATGGAGGTGTATCATTCGCTCTTTATGGTGACGGAGCTGCCAATCAGGGCCAGTTGTTCGAGAGTTATAACATAGCTAAACTATGGGATCTCCCTTGCGTGTTCGTCTGCGAGAACAACTTATACGGCATGGGAACAAAAGCTGATCGCTCATCGGCTAGTACCGAGTATTACACGCGAGGAGATTATGTCCCTGGCATCAAAGTGGATGGTATGGACGTGATAGCTACCAGAGAGGCCACTAAATTTGCCATAGAGTACTGCACACGCGGCAAAGGACCTTTAATTTTGGAGATGGAGACGTATCGCTACACTGGACACTCGATGTCGGATCCAGGAACATCGTACCGATCGCGGGATGAAGTTCAAAAGGTGCGGCAGACTCAAGATCCTATTAACACCTTCAAAGAGAAAATTGTCAAAGCTGAGCTGGTTACACCAGAACAACTCAAAGCCATCGAAGACAAGGCGAAGGCTGACGTTAACGAAGCAGTAAACAAAGCAAAATCTGAATATGAAATTGGTGTGGAGGAGCTATCCGCTGATGTTTATAAATTGTGTCTGGAGCCTGGCAGTGAACTCCGTGGAAAACTGCCCGACGCACCACTGAAACATATTTCAATTGCCAGAAATTAAACAAAGAATGTGCATTATGTAACTTTATGTACTGTAAAAATTTCGCATTATGTTTTTCAATAATATAAAAATCATTTTAATAAATCATAAATCAGTGTCTAGTACTAGTAGATTAGTCGAAACGTTCGTCGGTCAGTCAGTCAGTAGGGGAGTCATTACACAAGCCAAGTGTGACCTGGAGACTCGCAAAGTGTGAGGATTGTGAGGATAAGTACTTCTTGCACCCTGTTCCTGTGGTGAGCGGTGCGATGATAAGAAGTGGCTGTCCCTTGAAACAATTCCTCAATCCTCAGAGCGTAGACTCCTTGTTGAAATGCTATTATAGTCTTGGCTCGTCCTTCTGAAAGAGTGTGTTTAGGTAGGTGCACCAGCTTATAGTATGGTGCGATGATAGAATGTAGCCAGAAATGGTAATAGATGAATCTGATGATATTTGTGTTGTGTTGAGCATTCACTTTGAAAATGTCACAATGTAAATTTTATTTCCGAGAGGGTGGTTCAGAATCTTCGTCATTATAAATAATGTGTAAGAATGAAATGACTTTCTACCGCGTGCCTATATTATGGTGTTTCCATTTCTTTCACATTCTCTACAAGGCAATGACACAATACAATGGTACGAACGTTAGCACAGATAACATCTGCAGATAAATAATTGTTCATGGAAGGCGCGAGAGCTGATCTGTCGATGTACTGACGGTTGTCAGTAAACCTGGGGTATTCTTCTAGTTTAAGTTATTAATCAAAATTAAATATTGAATAGATAGCGTAGTGTATCGTATCTTGTGGTTAATCTTTCGTGACGGATGATTCACGAATGGCTGTTGTATGAGAGTACCATTATTGGAATAATTGGGAGGTTTAGTTTAAACTGTCTATTTTGTTTTCGGTTTCTCCTCTTCTTACTTAGGCTAAGATTTCTTTTTCAAAAAATCTAGCAGGTTTGCCAGACTAAGCTATGTTAGAAGTCTTAAAATCGTCAAAAAATAATGTCCCGAGAAGTTATTTTTTTAAAAAAGACAGCGCCGTCGCGACCGGAGCGAGCACATCAAAAATCAATTAAAAATACTTATTTTCAGAACTCCGGAAATCATTCTAAGTAAAGTATTTTAAACATATATTTTTATTATTTTTACAGACCTATATGTTCAATCAAAGCGTGTTAGTTGAAAAAAAAAGTTGGCAAACAGTTTTCAAGACTACTGTTAGGTACTTCCTATGACAGCATACTATCATTCAACAACTTCTAGAATACATTCGGATTCGGTCTAGAAATTTACATAATATGTTTAATTATTACATCATTTTTGCATTTATTTCCCAATTAACTGAATGTTTCCGACACTTGTTAGATGCTTGTAACTGAGTTTATATTACAATTACAACCAATCTAATCTTCACTAATATTATATTTGTAAACTATGCTAATAATATATGTAAATAGAAAAGATTTTTTGTTTGTAACCGATTTACCTACTTCTACTTACTCTGAAGCTACTACCAATTAAATAAAGATCCACAGCATGAATCAGTCATGCCAATATCCAAAGGAGCAAAGCTGTTTTTATAAATGTCACCAAAGGCAGATTTCAATGCTTTTTTGTAAATACTATCATGTCAAATCATGTGTGTTAATTTAGTGCTACGGGATTCGTAGTATATTACCGCCCGTAGCCGTGGGGCACAACTAGTATCCATTATACATATTAGTGAATATAGTGGGTTCAATTCCCACCGGAGACAAATATTTGTGTGACCCATAAATGTTTGTCTCAAGAGTCTGGGTGTTTCTATGTATAATATGTATGTATTTAAAAGTATATAAGTATTAATATCCGTGGTCTGATACCCATAACACAAGCAGGTTATTCCTAGCTTACTTTGGGATTAGATAGCGTTGTGTGAAATGTCCGTGAATATTTATTTATTTTTATTTTATTTATTTTAAATTTAAATTTCAGATGATGCAGCTTACAGCATAATTCAATATTGAATGCAAAGATTGTAATGTCAGCACATTTGGCAGAATGTAGGTACAGTAGTATTTTGAGACCTATTTCACAAAGTATTATCGTTTTGTTCTCACTCGTTCGCCACGTCCAGTCCAGCGATACCTACTAGTTACGTCAGTTTTGAGGTTTTGGATTCGAATCCCAGGTCGGAACGAATATTTGTTTAACCCCTCTTGTTTGCTTCCCAGTTTGAATGTATTTCTTAAATATCTAAGTTATTATGTTTATCACTTCCTGTGTAGACTTGATCCCTTTTTCTTCTAACTTGAGGGAAAATCCTGCATGGACGCTATGCCGGACTCCTATAGTCCTACCGACTAAAAGACCTCACATATCCTGTCTAACAGCTTACGGTTGGGAACCCCGGGTAAGCCCACGGAAGGATACCCCAGGAAGACTAGATCCCTAAGCACAAGCGTAGGTATATTTAGTTTAATTTGGTCTAGATAGCGTTGTGTGCGAATTTTACAAAAATATTTATCTATACTAGTCTATACTAATATTATAAAGAGGAAAGATTTGTTTTTTTGATTTTTGTTTTTTTGTTTGTTTGTTTGTAACGAATAGGCTCCGGAACTACTGGACCGATTTAAAAAATTCTTTCACTGTTGGGAAGCTACACTCTTTGCGGTGAACATAGACATTTTATTCTCGTATTCCCACGGGAACGGGAACTACGCGGGTGAAACCGCGTGACGTCCGCTAGTTACTGATAAAAATACTAAATGGTCGTGAAATATGACCTCAATATTGTGGCCACACACTGGGTCAGTAAGGTCGTTGTATAATTCTTCTCTTTTATAATGCCGACGATTTAAAACACATTATTATTGTAAATATCTGTTATGTTATGACATAAGTCTACATTTGTAAGTCAATAGTGCTATTATATTAAGTTCCTTATAAATTGAGCAACTATTTGGCATACTTAGAGACTTCCGTGTCAGATGTTTTTTAGTCAATTTTTGGTAAGGCGTGTCGAATAGTTCGGTAAATTATCGTCAAAAATAAAATAAGTAAACTATAGGAAACTGAAAATTGTGAAATATGAACTAAAATTCATTATTGAGCCATGAATTGGAGCACTTTGACATTTGTCAGACTTCGCTATCAACGATTTTACATCTGTGACCAATGATCCCCCCTCAAAGATTACCACGATGTCCGGGCTCATGAAATCTATATTTAGCAGTTCCCCGCAATCTTCATGAAGTCAGTTCACCATGAAGTAAATTTAGGTAAAATCTATGCTAATATTATAAAGAGGAATTTCCGTAATCTTTTTAAGTCAGTTTACCATGGAGTAAACCTATAATCTGTACTAATATTACAACGAGGAAAGATTTGTGCGTTTGTTTGTTTTCTTTCATTGAATCGGCTCCGTAACTATTGAATTGATATAAAAATTCTTTAACTGGTGGGAAGTTACACTATTCCCGGGTGTATTTTATCCCCGATGCGGGAGAAACGTCGGTCGTGACATCTGCTAGTAATATTAGAAAAGAAAATTTCGTACTCTGAAACTGATTGAAAAATTCTTTCACCATTAAAAGGTCAAATAGTTTGAAATAACATAGGCTGTGTATCATCATGCTACTGCGCAAGGAACTAGGGAGCTAAGCAGAAATGTCTAAAATTTAGCATATTTCTTCTAGCACAGAGGGTATATAATATTAGTAGGGATAGCTGTTTCCCGCGGCTTCGACCGCGTAGAAGTCGTTATCGCGTAAAATCATAGCCCTCCTTTCGCGCAGTCGGTTAAAAAGTAGCCTATGTCCTTCCCAGGGCCTCGAACTATCCTTATACCAAATTTCATCTCAATCGCTCCAGCCGTGAAAGCGTGACAGACAGACAGACAGAGTTACTTTCGCATTTATAATATTAGTAGGGAAGTAGGGATAGGGATGTTTGTTTTATTGAAGCTTTTTTACCCGCAACAGCTCATTCTATCAACTTACTGTAATGCTGTAATTTATGGTTCATAAGATGCCTGGTGATACACAGACGGAGAGACAGGGAAGTCTTAAAAGTGTCCTGTTTTCACCCTTTGGGTACGAAAACCTGAAATAATTTGGAATGCTAAGTCAAAGATCACGATTGCACAGTGACGTGTATTTCTGGCAGTATATCTACGCAACAGATTCTCAGATTATGCGTATTAAACGATCATTACACGACAGGCGTGCAATCTCTGCTTAATACCGCTCTTAAATGTACATTAGCGAGATGATCGCGACTTATCGCGGCTATATCGCGATGGTGAAGTTTAGGAGGGTCAAATCCATGACTGCATTTTTAGTTTGACAGAAATCTTGTACCAAAACCAATACCTAAGTATGGAAAGGCTAAAAGTAGGCTATGAAACCATAGAAAGAAAGAAGAAAGAAAGAAAGAAAGAAATATATTTATTCAAGCGCATTGCATTCATAAGAGATCATAATAGTACGAAAATATAAATACCCAGTGCATGCACCCGAAAAGGCAGCCATCTCAGCATACTACATACCATTCATAGAAATGGTATGCAGCGCTGGTTTCCAGATGGTCCTTACTCCTTACGATGCTTAGTGACATCACACTCACCATTGTACGAATATAAATTTATTTTAGAACTAAGTAAATTTTACACGCAAATCAAATAAAAAAATAAAAAATAAATAAAAATTAAATGAAATTAAAAATTAAAAAAACAAAAAAATAAAATAAAATAATTTACGTTATGCTATTTCATTACCCTAACATTTCAATTCGTTCACATTAATTTCATTTATAACATTAAATTAAATTACTACAGTGAGTGCATTGCATATTGTAAAAAACATAGTCCTGACTCCTGGGGTATCCTTACGAGGGCTTACCCGGGGCTTCCCAACCTTAGGCTGTTAGACAGGATACGTGTGGTTTTTAGTCAGTTAGAGGCCGGCCATAGCAACCATGTAGGATTTTCCTCATGTTAAAAAAAGGTTATGAAACCAGTTACAGAAATATCCTAAACCTGGACTAAAGACCGAGTATTTAGAGGAATAACCACGTAAGTCGGGCTACAATTTTATATACTATCTATAAATACAATAGGTAAGTACCTACATACTATCTTACGAGTCTCTAAAACTTCTTCAACATAACCCTTTCATTTATAACCCCATACTACTCTAAATCAGACGATACTCGCACGCTAAGCGCACGCCACGCTCGTCAGCACGCGTCTAACACGCTTTGTTTGTTTTATAAAATATAATTTAAGCCCTATTACCATACTGCATACATCTCAAATTGCATTGATGCGCGAATGCGCGGGGTGCGCGCGGGGCTGGCGCGTGGCAGGTGCAGGGCGGGCGCGTGGCGTGTGCGGATGGACTTTGATTAATGCAATTTGAAATCTATGATGTGAATATAGGGCTTAAATTATATTTAAAAAAACAAACAAAGCGTGTTAGATGCGTTATGACGAGCGTGGCGTGCGCTTAGCGTGTGCGTATCATCTGAACACGCCCTAAGAGGTCTTCAAAATGAAGACCTCTTAGATTAGTACGGGGAAAAGACGCATTGAAGACTTCAATGCATCTTTTCCTTTTCAACCCTAAACAACGCAGAGTCGTAACCAAATCAACAACTTCTTTAACTTGGCATGCAACTTCCATTACAGTGGAGAGAATATTGTCACAAGAACCAAGCGATACAAGCATCGTTTCTCTCTTTCTCTGTCGAACTATAGGAACCTGGAATTACAACCCCGGGTTCTTCAACCGGAGCGTGAAGAGGCACATTATCAATTATCATGCCACCAACTTGAGGGGCCACTATTATTAAGGCTTTCCCCTTGGCGGGTGACGTTTCGGAAGGCAAGTTAGGTATAAGCTGTGGGTTTCGACTGCAAAACTTGATAGTTCTTAAGTCAATGAAGGCCGTATGACAGTTAGGTCTCTATATCTTGCATTCCGAGGGCTTGCCTGGGGCTCCCAACCGTAGGCTGTTAGGCAGGATACGTGAGGTTATTGAGTCGGAAGGAGTCCGGCAAAGCATCCCTGTAGAATTTTCAATGAAAAAGAAGGCCTCTATAACTTATCCCTCTGTGATTCAACTCGGGTATAGGAATAGCTGTATAGGTATGTATAGTATGTCTCTGCTTACACCGCTCCCGCGTATTCTGCTTGCAACTACGAATAACAACTCTAGGGATTGTTATTCGTAGGTTTGCAATGAGTGAAAAACGCGGTTCCTATGTAAGTGTAACGTAATAAAAGAAGGACATATAATCATAACTTTCCAATTTATAATAATAGTATGTAAGTAAGAATATTGTTGAATAAACACCGGATCTAGGAAGCTCGCCAATTAATGAATAATGAGTCAAATATACCAAATAATTACTTACTTCAATGTTTATAATGTACTAGTGAACGTCACGCGGTTTGACCCGCGTAATTCCCGTTCCCGTGGGAATACGGGAATAAAATATAGCCTATGTCAACCGGGGATAGTGTAGCTTCCCAACAGTGAAATAATTTTTCAAATCGGTTCAGTAGTTTCGGAGCCTATTCAATACAAAGAAACAAACATACACACAGTCATATATTTCCTGTTTATAATGTTGTATGTGTAGCACAGCCTTCGAGTAAGGCTGAATTGTTTGAAAACATACTTACTTATATAACACGAAGGCTTCACGGCTTGTTGCTGCCGGTATTGAGGTTGTTGTACATAGTTTATGATTTAGTAATTCGGAGTATTTGGATTACAAACTAGAAACATCTGTTAACGATTACGCAGTTCCTGCCTAATAAATTATAGTTAATTGCAACTCTTCTCTTAAGAAGTGATGCCTTACCGCCTTGCCGGTAGACTACTTATAAAATATGTTATGAAGTTACAATGAACATATCAAGTATAATATATTACGTGTTACTTAACTGCATTGAGAAATGAAATGTGTTAAACTTCTTGGACTTCCTTGGAACTCCTTGGACAAAACATAGCGGGCTTAATTGTTATTCAAGATCTAATGTATCACCTATGTTTCACAAATAAAGTTTCTGATTCTTCTTCTTCTTCTTCTAAAATAGTCCTGGGGTATCCTTCCGAGGGCTTCCAACCGTAGGCTGTTAGGCAGGATACGTGAGGTTTTTTAGTCGGTAGAAGTCCGGCATAGCATCCATGAGGATTTTCACTTTGCATCTCTATTATTACATCAATTTTGGAGATAGTAATCTCTTACAGGCAACCTAGTTTTCTACTTGTGTTAAGTAGAAAACTAGGTTGCCTGTAAGAGATTGCCTTGTGCGATAAGGCCGCCAATTGTCATACCTTTAAGTTTAATATTAAGTCAATTTAAATGTATTTTCTGGTGTACAATTAAGAATTTTTATGTTATGTTAGGTATATGTTAAAACTTTATGAGAAGCTTGAAAAAAATACAAAATCAAGTCATAGCTTTACATCTGTCTATTTCAACACGAGATTAGGCTCGTCACCTGATCCTGGGACATCATTCAGAGAGCTCCTGATCGTAGGCAGTGGTACGACTTGTGTGTATACAGGGTGTCCCACGGCTATGCCACATGGAGGGAAAGTACCTTAAGAGCGTTAATTCGGTTTTCAAATTTCTTTACGATCGTAAGAAATCAGCGCGGCGCGGCGCATATAGCCGTATAGTGTCAATTGTTGCTACCAACAAGTTTGATACTTTTGTTTTCCTTGATGTATTACCGGTGTCATATTCTTAGTCTAAGCGTTCAATCTTTTAATTTAATTTTTATGTTAGTAATATTAGTTAATAATTATTATTTTATACAAAACGGGATTTCGCGTGGCACTATTATATTATTAATTAAAGGTTTCGGTACCTTCACTTTCCTCGACGTTTCGACAGGGTTACACCTATCGTGGTCCTGAGGTCGCCTCGGAAAGTGAAGATACCGAAACCTTTAATTAATAATAAAATAGTGCCACGCGAAATCCCGTTTTGTATAAAAATATGTGTTCAACGCGTGTTAGTTTAAAACAAATATTGATTATTTTATTGCAAATTTATTGATATTTAGTAGTGTGTGTGTGTGTGACCCTAGGTTCATGGGCATAAAGTTTTTTTAAATTTTGAAGAAGCGCCTTGTGGAGTCAACTAGTGACCTAAGGGCTGGCAGTTATTTCTCTCAACGAATAAGCATCGCCGTTCAAAAGGGGAATGCTGCCAGTTTTTTGGGCACAATACCACCGGGGCCCTATTTAGATTTAGTTTAGTTTTATTCATATTGTAAATAGTTATTATGCTTTATTGTAACATTTGTCTCAATAAATAAAAGAAATATTTCGACTCTAGTAGTGATAGATACTGACATCAATAAAATTAATAAAGTTGACATTTATTTACCTAACTAATGTCAATATGGAAATTACAAATACACACATACATGAAAACGGTTTCATAAGTTTATTTTTAAAGTATCTAAATATACGAAAATTGTAGAAAGTAATGGACAATATTCTATTTTACACTATAAATATTTAAATTTGACAATACACATGGTTAAAAACAAATAATATTTACGTAGCAATGCGCAGGCGCTTGGCATGGTCCGATGTTTTGCTGCCTACTGCAGATTCAGTGCTGGCAGGAACATTAAAATATTTTTAATAAATAATTCATAAATATTGTTGGATATTCTTACACAACATCATCTAGCCCAAACTAAGCTATAAGCTTGAGCTATGGGATCTAACTCTAATCTTAATATTGATAGTACCTAAGTGTTTTTTATTTACAATAATCAAATATTTATTAAGAGGTATGTGCATAACAATGCATACCGCCAAGAAAAATGCTAATTAATTAGCCCTTCCGTATCGGCATTGATCGATTATTAGATACCTACTAAGATGAATTTTGGAAGGGACCGAACTGAGTTTCTCAGAGTGTTCTTCTCAGTCTGTAGCATTTCCGAACCCCCAGTAGAGTCACAAAAATGTTGACAAACCTATTTTTTTTTTTAATTTCAAAGGGAATAAATTTTATTTTATTTTATTTTATCGACTCTTTCTGGGGTAATAATTTTGGGCAACAGACATTTGTCGTAAAAATTTAACAATTTAGGTTCCATCTTTGTAGTCCAGTACTCGTCGTCTCTCGAAATATTTATTGTGCTTATGGGCAAATTAGTGTTCAGTCTACACCGCAAATCGATACATGTTGGCTTGACTGAAAGTAATTTTAATACAATTCATTAAAAATATTTATTATATACACAAGATCACTAGAAGATAAAATAAATGCAGCTTCTCACTTGAATTGAAGTCGGCCTTGGATTTTAAAATACCAGTCATGCTTTGTATTGACAGATCCGTATTTTCTCCATAATTTAATTTTACCATCTGCTTTGGCTTGTTCCACATCCATGTATATAGGGACAGTTCTAGGTTAAATTGATTGATTGATTGGTTATTAGGTCGTCTACAACAAGGTTTTTTAGCAGTGGTGAGACCCCGCCCCCTTCTGGACAACCTTTGGCCATGGCTGCGCACTGGTTTCTGCTTGTCTGTAGCTTTAAAATGAGTTATTTAGCATGTTATCTATCTATTCACTGACATCGTGTATACTCGGTGTTTTGCCAGTGCCGTGGTTATGCTTCTTTTTTTGAAAGCTCCCTCTATGTTCATGAAAGTGCCGAGGCACATTGATTGATTGATTCTGGATGACCTCTTCTATTTTGTGTACCACTGCATGTAGTGCTGAGTCTGTAGACTTGCCGGGGGCAATATGCGTGTTGGTTGGAATGCAGTGTCTTATTTTGAAGGGCCGTCTCTCGATTGTCTCTGTCACACAATCTTTCCAGAGTTTTTAGCAGGAAAGACGAAGGGCTTATCGGTCTGTATAACCAGAGGTCCGAATCACAAATATAAACCCTTTACCGGGTTTTGGTATAAAGATCACTTAGACCTCTCTCCACAGTCAGGGTCATTGTCCCATTCATTGTCTGGCGTACAGATACTATGTAACTGACAATTGCAACTTGTGTCCTCCCCCATTTTATCACTGCAGGGAAGACTTCATCCTGTCCTGGAGATTTGAAGGACTTGAAGTTGTTAATTCTTCTTCTTCTTCTTCTTTTAATGAATGGCCCTCCGTTTATTAACGATTTTGCCAGTCTCCAGTAAAATAAATAGATACAAATTAAATCAGTAAAAAATGGCGATACGCCAGTCTCAAGTCCCTGATTGACATTCGAAGTTGTTAATTACCCATTCAGATTTTTGTAAGTTGACAGAACAGATTAGAACAGGTCTTGCGAGCTCCCACTGAACTTCTTTTGTGGATACGTATTCCACCAGCCAGTCTGCAGCAATTGGCATCCTGGGAAGTGCGTTTGTATCAAAATACTCTCGGCTTCTTTTTATGATAGTTTACGTTAGTAGAATGATGTAGTGGTAATTTATATGTTATTAATTTATTGTTTTCGAGTAATTAAGTGATGTAGTGGTCATTATATAATGTTAATTTGCCTTTGAAAATGCCGAAAGGCGAAACCAGTCAGGTGTAAAATAAATAAATGTTGTGGAACAGTACAAGTGCCGTTAATGAATATGTGCAGCAGGTTCCACCAAGTGGCATCCATCAACAGTATAAATAATTCCTTTCATGGGTTGGTCAGGCCGCCGCGCCGTCAGGTTTCTTTATAGATACGGACAGTTCTGTCTCTTGTTTGGCCAGTATTAGTCTGACTCTAGCAGAAGTTTCTCCAAGACTTGGTACTTCTGTATCTCAGTCGCTACTTGTATTTTGCTTTAGCGGCTTTATAGCCGTCCCAATCCTGGTCTGGTTCCTCACAGGTGTTCCATAATTACCACTTATGAAATGGGGTGTTAATATGTTATTATCAATACCACACGAATAGTGACTACCTGCCTTGCGTATAATACCTACACCTACGCTGTTCGTGAAGAAAATAGTGCAACTGTAATAGCTTATAACTTGGTCAGTTTTCGTTAGATTCATTAATTTTTTTTTGTACAGTATTTTGAAGCGAAACTCTAGTCGGGGTGTCTGAGCTTTGCACTATACAAAAGTTCACGTTGTATATCGACCAGAAATATTTATATATATTATATTATACGTCACAAAGTACTAAGATTGTTTGGTCACGCTGGAATTAGACTATTTTTGTTAATTTTTTCGTATTCAAAAATGGAACATCGAGCGACATGACCACTCTCTGAGAGCCTCTCGGCGGTACTAAATCGTATTTGTTCGCGTATCTGCATTTATAGGGGTTCACAAAATACTTAGTAAAAAAAAATCTGTATCTAGTTACTTATAAAGAAATATTTTTACTGTCAGAGGAGAAGTTCTGACATAATATTACATAATTATCATAATGATTTAAACTACAGAAGCTGGTGAAAAGACTACTTTATTGTGGTGAAAATTCTCAGTATTTGAGCAAACTTGACAGTCATTTTTCTCAAAAAAAAAGAACCTACCTGATATCAGGTTATTCTACAAACAGATAGCCTAGGCCTTTTGCAATTGCTTCGTATCCCTTGTTTATTAAATTTATCAGTTATTTGACATGAATTTAAGCATCGAAATCGATGCAAATCGAATGATTTGAAAAACCTTGTTCACTTTCGTTGATATTAACCATATGTAATCTGTTGTTAGGTAAAATATGTTTTATAAAACGTTTAGAGCGCTAAATTTACTAAGTATGTTAGTGAATACCATGTTTGTACGATAAATATTTAATGACTTTAAACGCAATGAAAAGTATGGTTTCTGAGCAATACGTGGGGCGAAATATGTTAGCCCTCTTAAATTTCTTAATATATAAAACAAAGACGGGTTTGTTACAACATTTATAACTCAAGAACGGCCGTACCGATTTGGCTGAAAATTGGTGGGGAGGTAGCTTAGAACCAGGAGACGGACATAGGATAGTCGATTCACTATTCTGCTGGCGACGTACACCGGTAGTCCACGTCCTATGCATGAATATGCGCAATTACTACAATAATGCGACGGGATACATCTATCGTTAACGAAATTATTCTGACGGGAGTAAATGCGACGGGAACGGGTGATTTACTCTCTTATGTGACGCATACGAAGTTGCGCGGGTCAGCTAGTTGTAGATAGATGGAACAATTTACTGCAAGAAGACATTATTTTAATTTAAAAAACAATTTAAACTGCATTCATAGATTTTTATATACTTACGTGGTTGAGCCGGGAATCGAACCCGCTACACGAGAAAAAATAATTAGCCTGTAGCTTTATCATACCAATCGAAAGGCTTCATCATAAGGATTATTTTTTGCTAAGTAACATAGTGTCAAATATAAAAGGAAGACCATGTATTTTAACTAACTAACTTTTACCAACTATACAGTGTCGCGTGTATAGTTGGTAAGAGTCCGGTATCCGGTCCGGTCCGAATTTCCACACGAAAAAAATGCTCATCACCTAGCATGGGACAAAAGTACAACTATTGAAATGTGGGCGTAAAATATGCCTCTGCCTCAGACTAGAACGTTTTTCTTTTAGACTAAGCCCCCCCCCCTCAGATGTCTTTTTCTGATTTCTGTGGCCTACCCCTTCAGGGGAAAATCGTGACTATAAAGCGGCATTGATAGGATCTTACCAAATCTGGTTGGGCAGGGGATGGAACATTGCTGCCGGTGGAAGGTGAGCGTTTATGCGCATAGTAAGGTGGCCACCCTAAACCTACTCGAATGGGTCGCAAGTCCCAGACGCCGTCGGAGTTTTCCCCCCTATGCCACGCTATGAACCCGGCGACAGCACGGAGAATCCATGGACTGCTAAAAATAAGGTCTTTCTATGTTTTTGAAATTGCTTGAAATTCAAATTTATTAATTACCTAGTTTATAGAAATAATTAAACTGCTCATTCTTGCTCGGCATTGTTCGGAAGTCATCGGCAATCATCGGGCGTGAATCAAGTTTCATGGGACTGCAGCCTCCGAGAGCGAATACCGCAGAGACCACCTGTCGCTATGGGAAATTGTGTGTATTCAAGAGAGAACCAAGAAGTAAAAGTATCATATTTCTATTTTTAACTAGCTGACTCATACGACCTTCAGGATCAGTTGAATAAAAAGTGAAAGATATTTCCTGAAACTTTGAAATTTAGGCTTGACTATTTTATAAAGGATTTAAAGAGTTTAAGCTACACACGGGTGAATTAGAATAAATTCACGAGTTTCGTTACATGTATCAAAATTATTGAATCTCATGTTTGGTAATCAGTAATCAATTGGAATTGAAATATATTTAAAATAGCTTCGTTTCTTTAAACTAATAGGGTACAAGATTTATTTTTGTTTAAGAGCTTATTTGGCACGAATATCCAAAGTAACAAAAACACTTTTTAGCGTATTTCTATCTATACTAATAGTATGAAGCTGTCGAGTGTTTGTTTGCCTAAATGAACTAACACTCGAATAATACCAACTGCTGGTTGGATTTTAAAAGTTCTCTTACATTCTATAATCCATTTATTAAGGAAGGTTCCAGACCATAATATAACATCACGTTAAGACAAATAGGAGCTTTTTTTTTACACGCGACAGCATACGTGCTGACGCCAAATATAAGACTGAACAGCATCTAGACGGAATTTTCGCTAAATAATAAATAAGGTTATTGTAACATTTAATAGCATTCTCGCTGAATCAAATACGCAAGCAGCTATAATGTAGCATACTTTTAAGAATTTTTTACCTTTGGAAATCCCTCATGGATTATATTATCGACTAAAACCACACGTGCCCTATGGTGAGGAGCTTCGGGTAAGCCCTCGGATGGATGTCTCAGGCAGGATACACTTTTAAGATTAATTGATTAAAATGTATACCTATTCATACATTTAAAAGTATTTAATGGTTTTTAGTTCTTAGCGTGACATTCTTTAGCATGATAGCATCCAAAAGCTTTCTCGCGGGTGTAATCTTCGAATAAGCTTCCCATCACTCGCGGCTGGTTACCTGCGCGCACTACACGCGCATCGCGCTCTCACACGACGCGCACGCGCACATGACGTCACACTTCATTAATAATTACATACATTATTTTTGTGATTGTGTTGTGTTTTGAACTGTATTGACTTGAGTGTATCTGTGTGAATTGATTTTCTGGATTTGTCCCGTTTATTTTTTGTAAGTATTTTTATGAGGTTTTTATTAAAAGCGGTTATGGTTAAAACATCGAACTTGCGTTTTAAAGGCTTAACTATATTTACGAGCCTTAAAGTCTTCAGACAAGCAACATAATCAAGACGATTAGCTGAACCTTCGTTTATTTTTCTTTAGAAGCAAATATTTGTTAAAGAATTAGGTAATTTATGGTTAACCTACATTATTTTACCACTCGTTGGTGAGGTGAGTGAGATGGACATCATGTGTTGGAATCTAGGACTGCTAAATCTCGCCTCGGAGGAAAAGCCACAGGGAAATATTTTATTGGCTTCTAGAGTCCTCTCTACTTTTCGTCACCTTCGGATAGAACGCAACCCCTTCGCTTACTACTTTTATAATAACATTTTTTATTAGTTTGGTTGAACGGTCTGATCTCAGAAACTAGGTTTTACTTACTGGTTAAAATATAAAGAATCTTTTAATTTTGTATGGCCAATTATCGAGAAAGAAGGTCTATAATATCACGCTATGACTTAGAACTAGAAGTGCAGCAGAAGTCACAAATGTCAACAAATCAGACACTTATTGCATAAAGAGCAAAAGAGCGCTGGGTAAGAAGAATGTCAAGGGTCAAGGGGTTAAGGAGGGTGCATCCCTCCTTAACCCCTTGACCCTTCATTCTACCACCCCTCCTAGGGTATCATTTATTTTGAGGTCATTTGAAACGAGCACGTTCTCAGTGGACCTTGAGTCAGCAATCAGCATACCTACCTGTTTCCCTCTTCTTATAAACCGAGTGAAGTTTGAAGAAGGATACATACATACATACATACATATCATCACGCCTGTTTCCCATCGGGGTAGGCAGAGACTATGGCTTTCCACTTGCTACGATCCTGGCATACCACTTTCGCTTCTTCTACTTTCATAAGTGCTTTCATACACGCTCGCCGGTTAAGGGTACTCTTGACCTGGCCTTTTTCCAGCAGGTCATCAATTTGGTTACCATGCGTACGCCGAGGATGACCCCTACCAGCTTGCCCATTCATTCTTGCCTTATAGATCTGTTTAGTCAGTCTATTTTCATCCATCCTCTCAACATGTCCAAACCATCTAAGCATCCCTTTTTCTATCTTTGTCACTACATCTTCAGTTATACCACATTGTTTTCTAATCACGCTATTCCTTTTTTTGTCCATCAATTTCACTCCAGCTATACTTCGCAGACTTCTCATTTCCACTGCATTAATTTTACTTTCATGCTTCTTCTGCCACACCCAACTTTCACTACCATACATAAGTGTGGGGATAAGCACACCCCTATGCACAGCCACTCTCGCCTTCTTAGACACGTTTTGACTGCTCATAAAGGTATGCATCGCCCCATTCACTTGATTTCCTGCCAAAACTCTTCTCTCAATATCCTGGTCACACTTTCCATCCCTCGTAAATTTTGAACCCAGGTATACAAATTCTTTCACCTGTTCCACTCTTTGCCCTTCGATAATAAAGAAGGATATCCTCAAATCTACCACTGTATAGCCTTCTCGGCAGTTACACAGGTTCTCAACATCTGGACGATGCAGAAGTATTATAGGAGCTTATAATCTACATACCTAATTAAGAGAGAATCACCAGCTTACTTTACTATCGAAGGTACTAGGGCCTTAACAGATAAGAACTTTAAACACTGGCCAACTTCATTTGCATGTGGTGCTCCTGTAGAATGATGGATGAAGATAATGGTGTTAGGGGGTCAAAGAAAGAAAGAAATCACATTAATCAAACGGCAGTCCCTTGCAGTAATCCCACAAAATGCGATTGTTTTTGTGAGGAATTCCTCGTGGATCCTATTCCGGTCTTCAACCAGCTAAAATAACACCCACCACCACCATCCTACAACTATCCTGAAAAGATGGCTCTAGGATTCTCTGCAGAAACAAATGCCCTTAGCAGTCAATCGCAGCCGACCATGGCTTCAATGTAGTGATAAGAGCAACGTGGACTGTACGCTAAGATGCGAGGAGATAAACAAGGAAATATTTCAATCCGTTACCACTGAGTAATTAGTAAGCACAAATGATCGCTCCATTGACCGTCTCGCTTCAGCACTGATCAAGGTAACGAGTTCGATTCCCAGCGTGAGACGTCTGTGTCTTGATTTATATGAATTTTATCTGTAGCCATCTTACATAGTTTCTAGCGTTTTCTTATTAATTATAGTGTTCGTCGACGAACAGTATAATTATTTAGAAAACGATGAAACGACGAAAGATAAGAAAATATTTGTAGGGAATGAAGAAAAGCGTACCCGGAGTAGCAATAAGCAGGTCGTAACGGGCGCTCTCCTGTGAATCTGTCAGTACATACAGGTTAGATCCGGTAGAGGCTTTCTCCCGCGTACTCTGATTGTGGAATGATCTCCCTGCCTCGGTTTTTCCAAACGCCTACAGTATGGGGTTCTTTAAAAGGGGTCTTAGAAGGTTTTTACATGGTCGGCAGCGCGAGTGAAGCGCCTCCGGTGTTGCAAGCGTCCATAGGCAGCGGTGACCACCAGTCCATCTGGTGGGCCGTATGCTTGTCTGCCACCTTAGTGGGATAAAAAAAAATACATCCGTGAGACAGGAGTGGCAGGAAGACCATGGGTGGCGGAGGGTTATGATCGTGGTAGCTTTTGCCCGCGGCTCTTCTTTCGTGGTTTGTTGATAAGTATAAAGAGCCCATACCAATCTCTAGGTCCTCATACTACGAAGAACTGACCCATGATGGTCGATGAGTTGACTTTTTTTCAATTGGCGCTCATGTACTGAAATAACAGCATGTGTGGGCTCTCCTGCAAGGTTAACCAACGAATTCGTATAGGTGGCTGGAGTCTTGTGGATGTGGGTGGTTACTACTGGTTACATACGGATAGTTGGGAGATCACAGGAGAAACCAACTTTATCAGATATTGGTGATATCCTGCCCCGACCTCAGCAAGACTTTCAAACAATGTTTTCGAAGACAAGTCCATAGTTTCATCGGTAAATAGGGTATCAGAAGATCGCATGAAATGGAACCTTCCGTGGCGAGGGTTTTGGAAGCAGCCAGTAATAACGTTCAGATGATGTAGATACACACAAAGTATTTTTGCGAAACCAGGTCGAGTGATGTAGTGACATTGGATGGATGAAGGGTCGATGGAGAAATGTAGACCTGAGCTGAGTGGTGGGCTATGTCGTTAGACTCAAATTTTATGAGACCGCTTACACTGAATCGAAATCCTATTAATATTGGATAACACTTTAAATAATATTGTCTAATTCTCTAGTAGGTATCCAGGCAGTACAGTTATGTTTACTATGCTGTGCTCTTTGGTTTCGCCTGTGACATAAGGCACGGGTAGCACGCATTTACACTAATGTAAGGGAATCTTTCACATTTTTTGACATTTACTATTACTGCTTCGATCCGTTGAGTAGTTAAAGAGGCTAGGTGAAATCCTTATAAATTTGATGCCTAGGCTCCAACCCGCTAAAACTTTTTGGTGGCCTTCCATCTGCCTACGGCTATCTTTTTCCAGAGTTTAGTTACTACAAAGAAACAAATATTTCCTCTTTATATCTGTATAGATATATATACAGAAGTATCTCCTGAAGCTGTCATTCGAGCTGTGCGGTTAAATGTCACTAGGGTATTGAGTTTCTGTTCGTTCTAGATTCATTTGTAGTTGAACATTGTACATTATTATGCTCGTAATGCAGATATTGTATTCAGTAGATGTACAGACTCAGTATTTTTGTAAGAATATAATCAATTCTGGGACATCCTTCTGAGGGCTCAAGAGGTTCTCTCGGCCGTGGGCAGTGGAAGGGAAAGTGTGGTTGGGTTATTAAATAGCAACCTCACTATTTAATCAAATCAGATTATGTCAATGCACTGCTAGCCATAGGCCGCTCAATACACGGTGAAGCGCTCGTGGCCCTGCGGACTCGTTCGATCACTGCAGTAAGCAACTTTCTCTATGGCTAGTCCTAGGACGGGTGACCAAGTGACCCTCCATGTGACCACTTTATGACTTTTATTTGAGCGTTTCCGTGCTTCGGAAGGCACGCTAAGCTGTTGGTCACGGTTGCCAGTAAAATGGCAGTTGTTAAGCCAAGTTAAAGACCTATTTCAGCGGCTTAAAAAATTTCAACAGCAGGCTGTCAAAATCTTCGCCTGTCCATCTCAACACGGCAATACCACTTACCACCACGTTTGACAAATTCTAAAAAGGTGAAATGTGGGCATGTAATAGGCCTCTGCCTACCTCTTCGGGGGTAAAGGCGTGACCATATGTAGTTACCTATGTACGTACCTACACGGTCCTACGCCTTCCGACTCCAGTCAGTCCCTGCGAAGTTATTCAACCTCATTATTGGATGCAATAAATATGGAAGATCATCAGCTAACTTCCTGAGTGATATACTATTATTGTGGTATACTGATACTCTGATGGTATTTCTTTGACATGGTAACATGGAATAAGAATCCTTGATGACTAACAAACTCCTTAGAAAATTTTCAGGGACGTTTAAGCTTAAAAGAACAAACTCTTTATTGGGGGCTTTTAAATGTTCAAATCACTTAGCCCGTATATAGCTGTCAATTTACACCATTTAAAAAAGCAAACTCTTTGATATGGCAATGCAAGTCTGACACTGAATGCTATTTTAACATATTATTACCATAAATATACGTAGAAACGAGACAGTACTAGATTCAAGAAAAACCTCCTAGTAGACTGGTTTGGAGTGATCTCTCTCTAAAACCGTCTGTACCAGATATAATTTCCATTTAGAAAGTATTGTGAGTAAACTTATGATTTTGTCAGCCCCTAGACTATAGTTAGCTATCAAAGCACTTGGTTATTTCTTCTTTCTAAATGTACCATTAACTGTATCTAAACCACGGTAAGTCGTGGAGCACAGTTAGTTTGAAAATATGGCTTAACGAAGCCAAGAGGGGGATGTTTTTCCTTACTTTTTCTCCTGTGGAAATTCTTCATAATGCTATGCCGAACTCTTACCAACCCCAGGTGCTGGGAGCTCCAGGTAAGACCTCGAAAGGATGACCCAGGATTCCCGCAAACCTTGGGCAACACCGCGGCCTCTCCTAGGGGTTCGGGTAAAGTCACAAGGTTCTAAATCGATAAATGAAGACACGAGATGTTTTTTATTGGACCAGATTTATGTCGGAATAGAAGTGAGTCCTGTCTTGTCCGACCCTATAGCAAAAACAATAGAGACTGTAAAGCCTGGTTGTTGTAAATTTAAGGAACAAAGTTGACGTGCCTTATACAGTTTAACCATCCTTCCAGATTTTGGTAAGTCACGACTACTTCTAGAGACTCGGTGCCTGGTCAGTTGTCGAACCTAGTTAGCATTCGATCTTTGGTCGCCAAAGAGGCAGTCTTCGCCGAAGACTATCGGCCTCCATGACCGGGGGCCTGAGGATACGCGGTGAGGGGGTTGCTCACCGTCCTTACAGAAGCAGGCATATATAAGACAATTAAACATTTTTTTTCTATACTTAACCAAGGTGGCAGACAATCCTACGGCCTACCCGATGAAAAGTGGTTACAGCGACGCTACACATGCTGTGTATCCCATATCCCACCTCTGCCTAACTCTGACGGAGAAAGTCGTGAATATAATAGATAATTTCATTGACGAAAGTGCGAACATTTTCACTTATTTTATTTTATATTGTATTATGTTTATATAAGTAGGAATTTAATGTGTATTATTGTGTATTCTTGAGTAAATATTATGCAACAAAGAACTCGTAAACACAACGTGGGATACACAGCTTGAATGGAAATTTCTAGTGGCTTTTTTCCTTCTAAATTTGCACCTACCTAATTAAATATAGAAAGTGTTAAGAGAACTACTAATAGCACTTCAAATGTCAGCCGGAATAGCCATTTGAAAACCAGACTTGTTGGTATTATAGAATTTTTATGTACCTTGTATAACATGTACCTACAACTTATGAAATCTGGCCTTATCCTCATTCTGTATTAATTATGTGAGGTGAAACACTTGGAGTGTCTCTGCCTGTAATTTCCCTGAAAACGGCGTGAGGATATTATTATCAAGGTATTTCTAGGGTCCATTGAAGTTCTATCAAGATCTTAGGGGACAAAACCATCCTCACATGTACAGCCCTTGATTGCTTATGTTCCAGGCTTCCAGGTCATTCCAAGAGAAAAAGAAATCTCAAAATAAAGCCTTGTACTAATCCGTCTGAAAAGGGTGTTAAATTAAGCTCTCGTCCTTCTAAAATGATGGGAAGTGATGGGAAATTAAATGAGCTGATTATCTCCAATTTAGCTAAGAATCATCTTGGCCTTATGTCAGTCATTTCTAACACAAGAATCAGCATCGACATTGGTCTATCCATTGAACTGCTATGATGCCACAGACTCACAAATACGGGTCAAACTTATTACACCGCGCTCCAGTCCATAGGCAGTGTTAGGGCAACATGCGGCTTAATTCGGTAAGCATGGCATACATGAAAGATTTCCACGCGTAAAAAATCCCTAGATTTTTCTTCGAGAGTCAAAAAGAGTTTAAATTCTTCAATAAATACGTATTTCCACATTAAATCACTACATAGTATAAAACAAAGTCGCTTTCTCTGTCCCTATATCACTTTATATGCTTAAATCTTTAAAACTACGCAACGGATTTTGATGCGGTTTTTTTAATAGATAGAGTGATTGAAGAGGAAGGTTTATATGTATAACTAGCTGACCCGCGCAACTTCGTTTGCGTCTCATGGGAGTGAGAAAGAGAGAAGTGTAGTATAAATATTTCGTGATATAATATTTTCCGTCGCATTTACTCCGTTACTTATGTTCATTAGAGCTGACCCACACAACTTCGCTTGCGTCACATGAGTGTGAGAAGGAGAGAGGCGTGGTATTAATATGTAAAGTGATATGATGTTTCCCGTCGCATCTACTTCCGCCCGTCCTTTTATGGTACGGATCCGACTCGCACTTGACCGGTTTTCATCGATCACTTGACTGGCTACCACTGCAGACCACGATTACTGCCGTCGTCGCTTCGCTCATATTTTAAAACTTACTAAGAGGGTTATTGTAAGCGAACCGTAAAAGATAGGCATTTGCAGAAAAGGACTTCTTTTTTAACTTTTTAAGAGGAACAATTTTATTGTACACTATTTTTACGTAACTTTAACCATTTCCACAGTTTACGCAATGGAAGCTCCGAAAAGAAAGAAATTTTCCCCGTTCTCAAAACATTATTCATGGCTGCTCCGCCCCTATTCGTCTTAGCGTGATGTTATACTGTCATTAACCATCCTCAATAAATTGACTATGAAACTGTGAAATAATTTTTGAAATGCAACCAGTAGTTTCTGAGATCGTAGCACAAACAAACTCCTTGGTTTTAAAATATTGTGAGCGGACCTTAAGAGATGGACAAATTAGGTTATTGTGGGCGAACCTTAAAAGATAGACATATGCTGCAGCGGACTTTTTTTTAGAACTTTTTAAGGGAAACAATTTTGTAGTACACAATTTTTACGTAACTTTAACCATTTATGCAGCGTACGCTTCGGAAGCTCTCAGACGGTAAAAAATATTCCCCGTTTTCGAAACATTCTTGTTTGCTGCTCCGCTCCTATTTACCTTGGCGTGATGTTATATAGCCTATAGCCATCCTCAATAGATGGACTATCAAACTGTAAAAGAATTTCCGAAATCCAACCAGTAGTTCCTGAGATCCTAGCGTTCAAACAAACAAACAAACAAACAAACAAACAAACAAACAAACAAACAAACAAACTCTTCAGCTTTATAATATTAGTATGGATAACATCCAATAAATAGTGGAGAAATACTGTATACCCGTGCGAAGCCGGAGCGGGCCGCTAGTAAATAATAAATAAATAAATATTCACAGACATTTCACACAACGCTATCTGATCCCAAAGTAAGCTAGGAATAACCTGCTTGTGTTATGGGTATCAGACCACGGATAATAATACTTAAATATACTTTTAAATACATACGAAACACCCAGACTCTTGAGAAAAACATTTATGGGTCACACAAATATTTGTCTCCGGTTAGAATCGAACCCACGACCTCCAGCGCCGCAGGCGGTATCACTACCGACTGCGCCACAGAGGCAGTTATCATTGCACCGGTGGTTTTAATGTTTTGACCTGTATCTAAGTAACTCTTATTGTCACTAGAGCAGCTAGATACGATGCATGACTCGTAATATGTGCGACGTGCATGTGTTTGTCTGTCTGTCCCGTTAGTTGTAACACCTCTCGACACCGTAACACGAACTGTGAATATTAAACTGCTTGACAGTTTAGAGTAAGTGTCTACTTACCCAAGATTGTTGTAAATCATCGTCGAGATTGTGGTAAAATAATTCAGATAAGTGTACGTCGGAATTGACCACCGAGGGTTCCGTACAATAAAAGTACCTATTATAAACAGGTTAAGAATCCAATCCAGTACCCATCACAGTTTTTGCTTACCTAAGCAAAAACTGTGATGGGTACTGGATTGGATTCTTAACCCTGAAACTTAAGTATACCTATACTTTAAAAAAGATTTAGTTGAACAATTTTTAGTTTTTCCTTGTAATATTTTAAATTTTATAGTTCTAGTTTAGGTCAATGGAAAATACCTAAATATTTTCATTTTGATTCGCTATAGTAATGAAACATAAGGTTTTGCGCCATAAAACGATCGTATTTCTTTTCAGATAACTGGAAATCAATTTCAACTAGATTCCTTCTGCGTGTTCCCGAGATAAAAGCGTCTTGACAGATATAAAGACGGATAGACGGTGATCTAACAAGGGTTCTGATTTATATTTGAGTTACGGAACCATAAAAATAGGGTTATGACGTTTTGTAGGGACCACATAAGTATTTTATGTTAAGTACTCGTACTAAAGGAAGACACTAACATATTTCCCTTGGGAATAAGACTTCTTTAGAACAAATGTAGACTATTTTACCTGATTTTACTCACCAGACCTAAGGCCGAGGCCGCACTTGCGGTTATCGCGGCGGTTTCTAACCTCAAAATGTCAAAACATTGACTTGATTTCATTGATTTTGTCAGTTTGATGACATTTTGAGGTTAGAAACCGCCGCGGAAAAACGCAGATGCGGCCTCGCACTAAGACCATAAAAAATGTGAATTTTGAGTTAAGCATGAATAATTGTAAAATGTATTCCTTTGTTTCGCTAAGATTTATTAGATTTAATTTAAACTTATCCGGGGCTCCTGAACATAGACAGGGCAACGTTTGATTTTTGTCGGTAGAAGTCGGGCATAGCTAAGATATTCAGGATCCCATTTTTACCCCTTGGATTTGCAATACTTTCAGTCATAAAAAATGTGAATATGAAATTGAGCTATTAATACTGGCTATGTACACTATTAAAATACATTATGTTTCACTAACATTAATTATATTTTAGGCTATTTCTACTTTTTACGATTCTCATCGTCACCTTCATGGTAAATTTTAAATACTGATTATTTCAACTATTTTTGTCAACAAACACAAAGCTTTCGGTAAGATAAGTAACATGCATAAGTCAAAAAGTTAAATTGTGAGTCAGATTTGGAAGAATAACGTTTTGAATTATTAGATCCCACGTAGGTGACGCGACGATCCACGAAGGTGACGCAGTAGCTTTACAGACATTATTAATCATTATTTAAATACTAATTATAAGTTAATATATGTTCATTCGGCAGTTATATGGTAACAGCTAGTTAACTAAAACAATTACCAGGTCCTATACACATGCTTTTGACGTAAAAGTTATTCTGGAACCATATAACACAGTGCATCTCTTTGGCACAAAGTAGCAAATTATCAGTTATCTAGATCCCATAGCATAAGCTTAGATTGTCTTAATTTGGGCTAGCTAGATGATCTTGTGTGAGATTGTCCGTACCTGGCTACTTATAATGGTAGCACTCTGCGCCTAGACGATCGGCTCACCGAACTCGAGGTAGAACTGGGTCGCATAAACCAGCACATACTGGGGTTGTGCGGAGTTCGAAGAAAGAGGGAGGACACGCTAACCCTTGCGTCGGGCGACCTATTGTACTTTCGGGAAGGTAATGGAAGACATTCTTCCGAGGGCGGTGACGGCTTTATGGTGCAAAAGGACCTCGTTAGCAGCATTGTGGAGATCAGCAATGTTTCGTCTCGGGTAGCATACGTAATACTGAGACTCACCAACAGGTACTCCCTAAAGATGATTCAGGTGTACCTATGCCCCGACTTCGAGAAGCACTGACGAGGCAGTTGAGACTGTGTACGAGGACGTGGTGAAAGCATTACAATGTACTGCCAAGACTCACTACAATGTTGTGATGGGAGACTTCAATGCCAAAGTGGGAGTATAAGAACGCCGTGAAACGAAAATCGGACCCTTTGGTGTGGGGCGTAGAAATGACCGGGGGCGTATGCTTATCAACTTTCTTGAGGCTCAGGGGCTCTTCTTAATGAACTTATTCTTTAAGAAGAAGCTCCCTAGAAGGTGGACTTGGCGAAGCCTCTACAAGGTCACAAGGAACGAGATAGACTTCGTCATGTCGGACAAGAGGTGTATATTTAAAGATGTCTCAGTGATCAACAGGTTTAATACCGGAAGTGATCACCAACTCGTCCGAGCATCTCTGAATTTAGACTTCCGCGCCGAAAGGGCCCGGATGATGAAGCCTACTCTCCGACCTACTGCGCTCCAAATAGCTTTGTGTGCCGAGAAGTTTCAATTGGAGTTTCAAAATCGTTTCGATCTGCTGGAAACCACTGGCAAGGATCACGATAAGGCCGACACTGTAGTCAGGACGCTACAACAAGTCTCCCGAAGGTTTCTGTCTGAAAAAAGGAAAAATAGGTGTTCTAAGCTTTCGCCCGAGACTCTCGAGCTCATGAGAATCAGACGGCAAACGCCATCTATGCATACGTCTTCGTCAGGCCAGAGAGCTTTAAACATCAAAATCCGAAAGCTGATACGATGCGACCTCAGACGTTATAACACCAACATCATCGAGGCAGCGATCGAACAAAATCGGGGTACTAAAGTCTTTGCGCAACAGCTTCGAAGACCCCGTCTGACCAAATTGAAAACAGCGGGTGGCAAAACCGTGACCTCGAGGTTCGAAATTCTCGAAGAAGTTAAGAGCTTCTATAGAGACCTATATGCATCACGGAAAAAAACCGATGGGACCTAGCGACTGTGACCACAGAGCCCCACTCACGCGCCACTATACCGAAGAGGAAGACATTCCGGATATTGACCAGGGCGAGGTCAGGGCGGCTCGCAAACAACTAAAAACCAATAAATTCCCAGGAGAGGACGGAATTACAAGTGAGCTTCTTAAAGGCGGGACTCCAGTTCTGAAAGAGCTGACGAGTCTCTTTAATTCCGTCCTCCAACAGGTACAAACACCTAAAGCGTGGAGCGAAGTGCGGTGGGTCTGTTTTTCAAAAAAGGCGACAAGACCTTGCTGAAGAATTACAGACCCATCTCACTCCTTAGACATGTTTACGAGTTGTTCTCTAGAGTAGTAACAAACCGCTTCGCCGGAAAACTCGACGAGTTTTACTCGACGAGTACTACCTAAATGTATATTAGTTGATATAAGTATAAGGTATTAAGTGCCTTAATTAAGCTTTAAGTGGCATGACTCTTTCCCGGGATCTGTCCTTGAGACTTGGATGCCAAGGGGCACAGGTCTACGCCTCGAGAGCCAAGACATTGGCATGACGTGAAATTTCTTAGCATGCTGCACGATTCAAGAAGCGGAATTGCACCTGAACTAACCCAAAAGACGCAAGATAACACCCAAACCCGTAGGCGAGGCCACGGTGATAGCCTAAGCCTGTCGGGTACCCTGATACATCATTCTAAGGAGTTGCCCTGGGCGCCTAATACTAGACGGGTAAGTAGCTACGATGGGGGTTTTAGACGGTTTGGATCTGGCATAACGTCCGGTGGGATTTCTACTCCTATAAAAGGGCTTCACACGGAATGTTATAGGTATTGCTCTGTCCTTTGCCATGATTGTAGGTACCTACTTATTTGTTCTACTATTATTCCGCTACATATCTACTACAATACGAATCTAAAAGAGTACCGCTCTTACTGAAACTAGTCAGAGATCACCTTCGTGGCATAAACTCACCTTCGTGGGTAAAACGCCACGAAGGATGTGACACGAAGGTAACGAAAACATAGCTTTTTTTTTAATTCCGACAAAGTTTAGCCGTTACGTTTTAAATCAAATACTACATAAATATCTCAATTAATTTGCGGTTTCGATGAATAAACTCTGACTTCAATAGCTATTATACAATGTACAAAAAGTCACCCACAAAAAGAACTCGAATTAAGTGTCAAAATGTAGAAACTTACTGATATTTTTTTTTCTTAAGGAGCCAGGAGTTGCTCGTTGCACTCTCGCGATGCCCAAGCTCGAATAACGTTCAGTTAAGTTGAGTTTTGTTATTGGGGCGGTCGTTTTGGTCAACAGTAAACCGTTTACTACGCAAATTTAGAGTACCTAGATTCGTGTGACCGATGTATATTGTGTTTTAAGTTCTAAATAATAGTTAGAAGTTTTTTTTTGTAATTTTGTGTGTGTAGTGTATGTTATTACGGTGAATTTAGTGTATGTAACTTCAAAATCTATGGAAATTTGGTGAAGCAGTAACTGAATGTTTAACTGAATCGGGAAGTGTGACACGAGTAGAATGCGAAAAATGACCCCGATTTTGACCTTTCGTGTTAATTTTTGGTATGAATATTTACTTCTATTGCAACAAATTTCATGTATTTCATAGCTTAATAGCTGTTTTATCCACTATTTTAAAACATTTCTTTCTAACTCATACGGTTTAGAAAATATAAGCGTGTGACTATCAAATTTAAGCAACCAGGAGAAATAGCCTTTAATGTAAATTTGGCTAGATATATTTTGCGGTCACTTTAAGTCACTTATATAACATAGATACACATACACGACACACAGACATACATCTCAACCGAGCGATGTTACATCTTGTGCCGACGATTACACAATTACCGGATGTCTGAACTTTGTAATCTGTCACAATTATATCCATAATCTTACTAATGAGTTTTATAAATGTGTCTGCTTGTTGGTCAATCTGTTTCGCCTACTTTCTTGACCGTTATATTCTGGGAAAAGTCTCACGCGGTTGAAGGACTTTGAAATACAAGGGGAACCTTCTATTCGGCATTAATAATAATATTTATTATCATGACAAAAAAAATAAGTAAAATTTTTATTACTTAGTATCACTACAAGGGCGTCATTCGTTACATTATGAAAATTCACTTGTACTATTCCACTTTTATTTTAATTTGAAAAATACCTGACCGGTTTCGCTATTATAGCATTATCAAAGGTTCTTACACTTTCTTTGATAATGCTATATTAGCGAAACCGGTCAGGTATTTTTCAAATTAAAATAAAAGTGGAATAGTACCTACAAGTGAATTTTCATAATGTATTATAACAAGTTCCATCAAGTGCCAACAATCGAAAGTATAAAGGCGTCATTCGTTATTTGGGTCTAAATATTTCATAACGCTTTTGTTCCTTTGAAAAAAAAAAACTGACTTTCCAATGTTAGTTAAATCTAGCCTGGTACTTACCTACTTTTTTTTCATCAAAAATTGCAATGAAATTTAATACTAGGTATGTACTTATAAATTTTAATGCAATAATATAGGTAATTATTTCATTGTACATAAATATAATTTTAATTGTTTAAAAATATTTTTATAGAAAGATATTTATTCTATTACATTAGTATAATAAAATGTGTGTTTCCTTGTTCTGCTTGTTTCGTTATAAGTTAGCAGTATATTACTATCATTTTAAAATGTGGATATTTTTAGGTTTGGCGATAGTCATCTTATCTTTATCCCCACGGGAAAAGTCTTTTGTAGGTTTCAGAAATAGGGCGCATAGAAAGTCGCGGTCGTGCTCTATTTAGTATTAAATTAAAATTTATTTCACAAAATGCAACAGATCAAGAATTCCGATAAAATGTTATATTGCTAATTTTAATCTAGCTAACGGTATTATTGACAAAGGCATGTTCATTATACAGCCTGAGACACCGCCAATACTAATACCGGCTGTGTAGGTCAGAACCACATTTCTTTAACTTTTTTTTTCGTGATGAATATCGTTTGATCAGAATTAGATTTAAAAGTAGGTTTATAATGTTAGTAATATTTAATTGGCCTAGATTTGTTACAGTGATGTAAGAGATTCGAGTTTGGAATTGGTAGATAGTTTTTAGGGTTTCGTAGCCAAATGGCAAAAACGGAACCCTTATAGATTCGTCATGTCTGTCTGTCTGTCTGTCTGTCCGTCCGTGTGTCACAGCCACTTTTCTCCGAAACTATAAGGCCTATGCTATTGAAACTAGGTAACTAGATGTATTCTGTGAACCGCATTAAGATTCTTATATAAAACTAGAAAAAAAGCAGTGAATTTTGGGGGTCCCCATACTCAGAACTGAAACTCAACATTTTTTTTTTCATCAAACCCATAAATGTGCGGTACCTATCTATAGATAGGTCTTCAAAAATTCTATTGACGTTCCTAAAATCATTTTTATTTTTTCCTTAAGTGAATAGTTTGCGCAAGAGACACTTCCAAAGTGGAAAAATGTGTCCCCCCCCCTCTAACTTCTAAACTAAGAGAATGATAAATCTAAAAAATATATATGATGTACATTGCTATAAAAACTACCAACGAAAATTGATTTGAACGAGATAGAGCTGGTAGTTTTTTTTTAATACGTCATGAACCACAATTTTCGGTTAGAAAAATCACTACCACTGCGAACGTGTTAGAACATCAATCAAAGTTACAACGAACTATAAGAACTTTTATATTATGTTACTTGCTGCTACGAAACCCTTCATGGGCGAGTCCAACTCGCACTTGGCCGGTTTATTTTTACAGGGCGCGGTTGGTGCAATAGGTGTGTTCGATTTTCAAATTATGATGACACTAACATCTATCTATACTAATATTATAAAGAAGTAAAGTTTGTGTGTTTGTTAAATTGTAAGGGGTAATCTCGGGATCTAGGTACTTAACCGATTTTAAAAATTCTTTCACCAATAGAAAGCTACGTTATTGTGGAGTGTCATAGGCTATATAGCATCACGCTACAATAGGAGCAGAGCAGTAATAGTAAATGTTTCAAAAACGGGAGAAAAGTTATTACTTTTGAGAGATTTTTTAGATTCTTCTACAATATTGCCACGGGATGTACCTACCTCTTTCATAAACGAAATTATTCTTAAAAATAATGTGACGGGAATACACGCGACGAGAAACCTTTCTCTCTCTCTCTCTCTCTCAAACTACAAACGACGAGACGCTACGGGAGTAAACGCAACGCGACGGGAGTAAATGCGACGGGAACAGGTAATACTCTCTCTTATGCGCAAACGAAGTTGCGCGGGTCAGCTAGTTACGTAATATTTTGGATTAGGCGGGAAACTTTCCACTCCATTGTAATTTTTTTTAAAACTAGTGTATTTTTGATAATTTGAATTTATGGTTCGACAACGTGCACAAGTGTCCATGAACCGCATGATAAAGTGCAGTAAAACGCTACTTTTTAGGGTTTTCGACAAATTCCACAGCAAGTCCTAGTAAGGTACCACCGCCTTACTAGAGTCATATGTGTAAAGACTCTTTACACGTATGCTAGAGTAGAACTTAGTCCAAACTACTTGGACATAGGTACATCAATACGCTGCTGTTACGAAGATTCTTGACATGAAAATGATTCATATTTTCACAATGAAATTTACTTGACTTTGGCAAAGTCTCAAGCCGAGTAAGTCCAAGAATAAGAGGAAAAAAAAACTTGTATTTATTTGATATTTTCCAATGTTTCTGTTCTATGGGAAACCATTATGTTCTGTCTGGCTGCCAGATATGGTATTTGTTAAGATCTTTTTTTAAAAACCTATTATTATACCTTAGATTATTTAACTTTATATCTATGTATGATACCTACATACATATGGTCACGCCTTCATCCTCGAAGGGGTAGGCAGAGGCATATTACATGCCACATAATAGGTCGTGAGCCGTATTGCCGTGTTGAGATGGACAGGCGCAGGTTGTGACTGCCTTCTGTTGAAATTTTTCAAGCCGCCTGTAAAGGCCTTCAACTTGACTTAACGATTTCCATTTTACTGGCAACCAGGACCAATGGCTTAACGTGTCCTTCAAAGCACGGAAACGCTAAAATAAATGTCACAAAGTGGTTACATGGATGGTTATCAGTCCAAGGACTGGTCATAGTAAAAGTTGCTTACTGCAGTGATCGTTTACAGAACACTGAGTCCGCGGGGCCACGAGAACTTCCGTGATCTATTACAGCTTTAAAAAAAAGTTAACATTTAAACCATAATCCAATGAGTTGATCCTACTTGGCCCTACCAGGAGTTCAAACTCAGAAACCGACCATACAAGCGATCTTAAGTCACTTTTATTTTTCACAGATGGGGACACTCGAACAATACAATGGGCTAGTGTTACAACAAGAAAATTGTAAGCAAAAATGAACGAATGTCGGGAAAGAATTCGGCGGGAGCGCGAGAGGGAGAAAAATACATACACGTCCCCCCGACTCGCGTTACGGCGAGTCTTGCTCTTGGCTGAAGGGAGGCAGTTCAGGGAAGCTGCCGCTATTCTGTCCAGGCTCGGTCCTGGAGTGCTTCAGGGCGTGGCTACGGATCTGCCGATAGATTTGCTGGTGGAGGCGTTGCCGCATTCAGCGCATCTCATTGAGACATTGTTGAACAGGTGAGTGTTATTGTGTTCTTTTAGTATTTGGTACTGCAAAGTTGATACTGATGGGTTATGGGATCGCGCGTACTTATGACAAACGGGGGAATTATTAAATATCAATATAATTACAAAATGATTCGCCCAAACAAATAGATGACGATCAGTGCCACGTAGTGATGGGCTATCGAACTACAGCGATACTAAGATTCCTGCATCGTGCGTGATATGAAATGTTACGCCTTGCTTGTTTGGTGAGTCCTCCCTTTGTGTAGAAAGAACATCACCCGGTTTCTCCTCAAAGTACCTTCTCCTTCTCGCTCTGTTTCTCTCTCTCTTAAACTAAACCAATGAACAACAAGACTAACCACTAGACCAGCAGGCTAGTCAAAAATATTCAACAGCACTTCATCACCTGGAAATGTATTACTACCTAGTTAATATTATCAGCTAAGTAGAATGCATTGTGATTTCAAGGGACCACTGACTTACTTACCTGTAGCCAATAGCACATACCAGTTGTATAGCTCTGTACAGCTGACCTGCTGATTATTATGTAGCTCATATCTTTTGAACGTAGACGTATTGTTAAATAACTGGTGACTTAAATATTTACCCACGTAAGGGCAGTTTTAATATTTTTAAGCCTTTAGTTTATGCCATGCCCCGATCGCATTTTCATCATTTCATGTAAGTATAAAACTCGCAAGGCTTACTCCGAATCTTCCCACACTGTTACAAAACTAGAAAGTATCTCGCAACGAAACGAATTGTTTTATTGGAAAAAACAATGGCCTTCAAATGTAAGACTGTAGTTTGTAATGATATAGTCTCGTTTATTGTTATGGCAGCCCTTTCATATTCGATTGGGTGCTGACAGTGAAACTGACTATTTTCTTTAAAGTAGGACACTAATTGCTGTAATTATGGTAGTAAAAATAGTTTCTAGCGCGTCGTGGACATTAATAAGAATTTTTCTTTGGTCATTTCATTAGTGACCCCATAAACGGTTTTTGATTTCTTAGATAGGTATAGGTAAGTACGAAAGTTTTTTAGCATAAGGAAAACATATTTTTAAGCTCTAAACGGGCTGCATTGTTTGTGCAGTTCATAATGTAGCCTCTCACATAACCCTGGGACATCCTTCCGAGGGCTTACCCAAGACTCCCAGCCGTAGACAGTTGTGAGGCATTGTGTGGTTTTAGTCGGTAGGAGTCCGGCATAGCATCCATGTAGGATTTCCACACGTAAAAAAAGGAAAGCTGTTCACATAGGTGATGTATATTTTTTATGCATTTGTTGATAAGTAACGTTTAATCACTCGGATTTACAGTCAATATTTATGGGATTAAACTAGGGTGAGAATCATGGAGAGAAGTAATGTGACTCGCATTACATCGTATGTAAATGCAGCTGTGTATCGTAAGAGCTAGTAAGATTCTCTATGGATTTTGATTCTTCTTTAGCTGTGCTACATTCTATCAATCAATCAATCAATCACTCAAATCAAAGTAGCTTATGGCAGTCCACTGCAGGACGTAGACCTCTCCCAAAGGAGATGTCCACTTTTTGTATGGACGTTGGTTTTTTATTCCAAATAAAATCCAACATGGCTGAAATTACACTGATAAATAGTAGCTAAAATTAGGAATCAAGAATTAGTTACATAATAATTTTTAAAACCTGTATTTAAGAGAAAACCCACAAGTTATTTTATGTTAGTAGATATTTTAATTAAATGGATGGCAATACAAACATATTTTTTGTAATAGCAATTATGACTGTCATCACTGTAAACTGTCACATAAAGTCAATGTCAATTGTCAATTAAGTCAATATCGCGTTTCGTCAATATCGTTTATATTCACTGGTTTCGTTATTTTTCCACTTATTTTGACTACTTGGCTTATCGCAACGAATTCTTTGACTGTGTACATGAATTGGATGTTGATAGTGTTTGGACTTAAGTATATAAAACTACTTGGCTTTTTCACAACTGTTATTTGTTAAGACTTGCGATTCGGACTTGAAATTTCGATTTTAAAACACTGACTGTAAGCATATTACTACTTTGCTTACCTTTCATATGGAGTACTTTAAATGCTTACCTGTATTAAAGTAACTACAAATAAACTTCCTATTTTTTTAGATCAAGAGTATCATGGCTTAATGCATAAATTGCAATTTAGCTATCCGGGCCAGGCAACAGTTTCAGTATGAAGCTATTAGCACGAGTCCGGGGTTTATCTCAATACTAAAAGAGTGGATTACTCTGGAGGTGAAATATATTATTAAATTAGCTGATGCCCGCGGCTCTGCCCGCGTTTACGTCGGTATTTTTTTCGCATGATGCGATGACTATTGTTTCGTATCTTGGATGGGCTTGGATCAAAATGACATTTCTCCATCTGCATAGTTTTAGACCATATATTAATATGAGAAGATATTGAAAATCAAGGTGTTGAATAAATAATAATTATATTAACCTTAGACAATTTGTTTTATTTTACTAGACTTACAATCAATCTTTAATATTACAAAATAACTAGAAAGGACAACCACTCGGCATATATTTGTTGTTACGTTAAGCGGCTTCATAATTGAGGAATAGGTACAATGATGCGGTTTAAGTCTCATGGTTTCAAAACACTACATGTGAACAATATTGTTACTTAGTTGGATATTGCACTCTATTCATATAGATAAATCAATAGCAGGTAACAATTTTTGTCTGAACATGACATAATAAATCAATTTATTTTTATATTTGCAAAAATCTCACCCTCTATCATACCAAAGTAAACAAAAATTATATTTTAACTGTTTACAAAAACAAGAACTGTCATTGAAACAACTGTCATCCACTTGTCACGCGTGACAATATGTCAAACTTTTAATATGTTTGTTAGGCTAAAGCAATGTAAGTTTTGTTCGTATTCAGCCTAATAATAGACGAAAATAAAAATTATGTTTTCTCAAAATTGCTGGAACTTAAAATTCCATTTTATAAATTATAATATTAGTTCTATGTAACACTATTCAAAAACATTAGGTTCAACGGTGTTGGATTTTTTCAAGAATAAAAAACCATTTCTGGACATCTCCTTTAGCCACTATTTAGAATACCAATATAGATTCTATGGTTTGGTCATATTTTGTTCTATTGAGCCAAAGACTTCTATTTAAACTGACGTAAAAACGCCGTACTCTAACAAACGAGATTTCAAAGCAATCCTCAAACACACACATCGCTAAGACTACACTCACTTATAAATAATATTTACGTAATTGTCACCACAATATTGCAATAGCAATATACGAATAGAACAAGAGTAGGTAAAAGAGAAGGCGTATGGACTCCGATTGCAAGCCAAGTACCTACCCTCGAAGTTTTGACTCACAACAGTGCGAGCAACGCTGCTAATTAGCTCAGTTTATAGGTTTCAAAAATCGGTTTATATACCCCTCATACCTACCTCAGTTTATATAGAAGTCTTTGTATTGAGCAAGATACCATTACAAAAACCTTCGATCTAACAACATTGAAATAGATTTGAATCGGTATAACTTGCGTTAAAAATTCAAGATGGACATTACGGCATTGTAAAATATGGATTACATTGAAAATAAGTGTTTTTTTTTATAATAACTCAGTGATGCTATGACATGACTCACGGAGTGGTTACCGCGAAGGTTTCCGGCTTGACCGTTATCTTGCTGCATCGGAGCGACGCACGCATCAGTGAGTTTGCGGTGAGTCGTCGAAAATAATAGTAGGGGTTTATGGAGAGGTCATTTTTAGGGTTTCGTAGCCAAATGGCAAAAACGGAACCATTCGTCATGTCTGTCTGTCTGTCCGTCTGTCTGTCCGTCCGTGTGTCACAGCCACTTTTCTCCGAAACTATAAGGTCTATGCTATTGAAACTTGGTAGCTAGATGTATTCTGTGAACCGCATTAAGATTCTTATATAAAATTAGAAAAAATGCAGTAAATTTTGGGGGTCCCCATACTCAGAACTGAAACTCAAAATTTTTTTTTTCATCAAACCCATATCTGTGGAGTATCTAAAGATAGGTCTTCAAAAATGCTATGGAGGTTACTAACATCATTTTTTTCTAAAGTGAATAGTTTGCGCAAGAGACACTTCCAAAGTGGAAAAATGTGTGTCCCCCCCATCTAACTTCTAAACTAAGAGAATGATAAATCTAAAAAAAATATATGATGTACATTGCCATAAAAACTACCAACGAAAATTAGTTTGAACGAGATAGAGCTGGTAGTTTTTTTTTTATACGTCATAAACCGCAATTTCCGGTTAGTGAAATCACTACCACTGCGAACGTGTTAAAACATCAGTCAAAGTTACAACGAACTATAAGAACTTTTATATTATGTTACTTGCTGCTACGAAACCCTTCATGGGCGAGTCCAATTCGCACTTGTCAGTTTTTATTTTATGATTTGTGTTCAAAGGGTAAACGGGACCTTATTACTGAGGCTTCTTTGTCCGTCTGTCTGTCTGTCTGTCATGAGGCTGTATCTCAGGAACAGTAACAGCCATAGCTAGAGAACTGAAATTTTCACAGATGATGTATTTTTGTTGCCGCTATGACGAATAATATTAATATCAGAAAAAAAGGGAGGGATTAAGAGGGGCACCCTTACGTCAAATGTCCGTCTGTTTGTCACCAGGCTGTATCTCATGATCCCGGTTAGCTAAAGCGTTGAAAATAACACAAAAGATGACATTTTTCTGTTGCAATTTTAACAACAGAATAGGTAGGTAGGTACCTACTTAGTAAAACCGAAAAAAAATAAGTGTTCTAGTACAAAAAACTTAATTTTTTAACCTGCGCGAAACCGACTCGCACTTGATCGGTTTTTTTCATATGAATGATGGTTGAAAATAAGACATGTGCCTGGTTCTTGCAACTTGAACGACCTTACAGCCAAGTAGCACAGGCGATGCTGTGGTTAAGACACTTGCGAGCAAGGTGAATATGGTGATACCTGTGAATCATTCTGTAAATGGTATTCAGTTTATTTTATTCATTAACAACTTTTACGTTATGTTTCAACATGACCTTACAATATTGAAATGTGGGCGAGAACGACCTCCTACCCCTTCGGGGATTAAGGCGTGACTGCAATTATGTAAAATACATTCAAACCAAACATTCTCCCAATAAAAGTGAAACGTGTCAATTGGTACAGGCCTACATCCAGCAGTAGACTTTGACATAGCTGCATCCTTCCGAGGGCACCCGGGGCTCCCCACCGTAGGCTGTTGGGCGTTACGTGAGGTTTTTTAGTCGGTAGGAGTCCGGCATAGCATCCATGAAGTATTTGCCCTCACGTTAAAAATAAAACTCTGACCATAGCAATGAAGATATAACACATTCGTTTGAATCGAAAGACGATGATTAGGTAAAAGTTATACCGATTATAAATGCACTTCAACCAACGCGTGCAGAAAGGTTTACTTGTGTGAAATAACAGTAATCTGTGAGCTTATTGGTTAACAATGAGTGTGGAGTATTGATGGGTGTAGGCTTCTGGGTCAGCGTCGACTGTGGTAATCCAATACATTAAGCCCATTGACTTCACCTTAGCAATATAACTAAGCTTATCAATAACAGATTATAGAATTTGCACTTGAAACCGAATTATTGTGATCCCTACTAATGGAAGGTTCTAGAGTGGGTCAAGGATCCGCTATTGGAAAAGGCTTCAGAGTGGATACGAGTAAGCCTCCCATAAGGTGGAGTGACGACCTAATAAAGGTCATGGAACATCGGACGTAGGTAAAATAGGAACGAACTGTGTAGTGAGCTGTAGCAATAGCTGTAGGTTTGTGGACTGTGCATATTAGAGGGTGTCAACTGACTGCTGGTCTGATTGAGATGATGGTTCTGAAATAAAAATGGGAATGCTGAATTAATTTTATCTCATAAAAGAATATCAATATAAAAATATTAAAAAAAAACCGGCCAAGTGCGAGTCAGACTCACACACAGAGGGTTCCGTACCAAAAATATCTCGTTTGTTGTATGGCAGCCCCCTTAATCCCCCTTTTTTCATATTTGTTGCTATAGCGGCAACAGAAATGCATAATCTGTGATCAGCTCTCTAGCTATCACAGTTCTTGAGATACGACCTCCTGACTGACCGACAGACGGACGGCGAAGTCTCATAAATAGGGTCCTGTTCTTACCCTTTGAATACGGAACCATAAAAAAGAAAAAAAAAGTACGAAAATTTCATAAAAAATAATGAAACAAAAACATTTTCTAAACACGGCGCGGTATGAAGTTTGCCGCCTATATAATTATAGTTTATTTATAATTGTGTAGGTAATTAGATGGAACGTGAAACAATAAAATTAACCACTGCGAAATACCGGTAGCATTATAAATGAATCATAATAATTGTATAACCTCCAAACATAATATTATTACAGTAACGATTACTTACATGCTCGGTAATACAATGATACTTAAATATAATTGAAAATAATAGCACACAACAAAAATATAATAGCCATTGCATAGACACGCTTATAGAAAGCACAAATAGCAATTTTACAACTATCAATTAGCCGTTCACGATGCGATCACATACGATTAGCTATAAACAATTTATTACACGAGTTGCGATCGCCATCTTCGTTTTATCTCAATTTTTTTTATGTTACTAAGGCATTCACTTTTACTGCCTAATATTGACATGACGTTTCACTTTCTAGAAACGTCTCCAACGCATCAGTGTATTGTCAGTTCTAGTTGATCTCATTCGTCAATCGTATGTTATGCATGATTTGGTAATGAATTAGAGTATTGAATTGGCGTATCGAACGAAGTGCTTTAGATTGAAATGAATTAAAAAGTTTGAGAGACAAAAAGGTTTCTTTAGATTTCTGCTTAAGAGGTTGGTGAATCTGTGGTTGTATTTCACCGCCTCTTTTCCCCTTTCTATCCACAATATTTCCTTCATAGGATAGATATGTCTGCGACATCCTTCCGAGGGCTTACCCGGGGCTCCCAACCGTAGGCTGTTGGGCGTTACGTGAGGTTTATAGCTGGTAGGAGTCCGACAAAGCATCCATGAAGGATTTTCCCTGACGATAAAAAAAGGGTCGAGATGTAGTTTGAACAGCTGCTTTACAATTAATTCCATCTAGGTAAGCATACTTTTCGTCTTCCCGCACAAGGGCACAAATAAGAATTTAAAACCAACAGACCGTAATGTTTGCGTTCTATGCCGCTTTTAAATTGTAAAATGTTTAAACGATGCACGATGCGTGAAAATGCTGCTCTATGTGTAAAACTTTTAAATTGATCTTCTTCTTTGGCAGTCGTGCTTGCTTCTATAGAAATCAGTGTTACCAGTTTTTCACTTTAAAATAAATACCTAGGTACCTATTCATTTTGACGTGGTTTAGCAAAACTAATCGAGTTTTCTTTCTTTCTTTCGTTCTATTCACAGAGATCACATAAATCAAACTCAGTGTCAAAAATTAAATAAACCTTTTCAGGCTTCCACGCGCACTGCGAACACGCAGGAGCTGCTCTCGGAAAAATTAGACGAAAATTAGGACACCCATCCGCTAGCCTATGATGACCACTTTCCATATCAGATGGGTCGTATACTTGTCTGCCACCTTAATAGGTAATCGCTCTGCAAGCAACTTCTAAAATATCAACCCAGTATCCAAGATAATATCTAGGAATACCTAGGTAGGTATATTTTTTTTAGTAGGGCGGTGTGAGTCCTGGGGTCATCCTTCCTAGGGCTTACCCGGGGCTCCCAAGTCCTCAAGAGGCATTAGGTTGGAAACGTGTGTGGTTTTTAGTCGGTAGGAGTCCGGCGTAGCATTCATGTAGGATTTTCCTTACGTTAAAAAAAAGAGCAGTGTTTACCAACATTTTACAAGATTAGCGTTGGTATCTACTACAAGTAGTGACAAATCATCGATTACGACTCGATCTATACACATGGGCACAGGTTTGGCCCGACGACGCGGCCCGGTGAAAGTGCCGTCAAACCTGTTGCGCCCTCAGACCTTGCGCGGTGAAATTTATGAACTAACCTCGGTAATAGCCGCCAATAAATTATTACCTGGTGAATGGGTCACATTCCGTGTTTAAGTATTAATTTAATGCAGTTTTGACACCAATAAAAGTATGTCTTTAGCATTTATTATGTACGAACTTACTGGCACAATAAAATGAAATATAGTCTTGTGTGTGATGTACTTATGCTTCTGTCTGGCCTGCTGCGTTTTGGCTTCGTCTTCTCTTAGATCTTCCACCACTTCTCTTCCGTTCAGTATTATTGTTAGGAACAAAAAGAGTAGATGAGGAGGCTACTGGGCCATTGATAATGGAGGGAGTTCGGGGTAAATAAAAGGTTGTTAATTACTGTTTAAAAAATCATCTCAACTGCTTGAAATATAGTCTAAGTCTAAGTTACATAATTCAGCTACATAACAGCTCTGTTCCGGAGATACTACACTCGTATCTAAATACCGCCTTCATAATAAGTAACATGCGTCGAATGTAAGTCGTCTAGTTCAGGTTCGTCTGACACACAGTGCAATGTGACCAGTACCTACAAGGAGGGGGGGAGAGGGGGGGGGGGGGAATCATATTGTTATACACCACTACAAAAGCAATCGGCTATCACTATGGAACTTAGACAAAACAATTTAACCTATACACTTATAATTTCATACATACCTACACATATATATTTCTTATTTAAGTGTGTAGAAGCGTGCACTTTTTGGAAGTCTGCTTTGCCAGAAGGGAATTTCTCAGCAAATCTGTTTCAAACATTTTTGTTGCTGACCACGACGCACGTATTGCAGGTGCTGAATAACACGTAAACATGACTTTAATGCAAGTAAAATAAAAGTAAAAACAAGTTACTGAATACTAAATGCACACTTTTGTAAAAATATTACTAATTTGAATAAAAATATTACGAATACTGGTTACAGCTTTTATCCTGGGAATAAGTTCCCATGGAAAGCTGGGACAGGAACTATTCTATGCGTGAAATTCATCATCATCTGTGGAAATGATAACTTTCTAGCTAAAACGGTTCGTGAGATACAGCCTTTTTTGTAATATGAAGAAAAATCCTCATGGATGATATGCCGGACCTCTACCGACTAAAAAGCCTCACGTATCCTGCCCACAGCCTGCGGTTTGAAGCCCCGGGTAAGCCCTCGGAAGGATACCAGGACTCCCAACAGACCTACGGCTACCACTGCAGCCTCGCCTAGGGGTTGGTGGGGGGGTTTGATAGGTAAATCGGAGATACAACCTGGTAACAGACAAACAAACTGCCGGACAGCGGTATCTGTATTATACAGACCCGTTTTTATCCTTTTAATACGGAACCCTAAAGAAGGACTTAAGTACTAAATAAATTTCAAGGAATCAATTTTCCTACACAGAATACGTTCAACTTATTATCTATAAAAATACTGACACAATGGAGTTCAGAATCACCGGTACTATGTCAATAAGCAGTACAACAAAGCGTAAGCGTGAATGAATTAAAAATAGATAAAAAATGTATAATTGATATGACAGCAACTGAGTGATAAGCGGAGCGGATAAACACCGCTTAGTGTAACTTCTACGTTGAGCGAGGAAATTCACATACTTACTGTTTATGAAATCGATCTCTTATGCTGTTAGGTAACTGAAAATGCTGTTTTATTGTTTCAAAAATATTTTAAGTAGTTTATTGGGTTTACTCCGAAAGTAATAGAAGTGCTTAGGCAGATCTTCGAGGCCTTTTTTTTTAAGGAAAACCCTATATGGATGCTATGCCGGCTCCCACCAACTAAAAACCACACGTTTCCTACCTAATAACTACGGTTAAGTAAGAGCCCCGGGTAAGCTCTCGGAAGGATGATCTCCAACCTAATTCTTTATGTACCATCTGTACTGTAATTTGCAAACGAGGTACAAGCAATTCATTAAAGTCAAAAAAAATCGGTTGTCTGTAAAGTCGCTTTACTAACGATGTTTGAACGTGACAACGTCATAAGAAAATAAAAATACAAATAAAATTAACATTACAAAACAAAAAGAAATAAGTATAAAAAAAATTTTAAATAAAAAATAGAACCGACTTCATAGAAATCCTTAAAAATTAAATTTACTTAGCACAAAGTAATATGTATTTTGATTTACCAGATTTTATTCAATATAATATTGAAGTCGGCGCCAAGTAAACCCATAGGTTTAGGTAGGTATTATTAATGGCACCAACTTAAATATTATATTGAATAAAATCTGGTAAATCAAAATACATATTACTTTGTGCTAAGTAAATTTTATTTTTGAGGATTTCTATGAAGTCGGTTCTATTTTTAACCGACTTCAAAAAAGGAGGAGGTTCTCAATTCGTCTGTATGTATTTTTTTTTATGTATGTCAAGCGATATTTCCGTCAATTATAGACGGATTTCAAAATTTCTTTTTTTGTTTAATAGGGTAAACCCTATTAAACAAAAAAAGAAATTTTTTTTTGAAAAAAAAGAAATTAATGGGACCACCTCAGAAGTAAACTTCTGAGGTGGTCCCATTTTCACCAAGTCAGGATGTGATGATGGGATCCAGGAGAAAACGAGGGCAACCACCGAAAATTGTAGGGACAACTAGTGCGCTTGTTAACTTTTTAGTTAAGTGCTTTAATGTTCTACATTTTAATAAAGGTCTGGAGTCGATCTGATGATAGAGTCGAAAGACAGTCGAGGGCATTCCTTAACAATTTACAGCAGTTACCTTGTGTTTGGGCTTGAATGATTTGTATTGATGAGAAGTTTACACTTTGATTGATAGATCCGACTTAAAAAAAAGGAAGTTCTCAATGTTTTATGTATGTTCACCGATATTTCGTCAATTATGGACGAATTTCAAATCTGCTTTTTGTTGGATAGAGTTCACTGCTGAGGTGGTCCCAATTTTACCAGGTCAGAATCTGATGACAAGATTCAGGAGAAATCGAGGGCAACCACCGAAAATTGTAGGGACAACTAGTGCGTTTGTTAACTTTTTAATTCAGTGCTTAAAGGTACTACAATTTAATGAATGTCTGGAGTCGATCTGATGATTAAACCGAAAGACCGTTGAGGGAATTCCTTAACGATTTACAGCAGCTACCTTGTGTTTGGGCATGATTGATTTGTATCGATGAGAACTTTCACCTAGATAGATATATTTTTCGATTCACCCGTCACTTAAAATGATGAAAAAAAATTTTTCAATAAAAAATAAAACCGACTTCAAGCAAATCCTGAAAAATAAAATTTACTTAGCACAAAGTAATACGTATTTTGATTTATCATATTTAATTCAATATAATATTGAAGTTGGTGCCATCAATATAATACCTACATAAAACTATGGGTTTACTTGGCGCCGACTTCAATATGATATTGAATAAAATCTGATAAAATCAAAATACACATTACTTTGTGCTAAGTAAATTTTATTTTTCAGGATTTGCTTGAAGTCGGTTTTATTTTTTATTGAAAAATTTTTTTTTTATTTAAATTTTTTTATTTTATTATTTTAAGTGACGGGTGGATCGAAAAGTATATCTATCTAGGTGTAAAGTTCTCATCAACACAAATCAATCAAGCCGAAACACAAGGTAACTGCTGTAAATCATTAAGGAATTCCCTCGACTGTCTTTCGGTTCCATCATCAGATCGACTCCAGACCTTCAATAAATTGTAGTACATTAAAGCACTTAATAAAAAAGTTAACAAACGCACTGGCTGTCCCTACAATTTTCTGTGGTTGCCCTCGATTTCTCCTGGATTCCAGCATCAGATCCTGATACCCTGGATATGGGACCACCTCAGAAGTAGCCTCTTTCAAACAAAAAAAAAATTTTCAAAATCCATCCATAATTGGCGCCGCTATCGCGTAACATACATACAAAAAAAAAAAAAAAAAAAAAAACATAGCGTACGAATTGAGAACCTCCTCCTTTTTTTGAAGTCGGTTAAAAACACATCAATTGATTATAGTGCCATCTGTAGAAAACATTACTAAAATAAATGGAACGCCTCAGAGCGAGGTGACGACGTATTGCGTCATCATTTTTCGTTCGTGCAGCCGGCTCCATCGAATTATAAGACGTTGTCACGTCAAAAGATTGACGAAGAATTATTGCTAAAAATAAATAAAGTCCACAATAATTTTGCAACGTTATGATATCTTTGAAATTTCGCAATCATTTTCATTAAATCGCTTATCGTCTCGCTCATAACAAACCGCTACCTTAAATCACTTAACAGCTCTAGTCATCTCGCTTATGTTTCTCGTAAACGAATCACTGCCATTGTGGTGTGGAAACCAAGATGTGGGAACAAGAGCACCCCAGCTATAATGATGGGTATCAGAAGCTGTCCGTTACAAGAACTGTTAGGAGACATGAGCTTGATGGTTATTGGTGGCATGGTATTGTGTTATGGAACTTACAGTAAGCCGGTTAGCTTATTGGTGATGGGGGTATAAATCCCGTTTGAGTGGTGTGGTTGAAGTCCTGTAGCGTTTACTGTTGGGTGAAATAAATTTATTTGATAACCGGTCATCCTGTCGATGTGGTAAAGGCGATTAACGGATTAAGCAATAAAGGGATACTTTCGTAAAAGCATACATTGCGTAAAAACGGAAAAATACCAATTCGCCTGACCTGCATGACAGGTCAGAATTCAAATACCATCCAAAAATGGGTTGCTTGATTCTTGAGAAAAGCCTTACCCAGCTGCAGGGCTGTGGGCGTCAATTAACTGACATGTTGCTGATAATGCTTTACCTAAGTTCTAACATTGTAGTATTTTCCCCGTGCGGATTGGATAGGCACCACTAGCAGAGCTTGATTTATTGCCCGCCCTGGCCTGCTTCTATAAGAGCAGCGAGAAACCACCACTCCGTTTTCAGGCCCTCGATTTTGGAGGCCGATATCATAGTCCTGCGCGTATTGCAATGCAGTCCGCGATTCCCTCGCCGCGCCTCCGACCTCCGTGCGTCGGCTGTGCTACTCGTGAGGGAGACTTTTCTCCCATTTTCAATACGAGAAAATGAGACGCTTTCCTATGTTTCTGGTAGCATGTCGTGTGTGACACAGCTTGTTACACAATAGTTGAGTCCTTGCAACTCAAATAGCATCAAAAATTAACACAACAAGGAATGGGAACAATCGCATTCTTAAACCGCGAATAATTTTAATTGCATTGCATCGCAATAGATTAAAAACGCCATCTTATCTGGATAGCATTGTAAGCGGAATTTTCCGCGCATAGCTTTGCGCTGTGTAGCAATAGGTTTTGAAATTCAGTTCAATGTAAATTGTTATTGAAGAAACTGCCTTTACTGCCTACGTCAATGTCGAAAGGAAGGGCAATGAAAGCAGTCAATGTATGTTTAAATTTTTCTTTGTTCCGCCTTAGTGTTTAAACTACTGAATAAATTATGACAATATATATATTCTTTAAAAAGCAATTAGTTTGCTAACTAAATCCGAAATTTAAATGTGGAAAAGTCAGTCTCGAGTAAAATTCAAACCTGCGTCTTTTAACATACCGTACCAGACGCTTTACCGGTCAGCCATCGAGACCATACGACTGACCAATTCTTCCACCTTATGTATGTCTTGGGGCGACTCGAGAAAATCATGACAAATCAACCGAAGTGTCTTACACTTACACAAACAGACAGACATACGGTCTGCTTGCTCTCGCGTTTGTAACCCTTCGGTTATAAAACCCTAAAAACTGCTGTCATAATTACTCTTTATTTTGTTCACAGATTAATTTCGTTAGAAATAGCCCCTCGCCCATACGTACAATGCGAGGCAGTGGCGTGGCGCCTCGTAGGGCTCCTCGGAGCGGACCAGGGCTCCGGACTCCGCGCGAGGACGGCCCGCCTCGCGAGCGCCCTGGTGCATTATACTCCTGATGCGAGGGACGCGATAGATGGGAGGAGACGGCAGTTGGATGCTGCGGTGCAGGGTGAGTCTTATCTATGCTAATGTTATAGTCCTGAGGTATCCTTCCGAAGGCTTACCCGGGGCTCCCAACCGTAGTCTGTTAGGTAGGATACGTGTGGTTTGTAGTCGATTGGAGTCCGGAATATCATCCCTGTAGGATTTTCCTCTCGTTAAAAAAAAGATACTAATATTATAAAGAGGAAGGATTTGATTGTTTGTTTGTATTTTTGTTTGTTTGCATTGACAAGGCACCGAAACTGCTGCAGCGATTTGAAAAATTCTTTCGTTGTTGGGAAACTACACTATTCCTGGATGACATAGGCTACATTTTATTCCCGTATTCCTACTGGAACGGAAACTACGCGTGTGAAACCGCGTGATGTCCGCTAGTATGTTATGTATCTATAAGCTGAAGGTGTTATTTCAAGACTTCAAGTATAATCCGTTAGCATCCTAACTAATATTTGGTTGGCTGAATGGTGAATATGTTATGTATGTTTGCTACTCTTTCACGCTCTAACGAGAACGACCACTGAATGATTGAATTTGGTACAAGGATAGATTGTAGCCTCGACTAACACATAGGCTACTTTTTATGCCCGCGATATGTCCCATGGAATAGGAGAACGATCCAACCTGATGGAAAGTAGCTGTTATAGGTGATACACTATTATGCAGATTCTGTCAAATAATTCTAAAGCCACTTTTGAAAAATTCACTAATATACACTCGTAGGTATATATCCTTTCCCATAGGCCCACGGAAGAAATTAAATGATTTTTTTTCTTTTCTGTGCATAGGAATAATTATACAGGTGAATTTTTGAAAAGGGCTTCGATGGCCAAATCCTAAACTATAAGGAATAGCTAAAAATGCTCAAAGGAGTGACGAGCCCGATTTTGATAAAACTTAAACCTCATCATTAGATTTTTGAAAAACCAATAATCTTAGCTGGGAATCGAACCCATTGATTTTGAAATAAAATCACACCCTATATTATTACACCATATGATAGTGTTGCTATTAAGGATCTTATTCTGGGAAGTAATGACATACGGCAAACTAAAGGAAAGTGCTCATCTATAACAAAATCAAAAAGTAGACCATTCACCAAAATTCATATTTTATGTACCTAAATTTTGTATCATAATTGGTTTCGTTCGAAATTCCAGAATAGATCGTAACTTTTCCGTGTTTTAAATCATGCTCAGAATGATTCTTTGGAGAATATTCTAAACGGAATCAATAATATTGAATGCAGTACGATCCGTTAGGTCTCGAATCCAGCTATGAATTGAAATCAATGGTCTACTTTTTGATTTTGTTATAGATGAGCACTTTCCTTTAGTTTGCCGTATGTCATTACTTCCCAGAATAAGATCCTTAATAGCAACACTATCATATGGTGTAATAATATAGGGTGTGATTTTATTTCAAAATCAATGGGTTCGATTCCCAGCTAGGATTATTGGTTTTTCAGAAATCTAATGATGAGGTTTTAAGTTTCATCAAAATCGGGCTCGTGACTCCTTTGAGCATTTTTCGCTATTCCTTATAGTTTCGGATTTGGCCATCCAATCCCTATTGAAAAATTCATCTGTATAGTAATAATTGCCAGCCTAAAGAATTGTATAGGTTGTAGTTGTGTAGTAACAAGATAATACTCCATCCAAGAGGCCACTTAACTCAATGAAAATGTCGGAAACATTAAACCAAACATATAATTACAAACCGAAGCATAAACCAAAATAATGGCATTTACCTAAAACGCCAAGGGCACCATGAGGTTGATTTAAAAACGATTGCATTTGTACATACAAACATAAATAACATACGCATTAATATATATAACTGTTTCCCGGATGCTATAATGCGTGGATAGGGAAGTAGAGCAATTACTTGTGTTTCCTTCGATGAGTGCGGTACAATTTTGTGATGTTTCTTATCCGCAATTGTTTTGGTGCGGAATTGTGAATGCACTGGAGTGACTTTGAAATTTTGCATTTTACTTCTATGTGTAGCATTCACGTCTAAAGAGTAGTAGGAAATCTGTTTAGTAAATGATCACAGAGTTAAGTATGATGTCATTAGTCTCATGATAGGTAAACGTTTGTGGCATTACAATTATTACGTTTGTGGTACTGTTTAATAGCTTCTCTAGTCTTCGAAAAGCACGTTAAGCCATTGTTTCAGCTATATGATAGTCGTTAAGCTAAGTTGAAACCAGTTGAAACACTTGGTTTCAATATCATCAACTGCATTTGCTGGTAGCCGCAATCCACTCATTCATTCAGATTCAGATTCATTTATTTCATTTCATAAACATAAGTACAGTATACAGGTGACATCCCTGCCCTTTTCCACAAGGCGTTATGGTGATCACATAGTAATGTTGAAATGAGGGCGTATACTTTAGTCAAGTTCAGTCAATGCTTCTGAAGATAGATACATACATAATTATATCGTTTCCCCCTAGCGGGTAGGTAGAGGCATGGTGTGCGTACTTCTTGGTATAATTTGAACTTCTGTCTAAAATAATCCAAATTCTATCAACAATTACACACATCTGATATCACGACACTTCCTCCCTAAGGTCTCGGCACGCACGGTCTGACGGCAGACTCCAGCGGGTCCCTCATCTCCTTGCACGTGGCCTTGAAGAACGAGATCCAGAGACACGTCGAGGTCTACAAACAGGCGCTGCATAAACTTGAGGAGATGGTATGCTTCTATTATTTTGTGGTGTTGATTTAAAAAATATTTTTGAAAGTTCAGGAGGATGCCTTCACTTGACTTCCTTGGTGGACTACCAGTCCGTGTGACAGCTGTGCTGAGGTTTCCATTAACATTTGCTTCGGAGTTAGGGTTTTTCTATGTTATTTGTAAAACAAATAAACAAAGAAGGCGATATAGCACTTGACTCAATTGGGTGTCCTGGGGTCTTCCGAAGGCTTACCCGGGGCCTCCAACCGTAGGCTGTTAGGTAGGATACGTGTGGTTTTTAGTCGGTGAGAATCCGGCATAGTATCCTTGTACGATTTCCACACGTTAAAAAAAGCACTTCACTCAAAGAAAAACACATGCTTTTTTTTTTTAACGTGAGGGAATATCCTCGTAGGATGCTATGCCGGACTCTTACCGACTAAAAAACCTCACGTAGCGCCCAACAGCCTATGGTTGAGAGCCCCGGGTAAGCCCTCAGGAAGGATGTCCCGTGACTCCCAACAGACCCACGGCCGCCAATGCGGCCTCGCCCAGGGGGTGGTTCGGGTGCAATCCCGCGTCTATGGGGGGTTTCGGGTGTGACCCCGCTTCTAAGGGGGGGCGTGCGTGAGTTGCTCACGTCACGCTGCCGTCATGGGCCTGCTTCTGTAAGGACGGTGAGCGGCCCTCTCACCGTCCTCAGACCCCCGGTCATGGAGGCCGATAGTCCTCGGCGAAGACACGTCGGCGGCGCCCAGGGCGCCGACTGCGGAACTCGGGAGGGAGAGTTCTCTCCCGCACCCGGCCCGCCGCCTCCTTCGCGAGCATGACCTGCTCGCAGAAAGAGGCGGCGCAGTCCCACTTACTCCCACTGGAGAGCATGGCTCGCCCATGGCCTCGAGCGAGAGAGTGTCCACGCCCAGACCCACTACGAGGACCTGACGCTGTTGTGCCCACGCCGTGCACTCCATCAGTGTGTGGAGCGCCGTGTCATCGCTGCGGTCCTCGCAGTGCTGACACTCGGCCGTGGTTTCCCGGTGTTTTCGCCACAGATACCTACCGAAGCTACCGTGCCCGGCAAGCATCTGACATGCTTAAAGATTGTCTGCAGCATAAAACCATTAAATCCTAAGGCATTTCTCCATTTTCCAGTCCCCCGTGACAGTAACCCAGGACCCAGCAGCGTCGTCCCACCAGCGCCTCCTCGCGCTCTCCCACTGCGACGTGGAGCGGCGCCTCATCGACAACAAGGGGCTGCTCACCATCGTGGACAAGCCAGCCTTGCGCCAACTGCCAACGTTGGTCACGGCGCTGGCCACTCGCGTGGAGAGCGACAAGGCGGTGCTGGCGTGTATTGGGCAGATCAAGAGGAGTGATCCAACGCTGGACTTGAGTGATACCAGGTTAGTTTATACGTAGAATAAGAATCCCATAGACAGTAGACCTCGTAAGGAACCACTTTCTAGCGATGTCCCACTGCGACCTAGAGCAACAAGGGACTTCTCACCATCGTGGACCAGCCAGCTGTGCACCAACTGCCAACATTGGTGACGGCACTGGCCACTCGCGTGGAAAGCGATAAAGCGGTGCTGGCGTGTATTGGGCAGATCAAGAGGAGCGATCCGACGCTGGACTTGAGTGATACCAGGTTAGTTTATACGTAGAATAAGTATCCTGTGGACAGTAGACCTCGTAAGGAACCATCTTCTAGTAATGTCCCACTGCGACGTAAAGCAATAAGGGACTTCTCACCATCATGGACAAGCCAGCCTTGCGCTAAATGCCAATGTTGATAACCGCATTGGCCACACGCGGCGAGAGCGATAAGGCGGTGCTGGCGTGTACTGGGCAGATCAAGAGAAGTGATCCGACGCTGGACTTGAGGGATACCAGGTGAATTTATACGTAGACTAAGTATCCAGTGGACAGTAAGGAACCACCTCATAAGAAACCATCTTCTAATAATTTCCCACTGCGACTTCGAGCCATAAGGGACTGCTCGCCATCATGGACAAGCCAGCCTTGCACCAACTGTGACAGCACGGCCATTCTTATGTGATATTGCCCATCGCCATTTTCTCATGTTTTGTCGTATTGGCGAGTACTGGCGTTGACACACACCCGTGGGATGCATATCAAGAGTGCGAAAATTATATTGGGTAAATATTTTGAGACTGTGACCTCCCCTTTTTTTCTACTTTTCGGGAAAATTGCTCCTTAATCGATTTTTTTTATCTGCAATCTCTTCGCCAGATACAAGAGAACGTGAGTATACTAAGTTTGGTGAAGTAATCTTGTAAACTATTTGCTGTCGCCTAAGAATATTTGTCCGGAAGTTTCACCTTACTAAAGACAGCATTAGGTAGAGCAACTTTTAGTCTTGACTTGGTGATTTTATCCTTTTAATTTTAAGCACCTCATTTTAGCACTTTACCGATGAATATTGATATAATTTTAATTACTAACAGACTACACTTTCCATTTTGTTTTAATTTTATTCGGCTTTTTAGCAAGCGATCCCCGTTTAACCTCCCATCCCATTGAGATGTCTTGTATACTGTTTCTAGGTGTAAAAATAGACAAGTCTATGTGTACCAACAGCCTTCCGACCCACTGACCTTTGCATAAACAAGTAGCTAGGAACATAAACGACAAGAAAATCAAATCTCAAAGTTCTGGTTTTTAAATGTAACTTTAGAAAGTCGCCGGTCGGGTTCCGCCGTGAATGTATCATGTTCGCGAAATTGTCGATCAGTTCTGGATTCCGCTCTTAATGATTTATGTACTAATTGTATCACTTTCTTTCCGTTTATAATGATTACGTCAGTGGTTTTAAAAGTATTGATTTATGTTGACATTTATTGGAACTGGTCTGAGACGGCATTTTGATGCTTTCTCAACCCTTTCTTCACATCCTGGAGCATCCTTCTGGATGTACCCGGGGTGACCGGCGATAGACTGATAGGTGGAGGCCGTGTGGTTTCAGTCTACTCCGGTATGGATCCATCTGTCGGGATTCACAACACGTAAAAAAAGCCCCTACCTCGGAACAAAAGGCAAGACTAGATACTAGACCTATGTATAAACTCTTTGTCTAGTTTGAGCTGTGATCTTGAGATGGTATTTCTATTTCTACATTCCTTCAAGATAAATATTTGATTCACTAACATTTTTAGGGTTCCATACCCAATTTATAAAAACTGGACCCTATTACTGAGACTTCGCTGTATGTGTCTATCATCAGTCTGTAATCTCGGCAACCGTGAGAGCTAGGGAGCTGAAATTTTCACAGATTACGTGGATATTTATGTTACCGCTATAAAAGCCGATACTGAAGTCAAGGTAAAAATATTTAAGGAGGCTCCCATACAGCAAACGTGTTTTTTTAACGTATTTTGGTACGAAACCATTCGTGCGCGAGGCCAATTCGCACTTGGCCGGTTTTCTTTCATATGTGCAAGATATCGCAACAATTTCAAACGCTGACGAAACATCCACATAAGAAATAAAATTTAACTTCACAGGATCCTAGCCTATCAGGTTAGTGATGTAACAAATTGGATTCATAACGGAATGTAATTAACGCAATCAAATACTGATCCACCGTGAGAATATCGATACTATACTAGGTAATAATAGAGTATCAGTAAATAATACTTTAGTTTTATACTAGCGTGCGAAATTCATAACATTGCAAATGTTATTTTACGCAATATCTAGATTTTTTATTGGTTGCAAAGATGATTTGGTACACATTGTCCTAGTAAATGAGAATAGGAGCAACTTATAATTTTCACTTCAACCTGATCCCACCCTCTCCTTTAAATAAATAAATCTTTCGAACTCGAACTACGCGTGCTAGGCAGAGGTGCCTCATCTCCTGCACAGTAGATAGAATCTTCGTAAGAACTGAGCGATTCAAATGTTGGAAACGAAAGTTAAAAACTTGAAACGACCTACCCGCGCAGTTCTTCAAGCAGTGCGTAAACATCACAGAGCCAGGGCCGCCAACTTGAGGACCACTGTAAGAAGTCTTAGGGACTGTGAGAGTGGCCCCCAATCGCTGGTTGTCGCCGTGGCTTTCCATCAGGCGTCAATTTGGAGAGATTAAGCTCTCCATAAAAAGAAAATCTTCGTGAAAAGTGAATAAAATTATATGTTGTTAGATCAATGAAATTCGCTTATAGCAGTACTCTTTCTCCTGCATATCATCAGGCCCCATACATTTTGAATATCATTTTCAACTGGTATAGGGAGTCCTATTTCACATAATAGTCTGATCTCCAGAGTCAGGATTTCCAGAACTCGTCCACACCATCGCCTTATCCTATGGCGTTGGTTCTTCGACATTGCAACTTTGACGTGCTTACTCGTATAAAGAATTCTCAAACTTGCGTAAAGAAAAGTAAATAAAAGATATTTATTGGTTAGGAGTGCCTCTTGTAAGATATTTGTAGAAATTTACCTGTTATGAGTTGTGTAATAGCTACATTTTCACAGTGAACCTGTTATTTTTAGGTCAGTACGTACCTACCTTCGTTATCTATGTAAACGAAGATTATTCAATACATATAGCTGTGCATATAGTTTGGTTAAAGTTTATTGCATGTGATGTTGTTATCTAACACTCTTTACTAATTTTGAAATAGGTATTTAACAAACTACACTCGAGAGCAATGAATCCGGGTCACTTAAAGAATGTTAAAAATCTCGGAAACTAAAAATGATAGGTTAATGCAATAAATTGTATTTAATAGACAATGTAATACTCCTTAAATGAAAGTAAAAAAAATATGAGTCACCATACATTTTATTAACACAAAATTACATAAAGAAAAAACTGCTGATCTCTCCTTAAAACAAAAATAGGAAACATGAAATTTTTGAACTTTATTACGATTTTCTTGAATTTTAATACTTCGTATTGCCTCCTCGTGCTTCCATTACTGCGTTTACGCGGTTTGGCATGCTGTACACCAAGTTCCTTATACGATTTTGGGGAATATTCTCCCATTCCTCTGTGAGAGCAATTTTGAGCTCACGAAGCGTGATTGGGGGAGGGTTTCGTTGTTTTACGCATCTGCCTAGCTCGTCCCAAGCATGCTCGATCGGGTTGATATCCGGGCTGCGCGCTGGCCACTCCATACGAGTAATGTTCATCTCTTGAAGGTAGTCATTCACAATCCTACCTGTATGAGGTCGGGCATTGTCATGCATAAATATAGCATCCTCACCTAAATTGACCATAAATGGACCAACGTGATCATTGAGGATTTCTTCCACATATCTTACGCTAGTTAAAGAGCCGTTTTCTATGATCACCAGCTCTGTGCGACTTTCAGAAGAAATTCCGGCCCACACAAGTACAGACCCACCACCGTAGGCTACTTTTTCTTCGATGCATGCTTGCTTGAATCTTTCCCCTGGTCTTCGATACACTCTGTGTCTTCCATCGTGCTTGTAGAGCATAAATTTTGATTCGTCGGAGAACATAACTTTTGACCAATCTTCAATACTCCAATTTACGTGGCTCTGGGCATACCTTAGTCTCGAAATACGATGCCCACGCTCCAGTTTAGGGCCGTTTGCAGGTCTAAGGGGTTTTAAGTTAGATTCAGCAAGCCGACGTCTTACTGTCCATGCACTTGGGTTACTTCCTCCGAGGCGTCGAAACTGATTGGTGAGTTCAGTTCCTGTGAGAAAGCGATTTCGAAGCATGGTGTTCACCAAGTATCGGTCTTCTCGTGCTGTGGTACACCTGGTTCTGCCCGTTCCTGGTCTGCGTAGGTTAGAACCAGTTTCTTCGTAACGTCGGAGAACTCTTTGTACTGTTGACAGCGACACACCGACAGTCCTGGCTGTATCGCGCTGACTCCGGCCGGTTTCCAGCATTGTAAGTATTCTGGTGCATTCTTCAGGCGTAAGCGACATAATTTCAGCTTGATTAATGAATATAGAGCACTATCAACATGGTTTATGTACCCACATAAATGACAGATTACAAACAAAAGCAACACCAAATGCTGTAATTTCGTAGTTCCATCTTCGAAAGTGGCCCTTTTTCAAATTTGATTTTTTTATGATATAACTTTACAATAACTAAGAAGTTTTAATACCTTCATTTAAGGAGTATTACATTGTCTATTAAATACAATTTATTGCATTAACCTAGCATTTTTAGTTTCCGAGATTTTTAGGATTCTTTAAGTGACCCGGATTCATTGCTCTCGAGTGTATTAAATCACTAGCTGTTGCCCGCGACTTCGTACGCGTGAAAATTATGTTATGATGCCAATTTGGTTTCGATTTGAATTCTTTTCTGCCAAGCTTCTAGGCAAAGTAGCGTAATAATATGTATCCTGTGTGTAAAACCTATCTCTTAAAAATATTCTTGCTACGTTTTGGTTAAATCAATCCACCATCTTATATATTTCATTGCCCTCTGCTTAGCCCCTAGGATATGTAGCGTGATAATATATAGCCTATTTGAAGACCCCACTTAGTAATATTTGTGCAAAATTTGAACCAAATCTATTGAGTACTTTTCGAGATCCTGCCGGACAACGCAAAGCAAACAGACAAACAGACAAACCGACAAACAGACAAAAAAAATTCTAACTATATTTTCGGCTGTGGTATCTTATATTGAACACCCAGCGAGTATTTTTTTTTTAATATTTCCAATGTACAGTTTTGACTCTTCTATCATTTTATTATATGTATAGATTACCGCCCTAAATTAATATCTGATTACGTTTGTTTATTAAATAGGTATGCCGAACTCTAGAAGTATTTATGATTCATAAAGCGTTTATGCAGAAAAAAAAGCTCAAGCTCTTCTATCTTAAACTTTAAAAATCTACTATGAAGATTTTTGAAAAATTGATGAAGAGATTGATTAATTTGCTTCATTATTACATTTTTTTTTGTTTTGCTTTGCGTGACATAAACTTAAACCCTTAATATTTGATTGGAATACATTAAATGCAAGCGAAGACAATATGCAAAAACTATGAACTTATTGAAGAAATAAGTGTATTACTTGAAGAAATATCTGTTGCTACTCTGTACCTGTAGAAGGAACAATTAAAATTCCCTCTCTGTAACAGCAGTATAACTAATTAGATTAGTCCAATTAATTGTACGAAGTGATACACCACCTGTATCCTCATATGCTTGGGTGATTGGTCACTTATCCAATAAATATGTAATTATCTTTACACAAATATTTGCATATCATAATTATACCTATCTGTGTCACATAAGTTACCACTATAATCAAGTAATATAATTAATCAAAATCAACGCTAATTATAAACAGAAGCATTCAAATTATGTTACATTTAAACTCATTTATATTTAAATGTAAATGTTTACCACCTTTGTGTATCATAACAGTAAATTTAATGAGTATTCGTATTGGATTGCAATGATTATAACCCAAGTGTTGATTGCCAGCGCATTAAAAAAAATATCTGACAGTAATTGCAAGCCATTATTTTGAATTGAACGCAACCGTTTATTTCTTAAATACAAGATCGTCGCTTACGGTACAAAAACACAAACAAAAAGTCACTTTAACACATTTGATTATGGTCTTTTTTTCATTACACGGCTCAAAATCCCGATAAATACTTAATAATAGGTACTGCAGGTGAGTATTTGGAACTTAATACTTGTTAAATAACAGGTGATAATAATGTAACAGTGAAAGTACTGCGTACGACAAATTACGTAATATTTATGTGTCTTGTACTACGTATAGAGAAATGTTTGTCGAAAACGATGTTTCATTCAGATTTTATTGCTTATTGTTTATTCAAATAAGTGGTAGCTACCTATAATATATGATAATAAGATAAGATTGGGAAGTCATTGGCAGACTACGTTAGAAAGCAGTTTTGGTCGGTAGATATTTCGGCTATGTGCCAATAGAAGAAGACAACCTAACATTCCTCAATGGGAATTTCATTTCATGCTATTATTACAAAACTAAGTTTGTTTGTTTCAACGCGATGATCTCAGGAACTGCTGGTGCAAATTCAATATTTCTTTTAGATTTCGTCGACATAAGGCGCTTTATGTATTGATACGTTACTGAATACGAATAGGAGCAGAGCAGCAAAGAAATTGTTAAAAAAAATGGTGATAATTTATTCCTTTTGAGAGATTCTGTTGGGTAAATTTAAAAAAAAAATAAGAACTAGGTACATCAGGTTAGAAATTTTTAAAAACTTGTAAAAAGGAGTTCGCAATAATTGTCTATTACATATAAGGTTCGCTTACAATTATTTTTTTACTGGAAATCAAATTTATCCTAAGAAAGCCGTGAGATCGTTCTCACCAGACTACCCCTCTCTAACACGTTTATTGTGAAAGTGAAAGTTCAATCCGATTGACGTTGTCATTTTTGTTTTATTTCAAACTTTGAACAGATGATCCACGTGACCTTGTGACGCAGTTTAATGCACAGACTACAGACAAAGTCTCGCCATAAGCCCCTCTGCACTCTATTTTATAGAGAGGGGCAAATAATGCAATATTGCTGCGATGGGAAACTAATCCTAGATAACATCATTACGTAGACAGAGCCGCTAGCATCAGCTAGTTAGCAATAAAGGCTCTATCTTACATGTCCCCTGCTGCTCAGATTCAGCAAATGATAGAGAAATCCCTTTGAACTGTCAAGACCATTAATCACCCAATAACCACAATCCCAACCATACCTAACAATCATAACTAATTCACACAATAAATCTAAACAGCGAGACCGCGCCCGCGCACACAATCGCGTCAACTTTACATTGTCTTATAAAACATAACGTAAAAACGTTACACAAGGGAGAAAAGTGCTTGGGAACCATTGTTGGGGAGTTTCATAAGCGCCTGGTGCGAACTGTTTTATAATTTCATTTGGAAACATTTCATTTCATATTGCTTACTCTTTCTTTCTTTCTTTGTTTGATTGTCGTTATTTTTGTTCCTACGTACTTAGTACTTACCCTTCTGGTGTGTGTTGTAAGTATTTACCAGAAGTATTTATTTTACTGTTGCAATATTTAGCAGAGCCCCTTATAAGTTACTGAAAGGTTAAACCTTTATTTTTTGTTTAACGTGAGGGAAAATCCTCATGGATGTTATGCCGGACTCCTATCGACTAAAGAACCTTACGTAACGCCCAACAGCCTATGGTTGGGAGCCCCGGGTAAGCCCTCGGAAGGATGTCCCAGGACTTCTAACAGACCCACGGCCGCAACTGCGGCCTCGCCCAGGGGGTGGTTCGGGTGCTATTCCGCGTCTTTGGGGGGTTTCGGGTGTGATCCCGCTTCTAAAGGGGGAGGGGGGGCGTGCGTGAGTTCCTCAAGTCACGCTGCCGTCATGGGCCTGCTTCTGTAAGGACGGTGAGCCGCCCTCTCACCGTCCTCAGGCCCCAGGTCATGGAGACCGATAGTCCTCGGCGAAGACAAGTCGACGGCGCCCAGGCCGCCGATTGCGGAACTCGGGTGTGAGAGTTCTCTCCCGTTCTCGCCCCGCCGTCTCTTTCACAAGCAGCTTAAACCTTATTAGCGATTCGGACGGTAATGTGCCTTTCTGAAACGGCCCGCGTTCTCAGACATCACACTCGTAATATGCAGCTAGCATTAATTCAACCAAGAATCACAAATATATTATTAAGATATTAGCTTAAGATCACTACTCCGCCCGCGTGGAAAAGAATTCCCGTCCCCTTTTGTCACTGGAAATGGTTTATGGGTTAAAAAGTTGTTGTATTTTCCTTTTTTAGGGTTCCATACTTAAAGGGTAAAGATAGAACCCTATTATACCGAGTGTATGTCTGTTTTGACTCCACTGTATGTCTGTTTGACGGTCTGTCACAAGGTTTTATCTCTCTTCATCTTATTCTTTTGACCACCAGTTCTCCTGGTGGGCCTTATGCCTGTCTGCCACCTATCTTTACTAATATTATATAGAGAAAAGATTTGTTTTTTGGTTGTTTGTTTGTTTGTAACAAATAGGTTCCGGAACTACTGGACCGATTTGAAAAATTATTTCACGGTTGAGAAGCTACACTCTTTGCGGTAAACATAGGCTAATATATATATTTTATTCCCGTATTCCCACGGGAACGGGAACTACGCGGGTGAAACCGCGTGACGTACGCTAGTGTGGTGAAAAAAGAACCATGATAGCTAGAAAGAAATGAAATTTGAAATTTTCACAGATGTGTTTCTGTTGCCGCTATGACATAAACTAACAACAAAAATAAGTAATAATGAAGGGGGTAGGTACACTCAAATAACAAAAGTGATGTTTTTGTACATCATTTGGTACGGAATCCTCGGTGTGCGAGTCCAACTTGCACTTGGCCGATCTTTTCTGTCCGTGGAGTAGTTTGCCACTTGCAATGCAAATAACCAACGTTGATTGTATGAGCGACCTGCCACAATTGACTTCAGTTTAGTTAAGATCAACATACAGCTTTTTCTTTTCAAAGGGGTAGACAGTGGAAGCTAACTGTACAGCCATATTTCATTAGCCGTTTTTCGCACCACTATGGGCGCTTGCACATTGCACGTGATAAGCTTATTGCCGTGTTTAAACGGTCAGGCGCCATTGAGTTATACGAAGAACTAGTAATATAAGTTAAATATCAGGCAATTTACTTTCTGTTTGTCTTCTGTCAATGTTACTGGCAGCCATGACAGGGCCTTGGAAATACCACAAGCGGTCACCCATCTCAGGACTACCTGTAGAGTGTATACTTAGCTTAGTTCTCGTTCTTTTAGTTTAAGGCCGTATGAAGTTCTCTGTTTAATATGTCCGAGAGATTCCCTTATCTGTGGAAGCTCAATAAAACCAGCTGAACACTTTTAAACTTTATTATAACTTTCAATGAAATCCATTTAACATCAGTATCCCAATAAAACGAGTTTACGATTTACCTTAAACTTCTAATAAAACCTTACATTTTAATCAAGAACTATGACCAAAAAAGCCCATCAATTTCACGGAGTAAACAATTAAATCCCATAAAAGAGAGTGCGGCTCACCGAACACCATTAATTACTTCACAGTATTCTACCACCATTTTGGAAAGTTCTCGACTTTCCACGTTTTCCAACGCAATGCTATAAATCCATCTTTTACGTTTCCTTACATTTGACCCGCTGTGAACTTTATTGTTTAGTTTGTTTAACTGTTTTTATGTTTCAAAGTTTAGGAGTATTTTTTTTGAGAATTTGAATTGTTTGGGGTTCATTATACTAACTGGCGAATGATATAAAAGCTATACAAAATCAAGACTCTCTGGAGGGGAGGGAGATCAGATTGCAGTAAATGGCAAACAGTCAAAATAAAAAGAGAATTAGAAGATTTTGAGAGACGTTGTACTTACATTTCTCGGTGCCATATTCCGGAAACCATTTTGATCGTTTTAACATATGAGACTATTTAGCATTGCAAGAAACGATTTATCTTTTGACCCCTCTGTGTACGAGTTTGCCACGAAACCCGGTTTTATAGTCCGTGGGTACATAGTAACTTGAAGGATTCCTTCAAAAACATTATACTTTGTCTCTGCGACTAGGCGCCCTCACGGCAAATCCATGGAATGCTGCAGAATAGATCTCTACCTCCATTACCATTTGCTAAATGACTCTGATCACCTTATCCTCCTTTATGACTTAGCAATTTACGTTATGTCCTGGGACATACTTCCGAGGGCTTACCCGGGCGTGACGTTAGGTTTTTTAGTCAGTAGGAGTCCGGCATAGCCTCTATGATGGATTATTTGCAAAAGCAATTTACGTAAAACTCTTTCATATTTTCCAGGCCCGTAGCGGGAGTTCTGATGAGCTACTCGCGAGGATGTGCGGCAGTGCTGGGCCAGATGTCGGAAGGGGAGAGCGGGAGCAGTGACGCGGCCACTCCGAGATCTCCCACAGACTCCGCCAGCGACGGGTACCATTCCGACAGCGATGACTCACAGCAACTTCCTGACAGGTAAAATTGACTTAGAATAGAAGAAGGAAAGAAGGTGTACCTAAACGTACTTATTAGACATAGGTACCTAAAACATAACAAGGAAAAACATGGCATGGGAAAAAAATGTAGCCAAGTAAGATTTTTTTAAGAAAACATAATAGAAATGACATTTATTGTGCGTCTAAAAAGAGCTAGTTGCTATTAGTACTGAACATTCCCCTAGCTTGGAAGAATAATGTAGCAAGATAATAAAGATACTGTAAAAGTTAGAAGCGCTCTAGGCCCCGCGGACTCAGTGTTCTGTAAACGATCACTGCAGTAAGCAACTTTCACTATGGCCGGTCCATGGATGGGTGACCATCCATGAGATCACTTTGTGACATTTATTTGAGCGTTTCCGTACTTCGGAAAGCACGTTAAGCCGTTGGTCCCGGTTGCCAGTAAAATGGCAGTCGTTAAGTCAAGTTGAAGACTTTATTTCAACAGCAGGCAGTCACAACCTGCGCCTGTCCATTTAAACACGGCAATACGGCTCACCACCTATTACGTTTGGCATATCATATAATATGCCTCTGCCTACCCCTTCGGGGATAAAGGCGTGACCATATGTATGTATGTGTGTATGTAAAAGTTTTTAAAGCAATTAAATATAACATTTTGCCGTGCATACACAGCTATCTACTAAACTTTTCTTTATATTCCAGAAGCAAGTTAGTATCCCAGTACGCAGCAGTGTGGACGCGCGCCGCAGACGAAGCGCTGCCAGCGTTATCCGCTCTGGAGCAGCTGAGGCACACGCCGCACCTCAAATATAAGATCATTTTCTCTGTTGTTGTGGTAAGTGTGGCTATTAGTATAGGTTAAGAACACTTGACCATCCATCTCCTGGGATAAAAAGTAGCCTCTGTATTAATCCATATTACAGTCTATCCATGTACCAAGTTTTAAATAGATTCATTCACCTGTTAGAGCGTGAAAGAGTAACAAACATCCATATCACCGTTTCCTTCTGATGTATGCGTGACAGATACTTACCAATGCACCCGTGCCCAGTCTCTATGACATTTATGATCTATGACACTCGATAGGTAAGACTATCATGGCGCCTCTCCAGCCACTCCTCCATGACTGGCTTCTCTGCATTAATAGTAGTGTGTCTCCTCTTTGGTTGCTGAAGTAGCATCTGCCATGTCTCCATGAGCTCCTGGTGGAGCAGAGATTGTTGGTCCTCGATTTTTCGGAGCACAGACCTTTGTTCCCGCCACTGACATAGCGACGCAAGGCCCCTCGCTTCCAGGTCCCAGCTTGGCGAAATGCTGCCTAAAAGCACTTTTGATAATTAGTAGTGATGTTAACGACATGGTATCAACTTTTCCAGCTATCATTCCGTGCAGCCATCAGCCTACGCGACCGTCGTCTGAACGAAGTGAAGTCTCTCCTGGGAGTGGACGTGGAGAGTGGTTCTGTGGGCAGCGACTCGGGCGTGTCGCGCCTGACCACTGCAGCTGTGAGGGTGTTGCAGCAGACGGCGCACAGCTTCCCTCTGGGGGAGGCGGAGAGGACTGTGGTCAATCAGGTGGGTGTGTTGTGTACACGTGTGTCTTGTGTCAAGTCAAGTCTCTCCTGGGAGTGGACGTGGAGAGTGGTTCTGTGGGCAGCGACTCGGGCGTGTCGCGCCTGACCACTGCAGCTGTGAGGGTGTTGCAGCAGACGGCGCACAGCTTCCCTCTGGGGGAGGCGGAGAGGACTGTGGTCAATCAGGTGGGTGTGTTGTGTACACGTGTGTCTTGTGTCAAGTCAAGTCTCTCCTGGGAGTGGACGTGGAGAGTGGTTCTGTGGGCAGCGACTCGGGCGTGTCGCGCCTGACCACTGCAGCTGTGAGGGTGTTGCAGCAGACGGCGCACAGCTTCCCTCTGGGGGAGGCGGAGAGGACTGTGGTCAATCAGGTGGGTGTGTTGTGTACACGTGTGTCTTGTGTCAAGTCAAGTCTCTCCTGGGAGTGGACGTGGAGAGTGGTTCTGTGGGCAGCGACTCGGGCGTGTCGCGCCTGACCACTGCAGCTGTGAGGGTGTTGCAGCAGACGGCGCACAGCTTCCCTCTGGGGGAGGCGGAGAGGACAGCAAATTTCGCCAGATCCATTCAGCCGTTAGAGCGCGAAAGAGTAAGGAACATTTTTACACTTTTCGAGATATCGAAAAGTGTAAATGGTTGTTACTCTTTCACGCTGTCATGTCACATTCACCCTTACAAATTTTTGTATTTATTATGTTAATAAGATTAAAGCTACCTAAAAGTCATCTTATTATTATCGCAGTAACACAAAAAACTTGTGAAGAATTTCACATTCCAAATGTCTTCTAGTACTCGTAATAAGTACATGGCGGAAACTCCATACAAATGGTTTGCTTTTCATTTTATCAGCTATACTAAGAAACACGTTATGTTCGAACTGAGCTTGAATGTAGATGTGTGTGTGTAATCAATGAGGCTCAGCGAATGTTTCCCAAAGCCCCCGCCTACTACAGTGACAACTGCGGCGCAGGCACAGAGTTGCCTATCTGTATGTAATTATCTTTGGTATAGTGACCAATACCCCCACCCGCAGGTGGTGAGCACCCTGCGCGAGTACCCGTGCCTGTCTGGGTGCGGCGCGCTGCACGCGCTGGTGGCGGCGGCGTGCAGGGCGGCGTGGGCGGTGAGCCTGCACTCGCCGCCGCTCAGGATTGACACAGACTTTACACCCGGTAAACTATTATTCCAGTCATTATACATATACATTTGGAAATGCAAATGAACCGAGAAAGCCAAATTTTGGATATTACGGAGGGGCTAAAAAAGCTTAAGTTCAAATTGTCAAAGTGATCATTTTTGCTCCGTGATATTTAATAATTTAAAGTGGAAAATTAATGAATTTAAATGCAAATCCGACATATTTCGATTAATTACCTTATAATGACACAGTGTAAATGTTATCTAAATGATTGGTGGCTAAGATCCAACGCTATAACTATTTATGAAACAACCCTAAGTATACCGGTAAGATGGATATAAAATATCGTGTTATTCAGTGTAAAACATGGTAGAAACAGTGAAAAGCATTAGAAAACTTTATTGAAAGCATTGGCAAGTTTCACAAGACATATTTTTTAAATATATTCTTCACAATTTGTTCCTTAGAAAACTTGAGAAAATTTCAGCTTACTACCTACAAGTGAAAATGTTCAAAAATTAAAACTGAAAAAAGTTTAAAAATTTAGACAATTTACCATTAGAAAAACCTATTTTGACTTGCCACTTTAATCTAATATAATCACATCACAAAGCAAAGACAGCTTAAAATGGATAGTACCTCAAATATCACATTCAGAAAACAAATTTCCAAAGCACTGTCATTAGAGAATATTAATATGAGTATATCACTTAATACATCAGGCTCCTCTGAGTTATTAGGCAAGAGCTTAGACCTCTCAACCAATCTTATGTCTATACAGAAGGAAGAGATGAAGTTAAAAATAAATAGCTTGAAACTTAACTTAGAATCAAGTCAAAATGAACTGGATAATGTAATCTTGGAAAACATAGAACTGAAAAAACAAATATCAAGTATATCACAAGAACAAGTAGTGTTAAAACAATTATGTCGAAGTCCAATTTCATCGTTGAAGAAAAATGTTTCATCTACCAGAAAAAATTGTGTCAAGCGCCACCTCACAGAGACTTTCAATAAGAGCCCCACTGATTCAGGAGAGCAGTTAACATCAACTGAACAAACAAGTCAACCGATAAGTACTGAATGTAAGGTGAGTGATCCATTAATAGAATCCGAATCTACGCTTACAACACACTTGGAAACACAAAACGGGCATTTCGTTCATAGTTCCACTCAGACAGAAGAAATTGATCATAACAATTATAGCTCATTGAAAGCAAATATACAGAAATCATCACATAAGGAAAATAACATTTATATCTTCGGAGGAAAACAATGGTAGGACTAGCCTCGAAACTGGTATCCTCAAGAACAAACGGTCGATATGTGAGATATAATGTACAAGCCTTTATTCAGCCTGAAGCCAGAACTCAACAAATATTGAATCCTATTAAGCAATATGATCTAAACAAGGGGGATCGTCTAATACTATCTGTAGGAGAACATGATGAAAACCCTCTAAGGGTCATGATAGATCTCTGCCACATTTTGAATTGTTTTTCTGAAACAAGCTTCTTTGTATTAGGTATTTCGAAAAATAAATATCTCAATGAAACATTACTAAATCAGATGTTAAAAAGAATTTGTCAGCTATTTCCAAACTGTAAGTATATAAATATTTCTAATGCTCTGTTCGACATGTGCAAAGGTATTAATCTAATGGTTGACAGTTTTGACTATGATTGTAAATACTTACCTCAAGGAAAAGGGTGCACTCACTCATCTAGCCTTATTAAGTGTCAACAACCCTATAAAGTTAGGTTACATGGTGGTCATCAACAAACAATTCTTAACTATTTCCCCATAATCGATAAAAAAAAATCAAGTTGTACGCAAGGAAGTGAAGCGTGGCCTAGACCTTTAAAAGGTACCATCCCTTACTATTTTCCCTTCAAGGCTAAACACCGACCACCTCCAATATCAGAGCCGGGAACCCCAAAATGCCTTTTTCGTGAATAATAAACTCTCTCAAAACCTTAAGAGACTCTTGCATCAAAATATTGCAGGGTTGCAAAACAAACTGGAATTATTGGAGTTGCACTTAGATGAGCTATTAAGTAAAAACCTAGACCCATGCATAATATGCTTAACAGAAACTTTTATAGAGAGAGGTCATGAATGTTTAATAAATTTGAGTGGATATAGGCTTGTATCCAGTTATTGCAGACCCAAAACCAAACACTCTCGACGTGGTGGTGTATGTATTTTGGTAAAGTACGGTATAAAATTTAGAGAGTTAGACGACTTTAGAGTTATGTCAATTGACAAACACTTTGAATGCTGTGCCATTGAATTAAATGAACCTAAATTGACATTAATCTGTGTGACTCCAGACTCCGACGTTTCTATTTTTTTTGATAAACTTCACATAATTCTCATAAGACTTGTATATAAAACTGACAAAAAGATTGTTATTGTAAGTGATTTAAATATAGACACACTCAAGGTATCAAAGGGAAGTAGAGAACTGTTAAACTTGGCCAAAAAATATAATTTAATATTACACATAACCCACCCGACACGAAAAAATAAAACTTGCATTGACCACTTTATTAGCAATATTAAATCAGCAAAAGGAGAGCTTCTGCACCTTGGTATCTCAGATCATGAAACAGCTCAGTTGCTGACAATTCCTGGGGGTTGCAACCAGTCTGTGTATACTAAATACGTTACTTTTAAAAGAAACTTTTGCCATGAAAATATGTGTAAATTTAGAGAATGTATATCGAGTCTTTCCTTTAGTGAGGTATATAAGCAACAGGATATAGACACAGCATATTATAAATTTCAAGAGCTTCTTACTCTATTTTTTGAGCTGTGTTTCCCCATATTAAAAAAAAAATTGTAATAAAATCAAAAAGCAGGCTTGGATCAGTAAAGGACTTAGAGTCAGCTGTAAAACCAAACGCTTGCTACGCATTAAATAATAATAATATAATAATAATAATAATTCTTTATTTCAGGCATAATTTACCCATATTACATTACATTCAAAAATAATGCACAAGGAAAAGTTTAAGGTATATTCCAAGTTACTGCGCAAATGTATATTCAAATCAATAAATAACTATAATCACAGTAAACTTAGTAACTGTAAGAATATATGTAGAACATCCTGGCAGTTAATTAAGAAGGAAACAGGAACACTGGTGCTAAGAGACTTAATCTCTGAGGTAAAAATAGAGGATAGTGTTATAAAAGACCCTCTAGCGATAGCGCAAGTCTTCAATGACCATTTTATAGACTCGCATGCAAAGCAGCATAAAAATCCCAACCAAATTCTAAACATGTTACTGGTTCCTAGCACTTGTAATAGTATTTATCTTGAGCCATGCGACTGCCCAGAAATTTTTAAAATAATCTCATCTCTAAATAATACAAACTCTGTAGGATATGATGAGTTTAGCACAAAAATTTTGAAATTCTGTGCTGTACCACTTACCCCTATTGTAACATATTTGATAAACCGGTCATTTAGTGAAGGTCAGTTTCCTAAAGAACTTAAAAAATCTATTGTAAAACCAGTGCATAAAAAAGGTATTAAAGACTCAGTGGTAAACTATAGACCTATAACTCTGATTCCAATCTTATCAAAAGTCTTTGAAGTGGCCATGCATAGAAGAATAGTCAAGTTTATTACTAAGCACAAAATTCTGAAAGAGGAACAATTTGGGTTCCAAAAGGGCAAGTCTACTACCCTGGCTTGCTTTAACATGGTTACCAAGATCTTAGAGAGTTTAGATACAGGTAATACCAAAACGACTGCTGTGTTCTTTGATATGAAAAGTGCCTTCGATTTAGTTTCCCATGAATTATTATTATGTAAACTGGAAAAGTATGGTATACGTGGTCCTGCCCACAGCTGGCTTGATACATACTTGAAGGATAGAATACAGTGTGTCGAGGTCCTGAACATTAACAATAAACAGGAGTTCAGAGCACATAGATCTTCATTCAGAGTCAATTGTTCCGGGGTGCCCCAAGGGAGTATACTTGGGCCGCTCTTATTCTTGATATATATAAATGACTTACCTGGTGTTACTCCATATCCCTGTACCTTATTCGCTGACGATATTTCACTTCTCATGACATCCAACAATTCTAATGGTAATTATATGGATGACATTAACAATACAATTACATCTATAATTCAATGACTTCAAAATAACCACCTAGAAGTAAATCTGACCAAAACTCATTACATGCAATTTAGTACTTGCCCGGGTAATTTGCAACCCTTGGATATTAAATATACGACCCAAAACTTGATAGAGGTTGGTGAAACGTGTTTCTTGGGTATAGTTATTGATAAGAATATGAACTGGAAGGCACAGGTAGATAGAGTTTGTGGCAGGGTGAATAGATTTGTATATGTGTTGGCTAAACTTCGAAAAACGTCAAATCCTAACACAGTGCTTATGGCATATCATGGTTACATTGCGTCTATTTTGAACTACGGCTTAATTCTTTGGGGAAACTCGACGCATGTTAGCAGAGCTTTTATCGCCCAAAAAAGAGCTGTCAGAGCTATATGTGGTGCTGCGCCGTGGCACTCCTGCAGACCATTATTTAAGAAATTTAATTTGTTGACACTTCCTGGCATGTACATTTACCAAACAGCAACTTTTGTAAAAGAACACTCTGCATTATTTACAAAAGCAAAAGAAGTGTTCCTTAGGAATACCAGAAACCCCGATAGGATAGTCTTGCGAAGGGTCCCGAGAACTAAGTTGTACCAAAGAAACTGTTTTGCAATGTGTGGTTATGTTTATAATGCTTTACCAAATTATTTAAAGAAGAACCCTACTACTCTTTTCAAGGCTAAACTTAAAGCCTGGCTGCTGGACAGATGTTTTTACTCTGTACAGGAATTCATGGAATTTTAATATTTAACATTGTAATGATGAATATATTATTTTTGACATTTATTTTGACATAGAATTTGTAAAATGCATGAACTAAGTGGGTACAAATTAATAAGTATGTAATATGTACTGATCTTGACATAATAATACTTGACATTGAATACAATAAAATATAATTTGGTAACATATGAAGAATGTTTCTGACATAGTTATTAATTCTATTTTCTTTCTGACATTGAATTTGTAAAATGTATTGACTAAGTATAAATAAATATAATTAGTATTTTATCTCGACATTGTAATAGTACTAGACATTGAATTAAATAAAGGTACCTAAACTGGTGAAAACAAAAATGAATGATTTTGACATGGTAACATTATTAATAGAATTGGTAACACTTCCTAAATGATCTGTACTGTAGAAACCGTAATGTAATGCATGGAATTGTACCTACATTTGTGTTAAATGAATTATAAATTTAGACAATAATTATTATAATATTGTATAATGATATTTGCATGCCTGATCTGGCGAAATGTGTTGGTGTCAAATTTTTGTAACATCTCATACTGTACCACATTTCACGTGAATAAATGAATTTGAATTTCAGTTTGTCGACCAAAATAACCTGATGGGTGTTCCGCCATCTTAAAAAAGGGGTTAAATTCAGTTTTTTCATCATAACTAGGTTCCCCCTTGAGATACGAAATTTTTATGCTATACTTTTTTGTGGCTCTTTGTACGATCTACAATTAAGCTCTTATTCATTTTTTACGTATGATCATGTTTATCAAGATATCGATCCAAAAAATCATAAATTGGGTGAGAAAAAATTGTTTTTCGCTATTTCCTTTTTTCTCGTGAAATATATCGAAGAATTTTTGAGCGTGTTCAGACCTACAAATTAGTTTTTTTAAAATTTTTATTTTCGACAAGAATTGTGACCTATAGCGCGACGCAATTTCAGTAAGACTGTGCCCGGTTTTGATTTAGCCGCTCGCCAGTTGTATCCATATGTCAAAATGGATGAATGGTTGTTCAGGGAATTATTGCATTAATAAACCAGTCAAATTATAAATCAAACACATGAAACCTACTTATGATGAAAAAACTGAATGTAACCCTTTTTTCAAGATGGCGGAAATCCCATCAGGTTATTTTGGTCGACAATTTGAACTTAAGCTTTTCTAGCCCCTCCCCACGTAATATCCAAAATTTGGCTTTCTCGGTTCATTTGCATTTCTAACCCGATTAACCCGATTTTTCCGACGTAATGACTGGAACTAAATCCACTTTTTCCCCTCTTCGCTTCGACGAATTAAAAATGTTGTTTATCAGCAGCATGCTATTCTCTAGCTGTGTTGTGCATAAACTTGATGCATTTAATAGATTCAACGTATTTCTACAATTTTTGATACTTTAATTTAGTAGATTATATAACAAGGGAGCAAACTAGTATTTTGACGGCGAGACTTTGAATCACGAGCGAAGCGAAGGATTCTACGATAGAATCCTGAGCGCAGTGAAGGATTCAAAGTACACCGCCCGGCCCGAGGGAAAAATGATTTGCTCTCGAGGAATATACTCTACTTTTCATCCCCTTTCTATGAGAATTTCTTTTTATGTTTTTTAAGTCGGTTTTGATTCTTTTTAATTTACTGATATTTTTATGTATTTCTTTATTCTTTTACCGCTGCAATGACATAAACAAACGGATGGCGATACTACATGGTGTTGAGGGGTATTATTAATGAAATTAATGTCATTTTACTGGCAATCGAAACTTCACAGTTGATTTTGGGTTGTCGTAGTCGAATTACTTAATGCAAGTAATTCGACTCGTTGACCTGAAATTAACAAATTTCAGCTAGATCCGTTCAGCCATGAAATGATGAAAAAGTAACAAACATACATATCTACACTCAACATTCAAACTCAAAAACTTTCGCATTTAAATATTAGTATAATCTCTAGAATTGGTTAACATTAAGAGAAGCATAATTTCCTTTTTGTCTTCTTCCACACCGTGTTTAGATTTATTAGAACAGAATCAATATCGAGGATTATTTAACTTTAAAATTATTAACTTGTTGTTTCAAATTCCAGTGGTGATGAACCCCGAGAAGCACGTCCGCTTCGCCTCGAGCGAGGGCCGCTCGCACGCGCACCGCTCCGACCTCATCAAGTCGTTTGTATGGCCGGCTCTCATGGACGGGCCGCGCTGCGTGTTCCGCGCCGTTGTACTCACTTGACATTACCTATAAGCCTTTATGTATAGTTCTATCTTATTTGTATGGAAGGGTTGAGGACATCTGACCGCACTTATGAGAGAAAAATCTAGCTGAATAACTGTTGTGTAAACACATCATGTGACTAATCACTTGTAAATTTGCATCACTCCTAATTTACCTGAAAAATATGCCGTATCAGTTCTCGGATCGGTTTGGGATCTACGTGTGTAACAATAAATAAATCACGCAGTTTTATCAAAAAAGTTTTTCCGAAATTCTTGATAACGGAAAAACCTTCTTCTCGAGGGGGGGGGGGGGGTTAGCAATCAAGAAGAGAGCCAAGAACACGACGTAATCTCCCCGCTTTCGATCGCTCCCCCACTCTCTATCCCACTCAGATATGTGACAGAAAATAGATGTATAAGAAAAAATGCGCTCACATGTAGCTCAACCCTAATGCTCCCCTACATACGCGCGTTATTATCGGTCGATAATATACCGGATACGTTATTTCGATATTCTGTTGATGACATTTTGCATTAGGACAACGGCTACGAGAGACACTGCTGCGATAATATCGCCGCAATAGAAGTAGATCGTTTACGTTCTTTTGTCCTGCGATATTCCGGTATTACTACTTAGAGCATTTGTATAAAGACGCCTTGCTGTAGAGTAAACTAATACGAAATAGAATTAACGGAGGATAAAACGTAAATGTGTGCAAGAAATTGGAACGCATTATCGCAATAACGCATTCGCTTTATCAATTGGTAATAAACGCCCGTGTGCCTTAAGTCACCACAACAGTAGAAAAATATATTTTGCTGTCTTATGTATAAGTCGAAACTCATGTATGTCAAAGTTTTTGAACTACAAATTATAATTAGAGCTCCAGACTAGTTTATAAAAACGTATTTAACAGCATAGCATATCTACAACACAGTCATATAATATAGAGGCATTATTAGAAAACATACAAAAAAAAACAGCTCTGTAAGCCTAGTTCACACCATGCTAGTGTTTTAGTATAGTAGCGAGTAATTTCGTAGCTAAAATACTCGCTTCTGTGCAAAATTCGTTCGCACTTTGCAGGAAGGCTAAATCATCCACAAGCATTCAAGTTAAAAACAAAACAACCTAAAATTTGTTTTGAAACAAATTTTCTAAGTTGTTTCGTTGCAACAGCGTAACGACATTTTTGCAGCAACTAACTCAACTAATTCCATACATAATAGCCAGTGAAGCAGTGAGCCTACTCGCCCGACAAAAATACGCACCAACGCGCGCACACGAACGCCTTTTGTAGACCGACTTTTACTCGTATTTACGACTATTTGAAAAGACGTTATTGCAATCCCGACATTCCCTTCAAATCGGCTTCAAAGTTTACAGAAGTTTGTCGTATGCGCGCAGTGAGTATGAGTGTAAAAATGTAAAATGGATCGACTCTACTAACTCTTACAAACTCTTACTCTTACAAAACATACCTGACTATTTTTTTTTTGGGAATTTGAACTTGACAAAAGTTACTAAAATACTAGCATAATGTGAACCAATCTTTAGACTCTACTGCAATCAGTCACTCAACTAGATATCTATTGCTCGCCTCGAATACTAACTCACGTAATTTTTAAATACGAAATTTGATGACTAATATTCTTTGTATCTTATATTGTGCGTAATACAGCGTGAGTCATGCGACTAGGTTTAATCCGAGTAAATTTTTATACCTCTGTACATTCCGATAGAGATAATTTATCACCTCGTTTTGAAAAATAGGGGAGAAATTTTGAAAAACCTCTTCTTTGTGAATCTTTACGCCATCAAAGGAAACTACTTTACACGTTTTATGTTTTTATCTGACTAAAGTAATTTTTTCTCTTGATGAGTGAGTAAACCAGCTTTGTATAATTTTTGGAAAAGCAGCTTTTTATAAGCAAGCTGTTCAAACGGATTGGTACAGTGTTGGGAATGATATAGGCCTTAGCACAATGCTTTAAGACATATCCCTCTATAATTTGTAAAGTCAATTTATACCTAATACTCAAGCGAAATTAGGCACCTCAAATTGGACTTTATAACATTTTAACATTTGCAGACCACTTCTGAATTTACAGTAATTTTCTGAAATTGCTCAAAAGAAGCTTAGTCCGAATCGATTATATTATGACGTATGAAGTTGCTATTTATTTATATATCTATGTATCTTTTCAAGGTTACAAAATACTTAATTATATTTCTTAAAGAAAAAGTGCTCAGCGCTCATCTTGTACAAATATTAAAGTCTAAGCTAATCTACTTTTAAGAGATATTTAATAAATTATTGTGTAACTTTAACCTATTTGTAATAAATCTATATTTAAAGACACCATATTGTTTTTGTCTATCACACAAACATGATTCACGGACTATCTTCACGATAAGATACTGGAACACCTGATATACCAATGTAAAAGATATTTCCCCCAGTACCGCCGACGATATCGCTTCGAACATGAGTAATTACCCTTACCATGGACCGTACGGACCTCCGCCGGCAGGATGGTCGGGATCAGGACCAACCCCACACTACCCTCCGTACTACCTCCCACCCAGCCAAGTCCCCTATCCACCTCCACCTCCTGACGGCGGAGCGGTCAACGTTCCACCTCCTTATCCATACTTCTATCCTGGTGCTATGATGATTCCCGTACCTCTCGCGCCATTACCGGCTCAAACAGAGCTATATCCCCCACCGCCACCGCCTCCAGGACCACCGAACACATATATAACAAACCACATCTATCACGGGGATACAGTACTTTCTGGAACGTCTGGAGTGGATTCAGTGCAAGTGGTGGAATCTTCTGGAGACTTCGACTGGGTGCCGACGACTTCGATGATGGCTAGCTCGCTAACTGGAAGAGCGGTTCTGGGCGGCCACGAAGGTTGGGACGGAAGTCATCTATGGGTGATCAGGAGCTGGCATAATGGTGATCTGATTCCTGGAAAATTGTCCGTAAGGCATAATTCTGCTTCTATTGTGTATGAAGGAAAGGAAATTTCGGTTCAGAATATCGAAGTTCTTTGTGCAAAACCTGAGAATTTAAGATGGGTGCCTGCTTCGAATGGTAATGTTCCTCCGAGCGCGATTCCCGGTGGAAGAACAGCTTCGGGAGAAACGCTGTACATTGGAAGGACTCAGTACCAGTTGTCGGTGACTCCTGGGAAGGTGCATCCCAGTCACAATTCCTGTTACATCGCCTTCGCGGGAACTGAGGTGGCTCACAAGATGTACGATGTGTTGTGCAGGGTGAGCTGAAAATTCTGGTGATCTGTGAAAACTACTTGGACTTTGATAAACTTAGAAAAAGATGACGTGTCGTATATTTATATGATAGATAACGTAGACGTTAATAACTCGTGCTTATAGGAATAACAAAATTACATAGAAAGTTTAGTAAAATTTCGAAAAGTAGGTACCTATTTTGACATGGTGAGTTTCATACAAAGAATCATGACGTCTTAATCCCTTATCAGATCACACCAGTTAGGCACTACTTAATGGTGGTTCGATTGATGATTAGAAATGTATAAAAATGAGAAATTAATATTTGATGTAATTATGCATCTCTGCCAATCAGTTAGTGGTTGCACCCACCCGACTCCATTAGGATTTTTGTTTTGTATTAGTTTGTTTTGATACTTCTTCAATCCTATTTTCAGTCATTTATTCTTCTATTCTTTGTACGATTGCCGTTGAAGTCTAAAAGACTTGTTTTCTATTACTCAGCAGTCGTAGATACTTGAGATTCTCTAGGATTTCAAAAATCTTAGTTCGACTCTCATTCTATTTCGTACTCCTATGTCATGACATTATAATCATATTTTTTAGTGTTATAAGATTTAAATAAAGAAAATAATACTAACTACAAAGAAATCCTTCTAGATGAGGAAGGTCATTAGTATGGTTGTTTCTTTTTGTTTTAATTATTCATGTAATGTACCTAACGGGTGAATTATGTATGTATGACTGATTTGACATTACGAAGAACATTAAAAAAAATTGTAAGAAAAATTATGAAAATGTGTGTAGGAAATGAACAATCTTTTTATACAATTTTTGCTTTTTTATTTCATGTCTACGCCCCGAAATCATATCGATACGTCTTCAACGATTAGATAGCTCACATTCTTCAATACTAGATTAGATTATGTGTAAATTCAATACTCATAAAGTCGTATATTCATTTATCTAATAATACAATTTAAGTCGTAGAAAGATTACATGACCATTGTCTTGAAGTTCGCGGAAAAATGAAATCAGACTAAATATTACTTGCATCAGAATGCCTTTGTATGGATGTCTACAATCGGTGATAATTGATATACCTAGCATAAGTTGTTGCCAGAGCCTCCGTCCGGGTGGAGTTCCGTTCCCGGTCCCTTTCCCATAATTTCAGGATATAGTAGTCTATGTGTTATTACACTTATTACAGTCTATGCCTGTACCTCCCTTCTCTCTTTGAAGCGCTCGTGGCCCCGCGGACTCTGTGTTCTCTAAACGATCACTGCAGTAAGCAACTTTTACTATGGCTGGTCCTTGGATGGGTGCAGACCATCCATGTGACCACTTTGTGGCATTTATTTGAGCGTTTCCATGCTTCGGAAGGCATGTTAAACTGTTGGTCCCGGTTGCCAGTAAAATGGCAGTGGTTAAGCCAAGTTGAAGGCCTTTATAGGCGGCTTGAAAAATTTCAACAGCAGGCATTGACAACCTGCGCCTGTCCATCTCAACACGGCAATACGGCTCACTACCTGTTACGTGGGAAAAATTCTAAAAAATGTGAAATGTAAGCATATAATATGCCTTTGCCTACCCCTTCGGACATAAAGGCGTGTCCATATGTCCATAATGTCCCTTTACCGAATTTCAGCCAGATTAATTCAGCCGTTACAGCGTGATTGAGTGACAAACATTCAAACACACTCACAAATTTTCACGTATGTTGTGTCGGGGATAATATTCGCGGGACCGGATGCGTACCACTTTCCCGCGGGGATTCGTTTTCAAAATAAGATTATGCCTACCTACGGAGTCAGTTATCGGTATGCCAAATTAAGGGTTTACAGCGTTATTGGATAGCCAACATTTTGACAACCTTTTACATTTTATAATTTGTGTTTTGATTTACATTCTCCTTCTCAAGTCATGCTCATCATTACTCAGGATCTTGACTCTCCCTGACGATAAAGACATTTAGCATTGAGGGGAGCATCACATTTCCTAGTGTGTATCTGGCCCGATCATCAGATCTGTTTGGGCTATTATAGAGGAAGATCCCAGAGCCCCCAGACGTCACTCATTTTCTGATGGACAAAATATGTACGAGTGATTAGTGGTGGGGTGTACTATGATCATATGACTAGTTGCTACCTTGGCCAGACGGCCAATTTTCTGGTAGCAATTAATCAAGGTACATAAAAACACTGCTCATGTCACTTAAATTCTGATAGCTGATTTTAACATTATATTTTACACAATATCGTTAAAAATCAGTATTCATTACTCCCAGACATATGCGGTCGGCGGTTTCACCTTACAGACGCTTCAAAGCTCTGAAAAAAATTTATTAAGGTCACTTATTTTCTGATGCTTGATTTTTATATATGTTATTCAGACAACTGTTTTAAAACGTTTTGCAAACGGACAGACCGATCCAAGGGGCCAAACATTCCCCAGACCCAATTTTAATGTCGCTGAGAGTATGGGCGCGGGCATTATCCGTGCGTATTATGCGTATATGTAGCATGTCTAATCGAAGTCGGAATTAATATTGAAATGTAAATAAAAATGCATAAGTACCTATTAGTAATTAACACCTGTCATTTTAAAATTTACATTTTTGTATTTGTTTTATTTAATAAAGACTTAAGTTTTAAAGGTAATAATTTGAAAATCACGTAAATAATCAAAGATTAACTTTGAGAAAAGTGCTCGTCTGACCGCAATCCATACTATATACTATATACAATATATACTATATATACTATATCCATACTTAATATTATAAAGCTGAAGAGTTTGTTTGTTTGTTTGTTTGTTTGTTTATTTGTTTGTTTGTTTGTTTGTTTGAACGCTAGAATCTCAGAAACTACTGGCGGGATTTCAAAAATTCTTTTACAGTTTAATAGTTCATTTATTGAGGATGGCTATAGGCTATATAACATCACGTTAAGACGAATGTTTAGAAAACGGGGAATATTTTTACCGTCTGAGGGCTTCCGAGGCGTACGCTGCCTAAATGGTTAAAGTTACGTAAAAATTGTATATTACAAAATTGTTTCTCTTAAAAAGTTCTATAAAAAAGTCCGCAACAGCATATGTCTATCTATTAAGGTTTGCTTACAATAAAATTATTTGTCTTTCTTTTAAGGTGAGCTCACAATATTATCAAACTGAAGAGTTTGTTTGTGCTAGGTTCTCAGAAACTACTGGTTGCATTACAAAAATAATTTCACAGTTTTTTAGTCCATTTATTGAGGATGGCTAATGGCTATATAACATCACGCTAAGACAAATAGGAGCGGAGCAGCCATGAATAATGTTTTAAGAACGGGAAAAATGTATTTCTTTTGTGAGGTTTCATTGCGTACGTTGCGTAAATGGTTAAAGTTACGTAAAAATTGTGTACTACAAAATGTTTCCTCTTAAAAATTTACAAAAAAAAGTCCTGAACAGCAAATGCCCATCTTTTAAGGTTCACTTACAATAACCTTCACAATAATTTTTAAAATATGAGCGACGCAACTCGACTACGCGTCGGAAGTAAACGTTTTCTGCAGCAGTAGCCAATCAACTGAAAGATAATACCGGCCAAGTGCGAGTCGGACTCGCACACGATGAGTTCCGTACCAAAAAACGGACAAAAATAAATGTGACGGGAAACATTATATCACTTCAACAAAGTTTTGCGGGTCAACTCTAAATGAATATAAGCGACGCGACGGGAAAAATTATATCACTTTTTACACACTTTATTAAAACCTACAACCCTCTATTAAATATACCTAAGACACGCGACGAGTGTAAAAGCGACGGGATTATATTACCTACTTAAAATATTAATACTATACCACTCTCTTTGTCACTCTCATTTGACGCAAACGAAGTTGCGCGGGTCAGCTAGTAATTTATAGAATTGTGCCTTACAAACTGTTTTATGATTTTTTTTTAATCGAATTAATTTTAATTTTTTAAAGTAAATATCAAAGTATTAATAATTTAATTAAATAACAGCAACCTTTTCAAATAATTATTTATTGGTAACGAACCTTAGCCCGAGGAAAACACTGATGAACAAGATGACGATTTAAATATTCGATATCAAGATTGACTCGATGATGAATTACCTGACTTCAACGACGATGACAATGAAGATTAGAAAAAATATTGGTCCTATTTTTTGTAGTTTTTTAAGGTTTGTTACCAATAAATAATTATTTGAAAAGTTTGCTGTTATTTAATTAAATTATTAATACTTTGTGAACCTCTTGATATTTACTTTAAAAAATAAAAATAAATTCGATTAAAAAAAAATTCATGAAACAGTTTGTAAGGCACAATTCTATATTTATTGCGGTCAGACGAGCACTTTTCTCAAAGTTAATCTTTGATTATTTACGTGATTTTCAAATTATTACCTTTAAAACTTAAGTCTTTATTACGTCTTTATTAAATAAAACAAATACAAAAATGTAAATTTTAAAATGACAGACGTTAATTACTAATAGGTACCTACTTATGCATTTTTATTTACATTTCAATATTAATTCCGACTTCGATTAGACATGCTACATATTATACGCATATTACGCACGGATAATGCCCGCGCCCATACTCTCAGCGACATTAAAATTGGGTCTGGGGAATGTTTGGCCCCTTGGATCGGTCTGTCCGTTTGCAAAACGTTTTAAAACAGTTGTCTGAATAACATATATAAAAATCAAGCATCAGAAAATAAGTGACCTTAATAAATTTTTTTCAGAGCTTTGAAGCGTCTGTAAGGTGAAACCGCCGACCGCATATGTCTGGGAGTAATGAATACTGATTTTTAACGATATTGTGTAAAATATAATGTTAAAATCAGCTATCAGAATTTAAGTGACATGAGCAGTGTTTTTATGTACCTTGATTAATTGCTACCAGAAAATTGGCCGTCTGGCCAAGGTAGCAACTAGTCATATGATCATAGTACACCCCACCACTAATCACTCGTACATATTTTGTCCATCAGAAAATGAGTGACGTCTGGGGGCTCTGGGATCTTGGACCATTACCTGTCACTGGGATGACAGTAGGCCCACTACACACCACAACGGCCAACCCCCCACCCCCGTAAAATAGGCGCAATCACGCGGAAACCAGCTTGTTGTTCCTGGATCAACTTATCATTTCTGGCAATGTGACCTAAGATCTACTCTGTGGCGACATTATGTATTAGGTACCTATAGTTGAAAGTTTGGTTTCGTTCTCGAGTTTTTTCTCACACAATAGCACGAAATTTACATAAATATAACAATACCGCATAAAATAAACACTAACAATCAGCTGCCATGACATCACCCCTTCAATTGACTCTCATTCCTCCCACAAATTTAGCACTTGCAACTAGTTTAAGCTATTTTAAACTTTAATGCTTTATTATAAGGTATAGCCTGAATGCAATGTATTGTACTGCACCTACAGGTACACAAGTATTCGCTAATGACTAGTTAACCTCTTCAAGTGAGTGTGTGAGAGCCCTTAAATGGGCTATCTCGTGCCCTTTGGTACTTAAAGCCAAGTTTTTAATGCCACTGAGAAAGTTCATAGGTGTTTGGAATCCCATTAAAGGTACCAAAGCAAGCAAGAAAAGCTCATTTGCCGTCCATCAGCTGAGGATTAAGACTGTAGTACAGACGTCCTGGGTTGAAGAGTTGCTTCCAATATTGTCAAAAACATCAAATAACAGCTGACTGTTCTAAATCAATAAAACTAAACCACATACATCCAAGTGTTTATAGATGCAACTGGGAATTCATGTTACTATGAGAAGAAAGCAAACCTAATGCCCCTGGTCAAACTATTTCGTAATACAGGATTATTCTTCCAGCTGCTCTAGTACAAAGTCCAGTCAAGCATAATATTCAATATACATAGGCTTTTCCAATATTTACCTTACCATCTGAAAAAAAAATCGTTTGACTGCCCAGTTTGACCATTGGACTATGGGTCTAATGCTTCTCCTTGCACTATACGAAAGGTATGTACGCTAGGATGGACATGTATAAACCAGTCTTCATGTCCAATCAGCTTAATTACGTCCACTTAACGAGACACTCATTGCAGTGTGGTTCGGACCATGTGTGAGATCACCGGCGCGACAATTTTTTGACACCAGTTTTGTGAGTTATCATTGCAATTTGAATAATGGATTTGTGAACTGGTGAGGTGTTTGAGGCAAGTTTAATGTTAAATTATCTGAATGATTATAATACACTCATGAGTACCTAGTCGCTTACCCGCTTACTTATTGTTCTGCAAACGATCACTGCTTATCATCTTATGCTATGACTGCGTCCTCAGATGGCGAACTGTATCGTGGTATTTACGAGTGTCCGTGCTTCGAAAGGCACGTTAAATCGTTGGTTCCGGTCACCTGTAACATGGAAATCGTTAAGCCAAGTTAAAGGCCTTATGCGCGGTTTAAAATATCAACAGCAGGGAGCCACAATAAGCGCCTGTCTATTTTAACACGGCAATATGCTCACCGTCTATTACGTGTGATAAAATACAATTGTTTAAAAAAAATAAAGTTTCGAGAATAAAGTGTGACCATTGAATGTACTAGACAGCGCCTGTGGCTCCGCCCGTGTGGAATTCTGTTCACGTTCCCAAATCCCACGGGAACTTAAAGGAAGATGAAAATTAAAGATCTATCCCTGTACTAAATTTTATCAGATTAGTAGATTCTTTAAAGTGTAAAAAAGGTAACAAACGTTCATTCTTACAACCTTTTGCGTTTATTGTATTAGTAAGGGCGTAAATATGAATTGCCAGACCAGTAGGTAGAGTAGGAAGCTGGACAGATAACAGTATGGATGGAGTCTACTGGTCAGTCTGTAGGTGTGTTGACAGCACGCCGAATTTTCTTGCTGTTTTCTTTCATAATAACGAAAATCAAACTAATTTGTAACTACAATACTATTAACAGATACTTGGGGTTGAGAATGGAGCATCAGCAATGCCAGAAGAATTACAAGAGAATCGAAGAGTTGGATGAGGATGGAGTGGCCGCTCTACTGCAGCAGTGGGACTTGGAGGACTTTGTGGAGTTTACGAGAGAGAAACAAATCGATGGGAGGAGATTGCTTGTATGTAAGGCTATTGTAATATACCGCGGTAATGGCCGCGGTGATAGCCAAAGTCTGCCGGGAACCCTGGGGCATCCTTTCGAGGGCTTACCCGGGACTTCCGGCCATAGACTGTTGTAAGGTATTGTGAGGTTGTAGTCGGTAGGAGTCCAGCTTAGCATCCATATAGGATTTCCACATATAAAAAGGCTATTGTTATATGTTTTTAATTTTCTCACTGTAGTGGCAGGCAGAGTTTCGCCCACGTGACTGGAAGACGTCAACGTAGGGAGTCTATGGACGTTTGCAACAAGAAAGGCCTTTCCTGTCGACTCCGTAAGAATCTTTTAAGACTCTTTCTAAAGAACCCCTTAATGTGGACGTTCGGAAAAACCAAGTTTCTTAATTTAATACATTATTAAAAACACTCGCGTTAGTGGCCCCGCGGACTACTAAGTCAGACAGCAGTGCTTACTGCAGTGATCGTTAACAGAACACTAGTTCTGTAACTCTGCTTACTGCAGTGGTCTGCTTACTGCAGTGATCGTTAACAGAACACTAGTTCTGTAAACGATCACTGCAGTAAGCAACTTTCACTATGGCCGGTCCATGGATGGGTGACCAGACCATCCATGTGATCACTTTGTGACATTTATTTGAGCGTTTCCGTGCTTCGGAAGGCACGTTAAGCCGTTGGTCCCGGTTGCCAGTAAAATGGTAGTCGTTAAGTCAAGCTGAAGACTTTATTTCAACAGCAGGCAGTCACAACCTGCGCCTGTCCATTTAAACACGGCAATACGGCTCACCACCTATTACGTGGGACAAATTATACAAAGGTGAAATGTGTGCATATAATATGCCTCTGCCTACCCCTTCGGGGATAAAGGCGTGACCATATGCATGTATGTATGTAAAGGGTGTTTTTTTTCGAGGTATAGAACTTTGAAATGGAATAAAACAAAGGTGATTGTTTTTATTGATATGGAAATGACTTTATTCGAAAGGAAATCTTCTGGCATTATAATTTAAATATGATTTCTGGCATATAACCGCCAGGGCTGGCTCGGACGTAGTCTAATCTAGAGGTCCAATTTTCGATGACTTTCCCAACATTTGTGGCCGTATAGCGACAATATCGCTCCGAATGTTATCCTCCAAGTGGTCAATCGTTTCGGGCTTATCGGCGTAGACGAGCGACTTCACATATCTCCACAGAAAATAGTCAAGTGGCGTAAAATCGCACGACTCTGGAGGCCAATCCACGTGTCCAAAACGTGAAACTATGCGGTTACCAAACGTTTCCTTCAATAAATCAATTGTGGCACGAGCAATGTGACATGTTGCGCCGTCTTGTTGAAACCACTACTCCTGCACAACATGGTTGTTCAATTGATGAACGAAAAAGTCAGTAATCTTCGCTCTATAGCAGTCACGATTGACTGTAACATTCTGGTCAGCATCGTTTCTAAAGAAGTACGGACCAATTATTCCACCAGCCTATAAAGCACACCACACAGTCAGTTTTACTGGATGTAACGGTGTCTCAACATACACTTGAGGATCATCATCACCCCAAATATGGCAGTTTTGTTTATTGATGTATCCATTCAACCAAAAGTGAGCTGCACCGCTAAAGAAAATTCGCTTATGAAAATCACGATACGCATTTCGGAAAGAACCATGATTTTCAAAATAAATTTGCACAATTTGGAAGCATTGTTCAGGCTTCAGTCTATTTATGTTAAAATGCCAAACCATACTAAACATAAATCACTTTACAGCTGACAAAAATACCGCCGGTTAAAACAGCTAGGCCAACTTAAAGTTCTATACCTCTAAAAAAACACCCGTTATTAAAAACACAGTCACTTGTACTTTTCCACTATTTTGATTTATATTTTACAGTGCTAACAATCAAGAGTATAAAATATATTTCTTAATTTACTTTGCTTTTAAGCAATGCATAGATTTTTATGTAGTTAAACCTGCGCCTGTCCATAGTAATAGGCTCTACATTTATTACATCGGATAAAACAAATACTGAGATGTGGGCTTAACAGTATGAATCTGCCTGCTTGACAAAAACGTGACTTTTAGGTATGTTGTTCACCAAGAAATAATAATTCTCGTTATTTTTTAGGAAGTCAGCGAGGGCATAGTAAAATTATGGAAACCAAAGATAAACGCCAAGAAACTCATTCAATTTGTTGAACAAATTAAACTTAACCCATACAAATACTTAAGTACAGCAGATAATAATAAGATTGAAGAAATAGACAAAGAAGACAATCCAAGTAATATAGTAGAGAAACCAGGTACAAAAGAAGCAAATGATTTTGAAATTGAAAGCCAATATCAGACGATACCTATTAGAAAGAAAGAAGAACGTACAACTACATCCACAATGAATACAGTAGAAGAACTTATCAGGAAAATTGTTCCTGCAAAGAGTTTTCTATATAGGAACCAACAACGTGCTGAGAAAACTCCTACATACTTACCTATGGACTCCGGTGCAACTAAGAAAAAGAAACTATTTCGATTAAGTTCTTATGAATACCCATTTCTTGAAATCAGATCCAGATTTTCAAGGCAAGAAAGTTCAAATGACAGAGGATATTATTCTATGAAAAGAAATAGTAGGTATTCTATTGCTAAACCTTACAAAAATCTTGACTCTAAACCTAAATACAAATCTTTAGCAACTCCGGAAGAATTGAATGAAAAATATTCAGAAGATCACTTTTATGAAGACTTATGCTATAATGAAGTTGAAAATGTACCACAAAACTCAGTCCCAGCTGAAACCAGAGTGATAACTGTTAAACCTTATAAAGTAAAAATTCAAGAACTATTTCAGTCTTTTAAAGTTCCATTTTTTAAGAGGCCGGAGATGATAGAAGATAAGGAGGTGAAAGAAGACGTGAAAGAGACCAATCTGTATGAGAACAGTGAGGATGCTGCAAATATGTATGACTCTGTACATGTTAATAGACAAGCTAGTGAAGAAAGACAGATAGATCAGGTGAGTGATACTGATTTGATGGTCAGATCATGTACCACTACAGCAATTAGGACTAGGACTCTCCCTGTGTGATTGACCTTAGTGAACTATGCTGGTTTATCTAATATTATAAAGAGGAAAGATTTAATTGTTTGTTTTCATCAAATAAGATCCAAAACTACTGAACCGATTTGAAAAATTCTTTCACTGTTGGAAGGCTACACTATCCCTGGTGAACATAGGCTGTATTTTATTTCTTTATTCCCACGGGAACGTGAGTTACGCGGGTGAAACCGAACCGCGTGACGTCCATAAGTTCGTAGAATAAAGAAAAAGTGTTTTGTTTCAAGTTTTCCTTCTCTTCCCCATGACCTCACTGGTATACTCGCCTGTCATTTGTAGGTTGATACTGGCTTGGGCTTTGAAGATCTCGGTACGTCGTAACCCATTAAACACATAAGAATTCAGGAAACCTGCCCTTTTTCTTTGCGAATTACAAACTTGCTCTATAATTTTCCTATAACACAGTCAAAATATTAAAACCTTCACTTTAAATTGCAGAAGTTGCAAGTCGAAGACTATCTGGAGCCAGTACAGCTGAGCAAGGACTACTGTGATATAAAGTACCAGCAACAGAAAGAGGAATCTCTCCTCGGGTATATACTCAGCATATTTGAGAATAGATTCGGGATTCGACGTGGTAAGCAAAGAGCATCCTTAGTTTCTTATATGTAAACATGCGTAAACATAACCTGTGCTCATCGGAACCCGGTTCAGCGATGTAGGTGTCCTCGTACAGTCTCTCGGGGTAAATGGCTACTTCTTCATGAAGCTATAGCTATACCTTGAAGGTACTGTGCCATGGCGGTCTTTAAAATTTTATATCTTCAAAAAGCGCACGTTAAGATGTGATGCTCAAACTGGAACATCCTTCTGAGGGCTCACCGAGGGATCCCGGCTGTAGGCAGTAATAGGGCACACTGTGGTTTTAGTCAGAGATCTCCAAAGACTTCTATATAAAATGAGGTAGACATGCCCTACGCAACGATTTTTGAAACCTATAAACTGCGCTAATTAGCAGCGTTGTTCGCACTGTTGTGAGTCAAAACTTCGAGAGTAGGTACTCGACTTGCAATTGGAGTCCATACGCCTTCTCTTTTACTCTTGTTCTATCCGTATATTGCTATTGTGTGTGGTGACAATTACGTAAATAGTATTTTAAATGAGTGTAGTCTTAGCAATGTGTGTGTTTGAGGATTGCTTTTGAAATCTCGCTTGTTAAAGTACGGCGCGTCTACCTCAGTTTATATAGAAGTCTTTGGAGATCTCTAGTTTAGAGATCCGAAGGAAAAAAAACTACCCAAGTGCGAGTGAGACTCGCGCACGGAGTATTCTGTACCATAAAACGTCAAAAAAAAATACGTTCATAAACGTAGGAGATCTCCTACGTTTATAAAGTTATATGGATGCCCTTCACAGCAGGCATGTAAAATATCACAAACTATAAAGAACTGTAGAGAAAACATAAGAAAAGATAAAATAAAAAAAACTCTCAATCACAAAAATCACATTCACAAAACCTATTATTCTCAAAATATCATAACAGGTCCCACTTTACAAAACACAAAAAAATCTCTGAACAGCATACAATTTTTTTTTAAAGGTGAAAAACTACACTGCGCTCTTAAAAGACTGCGTTAAGTACAAACGGTACAATCTATTCCTATCCTATTTCCGTACTTAAGAACCCTCTCTTTGCCCTGGCGCAGTCGGGTAATAAAAATTAACTAAGTAATATTAATGAAATATACGGAGGACATAAGGACCGAGCACTTTCTCATCGGCTTTTTTTGTTTTTTCCTGGTAGCATGTGTTTTGTAGAGATGGCAGTAGGGATGGTCGTAAAGATGCTAGTAGAATATCGATATCGATTATCGTAAAAGGATTTTGCTTATAAATATTATCAAAAATAATATATTTGTAAAGACATTTTCTATAAGTTTAATGCATTTGTGTTCAATCATCTTTAAGAACTTAATCGCAAATTTATCAATGTCCTAGCGTAGATTAATTCTAGATTAAACCAAATGACAACCCTCAAGAATTGCACAATTTAGCAACTTTTTGAAAACAACGGAAAACAGATAGGACTTTGTTCTAAGGAATGGTCTGAACGTGCCTATTAGTATATAGATATTCAGAGTTGCCAAATATTTTTATGCCGTAAAGAGTTAAAAGTATCGATAAATAAAATGAAGAAATCTTATCGATTGTTTCTTCCCTAATAGCGAGTGGTGAAATAAAAACAAAACAAATGATGGTAAGTATGAAATAATAATTATTGTTTACTGTTTAAGAGTGTAGTGGAAGTGACGGCCGCTTTGAATAGTTACAACATAGGTGTAGACACGAAATATAAAATTTTTAGACAAAAAATATTACATAATTAGGACAAGTGAACTCAAAAAATCTGTGTTTTACAAAGTGCTTTTCAAAAGTTTGAATGAATTTGCCTTGATATTGTGTGTTTAGTGGTAGTGTATACGATTTGCTGAATATCAGGTTCGATTCCCGGGTGCGTAATAAAATGTATGCAAAAATTGGCAGATATTTCTTTCGAAGTTTCGATGTGTTGTATTATAACTAAAATCAGTCCTATTTTATTTACAAAAAAAGTATTATAGAATATTTTACAAAATACTATTATACTTACCTACGTTGGCTTTCGTTATTCCTTAGTATTTCATTATAGAATTAAATTAAGCTACCTATTTCTATGCAGAAATATATTCAAAATATCGCGGTTATACTTTGGCACAAATTCCTAAAGAAAGGACAATAAGAGACCTAGGTGTCAAACCTAACCGTTCTCATATACCACAGATTATATAATATATTCTATACTTATACCTACTTAATCTACTATTTTTTTAAAATTTTTTAATTCACAATTTAAATCTAATCTCTGGGCAATTAGTTGAGAGAATTAAGGTGACTTCATCAATGGCACAGTCTCAGCCGGTGACTCACACTATTGCACGGTCAATTGATTATCTTAATGCAAGTTATATTTGTAATATCTTGTACGTCATTAAAACATAACTAAGAACTTACAGTCTATTACAATAAACTAACTAACTATCTTCACGCCAAATCCCTTGCGGGGTAGGCAGAAAGAACCATGCGCCACACGGCACGGTCCAAACACACCTCACTTGCTTCTTCAACTTTCATTTTTCTTTTCATGCATGCACGTCGGTTCCTACGGCTCTTGACACCATCTTCAACTAACACACGATTAATTTGGTCGTGGTAGGTGTGTCGTGGCCTTCCCCGACTCCTACGTCCATTCACTTTCGCGTTGTATAATAATATCTGTTTTGTCATCCTTTCATCTCCCATTCGTTCCACATGCCCGAACCATCGTAGCTTCCTTACTTTAACACCGACACTCTCTTTCAGACCAACTCTCTTTCTTACATCTTCATTCCGAACGTGATCTGCGAGCGTTACTCCGCAGATTTACAATAAGTCTAAGAAAATGCTAAATTAATAAAAAGTGTCCAAAATAAATGAAAAAAAAAGGTTATGTAGCTAAACCTAGTGGTATAATAATTACATTATTGTACCTAAGCTAGGATTGCGTCATTATAAAATTCTATACATACTTATTATAGTAGTTATAAGTCTTTTCTTTTAACATATTTGTGACAGATAAGTACAAAATTTCAATGTAACCAAATACTGCAACAAAAATTTACATACATTACAAGAATTTAAAACTTGTCCAGATGCCGGGAATCGAACTTAGAACACAGCAAAACGCTAAAACCATAACTACACCAATTAAAAGCAGTCATAATATAGAAATTACAAAGATAGTAGAGACAATTAAGTTTTGTGTGAGATTATCATGAACTTATGATGAAGTGATGGACTTAGATTCAATAAGTCAAATAAATAATTATTATAGGCTTTATAATATTAATAAGGTGTTGAAGTGAAAATGTGTTGGTGGTTCAAAGTGGGAATCCCCCTCATATACAACTTGGGGGACAGGTTTGGGAACAGTATCGTAGATTTTGTATATCACATAGTGCATTGTTTGACAGACGTTGTTACAGGTGAGGATCCTTTAAAATATTATTTTGAAAGTACTATAAATTTACTAAGCAATGAGAGCAGCAATTTTGTCTCGTGACGCGAATATTAGGTTCTAGGAATACCGCGTTTCCTTCTGTTGCAGAGGGAAATCATTGTCATATTCATCACTGATAGTGGTTTTGTCCAAAAGATATAAAGCTATAAAAGATGTACCTACTAAGAGCCGAAGTATCTAGAATGATCTCCAACCGCCAAGAGAGCGGCCTGAAGTTGACCTGCGACCGCCCTAGAAGAAACACGCTATGACTTATGGAGCTATTTGTTTTTGTGTTGATTAGTTATACTTATAGTTAAAAGCAAACTGGATTCCCAACAATGAGCAAGAGTAGCCAAGGTTCCTTGTCCTAAACTTGATCGGATCTTAAAGGTGTCATTTACACTTAGCAGGTTAGTTGGCAAAGCCGCTAACGTATTGTAGTCTGTGTCCATTTCTGTATGACTAAAAACCTTGAAGGTTCAATACATAAATGGTAGCGACAATTGAGACATAATCTTTCTTTATCTTTTCAGAAACCACAGACGACCAGCCATCTTCAGATTCAGATACAGAACATAAAACAGAAATCGCACCGACTGAAGAAGTCCGCAAGTGGCCCGAAGATCGCAAGCCAACTAACATGGCGGATCGTCCACTACCAGTGCCGGTGGAAAACGAGCCGTACTACATGAACATTGACAGAGGCGAAGCGCTGAATCTGCTAAAGGGGCAAGCTGATGGCACCTTTGTTTTGCGACCTAGTAGCCAGGTGTGTGCATATTTTTAAATATCTTTAGTCAATCAGTCAGAGAGACCGTTGCATCTTGACGATAAGCCTGATGAACGAAGACAACTTTTGTCTGTCTTGCCGATTAACAGCCTATGCCTGGGCATGCAAGCCTGGCATGAAACTGACAAAATGGTGGAATCCCAGTTTCCCCATTTAGATTTCCAGGCCCACAGGCCGAACCAACCATTAGGTCTCCACATCGATTCAAAGGACCTTACTACACCTATCAGCAACCTATCCATATCTGACCTTAGCCATTACTTTTACATGCTTTACGCTTCTTTTCCAGCCTGACCACGCCTACACTCTCAGCGTGTCCTGCGCAAACACAGTCCACAACGTCGGAGTCCGTCGTCGACCAGACGGTCGGCTGGCACTCGGCTTCGCTCGCCGAGGAGAACACAGCTTCGGCACCGTGACATCACTCCTACGTCATCATAAGAAAAGACGGATACTGTTGGTTGCTGGTGGGGATGTGTTAGGAGCCACTACGCTGAACGAATATCCACATTACTACCAGAGTCCTAGTAGTATTCCTGTGCCGATTATGAAGGAGTAAAATGATGTTGAATTAGGTGAGGAGTGAAAAGTTTCAAGTATTTACTTACAGCTTCTTTTGCCTGTTCTCTATTGCACCCAAAGTGGGTTTGGAGCCCATAGTCCACTTTGATGGTTGATTTGAACACTTGAGCAATCAGCGAGCAATTGCCATCTACACTCTCAATCTCGTAGTAGAATGACACTTGCTCAAAAGTCTATAACTCTGAAGGGTTTCATAGGAATTTAAAGACGGTGGTTGGAGGGAAAGTACCCTTAATATTGACAATGGCAAGTTTTGCTGAAATGAAACATTCCTTTATTTTCAAAAGTAAGTAAAACTGCATTTAAAGATTTTTGAAAAATCACCTGTTTGATCCGGGAATCGAACCTGGGAGATGTGGAAAAAAAAACATCCTGTATTTTATGATACCAACCGAAAGAGTATTTAATAAGGAACAATTTCTTTTAGACAACATAGTATCTTAAATTTAAGGAAGACCAAGTAAAATATGTTTTTAACCGACTTCAAAAAAAGGAGGAGGTTCTCAATTCGTCTGTATGTATTTTTTTTTATGTATGTCAAGCGATATTTCCGTCAATTACAGACGGATTTCAAAATTTTTTATTTTGTTGAATAGGGGTTACTTCTGAGGTGGTCCCATTTTCACCAGGTCAGGATCTGATGAAGGGATCCAGGAGAAATCGAGGGCAACCACGGAAAATTGTAGGGACAACTAGTGCGCATGTTAACTTTTTAATTAAGTGCTTTAATGTTCTACATTTTAATGAAGGTCTGGCGTCGATCTGATGATAGAGTCGAAAGACAGTCGAGGGCATTCCTTAACAATTTACAGCAGTTATCTTGTGTTTGGGGTTGATTGATTTGTATTGATGAGAACTATACACCTAGATTGATAGATCAGACTTTAAAAAAAAGAAAGTTCTCAATATTTTATGTATGTTCACCGATATTTCCGTCAATTATAGACGGATTTAATTTTTTTTTGTTGAATAGGGTTTACTTCTGAGGTGGTCCCATTTTAACCAGGTGGTTGCCCTCAATTTATCCAGGATCTGATAATGGGATCCTGGATAAATCGAGGGCAACCACCGATAATTATAGGGGAACTAGTGCGTTTGTTAACTTTTTAATTCAGTGCTTTAATGTACTACAGTTAATGAAGGTCTGGAGTCAATCCGATGATGGAACCAAAAGACAGTCGAGGGAATTCCTTGACGATTTACAGAGCAGCTACCTTGTGTTGGGGCTTGATTGATTTGTATTAATGAGAACTTTCACCTAGATAGATATATTTTTCGGTTCACCCGTCACTTAAAATATTGAAAAAAAAATTTTAATAAAAAATACAACCGACTTCGAACAAATCCTGAAAAATAAAATGTACTTAGCACAAAGTAATATGTATTTTGATTTGTCAGATTTTATTCAATATAATATTGAAGTTGGTGCCATGAATAATACCTACCTAAACCTATGAATTTACTTGGCGCCGACTTCAATATGATATTGAATACAAAATCTGATAAATAAAAATACATATTACTTTGTACAAAGTAAATTTTATTTTTCAGGATTTGTTCGAAGTCGGTTGTATTTTTTATTAAAATTTTTTTTTTATTGTAGAGCTTACTCACTATATGAAAAAAAAAAACCGTCTAATTGAGATTCTTCTCATTTTTTTTTAAGTTGGTTGATTAAGTGTCCAGAACGAATATTCCCATTCACAGAAACTAGAACATATTTTTAACCAACTTCAAAAAAAAAATAGAGAAGAATCTCAATTGACTTTTTTTTTCTTCAGATACCTAGTGAGTAAGCTTTACAATAAAAACATATTTTACTTGGTCTTCCTTTAATTTAAGATACTATGTTGTTTAAAAGAAATTGTTCCTTATTAAATACTCTTTCGCTTGGTCATATGGTCACGCCTTTATCCCCGAAGGGGTAGGCAGAGGCATATTATATGCTCACATTTCACCTTCTTGTATAATTTGTCCCACGTAATAGGTGGTGAGCCGTATTGCCGTGTTTAAATGGACAGGCGCAGGTTGTGACTACCTGCTGTTGAAATAAAGCCTTCAACTTAGCTTAACGACTGCCATTTTACTGGCAACCGGGACCAACGGCTTAACGTGCCTTCCGAAGCACGGAAACGCTCAAATAAATGTCACAAAGTGATCACATGGATGGTCACCCATCCATGGACCGGCCATAGTGAAAGTTGCTTACTGCAGTGATCGTTTACAGAACACTGAGTCCGCGAGGCCACGAGCGCTTCGCTTCTTCGCTTTCGCTTGGTATCATAAAATACATCATCATCATCGATCATGGGGGCCACACTCGGATCTACGCGTGCATTTACAGGTCCCATAGCGGTGATACGGAGACAGTTCGCCTTTTTGACCACCTGCAACAATCGACCGACAAGGCTATTGAGCGGTATCCCTCCGCGGAGATAGTGATTTTGGGGGACTTTAATGGTCACCATATTGACTGGTTGGGTTCCGTGCACACTAACTTTGCGGGGAAAGCTGCTCACGAATTTGCCCTGACCTACGGTTTCTCCCAACTGGTAAAATCTCATACGAGAATACCAGATAGGGAGAACGAGCAGAGTGCATTGCTGGACCTTCTGCTGACTACGCGGCCTGACGGATACACCACATCAGTGGATGCGCCACTTGGTTCATCGGACCACTGCCTCGTTCGGTCGCGAGTGCCTCTCGCAAGGCCTGAACCACCTCGGCCCAAGGAGTGGCGACATGTGTGGCACTACAAGTCAGCAGACTGGGATGGACTTCGAGAGTTCTTTGCGTCGTACCCGTGGAGGCGGCTTTGCTTCACTTCAGATGATTTGAACTCCTGCGCTGCAGCAGTAGCTGAGGGGATCTTGGCGGGCATGGAATGTTATATTCCTAACCGCTGGATCCCGGCAGGAGCTAGGAAACGACCGTGGTTTAATCGGCTTTGTAGAGAAACTAGGATGTTGAAAGAAACTGCCTACAGAGCTTGGACCACGGCTCGCGCTAACTCAGATCCTAGCATCTCTGAAGTGAAACGCAAACTGAATGCCGCCTCGAGGGCCAGTAAAAGAGCGGTTGCCAGGGCAAAGTTTGATTTCGTCGGCAGAATTGGTCAGCGACTAGCCGGCTACCCTTCTGGAAGTCGTGAATTCTGGTCGCTCGCCAAAGCTGCCGAGGGAAACTTTTGTCGGTCGGGATTACCACCTCTACATAGACTGGATGGTAGTCTGGCCCAGAGTGCCAAGGAGAAGGCCGACCTTTTGGGTTCTCTCTTTGCCTCCAACTCGACCATGAACGATGGAGGTGCGCTTCCGCCTGGTATCCCTTGGTGTGGCACTTCCATGCCAGAAATTAAATTCAAGCAACGGGACGTCAGGCGGGAGCTTCAATCCCTAGATATTCATAAGTCGAGTGGGCCGGACGGCATTCCCGCGGTGGTACTTAAGCGGTGTGGTCCGGAGTTGTGTCCGGTACTTACACATCTTTTCACGCTTTCTTACTCCATGAAGCAAGTCCCGGCGTCGTGGAAGATCGCGTACGTGCATCCTGTGCCCAAGAAGGGTGACAGGACCGACCCGGCCAATTATAGGCCTATAGCCGTCACCTCCCTTTTATCTAAGGTGATGGAGCGTGTAATTAATACACAGCTCCTGAGGTACCTTGAGGAACATGACCTGCTCAGTGACCGGCAGTACGGTTTCCGTCACGGTCGCTCGACGGGCGATCTTCTTGTGTACCTCACACACCGCTGGGCGGCGGCTATCGAGAGTAAGGGTGAGGCTCTAGCAGTGAGCCTCGACATCTCGAAAGCCTTTGACCGGGTCTGGCACCGTAGTCTTCTTACGAAATTGCCCTCCTATGGACTGCCCGAGAGTTTATGCGGATGGGTGTCCAGCTTTCTGGCCGGTAGAAGCATCAGGGCCGTCGTTGACGGTAGCTGTTCTGACTGCATAGCCATAAACGCTGGAGTACCACAAGGCTCAGTGTTGTCCCCTACTTTGTTTCTGCTGCATATCAATGACATGTTGTCTATTGACGGCATTCATTGTTATGCGGACGACAGTACGGGCGACACTTATTACACGGGCCGTCCCGGTATCTCTCGGGATGCAGTGGAAGAAAGTCGTGAACAACTTGTGTCTGAAGTCGAGGCTACTCTCACTAGAGTGTCCGATTGGGGTCGACAAAATCTTGTCCAATTCAACCCTACCAAGACACAAGTTTGTGTTTTCACCGCAAAAAAGACCCCATTCACTGTGGCGTCACAATTTCAGGGCACATCTCTCACCATCTCTGAAAGTATAGGGATCCTTGGTGTTGACATCTCCAGTGATGTGCAGTTCCGCTGTCACTTGGAGGGCAAGGCCAAGCTGGCGTCCAGGAAGCTCGGAGTGCTCAGAAGGGCGCGGCGGTACTTTACTGCGGCGCAAGCACTGCTTCTCTATAAGTCGCAAGTGCGTCCGCATATGGAGTGCTGCTGTCACCTCTGGGCGGGGGCACCCGAATACCAGCTTCGTCCATTTGACTCGGTGCAAAGGCGAGCTATGAGAGTTGTCAACGATCCCATACTTGCAGGTAGTGTGGAACCTCTTAGTGACAGGAGAGACTTTGCTTCTCTATGTGTGTTCTACCGCCTGTACAACGGTTTGTGCTCTGAAGAATTGTTTGATATGATGCCTACGGCTACATTCTATCATCGCACCGCTCGCCATAGACAGGGTGTTCATCCTCACACGTTGCGTCCTGAGCGCTCGAGCACGGTGAGATCTAATAGAGGCTTTCTTCCGCGTACGCTTAGGTTGTGGAATGATCTCCCTGCTTCGGTTTTCCCGGACGCCTACAGTATGGGGTTCTACAAAAGGGGACTTATAAGGTTTTTAAAGAGTCGGCAGCGCGCTTGTGGCGCCTCTGGTGTTGCAAACGTCCATAGGCTGCGGTGACCACCGGTACATCTGGGGGGGCCGTATGCTTGTCTGCCACTCTAGTGGTATAGAAAAAAAAAAAAAAAAAAAAAATACAGGATGTTTTTTTTTTCACATCTCCCAGGTTTGATTCCCGGATCAAACAGGTGATTTTTCAAAAATCTTTAAATGCAGTTTTACTTACTTTTAAAAATAAAGGAATGTTTCCTTTCAGCAAAACTTGCCATTATCAATATTAAGGGTACTTTCCCTCCAACTACCGTCTTTAAATTCCACCCTGTATAAAACTTCTTATAGTTCGTTGTAGCTTTGATTGATGTTTTAACACGTTCGCAGTGGTAGTGATTTTTCTAACCAAAAATTGCGGTATATGACGTATTAAAAAAAACTACCAGCTCTATCTCGTTCAAACCAATTTTCGTTGATAGTTTTTACTTTTTATAGCAATGTATTATTTATTTATTTATGGGGGGGGGGGGGGGCACATTTTTCCACTTTGGAAGTGTCTCTTGCGCAAAGTATTCACTTAAGAAAAAAATTATTTTCGGAACCTCAATAGCATTTTTGAAGACCTATCTATAGATACCCAACACGTATGGGTTTGATGAAAAAAAAAAATTGAGTTTCGGTTCCGAGTATGCGGACCCCCAAAATTTACTGCTTTTTTTCTAGTTTTATATAAGAATCTTAATGCGGTTCACAGAATACATCTAGTTACCAAGTTTCAATAGCATAGGCCTTATAGTTTCGGAGAAAAGTGGCTGTGACACACGGACGGACAGACAGACAGACAGGCAAACAGACATGACGAATCTATAAAGGTTCCGTTTTTGCCATTTGGCTACGAAACCCTAAAAATGCTTCTACAATTCGTGCTAAATTCGCATGGCGGTGATTCTTGTAATAAAAACCTCTTTCATCTTTTACAGTTCAAGCTATGACAGAAAAATGCTGGCCACCTTTCGACGTTTCGGTTTTTATCGTTTCTGGCGCACACATTCAAAATGAACGGTACACAGCCGATTGAGCGCTGTGAAGTCTACTATCAGAACAACCTATTTATGCTGTAATTAAGTTCATGGAAAATAAATAAACGACTGTGTGAAATAAATAAGTGTTATTTTATTTTTTAAGGAGGTTAAGACGACTCTAAAGTCGCTCCAAGCACTGCCAAAAATAAGGTACCAAATCATAGCTTCAAATTCAGTAGGGCTTCAAAGCAATTGGAAAGTAGCTGGCATTAAAAATCTAAAGATAGTTTTTCTATCGAACCATTGAAGCTTTGAAACTTCTGCCAGCGCACGTGTTTCTCTTCTTACAATCCGGGGTTCTTTAAGCGGAGCATGAAGAGGTAGGTACTTAAGAGCATTGACCATTGGGAGGCCAATTTGATGGTCCTGTCTAACAGTTTTGGGGTCTGTGAGAGTGGGCCCCAATTTCTTAGAGCATTATGACTATCCATCAGGTGACCGTCACCATTTTGGAGATCTAAGTATTAATATATAATCTAAGTATTTTAAAAATTAAGGAAAACAAAGGAGTCCCTTCTACGAGTACGATTCTATCATAGGTGAACGATGACGTAGTCATTGAACATTGTACAACAAGTGTACACGCACTGAAAGCCAGTCAAGTGAGGCGCGCCATTTACGAAAGTGCCGGAAATGTGAACATTCACGTGTTTGCCTTTGGCGAACTGAAAAATAATACGGTCAAGTAGATATAATATGTGGAGGAGGTTTTGTGTTTAGCAAGTAAGTAGTCTGCAGGCGTCTTTAGGGTGGCTGGGATAGGTTGGATAATTTGGTAAGTAGTTGCTTCAAATAATGTCCTGATTGGAGATATCCTAGTAGGTAGATTATCTAATATGGATGAGATAAGTATCTTTTAAATTTGTCTGACCGTGATAAACTCGAGAATAAACTGAACTAACTTTCACTTACCTCCGGCATGACTCCGCCACTGAGGATCGGAGAGCCTTCTACCGGTAAAGTGGTTTAGTAGTGTGGTGGGTAAGAACGGGCCTTGAGAAACTATAGAGACAGACTGCATTTTATTCCTTCCGAATCTATCACAGCGAGTGTTCTAAAGAGTGAGTTTATTCCAAATTCACCTTTAGCATAGGATCCTAAGGTAGAGATTAGCAACTAATACAGAGGAGAGAATCTTCACTAGAACCGAGAACATCGTAAGATCGTTTCTGTGTCGAACCATGAAAACTGGTAAAGCTTTAAAGCTTACGACCTCGGGTTTTTCAAGCGGAGTGTGAAGAGGCATAACATAGCCGCCGCCAACTTGAGGGCCACTGTCCATAGTTTTGTGGCCTGTGAGAGTGGTCCTTAATACGTTAGACGTTTCCATTCGACTTGAGACGTTATTTTGACGAGCGAAATATGGATTTAAAAAAAAATTTTTCAATAAAAAATAAAACCGACTTCAATCAATCCTGAAAAATAAAATTTACTTAGCACAAAGTAATATGTATTTTGATTTATTAGATTTTATTCAATACCATATTGAAGTCGGCGCCAAGTAAACCCATTGTTTTATGTAGGTATTATTCATGGCACCAACTTCAATATTATATTGAATTAAATCTGATAAATCAAAATACATATTACTTTGTGCTAAGTAAATTTTATTTTTCAGGATTGATTGAAGTCGGTTTTATTTTTTATTGAAAAATTTTTTTTTCATTATTTTAAGTGACGGGTGAACGGAAAAATATAACTATCTAAGTAAAAGTTCTCATCAATACACATCAATCAGGACCAAACACAATGTAGCTGCTGTAAATCGTTAAGGAATTCCCTCGACTGTCTTTCGGTTCTATCATCAGATCGACTCCAGACATTCATTAAATTGTAGTACATTAAAGCACTGAATTAAAAAGTTAACAAACGCACTAGTTGTCCCTACAATTTTCGGTGGTTACCCTCGATTTCTCCTGGATCCCATCGTCAAATCCTGATCTAGTTAAAATGGGACCACCTCAGAAGTGAACTCTATCCAACAAAAACAGAATTGAAATTCGTCTATAATTGACGAAATATCGGTGAACATACATAAAACATTCAGAACTTCCTTTTTTTTAAGTCGGATCTATCAATCTAGGTGTAAAGTTCTCATCAATACAAATCAATCAAGCCCAAACACAAGGTAACTGCTGTAAATTGTTAAGGAGTGCCCTCGACTGTCTCACGACTCTATCATCAGGTCGACTCCAGACCTTCATTAAAGTGTAGAACATTAAAGCACTTAATTAAAAAGTGAACAAGCGCACTAGTTGTCCCTACAATTTCTGGTGGTTGCCCTCGTTTTCTCCAGGATCCCATCGTCAGATCCTGACCTGGTGAAAATGGGACCACCTCAGAAGTAAACCCTATTCAACAAAAAAAGAAATTTTGAAATCCGTATATAATTGACGGAAATATCGCTTGACATACATAAAAAAAAATACATACAGACGAATTGAGAACCTCCTCCTTTTTTTGAAGTCGGTTAAAAAGGAATAATTGGCATCGGATTGACATAGTTTTTCTATGTGTGAGGTTTAGATTTTAAAAGTCTTATAAAGGCATTTTAACGTCATCGTGCCCACGCGCTCGTGGCATCGCGAGCTCAGTGTTCTGCAAACCATTACTGTAGTAAGCAACATTTACTGTCATGGATGGGTGACCATCTCTTTGTGACATTTATTTGCGAGCGTCTCCGTGCTTCGGAAGGCACGTTAAGCCTTAAATGGCGGTCGTTAAGCCAAGTTGAAGGCCTTTATGGGCGGCTTGAAAATTTTTAATAGCAGGCAGTCACAACCTGCGCCTTTCCACATCAACACGGCAATACGGCTCACCACCTATTACGTAGGATAAAATCTCAAACATGAAATGCGGGCATATAATATGCTGCCTACCCCTTCGGGGATAAAAGACGTTATCATAATAATATGTATGTATGTTCACGTCATAAGGAAAAAGGTGAGTATTTTCATCTATTTCGTTCGATTCTGACAAGTTCTAATTAATTAATTACTATTGTGCAAAACTGAATAGCCCTGCGTGTGCCCTTCGATATATAGCAGGATTTGAGTAATGCGGTGCACAGGTGCTCGTAATATAACACTAAATAATTGGATTTACAAACGTCTGTTGCAACAGCATCCTGCGCGATTGTGGGTGAAATCAGTGTGGTGTTGGGGCTAGTGGGTAGTGTTTGGGTGGAAGGATCTTAAGTGGTGAGTCTTTGTTTCTATTAGTGTGATGAGAAAATAAATAGTGTTGTAGTTGGTTATACTCGTACTTAGACAGAAGAGTGAACTAAGTATACTGTTATGAGTGTGGTTTATCCTAAGGGTTATCATTAAAGGTAGGCGTAATGACGTTTTTGCATATTAGGAGTAATATTTAAATGCTCTGATACTCAGAGCATTTGATGTCCGTTCGTGAATCTAGCTGGAGGAATGGAAGTTTTTGGCACTGTTGGCTCACTTTGATTCCTGATGCTGGGGTATCCGTCCGAGAGCTTGCCCGAACTCCAAACCGTAGGCTGTAAGGCAAAGTGCGTGTGGTTTTTAGTAAGTAGGAGTCATAGCATCTATGTAGATTTTTCCTCACGATAAAAAGAAGACTAGATTCCTGAACTCATAACATGTTTCTAAATGCTACGGAATCCTCGATGTGCGAGTCGGACTCACACTTCTTGTGCGGTTTTTTTCATAACAAAGTCTACATCTGCAAAGTTTGCTTATCCGTGGATCATAAATTTTACTTTCAGCTACTCAGTCCTCAAAGATACAGCAAAGATGATAGCATTAATGTTAATATGCGTCGCCTGTGTCGTATACCTGGTGTGGAAGCAGTACAACACCAGATCAGACGAGCCCCCCCTTTTGTCCGGATACTATCCGGTCATCGGTCACGTACTGACGTTCATTGGGAATAGCTGCAGTAAGTATTTACGGCTTGCCTGCCAGATTATTCATATATTATAGGTTACTTACAGGTCTTAAATTAATTAATGGAATCAGGTGTTACATGACGGAAAGGCGTAGAATACGTAAGTGCTAAGAATCCCTAGATACACCTTCGATCATTCAATTCTTGAATTGAATTCCAGAAGAGGGATATAGAATTCCTCAACATGCCTAAACAATGCCGATGTTTTGTTTTTACACGAAACATCCACACACGAATGCTGCACTACATGGTCTTGAGGATTCATTGTGCATGATCCATTGTGGCCTCCATGACCAAGTCCGGAGGACGGTGAAGGGGCTGCTCACCGTCCTTAGAGAAGCAGACCTTAAACGACAACCCTCCAAAGATACGGGATAGCAGCCGAACCCCCCTAGGTAGGCCGCAGGGGTAGCCGTAGATCTGTTGGGAGCTGGGGACATCCTTCCGAGGGCTTACCCGGGGCTCCCAACCGTAGGCTGTTAGGTAGGAAACGTGTGGGTTTTTAGTCGGTAGGAGTCCGGCATAGCGTGCGGGTAGGTTTTTCCTCACGTTAAAAAAAACACGAAACATCCTCACACACATGCTGTACCTACTATGCCGTCTTGAGGATTGTGTGTAATGATGTGAAATAGGTACATGCTGATTTGAAATCGTTCCGGACCCATGGGTCCATGATAGCATCCCATATACCTAATTCAGATACAAGTATGTGCAGTGACGTCTATCACAGCACAGGACAATCTAATCGAAGCGAATTCATGGCGTGCTGTGGGAAAAAATATTCAATGTTAAATTAATTGGTTATGTTACAATGTTTTTCCTCTCATTTCAGAGTTGTGGGTGACCATCAGCGACTGCGCTGAACAGAGCTACGGGCTGGGCGGCGTGGTGGCGGGCCGGATTGGTCCTCGGACAGTTTATAGTAAGTAAATACATTTTTTATCTTTTGTTACATAAATATTACAGTATACTGGTTCTCTGACAAAGGCGGACAGCCCTTTCGTATTATGTAGAAAAAAAGGGGTTACCAAGAAAAGAAGAAGCAACAACCTGGACGTTCACAAGTGTTACCTTGTGACCTATATGAATAAACTATGATTATATACACCAGTGTATCTTATCAAAGTGAATAAAGACATTTTAACTTTTTTCAACATGCTCGGTACAGATTTTGTCGGCCAGGAATTCCTTTGCTGAGTTGAACCTGCGTTTCAGCCACAACCTCCATGACGCATTTGAGAACGGCAAGGGGCTTCTCGCCATTCTTACAGAAACAGGCCCGAGATAAGACGGCAGCATGAGGTAACAGTTTCAAGCACTCTTCACGCTCTAAGAAGGGGTATAGCACCCGAACCACAGTATCAGAAAAGAGATTTCTGTGACCCAAACCAACCCCAATGTTTTGTCCCCTTCAATAAGACATCCTATTTTTCCCAATTCGTTAAGCATTGCATTCTGTTCCAGTCGTGACAGACCCGGACGACATGTTCACGGTAGCTAACACTTGCCTGGAGAAGGACGACTTCTACGACTTCGCGAAACCTTGGCTAGGCGAAGGCTTAGTCACTGGCAAATGTGAGTTTCTTGCTGTATTTATTATTTTTATACAGTCCCTTAGGACTCCCCCCTAGCCTAGGTGAGGCCGCAGTGGTAGCCGTGGGTCTGTTGGCAGTCCTGGGGTATCCTTCCGAGGGCATACCCGGGGCTTCCAACCGTAGGCTGTTAGGCAGGATGTGTGTGGTTTTTAGTCGGTAGGAGTCCGGCATAGCATCCATGTAGGATTTTCCTTACGTTAAAAAAACCCATATTATAAGACCTTCATGGCTTAAACATGTTACTGATGAAAACTAGGATCATCGACTTTCCTTTGAGTTTCAGTCATTTTCCTTTAGAGACAGTTTAATTAACAAGCAGTGTGATGAAAAATAGGCGCCCAATTCTGTTTTTCAATAGCAATGAACGAAACTGCCTTGTTTTGTATGTGGTAGAATGCACACCAGAAGTGAACGTTAGCAAAATGATCCTGTGAAATTTTCTATTTAGGTTCTGATCCGGATCCTTTGGGTAAAAACGGGATCCTATTACTGAGGCTTCGCTGTCCGTTTGTCACCAGGCTGTATCTCATGAACCCTGATAGCTGGAAAATAGAAATTTTCACAGTTGATTGTATTCCTGTTGCCACAAGAAATACTAAAAACATAAAAAAAAGTATTGTTTTTGTATTTTACTTATACAAAACCCTCCGTAATCGATTTCAAATTAGTCGGATTTGAAATCTATTTCTTTTTAAATTTTCTGTTTCATTAATGTCGTTAGTATCAATATGGAAAAACCATCGCAAGATACTGAACCCGGCGTTCAGCCAGGTGGTGCTGGACCGGTTCATGGGTGTCTTTAACAGCCAGTCGAGGAAACTGGTCGCCTGCCTGGATAGGGAGGCTGGCCAGGGGTACTTCGACCACTGGATGTACACGCGGAGTAATGCTTTGGAGACCATTTGCTGTAAGTAACCAATATAAATATATACAGTAGAGTACTTGGAATGACTCGCTCGTGGCCCCGCGAACTCAGTGTTCTGTAAACGATCACTGCAGTAAGCAACTTTTACTATGGCCGGTCCATGGATGGGTGACCATCCATGTGATCACTTTGTGACATTTATTTGAGCGTTTCCGTGCTTCGGAAGGCACGTTAAGCCGCTGGTCCCGGTTGCCAGTAAAATGGCATTCGTTAGGCTAAGTTGAAGGCTATATTTCAACAGCAGGCAGTCACAACCTGCGCCTGTCCATTTAAACATGGCAATACGACTCACCACCTATTACGTGGGACAAATTATACAAAAAGGTGAAATGTGGGCATATAATATGCCTCTGCCTACCCCTTCGGGGATAAAGGCGTGACCATATGTATGTATGTAATGTATGTATGTATTTGGAATTAAAGATTTGCTTCCTTAGTTCCTTTTAGCGTGATAACCTCGTAACGTTAATTCCTATTCCGTCATGGGTTTAAAAGTCGAGGTCGTTAGTTCATTTTCAGATGATGTATTTCTGTTGCCGCTATTATAACAAATACTAAAATGAGAAAAAAAGGAGGGATAAAGGGGGAGCTCATTTTCTGCCGTCTTTTGGTTTGCTCTCTGTCCGCGAGTGCGACTGGGTTTTATCAAATGGTGTGTGTGACTAAGCCAGTTATCAATTCATTCTTCCAGATTCCAGATCTTACCTGGACTGTATACGCTCCCATGTGGCTCCCCTATGGAGAGCACGGGGCAAACTGGATTATCCACAGTCCTAAAATGCGTCACAAGGCAAGGTTTAGTTTCACAATGGGTCAGTGTTGTCGGTCTCTTTCCCGGGGCATGGAGACCCAACACGAAGTCATCGCTCTGGTGTCCGCAGATTCCAACTGCACTCCCTGTGTCACAAAAATACAAATAACTATAAAGGTAGCTTAAAAGGAATCATTTCTTGCTGCTGGGATAAAGAATCGGACTAGTTCATTTTGCTATTTAATTGATCCTGCAAGAGTTGATTAAAGCCCAGTGCAAATTTCTGAATACAATCCTGAGCATTCTGGAATCTTATCCCCTATTAAACTATGTCCTTGTTTTTCCAGTGACGGCCCTAGGAGTAGACTTCACAGACTCCCTGTGGAACCATAAGTACTTCGACGCGGCGGAGTTCCTCTTCAACAGTCTGGTGGAGCGCTTCATGAAGTTCTGGCTGCACAGCTCTTACATATTCCGATTTAGTCTCCTCAAGAGGAAACAAGATGGTTGCCTTCGAATTGTGCATGAGTTGTCTGATACGGTGAGATTTCAATACTATTGCTATTCATACTAGGAAAGGTGAAATTTATGTTGAGAGTGACTACTTTTTTCGGTTCGTAAACCTCATAAAAATGAAAAGGACCTGTTTGCACGTAACCCATCTGTTAGTGAAAGTTAAGGATTTAAACCCACCGAGGTTTAAGAGGGTTTATCACCCAGCGCGGACAAAATTGAAAAAGTATCAAGTGGCGTTGAGCACACTCAAAGTATTCGAAGATTACGATAATACCTGACTGGGAACGCGGGAAATAAAGTGATACCTCCTCCCCCTGGAAGGCCTCGGCCGGTACTAATTTCTCGCGGCCCGTGCATCGAGTTTGAGGACTCTTTTTATTACGTTATTATAGATATGTTTAAAAAGGTTTCTAGAGTATTACTGATGTATTCAATTGGTGATATCATGATCAGTCTGTAAATGTAAAAAGATCACCATTTTGTAAACTAGAAGTGTACCAAAAATCGTGATGAAGTTCATCAAAGTACGACGTTTTTTGGAAACTTTATTTGTCATGTTTTGGTGATAAGAAATATATTTCGGTATAATTTTCTTACGCGGATTTAAAGAAGACAATACGAAGATACTTATAGCAGCTTTAATTTCTGTGTACATCAATTAATTTCATACCACCCGATTGGCAAAGATGCCTTGTTTCGTGAATTTCTTCAAACGAGGTGTGTAAACACTGTTTTTAATAAAAACCTAGTTATGCCACGTTTATATTGATTAGAACAATTTTTAGACAAGGAAATATATTACTCTTACACATTAATCATACTTACTAAACATTGGTAGTTTCTTCAGAAACAAACGTTTCAAACGCGTGAAATCATGTATTTGGGTGTTAACCCTCTTAAATCCTGAAGTTATTCGCATGTATAATCATCTCATCATGAAACAGAACGAAACTTGTTGCTTAGTAGTAATCTAATACCGAGGGATGAACTAACAGCTATGAAGGTGATAGATAAGCTTACGGCCCACATAATAGGCAGTGCTCATCGAAGTCTTTACACGTTTGCTTCACCTGACGGAAAGGGCTTTGGTCAACGAGTAATATCATAACATCATTTAGCTCTCTTGTTAGCAGGGAGAGAAGACAAAAGATAGAAGTGGAACTGAAGCCAGTTAGCGTTAAAGATCTTGCATTATACTATAACGTCACACGTTGCATCCTGAGCGCTCGAGCACGGTGAGATCCGATAGAGGTTTTCTTCCGCGTACGCTTAGGTTGTGGAATGATCTCCCTGCCTCGGTTTTCCCAAACGCCTACAGTATGGGGTTCTTCAAGAGGGGTCTTAGAAGGTTTTTACAGGGTCGGCAGCGCGAGTGTGGCGCCTCTGGTGTTGCAAACGTCCATAGGCTGCGGTGACCACCGGTACATCTGGTGGGGCCGTATGCTTGAATGCCACTTTAGTGGTATAATGATATTATACGACGATAAGGAAATTAATTGTAAAGTTTCAGTATAAGCTGTGGAGGATACTAATGGATGGTGGGATTTACAGGTTCTTCAAAAAAGAAAGACTGAGTTTGATGGCAACACCTGCGCTGAAAGGAGTATAATCCCAGGTAAATTGCACAGAATATTTTAATTGAACTTTAACAAGAGCTTTTTTTAAACCATTTCAAATAAAAGATTGGCAGACAAACCCGATGTATAAAATAGCATGATTTACTAAATCTCTCATCCAGGTACAAGATTTAAGGCATTCATGGATCTCCTGCTTGAACTGTCTTTTGAGAAAGGCCTGCTCAACGACAGAGAGATCAGGGAACAGGTGGACACCATGATCGTCGGCGGCCATGACACGTCAGCTAACGTTCTAATGTACACTATGCTGCTGCTGGGAACTTATCCTGAGGTGCAGGAGAAGGTGGTTGCTGAGTAAGTACTTATTTGATTATGGATGTCGATTGAATTAATGTAAAGGGTGAATTTGAAGGTGTAGTATTGAACATAAAGAAAGAATTTAGGTGTGTAAGATTTAGCGTAGATAATGAATTTGAAGTTCATGTCATCTGCAAAACTGATCGCTTGTTGAGAGTCCCTTTTTTGATGTAGGCGGTTAGGAAAAGGAAGACTCTCTTTCGTCTTCTCCTAAATTTTCTTATCTAAATATTGCACATTGAACCCCGGGGTCCATTTTCGGTCCGGACGGTCAAAGGGAATTAGGCAGAAGATATAATGTAGCTACTAGTATGTGGCACCGACGAACTTAGCACTATGTTATATGTGTGTAACACTGTTTACGGTTATTATACGAGCTGAGTACTTTCTAACCGATAATACAGAAGCTTTTTCAGCATGTCCTAGGATTTTAAATACCCATTTACCCATTTTGTCTATTTTCAGGCTGAAAGAAGTTCTTGGCGACGGAGACAGAGATGTAGAGAAGCTGGATCTGTCAAAGCTGGTGTACCTGGAGGCTGTGGTGAAAGAGAGCATGAGGCTATACACCATCGTGCCTGTGCTTGCCAGGAAATTGGATAGGGATGTTAAACTGAGTAAGTATATAAATATAGTAAGTGTACTAAGTTTAAGTGTTATGCTACAGTTAGACTTGAGGGTTCCTTGTTATAGCACCTACAAAGAGGTGTTTAACAAGGTGACCCTGTAACTACAAAGATATGTTTGACAATACAAGTTTCTGTCTTCAGGGCACTCGAATGGGAGACCAGAGGAATATGGGTTGATGGGGAGACACCGAACTACTAGTGTTTCATACTACATACGTCTTTTTTAAGGGATTGAAGGACACACGTGCTCAAGTTGACGAATCTACTGACCTTATTTCACTCCAATCTAGTGGCCTTGGTGACATTTCACTTGCTCTGGCACACTAACCATTCTGGTGAAACGTCGGACAAATTAAAAAGCACCTCCGATCCTAGCATCCAAAGCAAGGATTATAGATTTAAACATGTATGTAATAATGTAATAACAACTACTTTCCTTTTTTCAGAAAACTGCACTCTCTTAGCGGGTCGAACTTGCTTCTTATTCGTGTTCGGACTTCATCGACACCCGATATGGGGTCCAGACCGACATGAGTTCAGCCCCGAGCGCTGGCTGGACCCGAGCCGGTTGCCGGAGAACCCCAACGCCTTCGCCGCGTTCAGCTTTGGACGAAGAATGTGCATAGGTATGTTGACTTTTCTAGTTTTCTAGCCATGACTCCGACCGCGTGAAATTTGGTTATTTTCCCAGTAGGATCAATATGATTTTGCAGGGAGTATAAGCAGCTTAGGGCAGTCTCCGGACTATCTTCATTTAAAGTCAAAGTCAAAAAACATTTATTTCGCATAATCCTAATACATAGGCACTTGCGACGCGTCAATGAATACAATGCACATAGTACCACCAGTTCGGAACGCGGCCCGCTTGAGAAGAACTGGCAAGAAACTCGGCGGGCTATTCTTTTTGTGCACTAGTAAAAGGTAAAAGGACATCAATCAGTTGAATCTTTAATACGACTTTAAGTCTTCTTCTTCCTGGCCTTAATCCGATTTCAATTGGGGTCGGCCCTACTCGTACTCGTCCATCCTCGAACGTCTACGCCACAGTATCCTATTCTGTGTTGTCTGCATCTCCACTCTCATCGCCTTTAGGTCCTTCTGGATGGTACTTAGCCAGGTGGCAGCCGGTCTCCTTCGACCTCTCTTCCCCTCCTCTATCTTCAGTACAGCCTTGGTCATATGGTCGTCATTGCGTCTCATAACATGCTCATACCAATGCAAGTGGTTTTCCCTCAGCTTGTCCCCGAGGGCAGCTACCATGAAAGTGCCCAAACCAAAAAGGTCACAACTAACAGACAGAACAGGGTTAGAAATGATTCTAACCCTCTTCAGTTTTGTGACCCCTCGGGCCCATCGCAGCTATTTCATTTCTGTGGCATGCAGTTTCAATTTGTCCACTTTCCTCATAGGCCAGCTCTCAGACACGTATACCGGTCCAACCAGCTGGTCTGACTGCCTGTTTGTATGTATGAAAATGTATAGTGAAGATGTTAGCCTTTGATAGTTAGATGAGCTTATGATATCTACCTACTTCAAAATAATTTTATCTTTAGAATGTCGAAAGAAATTTTAAAATCAGTTCAGTAGTTTCAGAGTGAATTAATTACAAACACTAAATCTTTTCTCTTTTCCAACTCAGTCTTAATAACAACACTGAATTTTAAAAATCTATTTCAGGCAAAATGTATGCGATGATGTCAATGAAAACAACTCTAGCGCACGTAGTACGCAAGTATCGCATCACGGCAGATGACTCCAAGCTGCTGCTCAAGATGGAAGTCATGCTGAAGCCGGTCCACGGGTACCACATCAGGATTGAGAGGAGGACATAGCCGATTGTCTGTCATGCAGAATTAAATGTATTTAAATGAATATAATTTGAAAAGCTTTGCACCGCAAATCGATTACCGCGGATGGTTTCTAACCTCCAAATATCAATATATATCCTCAAAATGTCAAAACCAATGAAACTGAGGGTATGGTTTTGACATTTTGAGGTGAGAAACCGCAACCGCCAACCGCAGTGCGGCCTCAGCCTAAAATGGTAAGAACGTCTAACACCGGCACTAATATTGTGCACGTTGATGACATTGTCAAGATTCTGGCAAAAACGTCACATAATAAAAGAAGTAAGTCCAAGACTCCGCATTTGCGGTTACAGCGGGCGGTTTCTAACCTCAAAATGTCTCATTGGTTTTGACATTTTGAGTTTAGAAACCGGCCTCGGTAACCGCAAATGCGGTTTCAGGCTTACTACAAGTTGCTACGTTTTCGAAAAATTAATACGTAAGTATGACTTATTTTAATTAGAACAAATTTCAAACTAGGTCATAATGAGATTATGTCAGTTTCCAGTGTTCTTCGGTAGCCTATTTCGTTAAGCAGCTCTTCTGGCAAGAGAGACGTTGTGGGTTCGAGTCCTGCCTGAGGCTGAAATGTCTCTTGTCTCTTCATTAACATTCAGATGAAATATGTACCCGTAGATAATATTCGAGTTATAGTGATAATCCATTAAGGTAGCATAGCATAAATTTATGTACAAAGGCTGATAAATTAGATGAAATTAGCAGATTCCAAAAAACTAGAGCATCTAAGTAGATAGGTACTTACCAACTTCCACTATATTTAAAATGTTAATTATAAATAATGTAAAGTAGCCATAGTAATAGCACAGATTATAGAACGAGATGGCGCTTACCGAACAAGAAAGGGAGGACAAGAAAGCAAATACTAAATCAAAAAGTAGCTACGCACATAACGAGTGATTTCTTATTTATCATGAATAATGCCTTCATAATTACTGACAGCATTATTTAGGTACTTCTAGAAAGCCTATACAGTCTAGGGAGTCTACATCTGTGGTAAATAAATACTCTGTTTTTTTATATTTATGATTACATGTCGAAAAAATATAAACTCTTTTATTTTCTAAACCTATTTTTGGTAGGTACGAAAATTGCTTATATTGGACTGGTTATTGTGAAATTTTGGGGTACACTACATTAATACGAAAAACTTAATTCCGAAAGTCACAATCACGAATTTCATAATTCCGAATTTCATAAGTCCGAATGATTCTAAATCCCGAAAGTCAAAAATCCGATGTTTCATAAATCCTTTTTATTAAAAGTCATAATTTTAAAATTCCGAATGTTTACAATTCCGACTGTCAGAATGCCGAATTTCAAGAAACCGAACCGTTGAATTCCGAATCATTAAAAATCCGCCATATTATAAATACGAACTCCGATTATCAAAAATCCGAAATATCATAAATACGAAGGGTGAATGTTGTTTCCACTCGCTCCTGTTTTACCCCAAAAAACTTATCATTAAAGACGATTATTTATGTTCCCGATTCCACCCGTTTTTTTAATAAAGTATAGTCAATTCTAACTACCGAAAATATTATTTCCAAGTGAGTGGAAGGCAAACGACAAAACAAAAAAAAAATAACCACGAAGGCTAAGGCGGGAGCTCCGCTCCGCTTCGCTCCCGCCTTAGCCTTCTAACCTAACCTATCCGAGTCGGGGTACTCTGAGTCAGGGTGTTAACCATTCACTTATTATGGTTAACACCTCGACTCGGTTAAGTTAGGTTAGAAGGCTAACGCGAAAGCGAAGCGGAGCGGAGTTCCGGCCTTAGCCATCGTGGTTATTTTTTTTTGTTTGTTTTGTCGTTTCCCTTCCACTTACTTGGAAATAATATCTTCGGTAGTTAGACTTGACCGTACTTTATTAAAAAAACTTAAACTGTGAATTTTCGGATATTTGAAATTCTGAATAATGTTTTTCGGGAAAATAACAGTCCGGTCTTTTGATTATTCGTACTAATGAAATTAGGAAAAATAAAAATTCGTACTTATGACTTTCGGATAAATTAATATCGTCCTTTTGAATATTCGGAGCTTTGTTTCTTAGGAATTATAATCTTCGGAATTTTGAACATCGGAATATTTAAATTCGGAAAAACAGATTTCGGAATTTTTGGGTGTTCCCGAAATTTTGGGATTTCATTTGCAATATTTATTTATTTGTATTCCAATTTCGTCCACTAGCAAATAGCGGGGACGCCTAGTAGTGGAACAAAGCGGGAGAATTTTCTCTTTGAAAATTACAGGAAAAGAAGAGAAAACAGAGAGAATTAAAAGAAAGGCTTTACATTCTCAATAGTTTTATTAATTCATTGAAACACATTCTGTACTTTAAAAATAAGTGTCAAATAAACAACTCCAAGCGTAGTATATTGTATTGTCAGTAAAAAAACATCGGTAGGCTGTAAATATAACAACAGATGCTTAATAAGAATTAAAACTAAAAAATTGCTTTGATTTCATTATTGCATACACACACATTGTAATGTAAGAATGGACTTATTTAATGTATTTTCTGTACTTATTGCTGATATAGGTAGACATTTTTTTTATTTAATTGATTTAGAATAAGGCTATCAATACCTTATCGACGACATTGTTAAATCCTCGCATGGTCAGTTGCATGCCATGTAAAAGTGGTCTAAGATTAAAAAAAAACGTTTGATAGACAGTCTATGGATGAGGCCATACTGCAGTTGGCGGTTGCGGTTTCTATCCTCAAAATGTCAAAACCAATAGACACGGTTTCATTAGTTTTTGACATTTTGAGGTTAGAATTCGACATTTTGAGGTTAGAAACCGTAATCGCTTCAGTCAAACGCTTAATTCTGTGCCAAAAACAAAATGTTCATCCACGTTGGATTACGTGTCGATAGAAAAATAATAGAGGGGTTCGATGTCTATTGTGACATAATAAATTTAAATAGAAAAGGTACATACATGATATTATACCTATTATTTTTTTTGTCACAATAATACCCCAAAGGGGTAATTATTTATGTTATCTAATTAATTTTAAACTACATGAGTTTTGTACAAATTCTGGAGAAATTGATTTTTAAATAGGTTATTCCCTTTGTATCCTATTTTTGGATTTTAATTTTGGCTGGTTTCTCCAGAGATGTTTAAACTTTCAATAATTTCTTAATATGATGGATTTATTGTACCTATTGAATTGAATTGTAATAACTTTAGCTACTTATTTAATATATTTGCATACCACAACTGGTGCAGGATGGATGAACTTACCATACTTGTAACATCTTTGTATTTTATATGTACCTATTTTCGCAAATAAAGACATTGAATTGAATTGAATTATTTTAAATTTAATAGAACCTTATTTGACCATTATGTACAGACAATAAATACCTCGTATAATCCGAACTTAAAATTTATTTGAATAAAAGAATTGCACAGGGACGTACTGTAAAATACAGTCGATATTAATTATTGTAATTACAATTAGATAGGTAGTCTATTTTCACAACACCTGGACTACGTGCCACTGACATCAGCAAATAAAAATAGTATATCTGATACCAACTTCCACTACCAACCACCAAGCTTATTATATTTTACATTGCGAAAAGTAGCAACCGAATCAAGTAGGTACCATTTATTTAACTTGCGCCTTTGGAATTTGATTATCGCTTCAATGTGCTTTCACTGGTAATAAAAGTAGAACGGGAGATTTCAAACCAGCAAATAATTAAATACAAAAATAATTTCAAGCAACTGTTTTGTGCCAGGTCCCATCAATGGAACGTCCAATGGAACTACGGAAAAGAAGGGGGAAAATTATTTATTTACAGAAGTGACGCGACGTTACCTCTATTTTCTGTTTGCTAACTCAATGGCAATGCTGTCTATTAATAAAATTATTAAAAATTGCACAATAGTAGACATTTATAAAAAGCTTTCTTTTATTTCACAAAACTATAACGTGAAACTGAAATTGAGAAAGAATAGGAACACTGTAACATTTTATTTGAAGAAGATACCAAGATTCGCTGAATATATAGCTATAGCTACCATTATTTTCATTTACTATGACTCTCGAGTATTCTCAAATTCACCTAAGTTACAGTGAACAGAAAATATAAGTTTAATTTTGAGACTACAATAATTGTAATACAAAAAGTTTATTACATTTATGTATTTTTATTTCTTCAATTGTCATCTATTCAAAAAGCATAAAAACCTTTGTAACAAAAGGCCACAAAAAGATAGAAAAGTACTTATCAATAAAAATCATGACTGTTGGAAATCTCTAAAATATTTCTGTTACTTAAATAATTCCATATAGGTTAAATATAGTCGGACTCGTAGCAATTAAATTGATATTTTATGTATTATGTATAATTATTGCACAAAATAAGCTTCATAAGCAAAATGGACGTATGTATTTACGTGTGATTGTAACATTAATAAATATTTTATAAAATAACATACGACTAGCATCATAATACTTTCAGCTTGATTAAATAAGCAAATAATTTTACTGCTCATTTTAAAATGTTAATAATTATGAAAACATCCTCTTACACACTTAGTAGTTACACCGTACACCTTATTTCTCAGGCCGAAGAGGCGAATATTCTATTTTAAAATCGTAACAGATAGAAATTTTGTAATTAGTACTTATTAGAAAAATATACATTTCCCATTCATTTACACGTAAGTACCTAAATTATTAAACGGAACGTGCAAAGAAGAGGTGAACGCTAATCTCTTTGCCTACTTTTCTAGTATCTCGAAGGAATTAATTACTGCGCATTCAAGATAGTAATGAATGAGGGAATACATAATTTTAAATTAAATAAAAAAGGTAGGTATAATAGAGACAAATTTTATGAAACTAAAATTAGCGTTTATGATTTAAAAGGGTCGGTTGTCTTTGGAGCTTCACTATAATTATATAAACTCAGTGAAGCAGTTAATGGGGTTTATAATACTTGAAAAAGAAAGAAAGATTACGTGGTCAGGGCAGAAATATCATTATATTTTAAACTTGAATGTCTTTTATTAAGTTAATATTTTATTTATTAGACTTGAATGGTAAAATCTATCATGTCTGTTCTTTTTAAAATAGAACATCGTGAAGTAATACTAGATCACAGTCTATGTAAATAATACATTTAATTAGATAAATATTTAACTAGAATTTGCTTTACAGGAAACACTAACGTCAAAAAGACGCAGAGATTTAAAATTCTAAAAGTTATTATAAGTTTTAGTTCTCTACGTTCCCATGACTGAACAGAATTATTTATCAACATTAATGTTATACTGTTGAACAGAGAACAACAAAATCAGTAATTTTCATTAAACATTATCTACAATTAAAACTATGTATGGAATGAAATCTCTACTAATATGAAACCCAACTTGTAAAATTTTTCCATCAATAAAATATTCATCAATAAATATTTTTGTTCGGTCATAGTGAAATAAATGTTTCATGTAGTCTACTTAAATACGAAGTGTCTAACAGTAGAAATGTACAACGATACGACTAATAGTAAAACGACATTTTGACTCAAAGTCTAAGTAGAGAGTCCGCCCCTGCACTCTTACGTTACTTTGTAGAACACTTTCAAATACATTATTTTAAAATTAGTACTGCCAATTATGGTTAGGCTAAAGTGTTTAGTCTATACCGCCTAGTCTACGACCTCCATAGATGTTCCTCGAAAATTATTTCGAATATAGCAAACTTTTAAAAAAATAGTTTCAAATCCTAATAGCATTATACAGTAAATCCATTGACCCTGGACAAATACTGAAAGCATGCAGCATTTGAAAATGAAATTTTACTTTTAGAAGGTGTAATATGTTTTCTACAAAGTGATGTCAGAGTCAACCCTCTGTGTCACCTAATCGATCGATTTGGACGGCTTCACTCTGTCCAGCTTCTCAGGTTTGTCGGTACTGTTCTGGCTGCTCCTGCAAAAGGGTAAATAGTAGTTTTCGATACAAGTGTGGGATTTCTGTTATTACAACGAGTTACGACAGGTGTTGACCCGAGCCGAAGGCGAGGGTAGACAGTCGGAACGAGTTTAAATAACAGTCCCACACGTTGTATTGAACAACTATTTTTAATACAGTTGCGAAAAAATTAAGCAATTTATAAAATAATAAAAACAATAAACCTGAATATCTAAAATGGCGCCAACCGTAAAAGAATATATTCCTTCCTAAGCAGAGACTATGGCAGTGCACTTCATACAGCCAACTTTTTTTATATTTATAAATTTAATTTGGCCGATACTTATATTAATTTATGCTTAAATTTTAATTAAAATTACTTTTAATCTGATATTGAAACCAGTTAGTATCTTTTTTTAGAAATAATTGCATGAATCACAGACATTATTTTGACAATCGGTAAAGAACACGCACGAGTGCGGGAATGGTAAAGAAAAAGCATGAGTGTGTAATAGCCCACATCCCGAACGCTATACGTCCCTGTAATACGTCACTTTTTGAGCAACTGTATTAAAAATGATTTTTTTATACAAACAACATAACATATTATGGTCCCGCCTTTATGCGCGAAGGGACAGAGCCATATTATATGCGCACATTTCACCTTTTTTAGAATTTGTCCCACGTAATAGGTGGTGAGCCGTATTGCCGTGTGGAGGGCAGTCGCAGGTTGTGACTGCCAGCTGTTGAAAATTTTCAAGCCGCTTATTAAGGTCTCCAACTTTACTTAGCGACGAAAGTGATCACATGGGTGGTCACTCATCCAAGGACATAGTGAGTGAAAGTTGCTCACTGCAGTGATGGTTTACAGAATACTGAGTTTGCGGGGACACGAGCGCTTCAATAGATACCTAATTTCAGGGTTAGTAGTATCTACCTACTTACCAGTTAAAACTCAACCGTCACAACAACTGACACAGCCGTCCTTTATGTCTCGTTTTCGCGGGCGCCTCGTCTGGCGTGGAGCGGGGGCTTGTCTCCGGGGGTTGAACCGTGCTCGTCCTCGGAGGGCGCTCGCTCTCGGGAGCCCCACCCCGGGAGGGCGCTGCGTACATTGATCTGGAACATACTGCGCGGTTTATTTAATTTCGGAGCTGTTTCTTGCTGGTCTTTTTGGTGGTTAATATTAGTTTGGAGGGCTGATAGAAACAAAATGTAGACAATTATGACTTTAAATTTGCTTTTTACAAAACTAGTTATGCTCGCAAAAGAGTCGGCAGAGAGGAAACGGAAGAGGATTCTCCCTCCCGTAGTGGCGGCAAAGACGCCATTGCGGCAGACCAGGACGATTCCGCGTCTCTTCACTTCTCAAAGAAGTGAGAAGTGAGATCACATGTGTCCCCCCCCCCCCCCCCCCCCCCAACAAGACCAAGAAGCGGGATGACACATGACCCCCCAAAGATGTGGTATAAAACCCAAACCCACAGGGATAGTCCCCTATAATGGACAAAGTCTCTGGCCGAAGTCCTGGGAATTATCGTTTCGAGAATGTACCCGGTATTCCAATTCGTAGGCAGATAGAACGTCGCCATGTGATTTTAGTCGATAGGAGTCCAGCATAGCATCCATGAGGATTTCCATAAGTCAAAAAAAAAACATCCAAACTCTGAAGCAAACCTTTCTATACACAAATATCGGAATTATTAGGTCCGACTACGTTTGAAGTGAACCAAAACCTACAAGCATTCGTATACACTACCATTGTATTACGAAGGAAGTCAAAATGTTTATACCAATAGAAATAGATTAACAAAAAGACTAATATTATAGAATATCTATACTAATATTATATAGAGGAAAGATTTGTTTTTTGTTTTTTTGTTTCATTTTTTTTTTTGTTTTTTTGTTTGTTTGTTTGTAACGAATAGGCTCCGGAACTACTGGACCGATCTGAAAAATTCTTTCACTATTGGAAAGCTACACTCTTTGCGGTGAATATAGGCTATATTTTATTCCCGTATTTCCACGGGAACGGAATCTACGCGGGTGAAACCGCGTGACGTCCGCTAGTATTATATAATCTGTGCTAATATGTAGATAGATATAACTTGTCAAACTTCTTACCTAGTCAGTTTGTTCCTATTAGAGCGGGACGTGACGCTGGCGCTCTTGCCTCTCCGCAGCGAGTGGAAGGAGTGCTTGATGGGCTTCACCACCGCCATGCTGGTACTGCCGGGCTCGGGGACCGTCTTCGAGCAGTTCAGGGTTTGCACTGTTAGTTCCACGTCTTTTATTGGTTCGTTTAGCGCTGGAAAAGTTGATAAATTATACGTTACAAGATAAATCTCGCAATTTGGTTAAGTCACATGTGTGAGAGAGAGAGAGGTGTAATTATTTGGGTAAGGTATACTTTAGAGTGAAGTTTGGAAGTTTGGACGGTAGTCAAACAATCGATTCAGCATATAGCAGTTCATCGACTGGAAGAAGTAAAATAAATAAAATATAAAATAAAATAAAATTTATTCCCTTTGAAATTTTTAAAAAATTATTTAGGTTTGTCAAAGCCTACAGGAAGCCTACGTCCACAGTCTGGACGTAGGCTTCTTCCAGTATATGGATGGGTAGTGGATGTTAATTAGGGTGCTTTTCCATCAGAGATGTGCTATGCAGCTGCGCTGCGAAGATGTGAAATTTACGCTACGAAAATATGTGACGGTTTCCACCAATACTACGCTAGGTAGCTGTGCGAGGAAGATGCGCATCTTCGTAGCGCATCTTCCTCGCACAGCTACCTAGCGTTCGTAGCGCATCTTCCTCGCACAGCTACCTAGCGTTGAAAAGTAGCTGTGCGAGAAAGATGCACATCTCGAGCTACGCTATGTATCGATAGTAGGGAGACTGCACGGGGGCGCGCGGTGAGCTCTGCACATAGCTACACCACTCGCGATGGCCTATAGCAGGCATCTAATAGCACGCATCCATAACACGTATCCTTCCATATAAAAAGTCTTAGTTGAATCCGTTTCCACCAGTGCCAAGGTATGTGCACCAATGTATTTGATTGGTGGATATCAAACGCATCCATAGCATAGCACATCTCTGGTGGAAAAGCAGCCCTCTTTCAAGCTCTAACAGCTGAACGGATCCGGCTACAATTTGGTAGGTTAGATTAAAGTCTGGAATTACATATAGGCTACTTTTTATCCCGGGAATATGTTGACATGGAATGCGGGAATGGGTGCAGAATTACACGCAGGTGGAGCTGTAGGCGACATCTAATATGACATTCAGTAGTTTCATTAGAACGAGCAATTTTGTGAGTAGTGGAAACGGCTTTTTTTTAACGTGAGGGAGAATTCTTCATGGATGCTTTGCCGGAATCCTACCGACTAAAAAACTTCACGTAACGCCCAACAGCCTATGGTTAGGAGCCCCGGGTAAGCCCTCGGAAGGATGTCCCAGGGCTCCCAACAGACGTCCCTACGGCTACCACTGTGGCCTTGCCTAGGGGGTGGTTCGGGTGCTATCCCGCGTCTTTGGGGGGTTTTCAGGTGTGATCCCGCTTCTTAGGGGGGCGTATTTAAATCCCTCACGTCACGCTGCCGTCATGGGCCTGCTTCTGTAAGGACGATGAGCAGCCGCCTCAACGTCGTCAGGCCCCCGGTCATGGAGGCCGATAGTCTCGTGGAAACGGCTTCAAGCCATACTCTGCCTCGAGTTTATTTCTGTGTTCAAGTTCAAAAATGAAAAGTGGAGCATCCCTTACCTGTGAACTCCTCAACAGGCTTATCAATAGTATCATGGTCTATCCAGGTGAGGCCCATCTCCACCTTCTCCGCCAGGTCCTGCCAGCGCTGGCGGTTGTCCATGGTGCCGGAGTAGAGTGGCAAGATCCAGGGGAACGTGTCGGAGAGGACCTTGTAGAGAGGGAGGCAGATCATGTCGATGAAGCCCACTTGCATTTGAGGTAGCTCGTCTTTCTTTTCTCTGGAATGGAGTAAGTTCGTTTTCATTCCTTCTATTCGAAAAGAATCACTTTGCACCACGATATCGGGGCGCAAAACAGCTCTTTTCTGTTAAGAGCTTTTTAGCGGGCGGCAAAGTGATTTGAATTTGGAACTTGAAAATTTCATAGAAATCAAACGCAAATTGTATGAATTACTGGCTGGTAAGTGTTGGCTGCACAGCGCGGTGTCCTGAGCTAACTAAAAAAAAAACAAAAGAGCGCCTTAAACACTGACCTGTAATAATAATCGCTGGACTGGCTATTCCATACAAAATGACAGCTACTTTTTTGGGCCGATTCAAAGCGCCTCTGACGAGTGCACTGAGAACTAAATTAGTTTGCAAATGGCCGTTGTTTGTTTATTTCAGAAGGAGTTCATGTGTGAAATTTCGAATATTTTTAAGTTATTACTGTGATTGGTATAAATTTGAAGTGTTTTGATGTATAAATTTAGTTCATAGTGTAATTAAGTAGATATTTAGCATGAGATCGTGTGTATATTGTAAAACAAGATACGAGAAGGGCTGTGGCGTCTCTTTTCACAAGTAAGTAAATCTAAGAATCTAATTCTTAAACAATTATTATAAAACCATAATTTAGGTTTTTTTTTACTATCATAAGCGAATACCCTTCGAGTTTCGGGGATTTTACGAATATTTTTATAACCTATAATGATTAATAGGGATGTCAAAATGTATATCGATAATTTTCTGTCCAATGCCAAAATTCCCTTTATTCTCATCGAGTACCCTAAAACGAGTCACAGTGTGACTCGTTGAGAAAAAAACTCGCAAGGAGTAACAGTGTGACCCGTTGTTGACATTTTATTCTCATCTAGTACCACTGGGTCTTGTAGTGTGACTCGTTAGGAAAAAATCGTCGTATCGAGTAACAGTGCTACTCGATGCGAGTTTTAATTCTCATCTAGTATCACGAGTGTTACTCGTTCGGAAAAACAAATCTCTACTAGTAACAGTGTGACTCGTTGTGGAATTTTTATTCTCTTGAAGTAACACTTGTAAGTACTCGTAATATATTATTTTTGTAATTAACTAACAAGATTCTATTAGTAACTTCTCCAAAAGTTATTAATTTACTTGTCTTTTAGGGAAGTTACCCAAAAATTATAAAAAATAAATCGATATTAAGAATAGGTATTGATTGTTCGGTTTTTCGATCCCGTACAATGCAAGGCCGGCAAAGGTGCACTCTCATACTCCTCTTTACTGGGTACCTCAGAACCCTGCTGAGGTCCCGTATTCGATTACCAGATTGAACCAAATAAATATTTGAGCAAAAAAAATTATTTAGAGTTTTCATTGTTTGCTAAGTATAATGTGTTTAATATGTAAACTAAAATACCTATTGTGAACAAGATTTTATTATTATATTTAAAGAAACATTGATAAACGATTTACTATGAAACAACGAAGAAAGCTTGTGTCATTCATTATTAAGTCAATAAAGTGACATGAAAATTTGTTAATCAACTTCAAAAAAGGAGGAGGTTCTCAATTCGTAAGCTATTTTTTTTGCATGTATGTTACGCGATAGCGGCGCCAATTTATAGATGGATTTTGATTTTTTTTTGTTTGAAAGAGGCTACTTCTGAGTTGGTCCCGTATCCAGGGTATCAGGATCTGATGCTGGGATCTTGGGAAAATCGAGGTAAATAATCAAATTTACGGCAAAAATTCTGTTTTTGATGCCTCTGTACATAATAAACCTCATAAATAGGTACTTACTTTTCTATTTATGTACACTAAAAAGTAAAAAATAAAAAAAAAAAACTAAGTCGGTGCCAATATGACTGAGAGATTAATAATGCCTACCTAAGCCTATATAGTTTTACTGGGCACCGATTTCTGTATTATATTTAATGATATCTGATAAATCAGAATATACTGACTTTGTGCTAAGTAAATTTTATTTTTCAGTATTTATTTTTATTTGAAGTTGGTGTCTTCTTTTGTTAATTTTTTTTTATTGTCATCATATTCGGCATACATATTTAACTTATTATAATACTTATACTTACATGATATACTATGTATATGATGTACTAACTACTAGATAAGAATAAAAATTCCACAACGAGTCACACTGTTACTAGTAGAGATTTGTTTTTCCGAACGAGTAACACTCGTGATACTAGATGAGAATTAAAACTCGCATCGAGTAGCACTGTTACTCGATACGACGATTTTTTCCTAACGAGTCACACTACAAGAACCAGTGGTACTAGATGAGAATAAAATGTCAACAACGGGTCACACTGTTACTCCTTGCGAGTTTTTTTCTCAACGAGTCACACTGTGACCCGTTTTAGGGTGACTCGTTGAGAGTAATCCCAAAATTCGTAGTTTACAAAAACAAGAGGCATGGTAAAATTTCTTTAATAATTTAATGAACATATTAAAATTATTAATAAACACTTAAAATTGTAGTAGATAATCGAAACAGTAACTAACTAGCGTGTGAAATATAACTTTCTAGCACTAACATTGAATTATAACACTTAGTGAGACTATTTTTTGTTAATAATTAATTATTTACTCTTGTTCATAATATTTAGATGTTCCTTTTATTACAGGTTTCCCTCCGATTACAGTTTAAAACTGTGGCTAAAAAAAATGAAGCTTGTCAATTGGACTCCGAAAACATCAGATTATCTTTGTTCAAAACATTTTACTGATGACTGTTTATTAAAACATGGGTCGCGGACTGTTTTAAAAAAGTGCAGTATACCTACAATATTTCTTGGTATGTGTAAATTAGCCCGGCCCATCCGCCTATTGGACGCCTAGCTTTAAGTTCTAACATGACCCAATTATGATTAAAGACAACCAATGACTGTGTGGGCTGTGTCCGGTGTCATTTTTCAGCCGATTTACAATAGTAACACTTCTTTGGCAACATACCTGCGACCACTGTTTAAGCAAACACTTTTTTTATATTAAGCTCGCCAAACTGAATTCGCGAGCCTGATGGTTAGCCTACTTAGGTACTTTAAAGTAGTCATTCATATTATGTAAACATCATTGGTACAAAAATAAAATTAACATTGTAGTCGATATCTGGTAAAGTTTTTATCGACACCAAGACAGGTGTTGTACATCACTAGTATTAGTTCCAAGTGCATTCGCTAGCTGCCGTCAGCGCCAAATGGCGATTTTCAATTAGGCACACTTTTATGAAACCGATCACCAGTCCAGATACTATTACAGGTCAGTGGCCTTAAATTTATCTGTTCGTGGAGTTTTGCGCGCGAAATCGGAGACATGCGGACTACTCCGTTGAAAATTTTCCAAAATTAGTGTGTTTCGAGTGTTTTATGAGTAAAAGTGGTGGATTTTTAAGCATAAAAGTTCGACAAAGTGCACAAGTGTTGGAAAGTGATAAAACGCAGTGAAACGTGACTCTTCCATTTCTCGACAAACTCCAGAGACACTTTTAGTAAAGTACCACCGCTTTACTAGAGAAGACTGACTTTGACTTAGGGCTGCACTTGACTTTGACTAGACTTAGAGGACGAGGACTGTGACTTGAAAAATGAAGATATAATAAATATAAGACTAGGCTGTATGGCTCAAATTGCCTTTGCCTATCCGAAAATGGATAAATAAAACTACTACTACTTATCTGTTCGTGTTTGTTATTATTAATGTACTTGTAATCAGTAGGTAAACATATTTTATTGTATTCTGCAAATATAATAAGTTCTACGTCAAGTTATGAAAGTGACAATCCATGAACTCCTGGAACAATATCTATAGAAGGTAACTACGGCGTACATAACTTATTTTTTCTCATAGAAAGGGAATGAAAAGTAGAGTATATTACTCGAGGGCAAATTATTTTTCCCTCGGGCGGTGTACTTTGAATACCTCACTGAGCTCAGGATTCTACGTTAGAATCCCTCGCTAAGCTCGGGATTCTATTCTAGAATCGCCGTAAAAATACTATTTTGCCCCCTTGTTATACAATCTACTATTTAATAACAGAAACAAAAAACCGGTCAAGTGCGAGTCGGTCTCGCGCACAGAGGGTTCCCGTACCAAAAAATGGCAATAAAATAACATTTGGTGTACGGAAGCCCCTCTTAATCTCTTTATCTTTTGTATAGCAGCAACAGTAATACATTATGTATTGTGTAAAAAATTTAGCTCACTAGCTATCACGGTTTCCGAGAAACAGTCTTATAACGGACAGACAGACCGACAGACGGACGTACAGCGAAGTCTCATAAAAATTGTCACGTTTTTATCCTCTGGACACGAAATCCTAAAAATAATAAAAACCAACCAAGTGCGTGTCCGATTAGCGCACGGGGGGTTCTGTTGCATAAAACGGCTGAATACTTATTACAATTGCTTTATTCTTATAGGGGCGTGAGAGCCCCCTTAATTTTCTGTGTTTATTTGTTGATTTATCGGCAACAGAAATACATTATGAGTGAAAATGTCAACCATATAGCTATCACGGTTCCAAAGACCAAAAGACAGACAGCACAGTCTCTGTTCTGTAATAGGTACATACATAACCAAAAAAGGAATGTCATTTCAAAATATCGTGATGAGCGTACCTGTCCATCATAGCGATGGGCTGCTGGTTGAGCTGCAGCTTCTCCAGGTCGCCCTGGTCGAAGAACTCGTCCGCCACGAGCTTGGCCACCTTGTGCTGCACCTCCCACGGCTTGGCGATCGCCGACACGTCGCAGGCTGTCATCATCATACCGCACAGCACTGGAGTTTGAAGAAAGAAAATTTTTTACCCATATTTCAGCTCTTTAGAATAGAATAGAATAGAAATATTCTTTATTGTACACCAAAAAATATTTACATCGTTTAGGAATACAAGGTCTTGTATTGAACAATGGGCGGCCTTATCGCTAAGTGCGATTTCGACCAGGCAACCTTTGGATGGAGATAATTGTCAGAGATTAAGATGGATAGTAATTAATTTATCTTTAGTTTTTGTTTCACGTAATAGGTATTGAGCCTATAGCCGTGTTGTAATGCACAGGGGCAGGTTGTGTGGACCTGCTGTTGAAATTTTTCAAGCCGTTGATAAGGCCTTCAAGTTAGTTTAAAGACTGCCATGTTACACAACCGGGGCAACGGCTAATGCTACATCCCTCAGGCGCCAGGGGTCTACTTCGCAAATAGCAAACTTCTCTTTTCGATGCTCATAAATAAAATGTCACAACGTGGTCACCTATCCGAAAACCCTCCATAGAGAAAGTTGCAGTGATCGTTTATAGAAAACTGAGTCTGGTATTCAATATGTGCAGTCAGTTCCATCATTTGTCAACAATCAATTGTATAAATAAACTGAGTCAGCAGGGCTACGAGTACGAGCTCTTCAACAAAAATATTATTTTTATACCACTACGTAGTACGTACGTATGATTGTCTGCACCATGCAGACAAGCATACGGCCCACCAGAAGGACCGGTGGTCACCGCCATATAGGCTGCGGCCTATGAACGTTTGCAACACCAGAGGCGCCACTCTCGCGCTGCCGATCCTGTAAAAACCTTCTAAGACCCCTTTTGAAGAACCCCTTATTGTAGGCGTTTGGGAAAACCGAGGCAGGGAGATCATTCCACAACCTAAGCGTGCGGGCAGGCGCCCCTATCGGATCTAACCGTGCTGGAACGCTCCGAACGTAGAGTGGGAGGATGAACTCCCTGTCTGTGGCAAGCGGTTAAATAACAATACGAGAAAAGGCTGTTTACTTCGGACAGTATACCTATAAGGGCTATAAGTACTCATGAACATTACACTAGTTTACAAAAGACTCACACTCTTTCTTCTCCGGACTCTGCCAGTCGAACTCCCCGTTCTCCACCAGCTCGTGGAACTTGGCCCTCTTCTTGAAGTACATCGCCAGGTCCGTGGACAGGATGGCCGTCTCCACCACTCGCATCACGTTCCTATAGTCGCAAGGTGATAGAGCCTGGAAAGTTACCACCCTGAGGGTTAGAAATTACAGAATGCCTTGGCAAAGCACGATAAAAATATCGTGTTGATCTTCAAGGATGTCATGAAGAGCTCCGGATGGCCCTGCCCGCACACGTGATTCCCTCTCTCCTCTTCTCTCCTCCTCTTACAGCCCAAGGTTCTTCAAGCGGAGCGGTAAGTCACATGATTGGGCCGCCATCTTGAGGATCACCGTCAGAAGTCTTATGGACTGTGAGAGTGGTTCCCAATTACTTAGAGTTCGTTACTTGGGGCATGAAGTGTGCGTGAAACTCTCACTTCAGGTTGGGCACAAGCGCGAAATATGACTTACTGGCCGATTATAGTACGAAATTGTTACACTATTGGTCAGTACGGGGGCTTTTTTTAACTTGAGGATAATCCTACATGGATGCTATGCTGGATTCTTACTACAGAAAAATGATATGTAATCTGTGCTCTTACCAGCTAAAAACCACACCTACCCAATGGCTACGGTTGGAGGCTGCGGGTAAAGGTCATAGCCCACTTTAACGACCCCGCTCCAACACCGCTCCCACCCAACACTGCCCTAAAAGAAGACTACTGCTCGCAGTCTACGCGGCGACAGCTAGCACGCACCCAACAGTCCACGCGGCGACAGCTAGCAGACGGCCAGCTGTCCACCCGCCGACCGCTCTCGCCTTTCGCAATAGACACAGTTCGCGATCGGTGCCGGTGCGGCGACTACTAGCAGTGAGCGCGCGGGCACCGCGCCGACCGCTCGTCTACAACGCACGCCCAGCGAGGCGTCCACTCCCGAGCAAGGGTAAGCTCGCTGAAAGCGAGCTGCCTGCTAATTGATGGCGGCAATGTAAAATATATCTAAAGAGCAATGTTTAAAACCTATATTTGAATTATATTATTTTTGCCGGGTGGGAGCGGAGTCGTTAAAGTGGGCTTTGACCTTAAGCCCTCGGAAAGATGAACCCAGGAATCTATAAGGGGCTACGATAGTTGGCCAATTTCTTTTATACACCACTAAGGTGGCCGACGCATGTCGCTGAGCAAACGGCCCACCAGTGCCGGTAGTCACCGTAGCTTGTGGACGTTTGCAACACCATAGGCGCTACACTCGCGCTGCCGACCCTTTTAAAACTTTATCAACCCCTTTTGAAGAACCCCATACTGGACAAATAATGTGTCATAATTCATTCAATTGTAGCTTTGTTATTCCGTGCGCTCCATCCTGTTACTATAACCAGAAAGCCGTGGGATCGTTTTCACCCGAATGCCCCTCTCTAACACGTTTATTGTGAAAGTTCAATCCGATTGACTTTGCCACTTTTGTTTTATTTTAAACTTTCCTTCACCTCCACCTTCACCTTCACCTGGAGGGGCAGTCTGGTTCGAACGATCTCACAGCTTTCTTGTTTTATTTCAAACTTTGAACAGATGATCCACGTGACCTAGTGACGTAATTTAATGCAACAGAGTCACAGACTACAGACAAGTCTCGCCATAAGCCCCTCTGCACTCTATTTTATAGTGAGGGGCTAAAACGATAAACCTAGCTAACTTTTTTTTTTGTTTAACGTTAGGGAAAATCCTCGTGAATGCCATGCCGGACTCCTACCGACTAAAAAACCTCACGTAACGACCTACGGTTGGGAGCCCCGGGAAACCCTCGTAAGGATGTTCCAGGACTCCCAACAGACCCACGGCCGCCACTGCGGCCTCGCCCAGGGGAATCTAGCTAACTTAGTTCTTACCTGAAAAATGTTATTACTTTCGCTGTTCAGAATCATAACACATTGATCGAAATGATGGTGTTCCATGGTTGACGTCGAATACAAAATGGCCAGCGGACTTTCCGTCTTCGTCTGAAACGCGTTATTAGTCCCTCTGTGGTCCAGGTCATGGCACAAGCAAGCCACTAGCAGCCCCAAAATTTCCAGGTCTGACATGAAACGCTCCATTTTGCCGGTTTTCAGCATCGCGAACATGGTTTGAGCTACGTTCAAAGCGTGCCTCCAGTTGTGATATTTGACTGGACGGTAGTTCTTCTTTACGCTCAGGATCCAACGGCAGAGGACCTGGATCAGAGAGTAGCTGTAAGGTTTTGTTCATCACGTAAGTCGTGGGATACCCAAGTCATTGGCTTAATTTTATAATAACAATAATAGAGGAGGAGAGTGAGCCACCATCTTTAATCCCTCAATAATAATAGGATCTAGGATACTTTTGACCCCGATATTTTGCGCGGTTGTCCCGGGAGAAGGAATGAAAGACAAAATGGGTTTTCAGTTGTAAGTTCTCAACGCGTGGTCCGATTTAAAATATTTTTTTAGTGTTATAAAGGGAGTACTATACGGATTGTTCCACACAAGTTTCAATATTGAGAGTTACCCATGTAGTTTAGAAATTAGAGACATCTCAACTTTCGCTAAACCTATTACTCAAGGATTCCTTTGAATGTAAGAGTCATTCTAAAATGGCGTGTTCACTTAGTCATAAAAGAACTTAAAGATTAACGGTATTGTAAAATAATTCAGTTTTTAGAATAGACTGAATCTTTAAGTTCTTGTCTGATTTAGCAAACAGGGCAATTTCACAATCTCCTAGGCGTCTGATGAAGAAATACCTCTCCTTTCATAGACCTTAAGTGACGTAAACGAAGTTGCGAGGGTCAGCTAGTCCCTCAATAATAATGATATATTGTACTCCTCAAAGAAAAATACTTACACAAAGACACCCAAACTTCGAAACAAACATTTGTAGATTATACAAATTTTTGGTCCGACGCGACCCGGAAATCAAACTAGGGAGGGCCTGGATGCGGACGGTATAACTTGAGAGAGACCTGGTAGGTGAGAGTTGAACTGCTGGCTGGTCTTAGTGTAATCGAACAATTTATTACTTTCGTAATAAATACTCTTCCAACATGGTTAGACGATTAAATAAAACACGTTAAGGTAAGATATATTTATTTGCAAAACATGTGTAGGTAGGTACAATAATAAATTGCAGACCTTAAATTAACATCATTGATACTCTTGATTGTTGGCACTTGGTGGAATTTCTTGTAACACATTATGCACTTTTTGGATATGGATATGGGACCACCTCAGAAGTAACCTCTTTCAAACAAAAAAAAACAATTTCCATCCATAATTGGCGCCGCTATCGCGTAACATACATACAAAGAAAAACATAGCCTACTAATTGAGGACCTCCTCCTTTTTTGAAGTCGGTTAAAAATGATACAACAACGGTTCCTAGTGCAAAATGTACTTAGTAAATTTGGCGCTGCGTTACTTTTGTTTTACTAACACAAACAAGAAAGCCGTGAGATCGTTCTCACCAGACTGCCCCTCTCTAACACGTTTATTGTGAAAGTTCAATTCGATTGACGTTGTCATTATTGTTTTATTTCAAATTTTGAACAGATGATCCACTTGACCTTGTGACGTAGTTTAATGCAACAGAGTCACAGCTTGGGGAGGATGTAGTGTGCCTTCACGAAGAGCGTTACCTGTGCTCGAGCCCTACCCGTAAGTAGCGGCGAAAGCGGAAACGCGAAACCAATCACTACCGAGAAATGAGTCCCGACAGGGCTAGGGCGTCCCCCCGAGGCGACGCGTACCGGTGTGCCCCCGTCGCGTCGGTATGACTGCATGCGCACGCGGCGAAGGGGGCCGCCACCCTTCACGCAGCGCCAACTCTGGCGGGATGCGAGGAGCCGGGTGCCGGATAGGCACGTGGAATGTGCGTGGTGGTATGGAAGGTAAGATGAATGAATTGATAGATGTAATGAAAGAGCGATGCCTGGATGTATTGTGTGTCACAGAGACTAAGCGGAAGGGGAGCGGCAGCGACGATCTTCCTGGCGGAATCATTGCTTTGTGGTCCGGAGTGGCCCAAGAGGATCATGCCAGTAAGGGAGTGGGTGTCTTGCTCTCCTCCCGTTTGGCTTCTGGAGTGAAAGATTATGGATTGACAGGCCCAAGACTCCTGTGGGTACGTATAAAACTGGGGATCACGAGAGTTTTTTTGGACGCAGCCTATGCTCCCGTCAGCTCGGCTAATCCCCAAGTGCTCGCGGAGTTCTGGGATTCCGTTAGGGACGTCCTCGATTTGGCTGACGGGAATGAAAAGTTGATCTTGTGTGGTGATTTGAATGGATGGGTGGGGACCAAGCGAGTAGCTTCGATGCTGTCCTTGGTCTGTATGGAGATAAGAGAGCGAATGATGCTGGTAACTCAATCTTAGACGTATGCTTGGAACGAGACCTCCTTGTGGCGAACAGTTTATTCCGTCACAAAGATATCCACACGTATACTTGGAGACGGAAGGAAGAAAAAAGTGTAATTGATTTGATTTTGATAGACAGTCGTCTCCGAGAGGCTATAAGGGATACAAGAGCCTACAGAGGCCCCACTCTTGAAACTGACCACTACCTGGTGGTAAGCCGGTTTGTTGGTCTTTTCAAGAAGCGGAGGCACTGGCGAGTGCGTGTCCCTTTCGGAGACTATGAAAGGATAAAGAGTGAAAAACTGGAAGATGAAAGCGTAAGGAGTATGTATGTAGGCTTAGTCAGTGAAAGGCTTGCAAACGCGAGCGTTTCCGACTTAGATGTGGATGAATGCTGGAATATTATGAAAGAAAGTATAGTGGATAGTGCAAAAGAAGCATGTGGGAGTGCAAAGGACATGAACATTCGAAAGGTGATGCCTGGTGGGATGCAGAAGTTCATTCCTGCGTAGCAAGAAAGAAGAAAGCGTGGTTGGATTATGTCTCATCTTTGCAACTGAATGACAGTATGAAAGACACGAAGAAAGAAATTTACCGCCTCTGCAAGAATGAAGCCAAAGCTTTAGTGAAAGAGAAGCGTGAAAGAATAAATATGATTGCGGAAGAGAAGCTGACGAGGAACTTCGAGACGAATACCAAACTCTTTTGGAGGGAGGTCAAGAAGTCTCGGAGCTGTTCGTCAGTTTCCAGAATGGATAAGATAAAGAGTAAAGCTGGGGACATTCTTGCGGACCCATTAGAGGTGTAAGAGCGGTGGAATGAGTACTTTGGAGAAATGTATGAATATCTCCCGGATGCGGGCACTGCGAGGGAGTCGATGACTGATCTTGCGGTGCAAGCATCAAGCGGAGATATTACTTTGGAAGAGATTGAATGGTCGATACGAAGCTTGAAAAATGGAAAGTCTGCGGGAATTCATAGGATATCTGCTGAAATGATCAAATTAGGTGGTCCTTGCGTCCGGGACGCCTTCTGGTCATTGAGCAATCTATGCTGGAAGACTGGAAGGGTTCCAATGGACTGGAGGCGTGCTATCATCGTGCCCTTGTATAAAGGCAAGGGCTCACGTATGGAGTGCGCCAACTATAGGGCCATCAGTTTGATCAGTATAGCAGCTAAAGTGTATGGCAAAATTTTTGAAAGGAGAATGAGGGTGGAATCTGACGGATTGCTGTGGGAGGCGCAGGGTGGTTTCCGAAATGGAAGGGGATGTATGGACCAAGTTTTCTCGCTCCGCAACATTGTAGAGAAGCAGCTGGCTGTAGGTCGGAAGGTTTTCTGCGGTTTTGTGGGCATGGAGAAAGCATTTGACAGAGTTGTACAGAAGGATCTCTGGAATATATTGCCAGGATACGGGATTGATGGTGCGCTGCTCCGTGCTGTGCAGTCTACATATGTGGGATGTACGGCATGTGTGCGGGTGGGCGGCAGCCTGTCTCCCTGGTTTGACGTCAACATTGGCGTCAGACAGGGCTGCGTGCTGTCGGCTCTGCTGTTTGTCCTGTACCTGGACGATTGTCTTAAGAGAGTAAGATCGATGAATGTTGGATTGCGAATGGGTGACTTACTTGTGAACTGTTTGCTGTATGCAGATGATGCCGTGCTCATTGCCGAATCGCCATCAGAACTACAGTCACTAGTCACAACGATGAAAGATGATTGTCTAATGAGAGGCTAACATTTAAACGCCACTAAAACGAAAGTGATGGTATTCGAAAGAGAAGAGGACAGAACGAACGCCAGGATAACTGTAAATGATGTAGTGCTGGAACAGGTGGATGAGTTTGTATATCTTGGATGTGCATTTAGCAGGGATGGACGGTACACCGCTGATGTAGAAAAGAGGGTAACTGCGGGCAATAGTGTGAATGGAGCGTTAGGCAAACTTTTAGGTACCAAGAGCTTAAGTCAAAAGGCCCAGCTCGCAGTACACAATGCGGTGCTGATACCTACGCTAACGTATGGAAGCGAGAGTTGGGTATGGCAGGAAACGCATGAAAGTAGAATAAACGCGGTCGAGATGCGCGCGCTACGCAAAATCTGCGGAGTAACGCTCGCAGATCGCGTTCGGAATGAAGATGTAAGAAATGGATGCATGTCGTAACAGTCAGGTACCTGTTCTATTACACCCTGACCGTTGGACTACTATTTACGACACATCCTGTATATACATTCGTCTACGTAGAAATAGAGATCCTTAAAATCCTTAGTAAATTGCCGTAAACTATGTCAAGTAGTTGTTGTCACCCTTAGTCGACGTTTTGGGAAGTTGTCGTTTTGGGAAGTTGTCGTTTTGGGACAGTCGACGTTTTGGGAAGTCGTCGTTTTGGGACAGTCGACGTTTTGGGAAGTTGTCGTTTTGGGACATTTGACGTTTTGGGAAGTTGACGTTTTGGGACAGTTGACGTATTGGGAAGTTGACGTTTTGGCACAGTTGACGTTATGAACCTAAACGAAATAAATAAATAATCATTTATTTGCAAAGGTTATGACAGCTAAATACAAAAGAATTAATTACAAAAATGTTTGAAATATTTGTACGCGGTGGGAATCGAACCCACGACCTCCAGCGCCGCAGGCGGTATCACTACCGACCGCACCACAGAGGCAGTCAATTAATTACTACCCGTTCGCTCTAAGTTTGCCGCTGGCGTAGAGGCGTATACCCGAATTTTTAATTAGACGAAGTAAATTGACAGTAGCTAATGTCACTTCCTCATAGAAAATACGCAACATTATATGAAGAAGTGACATTAGTTGCTGTCAATTTACTTCGTCTAATTAAAAATTCGACTTTAGTATGGAGCCGAGCGGCAAAGTTAGAGCGAACGAGCAGTACATACGTGCACCGATATAATGAATTAGAAAATCTAACCGCCATTTTTAGGGTTTCGTAGCCAAATGGCAAAAACGGAACCCTTATAGATTCGTCATGTCTGTCTGTCTGTCCGTCCGTGTGTCACAGCCACTTTTCTCCGAAACTATAAGGCCTATGCTATTGAAACTTGGTAACTAGGTGTATTCTATAAACCGCATTAAGATTCTTATATAAAACTAGAAAAGAACGCAGTAAATTTTGGGGGTCCCCATACTCAGAACTGAAACTCAAAACGATTTTTTTCATCAAACCCATACGTGTGGGGTATCTATAGATAGGTCTTCAAAAATGCTATTGAGGTTTCTAACATCATTTTTTTCTAAATTGAAGAGTTTGCGCAAGAGACTTCCAAAGTGGAAAAATGTGTCCCCCCCCCCCCCCTCTAACTTCTAAACTAAGAGAATGATAAATCTAAAAAGAATATATGATGAATATTGCCATAAAAACTACCAACGAAAATTGGTTTGAACGAGATACGAGATAGAGGTGGTAGTTTTTTTTAATACGTCGTAAACCGCAATTTTCGGTTAGAAAAATCACTACCACTGCGAACGTGTTAAAACATCAATCAAAGTTACAACGAACGACAAAAACTTTGATATTATGTTACTTGCTGCTACGAAACCCTTCATGGGCGAGTCCAACTCGCACTTGGCCGGTTTTTTACAATCGTGTTTCCTTACAAGTGACATGTTCTTGGAATACGTTGAAGAAAACGCGTAAGCGCCATGGAATTCACGGCGCTGACCTTTTGGTCATGATAAAACTATAGTTAAGAAGCGATCTTGCGCTTTGATATTTTTTAATATGATTAGACGACAAATTTACCGTAATTTAAATTAAATTTTACCGTATTTTGGATGCCTGTGTGCCAAGAAAGATACCTCGCCGGTATATTTCGAGGTATGTATATCCTGAATGGTATACTAGTGCTATTATTAAGGATATTAAGACGAAATCTATACTTCATAGACAGTTTAAAAGGACTGGGCTTGATTGTGATTATCGTGAATTTGCGCAGTGCAGGGCCCGCATTAAGAAATCTATCAACTTTGCACACAGGACTCATATTAAAAACTAGCTGACCCTGGCAACTTCGTTTACGCCACATAAGGTGTATGAAAGGACAGGTATTTTTTCAACAGACTCAAGGGAGCGTATGAAACTGCCCTGTTTGCTTAATCATAAAAGAGCTTAAAGATTAAGTCCATTCTAATACAATTCGAAAAATTCGAAAGTTTTACAATAGCCTTAATCATTAAGCTCTTTTATGATTAAGCCAACACGCCAGTTTAGATTTACCCTCACATTCAAAGAAACCCTTGAATTTGAAAAGTTGAGATACCTCTAATTTCTGAACTACGAAACTCTCAATAATGAAACTTGTGTGGAACAATGTTAAAAACATTCCCTTTCTGAAACTAAAAAAAATATTTGAAATTGGACCACGCGGTGAGAACTTACAGCTGAAAAACCATTTTATCTTTCATCCCCTCTCCCGCAGAAACCGCGCAAAATATCGGGATCAAAAGTATCCAAGAACCTTCCTCGGACTATAAGCTCAGAATGTACCAAGTATCATTCAAATCGGTTCAGTAGTTTCGGCGTGATACTTATTCGGGATACAGACAGACAGACAGACAGACATGAAAATTTTAAATTACATATTCGGCTTCAGAATCGATTATAGAACGCCCTACAATTGAAGTTTTCTAAATATCTTCCATGTACAGACTCTCGACCCTCAACAGTTTTATTATAAGTATAAATAAGTATAGATATACAATGCCAATTCGCGAAAAACCCGAGATCATTTTGGCAATATGTTGGATCACTGCGTAATAGGGTTAGTAGCCAGAGTATTATTAGGGACGGTCAACACCTTACGAATAGGGAGTGTGCTGAATCTTTTGCAGAATACTTTGAGTCTGTATACAGTACGCAACCACCAAAGCTGGATGCGGCAGCAGTGGCAGCGGACGTGGGCGCGTCCAGTGCATGGGTGCACTTGGAATCTCTTGGTTCACAGGATGTGATAGGTGCGCTTCGGAATCTTAAGCCTAAGCGTTCGTCGGGGCCTGACGGTGTGCCGGCGTTCCTGGTCAGAGACTGCAGTAGCATATTAAGTGAGCCACTATGTCATCTCTTTAACGTGTGTTTACGTCAGGCGACATTTCCAACCAGGTGGAAGTTAACGCGAGTTATCCCGGTTCCTAAAGGGAGGGCTGGTCCTGACGTTAGTGGCTATAGACCAGTGGCAGTGCTGTCAACAGCTGCAAAGGTATTTGAGTCTGCTATATACCGCAGGATGCAGCGACAGATATCGGCACGACTGGCGGACGAACAACATGGATTCCGACCAGGGCGCAGCACTAGTACAAATCTGCTCAATTTCATGATCCAGGTGGTGCCGGCAGTCGATGCAGGTGTCCAGGTGGATGTCACATATTTTGATTTTCAACGTGCATTTGATACCGTGGATAAAGATGTCTTATTGCGGAAGCTCGCAGACATGGGATGTACGCCGCACCTGTTAAAGTTCTTTTGCAGCTACATGTCTGACAGAAAGCAGTATGTGGACTATAATGGCTACGAATCTGAGCCATTTTGCACCAGGTCTGGAGTGAGTCAGGGAAGTAATTTGGGACCTCTTCACTTCATTATTATGGTAAACGACTTACCAGAAGTCGTTAGGCATGGATAATGTTTGCTATATGCAGATGATCTTAAATTGTTATGTGAAGTAAGGAGTGGTGTGAACTGTGAACGTATGCAGGATGACATAAACCGAGTGGTAAAATGGAGCCACGACAACAAACTATACTTAAATACCTCTAAGTGCTCGGTCATGTCATTCTCTCGAGCGACTAATCCGATCCATTATGAGTATACGATAGAGGAAACACTCATGCAGCGAAAGACACAGGTGAGAGATTTAGGGGTAAATTTCACTCCCGCACTAGTCTTTCGCCAACATATCGAACAGGTATGTAAGAAGGCGTACAGGAACTTGGGGTTTGTGCTGCGACAGTCGCGAGCGTTCACTAGCATAATTACCATAAAAGTGTTGTACGACGCAGTGGTTCGAAGTCACCTTGAACACAGCGCAGTCATATGGGCTCCACATGAATTAAAGTACACTGGCATGATGGGGCGTGTTCAAAATAAATTTATACGACATTTGTACTTTAAGCTGTACGGCGTAAATCCATTCTACCCGTTGATGTATCCTACACTTTTTGTGCTCGGGATGGTGGGCTACAATGAGCTAAGAGTACGACGCGACTTTGCCCTTGCAGTATATGTCGTAAGGGTACTAAGAGGGGTAGCTCATGACCCGGGGGTTCTCAGGCATCTTTGCTTGCAGGTACCAGATCGGTACGTGTGGCGGCGTAGAAGCCCGCAACTGCTAGCCGTGCCTTCTGTCAGAACTAATTTGTTGGCAAAAGCACCTTTTTCGCGAACTTTGCGCATTATCAACGAATTAGATCAGCAACTAGATATTTTTTGGTGTGCTTTGAGTGAACTCTCAAAGGTACTCTTGCATGTTATTGCATATAAATTCTAAGGTTTTCTTTTTAGTTTTAGGTTTTTATCATCATGTTTGTATCATTTTATTGTAATGTAGTATCAGATAATTATAATGTAAGATGAGCCACACTATCGCATTGGGTGTACACACCTGTAATGATAGTGGTGGGAGAAGTAAATAAATAAATAAATAAATAAATTTATTGTTTAATCGCTGCAGTGAACTTTAGTTGTAACTCGTGGCAAAAGGCGTTTGATTTTTGTTCGGGATAGCTTCTCTATACCACAGTATAAAGAGAACTAGTCGGCTGTGTCTATACGTAGTAATAACACAGATTATATAATATATTCTATAGTAATAATAACTCAATGTAAATTTTAGGCGTTTAGTGGTAGGTAAGGAATTATGTGTGCGCTAGTTCGACTCGCACTTGGCCGGTTTTAATTGTTTTATAATATTAGTACAGTATCTACCGTTAAATATAAATATCGACGCACGTGCTTCTATATATTACTTACATAGAATATGTTATATATCTGTGTACTTACTTACTTACATCTCTTTAACATTTTTGTTACTGCTTTGCTCAATAGATGGCGCTGAAACACATGCTACAACTCGCAATCGACACGTGTACTCGTGTACAGAACATTGATATTGTTTCCAGACATTCAGTTAATCGTTATTATAGATTAAAATCTTACTCGATATCGATATTCGTCACACCTGCGCCTGTCGATTTTAACATGGAAATAGGCCCACCACCTATTACATATTATGGTCACGCCTTTATCCTCGAAGGGGTAGGCAGAGGCATATTATATGATCAGATTTCACCTTTTTTGGTGAGCATTATTTTTTAGCCTAAGTCGCTACTTTTGAAAATAAAGGAAAATTGGCCATCGTCAATATTACGAGTACTTTTCCTCCAACCACGATCTTTAACTTTGCACCCTGTTTATTATTTATATTCCAAATTTCAATAAACCGTTTTTGAAGATAATTATCTAAAGCCAAGTTAAAGACCTTATTGGCGGCTTTTTCATTTGAGCTAAATTTGCCATCATCAATATTAAGGGTACCTCCAAATTCCTCCGACAACAGACTGCTATCTCGAAGTACACGATATTTCATTTTATTGATATTCGGAATATACAGGACTAGCGGACGTCACGCGGTTTCACCCGCGTAGTTCCCGTTCCCGTGGGAATACGGGAATAAAATATAGCCTATGTTCACCGCAAAGAGTGTAGCTTTCCAACAGTGAAAGATTTTATCAAATCGGTCCAGTACTTCCGGAGCCTATTCGTTACAAACAAAAAAACAAATCTTTCCTCTTTATAATATTAGTATAGATATACCGAATGTTAATAAAACGAAAAATCGTATATTTCGAGATATCACTCTGTTGTCGTAGCAAATGGGCGTTAAGATGTCATAAAAAATAAATTTAACCTTTGTTCGATAGATGGCGTTGTACCCATTTCGTGAATCGCGGTATGGTTTCACTACCGGTTATTTTTGGGCGATTCCGCTATAGACGAATTAAATCAGCTATAAAGAATCTATTTTAAAATCAAATTATTTTCTAATAGGTATCATTCATTAAAGTACGCAGAACAGAGTCTAATATATTAAATATTTATAAACGATTAATTAACAAAAATTTTGCCTTTTTGGGTCGCTACAAAGTAATTACGCTTCAAAGAACTGCTATACTGCAGAATCAAAATCAGTTTGAAAACAAGTTCCTGATACTTTGAGGTACTCACAGGTACCTATGTTTTACCGCCTAAATATGAAGTGAGAGTGACAATAGGTAGTAGTTTTTTTTTATATTTTCTAAGCATTATTGATTGCAAGAAACAGTCTGTTAGCCTGTTGCACCCGCGACGAAAAAGATCTTGTTTATTTTACGCAAATAACATGATAAAGTTTTGAACCTTTATAAAAAGTAAAGTAAGAAGATATCAAAAGCGAACCTAAATCAATAGTTTTAAATAATGTGATGTTAGTAAAATTCCTAGAACCGTGTTCCCAAGTCCTACTGGCAAGTTAAGAAAATTTAATATTGGACCCGTTCAGCTACCGGGGGCAACCGGCGGCCTCATCTGTCTCTGCGGCAAGAAACTCGGTATGATGCTGACTAATATACTGGGTGTAACAAAATTACCTCTCCAAATTTCATGAGATGACTTGGCATCGGAAATGAAATACAAATATTTAATAAAAAAGGTGGTAAATTTTTTCATTTTTTTTAAAAATTTTTTGTCGCACATTAAGAATTCATTTTTTACCGCGGCAATTCGAGGTAACATGGTCGCCGTGGCAAAACAAACACAGAGCACCCGTCTGGCTATCGTTGTCGCTTTCTACTGCCGCTCAGTAGCGATAGAAAGGGTGAAAATGGAAATTTATAGGACCTTTAAAACGGCTTTACGGTTAAAGTATTCATGCCATTTTTTTCTCTTCATTTTTGTAATGTTTCTTGACTGATGCCACGTCACGTGACGAAATTTGGATAGGTAATTTCGTTACACAGAGTATATGATATGCAGGCTGTGCTAGTAGTACAGACTAGTTATCTAAAATTTAGGGCTTATAAAGAGTAGTGAAAATTTCTAAATCTATGATTAAAACAGTCTCAGTTTCCAGATTTCAATTTTTCAAAATAAACACAAGTCGAGTGTAAGTACAGAAACCTCTATTCCCACCTATTCTATTGGCAGATCTTCTGACAATTTTATTCCCATTAGTTCTGTGACTTTTATAAGACTATGCTTTACATCCGATTTTTTTAAACAAATATTTTTACACAACATTATCTAGCCCAAATTAAGCTAATATAAACATTAAGCTATGGGATCCAGACGACTGATGGACATTATTTACTTATATACAGGCTGAATTTTTCAAAAGGGATTCGATGGCCAAATCCGAATCTATAAGGAATAGCGAAAAATGCTCAAAGGAGTCACGAGTCCGATTTTGATGAAACTTAAAACCTGATCATTAGATTTTTCAAAAACCAATAATCCTAGCTAGGAATCGAATCCATTGATTTGGAAAAAAAAATACATCCTATTTTATTAGGTACACCGTACGATAGTGTTGCTAATATGGATCTTATTCTGGTAAGTAATGACATACGGCAAACTAAAGGAAAGTGCTCATCTTTGACAAAATACAACTTATTTTTCTTACGTTAACTGATTAATTGTTCAAAATGTAGACCACTGTTTTCAATACATAGCTGGATTCGAGACCTCAAGGATAGTACTGCATTCAATATGATTGATTCCGTCTAGAATATTCACCAAAGAATCATTCTGAGCATTATTTTTAAATAATGCTCAGAATGATTCTTATGATGACACGGAATAGTTACGATCTATTCTGGGATTTCGAACGAAACAAATTATGATACATTTACGAACATGAAATATGAATTCTATTAAAATGCCAAACTTTCCTTAAATTTGCCGTATTTCATTACTTCGCAGAATTTCGTACGGTGTAATATTAAGGATGTGTTTTTTGTTTCAAAATCAATGGGTTCGATTCCCAGCTAGGATTATTGGTTTTTCAAAAATCTAATGATGAGGTTTTAAGTTTTATCAAAATCGGGCTCGTGACTCCTTTGAGCATTTTTAGCTACTCCTTATAGTTTCGGATATGGCCATCCAAGCCCTTTTTAAAAATTCCCTGTATAATTATCAAAATAAGAGAGATGCGCCGAATGTTCGAATTCGGTTCAACCCACATTCGGCGCATCTCAAACACCCAAACTCCGAAACAAACATTTGTGGATCACACAGAAGGCGGTTCCACTGCCGAATGCGCCACTAAGGCACTCTGGAGTATTTATATTTAGTTAATTACGTAGGTACATAATAAGTAGATACTCACGTCGTAGGGGATGTGGAACTTCTCCACCAGGTTGCACTGCAGGAACATGCGCAGCGTGGCGCGGCACGTGTCCTCGTCCGCCAACTCGAAATCTGACACACATACAAACATACACTGTTGAGATACACAGCGGTAGCGTTTAACCAAGTAATAAATCTATACATATAATAAAAGTGTAGAGGGTCGAGAGTCTGTACATGGAAGATATTATAAAAATTTTAATTGTAGGGCGTTCTCTAATCGATACTGAAGCCGAATATGTAATTTAAACTTTTCATTTCCGTCTGTCTGTCTGTCTGTATCCCGAATAAGTATCACGCTGAAACTACTGAACCGATTTAAATGATACGTGGCACATTTCGAGCTTATAGTCCGAGGAAGGTTCTAGGATACTTTTGATCCCGAAGTTTTGCGTGGTTCCTGCGGGAGAAGGGATGAAAGATAAAATGGTTTTATAGTTGTAATTTCTCAACGCGTGATGCGATTTCAAATATTTTTTAGTATTGGAAAGGGAGTACTTTAAGGATTTTTCGACCCAACCAAGTTCAGGATTGAGGGGTTTGTAGTTCAGAAATTAAAGGCATCTCAACTTTCGCCAAACCTAGAATTCAAGGGTTCCCTTGAATGAGAGGGTAAATCTAAACGGGCGTCTTGACTTAATCATAAAAGAGCTTAATTATTAAGGCCGTTGTAAAATAATTCAGTCAGAATTGTTTTAGAATAGCCTTAATCTTTAAGCTCTTGTATGATTAAGCAAACAGGGCCGTTTCACACGGTGCTTGACGAGTCTGATGAAGAATTACCTCTCCTTTCGTGCACATTATGTGACGTAAACGAAGTTGCGAGGGTCAGCTAGTCTATCTATATCTATACTTATAATAAAACTGTTGAGGGTCGAGAGTCTGTACATGGAAGATATTTTGAAAATTTTAGTCGTAGGGCGTTCTATAATCGATACTGAAGCCGAAAATGTAATTAGAATTTTTCATGTCTGTCTGTCTGTCTGTCTGTCTGTCTGTATCCCGAATAAGTATCACGCCGAAACTACTAAATCGATTTGAATGAAACTTGGTATAATCTGAGCCTATGATCCGAGGAAGGTTCTAGGATACTTTTAATCCCGATATTTTGCGCGGTTACTTTGGGAGAGGGGATGAAAGACAAAATGGTTTTTTAGTTGTAACTTTTCAATGCGTGGTCTGATTCCAAAATTTCTCTCAGTGTTATAAAGGGTGTACTTTAAGGATTGTTTCACACAAGGTTCAATGTTGAGGGTTTTGTAGTTCAGGAATTAGAGACATCTCAACTTTCTCAAAACCTATAATTCGAGGGTTCCTTTGAATGTGGCGGTAAATCTAAACGGGCGTGTTGGCTTAATGATAAAAGAGCTTGATGATTAAGGCTATTGTAAAATTATAAAACAATTCAGTCCCCGCCTTCGGCGCGGACTGAATTGTTTTAGAATAGTCTTAATCTTTAAGCTCTTTTATGATTAAGCAAACAGGGCCGTTTCACACGCTGCTTGATGAGTCTGATGAAGAAGTGCTTCTCCTTTCGCAATCCTAATGTGACGTAAACGAAGTTGCGAGGGTCAGCTAGTTACGTATAAAGTAGTATGTAGTACAATAGACTGAATCTTTAAGTTCTTTTATGATAAAGCAAACCAGGCAGTTTCACAGGCTCATAGGAGCCTGATGAGAAGAAATACCACTCCTTTCATAGACCTTATGTGACGTAAACGAAGTTGCGAGGGTCAGCTAGTACTTATAATAAAACTGTTGAGGGCCGAGAGTCTGTACATGGAAGATATTTTGAAAATTTTAATCGTACGGCGTTCTATAATCGATACTGAAGCCGAAAATGTAATTTAAAATTTTCATGTCTGTCTGTCTGTCGTTCTGTCTGTCTGTCTGTCTGTATCCCGAATAAGTATCACGCCGAAACTACTGCATCGATTTGAATGAAACTTGGTACAATATGAGCTTATGACCCGAGAAAGGTTCTAGGATACTTTCAATTCCTATATTATGCGCGGTTCCTGCGGGAGAGGTGATGAAAGATATAATGGTTTTTCAGCTGTAATTGCTTAACGCGTAATCCAATTTCAAATATTTTTTTAGTGTTGGAAAGGGAGTTCTTTAAGGATTGTTCTACACATGTTTCATTACTAAGGGTTTAGTAGTTCAGAAATTAGAGACGTTTAAACTTTTACTAAACCTATAATTCAAGGATTCCTTTAAATGTACGGGTCATTCTAAACTGGTGTGTTAGTCTGTTTAGTCCCAAAAGAACTTAATGATGGAGAGTATTGTAAAATAAATGTTTTAGAATAGATTGAATCGTTAAGTTCTTTTCTGATTAAGCAAACAGGGCAGTTTAACAACCTCCTAGGAGTCTGATAAAGACATACCTCTTCTTTCATAGACCTTACGTGACGTAAACGAAGTTGCGAGGGTCAGCTAGTAAATAAATATTCACGGACTTTTCACACAACGCTACCTGATCCCAAAGTAAGCTAGGAATAACCTGCTTGTGTTATGGGTATCAGACCACGGATATTAATACTTATATACTCTTTAAATACATACATATTATACATAGAAACACCCAGACTCTTGAGACAAACATTTATGGGTCACACAAATATTTGTCTCCGGTGGGAATCGAACCCACGGCGGTATCACTACCGACCGCGCCACAGAGGCATTCAAGTAAAATCTTGAAATCATTTGGAAAAACGGTATTTCAAAATCGGGAGTAAAATCTCTCTGCCGGGTTCCGCAGTTAGCGGCGGGGACGTCGCAGCCTGCTATACGCCCAGGACTACCGGTCTCCATGACCAAGGGCCCCAAAACGATGGGAGGTATGCTCGCCGTTCTTACAGAAGGATTACTATCCTTTTATATATATTAACCTATGTATGTTGGGGAGTTTGGGTACTCCCAAACTCCCCAACATACATAGGTACATAAAGTCACACCATTATCCCCGAAGGGGTAGGCAGAGTCATTCTATATGCTTACATTTCACCTTTTTAGTTTTTGCTCCACATAATAGATGGTGAGTCATATTGCCGTGTTGAAATGGACAGATGCAGGTTGTGACTACTCTGCTGAATTTTTTAAAGCCGCCCATAAGGCCTTCATCTACTATTTTACTAAAAACAAGGACCAACGGCTTACGGCGACCATCAGTTTACAATTGTCGGTTTTAGCTATCACCACAAAATAATCATCACCACAGGCAATGGACATTTACAACATCAGAAGCTCTACACTCCCCTTTAAAGATATAGAGAATACGGCTTTTGGAAAATTAAATTTAGGCTCACCGTGGAATTGAAAGCTATACAGGTTGTAGATCTCTGCGGAGGGGATGATGTCCTGGCTCAGCTTGCTGGTGTCTTCTCCAGACGCCGTCGCGTGGTACGAGAGGCACTCCAGCGCCACCTGGAGGAAGGAACAGATATAGAAACTCGTATTTGAATCTAAACTCAATTAAAACCATGAAGCGCTCATGGCTCAGAGGCTTTCGTGTTCTGTAAATGATTACTGCTGTAAGCAACTTGCACTATAGCTGGTCCTTGGATGGGTAACCACCACTTGACTACTTTGTGACATTTATTTGCGAGCGTTTCCATGCTTCGGAAGGCAAGTTAAGCCATTGGTCCCGGAAGTTTATAGGCGGCTTGAAAATTTTCTTGAGTTTCTTGAGTCTGAGTCGGCAGCGCTTATGTAACGCTTCTGATGTTGCAAACGTTCGAAGGTTACGGTAATCAACCAGGTGAGCTGTAAGCTTATCTGCCGCGTTAGTAGTATAAAAACCGGCCAAGTGCGAGTCTAAGAAACAAAAAACGGCTAAAATCACGATTGTTGTTTGGAAGTCTTCCTGGTTTTCTGATTTGAAGTAGTATTTGTTGCTATAGCGGCTACAGAAATATCTATGATAATTTTAGCTCTCTAGCTATCACGGTTACCTACTGAGATCCAGTCTCCTGACCGACAGACAGACAATCAGACTCTCATGAATAAGGTCCCGTTTTTGTCCTTTAAGTTCAGAACCCTACAAAGGATGGGTTCAGTAGGTGGCACATACCTTCTGCTTAGCCATCAGCTTGCAAGCGTTCTCATACATCTGCGTGTTGTGGATGCCCAGTCCGCAGAATATCGCGAACGCCTCGAATATCGAGATGTCGCCCTCCGTGAACTGGCTGCTGTTCTCCTGGAACATTATTTTGATTTTTTTGTATTTTGGTTCTTAAAAATACTGTCGTACAGGAAACCTTCAAAACCGTAACCTGTGGATGAACGGCAGAGGTACAAAGGTTGAGCGTTGATGAAAATATCAGCGATCCTACTTTTTTTTTTATCGTGTGGAAATCCTATATTGATGCCAGCTATGCCGGACTCCTACGGACTAAACACACAATGCCTTACAATAATCTACGGCCGGGAGTCCCGGCTAAGCCCTCGGAAAGATGTCCCAGGGTTCTCGGCAGACTTTGGCTATCACCGCGGCCTCGCCTAGATGGTTCGGGTACTATGCCGCGTCTGAGGGGTTTGTTCGGGTGCTACCCCGCGACTTGGGAGCGATTCTACGCTTGTAAATGAGTATGTGCTTTAAGGAATTGGTTGAAGTGAGGCCCTAGAATACTGTTCTTTTTCTCTCTCTATAACAAACCGCTATAGGAGTGCTCTTGTATTCGGTAACCGCGATGTATCCTTATAGCCAGACTCTCTAGGAGGCTACAGAAGGAGAGGCGAGTGTGAGAGTGAGGACGGTCGTCTCGCCTCGTCTTAGTATAAACTACTATAGACCGAGAGTGTCGAAAGCCTCCAGGAGGCGCCTCGCGAGAGTGTGGATGGCAGCACTCTTGTCGTCTCCACTCGTGTCCAGAGCCTCCAGGACGCGCCTTTTAAGAGTCTGGATGGGCTAATGGAGGCGTCCCTTCCAAGTGCTTGCGGCTTGTGAAACGATCACATTGCTAGGTTTTTTTACTATACGATATGAGGTTTTTAAAGACATAATTTTTTTTTACAGGAACAGCTGCTGGACTTGTATCTTACCTTATTAATAAGCTGCGCAACCCCAATAACATCTTTGGCAGCATTCACAATGGGCATGCACAGCAACGTGCGGACATGAGCGGCATCGTCGTGGATGACGTCATCAATGATCATGCCGTTGTCCCGCCTCCACTCGTTCACGTCAGATATGTTGAGGGCTTTGTTTGATTGAGCCACCTGGAACCAGAGGTAAAATAGATGTTATTTACTGTCCAAAACCTCGTGAAAGTTAGTGGAGACTGTTGGATGCAAGTGGAACAAGACCAATACGCGTTGAAGGGTGGTGATTCAAGCCCAATACGGTTGAAGACCTCTATTTGACTGAGAGAAAAATAAATTAGGATTGAAGAATGACTTGAAACCGATCACATTCTCGAGTTGCTCGCATTAGCGAAGTTATGCCAAATGAAGTATCACTTAGTTCCTTGTACTTTGGTTTGGGTCCAGTATCTTATTTGACTCATTGCCTTCACTGTTTCAAATCTTGTGTATGAACCATTTCCAGTGTGAATTTCGATACCAGAAGGGGCTTTTTTTTTACGTGAGAGAAAATCCTCATGGATGTTATGCCGGACTCCTGCCGACTAAAAACCTCACGTAACGCCCAACAGCCTATGGTTGGGAGTCCCGGGTAAGCCCTCGGAAGGATGTCCCAGGACCAGAAGGGGCTAATAACCGTCTAAGGATCAACTCAAAAAAGCTTGACAAATATCATTCTGATCAGACAAAAGGTTTGGTCAGGTCTAGCCTTAGACCATATAACACGGGACTAGCCTTTGCGAACCACCGCTTACAAAAATATTCTGCCAGTTTTCATACAAATGAAGGGCGAAACACAAAGACATATAAAATTTCATTGCATTTAAAAATGTATTTATCGACAAACGCGTAATGGCTGTTGTGTGTTAATTGTTATTGTACAGTCAACTACAATGTAATGTACTAGTTTAATCATATAAAATGATGTACTGATGTACAGGCTTTTCATAAAGCCAAAAGACCAAATGGTCATGTGCAATGGCAGAAAACAATGCTTAAGTAAGGCGCATCCTGTGGTTAGATGATCTAAGGGTCTAGCCTACCTACATAGAAATGTTCGGAAACAGAACATACACACAATTTTTTTTCTGATATCTGTGCACACAAACTTGCATAATAATAATAACTAACTTTTAATTGCTTCTCCCAATTCAATAGATATAATATTACTATAAGATACTATTTGTTATCCTGGTCAAGTGTGAGACTGATTCACTAACGAAGGGTTCCGCACCAAAAACGGAAACAAGGTATCACGTTTGTTGCATGGAAGTCCTCTTGTATTTTTTGTTACATCAGCATTAAAAATACATCATCTGCGATAACTTCAACTATCTAGCTATCACGGCTCATGAGACATAGCGTGGTGACAGACAGATAGACAAACGGACAGCGGAGACTCAGTAATTTATTACTGATTTAGGTAAAACGGAACCCTATTATAGGGTTCCGTTTTACCTAAGATGGCACGAACTATACTAGAACCTTGTTGATAAATTAATTTCATATTTGTATATCTTTGAACCAATGCCAAATGCGACAATGGCCGTCCAGAATAAATAAAGAGTATTAAATTATTATAAATAGTCGGACCCATTGTTTTGGCTTGTTGCCAAAATCCATTTAAATATTTGTGCAGAAAATACTATAACTTGTCATTTCATTTAAAGGACTGGATGCGGAAGGCGCCGGACCAGGATCTCAATAAAATAATTACATCTTTTCAGACGATATAGAAAACAGAAATCGGCAGAATGTAAACATGTACACAGGCCTCCAATATTGCATGGGCCCTTTAATAACCATAATTCCATGCACATTTGAGTCCACATTCACAAAAACTGCACTAGATGGCGCAACTTTAATATTTGCGTAGACACCTTAGAACAGTGGTGGGCAAACTTTCTTAATGAGGGGCCAGAAATCTTGAGAAATTTTAGTGGAGGGCCAAATTTATGGAGAAATGCATTTTTCGAATGCAGATTCGAGCTGTGACGCAGTAAGTTTCATTTCATTGCTACAATTTTCTGCTATTTCGCTCCTTCACCTATGCCTCTAATGTTCTATTTAGTAGAATCTACATAATACTTCCGGACCTTCAAATTATGATTACCACGAGTCACATATTATTCATCTCGAAGGACCGTCGCGTCGGCGGGCCGGAATAAGTGCTTTCGCGGGCCGGAGTTGGCCCGCGGGCCGTAGTGTGCCCATCACTGCCTTAGAATCACAAAAATGTACTGGATGACGTATTTACAATAATCAAAAGATGAATGAGTTGCTATTTTGACACTAATCGCCTACAATACACATATATATAACTGCCGTGTATAGGCTCCTGACGATATCTATAGAAGGTTGTAATAAAATGACTTGAGTGAACTCTATCAGACATTCATTTCGTTTATTGTTCATTTATTCACGTGTGTGCTGTAGAGTGATGAGCCTTAACTTCTGCAGTAAGCCAGGATCACGTACGATGATTGACCTGTTTACCATGCGCCACGATGCATTCCTCCTATAGTTTGGCAAAAAGGAGTAGAAAAAAATGAAAGCGCTACAGCATAAAGCAACCCGATAGACAGAACCACCATTCAGTATCCAGTTGCTAATAAACTTCAATAAACCCACCAATTGAATTGAAATACGTCATTGATTGACAGACTAATGTGACGTTACAACATTTGGACAATGTAGCCTGTTTGCAAAATATGGGGATTGGAACACTTGGCAAAAAGTCTTTTTGCAGGGTATTCCCAGTACTTACCGCCAGCGCGATGGAGGCGAGGGTAGACTTGTTGTCATGTCTCGGTGTGAGCGTGGTCCTCGAATGTCTGGCCCCCAACTCGAACATAGTGTGGAAGCGCGTGAGTGCTGGCGGCGGGAGCGCCGGCAGGGACGTCTTCTGGTCGTCCGCGCCGGGACGCTGGAGGATGCGTTCCAGGTGGCTCTGGAATTGGGAGATGGGTGATTTTACGTATTATGTACCGAATCTCTTCAACCATCGACAAAAAACGAGGGTTTTGTAAGTTTAATCTGTATGTCTGACAAATATATAGGCACATATTATGTCGGTTTGTGACATCTATACTTATAATAAAACTGTAGAGGGTCGGGAGTCTGTACATGGAAGATATTTTGAAAATTTTAAGTGTAGGGCGTTCTCTAATCGATACTGAAGCCGAAAATGTAATTTAAAATTTTCATGTCTGTCTGTCTGTCTGTCTGTATCCCGAATAAGTATCACGCCGAAACTACTGAACCGATTTAAATGATACTTTGTGCGATCTAAGGCTATAGTCCGAGGAAGGTTCTTAGATACTTTTGATCCCGATATTTTGCGCGGTACCATCAGGAGAGGGGATGAAAGATAAAGCACTTTTTCAGCTGTAAGTTCTCACTGCGTGGTCCGATTTCAAATATTTTTTTAGTATTGGAAAGGGAGTACTTTAAACATTGCTCCAAACAAGTTTAAATATTGAGGGTTTTGTGGTTCAGAAATTAGAGGCATCTCAACTTTTGCTAAACCTAAAATTCAAGGGTTCCTTTGAAGAATGTAAGGGTAAATCTAAACGGGCGTGTTGGCTTAATCATAAAAGAGCTTAATGATTAAGGGTATTATAAAGTAATTCAGTCCGCGCCGAAGGCGTGGGCTGAATTTTTTTAGAATAGACTTAATCTTTAAGCTCTTTTATGATTAAGCAAACAGGGCCGTTTCATATGCTGTCTGATGAAGAAGTACCTCTTCTTTCGTACACCATATGTGACGTAAACGAAGTTGCGAGGGTCAGCTAGTCATATTATAAATTTATAACTCTCGAAGCGATAGACCAATTTTGAAGTCGATATTAATTCGCAAGCCTTCAGCCTTGCTGATTGTCCTGGAAGAGGAGACCCCTCCTCCACTGTCTTAGTGAATCTCTGGTCAGGGAAAATGTTTCTTTGATTGCAAACTTTCGTTGCGGAGTTTGGTATACATTTCTTATGCCGAATAACACGTACGAAGCAAAGGTGACGCTTTCGTACAGGTGATAAGAATCTGCCGAAAAACTGTTCCTCAGCCAAAGGTTCCTATAACTCCTGTCAGGCAACTTACCGATTCGCAGTGATCAGTATCCGAAATAAACACAGCACACCGTTCGCATTTCAACAATTCTCTAGCTTCCGTCATAATCTTGGTGACGAGGCACTCCAAATTGCTCTGCTCCTCGAAGATACTCCTCGCGAGAGCCAGCAGGATCTGGTTGCGTTTGTACTCTAGTACCGATGATTCGAACAGCTGCGCGTTCTGGATGCCGATACCACAGAATGTGAGGTACCGGCGGAAGACTTCTACATCTCTTGGGGAGAATTCTTTAGACCCTGGAAAGTTATAGAAGCATATACGGTAGAAGCATATAGCGGTACTCCTTTATCCCTCAAGGGTTAAGCCTAGGTTAAGCCTAAGGTTTGTTGTGGTCCCACGTAACATTAAATTAAAGCACATTGCCGTGTTAAAATGGACAGGCGTAGGATGCGAACACTGATGATGAAATTTCTAAAGCCACCCATGAGACGATTAACTTGTTTTAACGAATTTTACGATTCCCAAGTTATTGGCAACCGGAAAGTGCTTTCCGAAGCACGAAAAAGCTAGGTAAATGGAAATGTTAGAAACTTGCAATTAAAATGGGAGATTGTAAAATTTATAATTAAAACCAGCCCAACATTTCAAACAAACATAAAAACTTTGTATCTAACAAGTTTCAAAATAAAGCACTAGAAGTACGTTGCCTGTACAATGTAAATTAAGTTATAACTGACAAAGTTACAGACAAAGGCTCTCAGGAACTTCACAGAGTTTGGAAAAGTTGTTCTGATTCTGTTGCAAATATAATTATACCAAACTACGAACGAACAGCCACGTAGGCACAAGTAACTAGTAGGTCAACTCTGTTGAGAAAGTACAAACTCATTAAAGTTTCATAGAGGGTACCTACTAGCACAAATTAGATATAGTACAGATGGAAACCTACATCTATACAAATAAATAAAATTGGAGTGTCTGTTTGTAATATTAAAATAACCGCTTTCTACTACATGCATATGAATGTATATACGGTACACATACCAAAATATATATTTTTAAAATGTTTGTCTGTCTGTCTGTTTGTTCCGGCTAATCTCTGGAACGGCTGGACCGATTTGGAGGGGACATTCACTGGCAGGTAGCTTGTGTAATAAGGAGTAACTTAGGCTAATTTTATCCCGGAAATAAGCTCCCACGGGAAGCGGGAACGGGACAAATTTTACGCGGGCGAAGCTGCGTGCATCAGCTAGTAGGTAGGTACTAAATTCGCTGAGGCTACGAACACATAGACACCGTTCACTGAGTTCACAGACACGATGTCAGGCGAGGTTGAGGAGAGTTTTCGATACTGATTTGTGCGCGAGTGTGCGTAGCAGAGGGTCGGTAGGTGTGAAAAAAAAGTACATACATGAGATTTCCATCTGTACTATCTCTAATTTGTGGTTTAAGGTTAATGTGACCGTCTGGTATATCTAATTATATTGAAGCTCCTGTGTGCGGCGGCGGTTTTCTCAGTGAAACTTCAGTCAAAGATTTTCATAGTAGTTTTCGATACTGATTTGTGCGCGAGTGTGCGTAGCAGAGGGTAGGTGTGAAAAAAATACAAACATGTGATTGCGTTCTGTACCTTATTATTTTGTGACTATTTTGTGCTAGAGTGTACATACCGTCAGTTTTATTGATGATTTGAGCAACTCCCACCACATCACCCTCATAGTTGCAGATGGGCATACACAGGATCAGTTCCGTTTTATATCCCGTTCGGGCGTCGATCTCACTGTTAAACCTAAATGGAAATATAATAATAAGCTGAAGTGCGAAATTATACTCCACACTTTTTTTAACGAATTTTAAATTATACTCCACACTTTTTCACTATTATTATTAGAGTTCCGCACCGAAAGGGTGAAAACGAGATCCTATTACTAAGATTACACTCCGTCTGTCTCTCCACTATTACTAGATCAGAATAGATTAATGAAACAGGTAAAACAAAATTCAAATCAGTACCCAGGAAAAATATTCGAATGTACAATACCTACTCGTACATTGCCGACAGCCATAACAAGTTTGTCGGTGAATAAATTTTAAAAACTTCTAAAATATTCAGAATAGTTATTTATGCAACTGTGGTACAATGAGGGGTATTAAAACATGAATGTGGGTTTATCACACGAAGCGAAGCTGAGTGTGATAATAGTATCACATGAGTGTTTTAATACCTAATTATACAGTTGCATACAAGACTTTATCTACACCCATGATGTGTCCTCTATAAAATATTCTGAAGCCATGAGGCGATCTAAGCAGTTAAAATTCATGAAAAGTTTAATTACAGACTATATGCACATAAACAAAGTATAGAGTTAGGTATTTATTACTACAAATATAAATAGTTTATTTATTGTTGTAACAATTTACATTTTGTACATATCGTGCAATTATTAAAATTCACTTGAAAATGTTCTTCTTTTGTTTCGTAAGTAAACAAAACAATTTGTAAAAATAATAGCGAAGAAAAATAGCGGGAAATGGCGGGAATTCGAATTCGCTTTTGTTCAAGCAAAAGAATAGAACCGGTTCGGTGCCGGCCGCACGCGCGGTTTGCGCCCCGCCTCGTCCTCGTCGACACTTCAATTCAAGACTAAGCGATAGCTAAATGGACGCACGTTACGCGAGCTCCATATATTTTAATATATTTAGTTTGGAGTAGTTTCCATAAGTATATCTATACTGTATCAGTACTGTACTTCATCTATCTACCATTAAAAGATGTTAAAGAAGAAAACAGTTTATTAAATCAAGAAATTCCTCAACATCGTGTTTGGCGACCGTGGCGTGACGTCGCGTGGAAGGCGTGACGTGACAAAATAACCTGCATTCATGGAAAAATAATACCTGAATAATAAATCAATACAAAGCAAGAGGATCTAGGGCTGGACAGCCAAGTCAACGCATCGTCATCAGATGAGTGCCCTATCTTTCTTTCCTTAACTTACCATCTTTCCAATCCACTTTTAAATTAGTCTTTGCTTGAGCTACACAGTTAGCACGCTTTATGCATAAATGCGTTAGCTATCCATTCATTATACAAATACAAAATATTCATATTCAATTTACAATAGGTTTAGGTACCTTATGTGCCTAAACATAGGACCTACCTACTTGCAACTATAATAAAAGTGGATTGCATGTTTTTCTTAAACTTTCACAAATTACGTGTAGAATTTACGTATAGATATAGTCCTACGACCTAAAGAGGATTATATTATATGCCTACACAGTTCATATTTTCTGCAAATTATACAAATACTTATTCATACATTTCATTAACAAGTGGCTTGCCTAGAAGCTTCTATAACCGACTCTAACAAAGGGGAAGGTGCTGTATGCATGTATGTTAGGTACTTCATAACTCCGTAATCCATAAATCCATTTTGATTATTCTTTATACCTAGGTACATTTAAGGTGTTATTTATTGTTTCAATATGCGTAGTCCCATTAAATATTACCTACTAGCTAAATACATAAATACATTATATGCTGTTAGATTTCTGTGAAAAAGAAATCACCTTTTAAATCATACATTGTGCAGTAGGTATCTATTTACGAACGTAATACCTACCTATTTCTTGAAGATCATTCTTTAGTAAAAAATATTTACCCATTTCAATTAGTGTCTAGATTAATATTAAAGGTTCAACGTCAACAGATATTTTGTGAGTTATTATAACATATAACTTATTAGACGGCCGACCATTCCAGAATCGTCGACTGCCGGCCGGCTGGCCGCTGAGCGCAAGCGCATTCCATAGAAACAATAGAATACCTATCACGTGGTCCATCGCCGAGTGCGTTATCTACTTGCATCAGCTGTTTACGAGTGCGGCGAGTGAGAATCTGGATATTGGCACGGTAATATAACATTACCGTGAACTGGTTTGTCACATAAAACCTATTTTATTTCTAGAACTTTGTAGTTTTAAATTATAAGAATGTCTGAGGCAGAGTTAAGGGAATTCGTTAAGAAACGTAGTTCAGTTAAAGGCAGGATTACTCTTTTTAGGAACTATTTAAATGATTTCATTAACTTTAAAAGTGTTTCACAGAGGCAACTTAAGGAATTAACTTTAAGATTAACTAAATTTGAAAGCTTATTCGTTGAATTTGAGAACATTCAGAGTAAAATTGAAGTTTTATCAGATGATAGTGATATTCAACTTTCCGAGCGATCGGATATAGAAAGTCTTTTTTATTCAATCATAACTTTAGCCCAAGATACAATACAACAGAATCAGGAACAGTTTACTGATGCTGACGATAATTTTCCTTCATCTAAAGACAAAAACAGTTGCTGTCATGAAAACTTTAATGTTAAATTGCCTTTAATTCAGCTACCAAATTTTGATGGAAATTATAGCAAATGGCTTGAATTCCGTGATACATATAAAGCATTAATTCATGATAATTCCAAATTAAGTGACGTCAATAAGTTTCATTATTTGCGAATGTCATTGCAGGGTAGTGCTTCCGTTGTCATTAAAACGTTAGAAACTTCCAGTAGTAACTATCCTATTGCATGGAAGCTGTTATGTGATAGATTTGACAATAAAAAACAATTAATTACAAATCATTTAAAGTCTTTATTTAACTTAGAATCATTTTCGAAGGAGTCTGCTAAATCATTGCGTACCTTAGTAGATCATATTACGAAGCATTTGCGGGCTCTTAACACCTTAGGTGAACCCACTGAGAACTGGGATACTCTGATTATTTTTACATTTTCAGCTAAACTTGATTTAACAACGTTACGTAAGTGGGAAGAGTATCGGAGTTCTCACAGTGATTCACCTAGCTTACACGACTTCAAAGAATTCTTGCGTAGAAGGGCTGATGTCCTGGAGTCCTTGCAACGTAGCAGCCACAGTGCTGAAAAACCTGAAACACAAAAGAGATTAGATAAACAACAAAAATCATTCGTAGCTTCCACTCAAATAAATGGGTATAGTTGCCTACTCTGTAAGGGCCAACACCGCATCTACACATGTAAACGCTTTCTGGACATATCTCCTGAAAAGCGTGTTTCTGAAATTGCAAAGTTGAAGGCATGTATCAATTGTCTTCGTGGCGGTCACATAGTCAGTCAGTGTCGTTTAGGCCCATGTCCTAAATGTGGCCTCCAACACAATCAATTATTATGTACACAGAAGTCTCAGTCAGGTATCACCAATGATACTACTAATCAAACACAATCAAGTGATACTCACCATGCACATTCGGTTTCACTATCCTCCTGTGTAACAAGTCAGGTATTGTTATCAACAGCAGTGGTCAAACTCATAGATGGGAAAACGAATCAGTGCCATGAGGTACGCGCTTTATTGGACTCGGGCAGCCAATCATCATTCATTACAAGTTCATTGCAAACCAAGTTAGGGCTACCGAGGACAAGAGTACCGTCAGTGAACGTCACAGGCATCAATAACATGTGTTCTAGCATAATGGAAACATGTACTATCACATTACAAATACATTCAAATCATACAAAACACATCAATTGTTTAGTTTTAGACCAAATATCTAAAGCTTTACCCACACAAGAAATAGATATTTCTACTTTAAGCATACCACACAACATACAATTAGCAGATCCCAATTTTTATTATCCCTCTGAAATAGATTTATTAATAGGGGCAGACATCTTCTGGGATCTCATTCTCAATGGTCAAATCAAGCTGGGTCAAAACCAACCAGTTTTACAAAATTCTTCTTTTGGTTGGTTAGTAGTCGGACCAGCTGCATGCAAATACAAAAACAATTCAATCAATTGTAATTTCAGTTTAGAAATTAAGAATCAATTACGTAAATTTTGGGAGCTAGAGGAGGTACCGTCTAAGGTACCCTGGACCCAAGAAGAGAGGGAATGTGAATCCCATTTCATACATCACACTCATAGGTTAAATAACGGCAGATTTTGTGTGAGTTTGCCTTTGAAAGGTAGCCCCCAAGACTTGGGTGATTCTTTTTCTATGGCTTTTAAAAGATTTTTACAATTAGAAAAACGCTTTCGCCGGCAACCTCACATCAAAGAACAATATACAAGTTTCATAAATGAATACGAAGCACTAGTCTATCACTTGTCGTCGGTCGAGAAACCGGAAGTGGCTAATTATTTGCCTCACCATCCAGTCTTGAGGGACAAAAGCGAAACAACCAAATGTCGCGTGGTTTTCGATGCATCAGCGAAAACCTCGACAGATCTATCATTAAATGACATATTAATGGTAGGACCCACAATTCAAGACGACATTTTCTCAATACTTATTCGTTTTCGTCAGCATATTTTCGTCGTAATAGGAGATATTGAGAAAATGTATCGTCAGATTATGGTTAAAGAACAAGATAGGAATTTGCAATTCATATTGTGGAGAAATAGCGAGAATGAAAATTTAAAATACTTACGGTTGAATACAATAAGTTACGGCACTTCATGTGCACCGTTTTTAAGTGTGAGATGTTTGTTTGAGCTAGCAGATTCCTGCAGTGATGAGCTTATTGCTAATATTATAAGGCATGATTTTTATGTGGATGACCTGTGTACCGGGCACCACAATCCTGAAACATTAAAATACATTTTAGAATCGGTACAAAATACATTAAACAGTGCTCAAATGAAGTTACGTAAAATCAAATCAAACTGTACTCACCTCTTTGAAAATCATAATGCATTTAATAAACAAAATAGTGTGGACTTCCATCAGGAGTGTACTACATTAGGTCTTACTTGGAGGCCCTCTTCTGATAAATTAATGGTAAGTTCATCGAGCAAATTACACATGCAGGATAGTGATCATTGCACTAAACGGACCATTTTGTCCACAGTGGCTAGCATTTTTGATCCTCTGGGTCTCTTTAGTGTGTGCACTATTTCTTTTAAAATTTTATTGCAGGAACTTTGGACTTTAAAGTTGGATTGGGATGATCAGGTACCCAATAATATTAAACATAGGTGGCAAGGTATGATTAGTGGCCTCCACATGCTTACTTCATTTGAAATAGAACGCTGTGTTATGTGTGTCAATTCATATAAGGTAGAACTTCATATATTTTCAGATGCCTCCATGAAGGCATATGCCGCTTGTATATACATGCGTACACTTGATCATAACGGTATTATTTCAATTAGACTTCTTTGTGCTAAAGCCAAGGTCGCTCCTCTTAAGCCTACTACCATTCCCCGTTTAGAACTGTGTGGGGCCTTATTAGCAAGTCGTCTTTGTGATAAGGTTAAGAAAGCATTAACTTGTAATATTAGCGAATTTATTTATTGGAACGATTCTCAGATAGTTTTATCATGGTTAAAGACAAGCTCATTTGCAAAATTAAAAACCTTTGTCTTACACCGCATTGTAGAAATAAAAGACCTCACTCGCAGTGGGGCATGGAGGTACGTCCCATCTGCTGAGAATCCAGCAGATTTAGCTTCACGTGGGCTTTTACCACATGACCTACCTCAAGCCAAGATATGGTGGAATGGTCCAACTTTTTTACTTCAGGATAAAGAACATTGGCCATCACCAGACTTTAATTTAACCATGGATTTACCAGAAATTAGGGTTACCGCTTTGACTATGATGCCTCAAAGTGCAGAAGTCATTGATATACATCGATTTTCAAACTTCAATAGACTAAGGAGGTCATTTGCTTACGTATTAAGATTCATTCATAATTGTAAGAAAACAAATCACAAAATACAAGGTTCCTTGACTGTCACAGAATTGCAATTGTCTGAATTAAAGTTAGCATATTTTTCTCAGCAGCGTTCTTATAGTAAGGAAATTAATTCACTAAAACAAATTAACAGCGTTAATTTAAAATCTAAAATACTCAATTTAAATTCATTTCTAGATAATCATGGTGTCTTGCGCGTCGGGGGCAGATTAAATAATTCTTCGTTTGACTATGACATAAAACATCCTATAGTTTTAAATTCTAAGGATTATCTCACACGAATATTATTTGAATATTATCATAAACATTTAATGCACGCGGGACCACAACTGCTACTTTCTACGATTCGCGAGTTGTATTGGCCAGTTGGCGGAAGGTGCTTGGCACGCCAAGTGTTTCGAAATTGCGTTAAATGTAAACGTATGAAGGGAGCAGTTGCAGGTCAAATCATGGGAAATCTGCCTACCCAGCGAGTAACACCAGGATTTCCATTTCAAATCACAGGAGTAGACTATGCTGGCCCTTTTTACATTATTAATAAAAGGGGTCGTGGAGCTAGGGTGCTTAAGGCATATTTATGTTTATTTGTTTGTTTCAAAACTAAAGCAGTTCATTTGGAACTAGCCACGGACTTAAGCACTGAATGTTTCATCTTAGCATTCAGGAGATTTATCTCTAGACGAGGTAAGCCGCTAGAAATCTTTTCCGACAACGGAAGAAACTTCGTAGGGGCTAGCAAAGAGTTAGGTAAGTTTCTTGACGAGTTCCTTGACTCTGTGCCTGATAGCTTATCTAACGAAGGTATCCAATTCAGATTCTCACCTGCTTACTCAGCACATTACGGTGGTTTGTACGAGTCTTCTATTAAGAGTTCTAAATATCATATAAAGCGTATTGTTGGCAACACACATTTAACTGCAGAAGAGCTAGCAACAGTGTTTGTTCAGGTCGAGGCTATTTTAAACTCCCGACCTCTCTATCCACTGTCATCCGATCCTCATGACCTATCTCCTTTGTCGCCAGGGCACTTCATCATCGGAAGACCTTTAACATCGTTGCCAGCCCCAGATTTGCAAGACAGTAGCCTTCATCTTCTACATCGCTACGCTAAGGTGGAGCAAATACGCCAACATTTCTGGTCACGGTGGAGCCGTGAATACATTTGCGAACTCCAACAGCGCACCAAATGGTTAACAACAAAAAACAATTTGAAACCGGGACAACTAGTGTTAATCCAGGGAGAACACACCTCGCCATTGAAGTGGCCTCTTGGCAGAATAACGCGATTGTATCCCGGTACAGATGGCTGTTGTAGAGTAGCCGACTTACAAACCAGTAAAGGCATCATACGTCGGGCTATAACCAAGCTATGCCCACTACTAGAAGGGGACGAAGAACCGCTTGAAGTCCCGGTAGGACTTCAAGGGCCGGGAGTTCATGTTCAAGCAAAAGAATAGAACCGGTTCGGTGCCGGCCGCACGCGCGGTTTGCGCCCCGCCTCGTCCTCGTCGACACTTCAATTCAAGACTAAGCGATAGCTAAATGGACGCACGTTACGCGAGCTCCATATATTTTAATATATTTAGTTTGGAGTAGTTTCCATAAGTATATCTATACTGTATCAGTACTGTACTTCATCTATCTACCATTAAAAGATGTTAAAGAAGAAAACAGTTTATTAAATCAAGAAATTCCTCAACAGCTTTATTTTTTTTTACGGCGCGCCGCCGCGCCGAGCGCCGTTGCGCTGTGGCATATTAGTCCATTGAAATGTTACATGAGCTTTGCATTTGTTAGAGGACGCAATTTTATTTTCGGAACATGTGTGGGGGGTCAATAGAAGCTTAACCTCAAGTTTGTGGGGTCGCCACCCTTGTCCTCCGGCCGCCATCTTGAAAAGAGGGGGGAAAAAAACACTTTTTTCGCAATATTTCGGAAACTACGAGTCTTACAAAAAAATTGTAGAGGCATAATTTGTAGCATATTGTTTTGCCTACAAATGTGTATATAACTCAACAAAAAAATTTACAAAATTTTTAGAAATTTTTTATAAAAATTTTCATTTTTGCTCTATAATTTTTTTTAATAGATTTTACAAAAAAAATACCTCAGACTAATCTTGTAGATGATCTTTTAAGAGAAATTAAAAAAATCACCACAAAGCAAAAAGGATTTTTTTTATAATTTTATTTTCAATTTTTTGTTTATAACTTCTTTAATTTTTAATTTAGGGCAAAAATTATTTAAACATATTTGTAGGCAAAACAATTTGCTACAACTTATGATTTCACAAATTTTTTGTAAGACTCATAGTTTCCGACCTATTGGGAAAAAAGTGTTTTCACCCCTTTTTAAGATTGCGACCGGGGGACAAGGGTGGCGACCCCACAAACTTGAGGTTAAGCTTCTATTGACCCCCCACACATGTCCCAAAAATAAAATTGCTAGATAGGCCCAGATGGAGTAAAAGATAGTGGACTGTATAATTCTTGTATTTCAGGTACAAAAGCAAGTAAGTATAATAAATTAATAAAACTATAGCGCGCGATCGTGACCGTCCATGTCATCTAAGAAATGCAATATTCGGTCCTTAAATTGTAACATTTCAATGGACATACTGTGGCTGTGGTAGTGCAATGCAACGCGCGTGAATGACAGTTCTTTTTTTGAAACTCAAACAGATTCCACGCATCGAGCGGTAAGAATTTGGCTGTCTGATGAGTAACCCTTTGCGCGGAAGAGATTGAAAAAGCGAAAGGAGTTTTATTATGAAATTTCATACAATACTAGCTGATGCCCGCAGCTGTATGTGAAAAATGATTTTCCCGCTTTTCTGTTGAAATTTTTTATGAATTTTCTTTGCTATAAACCTCACGGAGCCCGAGACCTTTCCAACGAATGCAAAACCGTGTAAATCGGTTCGTGCGTTCTGGAGTTATAGCGTCAGGAAGGAAAACCCGACTTATTTTTATATAATAGATAATAACACCCGTTCGGATGATAATATGGTTATTATGACATTGGATATAGATATTAATGTTGGCAATAGCTAACTGTTTCAGAATCTTTTATAGAGGACTAGCTGACCCGCGCAACTTCGTTTGCATGATAAATGAAGAACCGCTCGACCGATTTTGAGCAAACTTCACATAAACCATCTACTAAATAGTCCGAACAAAGCCTTAAAATTTGGTTTCGATAGGTGAGCCCGTTCTTGAGTTATAAAATTACAACGAAAAGTGGCATTGATTTTTATATATATAGATTTAAAGCATGGGTGTAGATAAAGCTTATTAAAGCCTATAAAGCATTTAATATTTTCTAGAGTAATCTAGCTAGAGGACAAGGCTGCCTGGCAGTGACGCGAATTGCTCCTTTCTACATAAAAAACAGTATTAGATTCTTAAATAAATTTTGAGAAAAGCCAGACTGAGTTTCTTGTGGTGTTCGTCTCAGTCTATCGCATTTTCGAACCCTCGGTAGAGTCACAACAGTTATGATAAACCAAATGTTTGTTTCAATATCAAAAGGAACAAATTTTATTTTATCTAAACTAATATTATAAAGAAGTAAAGTTTGTGTGTTTGTTAAATTGTAAGGGGTAATCTCGGGATCTACTAAACCGATTATAAAAATTCTTTCACCAATAGAAAGCTACGTTATTGTGGAGTGTCATAGGCTATATAGCATCACGCTACAACGAATAGGAGCGGAGCAGTAATAGTAAATGTTTCAAAAACGGGGGAAAAGTACTTCCATTTGAGAGCTTCGTTGCGTGTGCTGCGTAAATATTTATAGTTATGTAAAAAATATGTACCTACTACAAAATTGTTTCTCTTAATAAAGTTCAAAAAAATTGCGCGATAGCATGTGTCTATCTTTGGGTTGGTGCAAAATAACCATTTTAATGGCAATCAATTTTTTTCTACAATAATGCCACGGGATACCTCTTTCATAAACGAAATTGTTCTTTAAAAATGCGACGGGAATACACGCGACGAGAAACCTTTCTCTCTCTCTCTCTCTCTCTCCATCTCTTTCTCTCTCTCTCTCTCACATAGTATTGAATATTAACGACGAGACGCTACGGGAGTAAACGCAACGCGACGGGAGTAAATGCGACGGGAACAGGTAATACTCTCTCTTATGTGGCGCAAACGAAGTTGCGCGGGTCAGCTAGTTTATAATGAAAATATCATCACCATAACCATCCATTACCATTCTGGCTATTGATGCATAAGCCTATTTGATGGATAAGGAAACCTGGAAATGACCTGCTCTGCTGGATTCTCAAAAAAACTTTTAAGATGCATAGTTTTTAGATTCATTAATACATATCGTAAATAGGGCATTTAAAAGAATAACCCGCTGAGTTTCTTGCCAGTTCTTCTCAGGTGGGTCACGCACGTTGTGAACTGGTGGTAACTCTTTGATTTATATAAGTGACGTTTACAAGTGCATCTGTATTATGCCTAAGAAAATATGTGAATTTTGAATTTGAATTTTGAATTTGCTATCATTATTCCCATTATCATCATCATCAGGATCAAATGGACTCACCTGGGATCAGCATAAGCATTCTTGATATTGATGGGATGTTTAGTCTGTGCTGCAAGTCCAGCCACGCCGATACCGAAAGGGATCTTGATCTCTTGCGTCCGCGCATGCTGGAGTGCATCGTTCAGTTCTGGAAGGACAAGTTTTGATGATTTTAGGCATATTAGCTTGTGATTGTGAATTAACATAAAAGAAAAGCCGGGGCCTGGGGACGGTAGGGCTGATCACCGTCCTTACAAAAGCAAGCCCAAGACGACAGCGTGACGTGAAAGTTTTACGCACGCTACACGCCCAAAAAGGGGGTAATACCCGAACAACCCCCAAAAGACGAGAGACAGCAACCGAACCCAGTAGGTGAGGCCGCAAGGTAACCAAGGTCTGTTGGAAATCCTGGAGTCTCCCTTCCGAGGGCTTACCCGGGGCTCCCAACCGTAGGCATTAGATAGGGAACGTGTGGTTTTTAGTCGGTAGGAATCCGGCATAGCATCCATGTAAGATTTTCCTCACGTTAAAAAAAAACACTCTTTCTCCCACACTTTTATGTTTATTAATGGGTAAAAGATTGTTGTGGGACATCCTTCCGATGGCTTCACCCGGGGCTCCCAACTACAGGCTGTTGGGCGTAACGTGAGGTTTTTTTAGTCGGTAGGAGTCCGGCATAACATCCATGAGGATTTTCCCTCACGGTAAACAAAAAACAAAAAAAAATGGGTAAAAGATAGATGGCTGATGCAATGATCCTGCCACGCCGCCAAGCGAGAGTTTCAGACGCCAGAAAGTTATGTTCCTATGGCGTAATAGATAAGAGTTCTGAGTAATCATCTCGCTGAACCTGAGTTCAAATCCGGAACATACGCTCTTTTTTCATGAGGCATTATTCCGAGGGCTTACCCGGGGCTCCCAACCGTAGGCTGTTGGGCGTTACGTGAGGTTTTTAGTCGGTAGGAGTCGGGCATAGCATCCATGAGGATTTTTCCTCACGATTATCCCTCACAAAAAAAAAGACGCTAGAAAGTTAGTCTTCAGAGCGACTATAAGCACACTGTATTTCCAAGTACGTCTGAATTAGTTGATTGTATAGTTTTTTTTATACCACCAAGGTGGTGACAGACAAGCTTAGGGTCTACCAGATAGACAGGTGGTCACGCTGCCTATGGATGCTTGCAACACCGCCCGGAGGCGCTACACTCGCGCTGCTAAGACCCCTTTTTGTACATCTGAATTGAGGGCCCAAAAATTAATCTTGGCAAAACAAAATAAGATTTACAGGGACTTTAGTTATAATTTTGTTAAACTTAGGGCACTATGCCACAAATTTCTTAAACGCGAAATAAAGCTGTTATGATGAAATAACTTGGGCTCTCAATCCAGATGCCAGCAAAAAGAGGCATGGCCCATAATCTCAGAAAGTACTTCGTTTGCCCTGATAATTTTTATTTAAGCATTTAGTTAAGAATTTCTTAAAACATACAAGAAATTCCCAAATATGTAGAATACGATATTACAGAGTTATTTCGGTATATCTAGGGCCCTCAGTTCATTAATGTTTGTACTGAGGAATCATCAAAACATGAATTTATCTAAAGAGATACGTAAATACGAATATAATATATTGTACTTAACCGCGTCTGTAAATTAGTAAAAAAGAAATAATGACAAAAAAGTTAATAGTTCAAATGTAAATGGAAATTGAATTTTCGTTAAACGTCTGAACTGAGTATAGCAGTGTATTGACTGGGATAAGCCTTCTACAATCTACACTATCGCACATAACGGTAAGTATTTTAAGAAATTTTTAACTAAAATCTGACAAAGCGTTTATTCTTCTTAATGTCATAATTTAAGAGAAAATTGATTTTTATTTTTTTGTAGGAGAAAATACTGTAGGGTAGATATGGTTTTGTTACTTTTTGAGACTAATCTGCATGTACCCTCATACAAGCTATTTCTTAAACAAATACTTAGTGCTTGAACCAACGGTCGTAAGCGATTACGTTTTGTGTGGTGCAATAATTATAATTAACTAGTGCGGTATTTCTTTCTTCTAAATCTTATTTTGTTTTGTCAAGATTTAATTTTTGGGCCCTCAGTCCAGATGCACATCTTTTGAAGAACCCCATACTGTAGGCGGGTTTGTTTGTCAATTTCCAATAAATAGTTATTAGATAAGTACACACTTTAATTGCAACTGTTAGCCCATTATTATCATTTTGCAATCAGTAGTTTCTTTTAGTAATTTGAATTAGTGTTTAATTAATTAATATAGTATCATATCTGTTGTATAAATGTACCTTTACATGTAGTAAAGATAGATAATAAGTTGTTTCCTACATCTGTCTGACTGAACCAGTTGCGAAGGTCAAAGCTACCATTAGCAACAGAACTTGTAAGTACTGAGTTTGTACTAAACGTCCCAGTACACCCGTTATGTACTAAGTATTTAGACACTGATACATTTTACTACAGTTGTCACTTTGTCAGGCAGTTGTTGAGCCAAGTTAAGACTTAGGGCGATCTGCAAATTTCAAGAACAGAAAACCCATAACATGGTTATCGCACTTCACACCTGGACTCACTGGACCCCCCCCCCCCTCTTTTTTAACGTGAGGGAAAATCCTCATGGATGCTTTGCCGGACTGCTACCGACTAAAAAACCTCACGTATCCTGCCCAACAGCCTACGGTTGGGAGCCCCGGGTAAGCCCTCGGAAGGAGGCCGCAGTGGTAGCCAAAACATGTCAGGAATCCTGGGACATCCTTATCCTTTCGAGGGGATGTGTGGTTTTAGTCAGTATGAAAATGAAAAATCTTTATTCATATAGGTCACAAAGTAACGCTCATATAGGTCACAATGTAACTTGTAACACTTAATATTAATACGTCCTTTTTAAAAAGACAGTAGGCTGTCTGTTACTAGTCGTGGGTTCGATTCCCACCGGAGACAACTATTTGTGTGACCCATAAATGTTTGTCTCAAGAGTCTGGGTGTTTCTATGTATAATATGTATGTATTTAAAAGTATATAAGTATTAATATCTGTGGTCTGATACCCATAACACAAGCAGGTTATTCCTAGGTTACTTTGGGATCATATAGCGTTGTGTGAGATGTCCGTGAATATTTATTTATTTATTTAAAAAAAAACTAGGGATAAAGTAGGAATGGTGAAAAGTGAGCGTGGTGGGATCAAGCAACATTGTTTAAATTTTCCATTAGTTTCAAACCGAACTAACCAAAATAACATTACGAAAAAGATCATTAAGAAAATGAGACTACACTAACAAAACAGCTGTTACTTCCGCTATAAACGCTTGACCTTAATATCCTTACCTACAGCCATAGACACCTCGTGACGTACAGACAGGCCCATCCATACATCATAAGGAGACAAACAATGTGTACAACCTGCTCCAGAAATACAGGGACACGCTAAATATAGAACACCATGACGTACGTGCGCCGAATTTAGACAAGGCCTAAAGGCATCAAGGCTTTCATAACACAGTGAAAATATAATTATATGCATCACTTTGGAGAATGAAGGATACAATAAATATAAATATTTGTGAACAATCTTACACAGCATCATCTAACCCAAATTAAGCTAATACATATAAGCTTGTGCTATGGGATTTAGACGACTGACAGACATCCCCACTAATATTATAAATGCCAAAGTAACTCTGTCTGTTACGCTTTCACGCCTTAACGGCTGAAGCGATTGGGATGAAATTTGGTTTAGGTACTTTTAACCGACTGCGCCAAAAGAGGGTTATGATTTTACGCGATAACGGCTTCTACGCGATAACGACTTTAACGCGGTCGAAGCCGCGGGGAACAGCTAGTACTCATATTTTTAAATACATAGATACAAATTTTACTTAGAAAACACCCAAACTCCGAAACAAAACATTTGTGGATGACACAAATATTTGGACCGACCCAGGAATCGAACCCAGGAACTCCAGCGCGGCAGGCGGTCACACTACCGGCTGCGTCACAGAGGCAGTCAAAACAATGCGTTACTAGGGAGGCAAAGGAGGGTGTTATGCCGGTAGGTATTTTGTTTATCAGTCTTACTACCTACGTTTGTAATTTTTAAGGATCCGTACCCAAACGATAATAACGTGACGTCATTACTAATACCCTGTTGTGTTGTCCCGAATTACTGAGATTGCTACGCTTAGTTTTCAGACTGTGTCTCAGTCACTAGGCTGTATTTGTTGTTGTATTACACAAGCCGTGCTAGTTAGAAAGCTGAAATGAGCACAGATATTTCTGTTGCTGCTTTAACAGAAAATAATAAAATCTGAAAAAATGTCTAATAAAGGTGCTCCCTCACCGGGAGCATTCGCCTGTAATGTAACAAATTAGATTCGACTTTGAGCATTACGTTACGGCCTGCCTCACTGACCGACGAGCGTTCGCATGTAATGTAACATTTATAGATTCGACTCGAGCATTACGTTACGATGCTACCTCCCTGACTGACTCGAGCATTCGCGTGTAATGTAACATTTATAGATTCGACTCGAGCATTACGTTACGATGCTACCTCCCTGACCGACACGAGCATTCGCGTGTAATGTAACATTTATTATAGACTAGCTGATGCCCGCAGCTTCGCCTGCGTGAAATTTTGTTCTCCTTTCCGAGTCTCATGGGAACTTATTCCCGGGATAAAACTTGTATCATTTCAGACTATAATCTATCTCTGTAGGTGATTACATGATAATTTTGCAATCCAATATGGCCGCCGCGCCGAAATCACAAAATTTCATGATGGGTATCGTTTAAGGGGGTTTTTGGAATGCTGAGTACGAATTTCGGGTTAATTTAGAGATCCAATATGGCCGCCGCGCCGAAATCACAAAATTTCATGATGGGTATCGTTTAAGGCATTGGTTCCTAACCTTTTCAGAACTGTTACCCCTATGGCATGTTAGTGAAACAGATTTTACCCCCAATTAAAAAAAAATTCAAGAAAGCAATTCAGGCAATGAAAAATATCTGAATTTCCGTTTGGTATCCGTCTGGGATGCTTCGTCGTGGACACGATCATACACATTCGAGATCTGACAGAGGAAGCAATATCGCAGAGCGAGGTGGTGATGCCGGTGTCTCTTGACATCGCCATCGCCTTCAACACTGTGGCCTGGAGCTGCGTTAGGGAAGACCTTATTTATCACGGCGTGCCTCCCTACCTCCGTCGAATTGTCGAGGCTTATCTTTCCGAGAGGGCCATAACTTACCTGAGCTGGCTGGGGTCGATTCGGTGAGATTCAGCGGTGTTCCGCAGGGATCGGTTCTAGGACCGGTTCTGTGGAACATCGGGTACGATTGTGTGCTGCACGGCACGTTGCTTAGAAGTGTCGACAAAACGTGTTACGCTGATGACACCCTAGTTACGGCGCGAGGAGCAACGCACCGAGACGCAGCCCTAAAGGCTACGGAAGGCGTTGCTCAAGTTGTGGGTCAAATACGCCCGCTGGGTCTTGAGGTCGCCCTTTACCAATCCGAAGCTCTGTGCTTTCACGGAACTTGCAAGAGGCCACCTGCGGGATCCAGCATAAAGGTAGGGAGCGTCAGCATCGGTACTGAGCCCTCGATGAAGTATCTGGGGTTCGTACTCGATGGCCGATGAGACTTCAAACACCACTTCCGAAGTTTGGTCCCAAAACTGAGGGGCAACAACCGCACTCTCGCGGTTGTTGCCCAACATAAGAGGACCCAACACTCCCTGCAGGAGACTGCCTTGGGATAATGCGGAGTGCTTTACTTTTATAGCTATACGGGGCCCCGTATGAGTGGAGACCTTGACGGCCCGCAATGCGGCTGTACTAGCCTACTTAGCCTACAGAAGGCTATGGCCGTCAAGGTGATAAGGATATCGCACGATCTCAGGGGGACACAGGGAAACCACGGCTGAGTGCCAGCACTGCGAGGAACGCAGCGAGGACACAGCGCTCCACACATTGGTGTAGTGCACAGCATGGGCGCAACAGCTCCAGGTCCTCGTAACAGGTCTGGACTTGGACATTCTCTCGCTGGAGACCATCTCCTGTAGAGACCATGGTCCCATGATCTCCAGTGGGAGTAAGTGGGACACCGCTGCGTCTTTCTGCGGGAGAGAACTCTACCACCCGAGTTCCGCAGTCTTTGGACAGGACGCTGCAGACTTTTCTTCGCCTAAGACTACCGGCCTCCATGATCGGGGGCTGAGGATGGTGGGGGCTTTTTAATTTCAAAATTAACACTTCTTTTATTTTTAACCCCCGACGAAAAACGAGGGGTGTTATAAGTTTTAATAACTGTGAGTCTGTCTCTAAGCAACAGACCGCGCTGCGTCCAATCGTACGCTATGGCTACAGAAGCGGTCCTAGGACCGATCCCTGCCTAACACCGCTGAATCTCGCCGAATCTATCCCAGCCAGCTCGTACGTTATGGCCCTCTTGGAAAGATAAGCCCCGACAATCGACGGAGGTAGGGAGGCACTCCGTGATAAGTAAGGGTCTCCCTAACGCAGCTCCAGGCCAAAGTTTTGAAGTCGATGTCAAGAGACACCGGCATCACCACCTCGCTCTGCGATATTGCTTCCTCCGTCTGGTCTCGAATGCGTATGATCGCGTCCACGACGAAGCACCCATAACGGAAACCAAACGCCGGATAACCATCCGCCAGATCTAGCCCCAAGCGTGTGAAGTGCCCGACGAGGGGCTGTGCAGCGATGTGACTATTACGAACAAGCAGTTTTCATCGTTTTCAGTCATCGGAATTTTTGTCAAACTAGATGAGATCCCGAAAATTCCGGGATCTCGCAGGATTGATATTTCTAATCCTGCGGGATTTTGAATTTGCGATCTCGTGTCGGGTTTGCATTCCCTAGTTCAGATGGTTTTTGGATTTGTTTTCAATGTTACCAGAGTTGAGAAGCCACTCTCGCATCTTAAAGTGGTAGCAAACGGTACCAACATGTTCAGAGTTCTGTTAGCAATGATGGGGTATTCTGAAGCTGTTTTTCGCCAAAATCTACACCTTCTCGCTCCACACTTCACTGAGATTTTACGAACACGAGAGATCGCGATGCCGCGTACCTACCTAGGTATTTGTTTTATACTTACAATCATATTTTTACTCATCTATTTTGGGCATTACCTCTGTTACCCCCATACAATAGCTGTTTTACCCCCGCGGGGGTAATTACCCCCAGGTTCGGAACCGAGGGTTTAAGGGGTTTTTTGGTATGCTGAGTACGAATTTCGGGTTAATTTAGAGATCCAATATGGCCGCCGCCCCAAAATCACAAAATTTCATGAAGGGTATCGTTAAAGGGGTTTTTTGGTATGCTGAGTACGAAATTTATGATAATTTTGCAATCCAAAATGGCCGCCGCGCCACTATCACAAAATTTCATGATGGGTATCGTTTAAGGGGTTTTTTGGTATGCTAAGTACGAATTTCGGGTTAATTTAGAGATCCAATATGGCCGCCGCGCCGAAATCACAAAATTTCATGATGGGTATCGTTTAAGGGGTTTTTTGGTATGCTGAGTACGAATTTCGGGTTAATTTAGAGATCCAATATGGCCGCCGCCCCAAAATCACAAAATTTCATGAAGGGTATCGTTAAAGGGGTTTTTTGGTATGCTGAGTACGAAATTTATGATAATTTTGCAATCCAAAATGGCCGCCGCGCCACTATCACAAAATTTCATGATGGGTATCGTTTAAGGGGTTTTTTGGTATGCTGAGTACGAATTTCGGGTTAATTTAGAGATCCAATATGGCCGCCGCCCCAAAATCACAAAATTTCATGAGGGGGGGATGTAGTGTGCCTTCACGAAGAGCGTTACCTGTGCTCGGGCCCTCCCCGTAAGTAGCGGCGAAAGCGAAAACGCGAAACAAAACACTACCGATGAGTGCCGACAGGGCTAGGGCGCCCCCCCCCCCAAGGCGACGCGTACCGGTATGCCCCCGTCGGTACGACTGCATGCCCACGCGGCGAAGGGGGCCGCCACCCTTCACGCAGCGCCAACTCTGGCGGGATGCGAGGAGCCGAGTGCCGGATAGGCACGTGGAATGTGCGTGGTGGTATGGAAGGTAAGATGAATGAATTGATGGATGTAATGAAAGAGCGATGCCTGGATGTATTGTGTGTCACAGAGACTAAGTGGAAGGGGAGCGGCATCGACGATCTTCCTGGCGGAATAATTGCTTTGTGGTCCGGAGTGGACCAAGAGGATCATGCCAGTAAGGGAGTGGGTGTCTTGCTCTCCTCCCGTTTGGCCTCTGGAGTGAAAGATTATGGATTGGTAGGCCCAAGACTCCTGTGGGTACGTATAAAACTGGGGATCACGAGAGTTTTTTTGGTCGCAGCCTATGCTCCCGTCAGCTCGGCTAATCCCCAAGTGCTCGCGGAGTTCTGGGAATCCGTTAGGGACGTCCTCGATTTGGCTGACGGGAATGAAAAGTTGATCATGTGTGGTGATTTGAATGGATGGGTGGGGACCAAGCGAGATGGCTTCGATGCTGTCCTTGGTCCGTATGGATATAAGAGAGCGAATGATGCTGGTAAGTCAATCTTAGACGTATGCTTGGAACGAGACCTCCTTGTGGCGAACAGTTTATTCCGTCACAAAGATATCCACACGTATACATGGAGACGCAAGGAAGAAAAAAGTGTGATTGATTTGTTTTTTATAGACAATCGTCTTCGACAGGCTATAAGGTATGCAAGAGCCTACAGAGGCCCCACTCTTGAAATGATCACTTCCTAGTGGTAAGCCGGTTTGTTGGTCTTTTCAAGAAGTGGAGGCACTGGCGAGTGCGTGTCCCTTTCGGAGACTATGAAAGGATAAAGAGTGAAAAACTGGAAGATGAAAGCGTAAGGAGTATGTATGTTGGCTTAGTCAGTGAAAGGCTTGCAAACGCGAGCCTTTCCGACTTAGATGTGGATGAATGCTGGAATATTATGAAAGAAAGTATAGTGGATAGTGCAAAAGAAGCATGTGGGAGTGCAAAGAGACATGAACATTCGAAAGGTGATGCCTGGTGGGATGCAGAAGTTCAATCCTGCGTAGCAAGAAAGAAGAAAGCGTGGTTGGATTATGTCTCATCTTTGCAACTGAATGACAGTATGAAAGACACGAAGAAAGAAATTTACCGCCTCTGCAAGAATGAAGCCAAAGCTTTAGTGAAAGAGAAGCGAAATAATAAATATGATTGCGGAAGAGAAGCTGACGAGGAACTTCGAGACGAATACCAAACTCTTTTGGAGGGAGGTCAAGAAGTCTCGGAGCTGTTCGTCAGTTTCCAGAATGGATAAGATAAAAAGTAAAGCTGGGGACATTCTTGCGGACCCCTTAAAGGTGTTAGAGCGGTGGAATGAGCATGGCAGCCTGTCTCCCTGGTTTGACGTCAACATTGGCGTCAGACAGGGTTGCGTGCTGTCGGCTCTGCTGTTTGTCCTGTACCTGGACGATTGTCTTAAGAGAGTAAGATCGATGAATGTTGGATTGCGAATGGGTGACTTACTTGTGAACTGTTTGCTGTATGCAGATGATGCCGTGCTCATAGCCGAATCGCCATCAGAACTGCAGTCACTAGTCACAACGATGAAAGATGATTGTCTAATGAGAGGCTTACATTTGAACGCGGCTAAAACGAAAGTGATGGTATTCGAAAGAGAAGAGGACAGAACGAATGCCAGGATAACTGTAAATGATGTAGTGCTGGAACAGGTGGATGAGTTTGTATTTCTTCGATGTGCATTTAGCAGGGATGGACGGTACACCGCTGATGTAGAAAAGAGGGTAACTGCAGGAAATAGTGTGAATGGAGCGCTAGGCAAACTTTTAGGTACCAAGGCCTTAAGTCAAAAGGCCCAGCTCGCAGTACACAATGCGGTGCTGATACCCACGCTAACGTATGGAAGCGAGAGTTGGGTATGGCAGGAAACGCATGAAAGTAGAATAAACGCGGTCGAGATGCGCGCGCTACGCAAAATCTGCGGAGTAACGCTCGCAGATCGCGTTCGGAATGAAGATGTAAGAAAGAGAGTTGGTCTGAAAGAGAGTGTCGGTGTTAAAGTAAGGAAGGGCATGCTACTGTGGTTCGGGCATGTGGAACGAATGGGAGATGAAAGAATGACAAAACAGATATACAACGCGAAAGTGGATGGACGTAGGAGTCGGGGAAGGCCACGACACACCTACCACGACCAAATTAATCATGTGTTAGTGGAGGGTGGTGTCAAGAGCCGTAGGAACCGACGTGCATGCATGAAAAGAAATATGAAAGTTGAAGAGGCGAGTGAGGTGTGTATGGACCGTGCCGTGTGGCGCTCGGTTCTTTCTGCCTACCCCGCAAGGGATTTGGCGTGAAGATAGTATAGTATAGTATGGAGTACGAAATTTTTGATAATTTTTCAGTCCAATATGGCCGCCGCGCCGTTATCACAAAATTTCATGATGGGTATCGTTTATGGGTTTTTTTGGTATGCTGAGTACGAATTTCAAGATAATTTTGCAAAATTAACCCTAAATTCGTACTCAGCATATCAAAATTCCATTTATACGATATGCTACATGAAATTTTACAACGGTGGCGAGGCAGTCATATTGGATTGCAAAATTTACCTGAAATTCGTATTTGGCATACCAAAAAACCCCATAAACGATATACAACATGAAATTTCACAACAGTGGCATGGCGGCCATTTTGGATGGTAAACGTTAACCTGAAATTCGTACTCAGCATACCAAAAAACCCCTCATACGATATACAGCATGAAATTTTACAACGGTGTAAGGCGGCGATCTTGGATTGCAAAATTGACCTAAGATTCGTACTCAGTATACCAAAAATCCCCTTAAACGATACCCATTATGAAATTTTGTGATAACGGCGCGGCGGCCATATTGGATCTCTAAATTAACCCGAAATTCGTACTCAGCATACCAAAAAAACCCTTATACGGTATCAACATGAAATTTTATAACGGTGGCGCGGCGGCCATCTTGTATTGCAAAATTGACCTTAAATTCGTACTCAGCCTACCAAAAAACCCCTTAAACGATACCCATCATGAAATTTTGTGATAACGGCGCGGCGGCCATATTGGTTCTCTAAATTAACCCGAAATTCGTACTCGGCATACCAAAAAACCCCTTAAACGATACCCATCATGAAATTTTGTGATAACGGCGCGGCGGCCATATTGGATCTCTAAATTAACCCGAAATTCGAACTCAGCATACCAAAAAACCCCTTATACGGTATCCAACATGAAATTTTACAACGGTGGCGCGGCGGCCATATTGGATTGCAAAATTAACCAGAAATGCGTACTCGTACTACTATTTTTTTCCCAAAAGCATTTGACATCTTAGATTGTATGTCCACCTATATTAAATACGGACGAGTATGCAGCCGGCCAGCCCCAATAATATAAAAGCGCACTGATGTTACAAATTGTATCAAAACATTACACATTGTATCATTACAAGGTGCACAAAGCGCATTGATGTTACGAGTTGTATCAAAACGATACACATTGTATCATTACAAGGCGCGCATTGTAATGCTCGATTCTCCTCCCTCACTGGTGTAACCTCGTCTTGTATCATTACAAGGCGCGCATTGCAATGCTCGGTTCACCTCCCTCACCGGCTGTAATTCTCGACTCGTAACGTTACATTACGCGCGAATGCTCCCGGTGAGGGAGCACCTTAAGGGGGGCACCCATAGAACAAATGCGATTTTTGCTGTCACTTGATACAGAACCCACCGTGCGCGAGGCCAACTCACACTCGGCCGGTTTTTTTTCTGTCGTCTTCGTCTTATAGTCTAGCTAGTGCTTTTGAAACTTGCGCAGATAGAGCAATTAATTTATTGGCGCGAGGACTTTTTTTGTGGGTGCGATGGGGCCCTACCACCAACCCCGGGGTCCAAGCCAGCCTCACCTGCGAGTGGTGCACCTGCTGATAAACGGACGAGGTCATGGCGCACAGAAAAGGAAAATTCGAAACTAAACCCTGTACCAACCCGTCTGGCCAGCGTGATACAGTAAGGCCAAATGTCCTCCTATGATGCACACAACCAAACAACGGCCCCCAGTTCCCGGCACTCCCGCTGTTCCCGATCACGGCAGCGGTCGGAGTGACGGCGGGAGGGGGGGTGCTAAGAATCTCCGGGTTACGGGAGGCTGCCATACAAAACTGACCCTGGCTACGTTTAATGGAACTACTCTGCGCCTGGACGAGCGGCTCACCGAACTCGAGGTAGAACTAGGTCGTATTAACTGGCACATACTGGGATTGTGCGAGGTTCGAAGAAAGGGGGAGGACACGCTAACCCTTGCATCAGGCGACCTGTTTTACTTTCGGGAAGGTGACGGAAGACATTCTTCCGAGGGCGGGATCGGCTTTATGGTGAAAAAGGACCTCGTTAGCAGCGTTGTGGAGATCAGCAGTGTTTCGGCTCGGGTAGCATACTTAATACTGAGACTCACCATCAAGTTCACCCTGAAGGTGATACAAGTGTATGCCCCGACCTCGAGCAGCACTGTCGAGGCAGCTGAGACCGTGTACGAGGACATAGCAAAAGCACTACATGGTACTGCCAAGACTCACTACAGCGTTGTGATGGGGGACTTCAATGCCAAAGTGGGAGTACAAGAACGCGGCGAAACGAAGATCGGTCCCTTTGGTGTGGGGCGCAGAAATGACCGGGGCCATATGCTTGTCAGTTTTCTTGAGTCTCAGGGGCTCTTCTTGATGAACTCTTTCTTTAAGAAGAAGCCCCACAGAAAATGGACTTGGCGAAGCCCCGACAAGGTCACAAGGAACGAGATAGACTTCATCATGACGGACAGGAAGTGTATATTTAGAGATGTCTCTGTGATTAACAGGTTCAATACCGGTGGTGATCACCGACTTGTGCGAGCATCTCTGAATTTGGACTTCCGAGCTGAAAGGTCCCGTATGATGAAGCCTACTCTCCGACCTACCACGCTCCAGTTAGCCTCAGGGGCTGAGAGGTTCCAGTTAGAACTTCAAAATCGTTTCGATCTGCTGGAAACCACTGGCAATATTCACGATAAGGCCGAAAATGTGGTCAGGACGCTACAGCATGTGTCCCGAAGGTTTTTGTCCGGAAAAAGCAATAACAGGTGCTCTAAGCTCTCGCCCGAGACTCTCGAACTTATGAGAATAAGACGGGAAACGCCATCTACGCACTCGTCTTCGTCAGATCAGCGGGATCTAAATCTCAAAATCCGAAAGCTGATACGACACGACCTTAGACGGTATAACACCAGTATCGTCGAGGCAGCGATCGAGCAGAACAGGGGTACCAAGGTATTTGCCCAACAGTTTGGAAGACCCCGTCTGACGAAACTGAAGACAGCGAATGGCAGAACCGTGACCTCAAGGTTCGAGATTCTCGAGGAAATTGAGAGCTTTTACAGAGACCTGTATGCATCACGGACAAAAAGGCCGACGGGTCCTACTGATTGTGACCACCGAGCCCCACTATCGCGCCACTATACCGAGGACATTCCGGACATTGACCAGGGCGAGGTGAGGGCGGCTCTCGGGCAACTAAAAAACAACAAGTCCCCTGGGGAGGACGGAATTACAACTGAACTACTGAAGGCGGGGGGGGCTCCGGTCCTCAACGAGCTGACGAGTTTGTTTAATTCCGTCCTCCAACAGGGACAAACACCTGAAGCGTGGAGCGGGAGTGCGGTGGCTCTGTTCTTCAAGAAAGGTGATAAGACCTTGCTGAGGAATTACAGACCCATCTCACTCCTGAGCCATGTTTACAAGTTGTTCTCGAGAGTAGTCACAAACCGCCTCGCCCTTAGGCTCGACGAATTTCAGCCAAAGGAGCAAGCCGGGTTTCGAAAAGGCTTCAGCACCGTGGACCACATCCATACTGTAAAGCAGATTTTACAGAAAACAAACGAGTACAATCAGCCGCTGTGTATGGCTTTTGTGGACTACGAGAAGGCCTTTGACTCTGTCGAAACCTGGGCAGTCCTGGACGCTCTGCAGCGATGTCGTGTAGATTGGCGATATATCGAGGTGTTGAGATGTCTCTACGACAACGCTACCATGACCATCCAGCTAGATAATCAAAAAACCAGTCCCATTGAACTGCGTAGAGGTGTAAGACAGGGTGATGTGATATCCCCGAAACTCTTCACCAATGCGCTTGAGGACATCTTTAAGACACTGGACTGGGAAGGGTGGGGCGTGAACATCAACGGCACGCAAATCTCGCACCTTCGGTTTGCCGATGACATCGTAATTGTGGCGGAGACGCTGGAACAGCTAAGCGGAATGCTGCATAGCCTGAACGGAGCGTCTCGACGTGTTGGACTCGGCATGAACTTGGAAAAAACAAAGGTTATGTTTAATAACCACGTTACGCCGGGGCCAATATACGTCGAGGGATCGAGGCTAGAGGTCGTCCAGGAATATACTTACCTTGGGCAGGTTATTACACTGGGGAAAGGGAACCTGGACAAGGAAATCGCCAGAAGGATACGGTTAGGCTGGGCAGCATTTCGCAAACTGCGTCGAGTCTTCAATTCGCCTTTACCGCAATGCCTGAAGACCAAAGTCTACAACCAGTGCGTTCTACCTGTTATGACATACGGTGCCGAGACGTGGACACTTACAGAGAGGTTGGTCAAAGCTCTAAAGGTTGCGCAGCGGGCTATGGAAAGGGCTATGCTTGGGGTGTCTCTGAGGGATAGACTCCGAAATGAGACTATCCGGCAAAGAACTAAAGTGGTCGACATAGCTCGCAGAATAAGTACATTGAAGTGGCAGTGGGCCGGCTATATCTGCAGAAGAACCGACGGCCGATGGAGCAAACGAGTTCTAGAGTGGAGACCGCGTCTCGGCAAACGTGGGGTAGGACGTCCACCCGCTAGATGGACTGACGACCTGGTAAAGGTCGCAGGCTGGGACTGGATGCGTAAGGCGCAGGACCGTGGATTGTGGCGTAAATTAGGAGAGGCCTACGTCCAGCAGTGGACTGCGATAGGCTCATTTGATTGATTGATTGATTGAGGACTTTTTATGATTGACTTAGCGTATGATATCCTACGAATACTGTAGCACGTATTTAACCCCATATCATTAATGTATGGAAATATTATGCTCTATTTATGACATTTATGATTATTATCCACTCACTCAAGGGAGTAGCATGACTATAGACAGTTTGGCCTACTAATGGCCAAATAATTTTGAAATGGCTTCCGTATTTTCAGTTTAACGATTTCAAACATTATTTCCTCTTTTTATAATAACTTACTAATATTATAAAAGAAAGATTTGGTTATTTGTTTGTTTGTGCATTGAATAGGCTCCGAAACTACTGAATCGATTTGAAATAGTCTTTCACTGCTGGGGAAGCTGCCCTACCACCGGGTGATATTTCATTCCCGTAGTCCCTTGCGAACAATGCTAGTGAAACAGCGTGATGTTCGCTAGTCGTACTAGACTAGTTAGTAATAGATAAAATCTGCCCAGCATATTAGGAAATAATTTAGGTACCTAACTATACAGTTGGATAGAATATATTATATAACTAGCTGTTGCCTGCGACTTCGTACGCTGCATTTTATATGTGATTCTTTAGATTCATAATTATAACTCTTTTATTTATTAACCGATTTACATGAAACAGACACTAAATGTTAAGTGGAGCAAACCGAAACGCAATAAAGAAAATTGCAATCGGTTGAGCGGTTGCTGAGATTAGCGTGCACAAACGTACAGACAAATATATATTATATAATCTGTGGTTGTATGTAGCTAGTTTAGGGAGAAGAAATTAGATATTCCAGCAGGGCCTGATTTACCCATAAGCTAACTAAGCTGAAGCTTAGGGCGCCAGGATAGAGGGGGCGCCTGGCGTTGGGCTCGGCGCTGGGTTGTGACTTACGGTGCTCCCAAAAAGGAGCACACAAACATCTAGCAATCTTAAACAGATTGTATCAACTCGTAACAACGTGTTTAAAATTGTTAGTTAACATTTTGTTACACCAAAGTACATAATAATATTTGGTAATTTAGTGAAAATACAAATACGTGCGTTAAAATTAAATTCCTGCGCGCATCTCCCTGGCAGCGTGGTAGTAAGTACGACAGCTCCACCCTTGTCGCGTTCAAGGCACCCAGGAACCAAAGTGAATGGGTGTCCAGTTTTTTGGCCGGTAGAAGCATACGTTCTGAATGCATGGCCATAAACGCTGGAGTACCACAAGGCTCAGTGTTGTCCCCCACTGTGTTTCTGCTGCATATCAATATGATGTTGTCTATTGACGGCATTCATTGTTATGCGGACGACAGTACTGGCGACACTTGTTACACGGGCCGCACCGGTATCTCTCTGGCTGCAGTGGAAGAAAGCTGTGAACAACTTGTGTTTGAAATCGAGACAGCTCGCAATAGAGTGTCCGATTGGGAAAAACAAAATCTTGTTCAATTCAACCCTACTAAGACACAAGTTTGTGTATTCACCGCAAAGAAAACCCAATTTACTGTAGCGCCATAATTTCAGGGTCCAACTCTCTACTACTCTGACAGTATAGGTATCCTTGGTGTTGACATCTCCAGTGACGTTCAGTTCCGAAGTGATTTGGAGAATAAGGCCAAGCTGGCGTCCAAGCCGCTCGGTGTGCTCAACAGGGCGCGGCGGTACTTACTGCGGCGCAAACACTGCTTCTGTTTAAGTCGCAAGTGCGGCCGCACATGGAGTACAGCTGCCACTGCTGGGTGGGGGCTCCAGAATATCAGAATGAATTGACTGAATTCTTCCGTTCGACTCGGTGCAGAGGCGAGCCATGAAGTGGTCAACGATCCCATGCTTGCAGGTGGTGTGAAACCTCTTTGCGTCACGAGAGACTGCCTCCTTGTGCGTGACCACCGGTACATCTGATGGGCCGTATGCTTGTCTGCCACTTTGGTGTTATAAAAAAAGTGTAAGACCTAAGACGGTGCTGTTGAGACGGTAAAACCGGTCATGGAGGAGTGGCTGGAAAGGCACCATCGCACCAATATTACTGACGATTTAATTAACCCCGCCGAAAAACGAGAAGTGTTCCTGTGTATCTGTGTATGTGTGTGTCTGTCTGTGGCATCGTAGCAGCCCAACAGACGAGCCAATTTTGCGGTTTTCTATGCTGGAAAGCCAATGTGCCGGGGCTATCCCCAGCATATCGGCTTTCGAACCGTTCTCAGCTATAAATTTTGCACTTCCTGAGTTATGAAGGGATTTCACTAAGATTCACTGGTTCGAATTATCGGAAACTGGATGTACCTACCGAGGTACTGTTAGGTACTTTGATGGTATTTTTATCTCGCTTTTTACTGGCTGATGCATCAAGTCATAACTTCATAAGAAGTCTCAGAATCGGGTTTTATTTTATTTTCAAATTAACAAAGAATAACGATTAGGAACTTAGGATCAGCTTACGTAGTCTCTTTTGTAGGTAGGAATTAAATTAGTTGCAGCTGGGGGCGCATATTCATAGCTAGCCTAGGGCGCGCGGAACCCTTAATCAGGCCCTGTATTCCAGTAATACTTAGGTCTCAAGGCCAAACCATCACAATAAAACGCAATGAATCCCCACTTATACGTGTTGTTTTAACTATTGAAATGTTGAAACGGTAAAAACAATGAGACATTAAAATAACTGTAGAACGACCACACACGAACCAGACAATGTCAGAGGTAATTGCTCATTAATCCGGTACAAATGTGGAAGGTTTAATAATCGCTCCACACAGGAGGTATGGCTAGTTTCAGATTGGATAAATATCTACTTACTTCGAGATGACTCCCGCGCTCCGCCCGCGTGATATTTTGTAACCGTTCCGCTTTGACTAAATTTAAAATAGGTATCTTTTTTTTATATTTAGCTCGCCAAATTGACGTTGCCACCAGTCTGATGGAAAGCCGTGACGCATCTAGCTATTGGGGGCCACTACTGACAGTGGTCCTCAAGTTGGCGGCCCTGTGATGAGCCTCTTCACGCTCCTCTTGAAGAACCCGGGATTGTAAGATGAGGGAAACACGTGTGCGGGCAGGTCGTTCCATGTTTTTATAGTTCAACAGAGTAACGATCTTTTAAAATGCTCCGTTCTGGGTCCTATCCGAAGGGATAGTAGGACCCTTGGCGAAGATTTCAAATGAAGTCCGGACTGATACTCTGATGATATTAGGTATCACTCTTAACTCAATCAATGAATCTCATTCGTAATCATTTATTCTAAGAATTAATTGAAGTTGTATTTGAAGACAATTTATTATCTTTGGGTTTATGGAAGTCTCTTTAAGGTTTTCAGGTACCAAAACATCCAGTCTTTTAATCGATTGGTCCTAAAGTTGGAATTTGGCACACTTACAAGGTTTTGGTTTTAGTCTTTTCATTATTTTGCTGACAATAATGATGACATTGACAGTTAGTAAGGTCCTAAACACCATTTGTCGAAATCTTATAATCTTACTAATATTATAAATGTGAAAGTTAGTGAGTGTGGATGTTTGTCACTCTTTCACGCTCGAACGGCTGAACGGATCTGGCTGAAATTTGGTACAGGGATACATTATAGTCTGGAATAACACAAAGGCTACTTTTTATCCCGGGAATAAGTTCCTACGGGAAGCGGGAACAAGTTTTACGCGGGCGAAGCTGCGGGCATCAGCTAGTATGTCATACATTTGCATACCTTTTCAGGGATATAAGCATAGCCGTATGTACTCGTATATATGTACAGAAATTATGTTATCATTCGAGGTGTAACAAGTGTTACACAGCACAAAATGTGTGTCAGCTTTAATTTTTCGCTCGAGGGCGCACGCAGACACGCACCCAATTCTCGAATTATGAATTTATAACGTTTAGGGAGCGCCGCTATTACACAGACATGATATCAAGGTTTTTAGTATTTTGTACTAGCTTAGGAGAGACGCGAATCTGAATTACCGTTTGTCTTTCAGAATTTGATTTGAATATGGATATGGAATGGAAGACGACGATCAAATTACACATACATATAACCAAAAAATAAACCAGAGAAGTGCGAGTCGGACATGCATGCGGAGGGTTTCGTACCGAAAAGCGGCATAGTTACCTTTGTTGTAACTGTTTGGTTATCACCGTTCATGAGTTAGCCTGGTGAATGGTGGACGAATAGCTAAGTCTTAGTACTTGGGTCCGATTTTCATCCTTTGGATACGGAACACGAAAAGGAGTAGAAAAAAAGGAGGAAAGAACTTTCACAGCCTTAATAGAATTAAAGTTTTGAAGTCAAACTTCTTTAGGCGCGACTAGGGAGTAACTCAGATTTTTTTCTGGCGGAAGCAACGCTTACTATTCAAAATTCAAATGAATGATATTAATATAACATTTGATGCCGTCAATGGCAAAGACGTTTTACTTCAATCGCGCGTAAAGGTTACACGCACACACTTTTTTTATACTTAGCTTGATACACGAATGTAGAGCTACCGGATTGACATTCTTGTATCTTTTGAACGAATCTTAAAGCCAAGAGAAAGCAGAAGTTTTACAACATTGAAACACCCACCTGTATCTCTGGTTACGTCAAAAAGTTTCGCCTGCAAATGTCGGCCTGGTGGCGCTCCTTTCGCCAGGAACAAGCTGCCTCGGTCTGCTGACGTCAGCAGGCACACGTTCACCAAGATCTGGAGACAAGAGATTACTTATTATAGTGTGACCGTCTATGTGACCACTTTGTGACATTTATTTGAGCGTTTCCGTGCTTCGGAAGGCACGTTAAGCCGTTGGTCCCGGTTGTCAGTAAAATGACAGTCGTTAAGCCAAGGTGAAGGCGCGGCGCCAGCGGCGGCGGCGGCGGAATCAACAGCAGGCAGTCACAACCTGCGCCTGTTCATCTCAACAGCTCACCACCATTTACGCGGGACAAATTCTAAAAAGGTGAAATGTGGGCATTAATATGCCTCTGCCTGCCCCTTCGAAAACTTTAGTTGTAGGGAGTTCTCTAATCGATACTAAAGTCGAAAATGTAACTTAAATGTTTCATGTCTGTCTGTCTGTATCCCGAATAAGTATCACGCTGAAACTACTCAATCGATTTGAATGATACTTGGCACAATCTGAGTTTATGATCCGAGGAAGGTTCTAGGATACTTTTAATCCCGATATTTTGTGCGGTTCCTTCAGGAGAGGGGATGAAAGATAAAATGGTTTGTTCCACACAAGTTTCAATATTGAGGGTTTTGTAGTTCAGAAATTAGAGTCGTCTCAACTTTGGCTAAACCTAGAATTCAAGGGTTCCTTCGAATGTGAGGGTAAATCAAAACTGGCGTGTGGGCTTAATCACAAAATAGGCTATTGCAAAATAATTCAGCCTGCGCCGAGCGAAGGCGTGAACTGAATTGTTTTAGAATAGTCTTAATCTTTAACCTCTTTTATGATTTAGCAAACAGGTCAGTTCCACACGCTCCTAGGAGTCTGATGAAGAAATACCTCTTCTTTCATACACCTTATGTGACGTAAACGAAATTGCGAGGGTCAGCTAGTTAATTAATATATCTTAATCTTTTCTGGATCATTCATTCTTATCCTTATTCCTACATCTTTTGTAGATAATTATTGTCAGATAGGTCGCAAACAAACCCTTCAGTAATTCACGTTTTAGTTAGGGACAGGGTACTTGCGCAGTGGGATATAAAAATAGCCCATCCCGAGTTATAGCCGGGATTAAGGCGCCTTTACGGTCTCTTACTTTGCTTTACAGCGCCATCTCGTGGGTGTCATTGAAATAAATAGCGTTCAGTGTGGTAGATAGGTATACATTTGACATAGTTTCCCGATTCTTTAAATAATATCTAGGGAAAAGAGGAAAAGTAAACAATACTTATTCCAAGTCTCGGCATTGAGCATACACTAATATCAGAGTTAAAACTACAGTAGAGTTAACGCCTACAGTATGGGGTTCTTCAAAAGGGGTCTTAGAAGGTTTTTACAGGGTCGGCAGCGCGAGTGTGGCACCTCTGGTGTTGCAAACGTTCATAGGCTGCGGTGACCACCGGTCCTTCTGCCATACGGCCGTATGCTTGTCTGCCACCTTAGTGGTATAAAAAAAACTACCAAGTCCATTCGAATGTTGCTTTTCGGAGCAGTTGCCCTAGATAGACGAGGTGATGCTGTGATCCGGCTGCTCGAGGTGTGCTCTGGTCTGTCTGCTGACTCAGTTGGGTTAGGACGAAGCGGAACACCGCGGTGGTAAAGTGGGGCAGGACATCAGGACCGCGACACATAGCTTCTGTAACCCCCCGTGACAGTACTCTGTAGTCAGATAAGTAGGACCAGGCCCCGAATGGTTTTAGTCAGTTTGAGGGATGACATCCGCGGGAACTAGAGTCTAAGCAGCTTTATATAGCACTTATCATGAAAATTAACATCTGTTGAAATTCAGATATTACAACATCTGCTAGAAACTTTGAATTAAGAAGTTACCTCAGTCCCCTGAGCGAGGCCGCAGTGGCGGCCGTGGGTCTGTTGGGAGTCCTGGGACATCCTTCCGAGGGCTTACCCGGGGCTCCCAACCATAGGCTGTTGGGCCTAACGTGAGGTTTTTTTAGTCGGTAGGAGTCCGGCATAACATCCATGAAGATTTTCCCTCACGTTAAACAAAAAAAAAAAGTAGGTAGGTACCTCAAAAATATAACATTTTCAAAGTTGCTTGTAGCAAAATGTTGTTTTAAATCTTTAACAGTTTTACTTTAAAATAGTATTGTCCATAAACCGGAGAGCTGGATTAGACGGGATGAAACCGTTTTGTTTGAAGGAGTCCACGTGGATTTCAGTAAATAACTTACCTTATTTACAAGGGAAAAACCTGCAGTATTTTAGAAAATTTATTTTAATCAGGTTTATTTATTTACCTTCATGTTTTTTTTTGCATTGAACTATGACATTGCTCCCTTTCACTAGGATAAACTGTCTTGGAAAACGTATTTGGGGTTTGTTTCCACTAAAAACCTTCCTTGAGGAAGCTTTAATAAAATAAAAACTTTTGCTATCATATGAAACTGAAAAACCTTTATTCATAACGACGGTCATAAAGTAACACGTCTTTTAAACGTCAAAATGATTGCTTCTACATTTATACCAAATTCACAACTTAATAGGTAGAGCTCGAGAGAAAAGAACCTGGCAATGGCATAGCCTGGAAGTTAAAAAAAAAGAAAATAAGTGGCCTTGTTTATTTTTTTATACCACTAAGGTGTCAGACAAGCATGCGGCCCACCAGAAGGACCGGTGGTCACCGCAGCCTATGAACGTTTGCAACACCAGAGACGCCACACTCGCACTGTCGACCCTGTAAAAACCTCCTAAGCCCCCTTTTGAAGAACCCCATACTGGCACTCATTTTCTTTTGTTTAAAATTCCAGTAAAAGGTGATTAAATTAGGACTAATCATTTAACAATTACAGTGGTGCAGTTTTCAAAACAAGTAAGTCTAGATAAAACAAAATCTGTTTTAAAAGATCAATAGGTATATTTTTTTAAACAAAATTCGTCTACTACAAATATTGGTAAAAGTCTGGCTCTGTGTAATAGATATATTAACTTAAATCTGTATGTTAATAATCGCTCTCGAAGTCTACTACTCTCTCTAAGATTTAAGTTAAAATTATACAAAGAACCCATTAATTTTTCAAAAATTAAATTATAACTTAGACGACGGGGAACGAGAGATAGGAATTAAAATTGCAAATTGTTTATCCGTTCACGAACAGAGCTACAAAGCTAACTTAATGGTAACTTAGTAAACTTATACCGCTAATGCTATTTGCTTTAGTCGCGTTTGTGTTCAAGTTAAACGCGCTAAGACAACAACGATGTATAACTTGAAATTATTGATGGGATAATAAGTAGGTTTGTAGTTGGCAAGTTAGTTAAATATGTAGGTAGACCGAGAAAACGCAGTGAACAACATTTTACAATCAAAATTAATATTTCAATCAGCCTAATGGAAGTCTACTGCTGTACGTAGTGCTTTTAAAGTGCAGTAAATTTCACGTCCAGTACTTAACTCTTACCGACATTTCCAGGTCACCGATCCATTTGGCATGGGGCTCGTCCTACCCAACGATTACCAAGCCCTAAGATGAATTTAATAGAGGCAGTTTAGTACCTCTACATCAAGGCTTTAACGTGATAAAAATTCTACATGGATGCTAGGACTCCTTCTGACTAAAAACCACACGAATCCTACCTAACAGCCTACGGTTGGAAGCCCCGGGTAAACCCTCGGAAGGATACCCTAGGTAGGACTCTACAGCTAGGCTTTGGGGCATAAAATTGTATTTCATAGTTTATTAAGACTGGTAATAACCATAACTACTCTTATTTATCAAAATATTTAGCAGCATAGGTTTACCTCGAACATTGTGACTTAATAATGTCCAGGATTATTGGCAATGTTGGTCTTACTTCAAGGCAAGCCGCATACGAAATAGAGGACCGGGGCTCCAGACCAGATGATTGAGTGCAACCAGGTCTGAAGCTTGGATAATGCTGATGATGATTATCCAAAACAGGTATTGCAAGATCTCCGTCGGTGTGTTCGACTGACAGTAACAATTTGTGCGGCGGGACACGATATCATACCTATATTTTAGTTAGGGTTTCGTACAGAAAGTGTAAAACGGGGAACCTATCACCACAGATTAAATATTAGTTACATTATTACAGAGACTTCGCTGTACGTATCTGTATGTCTGTCACGAGGTTGTATCTCATTAACCGTTACACACAGACAGCTGAAATTTGAACAAATTATGTATTTCTGTAGCTGCTGTAGAGGAACGAGGAAAAAAGAAAAGAGGGGGTTCTCCAACAAGGAGGGAAGAAGTTCCATCCTTTTGAGGGCTTACTTCGGGCTCCCAGCCGTAGGCAGTAGTTACGTGTGGTTTTTAGTCGATAGGTCCGGCATAGTAGGTATCCATGCAAGATTTTTTAACGATAAAAAAAAATCTCATAAAACAAACGTGGTTTTATTACCGTTTTTTTGTACGAAACCTTCCGTGAATAAGGTTAAACCGCACTTGGCCGGTTTTTTATTCATTTTGCTATTGGAGAGGTTGATGTGGGTTGTAACCCTTTTCAAGAGGACAGACGCAATACCTTTGCGAAACAAGTTAAAAAGTACTTTTCACCTTTCATAATGTCTTTGTATAATAAAAGCTTTCACATTTTTTTTTGAAAATTTATTGATCCTGTTTTACCGATAAGGTGGGTATACATAGACGGTTCTTGCATTGACTGCAGCGCGAATGTAGCGTCTCTGGTGTTGCCAATGTCCATAAGCTACGGTGACCATTTTTGGTACCTACAAATAAAAAACCAGCCAAGTGCGAGTCGGACTCTCGTACGGAGAGTTACTTACCAAAAAAGCGGCTAAAATCACGTTTGTTGTATGGGTGCCACTTTTAATACCCCCTTTTTTCAATTTTTTTATATATTTGTTGTTAAATCCATCCCGAGGGTTTCGTAAGAGGCGACTAAGGGAACACTTTTGCAAAAAGATCCAGTGCGTAAAGAAGGAAAACTAAAAAAACCCAGCTGTCAGTAGGTAAATTGACAATCATTAAGCCAAGTTGAAGGCCTTATGGGCGGCTTCAAATATTTCAAAAGCGGGTCGCGGCGACCTGCGCCTGTCCATTTCAACACGGCAATATGCTCACCACCTATTGCATGGGATATGAAACTGTAAGGTGAAATGTGGGCGTATACTCTGCCTCTGCCTACCCCATCGGGGATAAAGGCGTGCCTATATGTATGTATTTGTTGTAATAGCGAAAACAGAAATACATAATCTGTAAAAAATTAACTCTCTAGCTATCGCGGTTCCTGAGATACAGCCTCGTGATGGACAGACAGACAGTTTTCAAACTTAATTTAAACGCAAAATAAAGAGCTGGTGCCTAATTACAACTTGTCGGTTCTAAGTAGATTAAGGGATTAAACGCGGTCCTGTTGGCGACAGACACCTGAAAATGTATATTTGAGGCGCAAACAGCCCGCGTATTCACAAATATTTTGAAATACCTGGGAAAGAAATAAAAAATACGCATTGCGTAGTATTTTTATCAAACTTTTGCAGCTGCAGAATATAATAAGTGCGAGTCGAATTTGCGCACAGAGGGTTCCGTATCAAAAAATGGCAATAATTTTGTTTGTCGTATGGGAGATTGTCCCTTTATTATTTTTTTTTTTGTTTTTAGTATTTGTTACAACAGAATTCCCAACACGGTTCCTGAGATACAGTCTTGGGACGGACAAAGAGACAGACGAACTCATGAATGGAGTCTTGTTTTAACCCTTGTACTACCCGTTCGCTCTAACTTTGCCGCTGTCGTAGAGGCGTATACCCGAATTGTTAATTAGACGAAGTAAATTGACAGTAATTAATGTCACTTAGTCATAGAAAATACGCAACATTGTATGAAGAAGTGACATTAGTTGCTGTCAAATTACTTCATCTCATTAAAAATTCGACTTTAGTATGGAGCCGAGCGGCAAAGTTAGAGCGAACGAGCAGTAATGCGAAATTATTCAAATCCTTAAACATATTTTAGATGCTATACTACCCGTTCGCACTAACTTTGCCGCTGGCGAACGAGCAGTAATGCGAAATTATTCAAATCCTTAAACATATTTTAGATGCTATACTACCCGTTCGCTCTAACTTTGCCGCTGGCGTAGAGGCGTATAGGCGAATTGTTAATTAGACGAAGTAAATTGACAGTAGCTAATGTCACTTCGTCATACAGCAACATTGTATGAAGAAGTGACATTAGTTGCTGTCAATTTAGGTACTTCGTCTAATTAAAAATTCGACTTTAGTATGGAGCCGAGCGGCAAAGTTAGAGCGAACGAGCAGTACCTAGTTAGTTTTTAACCGATTTCAAAAAAGGAGGAGGTTCTCAATTTGTCTGTATGTTTTTTTTATACTTAAAAACCTACACTAGACAGGAATGCGACTAACAAAATGGCCGAAAAAGCTGTAACACTAATCAGTTAATTTATCTTCAACGCGTTTATAAAGCTAATAAACATGAACGAGCTATTGTCATTGTAATTTAAACAGCTCTTTTATAGCCAACATCTTTAATTCATATTTTCGACTAAGACGATTTCAGGATTTACTTGATTGTAAAAGAACTATATCAGTAGCGAAGGGTAAGAGAATGAAGGTTATTAAGGCATTTTGGTACACCTGAATAATAGTAAAAAACCGGCCAAGTGCGAGTCGGACTCGCACACGGAAAGTTCCGCACTAAAAACGGTAAAACATCACGTTTGTTTTATAAGAACCCCTTAGGTAATATTGTTTTTCGGTATTTGTTGTTATAGCGGCAACAGAAAAACGTAATCTGTAAAAATTTCAGTTCTCTAGCTATCACGGTTCCTGATATACAGCTTCATGGCAGACAAACGTCTGTCTGTCCGTCACGACAGACGGACAGCGAAGTCTCAGTAATAGGGTCCCGTTTTTTACCCCTTAGGTAAGGAACCCTAAAAAGTAGGCAAGAATCGGTCGGACGCTCCCACCGAAGGGTTCGTACAATGTTTTCAGGCACAAGTATAGTTCAGGAATCAAGTAGGTATCTATCGCATTTTTAAATGGCATGTATTTAAATCGATATCTGTTTATTCCCTTTTTCCGAACAAAATATTTCAAAGTTAAATCAAAAATACTGACTTGCACACTAATTAAATCACTCATTTGAATTTTAAGATCATATTTTTTATGGTTCACATAAAAACGTATATTTTTCAGATTTTTTTCATCTTGTAGAATAATGACGGTATTACGAGCGAGTGTACAAAAAGATACATAATTATTTTTCCGACAAATATTTTCAAACGATGTTACATTGCTCTGTACAAACGAAGTTTAAATTAACACCGCACAGCTGCCCTCTTTAACGATCCACCCAGAACATACACACAGTTCAACAAATACAGACCTTTCAACCATAGTAAAATTAGAACTTTATTTCTTGAGCAAGCTTTGTGCTTTACTAGTGTATGTATTTTGAATACAATTTTTATCTGTACATTTATTTCAAGAGTACTGAAAGAAAACGCGCGGATATAGAATATTGATCATGAAAGTCATAAGTTACAGCATTTTTTTTACGTGGAGGAATGACCTACATGGGCGCTATGCCAGAATCCTTTCGACTAAAAAACTTCACCTATCCTGTCTAACAGCCTACGGTTGGGAGCCCCGGGTGAGCCACCGTAAGGATACCCCAGAACAGCCAAAGAGAAATGGTACAGGCCTACTGATCACAATCATTCATGAATCATTTGACTGGCCTCATGGTCGACTGGTTAGTGTGCCTGACTACGAATTCAGGTGTCCTGGGTTCGACCAAGGAGATTTCTCTTTGTGAGATGAGCACATTGATTTGTTCTAAATTACTTAAGCGGTTTAGGCGTGAAAGCGTAACAGACAGACAGTTACTTTCGTATTTATAATTTTAGCAGGAATTTATTTATTACTCAGAAGAGTTGAACCCAACAAGAAGTCAAGACTTCATTTCTATTATTTTATGTAAGTGCAAATCCAAAACACTCCAAAAACAGCCATTTTCTTACTGGATTTATCGCTGGCCGTCGAAGTTTGACAGTTGTCCGTCAAATATATGAACTTTATCTCTACATACTTACATTTTAACTGTGTCAAATTGCAATTTCATTCGTTAGCTAAATTTTTATCAAAAAACGCGTGAGCGACAGGTGGTAGATACTGAGAGATCGTCAGAGCCACAAAAAAAGTACTCCATTCACTCCAAAAAGTGCTCCGCTCACTCCATAACCTTGCCAACTTAGATGCCGTGCACTATACCTACACTATGTTACCAATTTTAGGTCACAAATCAAAATAATTTACTGCCATACTTGTCCAAATACTAAACAAAGCATTAAATCCACAGCACCGATCGATACACAAAGGTGAACGCAACAGATTTACGGCGAGTATTGATCTTAACTGCAAATAGAACCACTGTGCTTCCTATTGCGAACTCGCTGTATTACCTACTGCTGAATTTGAGCTCATAAAGTTATACTACGTCTATAAAAAATGGATTCAGAGGCGTGACTGTTAGATAAGGCTTTGCAGCTATTTTCTTTGTAGTATTATGAGCATTCAGTTTATGAGAAAGGATTATTTAGCTGATAGTTTTTGGAAAAAAGTTGTCCGTTGCGATGGCTGACAAAGTTTGTATCAGGGAACCTGGAGGTATCTTTCCGGCGTACCTGTAGCCCTAGGTAGATGGAAGGTCACCACAGCGTGTGGTAGATACAAATTCGACATGGCATTTGGTGGGCTGTATGCTTGTCTGCCCCCGTAGTGGAATAAAAAAGAGCATGCATGAAGATTTCCACACGTAAAAAAGACAAAAGTATTCCAATGCGGCAGCTACCTTTTTAAAATCTGTAATTTGACTTTTAGGTCACTTTGGTATTCAGGGACTTTCCCTGGTTTTATGCTGTTCACCCTGATAATGAGAGCTTTCTTACTGTCGTGATAGTATAAGACCTTACTGGAGCAACTAGACTTTCTGAATCTGTTTTTATTCAAAGATTAAAGCAGGACCTGTTCCATTTCCATCTCTTGAGGAAATTCAAATCCAAATTCTGAGGAAGCAATTGAGTTGAATAAAATGATCTCACAGTAATATAGGTGCATCTTTTCTTATACATTAGTTGTAACTAGGTACAAGCTACAATAGGACGACATATACATTATGTACAACTAAGTAAATAGAATACAAAGTCCTTAATAAATAAAGAAAAAAAAACCGGCCAAGTGCGAGTTGAACTCGCCCATGAAGGGTTTCGTAGCAGCAAGTAACATAATATAAAAGTTCTTATAGTTCGTTATAACTTTGATTGATGTTTTAACACGTTCGCAGTGGTAGTGATTTTTCTAACCGAAAATTGCGGTTTATGATGTATTAAAAAAAACTAGCAGCTCTATCTCGTTCAAACCAATTTTCGTTAGTAGTTTTTATGGCAATGTACATCATATATTCTTTTTAGATTTATCATTCTCTTAGTTTAGAAGTTAGAGGGGGGGGGGGGGGTGGCACACATTTTTCCACTTTGGAAGTGTCTCTTGCTCAAACTATTCACTTTAGAAAAAAAATGATGTTAGAAACCTCAATAGTATTTTTGAAGACCTATCTATAGAGTAGAGTATGGGGTTGAAAAAAAAAATTGAGTTTCAGTTCTGAGTATGGGGACCCCCAAAATTTACTGCAATTTTTCTAGTTTTATATAAGAATCTTAATGCGGTTCACAGAATACATCTAGTTACTAAGTTTCAATAGCATAGGCCTTATAGTTTCGGAGAAAGGTGGCTGTGACACACGGGCAGACAGACAGACAGATAGACATGACGAATCTATAAGGGTTCCGTTTTTGCCATTTGGCTACGAAACCCTAAAAATCTCTGTCTATATTTATCGTCATTTTACTAAAATGCCCACGTACCTTATGACAAAGCACATCAATGTCGAGCTCGTTGGCCACGTCTTTGATGAGGTCCATAAACAGGTCCGCCTCATCGAGCTGCTTCTGCGCAGACCCACTTGGAGACCGCGATCTCTGGAACAAACACACAGGACTGTTTTATTGGTCAATGTCAGAGTTGAAGGTTTACAGAAATGTGGAAAGATTTATCCTTGAGCAGGTTATCTTGAGCAGGACCCGAACCCGCATTTTCTGTCTAGCCGGACAGACGCTTAGCCAATTAAACTATGAAACCTTACTAGAAAATGATGAATTTATTCACCTCATACGTCTTGGGGCGATGTAAGACATTAGATACGGGTTCGACTCTTGCTTTTGATTAGTTAGCGTACCTAGCTTACCTAGTTAGTACCTACTCTCTTTTTTTACGTGAGAAACGTCCTACTGGGATGCTATGCCGGCCTCCTACCGACTAAAATCCACGCGTATCCTACCTAATACCCTACGGTTGGGAGCCCCGGGTAAGCCCTCGGTAGGGTGTCCCTAGGACTCCCAACAGACCAACGGCTACCACTCTGCATCCTCACCTTTTCGGGTGCTACTGCTATCCCACGTCTTTGGGGGATTGTTCGGGTGCTATCCCGCTTCTTCTTTGGGGCGTGCGTGAATCTAGATTCATACTTAATAATTGCTATTCAAAATTACTTCTAATGTCTCAAATTTCTATTTATTTCATACTCGTCTTATCAAGATAAGACGGCTCCTAATGGGTTACCATTTACCAGTTACCATTTTTATTTAGAAAGGTAATGTTCCAACACAGATAATGTACGAAAGAGCGCTTTTTTGCTGTTGCCAGCTCTACATTGTAATAATTTTAAAATGAAACGAATAATTTGGAAGCTTGTCCAAAAATATGGTTTTATTTAAACAATAAAAATACACAGCATTTTGCAACTCCTGCTAGTGTGGTCAAAATAAAAACATTCCATTTCATTCAACAATAAGTAAGATATACGGAATCAAAAATGGTATTCACTTATTCAGTATTTTCACAGTCAAATGTTCGTTCAGTAAACACCATTCAGTCGTGTAAACACTCATGAGCATCAAAGGGGTTACATTGAGATAGCTACAGCCAGCTACAGCCGTTTTCCGCAGAAAAAAAAACATCATATTTTGCAAGTCAAGTGTACAAAAGCATTTTGTGGATCCGGGTTCATTTGAAACCACTTTTGTTTTTGTTTGTTTTAAGTTTGTATGTGGTTAATTTTGGGCAAGTTGAAAACATGTTTGAACATTGTATTTGGAACACAATAAAGTGAAATTTTGTTAAGGCTTGTTAGTTAGTAGGCTGAATGAAAATTTATTTTAGTAGGCACCTATTCGAATGGTCAATTTTTTAAAATTTGTAAACTTAAATATAATAAAGAGGTAACGTTTGTGAGTTTGCGAGGTAAGTTTGTGAGTTTTTGACGTTGTATCGGGTAATCTCTGGATCAACTGAACCGATTTTCAAAATTATTTCACCAATAGAAAGCTACGTTATTGTGGAGTGTCATAGGCTATAAATCATGACGCTACAATGAATAGGAGCTGAGCAGCAATGAAACATGTAACACAAACGAAGTTGTCAGGATCAGCTAGTGTTTTATAACATTTAACTGCTTTTTCAGTCAGGCTAGTGGTGGTGCCGAATGCCATAAGAAATATTATAACTATATTATTATAAAAGTTCAAAACTCAATTACTCTCTAACGGCTGAACGGATCTGACTGAAATTAGGTAAATGGATAAATTGCAGTCTGGAAAAACACATAAGTATCTACCTATTTATCTCTGAAATTCGCTCCCACGGTATGCGGGAAGGGGCAGCAGTGGTCATATGTGTCAAAAATGTATGAAGTGGAGAGAAAATTATAACTAAATGGACCTTTGAACTTTGATACAAAGTGGAACTAGGCATTTCTTTAGCTGAAAATAACCTCAATGCGAAGCCCTTGCGGGGCTCTATTCATACATATTTTAGTATCGGAGAGCGAAAACCACAATAAAGGCCTTTGCAACGTTTTACAAGGAACTCCCAAATGGATGAAAACTATTTGCACTGACTTTTCATTTAAATGAATTCAAGATGGCCGGTTTTACCGTACTTATGAATAGAAATGAAAATGTTCTATTTAAGTTTTAGAATTGTTATAAATGAGTTTATTGTGGTTTGATAAATAGAACGTTTCTTATTATCCGCGACGGAAAGGAGACGTTTGAGGTGAGAGGTGTGTGTGCAAATCTATGTTGCCATTTTCCTCCAAAACTACTAGTCCGATTTTGATGCAGTTTTCAGCTATGGATTTAAGTTTGATTTGTGGTTCTTAGATAGAAATTGCTGTAACAAGTCATCAGGAGGCGCTGCAGCAAATACATATTGCCAATTTTTCTCCAAAACTACTAGTCTGACTATTTCTACTTAAGAATACATCTCTATACTCACGCCTTTACTCCGGAAGGGGTAGGCTTTTAGTTTTTGCTGAGCCTATTGTCGTATTGAAATGGTTGAGGCGCAGGTTATGGCAACCCGCATGTAAACTCTTTGAAGTTATCAATGACTTGACGTCGAAAAGATCAAGTCAGTCGAGAGGCATGGATAATAACTGAAAATAAAAACCATTAGCAAGTACATACCAAAGCACTTTTAATCGTTTTCACCAATTAAAAAATCTTGAAAGGACTAAACAAAGAACTTCGCCAAGTAAAAATCGACTTTACGGAGTAGCAATAAAGTCGCTTATTGAATTAAGTGTAGATGAAGATATTGAATAAAATTGAGAATGTTTTTTGAAGTGAAAATTTATTTTCTCTTCGAAGTTTCGAGAAGAAATGTTTGGGCCCATTAGTGAAGTTGATGATATCGCGAAAATAAATACTTTTGCTCTTAGCTCGTAAAAACTTTCTGAAGAACTTTTAACTTTCGTTTTACTTGAAAATTTGGATTTTCATGTTTATTTTAACGATACCCTTGACAGCGTTTTTTATAGGTACGCGACACATTTTTTTTGTTAACGTGAGGAAAGTCCTACATGGATGCTATGCCGGACTCCTAACGACTAGAGACCATACGTATCCTACCTAACAGCCTACGGTTGGGAGCCCCGGGCAGGTAAACCCTCGAAAGCGTACCCCAGGCCTTCCAAGTATACTCACCACTATTTTTGAATAAATACAGAAAATTCCCTCTAAGATGGTCATGCTAGAAAACACAGATAGGTATCAGATCTGATTTCTGTGTAGAAATTAACCTCTGCTCAAAGCGTGTTAAATTTTTATTGCCAGCTCGTCATAATATGCTGTTCTCTGAGAATTTTAAACTTTAGTTACTTGGGAAAATCTTGTTTTATTGAAGTAAAACTTCTTTAGGCGCGACTAGGGAGTAACTCAGATTTCTTTTTCTGACGGAAGTAACACTTACTACCTATTTGAAACTTCGAATGAATGATATTAATATAACATTTGATGCCGTCAATGGCACAGAAGTTTCACTTCAATCGTGCGTAAAAGTTACACGCACACACTTTTTCTAATACACTGGAAAGAGATAAGAACAGAGGTCTTACGGACTGAAAGAGTGGTCTTCAATCGCAAACTTGGCCATGGCTTCTTATCAGCCGGGCGGCATTTATTTTTACCAGCAGTTTAATGAAAAATAGAACTAGTTAGGCCATTAGGTATAATTTGAATGAACCTATTTTAGGTTTATGAACATATTGTATAATTCTATTTTTAACCTTTTTGATGCCAACTCAAATGACTTCGGCCCTGGATTGAACCCCAAAATAGAAAGGAATTTTCAACCTTAATTTATTATTACATTGAATAAAATAATAGTTTAGAGTTTAGACCATTGTACCCATTTTAATTAAAACACTCCCGCCCCACGCCCCGCATTGTAAAAACATGATTACGTAAAATATTTTAGTCACGTAGTTGGCGAAAATTCGTGGAAATATGAAATTCAATCTGGTACCTACTAAATTTGACTTTGGGTGGTTTTATCGGGAACACGAATGTATTTATCAACGCGAGCGTGGAAGGGGAACTCCCTAGGTATGTCATGAACTTCTTTGTTTTGACAGAGTCCGTACTTTTAACTTTTGAGCTAATTAGAGCTATAAGGACCTACCATGATCTCTTGATAAAGAATTTTTTTAGTTGAAAAGACAGAACCATCAACGGAAAACTAGCAGTACATGAAGCCTTCAATTTGGCTTATCGACTGCTGTTTACTGGCAACTTGGACCAAAGTCTTAACGTGCTTTCCGAAGCACGGAAACGCTCGCAAATAAATGTCACAAAGTGGTCACGTGGTGTTCACCCATCCAAGGACCGGCCACAGCAAATGTTGCTAACTGCAGTGATCGTTTACTGAACAATGAGTCCGGGGCCACGAGCGGTAAAAAAAGCTCAATCTCAATAGTATGAATATAGCTCATTTCTTAGTCAACCAAGAAATCTCCCCCACCAGGCGACCCCTACTACATGTCTAGGTGAGTGAAATGTCGCATTCTGTAACGTCTACAAAAATCTATAAATATCTATTGAATTCAATCGTCAAATAACGTACCCAAGCATTGTGAGACATGTGTATCACAGTCACGAACTAACTTTATAGCCGCCTATAGACGTCGCCGGGATTGAGGCAGAAAACAATATAGATCAATTTCACCTAGATCGTAAACTTTACCTTTTTTCCTATATAAAGACGGTTACAAAGGTGGAGCCACCCTAAGGTCTTAAGGGAAATGGCACACGTAAAGCGCAATATACACTATATTGTGACGGCATACGACGTCAGTATGTTAGGTAGGAAAATATTTTTTTCGTTATGTTTAACTCGCCAAATTGACGTCGCCACCAGCCTGATGGAAAGCCGTGGCGCACCTAGCGATGGGGGCCACTTCTGAAAGTGGTCCTCCAGTTGGCGGCCCTCTTTTGATGTGCCTCTTCACGCTCCTCTTGAAGAACCCGGGATTGTAAGATGAGGGAAACACGTGTCCGAATTATGTCCGAAACTGTTGAATGGTCTCATCATCGTAGTAAAAATAGTTGCACCTGTATATATATTCTTCTTTTTATTTTAGTATATTCATTTGCTTATAGACTCAGAACTGATTTTGGAGCCTAAAACGCCTTTATTGGCTACTAGGAGCAGTGTATGGTTTGTAACTTTTGTTTAATATTTTTGGCATCGGATGAGAGCGAATATTGTCTGAATTTTCAAACCCAAAAAAGGCACCTGCGTCGACGCCGCGTCCGTTGGAAAGTCAGTGAAGTCACCAACTAGTCTGCCGTCGTCGCTTAATACAAGTCGAGATCCACGAGTCACGGTGCGCAGTATTCATTAAGGGAGCAGAAACCATAAAGTTTATATCGTCTTACTGTCCACGTCATATAACGTTCCGTTTTGTACTACCGACCGCTATGAGACTGGGTACTCATTACACAATCCGATATTGTGTACATACATTCATATTCCGAATGACGTTCTAGTTAACACCATCTGCATATCAAAATTTTTCGAAAAATGTGTATTTACTTTTTTTTACTGAAAGAACTAGTTAAAAGTCACTGTGAAAGTCGTCTCTACATTTTATTTAAGTGCTTCTTAAAAATCGGTTGAGAAATTGTTCTACAGCAAAGCCAATATTTCACCTAAACCAAAAATCGCCGACGTCAAAAATCTTAATAGCTGCCATCGACATTTCACAGCATTTTTTTTTGACACAGCTTTCAAGAAAAATGTCGGAATCAGAACCGATATCGCACAGTGTAAAAGCGCCCCGATTCGGACGTAACTAAGAAATTGGTACAACGTTTTTGTTTATAGTCGGCAGCAAAGGTGCCTTACGTTTTATGTAACGGAGGTGTTTGAGGGTTGGCGACTATTACTTGAACTGCTCATAAAACTACCTGGAAGCGTTGAATAAAAGATTTGATACATACTTTCTGCAGTTCGCATACACCGAGGTACAGGTACCATAATCACTTACGTGTTTGTTCAAGTTTGTTGATTATGCGAGTAAGTAGTGAGCTTACATTTAGCTGATTCTTTCCTATAAGTACACCACCGTGCCACCAGCCGTAGCAAACCGGCTTATCACAGTGATCGTTTATAGAACGCTGAGGTACCGGTTGTTGGGAGTCCTGGGACATCCTTCCGAGGGCTTACCCGGGGCTGCCAACCGTAGGCTGTTGAGCGTTACGTTTTTGGTCAGTAGGAGTCCGGCATAGCATCCATGAAGGATTTTTTTCCCTCACGTTAAAAAATAAAAGCTGAGATACCGGGCTACTACTAGTAATACTAGCTTCATTTAAATAGTCGTAGGTTTTATAATAAATAAATAAAGCCTCTTGACTAGTTCTCAGTCCAATATTCAGTAGCAAAACCAGTAAAACCTAAGCTATGTTTCAACGCCTGCAGGAATTATCGCCGCAAAGCATGCGAGCTACAGATTGCTACACAAATTGTGTCCGACGTACACTCGGGTGTGCACTTAGCTGAGTGGAACTACTTCTACCAGTACCTACCTATATATTACATTTGTATTGGGATGTGCAACTAAATAGTGTGCAGTGAATTGTGAATGGCGTATTTATCTACTGTTTAGGTATGTATACTTTAACTAGGTGAACTAACATTTCTGAAAATAAGTGCAGGAAAGCAATATTACCTACCTACATAATTATTTAAATCTCTATCAAAATTCCTGTTTTCTTGTGGAGTCAAAGTTCTTTATTTTGTACTAGACGCGCCTTCCAGTAATTACCAACATAGCGTAAACATTTCGATAATTTATTTAGATAATTTCGTTTACAGTAGCAAATTCTGGCTAACACAATATTATTGCATAGGTAGGTACCTACTGCCTCAGGGGTTTATTAAAACTTTTCCAATTTTCTCTACATAATAAACTTTACCTACTAACAGAATATTTAAAAGCTAAAATTTGCATACTATTATTATAGCAAACCAATAGGGCATCTATTTTTACAATAGACTTTGTAATAATGAACTCAAAATATTTTATAAACGAAAATAAAGATGGCTTTAAAAACCTGTCAATAAAGCGATGTAAGAAGCTTTTATTTGTAATATTACAAAGTTTGCTTTTGAATAGCTTAAAAATTCAAAAGAAAGCTCTATTTTCGTCATTGTCAATGACGCTATTGTACAAAGTTAATGTATGGAAATACGTATCTAATGAAAAGAAATGACATTTCCTTAGAAATTGGGTTAAATTACTTTAGAGTTCTATAGGTACTAAATTAGCTGTAGAAAATCTACGGTTATTAGGCGATTAAAGAAGATAATTTAGTTTATAATCGAGTCTAGACCTCAACACACCTCCAAGGTCCTCACAATCTGTATAACCTTCAAAGAAAGAGAGTTAGGTATGCATTACTTTTCTCCTAATATCATATTGTGTACCTACAACCTTGAAGCTTCAATTTTAGATGAAAATTCCGTTTACCTAACATCCAAACTTTAACAATATGGTAAGTAACAATTCACAGGCACCTCCAAATGGTAAATAAATGGTAAAAACACAATTTATATGAAAATAACTTGAATAATACGTCGTGAAAACCTGAGACGCTCTCTCTAATCTAACCTTCAAAATGGTAAACGAGGGCTTAGAGCTGGCAACACCGGAGCGGCCAAATTATTAAAATATTTTGAGAGTTTTGCGAGTGTTTGTCCCCAAAACTATTTATTTTTGCAAAGTACGGGTCGGGTAGGTTAGTGGTTATAATTTGCCCGCCGATACTTATTATTGCAGTTTTTTTCAAAACCAAGTTTCATCTCGTACTTCAACACTTACAAGCTTTTTTGTGATAAAGACTTTATGTTATGTTCCATTATAAGCTCAAGTAGGTATATCTATCTCTGAACAAAGTTTCATCCGAATCGGTTTAGTGAACGTATTTGTAAACAGAGTTATTTTAACATTATTTATTACATTTTTAAGGGGCTGTCTTGGTAGATTATAAAACTATAGTAGGGAATAGGGAAGGTTTCAGCTCGCTTGCTCTTCACTTACTCAGCTTTCAAAGAAGTCAATCTGTGTTTTTACAGTAGGTACAAACGAAAAAGACCTGCCACGAAAAATCCAAAATAAAAACTCAAGTTACGATGATCACAAAACATCAAAAGAAATCACAATATGAATTCACTAAAGAAACCCAAGCCCCTTAGGTTTAATATTCGGTTACGTAAATATTAAATTACGGCGTTTATTTATGAACAGACGGAACCACAGATTATTAAGTTTCGCGGCTTTTCGCGGTTTTTCAAGTCCTCTTTAACAACTGCCAATGGGGAAAAAATGTTACCTACTAGAATTGATAGATTATTTATATGATAGGGAGAAAATTAGTGCTCTAGAACTCTTAGTTAGAGTCACCATTTAATAAAACAAGCGTAAAAAAGAAATTGGAAATTAACAAAAAAAAACAATGACACTGAAATACCTACCTAAGGGCCACTTGCAGAGATCAGAGTTAACGTGTTTAACTCAGGGTTAACTGCTTTAAATCAAAAATTTGTCTTGCATTAACAAGAGTTAAGGACTAACTCAGAGTTAAACTTTTAAATTTTTAACTCGCCGACATCGGTGAGTTAAATCGCCTAACTCTGAGTTAGCTACTATCAAATGTATCAAGGATGTTTGTCAAACAGCGCTCCATACGCTCGTGGAGTACAAGGCATGGGCGCAACAGCGCCAGGTCTTCGTGGCAGGTCTGGACGTGAACACTCTCTCGCTCGAGACCATGGTGCGAGCCATGCTCTCCAGCGGGAGTAAGTGGGACTGCGCGGCCTCTTTCTGCGAGCAGGTAATGCTCGTGAAAGAGGCGGCGGGGCGAAAGCGAACTCTCCCAGCCTAGTTCCGCAGTCGGCGGCTGAGGCGCCGCCGATGTGTCTTCGCCGAAGACTATTGACCTTCATGACCGGAGGTCTGACGACGGTGAGGAGCCTGCTCACTGTCCTTACAGAAGTAGTCCCCAGACGGCAGCGTGACGCGAAGGGTTCATTCACGCCCTGAGAAGCGGGATTACACCCGAAAACCCCTCAAAGACGGGGAATAGCACCCTAACCCCCCCTCCCCCCTCGATTGTATGTATGTTTGCGTCAAATAGGCTCCAAAACTACTTGACCGATTTAAAAAAATCTTTCTATATTGGGAAGCAACAATCTTCCCAGGGACATACAGTATATTTCTTCCCGTATTCCAACGGGAACGGGAGCTACATGGGTGAAACCACGTGACGTCCTCTAGTGTCCACTAATATTATAAAGAGGAACGATTTCATTGTTTGTTTGTTTGTATCGAATAGGCTACTGATCCGATTTGAAAGATTCTTTCACTGTTGGTAAGGTACACTATTCCAGGTGAACATAGGCTGTATTTTATTCCCGTAATCCTACGTTACGGGTTTTCGAGATGGGTATGATGAATAGGTATTCTGAGACTTCATGTATAAAATATATAATTGCAGACTGGTACCAGTTACACTATTACTAAATAAAATACAATCTGATATACGATATGACCATAGCGTGCTGGGAGACGACTGCTGCGCCTAGCGAATGTTTGCGCCTCGGTATATAAAACTAATGCGTCAGCTGTGTCCCTACACAAGGGAACTACGCGGGTGAAACCGCGTGTCGCCCACTAGTGTACTATAAAGTAGTCAGTTCATCTGCCCTGCCTGCATCGATACTCATCAGGTATTTTATATCATGTATCTGAAGACATCTCAGTTCTACTGCCTCTCTGTTATAAGAGATCAATCTCTAATACGTATTCACTCATTTCATGTTTTACCATTTTAGGAGGAGAAAGTGCTGAAATCTTTAGGAACAAAATTAATACCCAGGCAATCTGTTCTGCTAGTTTGAAATTCAACGATGTCGTTGCACGTAGGAATAGATCAGCCCACGACTCACACATTGGGATAACAGCAAATATATCATATTGCTATATTTACATAACAGCAAATATAATTATATCTCCACTATATCACACAATAACATGTTATCACTAGATGTGAAATGAGGGGCACGAAGACGTGGCTTCTTTTCCATTTTTGTATTATTTATAGAGAAGAGAAGAGAAGATTGTAGCTTCCCAATATAGAAAGAATTTTTCAAATCGGTCAAGTAGTTTTGGAGCCTATTCGATGCAAACATACATACAATCGAGGGGGGCGGGTCAGGGTGCTATTTCCCGTCTTTGAGGGGTTTTCGGGTGTAATCCCGCTTCTTAGGGCGTGCGTGAATCCTTCGCGTCACGCTGCCGTCTGGGGCCTGCTTCTGTAACGACGCTGAGCAGGCTCCTCACGTCCTCAGACCTCCATGTCATGGAGGTCGATAGTCTTCGGCGAAGACACGTCGGCGGCGACTCAGCCACCGACTGCGGAACTCGGGTGTGAGAGTTCGCTTTCGCCCCGCCGCCTCTTTCACGAGTATGACCTGCTCGCAGAAAGAGGCGGCGCAGTCCCACTTACTCCCGCTGGAGATCATGGCTCGCACCATGGTCTCGAGCGAGAGAGTGTTCACGTCCAGACCTGCCACGAAGACCTGGCGCTGTTGCGCCCATGCCGTGTACTCGTACGAGAGCGTGGAGCGCTGTTTGACAAACATCCTTGATACATTTGATAGTAGCTAACTCAGAGTTAGGCGATTTAACTCACCGATGTCGGCGAGTTAAAAATTTAAAAGTTTAACTCTGCGTTAGTCCTTAACTCGTGTTGGTGCAAGACAAATTAATTATTGATTGAACTCGAGTTAGCAGTTAACTCTGAGTTAAACACGTTAACTCTTATCTGTGCAAGTGGCCCGTGTCCATTTCGATTGCTCGGCCAATATGTCGTAGAAAAAAGAAACTTATGTCAGCATTTCGAAGGAATTCGTAGAAAACGAACAGTGAAAACCGCAAATTCGAAGAGTCAATATTTAGAAAGTTATAAGGGTTTAACCGTGGCCGCGCAGTCCGCATGAATTCAACTGCGCGGCCACCAGTTCTCTTGAACGGAGCTACGTACAAGTCTAATTCTTTTTGCTAATCACTGACACGATTTCGAAGAAAATGTAGATTATAAAAATAAAGCCCTACTATTTGAACTTCACAACATACGGCACTCCAAAGTTATGGCCGCGCAGTCCGCACAATGCGAACCGCGCGGCCACGGTTTTTCTTAAATGGAGCTTAAACGGAGCTTAGTAGAAGTCCCATTCTTTTTGCTAATTACAGATACCATTTCGAAGAATATGTAGACAGTATGAATAAAGCCTCAAATTAAGAACTAAATGACGTATAGAACTTAAAACCTATAATCGAAGGAAAAAATAGGGTGACCAAGATTTATAGTGTGTAAATCCAGGCTTGTTACTATTTTAATATCATAGTGTAAATATATTTATATAGCAAGTAGCTTTTCTTGGAAAAAGAGCTACTGATTGTTTCAATTGAATTCCAATTCAATTCAATTGAGAATTAGTGATTCGAATTAGTCTTACGAAAATGTGCTTGTAAGCTTTTAAGTAAAATAGGTTTATTAAAAAGAAAACATATTTGCTGGCGATTGGCAATCATTCATTCTACATGGCGCTGTGTGAAATAGATATTCCACTACATTTAATATTGGTTTTTGGTGCAGGACCTCCTCACTCCCACAGTTCAACAATCCCAACCACAGCAACCACCAAAAGGAAACAAACCTTAGCAAATCACCACGACGATAACGAACTGCCCAACCCAAAGAAGACAAATGGACGGGACGATAATTCGCCTAATGGCATTTGTAACTTTTTCTAAGATGAAGCGGTCCACAACTATTCTGAGCATTTTCCGTACTTATTTATATAAGGTGTTATTTACTAACTAGAAGTATTCTTCTATAAATGTAGGTATTAAAATGTCGTTTATAAAAAAAGTAAAGTAAGTAGGTACATATAAGTAAAGTATTGACTTTCGATTACATTACATTAATTAAGTACTATACGTAAAAACACCATACAGTACCTCATTACCTACCAACTTAAATATTGGGTAAAAAATATTAGTATTGCGGAAATACCTTACTTGATATTGTTATTGTCCAGACTACCATCGTTATAGGTTAAATGCAAAGTTTATATTACTTGAATAGTGGTATTTAGATTCAATTTACGTAAAACTAAAGCATTTGAAATTAAATCAGCAATTAAAAATGGTCGAAAACAAGGACGTATCATAGCTATACACATCGACATCGCGACTTTAAAAAACAAATAAACTTTTATAAATTTGAAAAAAGAATTCTATAAATTATCTGTAGTAGCATGCATGAAGTAAACATATTTGCTGGCGAAAGAAAAAAGTCAATATCAGAGGAACGTGGAGTAAAAAGGAAACTTGAATTTCACTTACTGAGACATATGATTACCTACTTAATGTGTTTACGGGTAAAAAGTAATAATTAAATTTATAAAATGTTAGTGCTGTTTATCGGATTAGTAATTACTGGCGTAATTTAAGTCATAAAATCAAACTATAACAATACCATAAAGAAACATCTATTTAATAAGTAATCAAAATATTTTTAATTTCAATCATTTTAATAATCTTAATATATTATAATTTTGTTTTACTTTTTATTTATAGAAACATAATTAAATAAAATGAAATCTACTAGCAAAATAAAATATTAAGTAGTACAAAATCTCCCCAACATTATTTTATTAATTATACAGAGTACATTTTCCTTGCTAAACGCCATTTTAGCATTCCGGAAAATAAATAATAATAATTATTTCTGTTGTATTTACGCACGTTTTTATATTTGGCAATTACTGTGTAGTTTGTGCATCATCTGAAGATACAAGAAGGTATGTTTTTTGCGAGTTTTCTTTAACAACAGAATTTAAAACATTGCTAATAGAACTTTTGCAAAGCCTACAGTCGCGTCACTGATTGGTCAGGTAATTCCTTCCTTAACCTTTACGTGTTGCCATTTTCCAGTGTTGATAACGTATCTTAAGGTTTTTTTATAAATCACTAGCTGATGCTCGCGGCTTCGCCCGCGTGAATTTGGTACCCGTTCCCGCTTCCCATGAGAATATTTTCCCGAGATGTAACGTAGCCTATGTGTTATTCCAGACTATAAGCTATTAAAACATGAATGTGGGTTTATCACACGAAGCGAAGATGAGTGTGATAGATAATAGTATCACATGAGTGTTTTAATACCTAATTATACAATTGCATACAAGACTTTATCTACACCCATGATAAAACAATTTGCAAAAATAATATCGAAGAAAAATAGCGGGAATTCGAATTCGCTTTAATCTTTTTTTTTTCGGCGATCTTTTGAATCGTTCAGTTGTAGCGAAGTAAGAGTGGCACCTCTGTCCAGCAGGCGTTGTTCGGGAAGGAGTGGGCGGGATTAGGTTGAAGAGTTCAGAACACTCACCGTGAAAGATACGGTAGAATGCAGCGAAAGACGCAATAGTTCTTCGCTGCGCTAACGGCCTTACCTTACCTTACCCATTATATAACAATATGTACCTATATTGTGATCATCACCATTTACTGAAATATAAATCAATCGATGAGTGTTTTTTTTCTTATCTTCTTATCTTTGACTGCCTCTGTGGCACAGTCGGTAGAGATACCGCCTGCGGCGCTGGAGGTCGTGGGTTCGATTCCCACCGGAGACAAATATTTGTGTGACCCATAAATGTTTGTCTCAAGAGTCTGGGTGTATCTATGTATAATATGTATGTATTTAAAAGTATATAAGTATTAATATCCGTGGCGGATCGTGGATACCCATAACACAAGCAGGTTATTCCTAGCTTACTTTGAGATCAGATAGCGTTGTGTGAGATGTCCGTGAATATTTATTTAAAAGTCTTATTAACCGACTTCAAAAAAGAGGAGGTTCTCAATTCGTACGCTATGTTTTTTTATGTATAAGTATTACGCGATAGCGGCGCCGATTTTGATTTTTTTTGTTTGAATGAGGTTACTTCTGAGGTGGTCCCATATCCAGGGTATCAAGATCTGATGCTGGGATCCAGGAGAAATCGAGGGCAACCACCGAAAATTGTTGGGACAACTAGTGCGTTTGCTAACTTTTTGATTGAGTGCTTTAATAAGTAAGTATACCTACTACAATTTAATAAAGGTCTGGAGTCGATATGATGATGGAACCGAAAGACAGTTGAGGGAATTTCTTAACGATTTACAGCAGTTACCTTGTGTTTCGGCTTGATTGATTTGTGTTGATGAGAACTTTACACCTACATACATACAAAAAAAAAAAAAAAAAAAAAAAAAAAAATTTGTGTAAGAACCTTTGATAATGCTTTAAAAGCGAAACCGGTCAGGTATTTTTAAATTAAAATAAAAGTGGAATAGTACAAGTGAATTTTCATAATGTATTATAACAAGTTCCATCAAGTGCCAACAATCGAAAGTATAACGGATAACTTTACACCTAGATAGATATACTTATCGGTCTACCCGTCACTTAAAATAATAATAAAAAAATAATTAAACAATAGAACCGACTTCATACAAATCCTTAAAAATAAAATATACCTAGCACATAGTGATATGTATTTTGATTTATCAGATTTTATTCAATTTAATATGGAAGTTGTTGCCATTAATAATACCTACCTACCTATACCTATGGGTTTACTTGGCGCCGACTTCAATATGATATTGAATAAAATCTGGTAAATCAAAATAATAACTTTGTGCTAGGTAAATATTTTAAAGGATTTGTATGAATTCGGTTCAATTTTTTTTTGGGAATATCTCGTCGACGCAACGTAAATCATGGTCACCCTTCTTTTAACTCGAGTTACAGGGTTTAAGTTCTGTAACTCGTGATTTTCAAGCATTAGAACTTCATTCATGATATCTACATATTCTTCGAAATCGTATCAATGATTAGCAAAAATAATGAGACCTCTACCAAATTCTGTTTAAGCTCCACTTTAAGAAACACGTGGCCGCGCGGTTCGCCCTTACGTAAGTGCTGTAGAACGAGAAGTTCAAACTTTAGGGCTATATTTTTCAAATCTACTTTTTCTTCGAAATCGTATCAGTGATTAGCAAAAAGAATTAGACTTCTACAATGCTCCGTTAATGAGAACTGGTGGCCGCGCGGTTCGCTTTATGCGGACTGCGCGGCCATAACTTTGGAGTGCCGTATGTCGTGAAGTTCAAATAGTAGGGCTTTATTTTTATAATCTACATTTTCTTCGAAATCGTATCAGTGATTAGCAAAAAGAATTAGACTTGTACGTAGCTCCGTTCAAGAGAACTGGTGGCCGCGCAGTTGAATTCATGCGGACTGCGCGGCCACGGTTAAACCCTTATAACTTTCTAAATATTGACTCTTCGAATTTGCGGTTTTCACTGTTCGTTTTCTACGAATTCCTTCGAAATGCTGACATAAGTTTCTTTTTTCTACGACATATTGGCCGAGCAATCGAAATGGACACAGTGGCCCTAATGGAAAGCTACACTCTTTGCGGTGAACAAAGGCTATATTTTATTCCCGTATTCCCATGGGAACGGGAAAAACGCGGGTGAAACCGCGTGACGACCGCTAGTATTTTATAAATTGATGATTTTGTTTTCGGTGGACGATTATAGCTGGTCATGAAAGCAATGAAAAGTTCACTCGATCGTGTCAAACTTTCATTTTATAATATTCCGTGTACCCTAAAGAAGCTCCAATTTCTTAATCTGACGATTTTGAATTGATTTAGGGCTCCCACCAATTTTGGTCCCCTGTGGCAACCGGCCCCGTGTGGCAACAGGAAAGAGTACAAAATGTCGCCACCCCAATTCATCCCGAGGGTGTCGTAAGAGGCGACTAAGGAAACACTTTCGCAAAACGATCCACTGCGTAGAGAAGGAAAACTCGAAATAAAACTCAGTTGTCAGTAAATGGCAGTCGTTAAGGCAAGTTGAAAAGGCCTAATGGGCTGCTTGAAAAATTTCAACTGCGGGTCGTCGTGACCTGCGCCTGTCCATTTCAACAAGTAGTCTCACTGCCCATTACGTGGGACATAAAGCTATAAGGTGAAATGTGAGCGTATACTAATGTGCCTCTGCCTACCCCTTCGCGGATAAAGGCGTGCCTATATTATTATGTATGTATGTACTAGCTGGAGGCACTTTTCAACATTTAAGGTAAGGATCTTACATGTTATTCCCGAAGGGGTAGGTAGAGGCACATTATACGCTCACATTTCGTCTTATTCGGACGCGCTCGAGTAACTACAAAAATTCCTTCTTTCTAGGTCTCCCCTATCAGACCTGGGATACCTTCCCAGGGCTTACCCGGTACTCCTGGCCGTAGACAGATGTTTTTTTTATATGTATATATTTAGCTCGCCAAATTGACGTCGCCACCAGCCTGATGGAAAGTCGTGGCGCATCTAGCGATTGGGGGCCACTTCTGACAGTGGTCCTCAAGTTGGCGGCCTTGTGATGTGCCTCTTCACGCTCCTCTTGAAGAACCCGGGATTGTAAGATGAGGGGAACACGTGTGCGGGCAGGTCGTTCCAGGTTTTTATAGTTCGACAGAGGAACGATCTTTTAAAACGCTCAGTTCTGGAGAAGATTCTCTCCACTGTGTATGAGGTTGAAGAGCTCCTCAGAACATTCGCCGTGATACATTCGGTAGAAGGCAGCCAAGGACACTATGGTTCTTCGCTGCGCCAATGGTTCGAGGCCTCCCGTCACCTCAGGACAACCAATTATTCGGATAGCACGTCTCTGCATAGCGTCAAGCGCTTCTAGTAAGTACCTCGCGGAGTCATCCCAAAGGTGAGAACAGTATTCGACGCAGGGGCGAATCTGCGTCTTGTACAGTAAACATCTCTGATGTGGCGTGAAGTACCGTCTCACCTTATTTAGGACTCCTATTTCCTCGAGGCCAGCCCAAGTGTAAGGCATCGTGTGGTTTTCATCCATGCAGGATTTCCTTACGTAAAAAAAATGGGTTCCCCTGACATTATGGAAATATTTTGAACTTCGAACTTCAACCTTATGCACAAATTAATAAAATAGGTAGGCATCGTGCCTTACCGAACTCTTTTTATACGAAGTAATTTCTTTAATGGCTTCCACAATTCGATGGAAATTTTCGACTGTGTTTATTGGCATGGGCTTCTGAGGGGAACGCCAATGCCTATAAAAAATAAAAACTGACACCTCGTAAAATGGCGCGAAATGACTGCCGTTATTTATATACTCACTCAAATATCTAGTTACGAGTAAATGTATAATTATGTGTTATTTTCATTGGCACTCACAATTCCCTATTATTGTTTCATATATACCTATTTAAAGGAAAACTGCCGTCTATCTATCAAATAAGATAGATCTTTATTCATAAACTTGTGGATCTGTGTCTAATAGCAATAAAAAATCAAATTTAGTTCTCGAGAAAAAGTTTAAATAATTTGTGACTGAGACCGCGTTTGCAGTCTGCTGTCCGCTGGCGGTTTCTAACCTCAAACTTGTTTTCTATTTATTGAAAGCTTTTGGCATTCAAGCCATCATTTTAAGAAAGCAGTGATTTTTTTATAAACAGAGAAACCATAGACTCGGTTTCATTGGTTTCAAAATTTTAAGGTTCGAAACCGCCCGCGGTAACCGCAAATGCGGTCTCAGCCTAAGGACTTACAGAGAGAAAATATGCCCGGAATTACGTTGTAAATACGGTAATAGCCTACCTTTAATAATCATGTCATGAGTCACGACGCCATTCCACGCGGGCTTGTATCTGCGACGCCATTCCACGCGGGCTTAGGTATATCTGCCTCAGAATATTGGGCAGGTTTTGTGAAATTCTCGTAAAGGTATGATGCAATCTCGTGAATGCTTTCCGTCAGATTGGGATCTAAGGAATGTTTGTCATATACAAGCAGACGATCGGGACTTTTTGTATGTTTGATATCATTAGCAGTTTTGTGGGTTATTTGCAGTTCACTATTTCAGTAGTAGTGATTACATAGTAGCTTTTTGTTCGAATCTCGGGGTGGATTTTCATGGGTTTAGGAATAGAAAAACTTACAGAAATCAGAAAACTGATATCTGTGGGGTTAGGCGTTTCTGCTAGAAATATTATTGAATCATTTAAGCCCCTCTCTATAAAATAGAGTGCAGAGGGGCTTATGTCCAGTTTTGTCTGTAGTCTGTGTCTGTTGCCTTAAACCAATGATATAAAAACTATAGATACGTTATAGACACTTGAAAATGGCAACACGTAAAGAAGGTAATTACCTGAAAATCTGTGACGCGGCTGTAGGGTTAGCCAAAGTTCTATTAGCACTGTTTTAAATTCTGTTAGTAAAGAAAACTCGAAAAGAACATGCCTTCATGTATCTTCAGATGATGTACAAGCTACACAGCAACTGTTCAATATAAAAACGTGTCATTTCATGCGTAAGTATAATAGAAATAATAATATTATTTCATTTTCTCGGATCGATAAAATGGCGGCAGGCATAATGAAAATATACTCTATAGTCTGTGGTTTGGCGCCCGCGACCCGTAAGGGGATGTCGGGGAGATTTTGTACTAATGTTTTATTTTGCTATTTGAATATTTTTTTTATTTAGGTAATTATATTTCTTTAAAATATAATGAAACATAATAATAATATATTAAGATTATTAAAATGATTTCAATTACAAGTATTTGGGTTACTTACTAGGTACTAAATTATTACTTATTAAATAAATGTTTCTGTATGATATTGTTATATTTTTATTTTATGACTTAAATTACGTTAATAATTTAATAATTCGATAAACTACATTAAAATTTTATAAATTTAAATATTACGTAGGTACTTTACCTACCCGTAAATACAATATTATGTTTCAGTACCTACATACTTAAGTGAAATTCAAGTTTACCTTTTTCCCCACATTCCTCTGATATTGACTTCATGCATGCTACCACAGATAATTTATAGAATTCTTTTTTCAAATTTATAAAAGTTTAGCTGTTTATGAAAGCCGCAATGTTCGTGTATAACGTGTCTATACATATATGATACGTCTTTGCCTTAAACTCATAACTTCAAAACCACGTAACTTACAATACTGAAATTTTGCAGACAGTATTATCTGGTCATTTTGAGAGAGTAAGTATACAAAATTTCAAAACAATAAGTAACGTGGTTTTTTAGAAGACGTGCTAGAGAGGGGCAGTCTGGTGAGACCGACTTCTTGTTTATGATTGTCTTAAGAAATAGAATCATTATCTATAGCTGAACGAATCTGGCTGAAATTTGGTACAGAGATACATTATAGTCTGGAATAACACATAGGCTACTTTTTATCCCGGGAATAAGTTCCAATGGGAAGCGGGAACGGGAACAATTTTTACGCGGGCGAAGCCGCGAGCATCATCTAAATAAACGGAAATGTCGGAAAAGCTTAAATATTGATTGATATCAAAATAAATGAGAAATTACAACAGGGATTAAATGTTTGAGTAATACCATGGACATCCCATCGGTCACGGATCTGGCGCCATTGGCGATTCTATCTAATCTGGCGTGATAGTGTACACGAGCTGTTTATCAGCACCGTTAATATTTAGTAATACTAGATATGAGTAAACTGTCACGGTATGGGCTGGCCAGGGCCACATCTGTAGAAGAACCGATGGTTGATGGAGCAAACGAGTTCTGAAGTGAAGACCTCAGAGTTTGATCAATTTGACTGGTCTCGGATTCGGAGGTCGTGGGTTCGATTGCCACCCTCGACAAATCTCTGTGTGTGATGAGCATGATTTGTTCTGTGTCTGGTCTGGGTGTAATTTATCTATAGTATTATGTATTTAGAAATATATATAAGTATGTATATTAGTCGTCTAGATCCTATAGCACAAGCTTATTAGCTTAATTTGGGCTAGATAATGTTGTCTGAGAATGTCCACTTTTATTTATTACGTTTTTTTTTAAGACTGCGACTTTGTACACGTGGTGGAGGACGACACCAGATGGACTGACGACCTGGAAAAGGTCGCAAGAAATGACTGGATGCGGATGGCGCAGGTCCTTGTATTATGGCGAAAATTGAGAGGTGCCTACTTCCAGTACTGCCACAGGCTCATATAATTGATTGGTTTGATTGTACTGTATTCGAAGTAAGACGTGGTGTATTTGTGTACCTACTGAACACCCGACTAGGCCAGCATACCGAGGATAACAATCGCAAGCGAAGACAGTTGAAGAGCGGTCTAGTGCGAGATTAGACAGAGATACATTTGTTGTATGTAAGACCCTCTTGCATTGTCCTTCTATTTTATTATAATGTTTTCTTCTTCTGTAACTTGTCGTCTTGTAATTTACTTCTTTCATGTTCATCATTCTACTCTACATCTCTCTTTTGGTTGGCTCTGTGTCTTTTTTAGGTGGATCGCTTTCATGCCCTTTCTTCACATGTCCATACACATGTTGTGTGAGCATGTCCTACAATATTTTATTATTATTTATTTATTAAGTATCAATTTTTTTTTTCAATCACCGGTGACACTTTCCAACTGATACCAATACTCAAACACTATCAAAAATAAAGCCCTACGATTCAAAATCTAGTTACAATTTAAAAGCAACTAGGAAGAGTTTGAGATGAAGATGAAAACGTCAATCCTGGTAGAAACATGAGTTTAGTGGTGTTACCGAGTTTCATCCCCTTTCGTAGCAAATATTTGAGCAGTCTAACGATGCAACAATGTTTACACTAAGTCGGCTTGTTGTGTCTGTCTCTACAGCTTTCGTATACCAATATTTGGGTTGTAAGGGCTTACTAAAGAGCTTAGTATATTAAGACTGTAACAAAAAATGCTAAATCTTGTTAAAAATAAACTAAACTTAAAATTTCTGCAAAAATATACGCATAATCTTGTTAAAAATAAACTAAACTTAAAATTATTGTAAAAAATATACATAGCCATCTACTCCAAATTAATCTCTCTAAATCTCTCGCTCCAATACTACACTGTATTTTTTGTTTCGTGATTATAAGCTTAGGCGTTCTAGCGGATCTAGACAACGAATGGACACAATATCTATACATATAATAAAATGATAGAAAAGGCAAAACTGTACATTGGAAATATTAAAAAAAAACTCTCAGGGTGTTCAACATAAGATACCGAAGCCGAAAATATAATGAGAAAACTTTTTGTCTGTTTGTCTGTTTGCTTTGCTTTGGCCGGAAGGATTTCGAAAAGTACTCAATAGATATGATTTAAATTTTGTCCAAATACTAACTAGGGGTAGGGTCGACAAATAGGCTATATATTATCACGCTACATATCCTAGGGGCTAAGCAGAGAGCAATCAAATTGGCATGACTTATAAGTCTTATAACATAATTTTCTCGCGTACGAAGTCTCGGGCAACAGCTAGTGTTTATAGGTATAATGTTTCTAACTACATTTGCATTAATATAATAATATAATATAATAAAATATTCAAACTCCGGAAAAAAGCATTTTTATGGATCACACAAAATATTTGATCCAACCCAAAATTCGAATTCTAGACCTCAGCAGTTGCATATACCAGAGACAAATATTCGTGTGACCCATAAATGTTTGTCTCAAGAGTCTGGGTGTTTCTATGTATAATATGTATGTATTTAAAAGTATATAAGTATTAATATACGTGGTCTGATACCCATAACACAAGCAGGTTATTCCTAGCTTACTTTGGGATCAGATAGCGTTGTGTGAGATGTCCGTGAATATTTATTTATTTATTTATTCATTCAAAATAAATAAATAAATATTCACATTAAACTGTAAATTAATATGTACCTACAGAAATACCGAAGTTTATAAGTTAGATACAAAGGGCGGCCTTATTGCCCAGCAATTTCTTCCAGGCAGACATCCTTTGGTTGAAAAGGAATATATAGAAATACATACACAGCGTGGATAGGACAACAGATTTTTGAGCTTAGGATTTTTATGCTAAAAATAAGAGGATAAAAACATTGATTAAGCCTGTAACATTTGAAGGATTAAACAAAGTGCCTAAAGTACGGTGTCGATCCGAGTTTATCTCCCTGTACACACTCCACTGAGTGATAGAGTGATACCTACATTAAGTGGACACTCCACATGCTTTTAATATTATCTCCAGCTATTAATACATAGTGATTTATGAGTGTTTCCGTGCTTCGGAAGACACGTTAAGCCATGGTCCCGGTTATCATTAGAATGACAGTCGTTAAGTCAAGTTAAAAGCCCGTGAGGAGACCGGTCCCCTTGTGGCAACGGGGGCTATACAGGGTGAATTTTTCAAAAGGGATTGGATGGCCAAATCCGAAATTAAGGTGGCGATATTATACAGGATAATATCGCCACCTTAATTTGATCCCGAGGGTGTCGTAAAAGGCGACTAAGAGAACGCTTACGCAAAACGATCCATTGCGTAGAGAAGAAAAACACGAAATGAAACCCGGTTGTCAGTAAAATGACAATCGTAAGCCAAGTGAAGGCCTTATGGGCGGCTTGGAAAATTTCAACTGCGGGTCGTGGGTACCTGCGCCTGTCCATTTCAACACGGCAATGGGCTCACCAGATGGTGACCCTATAGTTTTATGTCCCACGTAATAGATATTACGTGGGACATAAAACTATAGGGTGATATGTGGGCGTATACTGTGCCTCTGCCTACCCCTTCGGGGATAAAGGCGTGATTATATATGTATGTATCTTCAGAACAGTTCTTATCAGGAATAGTGCACTAATAACTGTTAACATTTACATGGATACGTATCGTAATAGATATTACGAGACAGCCATATCATTGTCTCCCCTATGGCTGTAAGGAACTATTGTGTCTGGCAATGATTGCCCTTTGTTCTATGGTTTATTGCCTGCCGAGTACCTGCCTAAAGTTTATTAGAATAAAGACATGAATAGAAATCAAAAAGGTACTAATTTTTCCCGTCTCAATCGTTCCTAGGAAATGGGAAAAAGCATAGAGAATTTTTGGACACATCGAGGAGAGTCAATTTGATTAATTCACGACAAAAAGCTCTCGACAGTACAGGCTTTTAATAAAAATTATTTAGTCTACAAGTAACAATTCAAAGAGTTATTACGATGTTTTATTCTCAATTCGCGTACGCAGTGACGCCTACAGCTACATTCTATCATCGCACCGCTCGCCACAGACAGGGTGTTCATCCTCACACGTTGCGTCCTGAGCGCTCGAGCACGGTGAGATCAGATAGAGGCTTTCTTCCGCGTACGCTTAGGTTGTGGAATGATCTCCCTGCTTCGGTTTTTCCAAACGCCTACAGTACATTATGGGGTTCTTCAAAGGGGAATTAGAAGGTTTTTACAGAGGCGGCAGCGCGATTGTGGCGCCTCTGGTGTTGCAAACGTCCATAGGCTGCGGTGACCACCGGTACATCTGGTGGGACCGTATGCTTGTCTGCCACTCTAGTGGTATAAGAAAAAAAAGCAGTATGGCCGGATTCGAACAAACTCGAAGTAAAAGAGTGTTCCTATTTCGCACATAATTTTACACCTCGAATTTATCCTTGTTATACGTTCGTTTATGTTCTTCCAAATTAAGTACTTGTGAGTTCCGTTATACTTGGTATTGTTATTCAACGGGTTTAAAACAATGATGAAAAATCAATATTTCTTCGACCTTGACACCGCCGAAATTGTCCGTTTTAAATTATTCACTTCAGTGTGGTCAGTTGTTGGTAAAGCGGAAAATCGAGAATTTAATAAGTATTAAGTTATGATGATGCCCGCAGCTTCACCCGCGTAAAGTTTGTTCCCGTTCCCGCTTCCCGGTGCACTTATTTCCGGAATAAAAAGTAGCCTATGTGCTATGTTAAACTATGATGTATCTCAGCCTGATCCGTTCAGCCGTTACAGCGTGAAAGAGTAACATACATCCACAGATCTACACTCACAAATTTTCGCATTTATAATCCCAACCGTAGATTGTTGGGCGTTACGTGAGGATTTTTAGTCGGTAGGAGTCCGGCATAACATCCATGGTGGATTTTCCCTTACGTTAAAAAAAAAAAGTAAGAAGTAAGATTCTCTAGCATAGTCTTACTCCGATTTTGGTCGAATCCGCAGTAAGCAATCTATACTAATATTATAAAGAAGTAAAGTTTGTGTGTTTGTATATTTGTTAAATTGTAAGGGGTAATCTCGGGATCTACTGAACCGATTTTAAAAATTCTTTCACCAATAGAAAGCTACGTTAATGTGGAGTGTCATAGGCTGTATAGCATCACGCTACAACGAATAGGAGCGGAGCAGTAATAGTAAATGTTTCAAAAACGGGGCAAAGTTATTCCTTTTGAGAGCTTCGTTGCGTGTGCTGCGTGACTAATATTGTTTAACCGACTTTAAACAAGGAGGAGGTTACTCAATTCAACCGTTTTTTTATTTTTTTTTATGTTTGTTCGCGCAGAACTCCGTCGTTTATGGACCGATTTTGAATTTTTTTTTTCGTTTGAAAATAGATACTCCCATGGTGGTCCCATTTTAAGGAAGCCAGGATCTGATTATGGCATCCTGGAGAAATCGAAAGGAACTTTTAAAAATTGTAGGGGCATCAAGGGCGTTCGTAAATTTTTTTATTAAGGGTTTTAAAATAGTACAACTTAATGAATGTCTGGAGTCGATCTGATGATGGAGACGAAAGACAGTAGAGAGAATTCCCTAACGATATACAGCAGTTACTTTGTGTTTGGGTTTGATTGATTTGTACTGTCGAGAACTTTACACCTAGATAGATAGATTTTCAGTCCACACGACACTAAAAATAGTGAAAAAAAAAATTAACAAAAAAGAAACCGACTTCAAACAAAACTAAAAACTGAAAAATAAAATTTACTTAGCACAAAGTTAGTATATTCTGATTTATCAGATATCATCTAAACTAATATTATAAAGAGGTAAATTTTGGGTGTTTGTATATTTGTTAAATTGTAAGAGGTAGGTAATCTCGGGATCTACTGAACCGATTTTAAAAATTCTTTCACCAATAGAAAGCTACGTTATTGTGCAGTGTCATAGGCTATATAGCATTACGCTACAACGAATAGGAGAAGAGCAGTAATAGTAAATGTTTCAAAAACGTTGGAAAAGTTATTCCTTTTGAGAGCTTCGTTGCGTGTGCTGCGTAAATATTTATAGTTATGTAAAAAATATGTACCTACTACAAAATTGTTTCTCTTAAAAAAGTTCTTTAAAAAATTGCGCGATAGCATGTGTCTATCTTTGGGTTGGTGCACTATAACCATTTTAATTTCAATAAATTTTTTCTACAATAATGCCACGGGATACCTTTTTCGTAAACGAAATTGTTCTTAAAAATAATGCGACGGCAATACACGCGACGACAAACCTTTCTCTCTTTCTCTCTCTCTCACGTAGTATTGAATATTAACGACGAGACGCTACGGGAGTAAACGCAACGTGACGGGAGTAAATGCGACGGGAACAGGTAATACTCTCTCTTATGTGGCGCAAACGAAGTTGCGCGGGTCAGCTAGTAATATTATAAAGAAGTAAAGTTTGTGTGTTTGTATATTTGTTAAATTGTAAGGGGTAATCTCGGGATCTACTGAACCGATTTTAAAAATTCTTTCACCAATAGAAAGCTACGTTATTGTGGAGTGTCATAGGCTATATAGAATCACGCTACAACGAAAAGGAGCGGAGCAGTAATAGTAAATGTTTCAAAAACGGGGGAAAAGTTATTCCTTTTGAGAGCTTCGTTGCGTCTGCTGCGTAAATATTTATGGTTATGTATTAAATTTGTACTACAAAATTTACTCTCTTAAAAAAAAGTTCTAAAAAAATTACGCAATAGCATGTGTCTATCTTTGGGTTGGTGCGCAATCACCATTTTAATGGCAATCAATTTTTTTCTACTATAATGCCACGGGATACCTCTTTCATAAACGAAATTGTTTTTAAATATAATGCGACAGGAATACACGCGACGAGAAACCTTTCTCTCTCTCTCTCTCTCTCTCTCTCTCTCTCTCTCTCTCTCTCTCTCTCTCTCTCACGGAGTATTGAATATTAACGGAGAGCGCTACGGGAGTACTGCACTACAGTAATACTCTCTCTTATGTGGCGCAAACGAAGTTGCGCGGGTCAGCTAGTAAGCAATAAAGTGCTAACAAATTTACTTCGATTTTATCAATGGGAACGCAGCTATTTTATTTCCTCTATTGAGCATTCCCCACATTCAAATATTGCCATATACGTGGATACGTATTTACCTACCCACCGACCCGATATAAGTTGAGTGCGCTCAGCGCTCGATCACACGTGAAAATTTATCAAGCGACAGGTACGAAAGCTCTTTTGAGAGTTGCTAGTTTGGTTTGGTGCTAAAATCGTGCTGCCAGCTTTGCAAAAACCTTTAAGAGTACTTTTTTTTATATATTTAGCTCGCCAAATTGACGTCGCCAGCTTGATGGAAAGCCGTGGCGTATCTAGCGATTGGGGGCCTCTCTCACAGTGGTCCTCAAGTATCGGCCTTCTAATGTGCCTCTTCATGCTCCTCTTGAAGAACCCGGGATTGTAAGATGAGGGAAACACGTGTGCGGGTGGCAGATCGTTCCATGTTTTTATAGTTCGACAGACGAACAATCTTTTGAAATTCTCAAAACTGTAGTCGATCGGATCTGAGGTAATCGTTGTACAGGATCATGGAAAATCTCAGTTTTTCTCTGTTTTTTCAGGAACGGCATTGCTGAGCACATCATTATCACGAATACTGCCGAAAAGTTCATAATGCAATATAATGGTTTTTGGTATAAAAAGTGGTTTGTTATTCAATTTCATTTGTTGGCAATGATAACTGACCGACCAGTTCATGGCACGAATCCAACAATTGGAAATGGAAATGGAATTCATACTTTCATAGCGTTTCTTGTATAAATTGCATCTTGGAGATAGTTATGAAATATCATTATAGGTACTGTTTATACAGTAATCCACATTTTCTTTCAGCAAAAGAAAAATTGGATTACTAGCTGATCCCATTTGGAGATTTATTCCCATTCCCGCTTCTGATGGGAACATATCCCCGGAGTGAAAAGTAGCATAATATGTGTTATTCAAGACTAAAATCTATCCCTGTACAAAATTTCAGTGCAATTTGTTCAGCCGTTAGAGCATGGTTGAGTACCAAACATTCAAATATCTTCACAAACTTTCAGATTTATAACAATCACTAGCTGTTCCTCGCGGCTTCGACCGCGTAGAAGTCGTTATCGCGTAAAATCATAACCCTCCTTTTTCGCAGTGGGTTAAAAAGTAGCCTATGTCCTTTCCAGGGCCTCGAACTATGCCTATACCAAATTTCATCTAAATCGCTCCAGCCGTTTAGGCGTGAAAGCGTAACAAACAGGCAGACAGGGAGACAGAGTTACTTCGCATCCTATCCTACTTTCTACTTCCTACTATCCTACTTCCTACTCATATTATAAATGTGAAAGTTTGTGAAGATGTTTGGATGTTTGGATGTTTGGATGTTTGTTACTCAATCACGCTCTAACGGCTGAACGGATTGGGCTGAAATTTAGTACGGACATAGCTTATAGTCTGGAATAACACATAGGCTACTTTTCATCCCGGCAATATGTTCCCACGGGAACCGGGAACGGGTACCGAATTTCACGCGGGCGAAGCCGCGAGCATCATCTAGTTTATAATAATAGCAGGGATAGTAGGGAGATCTGCCTACTTCCTTCGTTCGTATGTGGTGTGAATACAACATTAGCACCTACCTAACGAGCTACGATCCTAACTAACAATATTAGATTACTACAACTTAGTAAACGATCTAATTACTTGCGGCTAAGATACAACTCAGGAAGGCAAATTCAATTACTTCCCTAAGTATAGCTCTTTTATTTGTTTACGAGTCAAGATCCTAACCCGTAATTTCCTCGTTATTTTGTGTTAAGTGGATTTATAGATCTACTGATATAACCCTGGATAAAAGCGTTCTTTTTACCCTACTTTTAAATGGTATGTTGTCTCAATATTTGAATCTGGGGCATCAATCTAAGGTGTTTCTAGGGGCGATCAGTGCTGAATGGACCGCGAAATATTTTTCAGTTCAAGTACGGGATGGCATTTGTGGAGATTCCCACATGATGAAAAAAAGAAAAACCGGCCAAGTGTAAGTCGGATTCCCGCACGGAGGGTTCTGTACAAAAAAAACGACCATTAAATCACGTTTGTAGTATTGGAGTCCCCTTAAAATATAATTACTTTTCTGTTTTAGTTGTTATAGCGGCAACAGAAACACATAATCTGTGAAATTTTCAGCTCTCTAGCTAACACCGTTCATGCGATACAGTCTTGTGACTGACAGACAGACAGACAGATGGACAGTGAAGTCTCATGAATATGGTTACATATTTTACGAAACCCTTAAAACAAACTCGCTATAGCTTATGCAAACTAATTTAAACATTTAATTTAAATATATAACGCCGAACTAATCGTAAAACTCTGGTAAAACCATTAACGTTATGTATAAAGCCTAGCAAAGTAGGTCCTATAAAAATCAACTAACCATTTTCAAACCCTACTTTTGTCGCCACGCCTTTTTAAACAGAAGTGTCATAAAATTTTATATCACTGCCGAGTGCTTCTCTAGACAACTGCCAATTACAAAACCATAACGATCATGAAAATAAAATCTTCCAATTGTACGAACATCACAATAGCATAATAACGCTTACCTTTACGGGAGAGGACGCCAACCATAGCTGGAACAGGTCTGATGTCACCGAAGTACTCCGAGCCTCGTGGTGAGGCCTTGGAGACAAAGGTCCTAACGATGTTAAACTATGCAACCTTGTCACTTCATCATTGTTTGCACACTCACGAATATACCTTTCTAACACTTTTGGTTTACTTTCTAAAATCCTTTTCAACTCGAACAAGTCTTCATCACTCACATCACACTCCTCAGGAGACGACCTATCTATAATCTCTTTGAATTCATCAGAATATTGCATAATAAGTTCGTTCGTCGCCAAAACATCGTATACTACATTATTGCCTAAGTTTTCCGTATCTCCAACTTCGAAATAATTATCACATCGAGAAGAACTAAGTTCAGCACAACCATTCTGTTCTTTAATCTCAACAATCGTGATCGGTGGATTTTCTTTTAACATATTGTTGTTTTCTACCAGGTCAGGTACCCTCACATCATCAGGAAGCTCGTAAACCAATCTCATAAGTTCCTGGGATCGTTTGACCTTTTGATCTTCGACAGGTTTTCCTTTCTTGTTGCTCGGTATTTCGAAATTCGTACATTCGTCAGTCTTTTTCGCGTCTTTCTTCGCAACAACATCGATCGGCTCTTCGGATGTCATGGCAATTTAATTCGTAGACACTCCCAATTGGATTGGTTCGCCAATTTTCCACATTTCTCGGTTTTCAATTACCTGTTGACAAACAAACGGACGAGGGTTAGATCCAACTAGACTAAACAAATATACGGTATTGTGTCAAGTTGTGTACTAACTTTGTCGATTGCTCATTTGCAGTGAAGGTTTATGGGTTAACTTTTATGTAGCTTTGTGCTTGTTGAAAATTGTGGGGATTTGTTTTATACAAAACCGTGACAACGGTACGTATTTTTTTAAATAGAGCGAATTTAAATGCATGTGTCTAAAAATTACTGCTATAAACATCTAACATGGGTGACCGTGATAAAAGTTGGATAACAAAGCATCATAATAGCTTATTGAATTTTTTATTTAACTTTAGCACGCCAAAATGCGAAATCTAACGATTGACAATTACTTTCACAGTTCGCACGAATATAAGGAGTGACCCTCAAGTTGGCGGCCAAATGATAAGGTTGTTCACGGGGGCTCTCAAGGCTCCGCTTGAAGAGTCCAGGTTTGTAGAAGGAAGAATACGCCGTTCTTAGAGCGATCCAAGTTCTATGGTTCGACAGAGAAATGATCTTTTATGATCGGTTAGGGTGAATATTCTCTCCAGTGTATGAGAGGGCACACAAGCGTTGTTCTCGATCGAAAAGACATTAACAATTAGTTTCATAGTAATTAAAATACAATAAAGTCTTATTATAGCTATGTCACCGACATAAGCAGGAGTTACATAATTCATTTCAAACTGCCAAACTACCCTGTTATTTCTCCCAAATGTCACTTAGGCGTACCATCAAACAGTACTAGCACAAATAACAGTCATTTGCAATGCTGTCCTTGTAATTTAGAGTAAAAGCCTACTTGGTATGCATTGCGGTTCAAATGCTGATGATATTTTAATAAGGCAAAGTGGAGGAGGCTATCTTTACGTCGTCAGAGGGTTGTGGAAACCGGTGGGAACCTCAACTCTGAATTGGTTAAAAGCATTACTAATTTTACAACCTTAAAAATATAGTCCTATAAGTTTATAATGTATAGTTCAGCAATATTAATAGAAAATCGATTTTGTTGATATGGTTACATCTTAAGGTGACCCTCTACGTGGAAAAGTAAACATTAATCCAGTCAAGGCTTTTCTACTTCACTAGGGGCCTGAGGACAGCGGGTTGTCTGCTAGCCGGTATTACAATATAACGCCTACAGTATGGGGTTCTTAGAAGGTTCTTGAAGGGTCTGCAGCGCGAGTGTAGCGTCTCTGGTGTTGAAAACCAACAGTCCATCTGGCACCTTAGTGGTATAAAAAATACACTCGCTGATTTGGCCCTGCTGCTAAGATGGCGTCTAATAAGTGTTTCACGCACGCCTCATGCAAGACGTGGATTAACACCCTACCAATTCGCAAAGAAGCGAGATAACATCCGAACCTGTAGGCAAAACTCTGATAGTAGCCAAAGCCTGCTGGAGATCCTACGTTGTGAACTGGTGGTAGAGCTTTGTTTTATATTCTGGACGTTTTACAAGCGCATCTGTATAATGCCTATGTGAAATAAATATAAATTTGATTTTGATTTTGATTTTGATTTTGAAGACATTCTTCCGAGAGTTATCCGGGCCTCATACGCTAGACAGATTGGTTTACGGACCGTGTGGCTTACCAAAGACTGGAGCTTTCTATACGTTAAAAAAATTCTACTGTTACGACATTTTCTTTTTTACATGAGGGAAAATTCTACGTTGATGCTATGCGGACTCCTACCGATTAAAAAACTCTCACGTATCCCGCCTAACAGCCTACGGTTGGGAGCCCCGGGAAAGCCCTCTGAAGGAGATCCCAGGACTCCCAACGGGACTGTTATGACATGTCGCTAAGTTTTGAGATTGGTAATAGCTATAGGCTTGGTTTGAAGCTTGATACTTAAGGTCACATAATCCCAATAGGTTGAAATTATTGTAAATACTTTCTGAAACAACAGGGAATCATGCTCGAACTTTGATATATTATGAAAGTGGAAGGTTTTCAAGATGTACATTTGTGATAAATAAGTCGTTAACGTTAGCAGTAAAATCGTACTTACTTAGTATTCAACTAAGGGGTTTCGCTGATGTTGTTTTAATAGAAATAAATGGTACTACGGGCATAAAACGAACTAAAAAAATAATATTAATACTCATTTATAACAGCGGCTCCGTTCATCTGGCAAAGTGAGAGATGCCGTAACCGATTCCCATAGGGTTTTCAGCTTGTCTGTGTTTTTTTTAAACCACTAAGGTGGCAAACAAGCAAACGGCCCACCAGACGTACTGGTGGTCACCGCAGCCTATAGGACGTTTGCAACTCCGGAGGTGCTAAATTCGCGCTGCCGACCCTGTAAAAACCTTCTAAGACCCCCCTTAAAGAAGGTTCGGTTGTTATCCCGCTTCTAAAGGCGTGTGGCGTGCATAATAAAATTGTACTGAAGACGTTTTGGAAAACCGATGCAGTCTCCTGGTTTTCCAGAACACGATCAAAGTATCTCCAGGTATTTAAATTCAAAATTATTGTCCCCTGGTTCAGAATAAAAATGAGAAATGACGCGAGCTTCATGAATTCATTTAGATTAACAAGCAATTATCGTGATTACCCGCAAACGCGAAATAATTTATGCAATTACAGAGCAGGCGAGATTAAACGCCGCGATAGTGTTGTGTGTTACGTGACGGTGGCGCCCTCCTCGTGTCGCCATGATTTAGTTGAGGACATTATTAACCAATTAATAGGTACACCAGTCTAGTTACTCTTGGGAGATGTAGAAAATCATGGGTCAGGTACATCACTGAATGGACTGGAATAAATAGTTCAGGGGAGAACTTCCGTTAGGCTCCAAACAAGCCTTGAAAAGGTTAACATAAAACCTCCGGTAGCGGAGAGATACTGAAAGAAGAAAGGAGAAGTTATTTTAGCTAGCGTAAAGGAGGTTGTGTGTAGGGGTCAGTTTTAACGACCTTGTTGGGCTACTTCTGATGACGAGGCAGTGGGCTGGATTCCCACGGGGATGGATAGACTTTTATTCCCGTAAATAGTGCCCATGGAATGGAAATAGAATTCCACGCGGGTGGAGCAGCGAGCGCCATCAAGTTTTGTTTTATAAGTACATAGGTACTACTTATTCTACTGCTTAGGTACCTTGGTACTGTAACACTCTGCAATACTCACCAACACATTATCCATACGTTCTAGTATAATACTCTCTTTTTGTCTCGTGATAACGAGGATTTCATACATTAAGCACATTAACACAAAGATATTAAACTCGATATCTTTCTGTCGTTTTATTCCGTGTTTACATCCAGTCACAATACTACACATACACATAGGTTAGACGTCGTGAATCTGACATTGTCATTTTGACAGTGACAATGACTGATCCTTGTCAACGAAATAGTTTAGGAATAAAAAAAAAAGAACATAAAAAAAAATAGTTTTATTTAGTGTACAATAAATCTAGATTAGAATAAATAATAGGTATATTAAATTAGTAAACAGATTTGGAACTAATGATAATTTATATATAGTTTACGAGCGGATCAATTTCGGAGTGGTCACACCAGAATTCACGTTCCGCGTAACGTAGAACATTATGTCAAATAGTGGATAAAATATTCGCTTAAGAGGATAGGATGGTTAATGTACAGGATAGTTTTAGCTTCAGTTAATGACATGGCGTTAATGCGATAAAGCCCTAATCGTGTATGGCGTATGAGAAGTGGAGGAATAAAAGTCACGAACGGAACGTGAGGGATGAGTGAAATGAAACGGACCGTAGATGTAACTGACCAAGCGGGTTTGGCTTGGTGGGAAGGGGAAGAGACGAAAAGCAAAGATGGAGGCAGTCGGCATTTTTTTCTCTCGAGCGAGAAGACCCGTAAGGTGTCTCTTCAAGAGCAATTCGTACCATCACAGGACCCGCAAAAAGGTATTTATAAGCTAGTTAGACCTTGTAATAATCGCGGTCTGTGAAGTGCGTGCTGATTGCTAATGACGCGTAACTTTTGTTGTAGCGGGTCTTTGGAGTACCTACCTATTATTGCTGGGAATACCTGCCCGTCCCTTGGCGGACTCCCAACACGGAGGAATTCTTCCCCGTGAACCCATCAGCGTGGGACGCGTGATCCACAGACGGGACTGCGCGCCGCTGACGAGCCCGGCTTTGTAGCGGTAACCGGTTCTCGCACCGGCATTTTTTATTCTCTTTTTTACGCCACGTGCATTTCTTTTTCACTACTTGGCACCAAGGAGGGCCACCAGGATTCTTCTTATACATCCATACGCGAGGTTGATTACTGCATCTCGTTGGTTAGCGGTGCCTACGCGATAGTCCACCGACAGTTTAACAACGTAGTTCACCTTCAGGAGGCTGCATAACGATCCGAGAATGTAACTAGATTTATTTAGCCTTTAAATCATAGATTATAATAATGTTAACCAGAATGGATCCATCTCTAGGTCGCTAGATTAAAGTATATTTTGTTAGCCACGTCACAAGGTGATGTTTAGTTAATTGTGTCAAATGAAATAATTTCATCGCATCGGCGCAAGAGCCGGCCAGGTCAATAGATCTGATATAAGTTTATAGCAAGTAAGTAAAGTGTGTGTAGATATAAGTATTCTAACTGGAGTAATACTGGTACATCCTGCCATATATATATAGGCTAAGTAGTGCGTTTGATATACCACAAGGCCTGTGGTTTTTGTATTGTAGACCATTAAACGTGGTGATAATAATATACACTGGTTTTTCTTTCACGAACTCACTGCAACAGGGGTTTACTAGCCAGACAACACGGCCCTTAACCTAAAAGGTCCACTGTATCTCCGGCTGCTGTTATCCAGGTAATCTTCTTTTACAAATCAAACTATTGTAACACGGGACTTGGGAAGTCCACACCGACACCCTTGACGCCCGTTACGTTACATGGCGCCCGAACTTTATTTTATTGTGATTACCTATTAAAGTGCTGCATGTACAGCGCCTGAATTCAATTGAAATTAGTTGGTAACCATTGTTGCAATTGAGCTTCGGGGGGGAATTTCCTTTGTGTTTATCTTTTGAGGGATACAATTTTTATTGTTGTATCTAGGCTTGAAAGCAGTAGCTTTACTTTAAGAAAATTAATAGTTCATACTTCACCGTTCCCTCAGGAATATGTCAAAATTTTAAATATTGACATATTGATGGTTTATAGATATTGAATCTGGTCACTCACCCTATTAAGAATTCATATCCGTGAAGACCAGACCACAAAATGTGTAAATTTTGACTTTTTTATGCAAATTTAAGTTTTTTTTTCTTTAACAAAAGTTTCATCCAGAACTAACAACATTTTTTAAATATTGACATCTGGATGGTTTAAGTGTTTAATATAATTGCTTACACTGCTTAGAGTTAATGACAGTAAGAAACCAAACCAAAATATGTGCAAATTTTGTTTTTGTGAACAAATTTGTGTTTTATGAGTTGTCGTTCTCATCCCGGCAAAAATCAGCTTTTTAAGTATTAACAGATTTGTTAATTTTTAAACTTCTATCTGATTAGGTGCACCATTCTGCATTGATAAACACTAGGACCAGATAAAGTCTTGTGTCAATTTTCGGTTTTGTGAGCAAATTTGAGTTTTTTTGTCTTATCGTTCTCCCGACAAAAATCAACTTTTTAAATATCAACATATTGGTTGTTTTTATAGTTATATCTGATCTTGTACACCCTTTAGAGCTTAAATACACAAGGATCAGGACTAAATAGTTGCAGGTTTTGTTTTTATTAACAAAATTGAATTTTTTCATAATAATTTTTACGAACATACTTTTGAAACATAACTTTGTTGTTATTGTGTCTGTGGCATTGCTACAGTGACTATACCATTACTACTACTACTACTAGAGCATTTTAGGCTAAATACAAACTAGATATTAAGAACTTATTTATAAAAAATGTCAAAAACTCCAGATACTGATGCAAGTGAATTTGCTTCACCGGTGCATAGTCGGAACGTTATGCAGGTAACTTCTAGCCCGTATACACGACCTTTAGAGGTACACATACCTATGGATACCGTAAATACACGTCCCCGAGTCAACGTGAACCGGACTTCATCTTTGGCTCCCGAAACGTTTACGACATCCATAGTCTCTAATACGACCACCCATTATGCTGCCTCTCACAGCAACACACAAGAGACATACGTGGCACAAGAACCGATAGCACACGCACATAAGACATTCCCCATTAAAACTAGCGAAATTTTTGACAACATGAACCAAGGTAATGGTATAACACAAGTAGTTGCACCGCCCCCCAGTGCGCATGTGTACTACAGATCATTGAATTTAGCTTCCCTTAAACTCAAGTATAACGGAGAGTCAGATATTGACGACTTCCTCCTTAGGGTTAATGAAACACGTATCGCACGACAGATTGACGATACAACATTAGTAAGAGGTTTTTCAGAACTGTTATCTGACACCGCACTCAAGTTTCATAGAACAATCCAACATAAAATTAACTCTTGGTTTGATATTTGCGTTGAATTTCGAAAATTCTTTCAATCAAAGGATTACAACTACAACATAGAGAGACAAATTCGTGAAAAAAAGCAGAAGCTAGGTCAGTCTGTATCATTCTTTATTTTAGATATCCAGGATTTAAACAATAGACTAACATATCCTATTACAAGCGACAACCTACTTGAAATTATAAAACACAATTTGCTACCTACATACGCCCAACTATTAGCCATCAATGATATTACTACCTTTGACCAATTGGTCAACGTGTCCAAGAATTATGAGGCTTATTCTGGTGTTTTATGTCAATCTAAACCGGTTGGCAAGCGCGAACTCAATGCAGTCAGCGTCGGCAAATTACCTGACAGGCGCGGCTCACCTATTACTTGCCTTAAATGTAAAAAAGTCGGCCATAGTTATAAGGTGTGTAGGTCAATACCAGGCATAATATGTTTCAAGTGCGGTGCTAAGAGGGTGACGATTAGGAACTGCACCCAATGTAACACAGGCTTGCGCTCGCAGTCTACTACACAGACACTTAATAAAAAAAACTGATGGGGCCCCCGAGCAAGTCGTTACACACACAAACAGTCTCTTCGCCTGAAATATCGTCATTCGTAGGGGATAATCGGTTGTTTGTTAAATTCACAATAAAGGACCGTAATTTCGAAGCATTGCTCGATCCTGGGGCACATTTATCAGTTTTAGGTGCGAATAAGCATCGATATTTTCAAAGACTTGGATGGACATTACATGCTAGGGATGCTTCAGTCGTGCCAGCAGTATTTTTAGCGGATTTATCACAAATTAAAGTCATTGGCATAATGTCTTTGCCAATAACTTGTAATGGGATAACTGCCCACTTTAATTTTTTAGTTTGCCCTGACATACATCACGAAATCTTGTGCGGTATGGATTTCGCTGATGCATTTGGTCTAGTGGACATTTTTAAGTTTGGAGATGTCGTGAGGAGAGGCAACTCCACAAGTTATAGTGCTTGCAGTGCGTTGTGTGAGGTGAAAGCTTTAATACCCAGAGATGATCTAACATCTCAACAAGCCAAACATCTACAAAAAGTAATGAATGACTTTGAGTCAATTTCATCAGAAAAAAAAGGTTTAGGGAAAACGCATATCGTTACACATAAAATTATTACACAGGGAGAGCCTATTAAACAAAGATATTACCCTTTATCGCCTGCTAAGTTGACAGCATTGAATAGGGAGGTGGACGAGATGTTGAGGCTCGATGTCATCGAACCGTCGAGGTCACCATGGTCCAACCCGGTTGTCATGATCCCAAAGAAAGATGGATCATGGAGATTCTGCCTCGACGCGCGTAAGCTCAATGATGTCACGGTTAAAGACTCGTACCCACTTCCTTATATAAATTCGATTTTGGACAATCTGCGAGGAGCACATTATCTTAGTTCAATTGATTTATCATCGAGTTTTTGGCAGGTCAGTTTGTCAAGTCAGGATGGGATAGACGGCAAAGGTACTTCTTGTGAGAAAACAGCTTTCGTAGTCCCTAATAGAGGTCTTTTTCATTTTAAAAGAATGCCATTCGGATTATCCAATGCGGGAGCGGAAATGCAAAGGCTAGTTGATTCGCTATTTCTGCACAAATTTGACGGAAAAGTTTTTTGTTATCTGGACGATCTTCTGATTGCCACAGAGTCATTTTCTGAACATATGGAGATACTTGCTGCTGTAAAGAGGTCGCTTAGTGACGCTGGTCTCACTATCAACTTAAAAAAGTGCGAATTTTGCAAAGGAGAGCTTAGATACTTGGGATACATCATCAATACACAAGGTTTGCGCACTGACCCAGAGAAGCTGAGCAGCATTCAGAATTTCCCACAGCCTAAAACTGCCAAGCAGCTACGAGGATTTATAGGTCTATGTTCATACTATCGTAGGTTTGTTAAGGATTTTTCCACCATCATAGCACCTATGACAGCGTTGGTAGGTAAGAAGAAAGGCAGTGACGGCATCCAATGGTCCGAAGCAGCTGAGGATTCTTTCAATACCCTTAAAAATGCTTTAATAACAGCTCCAGTTTTGGCGTCGCCAGAATTTTCGAAACCTTTCGTGCTTCATTGCGACGCATCATCCGTAGGCATTGGTAGTGTTTTGACGCAGGACATAGATGGAATCGAGCGTCCTGTGGCTTTCTTTTCACGTTTACTGGCAAAACCTGAGAGAAATTACAGTACAACAGAGCGTGAACTGCTCGCGGTAGTGGATTCCATAAATCATTTTCGTGCTTACATAGAAGGTACTAAGTTCACGGTCATCACTGACCATATGAGTTTAAAGTGGCTTAAGTCTTTAAATAACCCCTCAGGCAGGTTGGCCAGATGGGCAATGCAGATATCCACTTTTAATTTTGACATTTGCCATAAGGCAGGTAAGCTTAATGTCGTACCAGATGCACTATCCCGAATTTCGGTCGATGCTATTACTTTCAATCAAGAACTTTCTTCAACTTCTGATGAGTGGTATAAGAAGATGTATAACGGCTGTAAAACTATGCCTACTCGTTTCAAAAATTTTCAGATCCTAGGCAACAATTTGTTTAGATTTTGCAAAGGTGGCTCTTGTACTTCAAAAAACAATTGGAGGTTAGTAATTCCTAAAGAGCTGGTCGATGAATGCATCAAGGAAAACCATGACTCCTTCTGTAGTGTACACCCAGGAGTTCAAAAAACGTATTTGAAAATTAGGGAACATTATTATTGGCCAAATATGTTTGAAAATGTTAAGGAATTTGTCACACGGTGTGACAAGTGTAAAGCATATAAACACTCAAATTCACCACCTCACGGACTCATGACAAATCAAAAGGAGGTGGACGTTCCGATGCACACGTTGTCAATAGATATTATAGGCCCATTACCTAAAGCATATTCGGGTCATATATACATTCTGTCAGTTGTAGACGTTTTCTCAAAATTTGTATGGCTTCACCCCCTCCGTACTGCAACCACTCAAACGGTCACTTCATTTTTGGAAAAGGAATTGATCTTGAAATGGGGAACCCCCGCGATTCTTATTTGTGACAACGCTACCATATTTAAAAGCAAATCGTTTAAATCATTTTGCGATGGATATTCTATCCCTCGAATTTTCTATACGGCGCATTATGCACCGCAAGCGAATACAGTCGAACGGTATAACAAAACCGCTGAAGTCTGTTTATCCATACTAGTTGAACAAGATCAACGTAATTGGTCCAAATACCTTCAGCAAATTCAGCTATCACTGTATAGCACGGTGAACCTAGCAACGGGATACACACCGTACTTCTTAGCCACCGGTCGTGAAATAGTCACTGACGGTCAATTCCATTCAATTCTTAGGGATTTACCAACATCAGCTGATGATCTGACCATAGGCGATAGAAGCGCAGCGGCATCATCGTTGTTGGAATTGGGAAAAATTTTTGACAAGGTAGTAGATGCATTAACTCAGGCGTACCAGAAAAATTCACAACATTATAACCTAAGACGACGACACTTCACAGCGAAAATAGGCGATGTGGTCTGGCGAAGGAACTTCGTACAATCTAACGCAGCGAAGTATTTCTCCGCCAAGCTGGCGCCGAAATTTGTGAAGTGCACGGTTGAAAGGAGGTTGTCAGATGTAGTGTATGAGCTACGCGAGTTATCGTCAGGATCTGTTGGTAAATTTCATGTAAAGGACATCTTGCGTGTAGATTAAATTATTTACACACCCTGTCCGATATTGTTGCTTGTCTAGTGGTATTTACTCCGAACCCAAGATTTTTTTTTGATCGTAGGGCTAGGCAAGCATTTATCGAAACTAATGTATGCAATTAATAATTGCTTTGCCGTTTGTGTTTTTACATTGTGTTCTTATTCTTACAGTTAATGTTTATATGATATGATACTTAACAACGCATGAGCAAAAAAGTTGTTTTTCTTGACAGTCAAATGATTGACCGACAGTACGATTGGCCAAAGTATGAAAAACTCTTACAGAATATAAGACTGATGAATGACAGCATGTAAATAATTATGGAATGATAGGAGCAAATAAGAAAGGGAAGGATAAGTGCATGACTGAATGATAGGTGGAAAATAAGCTTTAAATATTATTATATGTATTATTATAATTATTATTAATATGGAAAGGATGACGAATGAATGTACATAGATAAATATGAAATACTGTGTGAGGTATGGAAGAGTGAAGTACGCGTTTTGAAAGGAATACCTATCCAGCTGTGATCATTCTAAAGGGCAGTCAGAAGAATAACTATTGCTAGCAGCGTTCTGAAGTTTTATTCTTTTATTTCTCGGTATTTTTTTAATCCTTTTTGGAGTCGGTTAAGTAACCACTTTTTCCCGGTTACCCCGGCTGTTTCTTTCGGTAAACCTGTCGGTTTACCTCTTTTCCCGAGAAAGGGGGTATTGTAACACTCTGCAATACTCACCAACACATTATCCATACGTTCTAGTATAATACTCTCTTTTTGTCTCGTGATAACGAGGATTTCATACATTAAGCACATTAACACAAAGATATTAAACTCGATATCTTTCTGTCGTTTTATTCCGTGTTTACATCCAGTCACAATACTACACATACACATAGGTTAGACGTCGTGAATCTGACATTGTCATTTTGACAGTGACAATGACTGATCCTTGTCAACGAAATAGTTTAGGAATAAAAAAAAAAGAACATAAAAAAAAATAGTTTTATTTAGTGTACAATAAATCTAGATTAGAATAAATAATAGGTATATTAAATTAGTAAACAGATTTGGAACTAATGATAATTTATATATAGTTTACGAGCGGATCAATTTCGGAGTGGTCACACCAGAATTCACGTTCCGCGTAACGTAGAACATTATGTCAAATAGTGGATAAAATATTCGCTTAAGAGGATAGGATGGTTAATGTACAGGATAGTTTTAGCTTCAGTTAATGACATGGCGTTAATGCGATAAAGCCCTAATCGTGTATGGCGTATGAGAAGTGGAGGAATAAAAGTCACGAACGGAACGTGAGGGATGAGTGAAATGAAACGGACCGTAGATGTAACTGACCAAGCGGGTTTGGCTTGGTGGGAAGGGGAAGAGACGAAAAGCAAAGATGGAGGCAGTCGGCATTTTTTTCTCTCGAGCGAGAAGACCCGTAAGGTGTCTCTTCAAGAGCAATTCGTACCATCACAGGACCCGCAAAAAGGTATTTATAAGCTAGTTAGACCTTGTAATAATCGCGGTCTGTGAAGTGCGTGCTGATTGCTAATGACGCGTAACTTTTGTTGTAGCGGGTCTTTGGAGTACCTACCTATTATTGCTGGGAATACCTGCCCGTCCCTTGGCGGACTCCCAACACGGAGGAATTCTTCCCCGTGAACCCATCAGCGTGGGACGCGTGATCCACAGACGGGACTGCGCGCCGCTGACGAGCCCGGCTTTGTAGCGGTAACCGGTTCTCGCACCGGCATTTTTTATTCTCTTTTTTACGCCACGTGCATTTCTTTTTCACTACTTGGCACCAAGGAGGGCCACCAGGATTCTTCTTATACATCCATACGCGAGGTTGATTACTGCATCTCGTTGGTTAGCGGTGCCTACGCGATAGTCCACCGACAGTTTAACAACGTAGTTCACCTTCAGGAGGCTGCATAACGATCCGAGAATGTAACTAGATTTATTTAGCCTTTAAATCATAGATTATAATAATGTTAACCAGAATGGATCCATCTCTAGGTCGCTAGATTAAAGTATATTTTGTTAGCCACGTCACAAGGTGATGTTTAGTTAATTGTGTCAAATGAAATAATTTCATCGCATCGGCGCAAGAGCCGGCCAGGTCAATAGATCTGATATAAGTTTATAGCAAGTAAGTAAAGTGTGTGTAGATATAAGTATTCTAACTGGAGTAATACTGGTACATCCTGCCATATATATATAGGCTAAGTAGTGCGTTTGATATACCACAAGGCCTGTGGTTTTTGTATTGTAGACCATTAAACGTGGTGATAATAATATACACTGGTTTTTCTTTCACGAACTCACTGCAACAGGGGTTTACTAGCCAGACAACACGGCCCTTAACCTAAAAGGTCCACTGTATCTCCGGCTGCTGTTATCCAGGTAATCTTCTTTTACAAATCAAACTATTGTAACACGGGACTTGGGAAGTCCACACCGACACCCTTGACGCCCGTTACGTTACAGTACCGCAGTGATCGTTTACAGAAAACTGGGCCCGCGGGGCCAAGATGGCGCTCCAAAAGATTCTTTTTATAAAAGTTTGCACGAGAATAACTTTATCAGTTAACAATAATATTGTAGTCACCGTCCCTGACCGTTAAAACGCCTGAACCACAGTTTAGCTAGTTAACAGCCGTACCAGCTCGCAGTTACAGGTCTCTAAAACATCATTTGCCTCTGTGTCAACATACCTCAAACTCAATTCAGCTTCTTCCGACACGAAAAGGAAAAGACAATACAAAATTTCATTATATTACTTGATAAATATAGGTAAGGCTACCTAACCTGACCCTCCTCTTCAGAACATTAAAAACCTACGATACAAAAGCTATATAAATATAATATAAACAATAAGCGAAGCTTTGGCCACCCTATTTCACATGACATTTTATGAATTTAAAATATCTCGCACAAAATGAAAAGTTAACCGCAATTAAGGCCCATTAAAGCTCTCCACACTCTGGTGGAGTGCACGGCGTGGGCACAACAGCGCCAGGTCCTCGTAGTGGGTCTGGGCGTGGACACTCTCTCGCTCGAGGCCATGGTGCGAGCCATGCTCTCCAGCGGGAGTAAGTGGGACTGCGCCGCCTCTTTCTGCGAGCAGGTCATGCTCGCGAAGGAGGCGGCGGGCCGGGTGCGGGAGAGAACTCTCCCACCCGAGTTCCGCAGTCGGCGCCTTGGGCGCCGCCGACGTGTCTTCGCCGAGGACTATCGGCCTCCATGACCGGGGGTCTGAGGACGGTGAGAAGGCCGCTCACCGTCCTTACAGAAGCAGGCCCATGACGGCAGCGTGACGTGAGCAACTCACACACGCCCCCCCTTAGAAGCGGGATCACACCCGAAACCCCCCCATAGACGCGGGATTGCACCCGAACCACCCCCTGGGCGAGGCCGCAGTGGCGGCCGTAGGTCTGTTGGGAGTCACGGGACATCCTTCCTGAGGGCTTACCCGGGGCTCTCAACCATAGGCTGTTGGGCGTTACGTGAGGTTTTTTAGTCGGTAAGAGTCCGGCATAGCATCCTACGAGGATTTTCCCTCACGTTAAAAAAAAAAAAAAAAAAAAAAAAAAAAAAAAAAGGCCCATTAAAGCTTCAACTTTCAGTTTATGCCAATGTGGAAAGGTCACCAAAAGTCCGCCAATTGCCATAAAAGGTTTATCATAATATTATGTGCCATTCGACACCGAACCTAAATTGCCTTTTCGTAGAACAATATCTCATGAGCGAGGGGAAAGTGGGGTGACACTATTCACTCACGTTATTGTGTCAACGTAATTGAGGAATTTTCACTTTGATTGTGTTTTGTGTTTTTTTTATTTCGTTTGATGTATTTCTGATACACGCGCTGTTCAATATAAAACTGTGTTAGCGGTTCCAGTGAAATATACCAAACTAGTAGAGGCTGCGGTTTTGCCGCGTGGAATTTGTTACAGCTTCCGTATCCTATGGGAACATATTCCAGGTCTAAAATGTGTTATTCCAGACTACGACCTATCTCTATACCAAAATTCAGTCAAATCTTTTCAGACGTGAGCGTGATTTTGCAACAAACGTTTGTCGAAACCTCTACAGTATGGGGTTTTTCAAAAGGGGTGTTAGAAGGTTTTTACTAAGTTGGTAGTGCGAGTGAATCGAACCGTATGCTTGTCTGCCACCTTAGTGGCATAAAGAAAATGCCCGGATATCTTCAGAAATTTTCACATTTATAAGAAGTACTAGCAGTTCCCTGCAGCTTTGATCGCGTAGAAGTCGTTACCGCGTAAAATCATAACCTTCCTTTTGCGCAGCCGGTTAAAAAGTAGCATATGTCCTTTCCAGGGCCTCGAACTATCTCTATACCAAATTTCATCTCAATCGCTTCAGCCATTTAGGTGTGAAAGCGTAACAGACAGACAGAGTTACTTTCGCATTTATAATATTAGTAGGGATTTATCACGTATTATTGTTTTGTTGATCTAACTCGCAGCTCTTCATTGCATCCGTGATCATGGCGCTGGCAACAGTGCCGAAATTTTAAATAATAACTCGACAACAATAATAACATGAGAAACAGCCAAAATAATAATTTGTGTCGTAATACCATGTCAGCTGAAAATCATAATATTGAGTGAATAATTTTTACAAGAAACAAGAAGTCGTCGACTGTTAATTTCCTCTAGAGACAGATTTGCAGAATACCATTTTGTGTTCTCTAAAAATGAGACACATTTATTCAGTAACTAGCTGACCCGCGCAACTTCGTTTACGCCACATAAGGTGTATAAAAGGACAGAATGATATTTTTTCAACTCACTCATGGGAGCGTATGAAACTGCCCTGTTTGCTTAATCATAAAAGAGCTTAAAGATTTTTTATGATATTAAGCTCTTTTATGATAAAGCCAACACGCCAGTTTAGATTTACCCTTACATTCAAAGGAATCCTTTAATTGAAGGTTTTGCGAAAGTTGAGATGTCTCTAATTCCTGAACTACAAAACGCTCAACATTAAAACTTGTGTGCAACAATCCTTAAAGTATTCCTTATATAACACTGAATTTTTTTTGGAATCGAACCTTGCGTATAAAAGTTTCAATTAAAAAACCATTTTGTCTTTAATACCCTCTCCCAAAGGAACCGCGCAAAATATCGGGATCAAAAGTATCCTAAAACCTTCCTCGGACTATAAGCTCAAACTTAACCAAGTTTCATTCAAATCGATTTAGTAGTTTCGGCGTGATACTTATTCGGGATACAGACAGACAGACAGACAGATAGACAGACAGACAGACAGACATGAAAAATTTAAATTACATTTTCGGATTCAGTATCGATTATAGAATGCCCTACAGTTAAAATTTTTAAAATATCTTCCATGTACAGACTCACGACCCTCAACAGTTTTATTATAAGTATATAGAAAAGGCTCTTTATGACGTAACATTTTACGGCAGAAGAGTAGAGCTGTTACAAAAACTCGATATTTCAGAACATATCAAAATGTGATAAAATAATGTAATTATACGATTAATACCTACTTGAATTACATAATTATTTAATAACTAGCTGATGCCCGCAGCTTCGCCTGCGTAAATTAAGTTCCCGTGAGAACTTATTCCCGGGATAAAAAGTAGCCTATGTGTTATTCGAGACTATAATGTATCTCTGTACCAAATTTCAGCCCGATCCGTTCAGCGGTTTGAGCGTGAAAGAGTAACAAACATCCACACTCACAAACTTTCGCATTTATAATATTAGTAAGATAATGCCGTTTCTTAGAGTTAGCTCAATATAGTTATGTATTGTATGTAAACTCAATTAAGCACTTAATTGATTTCTTCTGTAATAAAGAATATCCATTATTTTAAGGAAATTGAAATGAACACGAAAAATTGCTAGGCTGTGTTAACTCAACCTTCACTAGGCGTTATATAAGAGCAGGATAAAAAAATAAAAGTCGTGAATTTGTGAGTGAAAGAAATTATAAGAACAAAACCGGCCAAGAGCGAGTCGGACTGACGCATGGATGGTTGCGTTTGTACCGTGTAAAGGTAATCATTTATTAGGCATAGGATCCCTATATCCCTGTACCTGTAGAATGATGCTGGATTCAGAAGATTCAATTTCCATAGTTTTAGACAGCTTTTTACCAAGTTTAAAAACTTGTACGCAAGTTTTTGCGCAATTAGTCTCTTTTATTTAATATAAGTAATAATAAATAAATATTTGTGGACATTCTCACATAACATCATCTAGCCCAAATTAAGCTAATAAAAGCTTGTGCTATGGGATCTAGACTACTGATAAATTACACCGAGACACAGAACAATTAATGTGCTCATCACACAAAGAGAGTTGTCCTGGGTGGGAATCGAACCCACGACCTCTGAATCCATAGCCAGACATGCTAAATACTGAACCACGGGGTCAGTATTGTTTGTATACTTTTGTCTTCTGTCTACTTATAATATTTCTTGGTGTTATGATCAGAAATTTATTTAAAATAATAAATACAATAATAATTATGTAACTATGTATGTATGTATACCGATAATCATTTTGGTTTTACAAACCATGTCGTAAAAATTGAGGTGTTTCACAAAAATTAGTTCCGTACTGCACTTTGAAACATTTCAATCATGTCTTTACTTATTCAAATTTCCTAGTCTAAATTCAGTGTGCCTGCCAAGACCTTTTGTATCATATAAATATAATAAAAAATATGGAAACTGGTAGCTCAGTCAACACGCGCGCAAGAAAATGTTTCAGAAGTAAAGAGATTCATTTATGTAGGGGAAAGTAGGATAATAATACACACAACATTCATAGATTGTTTGATAGATTCTGTGATTCCTCTCTCGTTTTTATGCAAATAACTTATTCAAGGAATGTAGTGAAAATTAATATTACTAATTTGTCTGTTGCTACCCTACCTGACAGATTATTTTAAATTATTTTAGAATTAATTTGTCGTATTAAAAAGTTACGAAAAGAGTTATCGGAAAAATTAACAGTACTTAAGTCACTTTATTAAAAAGCTAACATGGCCTAATCTCTAGACAGTTACAACTTCTTATTACATTCTTGTTCCTTCTTTTCTCGGGTATCTTCTTTTTTTTCTAATGAAGATACCCGGTCTTTTGGTAGGCTTACATAGGGACATATTGGTCCAACACGCAGAGGTAATTTGAGATTTTTAATGCAATGGGAAATGGGACCCCCACTGCAGACAATTCACAACCGCCTTATGTAGAAGAACGGCAATGAACTGCCAACAATGGGAGCTAAACTATTGTAAAATATGCTAACCTTCAAAAGGGGTCTTAGAAGGTTTTTACAGGGCCGGCAGCGCGAGTGTGGCACCTCTGGTGATGCAAACGTTCATAGGCTGCGGTGTCCACCGGTCCTTCTGGTGGGCCGTATGCTTGTCTGCCACCTTAGTGGTATGAAAAAAAGGGCTACTGAATTGGCGGTTAAAATGGACTGGGTGATTTGATCTATGGATGAAGACGGCGTCTGCCATTTCAATATCTTATTATTATTATAATTAATGACATTGTGATTATGCATTGTTCTCCATCCAATAAGTACATCTTTTTATAAGACAACAATTTGTATTACTGCGTCCTTATTGCCCGACTTTCCCCTACGTAAGTAAGGTTTCCCTTTTATATCCAACCGGCTGTTGCCAGTAGCTACAACGCTTTACACGTTTCGAAACCGTATTTCGCACCCCTTGGGGTTGGGGGTGACTTTCGTAAATGAAAATTCGTACGTAGCTTATGTAGATTCACGTAAAACAATTTCTGCTGAGAATATAATCACGATCACGTCTTATTTTTATCTCATACATTTAAATGAGGGATATATGTATAAAGCTTAGCTTTATAAGTTTTACTAGGTATTTTAAAAATTCAGGAAAAACACGGTACTAAATCTGAATTTTAAAATAGTAGGTTTACACTTAATTAAAAAAGTTCGAGCACAGCTCAGGCTCTCAGTTAGTCGAGGTTTAAGAGGATTTTTAGTTTGTCAGATATTATTTTTACTGTAGATATTGTGGTAAAAATTCGATATTAATATAGAAAAAGTCTGTAAATTATTACTTACTAACATTAGGAAAGGCGGAGACTGCGATAGATAGAGTTCATTTATATATTAAATCTAGCCAAAAATGTAAAAAAATCTTTAGGACCTCATTGACTTTAGCATTTTGATCTTTCCCAAATCATAACGTTAAACCTCGTGTTTACGGAATGTCAGCATATCGTTTATCGTGTAATTAGCAATATTTGGGAACAGATCCCGGGACGAAAAATACATTTTTGTGAGCCGAAAGTATTTGTTTTGGTCCGATAAATGCGATTCACGCCAATTTTCGAAGCCTGGGTACTTTCTATGTATTTAAAAACATTTAAGTATGTTTATCAGTCGTCTTAATCTCATAATCTAAACTTATATTAGCTTGTCAGCTTGAAGCTGCAGTGTCAAAAGAAACGGGTGTTCATATCCATCAGTGTAATTCGTAATATTAAATGGCCATGTTGCTCGGCAAATACTTCTTAAGTTATTCTCTGAAGTAAAACGTAAATTGAATGCCGCCTCGAGGGCCAGCAAAAGAGCAATTACCAGGACTAAATTCGATTTCGTTGACAGAGTTAGTGAGCGACTCGCCGGCAACTGGGAGTTGAGAATTTTGGTAACTTGCATGTTTAACCATTTCTTCTACAGCTTTTACTTTTGGTAGTTTTACCCAGATTTGCCCAACCCTGTCACGAATTCGACCCTAAACGACGGAGGCGCTGTCCTGCCCGATATTTTCGGGTGTGGAAGTTTCATGCCACAGTTTCATGCAAATTGAGCTACGGGGACCGTACTGAATCAAGTTGAAATTCTTCACCCTATTGTAACCGTTGTGTTCTTGATGATTTATCCTTCTTGCTTGGAAATTTAAGCACAAAAAACAATGGAATAGACATGGCAGTCAAATAAAACGACTATAACAATGTCTAATCTGAAAATAATGTTGTGTTTTCAGGCTTTTTTCAACTGGGACTTGACGCCAAGATGAAGTAGGTGACAGTCAAAGGCGGCACAAACTAGGCATTTATTGATCGTGCAATGTTCCACTGTGACACACGGGAGATTAAGTAGCCCAGCTTCAAAAAATAAATACTTACCTAGGTACTTAGATTTCTTTTTATTCACATACATACAACGACGCCTATATTTCCGAGGAAGTAGGTAGGAGTGAATGACACACCCACATGTTGCCAGTAGTTTTATTAGTTAAGTAAATCAAAGGAAAGCCTATTGCCGTCAGAGGGCACTTTATTCATGTTGTATGTGAAGAAATGTGAATCGTAGAAGTACCTAATGATACTAATGATAGGGCAAGTACTGGAGAATTTTGCTACAGCAGTCTCTTAAACTGATGACCTATTAAAAATTGCGAGCGTTGCAATAAACTGTAGTAATTATCTGTCTGTCTGTGTACTGTCACACCCTATATCCCTGAAAGGGTAGACAGAGAGGCATACTCTATGCATATATCCATACTTCACTGTTTGTAATTGTAACTAACTTAGTAGGAAAGTGTGAGTTTATTGACATGTTGAAATATAATAGTCAAGCGCAATAATAGTGTCCTCGAACGGGGCTTCGCATTTATTGTCAAATTTCAAGGGCTATAAACGTCAAGTTAGTGCCTACCAAGTTTCATCACAATTGGTTGAAAAAGGAGATCTGTGTAGGAAACCTAATGTACACAGATACTTATAAAATAATATTAGACCATCTAGAAAGGGCGAATCACACAGTACATTTACTCGTTCAATAAAATCCCTGCATTAATTTAATATTGTTATCAAATAGATAACCACATTTAACCAAACTATTGACCTTTATCATAGATACTATAAGGAAAAATATGATCAGCATAATACGAATATTTGCAATAACAGGGCATTATCTAACTCTGCATTTATTGGACGATAGTACATAAACACACACAATATCCATATTAATAGCTGCTACGGAATCCATAAAGCGACCCTAATAACTGTCCGACATCAAAACTGATCGTTAATTGGGACATGTACACCAGCTCTTAATAATGTCCTAACACAACATCTTGTAATATTAATTGAATTGGAGCGACTTTATGTATCATACACGTATTGAGAATTCTTTTTAATTAAAAAAATTAATAAGTTTTGTTACTACGGCTATGTATAGCCGTAGTAACAAAAATTTAAAAACCCCCGACTCACAAAAAAAGAACAATAAAAAACCTGTAAAAAGTAAAAAAAATACTATTATATAATGACCTATCTACCCTAAGTATTGAACCTGTATTATTATTATAGGTAGCTATATTATTTACCTATTCATATTTTTAACTAACAGTTGGTCTCGTCGGGGGGACCGCTCTATATATAAACAGAGACAGACGTACGGTTAGGTTATGATTAGGTGAGCGGTCCCCGACGAGACAAACTGTTAGTTAAAAATATGAATAGGTAAATAATATAGCTACCTATAATAATAATACAGGTTCAATACTTAGGGTAGATAGGTCATTATATAATAGTTATTTTTTTACTTTTTACAGGTTTTTTTTTGTTCTTTTTTTGTGAGTCGGGGGTTTTTAAATTTTTAATTTAATTTTTTATTTTTTGCTTTTTATAGGGGTTTTTAATGTCAACAATGACGAATAGTCTATCAACAATTATTCAGAGCTAATGCGAATTGCGCGGAGTGTGGTTACAGAATTAGCAATACATTCCACTCCTCATATCTTTCGAATGGCTTAACCGATTTTCATAAAACTTGCGGTATCGTGATGTATAAGATATGACCTTTCATTTGATACCCAACACGGGTATATTTGAACACATTAAATTTTTCATCACCACTTTCACCCCTCATAGCTTTGAAATGGCTTAACCGATTTTTATAAAACATAGCTAAGAACACTCTCCCCTAACCCATCTTTCAAACAAAAGAAACAGAATCAAAATCGGTTCATCCGTTTGGGAGCTACGATGCCACAGACAGACTTACACACACACACACACACACACACACACACACCCACACACACGTCAAACTTATAACACCCCTTCCGGGTTTCCGTCGGGGGTTAAAAACTGACATAGTGAGTGCAGTGTGTCGCCGGCCTTATCCTTCGTTAAGATTATTGTTGAAAAGCAATTAGTTTGCTAACTGATCATACATTTTAAATACGGAAAAAGAATTGGTTTCGGGCAGGATTCGAACCTGCGTCTTCTGCAAACCGTGCAGACGCTTTAACCACCGGCCACCGAAAACTACTCGGATCCTACCAAATTTTCCACCTAATTATACGTTTTGGGGCGAAGTAGGCACCATCTACCGGCACTATTTAGAAAGTTACACCGCACGGTGGTTCCGAGTAGGTTTCGGTGGCCGGTGGTTAAGGCGTTTGCACGGTTTGCAGAAGACGCAGGTTCGAATCCTGCTCGAAACCAATTATTTTTCCATATTTAAAATTTATTATCCTTCGTTGTAACAATAACGGAGGGTAGTTCGACAAGAAGTAACTTCATGGTTTTTGTCGATCCTCGCTTCAGTCTAACCGCGACCACGGGCGCTGCAACATGTCGGAAACGTCAGTGTATGTTAATAAAAAGTATTTCACGTGAAGTCCCGAATTCAATAAGTATGAGTGTAAAAAATCCCGATAGTTTAAAAATAACATTAACCGTAGTAATATTAATTATTCTATGACATAACTGTATAAGGTCTCTGTTGAACCCTAGGTGGTTCCGCGGTGATAGCCAGTCAGTTGGGAATCCTGGAATCATCCTTCCGAGGACTTACCGCGGTTCCCGGTCATAGGCAGTGGTAGGGCACCGTGTAGTTTTAGTCGGTAAGGGTCAGAGCATCCATGATGGATTTCCAAACGTAGAAAAAATACGGGCCTACAGAGATCTACTGAGCACAAACCAACTGAATAACAGTTTGTATTCTAAATGACCTCATATTGTTGCATTGTATTACAATTTTGTTTTATTCCAACATCCATTGAGTGGTCACTGTGCTACTAACTAGAAACACAGTATGAAGAGAAAAAACCTACCTTCCTAGCCTTTAATGAAAGTTCACTAAGAGATTTTTGAGGTATGGTGGGTTAGGAAGATTTTCCTATCTAACTTTAAGATCTCAAAAAGGTCTTCAAGGCAGAGAAATATTACTATCCCATGTAATAAGCGCTAGTCTTCAGCCTCTAAATACGGCTACATGCCTGAAGATGACGGTTAAGACGCAGGTTCAGAGTGGTCCTTACTGGACGATTTGTCAAAAGGAATCACCAAAGAACAGGATACTTACCGTTGACTACTAAAAGCTGTTCCGAGTTACTGACAGAACGGCGGAAGGCGGAAGTTCTAGTGATTACCAGGGTGAATTTCTCAAACGTAAAAATGAGGCGGCGCCACTGAAAATCATACCTTAAAGTTCCGATACGATAAATCTTTTTTTTGTTTAAGAAAGCAATTAATTACCTTAATAAAGTCATATACATTAAGTTATAAGATATTATTTTAATAATTATTAAAAAAAGGATTTTCTATATAAAATATAAGTTTGGTGGCTCGTCCACAACCTGTTTTATAAAGAGAAATCACATCCCAATCAACGCACCGTCAGTTTACTAGATATACCTAATTTTATTTTAATTCTGTATTAGCTTTTCCTCCTCTTGACTATTTAATTCGAGTATTTAGTGCTATATTTGATTTAAAAAAAAAATGTATAAGGTCCGTCCGCGATAAGTTTCAAATTTTGGTGTCAATAATAAAATCATTCCGTGAATCGTACTGAAAGTAGGTACCGGGACGTTACTACCATCTTTCGAATCATTTAGTCCTGTGCTGTCACGCACCAGTGCCAGTGCCGTGCCAGCATGCCCCGACTTCCCGCTAAAAACGAAAGTAATACTCTCGTAAGCCCTCGGACACTATTTCTGTAATTTTTGTGTAGATAATTTAAAACGTTTTGAGCTCGTTATTTGTTTAAATACGTACTGTATAGCGTAAGGGTTCGGTATTTGTTTAAAATAATAGTAATGTAATTATAAAATTCTGAATAGTATTTTGTCAAATCAACTTATTTGACACAATTCTAATTTTGGTGGGCTAATTTTGGTGATTTTGGTGGTGTTTGACTAATCACCAAAATTGCTTAGTTACACCAAAATTAGATTTATGGTTTCTGGGGTAATTTTAGCAATTCTATGTTTATTTTCATTAAATTAATATGGATAAAGAATTTATGCTCGAAGCAGGATTCGAACCTATGTCTACCGGAATACTGTTCCGGTGCATCTACCGCTGCCGAACGTTAAGTTTTGACTCCACAGTACGTATTAAGAGTGACGCCATCCTCACGCGTCGAATGACGGTGTCATTCGACGCCATCTAGAGAGCACCTTCATTTCATTATGAACTAATAAAAAAATATTATTAACAATGTGAGATACTCTTACTTCGTGCTCTGAGAATATTTTTTTCCACATTAATTGAATGAAAATTATACTACGTGTGAGCTTTTAAGTATATTAGTAGTATTCCTTCCATCCAGCATGCCAAAGAAAACATCAAAATTATCTCAAGCCGAGCGTTTAGAGAATAAAAGAAATGCCGAGAGGAAGAGAAAAGAAAAAATTAAGAAAGATCCAGAGAAACTAGAGGAATTACGAAGAAAAGAAAAAGAAAGATATCATCGTAAAAAAAGGAGAAGGAAAAATCGTACCTTTGAGTGAAATGCCACCACGTGCTCGCACAGCTCATCAAAAACGGAATCGGATTAATTTTAAAGCATACTACGAAAAGAAAAAAAAGGACACAACTAACAAATATTCAGCCGCAAAGTCCTGATACTTGCATGCCAGATGAAGCGGCGGTTATGGCACTACTCGTAGCAGACTGGGACGGTCTCCGCGACTACTTTGCGTCTATCCCGTGGAGTCAGCGCTGCTTTGCAGGTGAGGCTTCATCGGAGAGCGCATCTGCGGTAGCTGGTGAGATCAGTTTAGGTATGGAATACTACATTCCATACACGGATGTCCCCAGCATCCGCAAAGCTCGTCCCTGGTTCGGGTGTGAATGCGCCGAGACTGTTCAGAAAAAAACAGACGGCGTTTCGCGCTTGGGTCAGGGCGCGGGCAATGCGGGACCCGAACGTGGCTCACCTCAAGGTAGCGTATAACAGAGCCACTAGAGCCAGCAAGAGCGCCTTCAAGAGAGCGGATGCCCAGCGCGTCGCACGGCTGGGTCGGAAGCTAGCCTCGCACTCCACGGGTAGCCGTGGCTACCGGCAGCTGGCCAAAGCTCTGCATGCTAACTTCTGCCAACCCTCGCTGCCACTGCGTTACCCCGATGGATCACTGCCCAAGAGAAAACGACCTGCTAATAACCTCTTTGCGGCCAATTCCCGGGTCGACGACTGTGGCATGCAGCCCTCTATCATCGCCGATTGTGGTTACACAATGCCAGAAATTGTCATCCGGTAGTGTGATGTGCGGGCGATGCTGCAATCACTCGACACGCGGAAAGCCAGTGGTCCTGACGGCATTCCGGCGGGGGTGCTGAAAAAATGTGCGGCCGAATTGGCTCCAGCATTAACGCGCCTGTATCGCCTCTCCTACTCTTTAGGGGAAGTGCCGGAGGCTTGGAGGGTGGCGAACGTACAACCGATCCCCAAGAAAGGGGATCGGTCGGACCCTGCCAACTATCGCCCTATAGCCGTCACCTCGATCATTTGTAAAATGCGCTAACTCGAGGATCGCTCGCTACTCAATGATCGACAATATGGCTTTAGGCCAAAACGATCTACGGGTGACCTCCTGGCATACGTGACGCATGTTTGGGGTGTGGCTATGGAGAGGCACGGTGAGTCGTTGGCTATAAGCCTCGATATCGCTAAAGCCTTCGATAGAGTATGGTATGCGCCCTGGACCACATTTCACAATGGGGATCCTCAAACCTGGTTGACTTCAATGCCCGTAAAACACAGGCGTGTGCGTTTACAGCTAAAAAACCCCTTTCCTACCCTTACCCTCTCTTCAGAATACAACGATTCCACTTGGAGATAATCTGGACATCCTTGGCATAGACGTCCGGTCCGAGCTCAATCACAAATTCTATATTGAGCGATGTATTGGGCTAGCCTCGAGAAAACTAGGAGTCCTGAACAAGGTGAAGTGGTTCTTTACGCCAAACCAGAGGTGTCTGCTGTACAAGACGCAGATACGTCCTTGCGTCGAATACTGCTCTCACCTTTGGGACGACTCCGCGAGGTACTTGCTTGACACGCTGGACTCTATGCAGCGGCGAGCTATTCGCATTATCAACTGCCCTGAGGTAACGAAAAGTCTGGAGTCATTGGCGCAGCGGAGAGCTATTGCATCTTTGGCTGCTTTCCACCGTATTTATCACGGTGAGTGTTCTGAAGAACTCTTCAACCTACTCCCACCCTCTCCATTCCGATCCCGAACAACGCGTGCTTGACAGAGGTGCCACTCTCACACAGTGGAAAGAATCTTTGCTAGAACTGAACGATTCAAAAGATCGTTCTCTGTCGAACCATAAAAATATGGTAAGACCTGCCAGCACACGTGTTTCCCTCCTCTTACAATCCTGGATTCTTCGAGCGGAGCGTGAAGAGGCACATCATAGGGCCGTCATCTTGAGGGCCGCTTTCTATAGTCTTACAGACTGGGACGGTGGTCCCCAATCGCTAGATGTCGCTGTGGCTTTCCATCAGGCGGCGGCTGCATCATTTTGGCAAGCTAAATACATAAAAAAATTTATATTACATTATAATGTCATTAAATAAAAAAATCTTATGTTAAAAGGTATTTTTATAGTATATTAATTTTGGTGACTAAATCAATTTTTGTGTTCCTATATCTAATTTTGGTGTTAAAATACCAATTTTGGTGTATTGACAATTTAGGTGTCGATAATATTTATGTCATTTTCGGGTTTAATTAGACTTTTCTAGCTTTTATGCAACTATTATACGTATTTCTTTCTAATTATAGAATAATATTATCTACATATAGAGTAACAAAAAAAACCACCAAAATTAGGTAAAAATTCATAGATGTTGAAATTCACCCACCAGGTTTTCTAACCTAACAAAGCCCTAAAAGGTTAAATCACCCGTTTTACAATTAAATAAGCCATACACAAATCAAACCTATCTTTTCAAGGAAAAAGGTTACTACATATTGTGAAAATTTTTGTCATAAACTAGCCATAAACGATAATAATGTCTACAAGTCAGCCATTCTTCCGAGACGTGTGTGTGTGTGAACAAGTCAATAATCCAATTGTGGATTCGTTACGCAATCTCTTGTGTCTAATGGGGAAAGTGATCCGACCACTTGCCCGCAAGATGGCGTGCCACCTCCATTGTTTGGGTCGTTACTGGACCCATATTTTGGATGACCCGATCGAAATTGACCTCTAATAGGATAGAGCGGCCAAATTGATGCGTATTCAGTAGGTTTGTGAGTGAGGTGGGATCTTAGATCATCTAACCACAGGATGCGCCTTACTTAAGCATTGTTTTCTGCCATTGCACATGACCATTTGGTCTTTTGGCTTTATGAAAAGCCTGTACATCAGTACATCATTTTATATGATTAAACTAGTACATTACATTGTAGTTGACTGTACAATAACAATTAACACACAACAGCCATTACGCGTTTGTCGATAAATACATTTTTAAATGCAATGAAATTTTATATGTCTTTGTGTTTCCCCCTTCATTTGTATGAAAACTGGCGGAATATTTTTGTATGCGGTGGTTCGCAAAGGCTAGTCCCGTGTTATATGGTCTAAGGGTGGGATGGATGGAAAGTTTAATATAATTGGAAGATACCAGATGGCAAAAGGATTTGTATGATATTATTAGCTGTGCCTTCGACTTAATTCATAACATATTTAACAGAGGGATTATTCAAAAAAAAAATCAGGTGCGGAAAATGTGACCTTTTTCGTTTTTTGTGTGGAAATCTTCATGGGCCGGACTTATACCGACTTAAACCACACGGTGACTTGCCATCTGTCTAAGGCCAGGAGTCCCGGGTAAGTCCTCGGAAGGATATCCCAGGGCATCCAACACAGACTTTGTCCGCCATCGCCAAAGCGCAGGACCAGGACCGTGTATTTTTTTTTTTTATTTAGCTCGCCAAATTGACGTCGCCACTAGCCTGATGGAAAGCCGTGGTGGCGCATCTAGCGATTGGGGGCTACTCTCACAGTCCGTAAGACTTCTGACATTCTGAGAGGTCCTCAAGTTGGCGGCCCTGTGATGTGCCTCTTCACGCTCCTCTTGAAGAACCTGGGATTGTAAGATGAGGGAAACACGTGTGCGGGCAGGTCGTTTCATGTTTTTATAGTTCGACAGAGGAAAGATCTTTTGAAACGCTCAGTTCTGGCGAAGATTCTCTCCACTGTGTATGAGTGGCATCTCTGCCCGGCACGCGTTGTTCGGGCTTGGAAAGGAGAGGGTGGGATCAGGGTTGAAGGGCTCTTCGGAACACTCGCCGTGATACATTCGGTAGAAGGCAGCCAAGGACGCTATTGTTCTTCGCAGCGCCAACGGTTCGAGGCCTCCCGTCACCTCAGGACAACCAATTATTCGGATAGCACGTCTCTGCATAGCGGCAAGCGCGTCTAGTAAATACCTCGCGGAGTCATCCCAAAGGTGAGAACTGTTTTCGACGCAGGGGCGCATCTGCGTCTTGTACAGTATTGTGGCAGACTTTGGGAGAGCAGTAGACTGCCATATGCTGATTTGGTTGATTGATTGATTCTTCGTCCGTCATAATTACTACTGATTTTTTTTGAGTCTAAATCGCGTATCGACCACACTGAGAAATGAGCTATGCAGAACGCGTAGGAAAAAAAATGTTTTTCCAATACAGGTACCTATATCTAAGTGGGTATATCCTTATGCTAAGTATATCCTTATTTCTGACATCAAGTTAAGTGCAACAATACCCAATCAAAAATGTCCGATCTTTATTAGGGAAACGGCGTAATCGGTTAGTTGTGTACTCTTGGCGCTTATCGCAGACAGACAGACACATTTTCATGTGTGAAGTAATTAGATTAGTTATTACAACAAAAACAATGTGTTCTTTCTATATTCTTGTGAGTTCGTGTCTAAGAAAGTTTCATTTCAATTAGCAAGTGGCTCGCTGCCAAGTTACCACGAAACACAATAGGCAACGACAAGTTACTTGGTACTCTAACGTATTGATTATTTGTATACACTTGAATACACAACATGGTACTACTAAATAAAATAATATGGTAAATTTACTGCGGTTGTTTTATTTCGGCGATATCCTAGTGGCTTAAATATCTAGATGATTTTCAGCTACAATTTATGAAGACCACTATAGCTGATGAGGACCATCAACTCATCTAGCTTTCTTCAGAGATTGATATAATTTTTATATTTAGTAATTTTGTTTATCTAAACGTGCATGTGAATAATCTGACAACAGTATACTACAACACAAGAACATAATTATGCTTTCTAAGGACACGGACATTATGTCTGTTTGAAGACGAACAAGTCTCTAACATGGACATTGTTGGACTAAATAAATAAATATTGTTGAACATTGTCACATAACATCATCTAGCCCAAACTAAGCTAATATAAGCTTGTTCTATGGGATCTAGACGACTGACAGACAGACTTATATATTTCTAAATACATACATATTATACCTACATAGAAAACACCCAAACTTCGAAACAAACATTTGTGGATCACACAAATATTTGGACCGACCCAGGAATCGAACCCAGGACCTCCGGCGCCGAAGGCGGTATCATTACCGACTACGTCACAGAGGCAGTCACATAAATTTATCTATCTATGTAGGGGTCTATCTATCTATCTATCTATCTGTCTGTAACGTCTGTCTATCTATCTATCTAAATACGCAAAATTCTAAAGATGCAGTACCAATTAAGCTTCTCCCCTTAATGAAAGGGGTTTGTCACTGACAAGGGTTTTGTTAACATTAGAAAATTATAAGGCGTACCATTAGAGACTAGAACAAACGGTGAAATTAGGGCATTAAATATACCTCTGCCGACCCCTTTGATGATAATAGCGTGTCTATAAGTATCCTTATGTATCAAGATATAAATCGGTACAGATTGACAAGCAATTAGTTGCCTGGTGAGCTCGTTAGTTCAACTCTTGTGAACGCAATCAGAACTATTAGTATCATATTTATGTCAAAGTAATGTTTGCTGTTGTCACGACACGGTAATGTTAATATTAACATTGTACATACACAGTTACATACACGGTAATGTTAATGTCTTAGAATATAGACTCTCTGGACTTAAGACTCTAGAGTTAACTCTCTAGACTAGAGTTTACTCTATAATCTAAGGTTAATGTTAACATTACCGCGGTTAAGATGTGTCGAGTCTCATTCGTATTGTTACAAGGTTAACTAGCTGGATAGGGATACGTACGATTAAGATAGGTACGTTAATAGATTTGGGAGCATTTTTTTGATAGCGAATAGCTTTGATTGGCAGCCAGGAGCAATTGGAAGCGAATGCCAGTTGTTAAAGTTTGTATGGCAAATTCACATGAACCGCTCAAATGTAACAGCATAGGGTTGAAAGCTATTTTCTGATACAGTTAGTAGCTTTCTAAATATCACGTATTATGGAACTTTTATCAGAGAAAATTCCTCGCCCCTCGAATTGAGATGGCGACATTTTGTACTCTTTCCTGTCGTCACACGGCCCTCGTCGCCACACGGGAGCCACTAATTTGAATGTTTGTTCTATGTATATTCGTGTGTCTGTTTAGAAAAATATGTATAACCTGCACCTGTCCATTTCAAGACGGCAATACGGCTCACCACATATTACGTGGTACGAAATGTTAAAAAGTGAAATGCGATTATATATTATGCCTTTGCCTACCCCTTCAGGGATTAAGGGGTGACTATTTTTCAATTCTAGATGGATGTATGATACATAATTCTACTCTTTTTCAATGACTTTCAGAAATATGCGGGATCCCGCAAATACCGGGATTACAATTTTGTTGCATTCCCTAGCACAAGCTAATATTAGCTTAATTTGGGCTAGTTGGTATTGTGTGAGAATGTCCCACTGTACATATTTATTTATTGTAGGAGATCTAGTAGAGGTAGACCCTTAAACAATCAGCTGTAGAGTAAGGGTTATGGCCTATACAAGTGCGTGATTGTTTAATCAGCACGCATTGAATGTTGTCGGTTCGTTGGTCACGCACACAGCTCCTACAGCTGAGGTGTTCAGACGTACTGCTCGGAATACTAATGTATGGTAACTTATTGTTACATTTTCGTATAGGTTGATTATTAAATTACTAGTTAGAGCTTCTACCTGTGTTTGTTTGTGAAATACTACAATCCCTATAGCACAAAGGTGCTAGCTGATGCCCGCAGCTTCACCCGCGTTTAATTCCGCTTATTTATAACAACGCATAGGACAGGGTTTTAAAGGTCGGAGCGCAAGGATAGAACCTCTGGTATTGCAAAGTTTCGTGGGCTACTATGACCCTTTTCAATGGTTCAGGTGGGCTAATAAGCTTGGCTGCCATCTCAGCGGTATAAAAAAAAAATTGAGTGGATGGTACCACAGTATAAATATGATCTGCTGGCTATATTTTTTACTAGCTGACCCTCGCAACTTCGTTTACGCCACATATGGTGTACGAAAAGAGAGGTACTTCTTCATCAGACTCATCAAATAGCGTGTGAAACGGCCCTGTTTGCTTAATAATAAAAGAGCTTAAAGCGAAAACAATTCAGTCAATTATTTTACAATAGCCTTAATCATCAAGCTCTTTTATGACTAAGCCATCACGCCAATTAAGATTTATCCTCACATTCAAAGGAACCCTTGAATTCTAGGTTTAGCTAAAGTTAAAATGTCTCTACATTCTGAACTACAAAACTCTCAATGTTGAAACTCTCGTGGAACAATGCTTAAAGTATGTACTGCTCCTCCTCTTTTTGACATCAAGAAAATATTTGAAATCAGACCACGCGGTGAGAAATTACCTACATCTGAAAAAACATTTGGTCTTTCATCCCCTCTCCCACAGGAACCGTGCAAAATATCGGAATCAAAGGTATCCTAGAACCTTCCTCGGATCATACGCTCAGATTGTGCCAAATCAAATCAAATCAGCCTATAGCAGTCCACTCCTGGACGTAGGCCTCCTGTGCCTTCCGCATCCAGTCCCAGCCTGCGACCTCTTCCAGATCGTCAGTCCATCTGGCGGGTGGACGTCCTACGCTACGTTTGCCAAGTCGCGGTCTCCACTCCAGATTGTGCCAAGTATCATTCAAATCGATTCAGTAGTTTCGGCGCTATACTTTCGGCGGCGTGATACTTTCGGCTTCAGTATATCGATACTGAAGCCAAAAATGTAATTTAAATTTCTCTAATCGTAGAGAATGACCTACAATTAAAATTTTCAAAGTATCTTCCATGTACAGACTCTCGACCCTCTACAGTTTTAATATATGTGTGGAAGATAATTACCCTCGAGTTTGTCAGTACCTACTTAGATTTTAGGTTACATTTGATGTGATGTTTACATTGCCGAATTTAGGTATTGGAGTAAAATCTTTTCAAAGAATATATCCATATCAGAGGATTCTGATATGGATATATTCTTTGAAAAGATTTACCTTTCCCGCAATGTCCGTGTCTCATTGACCGTTATCAAATCGAGTACCTACAGTTTATTTTGGTCCCGACCCAGTTAGAAAAACCTTTTTTACTGTTTTATATAAATGGCCGGATTTAGGGCAATTAGTTAAGCGGCGAGTCGGATTGACACACGGAGGTTCTATACCAAAACAAACCAATATTTTGCTGTATGAGAACCCCCGCTTTCCCCTTATATATTACAATAAGAAATACAACATTTATTGTTAAAAATAACAGTGAAACATAATAATTACATAATATAGGTCTCTCTACTATCTATCTATTTACATTATTACTATCTAAACTAAACCTAAATAAGGCCCCCGTGGCATTGTGCCCAAAAGACTAGCAGCATTCCCCGTTGAATAGCAATACCTATTCACTGAAAGAGAAAATTGTTTCTGTTTAGCGTTTGTTGTTATAGCGTCAAATGAAATACATAATCTATGAAAATTTCAACTGTTTAGCTATCATGGTTCCAGAGATATAACATGGTGAAAAACAGACAGACAGACGGATCCAGTAAAGTCTCACTAATAGGATCCCGTTTTTACCCTTCCTTGGGTACGGTACCCAAATATTACGAACGACAGCTACGAATGGCAACACTTTTGTTTCAGCGAATATTTCAGTTAAGTTAGTATTTTTGTTGGCAAAAATAAATTTATTTGGTATCAAACATTCTCTTGGCAAGCGTTTAGTCGAAATGAAGCGCTAATTAGAAAACTATTGGCTTTGTGTCTTAGTTTAGGCTTAGTGCCAAGATGAAAGAAAAGCATGACAATTTTCGTAAATTAGAAATGATTTTGAAAAGCAGAAAAGCGCTTGTTTGAACTCAAATGAACTTTTTTTAAACAACATTGAGTCTTTACACGTATGGTAGCACTGGCCAATGTTGTGTAAAAGTTCATATTGTCATTAGCAACTTTTGTCGTGGCTCGTGCTAGGGTGAGTGACAACCGAGAACCGAGAGCCAACGGCTCAACGTGCTTTCTGAAGCACGGAATCGCTCGCAAACAGTAGGCCACGCTGGTTGTGTCTTTAAACCTAAACTTTCTCTATAAATCAAATAATTTGCGCTAATAAATGTGCTTTGTCTAAGATATAGCTCAATACAGCGTTATTTTCTGGTACAAAGTGGACCAGCCATCACAGTGAATGTTGCTTACTGCAGTAAGGCTACGAGCACTTATTTTTTCAATTACTAAAGTAAAAATGTAACGAAACTAAATATCTTCCAATATTTAGTGAATTCAAGCGCAAACAACAACAGGATACCGCCGGACAGGCCGCAGACATTGGCAGGAAATGACGTCACTTAAATCAGTTAGTACCGCCATTAGCGTTGGGAAATGTGATCAATGCTTTTGTAAGAAAACTCTTTAGCCAAAGAAAAATATTTGCTGAGTCGTCTATATTTCTAAAGATAGCTTTATTTTCTTCTCTTGTTCCGGATACTGGGGAACAAAAAGTAAGAGAAAGAAAATATAATATTATCTTTAGAAACAGAAAGACAGAGGAAGTATAGAATACTAGCAAACGTCACGCAGTTTCACCCACGATTTCCGATTTCCCGGGGTTAACGTAGCTTCATAACGGTTTACAATTTTTCAAATCGGTTCAGTTGTTTCGGGGCCTATTCGATGCAAAGCAAAACAAACAATCAAATCTTTCCTCTTTATGATATTGGTATAGATCAGTTTCTGATATCTTATAACAAATCGTAGGGTAAATAGGTACACTCCAATAATAATGTTCGGAGTCCCTCTATTAATATTATTACCTTCAAAGTCGCAAAGTCGAAAACAAAAACCAATTATTTTGCCATGTTGATGTTTTTCTAGGTCGTCCTGAAAACCTGCTTAATTCCGAGTAAAGTAAAAAGTTCGCCTAATATCTTTCCTATTTCTTAATAAGTTGGTGTCACGTCGCTGCGGTCTCGGTTACCGCAATTAATATCACATTAGGCGTTTCTTGCGAGTGTAAGGTATAAAGGCCGGTCTCCATCGCTAACTGAACGGGCTCATTGATGACTCGCGTCATGTAACTGTGGTGCAGTGACGAGAAAAGAAGTACTAATAATTATTATTCTTTTTAACGTGAGGGAAAATCCTGCGTGGATGCTATGCCGGATTCCTACCGTCTAAAAAAACCTCACGTATCCTGTCTAACAGCATACGGTTGTGAGAGGTTCTAGGTTCCAGAGACTAGAAGCGACAAGTTTGTCAAAAAGTAAATGAAAGTTGCCTCAGTATGCGTACTTTCTTTGCACGTGTGCCTGAATCGACGTGTATTGTACACATGGCACTAATCAAGTCGGTTGATCATATTCGCAGCCCATTACGTCAATAACCCCGCTCAGCTCGCGGTGAAAACTAGCTTTAATGATAGTTCAGTAGAGTTTCTCGTTTAATACCGTGGAATGTTACCTTGCTTCTTACTAATTCTATAGTATAAATGCCTATATATATCCTACTACTGCTTGTGAGTGTGTATGTATGAATGTTTAATACTCGTTCACGCAGAAGGCGTCATCTAGACTTTACGAAAATTTTCAAAAGTCCCATTTAAGCTTGTAATTTGCTTGAGCGTGGAAGCGGTATACTCGTAGTTGATAAAATATTAATATTGAAGGCCAGACAGAAAATAAACTAAGACTCACTAATAATAACACATTAAAGATATTTGTCTTGGTTGGGAAATGAACCCATGTGTGGTGTTTTCATTTACGATTATTTCCGTGCTTTAAACCTCCACGTAATTACCTAGCTAGGTACTGTCAGATATTTTGGCCGATCGTAATAAGACAATGACATTTCATCAGTATACTTCCGCCTACGCATTCAAGCCCATCGCCACCCAGGTGTTGTGAATGTCCACAGACGCATACTAGCTACTATTACTTCTTTTTGGAAAAAAATGTGTTTGTTTACATCATGAAGGAAGAAAAAGAAAAATATTTTTTATGGGTGTAATAATAAGGGACATCCTTCCGAGAGCTTACCCGGGGCTTCCAACCACAGACTGTTGGGCGTTGCGTGAGGTTTTTTAGTCGGTAAGAGTCCGGCATAACATCCGCTGAGGATTTTCACTCACGTAAAAAAAAAAAAAAGAGTGTGTGAATCAAATCCTTTGCACTTTATCTTAGGGCGAGGATCTTTGAGTCCTAGCCGTTATCCTTCCCAGGGCCTACCCGGGATTTTCAGCCTTAGGCAGATGGAAGGGCATCGTGTAGCTTTCGGTAAGTGTCCCGTAAAGCATCTTTGATCTTCCCTATATGCCAGATAATCACTTACTATATTCTCTCTCAAAGAACAAAGACTTGACGTAAAAACTATGACGTCAATCGGCATTATCCAACAAGACCAATAGAATCTACTTCCCATTGATAATGCCGTAGATAACACCTCTGTTAATGCCGTAGATATCGCGTGACTACAATGTCTCATAATTACCTCAGACTCGGCACAATTGTACCAGGAACTTGTGCAATGAATCCTAATGTGTTCAGTTATTACGTAGTAAGCACGTACGAACGAACTGACATAAAAAAGTTTAATTAGAATTTGTGGGTAATGAGGGCATTAAAAGGAACATTTTCTACAACCTTTATTATTTAGTGCCGTTGTTTATGAACTACTAATTGTATTCCCGTGTTGTCGATTAAAGACGATTTTCTCGACGAGACGTTTAAAAAAAACGTTCTAAAATTGCTAAAATATGAATAATACGCAAAAGCAGCTTTCTTTTGTAAAGTCAGTTAAAAGTCGTAAAATCGAGTTATTGGGTTAAAAGCTACGACCCATATTTGCAACCATAAACCACAACTGCACTCCAACAACCCCATACTAACCCTGCGTTGTATATTTATTGCCTTTTTAAAGCCAAAATGGAATTTAATATCACGTTTAATATAATAATATGCGTTATGGAACATTATCATATCGTGCATTGCATACCATGTTACCGTAAACCCGAGTTGCATACAAAGTTTTCAATGTGCAGTGGAGTCCAGAGTTTTTGAACGCATGGAATTCAAGAGGCCAGGGAATGGGGGTTATCTGTTGGGAGTCCAGGAGTATCCGAGGACTTACCCGTAGGCTGTTAGGTAGGACACGTGTGGTTTTTAGTCGGTAGGAGTCATAGCATACCTGTGTGATTTTCCTCACGTTAAAAAAATGAGAATGGGGTAATTCCCTACTTTCTTGAATTCCTCGCGTGGCTATTTTTCAGACACGTAGCTCCAAACGGTTTACCTACCTATCATAGAACTTGATACGGCATTTTGTTCAGGTCAATTAGAAGAGGTCATAGGTAAGCCGGAAGTCATAGGGGCCATCCACATTATGTTATGATTAATCAAACAGTCATTTAATTTTACATTTGCCTTTAGGAGCGGCTTCATACTTTCAAGGTGTTAAATAGACAGGAATGAAAGGACCGTGTGGTTTTAGTCCGATGGATTCCATAATGGATGCTATGCCGGAAAACCCACACGTTGTCCTACCACTGCCTATGGCCGGGAGTTTCGGGTAAGCCCTCGGAAGGATGTCAAAAGATCCATCTATCCATATACAAACTTTCGCGTTATAATATTGCATGGTCACGCCACGCTTTTATGACCGGATGTGTGAGCATTTTAAAAAATCTTCATAAGGAACTTAAGGACTCTTTTGGGTTTATTAGCGTAAGGATTTTTAAATTTTGAATTATCACCTTTATCATAGTTGATTGATTTTATGAAACTGTCTATAAGACGATTTGTATTTTACTTTTTGCAGTAAAAGTTTACACTTCGTAAACAGCAGGGTGTAGTCAGCATAGCTAATTAAACTCGGCTGCACCGGTACGTTTCAGCGTCTAAGTTTTAATTAAAACCTGTATACCGTGACTTGTCTGCTTTATACTAATAGGTATATAATATTAACATAAGTCCAACGCTTAAACAAATACACAACTTTTAGTAAAGCTATGTCTAGGATTCGTTCCTCTTCAAAGAAATATGATAATTTCCAAACCGGGGAGTTTCTTCTCCTTCCAAAGAAACGGGAGACTTAACACCCGAACCCCCGGCGCGGCGGGTCGCGATGGCGAACAAATTCTATGTCAAGGGCCCTAGGTAGGGTCATCCTTCCGAGGGCTCCCGGCAGCAGATTGTTCAGCACCGTGTGGTTAGAGGGTAAGAGTCCAGCATAGCATTCAAGATTGTTTCCACACTTAAGAAAGTGCCATGTCTAGTCTGATTGAGTCAGATACATATTAAACATAGCTGACCCCGCAACTTCGTTTACGTCACATAAGGTGTATGAAAGGAGAGGTATTTCTTCATCAGACTCATCAAGCAGCGTGTGAAACTGCCCTGTCTGCTTAATCATAAAGGAGCATAAAATTAAGTCTATTTTAAAACAATGTTAAGCTCTTTTCTAATCATTAAGCTCTTTTATGATTAAGCCAACACGCCAGTTTAGATTTACAATCACATTCAAAGAAACCCCTACAAATAAAATTTACAAAATATGTGATTCTTAAAAGTGTTATAACTTTTAATTTATTAACCGATTTTTATGAAATAAACGCTAAGTGTTAAGTGGAGCAAACCTAAACTCAATAAAAAACCGCATTGCAATCGGTTAAGCGGTTACTGAGATTAGCGTGCACAAACGTACAGACAAACAGACCTATCACTATGTTGAGTATTAATGTGATGTTTTATTTTGTTAAGCGCAATGTTTGTACGCCAAAAACGGCAGAATATTATGGAAATTTAAACTTTGTAACAACTTTTTTGTACAACATTCTGACAAATAAACGAATATCTATCTATCTATCACTATCTAGACATACAGACATACAGACAAACAGACAAAAATTCTAAAAATCATTGTTTTGGGTTCTATTGCGTTCATAAAGCCCCCCTATAATAGTTTTTCTTATTTATCTTCCATGTACAGACAGCGACCTGTTACGATTTTATTATATGTATATTGATTGATATTATAAAGTAGGTAGCGGCTATCAACCCGTTTTACCTGCAAAGTTCTCGTTCCCGTTGGAACACTGGGATAAAATATAGCCTATGTTACCCGAGGATACTACCTACCTACAGGTATCTTCCCAACAGTAAAATAACTTTCGAAGCCTATTCAATGTGAGCAAGAAATCAAATCTTTCTTCTTTATAATACTAGTATAGAAGTATAGATATATTTATATATATCTAGTGTAGATTATATATGCCTACATAAATATTTCATTCACGGTGGTGGCCTAGTAGCACGGGGCTTTGACAACAAAGGACTTAGGTACACATTACTTGTGTCATTATTCAGAAATGTATTACAAATATTCGTAAAACAAAGAATTAAGTTAATGGCATATTTAGTTACTCGTAGTCTCGATGTAACCACACAGTGTACATACAAGAGGTTAGCGTTTTCATGTGCGGGGTGGGGCTTCAGTGATAGCATTGGAGATATTATGCAATGACGCGCATTTAAGACTCTCGCACTACATTTTTGGTATGCGCAGGATACATTTTTCATAATAATGCGTAGTTATTGTGAGAATTTCTGAATCGAGTTTGATTCAATGATTAACTATCAACGACAAACGGTCAGTGAACACCTAAATCTCTCTCTCGCTCTGTCTCGTACAATTTATTAGATTTTAGCATTAACATTAGATAACACATACGTGTTATCTAATGTTAATGCTAAATATAAATAAATAAATAATAATTAATGCTAAAGATAAATAAATAAATTCCATATAAGGCGGTCCGCCGTCAATGAGGCCCCAATTTCCCTGTATTGGTTGCGGTTTATGCGTCACTGCGGATGAGTACAAGTTATGGGAACTACGTTGTGGTTACTCACTACTTTATCGCACGTTTTGTTGTATATTGTTGGTATATTTTCTGGGTGAGAAAGTTGCTATGGAAATTGTTTTCCGCGTTTATAATTTTGGGCATTCTAGAGGACCCTTTAACCGGGATGAAAGATACCTTAAGTATTTTTGTATCGACATATAGGTGAATGACTAAATAGCCTTCTTGCTGTTTAACTTCTTACAGCTTCGAAACTTTGTTCCATGAAATGTTATAGAAAATTAATTTCTTTGTAAATCAATTTCACAACAAAAAATAAAAAATATGACGTCCATCGGCTACGGTGACCACGAGGCCTTCTAGTGGGTCGTATGCTTGTCTGCCACCTTGGTGGTATAAAAAATACCATTCCATATTCCTTTGTACTAGTAAATTTCCAAAAATAGCTAGGCCCACACTGACGAGATTTTACAAAGCGGATAGAAAGTATAACTATAACTAATACACGTAACTTTCAGTAATTAATACTTCATTCAATTTCTAGAAGTAGTAATAAGTTAATAAATAAAGTAAGTCAGAAAGTAAATACATAAGTAAGATTAGCTGTAGTCTATACCTACCTAATAACTTATAATATCATACTATATCCGCGTATAAGTCGTTATCCCGTAAAATCATTACTCTCCTTTTGCGCAGTCAGTTTAAAAGTAGCCTATATCCTTCCCTTGAACTCAAACTATCTCTATACCATATTTCATCAAAGTCGGTTCAGCGGTTTAGGCGTGAAAACGTAACAAACAGACAGAGTAGCTTTCGCATTTATAATATTAGTAGGGATAACTTCCAATTGGGCTATATAGTGCTGTGTAAAAAAGCAGAATACTTACACGCTATAAAAATCTTACTCGATAACTCCTAAATACTTTGCACTTTTAGGCACTCTCTGTAAAATGACACTTTTCATCGAAACACCTTCATTTAACTTTTTAAACACTGACCACACCAAAGCATTTACAAAACATATTCAGGGTTGTCAAAAAAAGAAGCTAGTTAAATATTTTATGTTAACATTATTAATACTTTATACGCTACAGAGTGTGTTGTCACATTTTGTCCGAGTACCTACAGGAAAGGTTAAGCGCGAACTGGCCGAGTCGTACACAACACAATATACAACAGAGTACGCGTGAACTCGAATGATAACACAAGCTTCTGTGTCTACCTTGGCGTACATTTTGCATTCAGAATTGCATAACTGTAAGTAAATGATATCATTGGTTGTTAGATGCAGCTGCAATCTTCAATCAAAAGAAAAACATATTAAGAGCTCCATTACTTATTACTTATTGTATGGGATGATTGCCTGAAATAAATATATTTTATTTATTATTATTGAAGTGAAACTTCTTTATCGGCGTTGGAAAAAAATTTGCGTCACGTCACGTCACGATTTTTGGTTACGCGCCATCTTTGTTCTGTTCCCCACCACGGTGGATTCGAATTAAGAGTACTTTATCAAGGGAATTGTACACGGTGAAATGTGGGCCGGTATTGGCCTCTGCCTACCCCTTCGGGGATAAAGGCGTGAGTATATGTATGTATGTATGTATGTTTATCAAGGGATAGCATGTCATTTAAGGGTTTTTGGACTTTTGGGCTTTTGGACTTTTGGACTTTTGGATGGGACCTTGGTACTTTGGGTCTTTGGGACTTTGGAACTTTGGGACTTTTGGACTTTTGGACTTTTGGACTTTTGGAGTTTTTGGACTTTTAGACTTTGAGACTTTGGGACTTTGGGACTTTGGGACTTTGGGACTTTGGGACTTTTTGACTTTGGGACTTTGGGACTTTGGGACTTTTGGACTTTTGGACTTTGGGACTTTGGGGACTTTTGGATGGGATCTTGGTACTTTGGGTCTTTGGGACTTTTGGACTTTTGGATTTTTGGAGTTTTGGATGGGACCTTGGTACTTTGGGTCTTTGGGACTTTTGGACTTTTGGACTTTTAGACTTTGGGACTTTGGGACTTTGGGACTTTGGGACTTTGGGACTTTGGGACTTTGGGACTTTGGGACTTTGGGACTTTGGGACTTTGGGACCTTGAGACCTTGGGACTTTGAGACTTTTGGCCTTTGGGACTTTGGGACTTTTGGACTTTTGGACTTTGGACTTTGGACTTTTGGACTTTTGGACTTTTGGACTTTTAGACTTTGGGACTTTGGGACTTTGGGACCTTGAGACCTTGGGACTTTGGGACTTTTGGCCTTTGGGACTTTTGGCCTTTTGGACTTTGGACTTTTGGACTTTTGGACTTTTGGACTTTTGGACTTTTGGACTTTTGTACTTTTGTACTTTTTGACTTAATTTAAGGTGAGGTGAAAATTAAGTTTATGAAGAAGTTTCACTTCTTACGTGTGTACACTAAGTACACGCAATTTTTTCATTTATTATTACTTAATTATTTTTGCATACCTTTAAAGTGGTTGACAAACATAGACGGACCACCTAACCGAAAGTGGTTTTTAAGGATTTTTTGGGGATTTGATAGCGTTGGTTACTTGGTTGTATGGGAGCCCCCCTTAATATTATTAAATTTCTGTTTTTTAGATACCAGCAACGTAAATAATTAGGTCTTTATCTACATAACCTGTGAAAATTTTAGCTCTCTAGCTATCGATATCGTGCATGAGTTACAGTCAGACAGACAGCAGAGTCTTAATGATAGGGTCCCGTTTTTACGCTTAAGCGTACCTAAAGCGTTAAAAAACGGAAAGCAAGAGAATTCCTAGCTTCAAAAACGCTCACAAAACAATTTTTATCTTTCATTCCAAAATAAACCGCTCAAAACTCTCACTCAGCGACAAATTATAAAATCAATATTGTTGCGAGCTGAAATGAAAATTGCATTAAAATAATGAGCATGCATAAAGCGCCGATCAAAGGGGTATTTACGTCAGAGAGCGGTTTTGTGTGTGACCCGCATGTAGGTCAAGAATGTTTACCCGCCTAGGGCTGTCGCGAAACTCACCGGAATAGGTCAATTAATTTCTTATCTCAATCGGATATTTTGTTTACTTTATAAGTACAATTAGAAATATTTCCAGACAAATGCTTAGTGCAGTGATGAAGTTCTGCAAAGTGGTTTTTGGATGAATCAACACACATATGTATAAATTTTTTATCCGATTGGGCAGATCTTCCGTGTAAACTTTGATTGTTAGAGCGCTTTCTCTTTTTTGATTCCTATTCTCTAGTCCTTATAGTAGTAGTCCAGTAGTAGTTACCTACGCTACGTAGATGCTTACAGATTTATTAGTAGTGTTTATTTTATAATAATTTGGTATGACCTTATTACTTTGTGCTTTATGACAATTGATTGCATTTAGTTTCAATTATGTTATAGTTGCAAGAAAATGTGAAATAAGAATGAGATGATTTATTATTGTGACAGCAGCATTGTAATCCAACTTAAAAAAAAATTTCATACCGACTGTTGGTGACGAGAATGGAGATGCAGAGCTTAATTTGAAAACATTCTAACCCATTTTCTCAACTAAAAGAATTAAATTTGTATTTAATATTTAGCTAGGATCTGACAGCCCTACCCAAGATCTTAAGATGCAAACGAACGGACGTAGATTGTCACGAAGAATAATGATGTGTGTTATATGCAGGGCTGCGCAGCGGCGCTTACGCACGTATATGTGTATAAGTAATTTATTCCTTCATATATCTATTAGTAGGGTTTCCTGTATTTAGAGTACGAGCTGTACCCCGCGGCTACGTCCGCCTATAAGTCGTTATCGCGTAAAATCATTTACCTCCTTTTGCGCAGTCAGTTAAATAGTTGCCTATGTCCTTCCCTTGGATTTTTTTTTTTTTTTTTTATACTACTTAGGTGGCAGACAAGCTTACGGCCCACCGGATTCAAACTATTTCTCTATTTCTATACCAAACTTCATCAAAATCGGTTCAACGGTTTAGGCGTGAAAACGTAACAAACAGTAAAACATACTGACAGGCAGACTGACAGACAAACAGAGTTACTTTCGCATTTATAATATTAGTAGGGATTACTAGGGATGTAGAGTCTGTAGTTAGAAGTTGTCTAAATTAAGAAATATTTTGAGAGATTGTCAGCAAACTCCATCTAGTCTACATTACTTAATTAAAATTATTAATCCTTATCTAAATAAGTATACTTCATTCTAAGTATACGCATCATACTCTCTCGCTTGAGACCATGGTGTGAGCCATGACCTCCAGCGGGAGTAAGTGGGACTGCGCCGTCTCTTTATGCTAGCAGGTCATGCTCGTGAAGGAGACGGCGGGGCGGTACCGGGAGAGAACTCTCCCACCCGAGTCCCGCAGTCGGCGGCTTGGGCGCCGCCGACGTGTCTTCGCCGAAGACTATCGACAGGTGGGAGTAGACGCCATGACCAGGGGCCTGAGGACGGTGAGAGGGTCCTCACCGTCCTTACAGAAGCAGGCCCATGACGGCAGCGTGACAAGAGGAACTCACGCACGCCCCCCCCCCCCCCCTTAGAAGCGGGATCACACCCGAAACCCCCCCAAAGCTGCGGGATAGCACCCGAACCACCTCCTGGGCGAGGTCGCAGCGGCGGCCGTGGGTCTGTCGGAAGTCCTGGGACATCCTTCCGAGGGCTTACCCGAGGCTCCCAACCATAGGCTGTTGGGCGTTACGTGAGGTTTTTTAGTCGGTAGGAGTCCGGCATGCCATCCGTGAGAATTTTTCCTCACGTTAATAAAAAAAAAAGTGTACGCATCATAAGTCGCGCTGTTCACTTACTTGAATAAATATAATACGGTCAGCCTAACAATAAACTAAGTTATGAGGCTGACAGGATAAAACAAAAATAAAAAAAGAGAGCGCAATTTTACACGGCAAAAGAACAAAACGTTTATCTTTAAGTACTTACCGCTTTTCTCGCTGTTATTTGAGCAGGTAAAGTAAGCAAAGAGCACCTACGAGTAACTTTATATGAGCTTTCGTTGGATCCAACAAAACTTGACACGCATCAATATTGGCAGTATTTCAATATCTCTCGATCGACAATAGTAGGGTCACTGTATAAGCGGAGTACCTACTACAAATTCTACAAAATAAAACCTGTAGGTATTGTTATTTTATTATTTTTGAATTGTCTCATTCCCCATCCTAAGTGAATTATTGTTTATTTGTGATCAACGTGACACGTGATCCCAAACTGTTTGACCGATGTGGGATTTGATACGGTCTGTTGATTTGATTGTCAAATTAGGAGAAGTTTTTTTTTTACGTGAAGGAAAATCCATCGTGGATTCCATGCCGGACTCCTACCGACTAAAAAACCTTACGTAACGCCCAACAGCCTATGGTTGGGAGCCACCGGGTAAGCCCTCGGAAGGATACCCCAGGACTCCCAAAAGCCCTACGGCTCACCTACTTAGGGCAGGGTTAGGATGCTATCACGCGTCTTTAGGGGTATTTCGGGTACTATCCCGCTTCTAAGGGGGGGAGGGGAGTGCGTGAATCCCTCACGTCACGCTGTCGTCTAGGGCCTGCTTCTGTAAGGACGCTGAGCAGCCCCCTCACCGTCCTTAGGCCCCCGGTACATTATTGGTTTTGGTTACGTATCCACAGGATTAAACGGGACCCTATTACTCAGACCATACTGCGCGTCTGTCTATCTGTATCTGTCATGAGGCTGTATCTCAGGAACCGTGATAGCTAGAGAGCAGAAATCACAGATGATGTATCTTTGATGCTGGTATAACAACAAATACTAAAATGCGAAAAAAAAGGAGTTCCCATAAATAAGAATTTTTGGTATGAAGCCCTCTGTGTGCGAGACCGACTTACACTAGACCGGTTTTTTATAATAGCTTCTTTTTATAATAGCTTCTTTTTATAATAGCTTCTTTTTCCGAAGCATGGCTACTACAAACTGAAATCTATCTCAGAACTAACGTAGCGGTATGATGCTGAACACGCTGAGATAGTGGAGCTAGCAATTGGAAACTAATATTTGTAACATTTCAAAAATATTAAGTGGTAAGTAAGTAGATCAAACTATTTATATTTAAATCAATACAAGTCACGACCTATATTCTAATTTAAATGTAGCTATTTCATCAAGTTTACAGAAATACGGAAGCGCTCGTGGCCCCGCGGACTCAGCGTTCTGTAAACGATCACTGTAGTAAGCAACTTTCACTATGGACGGTCCTTGGATGGGTGACCATTTTGTGACCTCTTTGTGACATTTAGTTGCTAGCGTTTCCGTGCTTCGGATGACACGTTAAGCCTTTGATCCCGGTTGCCAGTAAAATGGCAGTCGTTAAACCAAATTTAGGGCCTGAAAAATTTCAACCGCTGGCAATCACAACCTGCGCCTGTCCACATCAACACGGCAATACCGCTCACCCCCTATTACGTAGGACATTTATCTAAAAATGTGAAATGTGGACATATAATATGCCTATGCCTATCCCTTCGGGGATAAAAGGCGTGATCATATGTATGTATGTACAGAAACACATACTCGTATATACACTTGGTTACGTTCATTAACTAATTATACCATGATTAATTAGCACCCAATCCAACACGGTGTTAAATTAATCAAATTAACGTCTGTATCCACTACACCGCTCATGTACGCAGCTTGAGTATTCATGTTGCAGTTAAATCTAACATACACAAGCGAGATCAAACGAAGTGAGTTTACCCGCCTTATGACAGACTAGGTGGTGAAGTTCCTGAGGCACAGTGATGCTAGTATTACTGTAGAATATATTTACTAGCGGACTTCACGCGGTTTCACCCGCGTAGTTCCCATTCCCGTGGGAATACGGAAATAAAATCAATTCAATACATATAATAAAATCGTAACAGGTCGCTGTCTGTACATGGAAGATAAATAAGAAAAATTATTATAGGGGGGCTTTATGAACGCAATAGAACCCAAAACAATGATTTTTAGAATTTTTGTCTGTTTGTCTGTATGTCTGTATGTCTGTATATCTGTTTGTCTGTACGGTTGTGCACGATAATCTCAGTAACCGCTCAACCGATTGCAATGCGGTTTTTTTATTGTGTTGAGGTTTGCACCAGTTAACATTTAGCGTTTGTTTTATGTAAATCGGTTTAGAAATAAAAGAGTTATAACACTTTTAAGAATCAGATATTTTGAAAATTTTAATTGTAGGGGTTTCTTTGAATGTGAGTGAACCTAAATTGGCTGAATTGTTTTAAAATAGACTTAATCATTAAGCTCTTTTATGATTAAGCAAACAGGGCAGTTTCAGACGCTGCTTGATGACTCTGATGAAGAAATACCTTTCCTTTCATACACCTTATGTGACGTAAACGAAGTTGCGGGCTCAGCTAGTATAACCTATGTTCACCGCAAAGAGTGTAGCTTTCCAACAGTGAAAGAATTTTTCAAATCGGTCCAGTAGTTCCGGAGCCTATTCGTTACAAAAAAACAAACAAAAAAACAAATCTTTCCTCTTTATAATATTAGTATAGAGTATAGATTATATAATCTGTGGTAATACCGTGCCTGAGGTCTGATTCAAGCCTTAGATTATTATTAGGAGCTATCTAGTTTCTACCCCGTGTGGTGACGGAAAAGAGTACAAAATGGCGTTACCCCAATTCAGCCTGAGGGTGTCATAAGAGGCGACTAAAGGAACACTCTCGCAAAACGATCCAATGCGTAGAGAAGGAAAAGTCAAAATGAAACCCGCTTGTCAGTAAAATGACAATTGGGTCAGGTTGGGGGCCTTAATGGCTTGAAAATGGCAACTGCAAATTGTCACGACCTGAGCCTGTCCATTTCTACACGGCAATAGGCTCACCACATTTTACGTGGGACATAATAAGGTGAAATGTGTGCGTATACTATGCCTCTGTCTACCCCTTTGGGGATAAAGGCGTGACTATATTTATGTATTGTATCTAGTCTATACTTACTAATACTAATATTATAAAGAGGAAAGATTTGTTTTTTGTTTGTTTATTTGTAACGCTCCGGAACTACAGGACCGATTTGAAAAATTTTTTCACTGTTGGAAAGCTACACTTTTTGCGGTGAACATAGGCTATATTTTATTCCCGTATTCCCACGGAAACTACGCGGGTAAAACCGCGTGACGTCCGCTAGTTTTTAATAAAAGGATTACATTTAGTAGATCAAAACAACCCACATCACCATACAAACACAACTGCCTAACAATAATAGTTTTGACAGTCCACATACCATATCGCCCAAATGCCCAATTTACATTCCTGTATTCCGAACTGCGACCCTTAGGAATGTCGTACCTATGTCATGCTAGATAATGAGATATAATATTCATGAACTAGCTGATGTGTATAACTGGACTATTGTGATTTATATGATTACTACTTAGCTGTTCCCCAGGGCTTGGTCCGCGTTATCGCGTAAAATCATTACTCTCCTTTTGCGCAGTCAGTTAAAAAGTAGCCCTTGGACTCAAAATATCTCTACAACAAACTTCATCAAAATCGGTTCAGTGGTTTAGGCATGAAAACGTAACAGACAGACACTTTCGCATTTATAATATTAGTAGGGATGAGATATGATATTGTATGTTTGAGGAAGTGATGTCAGCCCCGTTGACTATGTTCTGTGTACGCTCCTTACCATAAGTGACCACTTTGTGGCATATCCATTTACGAGCATTTCCGTGCTTCAGAAGGCACCTTAGGCCATCGGTTCCAGTTACCATTAACAAGGCAGTTTTTAAGACTTGAAAATTTTTAATAGCGATAGTCTCAAAACTTTGCCCTTCCGTGATAAAAAAAAACTAATTGTAAAGTGTAGGCGTATAGTAAGGTTCTGCCTACCTCCTCGGGGATAAATGCGTAACTATATGAATATATGAATGATGTTCTGTTAAACTCTCTTTCATTTGAGCGGAAAATCCGTTTGGATCGAACGGTTTTCATTGTAGAGCGTATTTACTATTACGACCCGTACAACGTCATCTGTTATTCATCTCAAACTACGTCATCTCTTGACGCTAGCGATAGTCTGGAGTAAAAATTCTAATTTTCTACGAATTTCAATACATACAAATTTTAAAATATCTGTTCTGACTGCACAATAAAAACATAGATGTACATTGAAATGTATTAAAAATATTAATCACAGCTGCAGATGCGTAGACATTTTATTTTTCATGACAATTCATACACTGAAAATTATTTTTCGAAGAGTTTATATCAAGTCAAGTAGACAGACATTTCAAAAAAAAACTAACTCAAATATAGGCAATCGATTTAAGTGCTCAGGCATCAGACAAGTTTATAAAACCTAATCCTACGCAGGATTAGGCTTTTAGAATCTTGTTACAGTCTCCTATCAAAATCTACAATCATCTACCACCCCTTAACCTAAAATGAGACCGTCACTTTCAGGAACTTAAATGAAATTCAAGTCCCAAAGCACTAACAAGCTCTATACGTCTATCAACTAAATTACTTCAAACCGAAACTTCGAGGTATACCCTAATACTTGAACACATTAGGGATTGTTTTATGAGGCAGATGGCGTAGCGTAGTCATTCGTAAGGACAGTGACCGACGAATATCTAGGAATTGTACTTTAGCTGGTCTGATAGAAAGTGATTTGCACATTTCCAGCTAGGCAGAGGCAGATGCCAAGACGAAGCAATCGTATGCTTCCATAAAAGGCATCAGTTAGTATAGAGCCATTTTTTAAAAGGCTTATTACTAACCAGAGACTGTACTACACTTTAAAAACTAGATCCAGTGATAAAATTATTATATTTTAGAATTCAAACTCTTATCTTTTTTAGGGTTTCGTACCCAAAGAGTAAAAACAGGACCCTATTCATGAGCCTTCTCCGTCTGTCTGTCTCTCCGTCACGAGGTTGTATCTCAGGAATCTCGATGGCTAGAGAGCTGAAATTTACACAAAAGACGTATTTCTGTTGTCCTTCTAACACTCAAATCAGAAATAAAAATTAAGGGGTTATACAACAAACGCGAGTTTTATTGCCATTTTTTGGTACGGAACTCTCCGTGCGTGAGTCTGACTCGCACTTAACCGTTTTTAGGGTTTCGTAGCCAAATGGCCAAAACGGAACCCTTATAGATTCGTCATGTCTGTCTGTCTGTCCGTCCGTATGTCACAGCCACTTTTCTCGGAAACTATAAGGCCTATGCTGTAGAAATTTGGTAAATAGATGTATTCTGTGAACCGCATCAATATTTTTCTGCAAAACTAGAAAAAAAGCAGTTAATTTTGGGGGCCCCCATACTCAGAACTGAAATTCAAAATATTTTTTTTTTCATCATACCCATACGTGTGTGGTATTTATAGATAGGTCTTCAAAAATGCGTTTAACATCATTTTTCTCTAAAGTGAACAGTTTGCGCAAGAGACTCTTCCAAAGTGGAAAAATGTGTGTCCCCCCTCCTTCTAACTTCTAAACTAAGAGAATGATAAATCTAAAAAAAATATATGATGTACAATGCCATAAAATCTACCAATGAAAATTAGTTTGAACGAGATCGAGTCAGTAGTTTTTTTTAAAACGTCATAAACCGCAATTTTCGCCTAGAAAACTCACTACCACTGCGAACGTGTTAAAACATCAATGAAAGTTACGACGAACTTATATTATGTTACTTGCTGCTACGGAACCCTTCATGGGCGAGTCCGACTCGCACTTGGCCGGTTTTTTTTTATTTGTAGATCGAGGGTGCGAACGCAGGTATATTTTGATTCGATTATCGATGCAGTTGAATGATGAATATTTAGAAGGAAATTTTAATCAACCTACATTTAACTTTGATTGATTTGATCAATGAAGCCAAATTTAAGCCAAAATGCAAGCTTACTACACTACATCAAATTCGTCCATAATTTTTTCCATTCTTCGTATTTACGTCAGCAAGTCTCAAATCGGAACATTGACCTCGTGGCCTTAAAGTCGGTTAGGGCATCTTACATAACAGGGATTGGGTAATCGAGGACTTGAAACTATTGTCCGGGACAGGGGGAGGGAGGGGGGGGGGGGGATAAATTGCATTTGTGTCCAAGTAGTAAAGAATGTTCTGACTCAAAATTTACGTTGTGAAGTTGGGATTTATGGATTATTATTTATTATTATTATTTATTATTATTATTTATTTATTATTTATTTATTTATGGATTTATGGCTCCGATGTTTTCTTTGAAGGTATAGATGATTTATGTGTATTTTTGAAGTATACGATAAAAATACTCGATTTATTTTGTTGTAAACACATTAAGGGCCATTTTACAGGAACTGTAAAAGGAAATAAATAATAATAAAAATTAATTATTTTCTTCCGTACAATAAAATTATATTTAAATTTTTAACAGACATTATGGTCAATCATTGAGAGACTGGTTTCCAAGTAAGTAGGTATAATATATCATGTATGTTATGTTAGAAATTTTAGAATTGCATCTTTAATCAAGCATCTATAATGCTGGACTTTATGGAAATGACACTTTATAGAACTGTACTCTTGACTGGAAACGAAATTAAATAGATATACACTATGCATGTTATGTTACAAATTTTATAAAATCAGCTGTAATTAAGCATCATAACATGCTGGACTTTATGGAAATAACACTATAGAGAACTGTACTCTTGACTGGAAACAAAATTAAATTAAATCGGTAGATATAATATATCATTTTTAGAATCTGTAATCAAAGCTGAACCAGGTGAAAAGGGTCTACTAAAACGTCTGAATCAGAAACATTAACCCTGTGCCGCCATTTCGGAACCAAACGAATGATAATGCATTCGGGTCATTAATTTATGCGGTTTTCAGCAAAAACGTCGTAAAACGCAACCAGCGGGTATGCCCGCGCTTTCATAAATATTAATATTCACTTCTCTTTTATAACTTCAAATATTATATCGCGCTGTATATCAAGTGGTTTTTTTAACGTGAGGAAAATCCTCCCTGGATGCCATGCCGGACTCCTACCGACTAAAATACCACACGCATCCTGCCTAACAGCCTACGGTTGGGAGGCCGGGTAAGCCCTCGGAAGGATACCGCAGGACATCAAAAATGGTTTGGATTTATGTAATAAAATTTTCTATAAAGATTACACTTTCAATTACAAAAAGCTTTCTTTTGCCTTTTCCTGGTGCCTCAATGGCGCCGAGTTTAGCATGTGACTGGTTTCCTGGGACATCTTTCCGAGGGCTTACCCGGGGCTCCCGACCCTAAGCAGTGGTAGGGCAGGTTCCAGTCGGTAGGTAAGAGTCCGGCATAGCATCCATGAGGGATTTTTACACGTAAGAACATACATGACTGACTGAGATCTCGCGTTTGAATTCCGTTTCGAAAGTAAATATTATTTTGTGTGACCTAAAGATATTTTTTTTCGGAATTCGGTCGTTTGAGAATTTTACCTAGTTAAAAGGGGATTATTATTTCTAGGAAAATTATTTTCGTGTCGTTAAAGCTACAGGCTAGAATTTGTAGCAAGTTTCAATAACATCCAGCTTTTGCCTTTTAGAGCAAATTCCTTTCCTATGTCCCAACATTGTTCAAGCCTTTGTTAGCATATTTTTCATTTCTGAAATTTTCTGAACAAAAGCTCTTTTCATGAAGCTTACTTTATCTTTTTTTAGGGTTCCGTACCCAATGGGTAGAAACGGGACCCTATTCATTAGACTTCACCGTTAGCCTGTCTGTCTGTCTGTCTGTCCGTCACGAGGCTGTATCTCAGGAACCGTGATAGCTTGAGAGCTGAAATTTTCACAGATGATGTATTTATGCTGCCGCTATAACAACATACTTACTAAGATCAGGAGAAAGGGGGAGTTTAAGGGGGCTCCCATACAACAATTGTGATTTTTTTTCGTTTTTAAGTACGGAACCGTCTATACGCGAGTTCAACGCGCACTTGGCCGGTTTTCTCTTCAAATACGACGACATTATCGATTGGCGCCGTAATTCGTACGTACTGCCAACGAGTTCCAATTATGGCGTTTAGTTTCTGCTTTGTGCAGTTTTTGTGAAAACTTCTATTAGATCTTTGTTGTGACTCTTTTTCTTTATTAAAAATACTTTTGTTAGGTATTTGTTGAGAATAGATATTAGTTTTAATAAACTGAGCTACCGTTTTGTTATTATAACGCTGAGGGTGACTTAATCGGCACTTTAGATTTATTGCATATTTATCTAAGTGTTAAGAGATTTAAAAAAAGTGGAACATAACGCCTTTACCCCAAAGAGGTAGGCAGAGACCCTTCTATACGGCCACATTTCACTATTAATTGTTTTGGTCGTAGGCGATGAATTTATAGCCGTGTTGAAATGGGCAGGTGCAGAAAAATACTCCATTTTGTTCTACAAGTAAAGCAAAAATAGTAGGACAATTGGAATACAGGTCTTTTTTTTTTTGTTGACGCGGGGAACGCCTTTACGTGCCTTCATCCCAGCTGCGGGGGCAGCTGGGATGGTGTGTGGGACTCCCGGCCCGGTCCGGAATGGACCGTCCAACCCACTAAACCCCACGGTGTTCCTCCTCACCCTTTAGCCAGGCCGAGGGATATCAAAAGATTATTCACGTCGACCCGGCTAGGGGCGCCCCTTTTATTCGGGGCTCTCCTCAAGGGAGCCAGATGGGCGGCTCCCCAAAGCTCCCTAAGGAGCTGAAGACCACGCCTGCACCGCTCTCGAGCGCCCCTCTGTAATAGAAGAGACAGAGAGCGGCTGGCGCAGGCGTGCGCTAATGGGCACCCCCGGAACACGGGAAAGGTGCCCACCGCCATGTGACCGTTGGTGGGCGGGGTCCCCCGACCTTACGCCCACGGTCAAGAAACAATCGGGGGCGCGCAGTGACTCCTCACCGCGGCGCCCCCGAACTGCACGGCAGAGCGGGAGCATTATCCGTTACTCCCGCTCCCCCGCACAGTGCACCTCCCGCTTTGCCGCCATCACCTCGTCAACCGGCGAGGTGACAGCAGCCCAGCACTGTTGCCGCCGGTCGTGCCGTTATTCACGGCCGGCAGCCCGAACTGCATGGCAGGGCGGGAGCATTTACCCAAACTCCCGCCCCCCACGCAGTGCCTCTCCCACTTTGCCGCCATCGTCTCGCCAGCAAAGGTGGCGAAGCGACGGCGACCCAGCACTGCGGCTGCCGGCCGTGAATAACGGCACGGCCGGCAGCAACACACATCACCGAGCAACCCACAGGTAGGTTACTCCCGCCTCGGCCGGAATTAGCCAGAGTAGCACAACTCCCCCACAGAGGAAGGGGAGTGGTCGCTACTCCGTTGCCCAGGATGCACCACGAGGAGGATCCGACCCATTGGGGTCCTTAAGATGTTAGTAGGACCCCGCATCCCATTGGAATACAGGTCAGGTTTTCACTACCTTCTGGTAAAAATTTTCAAGACATCTCCAACTCGGCTTAACGACAGCCACGCTTTAACCAAAATTTATCTTACTAATATTATAAATGCGAAAGTTTGTGAGTGTGGATGTTTGTTACTCTTTCACACTCGAACGGCTGAACGGATCTGGCTGAAATTTCGTACAGGAATACATTATAGTCTGGAATAACACATAGGCTACTTTTTATCCCGGGAATAAGTTCCTACGGGAAGTGGGAACAGGAACAAATTTTACGCGGGCGAAGCTGCGGGCATCAGCTAGTCAAATATATATCTCAATGGTTTACTTATCTAAACATCTATCTATACATAATTATAATAAAATGGTAGAAAAGTCAAAACTGTAAAAAAATACTCGCAGTGTGTTGAACATAAGATACCGAAGCCGAAAATATTGTTAGAATTTATTTGTCTGTTTGCTTTGCCTTGTCCTGAAGAATCTCGAACTCAATAGATTTGATTCAAATTTTGCACAAATATTAACTAGGTAAATATAGCCTATTTGAAGACCCTTTCTGGTCTTCAAATAGGCTATATTTTATCACGCAACATATCCTAGGGACTAAGCAGAGATCAATAAAATTGGCATTATAACATAATTTTCACGCGTACGAAGTCGCGGGCAACAGCTAGCTAAATCGGCTGAGATGACGAGATGATGATGATATTATAGACGTACGTATTAATATTAGTTCAATGGCTTAAACGTACTTTTTAAGCACAGAAAGGCTTATAAACGAAAATATGCCAAGGTTGGCACCAATCTCAGGTCCGGTCCACTCTTGGATGTTCTTCTTCCTTCTTTTTCCAGCAACTTTACCCATCATTATCATTTGCAAGTGCTCATAACTCTTACAGTTTTTTTTTTACATTTAGTTTGCCAAAATTTTGTCGCCCCGTGATGGAAAACCATGATGAACATAGCTATTGATAGTGGTTTCCAAGTTAGCGGCCATATTCGACTCTTCATGTTCCGCAAAGAAATAAGTATTTTTGCGTATTATTTGAAGCGCTCGTGGCCCCGCGGACTCAGTGTTCTGTAAACGATCACTGCAGTAAGCAACATTTACTATGGCCGGATATGGATGGGTGACCACCACGTGGACCACTTTGTGACATTTATTTACGAGCGTTTCCGTGCTTCGGAAGGCACGATAAGCCGTTGGTCCCGGTTGTCAGTAAAATGACAGTCGTTAAGCCAAGTTGAAGGCCTTACGGGCGGCTTGAAAAATTTCAACTATGGTCGTCACAAGTCACAACCTGCGCCCGGGTCGGCAGCGCGTGTGTAGCGCCTCTGGTGTTGCAAACGTCTATAGGCTACGGTTACCAACCTTCCGGTGGGCCGTAAGCTTGTCTGTCACCTAAGTAGTATAAAAAAAAAAAAAAAAAGTAGTTACAGCTCGCGCCACATAACTTTGCGTCTATAAAGTTCGTTCGTTCGCGCCGCAATTATGCACTATTAGGTTTCACAGGGTAAACTACTGCGCAGCTGAGGCGAGAGTGGCGCCCCTCGTCAGTTATTATTGCATAATACCTACTACCCGTTCGCTCTAAGTTTGCCGCTGGCGTAGAGGCATATACCCGATTTTTTAATTAGACGAAGTAAATTGACAGTAGCTAATGTCACTTCATCATAGAAAATAAGCAACATTGTATGAAGAAGTGACATTAGTTGCTGTCAATTTACTTCGTCTAATTAAAAATTCGACTTTAGTATGGAGCCGAGCGGCAAACTTAGAGCGAACGAGCAGTACCTAATAAAATAATGCATGGTTACGGCGCGAACGAACGAACTTCATAAGACGCAAAGTTATATTGCGCGAGCTGTAGTTGTGGTTATCCTAAACCTTTGTAAATTATGATTGACGAATCGAGGGTTTGTGGTGGGTTTCTCTTCCTCCCCTAATTTTTTATTGTTCTAAGAGTGCCTTTGTTTGTCTACATTAATTTATATAGGCAAATCTATCTGCGTCAAGTTGTCTAAGCCGGGTTTAGTTCCCCTATCTCGATGTTAGCCTTAAGGCCGTAACGAACCTTAGTTAAATTGGTACCATTAACAAAGATTAGCTTCAAATTCTGGGTTCCCGAAAATTTTTATTGGTTGGTAGAAAGGTCTTGTTGAAGGTAAGCTTTGTAGCCGTCCGGTCATGGACGAGTGGCTGGAGAGAAGACACGGTGCTCTCTCCTACCGGTTGACACAGATGCTTGCCGGACACGGTAGCTTCGGTAGGTATCTGTGGCGAAAACACCGGGAAACCACGGCCGAGTGTCAGCACTGCGAGGACCGCAGCGATGACACGGCGCTCCACACGCTGGTGGAGTGCACGGCGTGGGCACAACAGCGCCAGGTCCTCGTAGTGGGTCTGGGCGTGGACACTCTTTCGCTCGAGGCCATGGTGCGAGCCATGCTCTCCAGCGGGAGTAAGTGGGACTGCGCCGCCTCTTTCTGCGAGCAGGTCATGCTCGCGAAGGAGGCGGCGGGCCGGGTGCGGTCTCCCGGTTCTCTCGAACTCTCCCACCCGAGTTCCGCAGTCGGCGCCCTGGGCGCCGCCGACGTGTCTTCGTCGAGGACTATCGGCCTCCATGACCGGGGCTCTGAGGACGGTGAGAGGGCCGCTCACCTTCCTTACAGAAGCAGGCCCATGACGGCAGCGTGACGTGAGCAACTCACGCACGCCCCCCCCCCCCCCCTTAGAAGCGGGGTCACACCCGAAACCCCCCATAGACGCGGGATTGCACCCGAACCACCCCCTGGGCGAGGCCGCAGTGGCGGCTTTAGGTCTGTTGGGAGTCACGGGACATCCTCCCTGAGGGCTTACCCGGGGCTCTCTCAACCATAGGCTGTTGGGCGTTACGTGAGGTTTTTTAGTCGGAGAGTCCGGCATAGCATCACTCACGTTAAAAAAAAAAAGCTTTGTAGCCGTTACTTATAAATATTCGCAGATCTGGTTGCTACTAATGGAGTATAGCAGTAGCTAGATACCTAAATAAATAAAATATTTTTTGGACATTCTGATCAGAGAGAGAGAGAGCAATGAAGGCCTAAGATTCCGACACAATGCAACGTCATCTAGCCTAAAGTAAGTAAATACGCTTCTGCTATGAGATTTAGATAATCGATACTCATACTGATCTATTTCTACATACCTACATATTTTAGATAAAAACACTGAAACTCCGAAACATGCATTTGCGTGTCTCACAAATATTTTATTCGACTCTTGGGACCTCAGCGCAGTAGTCACTTATTTTGAGTACTTAGAGGGTTAAAATCAAAGTGATTAAAAATACGATGGCTTTAGAAAATTAACTAAGCTGACCCTGGGAGTAAAAGATCTTTGCATGCAACTGAAATGATGGTGAAATCAGTAATACTTTCGGTTGGGTGACCGACCATCCATGTGACGAATTTGTGCATTTATTTGAGCGTTTCCGTGCTTCCGAAGGCACGTTAAGCCGTTCGTCCCGGTTGCCAGTAAAATGGCTGTCGTTAAGAGCCTACCAGACGCCAAATTGTTGAAAGAAGATAGAAGATATACATTTTAGCGTGCAAGACAGAGAGAGATGCGATCGGTTTTTGTGCGTTTTTAACGAAATAAATTAATTATAAAAAAACTATAACCAATATTAAAAAAGTGGTTTAGTGCAAATGAAGATTTTACTATTGTCTTTCTTATAAATATTTTATATTTTAAAAACAACTTAAAACTTATGAGATCTAGGTTAAAATTTCAAGAAATCGAGGTATTTTCAACACAATAAAAATAGGTAAAAAAACTTTTTAAGTTAAACGGTTTTATGTTAAAAATACATTGCAATGTTTAAGATAAATGTACTAAAAACCAAAAAATAATAAAATAGATACAGTCGTGGGAATTATAAACATATGCATAGACTAGACTAAAATAAAACCGTGGGGCACGTCAATTGTCTACAATCGTTGATTAAAATGTTTATTTTGTAATGTTACACTATAATTAGGCAGTTGTTCAACCGATAACGATGGGCGTGTGATAAGTACGGCTAGAATGTGGAAACAAGCTAGCAAGCTCGATTATAAGCGAGTTTTCGCGGTTTCATAGTGGTGAGCGAGTAGTACATTTATCATATGTTTTGTCGATTAAAGACAAACTACGAGCATTGAAACGATTCCTCGCCAGCCAGCAGTGTGAATGTCCAACGATAAACTAGTTGAAACATTTCTTTTATTTACATGGAGTGTATAACTATTGGAATTTCCATGAGCAAGAAAATAGTGAGTAATTTCCTCACCGTCTGCGGGCCAACTGCCTAACGACGAATTAAACGATTCTTCTATCGCCTTAGATCATTTTGTATGCCGTGGTTTGCAAAGGCTAGTCCCGTGTTATATGGTCTAAGTCTATCGCACATTAAGTCGATAATTTGTAGACAATTGACGTGCCCCACGATTTTATTTTAGTCTAGTCTATGCATATGTTTATAATTCCCACGACTGTATCTATTTTATTATTTTTTGGTTTTTAGTACATTTATCTTAAACATTGCAATGAATTTTTAACATAAAACCGTTTAACTTAAAAAGTTTTTTTACCTATTTTTATTTTCAAGTTTTTAGTTTTTATTTCGCATTCTGTTTAATTCATTTAGTGCTTCAATATTGCAAGGTTTCTTGCCCGTTAGTTTATTGCAGTCCAACTTCTCTATACGTAGTCCCTGCAAAGATCTTACTCTACTAAGAGCCACGTAGGCTTGACCGTCTTCAAACAGTTTCGCACCTAAGTATACGACTGCGTGATCCACAGTGCTGCCCTGCATTTTATGTATTGTAGAAGCCCATGATAGTATTAAAGGGAACATTCTTCTTTCAGCCGTCCCGTAATTGTACTTAGCTGGAAACGAGCGCCATCTACCCCATACATAGGTACTATATACGTGTCATAAAAGTCACAACAATACCATAAATGCACATTTCAAAGAATGTCTATTATTACCATAAAAATTGTAAAAATAGTTTCTAAGTAGGTAAGAAGAAACCTATTGTTTTATTTTTTAACTAGCTTATTATATATTTTTTTTTACCATTTTGTTCCCACGAGTAATGAACATTTAAACGGTCGACCCCCCCAGAGGTCCAATAAAGGGGCAAGGCTATGTACAAGAAGATGCGCCTGAGTCTTGAGGGGAAAACGCTAACGACATATCATTTTTATCCACCCTAATGCCATACAGTTCTCGGCGCGTTTTAACCTTTCACCTTAACTTGGGTGGTGTACCGCTAACGACGTATCATTTTTAGCCACCCTAACGAAACACAGTCCTCAACACGATACAAAATCTTGACTTGGGTGGTGGATTCAGGCTGGATTAATCAGATACCTAAATTACAGATTCAATTTCTAAATTTAAATCTTATTATTATACGCCATTTAGTGGCTGCGCCCATCTTAAATATTGAGGTTGTATGGTGCATTGTATTCTTCTTGTCAAGCCCTTTTATTTGATACCCATATTGGTGGGATTGTTAAAAAATTGTTATCAGCCATTTGGTAGCGGCAGCCATCTTAGATTTCAATTTTGCATAGTAAATTGTATTCTACTTGTTGAGACCTTTCATTTGATACCCATGTTAATGGGATTGATAAAACCTAAATTAACCGCCATTTTTTAGAGACCGCCATCTTGTATTTAAATTTTTTATAGTATATTGTATTCTGCTTGTTGAGACCTTTCATTTGATACCCATATTGATAAAACCTACGTTATCCGCCATTTTGTAGCGGCCGCCATCTTGGATTTCAATTTTTTATAGTATATTGTATTCTGCTTGTTGAGCCCTTTCATTTGATACCCATATTGATGTGATTAATAATAAATAAATTATCCGCCATTTTGTAGCGGCGGCCATCTTGAATTTATAAAGATAATGAATAAACATAATTGTATTGTCATCAAAATCCAAAGTGTATACAAAATTTCAGATTAATCGGTTGACAGGAAGAGGGTGAAATTTGAATTACTAAATTTGACCCAAGAAATAATAAATAAAACAAACGGGGTGAGCTAAATAAAACCGTTTAATAAAACCGTTTAATAAAACCGTTTAAAAATCTATCGAGGATTTTATCAGCAATCGTGTTTTTAGCCTAGCGCGTTTTTAGTTTATGAACTGAAGTGGTCTGTGTTAAAATTTTAATTCATTAGACCTCACGAGTCCTGAGATCTAGATCAAGGTAATAGTCTATTTGGCGTCATACGGCCTCTTAAGTCAAGTTGAAGGCCTTTTTAGACGGCTTGATAAATTTTAACAGCATACAGTTACAACCTGCGCCTGTTACTCAACACAGCAATACGGCTCACCACCTATTACGTGGGACAAATTCTAAAAAGGTGAAAAGTGGGCATTTCTAAAATGCCTCTGCCTACCCCTTCGGGGATAAAGGCGGGACCATATGTTTACGAGTATGTATGTATGAGTAACAAACCTTCAAAAGCCAAATTCCCTTTCGAGATTTCTCTCTGAAATCCGAGTAAGTTCTACAGGAACTCGATCAGACGTTTCCGATCGGAATTAAAGCTGTACGTTGCCGTTGGCGGGTTATAAATACTCGACCTTTGGCGAGACGTTAGGGATGTGCCGTGAGACGAATAATTTCCGATGGTACGTTTTCGTAATTGGCAATACAGATCGTACATCCCTAGGGTGGCTTCGTTTATTCTGGTCGATATAGGTAATGGAGGATTACCGAATGAATTTATCTTAGTAAACCGTATTTTCACTTATCTATACTAATCGTCCTACCAATCTAACTATCCTACTTCCTACTAATATTATAAATGTGAAAGTTTGTGAAGATGTTTGGATGTTTATTACTCAAATAGGGATCTTTTTTCTCGGTAATAAGTTCCCACGGGAAACGAGAACGGGAACAAATTCTACGCGAGCGGGGCTGAGGGCGCCAACAAGTCTAGAATATAAAGAGGTTTGGTTTGTGCATAGATATAAAGTCTTTATATCCTTATTTGAGCCGTTTGGGGTCGAGACTCTTGGACCGTGGGGTCCTAGTGCAAAGCTCGTTTATAGAGCTATATGTAAACTTTTGGTCGGCGTTTCTCGTGACCAAAATGCTGGTGTTTACTTGGGCCAGAGGCTCTCCATTGCCATACAACGTGGCAACGCCGCCAGCATTTTGGGCACGGTTGTTGTTGACAGCGATGTGGAAGAGTTTTTTGATGCATAATCTTATTTCGTATTGCCCTTTTTTTTATCGATGTTCTAATAAATAAGCTCTTTCAACATTACAAAGCCAAGTTATTCTTTTTCCGACTGCCTCTTTGGCGCTCGCTTTGGAAAGTGTACCAGTGTAGTGTGACCTATTCAACTACCGCGTAGAGGTTTCGAATTCTAATCTTGGGTCCGAAAGCAAAGTCTTCATGTCTTCATCAAAGGGTTCAAGTATAAGAAATTATAATATATTTCCTTTCCATTAACAAACTGACTGTATTGCTGTGTTGAATGGACGTAGGTAGATATATTTATAAGAAAGTCTGCAACTGCAGAGAAGATTCATGTGCTTATATCATGAAACTCTGTAATTAGCTAAAAAATCTAAATGTAAATAAGCCATTGAGTTTCTGAATAAATAAAGCAAGACAAATCAGTTGCATTAAGAAGATCTACAGCAAGCAACTTTGTATTATAATCTGTGGAGACAAAACTTTGCATTTAAATGTACAACAATACCACAGGAAAGTAGTCAACTGGAGGGTGTTGTACAAAATATGGCGCCAATCGATAATGCCGTCGCATTTGAGGAGAAAACCGGCCAAGTGCGAGTCGGACTCGCGAACTGAGGGTTCCATATCAAAAAACAGTAAAATTATCACGATTCCTGTATGGCTTTTTTTACGTGAGGGAAAATCCTCATGGATGTTATGCCGGACTCCTACCGACTAAAAAACCTCACGTAACGCCCAACAGCCTAAGGTTGTGAGCCCCGGGTAAGCCCTCAGAAGGATGTCCCAGGACTTTTTTGTATGGCTTATTGAATAACGCCACTTGAACTGCTTCACAACATTACAAGTGGCGTTATTCAGTACAAAAATGTTGTAGAACAGTACAAGTGGCGTTATTCAATATGTGCAGTAGGTTCCACCAAGTGCCATCAATCAACAGCAGTATAAAAAAAATCTCAAGTACAGATTTTGGGATTTGTTGGTGTAAAAACAGAATTACATTATCTGTGACATTGTCAGCTCTCTAGCTATCGCGGTTCATGAGATGCAACTTCGTGAGTTTCGTGACGGACAGATAGATAGATGGAAGGTGAAGTCTCAATAATAGGTTCCGGTTTTTACGTTTTGGCTACGGAACCCTAAAAACGATGGTAAGTTAGTTTCATGAAGCGAGCTTTTGTTCAGAATGGCTTCAGAAAATGTGGTTAACAAAGGATTTGTAAGTACATTGTTGGGGTGGAATTATTTTAGTATAAAATTTATCTAAGTATACTATTCTATACAGTTTGGGAACAAGTGATAAATTCTTTAAGAACTGGTAAATAAGGTAGGAGATGAATAGGAACCTCATTTCCCAAGACTATCGGCCACTATGACCGGAGGCTTGACTATGGTGAGGGGGCGGCTCACTGTCTTTGCAGAAGCAGGCCCTAGACGACTGCAGTGGTAACCAAGGTCTGTTGGAAGTCCTGGGGTCATCCTTCCTAGGGCTTACAACCGTAGGCATTAGGCAGGAATGGTGTGGCGTTTGTCGGTAGGAGTGGAATTTTCCTCTCGTTAAAAAAGCGACCTAATTTAGTAATTCCATTTCTTAAAATGCAATGGGACCACAGAAATCTATAAGAATCATCAATATCTTTGAATAAGAAACTATACAATGCAGCTGTACATAAAACGATGTAAAGAAAACTCGAACCAAACCCTTCAGCAAACAACCCCTTCTAATCAGGAGAATAGAAACTTGAACAAACGGACCCCAGTTTTTGATTCAACGATCGAAATACTTAATAAATATTCATGGACAATTTTCACACAACGCTGTCTGATTCCGAAGTAAGCTAGGAATAACCTGCTGGTGTAATAGGTTTCAGATCATGGATATTAATAATTATTAAATACTTTTAAATACATACTTATCATACATAGAAACACCCAGACTCTCGAGACAAACATTTATGGGTCACACAAATTTTGGTCTCCGGTGGGAACCGAATCCACGTGATCAGCATTCGCACATTTCGACCTCTAGTAGACCAAGGAGTTAGTCCAAATGCTAAAAGCAGCTGCCAGTCAATCGTCAGAAAAGTAAAGTTATCTGCATAGCTGGCAGAGTAAGCACTTTAGTGTGGCAATGAGCTGGCCATATTTCTCGAAGAACTGACGACTTGGACCAGTGGAGTTCTGGAGTGGAGACCATGACTCGATTAAGGTAAGATAGGATACCCACCAGCCAGATGGACAGACAAATTAAAGACACTGGCAAGTAAAATCAGACTTACATTTTCTTGAATCAATTTAATTATGGCTATGGCAATACATTGTTAGACGTAGGCCTCTCCCACTACGCCGTATTATCCGGTAGTCGATCTATCTGGTCGGGAGTCATTCTACCCCATACTGTTTACCAAGTCGCGGTCTCCTCTCCAGAATTGGTTTGCTCCATAGGCCATCAATTTTGACAGAAATATGGCCAACTCGCACACACTGCTAGGGAAACCTACATACTAAATTCGCTGAGGCTACGCAAACATAGACAACTCATTCACAGACACGAGGTCAGGCGGTCCTCAACCGACTTTTCGATACTGATTTGTGCGCGAGTGTGTGTAGCAGAGAGTAGGTGTGAAAAAAAGTACATACATGAGTTTCCATCTGTACTATCTCTAATTTGTGCTGCTAGCTATGTCGCCCAGTCTGGTTATCTATTATATTGGTTGATGGCACTTGGTGGAACTTGCTGCACATATTGATTAACACCACTTGTGCTCCACGACATTTATTTACTTTACACCTGACCGGTTTCGCAATTTATTCGCGATGTAGTGGTCATCAAGTTAGTTTTTTTGTACCTTTGAGAATGCCGAGAGGCGAAAGCGGTCAGGTGTAAAGTAAATAAATGTTGTGGAACAGTACAAGTGATGTTATTCAATATGATATGGGCTGGTTCTTTTTCGGATAACATCGTTTCGGATTTTATCCCATTTTATTTGTATTTTCTTTAAATACAATAATCCTTTAATACAGTATTTAATCACAAACTGTTCTCCTTTAAACGTAATGAATATTAATACACAAACTCTGCAAATCCTCTTTAAATTTGCGTTGATAAAGAAAAATAGCTTTGAAGCGCTTTACGCTATCTTTAGCTTTCATCTTCAATATTGAAGCGGAGTCATTAATTACATTAAGCGAAGCGCCCGCTTGATTTTATTTCAGCTGTAAAATTGACTCACAGAATACGAAAGAATGAATTACTGTCATTTTAGTCCACAAAGATAAATAAAAATCAATTCCGTATTGGTTTGGTAAAGAGAATAAAAAATCTTGATGTTCATAAGTGTGAGATAGATTCCATTCTAGGAAAATATCGTCCAATTGTAATTTGTAATCAATTCACTGCCTCGGTGGCGAAGTCGGTAGTGATACCGCTTGCGGCGCTGCAGGTCCCGGGTTCGATTCCTGGGTCGGTCAAATATTTGTGTGATCCACAAATGTTTGTTTCGGAGTTTGGATGTTTTCTATGTATGATATGTATGTATTTAGAAATATATAAGTATATCAGTCGTCTAGATCCCATAGCACAAGCTTATATTAGCTTTTTTTGGGGTAGATGATGTTCTGTGTGAATGTGCACAAATATTTAATTGGATGTGATGAAAATGAGATTGACCTATATGAGAGCTTTTCTCTCTAATTAAATTGAAACTGGATAAGCTAATACCAGGGTTCAGAAAGCGAACTAGACCTGGTCTCCAGTTTTTCTCTATTCAAATAAATGATATTAACACAATCATGCCAAATTTCAGTTTGGGCAAAGATAGTATAATATTACTATATTTTTGGACGTTATTTTATGACCCACAAATCGCCAACCGGGCAAGTAAAAGCGCCGCTTGGTATCATGGCTGTATTGTACGATGCATAGAAATTTTTGAAAAGACTGGTCGTCCGGAATAAGTTTCAATAAACGGGAACAGAATACAGCACGGGCCAAGTCGCAGGCATCAGCTAGTAAAATAATAAAAGCTTGTACAATGGTCAATATCGATAAATTTTGCTCAAGACAGGAGATAAATTACACACAAAGCACTACGGGCCCAAGGTCACGGATTAGATCGTAACTTAAAGCTATGAGACCGTTGTTTGGTATATTGTTTGGTAATTTGATTATTCGTGAGCCGGTTTTTGTCTGAACTGAATTTATGGTGTAAATTTGCTGTCCTATTAAAGTAGTATTGATATCTCCGTCTAACTTACTACCCGTTCGCTCTGACTTTGCCGCTGGCGTAGAGGCGTATACCCGAATTTTTAATTAGACGAAGTAAATTGACAGTAGCAAACGTCCATAGGCTGCGGTGACCACCGGTACATCTGGTGGGGCCGTATGCTTGTCTGCCACTCTAGTGGTATAAAAAAAAAAGTAGCTAATGTCATTTCGTCGTAGAAAATACGCAACATTGTATGAAGAAGTGTCATTAGTTGCTGTCAATTTACTCCGTCTAATTAAAAAATCGACTTTAGTATGGAGCCGAGCGGCAAAGTTAGAGCGAACGAGCAGTACCACGCTGATTGAGAGACGCGCAAGTGCAGGTAACGCGATAGCAAATTCTTCCGAATTTGTCAAATATCTTACACAAAATATAAATACATACTTACGGTAAAATCGTGATGTTTGTTTTAACGGTTTGTTTTTTAAAAGATTTTCAAATACTAAGTTTATTCTACTGCAATACTTGCAGACTTGCATCTAATCGAAAAATATTAATCGTAAGTAGGTATTTGCCATACTATACTCTTACTGTGTTGCATACCCTGGGCGAGGCCGCAGTGGCGGCCGTAGGTCTGTTGGGAGTCACGGGACATCCTTCCTGAGGGCTTACCCGGGGCTCTCAACCATAGGCTGTTGGGCGTTACGTGAGGTTTTTTAGTCGGTAAGAGTCCGGCATAGCATCCTACGAGGATTTTCCCTCACGTTAAAAAAAAAACCATGTAATGTTGATTGTTGCTCGAATATTTACACTTACCTGAAACAAAAGATAATTCATATTCATACATTGAATTTTAAATATTACAAACAAACCTAGATAAAGTCTTTCTAATCCTGTGGTTAAAAATTGCAATGAAACATAATATTGTATACAATATTTATTTACATTAGTATAATATACATGAACAAGATAATTTGCTCTAGTAAAGGATCTCTAGCGACATCCATTAATTATATTGAATCCCCTTACGCCATTTCGTTTTCAAAAATTCATTGTTTGATACAAACAGTTCAGTCGCAAGGAGGAGAAGAAGGCTAGGCTAGGAGATACATAATCACACGTTAAAAAATACGTTCAGCTGAAAATTGATGTATGTGTTAGAGAATCACAGTTTTGTTTTATATCTATGTAAGTTATTGTATCCAAACGTAGAGTTCAGCGACACACTACTGCGTTGGGCTTGTTTAATCGCCGTAAAATCTCATTACAGTCTGTATTGAACACCATTTAGCTGGCTTCCGCGGCATTGCGGTCTGTTCCTGTCTGTGGTTTACTAAAATGATGAATACTGTCTACAATTCTACATATTCACAAATTAGTGGCTTCACTATAACGCTACAATTTGTTGAAATGTCATCTTTCATTGGTGCTGGACCCAGGGTCTCCTTGGTTCTATAAAAAGGTTCGAAAGTAACCTGCAGTTGATGTTACTGGAGATTTTTTTATGGCAGCTTGATTTTTATGAATAATAGCTTTCCAAAATGATACACTCGTTCACTGACCATAAGACTAGTCAGTGGTCCAAAGAGATGTTCATATTAAAAAGACACCAAAAATAGACTTGGCTTATAGTTATTGTCCACCAAGTCACTGACAGCCGGTACCATGCACGAACACTTACGTAAATAAATACATGTAAAATAAACAAACTCTGTGGCGCGGTCGGTTGTGACACCGCCTGCGGCGCTCGAGGTCGTGGGTTCGATTCCCACCGGAGACAAATATTTGTGTCACCCATAAATGTTTGTCTCAGGAGTCTGGGTGTTTCTATGTATAATATGTATGTATTTATTCCTAGCTTACTTTGGGATCAAATAGCGTTGTGTGAAATGTCCCTGAATATTTACTTATTTACTTACAAACTGTCAACTTTTTTTATTTTTTTTTTACGTGAGGGAAATCCATCATGGATGCTATGCTGGACTCCTACCGACGCCCAACAGCCCATGGTTGGGAAGGATTGGAAGGATGCCCAGGACTCCCAACAGACCTACGACTACCACTGCTGCCTCGCCTAGGGGGTGGTTCGGGTGCTTTGACGCGTCTTTGGGGGGTTGGCAACCAACGCTTATTCTTTTTCCACAAATGACAATTTAAGTTCCTAAGATGCTCGCTCTCTGAGAATAGTCAGTTATCTGAAGTCTCGACTTTGAATCCCTGGTCGGGACAAATATTTGCGTGATTCACATTTTGGAGTTTTAATGTTTTCTATGTTTCATTTATGTTTGTTGGGAAAGTCTCTCGGAAGGATATCCTCAGTATCACCCAGGGCTCCCAACCGTAGGCATTAGGCAGGGAACGTGTGCTTTTAGTCGGAAGAGTCGGGCACAGCATCCATGGTTACGTTACAGCACGTTAAAAAAATGTTTCATAATTATGTATTTAGAAATTTATAGGTATGTTTATCAATAGTTTAGATCTCATAGTACAATCTTATATTTGCTTAGTTTGGGCTAGATGGCTTAATATTTATTATTTACAGTTGTACAGCCAGTGATTTAGCCCACACAAGTTATAGGCATCACACACAATGGACAATTTCAGTGCCAATAAGATATGCAACTGTTCCGAGGTCGTCACAGTGCAAACACTAGCTCTCGTCGTCTTGACGCATGCAAATCTATACGTTTTCCTTTTAAGTAAGTAATCTAGTGTTTTGAATACATATCGCACCTTGATTTCGAAACCGTTACTAAACGAAATTTTTACGAAATTGAGTTAATAACGCCATCTTTTTTAAATCGTCAGGAACTACCGAATGAATTTGACAGTTTATTTAATACCTCAATATTACGGTAGATAGCTCTAAACTAAAACGTTACTAAACGAAAATTTTAAACAAATGCTAATGACATAACCGTTATTAAACCAGTTGTCACCGGTCATTTGAGGAGTCGACGTACAAGTTTATAATAAAAGTGTAACTATTGATATAAGAACGGTTGACTTTCTCGTTAAGCTATATTATTTACTTATTTTTATTCTATAAAGTGTGTTTTTTTGTTTAGTCACAGTTTTTAACTTAAAATGTGTATTTTATTTTTTTCAAATTTAAAACTAAAACCGTTACCTTTTGTATAATCCTTATAATAAAAATTTTAGATAAAAGTATGACATAAATATTTATTTTCAAATTGTGATTATTGGTTTAGTATAGTTCTTGACTAACTTGATTCTCATATTTACGGTTAGGATTATTACAATAAGTATATAAACAGTGGTAGTATTATTACAAATAGTATACTTACAAATAATAAGTATAAAACAAATACAAAAGATTTATAGATGACTGTTTAGTTTCATATTGTGTTATATTATTTTTACTTAGCTAGAGCTCCGGGTAAGCCCTCGGAAGGCCACCACTGCGGCCTCACCCAAGGAGCGGTTCGGGTGCTATCCCGCGTCTTTGGGGGGTTTCGGGTGTGATCCCGCTTCTAAGGGGCGGTGTGCGGGAATCCCTCACGTCACGCTGCCGTCGTGGGCCTGCTTCTGTTAGGACGGGGAGTAGCCCTCTCACCGTCTTCAGGCCCCAAGTCATGGAGGCCGATAGTCTTCGGCGAAGACACGACGACGGCGCCTAAGCCGCCGACTGCGGAACTCGAGTGGGAGAGTTCTCCCGCGTTCCCGCCTCGCCGCCTCTTTCACGAGCATGACCTGCTCGCAGAAAGAGGCGGCGCAATCCCACTTACTCCCGCTGAAGATCATGGCTCGCATTATGGTCTTGAGTGAGAGATTGTCCACGTCTAGACCCACTACGAGGACCTGGTGCTGTTGCGCCCACGCAGTGCACTCCACCAGCGTGTGGAGCGCTGTGTCATCGCTGCGATCCTCGCAGTGCTGACACTCGGCTGTGGTTTCCTGGTGTATTCCCCACCGATACATACCGAAACTACCGTGTCCGGCAAGCATCTGTGACAACCAGTAGGAGAGAGCACCGTGCCTCCTCTCTAGCCACTCTTCCATGATTGTCTGACGGTCGCGATTGTGGCGAATTTGCCCTTTGGTTGCTCAAGTCGCACCTTCCATGTCTCCACGGTTTCCTGGTGGAGCTGGAACCGCTGGGGCTTGGTTTCTCGAGACGCAGGCCTGTGGCTCCACTCCAGCGCCTCCTTGCGCCATCTAAATAGTGACGCAAGCGCTCTCGCTTCCAGGTCCCATGGACGGGTTCCGGCTAGGAGACATGCCGCTTCACCGGAGATCGTGCGGTATCCCCTTATCACCCTGATGGCCATCGCTCTCTGCGGGCTCAGCAATCTAGCCACGTTGCTGGCCGTCAGGGTCTCCGCCCATCCGGGGGCCCCTAGGGCCATACTTCGCACGATCTCTAGGTACAGTCTCCTTGCAGGGAGCGTAGGGTCCCCTGATGTTGGGCATCAATGCCCCCATCAGTTTTGGGACCAAACTTCGGAAGTGATGTCCGATTTTCCACCGGCCATCGAGTACGAGCCCCAGATACTTCAAAGAGGACTCGATGCTGATGCTGACGCCCCCTACCTGTAGGCTGGATCCCGCAGGTGGTCCCATCTGAATAGGAAGTAGTTTTCTGTTGATATTAACTAACTAACTACCTAACTATCTTCAAAGATTATTATTCAAAATAAGTAAATACGGTGACTGTAAGCTTCAATTAAATGATAATTATTAAAAGAAAAATAAAGAGTTATTTGCCATTTATAATTGTACTTTATACGTTCGTTTAATAAATAGTGATTTTAACTATTACCTTTTATTTTATCCGTGTCTTTAAATATATTTCACACTCATTATTCTGTCATTTAAAATAGCTAGAATTTTATTTTTTACATAGTAACATTCAATTCATACTAACAATACAATATTCAATGAAAATTGAAAAAAAAGTTATTGCAAAAGTGTTACTATAAAAATTAAAATTATTATAAATCAGTAATTATTTAAATTATCTAATTATGTGCCTTCACATCTTGAAAAGGAAATAATAATTTAATAAGTAATCTAAGACATACCTCATAAAAGTTCATAAGTTTTTCATTATGAGGTATTTAATAGGCCAAAAATCTTAAATTGCTTCTCCTGTAAAATTTAGTTATTTTGTTTAGTAACGGTTTCGAAATGAAGGTGCGATATAGCCACGCCATTATCGCCGCAGGGTTAGGCAGGAGCATACTATACGTACAGGGTCACCAATTGCAGTGTTAAAATGGACGGGCGCAAGCTATGGCTATCTGCTGTTGAAATATTTAAGCCGGTCATAAGGCGTTAAACTTGGCTTAAAAACTTGCTAAACAATGCACTTGGCAACAGCGACCTTCCTTAAATTTAATTTATGCTGTTGATTGATGGCACTTGGTGGAACTTACTGCACATATTGAAAAAACGACACTTGTACTGTTCCACAATATTTACTCACTACACCTGACCGGTTTCGCCTTATGGCATTCTCAAAGGTTTAGATAATTATACACTGTATAAAATGTAATTTGTTTGAGTGATTTTGATACAGTGTATAATTGTATGTTATATAAACCTTTGAGAATGCCATAACGCGAAACCGGTCAGGTGTAATGAATAAATATTGTGGAAAAGTACAAGTTTTGTTTTTTCAATATGACCTTCCTTAACTCGAAACTCATCTTAGAACCATTCACAGCGTAAGATGCTTAACTTAATAATCGTTTACAAACCGATGACATAGCCATTTATGTAAACGTAAACGCAGAACAAAACATAGCATATTAGTTTACATTCATCAGTCATTGCAGTTATATTTATCTATCTTTGGTTATCAATGAATATGGATAAGATTAATACAAAAGTCGTACAACCTTAGCAGGACCTTTGGCGAAGGTTGACGGGTTCAAATCCGGTTAATTACAACACAGTTTTATTACAAGTAGAAATGCACTGGATTCGATGCTACAACAAAATTAATTGTATTTACTAGGTAGATGGCGCCCGCGACTTTGCTCGCGGGGAAATACCAAGTTTTTAGCACGTTGATTTTGATTTGTATTAATTTTTTTTTATACCACTAAAGTGGCAGTCAAGCATATCACCAGATGTACCAGTGGTCACCGCAGCCTGTGGACGTTTGCAACACCAAGGGCGCCACAATCGCGCTGCCTACCCTGTAAAAACCTTCTAAGACCCCTTTTAAAGAACCTCATACTGTAGGCGTTTGGGAAAACCGAGGCAGGGAGATCATTCCACAATCTAAGCGTGCGCGGAAGAAAGTAAATATAACATAGCACAAGTAATTATTAGCTTTGTCAATGTCCCATAATATTTACAATTGCCAAATAAACGAAGCTTTTTTTCTAATTTCGAGTTTAAAAACGGACAGCTCCCATTCTAATTCGGAAATACGCCAGTCTAAAAACAACAAATTAACAAAAAAAGCCCTCGTATAATGAGGGCGCACGACCAGCTTACGAACGAACAGCCAACGAAAATTTGCACACAAATCGAAACAACGGATTTGCATAATGAGCTACGTAGGCCTGTACAGTCAGCCTCAGAAGTAGATGAACACAATTAATTATTTACAATCTAATAAATAAATAAATATTCGTGGACATTCACACGCAACATCATCTAGCCCAAATTAAGGTAATATAAGCTTGTGCTATGGAATCTAGACGACTGATATGCTTTTTTCTATAATATTTCTAAATACATACATAATTATACATAGAAAACACCCAAACTCCGAAACAAACGTTTGTGGATCACACAAATATTTAGACCGACCCGGGAATCGAACCCGGGACCTCACTCAACACGGCAGGCGGTATCACTACCGAATGCGCCGCCGAGGCAGTCAAAATAGTTTCAAACTTATACGTGGAACTTGTTTGTTATAATCTTTTGACGTGTTAATCCTACTAATCCTGCTTATATTATAAATGAGAAAGTTTGTGAAGATGTCTGAATGTATAGGTGTTCGGATGTTTGTTACTCAATCACGCTCCAACGGCTGAAATTTTATACAGACAGAGTATAGTCTTGAATAACACATAGGCTATGTTTTCTCGGGAAAATGTTCCCACGGGAAGCGGGAACGGGAATCAAATTTCATGGGGGCTAAGCCGCGCATCAGCTAGTGTGTTATATAAATTGGACAACGCTGTCTGCACGCATGAAAAAGCGTCATGTTCAGCTTGAGTGTGCCAAAGCGCAGAACAAGTGATAGAGATGCACGATTCCAATCCGTTTACAATGTTTTTTGAAACCATTATTACGTAAAATTATTGTCCGTAAATCGACTTTACAGACAATCCCTTTACACAAGCGTATACTTAGTGTAGAATAGAGTCAAATTGTCATTAAAATTTCGTTATGCTCAGCTACTTTTGCAGTGGACCGTACCTGTACCTACCCAAACAAAATGTTTTTAATTGACAAATTATAATGTTAAAGTTTGTCAGTGAATGTATGGATGATTGTACTCTTACACGCTGTATTGGTTGAACGGATCTAGCAAAAATTTGGTACATGGATTTGAGACGGGAATAACACATAGGCTTCTTTTTTACTTTTGATTTCCGTAGTAACTTGCCGTGACATGTGGGATCGGGATTCGTAAACAGATTTCGACACTGGTGGATACTTTAAACATTTCCTGTCGCCCATTTATCTGTCTGTGCTAGTCTAGTTTAGACAGCAACTAGAAAGCTGTGACAAAACTGTTTTTTTTATACCACTAAGGTGCCAGACAAGCATACACAGTCGCAGGTCGCCGCGAAAAATTTTCATGCCCATAACGCCTTCAACTTGGCTTAACGATTGTAATTTTACTGACAACCGGGTTTCATTTCGAGTTTTCCTTTTCTATATTTTAATTTAAAAATTTTTTCCCCTAACTCGCCTTTTACGACGCGGGGTGGCGACATTTTGTACTCTTACCCGTCGCAACACGGGATCCCGTCGCCACACGGGGCTTGTCTACCGCCTTATTAACCAAATTCCTATGTAATAGATAACCTTGCAAATATGAGTTGAAGGTGTCGATTTCCCATTTATTGCGATGACGGTTAAGTTTTGTGGATCCTATTAGTTTTAATAAGGCTCTTATTCCCCTGTTGGAGATTTAACTTTGGTAAGTTAAATCTCTTACCACTAAATTAAACTTAAAGTATGAAGGCCGTTCAAGTAATTGGTTTAAGTTACTGGTGTAACTTAAACCAATTACTTGAACGGCCTTCATACTTCTTACGGAGCATGGAAAAGCATAACTTAGGGCCGTCAACTTGAGGGTCACTGTCAAGCTTTTTCGGATGTGAAAACCTTATCCTTATTTGCATTTTGCATACATAATACGCTATCGCACTGGGACTGAACCTTTGTGAGTTTTCTATACTAATATTATAAAGAAGAAAGATTTGATTGTTTGTTTGCATTGAATAGGCTATCAAACTACTGAACCGATTTGAAAAATTCTTTCACTGTAGGGAAGCTACACTATCCGCGGTAAGCATCCCTCCTTCCCTATTATAAATGCGAAAGTAACTCTGTCTGTCTGTCTGTTACGCTTTCACGCCTCAACGGCTCGAGCGATTAAGATGAAATTCGGTATAAAGATAAAGATAAAGATAGTTCGAGGCCCTGAGAAGGACATAAGCTACTTTTTAACCGACTGCGCAAAAGGAGGGTTATGATTTTACGCGATAACGACTTGTACGCGGTCGAAGCCGCGGGGAACAGCTAGTAGGCTATATTTTATACCTACCCGTATTCCCACGGGAACGGGACTTACGTGGGTAAAACCGCGTGATGTCTACTAATATTATAAAGAGGAAAGATTTGTTTTTTGTTTGTTTGTTTGTTTGTTTGTAACGAATAGGCTCCGAAACTACTGAACCGATTTGAAAAAATCTTTCACTGTTGGGAAGCTACACTATCCCTGGTACAATAGGTTATATATTATCTTATTCCCGTATTCCCATGGGGACGGGAGCTACGCGGGTGAAGCCGCGTGACGTCCGCTAGTAATAAATAAAGAAAAGGCATAGTTTTTAGCACTTCATAGATTTACTGCGCGCCGGCGCGGTTTCCATAGCGTGGTACAAAGGGGATCCCTGCGTGGACGTGTAGAACTTGCGATCCAATATGTTCTGCAGCTCTTGGCAGTCCAAGGTCTTTAATAAATTATACAGGGATTTAGTTGGAAATCTCTTAGCTCCTACTTCTACGGCATAGAGTTTACATACATATACCTAGTCACGCCTTTATCCCCGAGGAGTTAGGCAGTATACTCCCAAATTTCATCCTATAGTTTTATGTCCCATGTAATAGGTGGTGAGCCTATTGCCGCGCTGAAATGGACAGGCGCAGGTCGCCGCGACCCGCAGTGAAATTGTTCAAGCCGCATAAGACCCTCAACTTGGCTTAACGAGTGTCATTTTCCTGGTAACCGGGTTTCATTTCTAATTTCGTTCTCTACGCAATAGATCTTTTTGCGACAGTTTTCCCTTAGTCGCCTCTTACGACACTCTCGGGATGTATTGGGGTGGCGACATTTTGTCATACATTTGACATAGAGTTTCACCCATAGATTTAGAATTTTTCGCTAGTTTTTCACCACAAAGAGTTTTTGTTTATTTCTGTTTACTCATTGGTCATGTTCATCTTCTTGGCATTCGAAACTAATCTCCAATCATAATAATAAGGAAATAGATCGCGATTTCATGAAAATTCATAAACAGTCTGAGTGCCTTATCGTCTTTGCTATGGAAAACTTTGTATAGAGACTATCGACTCGAGTGTTTACACACACCTGCCTACCCACTTCAGATTAGATTAGCATTCATTACCGTGAGATAGCTTTGATGATTGACATGGTCAATCCTTCACGCTTGAGGTACAAGAATTGAATATGAAATTTTACTTAAATTATGTTTTAAATCTTAAATTAGTGAGAATGTCTGGATCTCTGGATGTTTACTGCTCATAATTTGCTCGACTAAATGATGTTGATCGTGATGGAAAGCCAGAACGACAACTATGATTAAGGCCATTGTCACAGTCTATTGGACTATAGATTATAGTCAGTGTTCCTTAAGTTGGCGGCCCTATATGTGCCTCTTCACGCTCCGCTTGAAGAACCCAGGATTGTAAGAGGAAGGAAACACGTGCGCTGATGTTCCAGTTTTTCGATGGTTCGACAGAGGAGCGATTTATTGAATTGCTCAGTACTGGTGAATATTCTCTTCACTGTGTAAGAGATGCCACCTCTGTCCAGCACGCGTTGTTTGGGCTTTCACGCTATAAAGTTACATGAATCTGTCTGAAATTTGGTACAGGAATAAATAGATGTAATTATAGGAGGGTACACATGGTACAGGTACAGATTATTTGTAGTGACTGACATTTGGAGTGACATTCCTGAAATTCTTTTCCCGGAAAATCGTACTGTTTTTCACGGAAGACATATTGTCCTTAGTAAGTCATGACAGTTCTATTTTCGCTGAATTTAGCTTGTCAAGGTACTGTGAGATAGTTGGATGCGGGTGACCGTGTGACGTTGCGATTCCCTAATTATCATACGTCAGTTTTTTTCTTTTTAACCAAGCTCTGCGGACAGGAGTATGCTAATCACTGATCATCTGCATAAAAATCTCGTTGGATTGAATGTCTATACTAATATTTTAAGAGGAACGGTTTGTTTGTTTGTGTGTGTAGTTTGCGCAGTTGGTCTGACTAGCTTATCCACCTAGTTATAGTGATTTCCAAAATCTGTTCCATTTATCTTCAATTTTAATTATTCAGCATATTTCTACGTGATATCTTCCTTTGTATGGTCAATAAACTATACGAGGTAGTCAGTCAAGACCAGCTGCTGGTCTTGACTGACTACCTGCCTGGGAACTTATGTAACTCAACAGGACTTCCCAGAAGCATGTCAAGTCCAATATAAAATTCCGTTTATCTAAACACTTTGAATATACAGTGAAAATTTAATCCCAGAGCAACCTTTAGCAACAGCTCTTTGAAATCACGCAGGTAATGCCGATGGGACTCGCAAATTAAACCCCTAAGTCGGGAGCTTACCGCTAAGTCTGGTAACCGCTGCTCCTCTCTACAATCTGCATACGAAATGTGACATTCATTTTTCATTTCGGTAACAGATAAATATGTGCTAGAGCCACCCATATGCTTGAAATTATATATTTTTTTAAAATATTTAGCTTGCCAAATTGACGTCGCCACCAGCCTGATGGTAAGCCGTGGCGCATCTAGCGATTGGGGCCACTCTCACTGACCGTAAGACTTCTGACAGCGGTCCTCAAGCTGGCGGCCTTGTGATGTGCCTCTTCACGATCCTCTTGAAGAACCCGCGATTGTAAGATAAGGGAAACACACGAGGAGCTCTTCAGATTATTCACCTTGATACATTCGGTAGAAGGCAGCCAAGGATGCTATGGTTCTTCGTTGCGCCAACGCTTCAAGGCCTCCCGTCACCTCAGGACAACCAATTATTCGGATAGCACGTCTCTGCGTAGCATAATATGAAGAAAATATAGTGTTTTTCAGGGTTCCGTACCTAAAGGTTATAAACGGGACCCTTAGCTATATGTCTATCTGTCTGTCACGACACGAGGCTGTATCTCAGGCGCCGTGATAGCTAGAGAGGTGAAATTTTAACACAAGATGTATTTCTGTTACCGCTATTGTAACAAAATACAAAAATCTAAAAAAACTTTTTTTTTATTTAAAAACAGCGGCAACATAAGGTATTTCATTGATCTTTTGTCGCGTTACGGTACGGTACGTGATCCTCCGTGTGAATCCGGCTACCACTTGACTGCTTTGTTAACCAATCATGTCTAAAATATTAAACCTTTTTTAATGAATTTGGGTACAGAGTTAGATAGCACCATGGAAATGATTCATGAAAAGGAAGAAATGGAATATCAGGATATTATCAACACAAGTGAAGTCTAGAGATAACAGGTATTAAACAAACATACGTTTCTCCAGTTGCCAAAAAAAAGGCTCTGAATTCGGAGTCTGTAATCCATGTTGAAATTTGTCATTGATTTGGCCCAGTTTTCCCTATAACTAGAATCAGATATACATATGGTCACGCCTTTATCCCCGAAGGGGTAGGCAGAGGCATATTATATGCCCACATTTCACCTTTGTATAATTTGTCCCACGTAATAGGTGGTGAGCCGTATTGCCGTTTATAAATGGACAGGCGCAGGTTGTGACTGCCTGCTGTTGAAATAAAGCCTTCAACTTAGCTTAACGACTGCCATTTTACTGGCAACCGGGACCAACGGCTTAAGGTGCCTTCCGAAGCACAGAAACGCTCAAATAAATGTCACAAAGTGATCACATGGATGGTCACCCATCCAAGGACCGGCCATAGTGAAAGTTGCTTACTGCAGTGATCGTTTACAGAACACTGAGTCCGCGGGGCCACGAGCGCTTCTAGAATCAGAGCGCAGAGAAATTCCTCCCATACACATGTGTAAGGTTTCTTTCTTTGTTCTTCATAAATATTACAAGGACAACAAATACTATCAAACAATATTACGTATACAACAGAGCTATAAAACAATGTAACGTATGTTTGTCTGCCCGCATAGATATGTGTCCTTGCCGTCACTAGAGGCAGCTATCATTCACAATCTGTAGATAACAGATCTTAATCTAGATAATAGTAAATGCACCTATCTGTTTGTTGGTGATGTGTGAGTCTGTTTGTGAACATTTCTAGCTAACAACAACATAGGTATAATATAATGTGTGTTTATATTCTAGCAATATTGCACTTTATGTTAATTTAACGGGTTTAGAAAAGAAAATATCTATTCCTGTACTAAATGTATTTTTTCTTTTATGCAATTTCCGCCCTAAAATAGTGTCATGAGAATGGATTAATGAATTAGGGATGCTTAGATGGTTCGGACATGTGTAGAGGATGAAAATAGACTGACTAAACAGATCTTTAATGCGAGAATGAATGGGCAAGCTATTAGGGGTCGCACTCGGCGCACGCATGGCAATCAAATTAATGTCCTGTTGGAAAAAGGCCAGGTCAAGAGTACCCTTAACCGGCGAGCGTGTATGAAAGCACTTATGAAAGTAGAAGAAGCGAAAGTGGTATGCCAGGATCGTAGCAAGTGGAAAGCCTATCTGCCTACCCCGATGGGAAACAGGCGTGATGATATGTATGTAATGAATTACAGTTTACACTCACGCTATTGTCAAATACTTATTAGGTGAGGTTCGGATCCCAAATCCCGAACAACATTTTTTTTTTTTTTTTTTTTTTTTTTTTGCCCACGGCTACGTTCTATCACCGCACCGCTCGCCACAGACAGGGAGTTCATCCTCACACTCTGCGTCCGGAGCGTTCCAGCACGGTTAGATCTGATAGGGGTTTTCTTCCGCGCACGCTTAGGTTGTGGAATGATCTCCCTGCCTCGGTTTTCCCAAACGCCTACAGTATGGGGTTCTTCAAAAGGGGTCTTAGAAGGTTTTTGCAGGGTCGGCAGCGCGAGTGTGGCGCCTCTGGTGTTGCAAACGTTCATAGGCTGCGGTGACCACCGGTCCTTCTGGTGGGCCGTATGCTTGTCTGCCACCTTCTTGGTATAAAAAAAAAAAAAAAAAAAGAACAACAAATAAAGATCTATGTAGAAAATAATGTCGAAAATCGACGGTAGAGCGTTCAATCAACGCACAAACGGTTTTTGTATCAACCTATGACCTTTCAGCTGACGGAGAGTTATTATCTTTGCAGAGTGATAAATCGTAGGTAGTTAGCAATTTCAGCTACACAAATTTATAATTTTTTATCGAAAAACGGTAGATATTTTTGCAACAAATTAAATGTAAAAATATCGTTTAACAGTTTAATGTCGGGTTCTCTTAATTTAACTTTAATTTGTTTTAAAATGAAGCCTTTCCCGTCGAAAAAAAGATATCACTCATTTTAAATTACATATTTTTGAAAAAATAATATTTTCTGACCACCGACTAAGTTTTGCTAACTTTTTTGTATTGGGCTCGGGATACGGGAACTCGGGAAATCATAGGCTGTGATATTAGTATGTAGAGATTTTAAAAGAAATCAACATTTTCTAAAGAGTTTTTATTGAAAAAGAATATCGCCCTAACTATTTTCTACTGTACTAACACTCCTCTACCTACCTCATAGCCAACAAAACGTGAAGTACGTACACGTCTACAACATTTATCTTATTCTCATATGGCAGATTAACATCGTACATTTCGCAACAGCTCCGCACTATCTAGAATTATCATCGGTTCACGTCTCCGCTAAGATAGTGCTGTGCCAATTTTTGAAGGTCACGGAAACGAGAGGATTTTCCTTACTATCGAAATGACTCGACATAAATACTTTGTGTAAAGTATTTTATAGAAAATTGCTGATATATAAACCAAGGGTATGAGAACGAAGGGTTGGCTGCTCGCCTTTCTTACAGAGGCAAGCCAAGACGGCTCAAAGAAATGGAAAAATACCTAACTATCTCCATATATGTAGACGCGGGATTTTACACGAAACTGGAGAAGAGGAATTAAGGACCATTTTTTTATACCACTAAGGTGGCAGACAAGCATACGGCCCACCAGAAGGACCGGTGGTCACCGCTGCCTATGGACGCTTGCAACACCGGAGGCGCCACACTCACGCTGCCGACCCTGTAAAAAACCGTCTAAGACCCCTTTTGAAGAACCCAAAACACAGAAGAGGTGGATAAAGATAGGTTACCTAGGGTTATCCTTAAGGGGGTGTACCCGGGTACACCCCCTTAAGGATAACCCTAGGTAACCTATCTTTATCCACCTCTTCTGTGTTTTGGGTTCTTCAAAAGGGGTCTTAGACGGTTTTTTACGCGATGCTCTTCCATCTGCCTACAACCGTGAGTCCCGGGACTCACGGTTGTAGGCAGATGGAAGAGCATCGTGTGATTTTAGTCAGTAGACGTCTGGCATAGTATCCATGATGCGATTGTATTCCACACGTAAAAAAGAGGCTAATAAATTTAATAGCATACATTTTCTGATTTCTAATGTAAAAATATTCCCTTCAGCCACATTCGAAACTAAGTATTATGATTAAATCACTAAAATAATATCTGAACTAGACGCTCCGTTTCATTTTATGCGTCCAAACTAGAGACAAGAAAACTAAGTGCTGTATTTTCTACGGCGCTGAATGTTTCTGAACAATTTTCATAAATCATTTAGGTAGTTTCCCTGCGTGCTTTTCTTTATTACTAAGGTGCCGTATTATAACCTAGAACTAAGGTAATAACTTTTTAGGGTTCCGTAGCCAAAACGTAAAACTGTATTACTGACTCTGCTGTCTGTCTGTCCGTCTGTCTATCTCATGAAACGTGATACTGTGATAGTTAAACGACTGAAAAACAAAAAAAAATAAAACAATATCGTGCGACTGAAAAACATGGGAGTTTTTGGTTCCGAGGAGCGCGAGTCCGACAGACTCTTGTACGGATTTTTATCACTGATAGATGCATGTTTTTTTTATACTACTTAGGTGGTAGACAAGCTTACGGCCCAGCGTAAGATCGGTTACCGCAGCCTATGGACGTTTGCAACACCAGAGGTGCTACACACGCGCTGCCGACCCGGGCACAGGTTGTGACAACCCACAGTTGAAATTTTTCAAGCCGCCCATATGGCCTTCAACTTGGCTTAACGACTGTCATTTTACTGACAACCTTGCGGTACCAACTGCTTAACGTGTTTTCTGAAGCACGGAAACTTTTGCAAATAAATGTCACAAAGTGGTCACATAATGGTCACCCATCCATAACCAGCCATAGTAAATGTTGCTTACTGCAGTGATCGTTCACAGAACACTGAGTCCGCAGGGCCACGAGCGCTTCATTCATGTAAAAAGTAATAAAGCAAGAGGCTCAATGCTCAGAGAATTAAAACGAGTCCTATATGCACCTATGTGTGGAAATTATGAAGGTATTTACATAGGTACTTCCTATCCTTACAATGTATTACCTTTTTGACCACAGTTACAAAGAGCTCTCAAGAGAGCGCTACTTGAGAGCATCACGCATCTCAAGTTGGTTTGAAACTTTTTCGGCAAGCGACACACGTACCTATTTAATTATTTGTACCTGAATGAATAGATACTCACTCAAAAGTAAAAGTGGTTAAACACTCACAGTGTTTCCCTCTGCACAGGTTAATAAATCATAATCATAATCATAATCATAATCATAAAATCGTTTATTGCCAAAAAAAACCACGTACAGAACAGCTGTTAAATCATCTTATGGACTAAATAATTCAGATACAGGTTATGGCAAAAGGTTGCAACTCAGCGAATGCTTCTTGTCAGTATGCTAACAAGTAGCGCTGATTTTCAGTTGCACCATAGAAGAGTTCAGAAAAATTAAAATTAGAATACAAAAATATATTCTATACACCAATCGAAAAAATACTAACATATTAGGACATAATTCCATAAAAAAAAACAATAAAAATTGTATATTATACAACAATCAGAAAGTGAAAAATAAAATCAAACATATTATCTCATATTTATAGTAAAGGCGTGCGCGCGTGTTTGTGTGTGTGTGTGTGTGTGTGTGTGTGTGTGTGTGTGTAATTTTGAGTCTTTCTTAAAAATAATATTTTAATTTGTCGTCAACCATGTAGCGTTGTTTCAAGTTCTCAGCGGTACGTTGTCTCCTTAGCAGAGCACTTTTGTATTTGCTTTTAAAATACGCTCCACTCACTTTTAGTCGTAGTGGCGGTGGAAGGTCGTTCCAGATATTTGCCGCAGCGAACTTGAAACAACCTCGGTAGCGAGAGGTTACGTGAGATGGGATCGCTAGAAGATTCAGCATGCATGCACGAATACTTCTACTATCGTCTCTTGCCCAAGCAAGTTTTTCAAATAGGTACTCAGGCCTTTTACTCCAAATTATATTTTGAATTAAGCAAGCGTAGTGTAACTCCATTCTTGCCTTCATATTTAAAATCCCTTTCTTATTAAGGTAAGGTGTGATGTGATTTCTTCTAGGTACGTTATAGCAGAACCTAATACAGGCATTTTGTACACGTTGTATGGCCCTGTGTGTGTATGCGTGTAGTCTACGACTAAAAACGGGACTGCAGTAATTGAACAGGGAGAGTACGAGAGAATCTGCTAGGAGTAGACGAAGATCTTCAGTTATATATTTTCTTATTTTATACAGGGTTTTTAGTCTGAAAAATGCGTTACCTATTTTACTATTGATGTGTTCAGTGTACTTTTGCCCTTCGTCAACAACTAGACCCAGGTTCCGAGCAGCTTTGACTTGCTCTATTACATTGCCGTTAATTGTGATTTTTTCATTGCATGATAGTACCCATTTAATTTGATTTTTTGTTCCTAATACGAGCATCTGAGACTTTAAGGGATTGAGCGCTAGGCAGTTTCTTTTTGACCAGTTTGATATGCTTTCTAAATCCTTGTTTATGTTTTTTACGGCTAATTCTGTATCTTCTCTACCCCGAAATGAGTAATATAACTGTGTATCGTCGGCGTACAGGTGATATTTACAGAAATTTATACATTTTGGTAGGTCAGCAGTAAATATTGAAAAGAGAATAGGACTTAATAGAGAACCTTGTGGCACACCGCGCTCATTTGGTTTCAGGGCAGAATACTTTTTTTGACCGTCACTGCTGTCGGTTACTACCATTTGTTCTCTACCAAATAAAAAGGATCTGAACCATTGGCATGTTTTACTCGAGAAACCGTAATGCTGTAATTTATTAAGAAGTAGTTCCGGCATAAGACAATCAAATGCACGAGAGTAGTCAAGCAATACCATGATACTACTTAGACCATTATCAGAAGCCTCTGTCAGGTCGTCAGTTATGTTTAGAAGCGCAGTCTCAGTACCATGACTCTTACGAAATCCTGATTGGTATTTAGGTATTATTTTGTTTTCGTTCAGAAAATTTGACACTTGTTTCAGCACGACTTTCTCTAAAACCTTTGATAGTACTGGTAAAATCGAAATTGGGCGCAAATCTTTGAGTTGTTCTACGTGATTTTTTTTAGGAATTGGCCTAACTAAAGCTCTTTTCCAGCATGTAGGGAAGCTTTGAGTTGCAATGGACTTATTTATAATGTTAGTGATAATTGGTAAAGTTACATTAATAGTAAGTAGTATCATGTCTATATTTAACTTATCATGACTTACAGCTTTCGTTTTAATAGAATTTAATATTTTGGAAACTTCTAACTGTGTTGTTGTTTCGAGATTAAAAATTTCATTTAGACTAGATTCACTATTGATGTCGAATACTGCATTTCCGTCCATGCTTGAATTATTTATAGGGGGTAAGTCTAGAAAATGGTCGTTGATGTTATCTGGATTATTTAAGAAATCTGGTATACTATTTGTAATGGTGGCACGGGGCGCAATATTTCTTTTTAAATTTTGCCAGAGAGTGGCTGGTTTGTGCAGCATACTATTGACGGAGCTATTAAAATACGCTACCTTCTCTCGTTCTATGGCTGATGTAACAAGATTCCTGAGATCTTTGTAATATTTGAAAGCAGCATCTGTTTTAGTTTTATGTGCTTTTACATACGCTTTGTCCCGTAAATTCATCATAATCTTAATGGTATCTGTGAGCCATGGTTTCGGCATGTCCTTGTTAATAGTTCTTTTTTCCGGTGCATGAGCGTCAAAAAGTAATATCATGTAGTTATTGAACATATTTATCATGTCATCAACGTTGTTAAAACCGTTAATTTCGGACCAAGGTATGGATTCTAGGTCAGCAACAAAATTTTCTAAATTAATATCTGTCAAATTACGCTTAAATTTAATTTGTTTGATAGTTTTTGGTTTCTTGATATTATGATCGACAAGTACCATAGCGTGATCACTCAGTGAGGGGTTATGAATCACCTGTATACCGCGACATCTTGATGCACTATCTGTCATAATTACGTCAATAATTGTTTGTGTGGTGTCCGTTATTCGAGTGGGTTCTGTCACAAGTTGCTGCAAATTATTTTGTCTACAGAAATTGAGTAGCTCTCTTGCGCCTCTTGTTTCCTTTATGCCGAGGTCAATGTTCAGATCGCCCATTATACAGGTATAATTACAGCCTGACATAACATTAACCGACTCGCTAATGGAATCCAATGCATCGTTTATGCTTACAGACTCCGGCCTATATGCTGTACCGACAGCCAAAGTAGCCCCCGACAGTTTAACTCGGAGCCATAGTTGTTCGAGGGGCGAGATTGGATGAGTACATATTCGGTAACTTATACCCCGTCTTATATAAAACCCGACACCCCCCCCTTTCTTACCTTGACGAGCCTTATGAATGAACTTGTATCCAGGAATAATCGGCGCCAAACTCTGACTGCTAAAATGTCCGGCGAGTGTTTTTGTACTGTATTGATTAGTTCGTCACTACCCGTGTTTAGCGATCTAACATTTAACAAACCTAACCGCAAAAATTTATTTATCTTATTGTTATCCATTAAAGAATAGGAAATTATTTCTGTTCATAATGTGCCTGAGAAGAAATCTACACATACGTATAAAAACCGGTATGAATAGTGAATCTATAAACATAAGTATATACGTATATGTAGACGATTGCTTGGGAGTATGTAAAAGGTAGTGAGTAAAAAACTGTTGTAAAACGCAGGTGCGAGTATATGTAAATAACGTTGGATATATATAAATATAACCGCACATGTGAGGTTTTATGTGTATTTTAGGTATCGTGTATTCATTAGATGCAATAGGTATTAAAGCTAGTAGTAAATAGTGAAAGAAAAAGTGTATAGTGATTGCTTTAGCTAAATGTTTATAGGTGTATCTATATGTATAGTGTGTTGGTAGTGTGACTAGTGTGTATGTGTAGTGTGATGGTAAATATATATTGAGCACAGTAAGTGATTTTTGCAAGTATTGTATGCATATGTAAGTATTCACTGATTGTATAGGTTGTTTGTAAGTGTACTTAAAAAAAATGTATTTTTTGGGGAGTGTTATTTTGTTTACGTGTGATGGAAAATAGGTACAGCAATCATTCAGCGAGATACCCTGCGGGTCTCTCCAGAGGGAACACAGCCACGATATATCTATGAGATCAATAAAATAATTAATACTAGCAAAAAAACTTAAAGTATTTAAAAAAATAACAATTATATGAGAGACGCTAGGCTGTATTGAAAACATTGTATAGGTCAGCCTCAGATCTAATACGATATGTCTGCTCACCAGATTTACGACAGGCATGTATACGTCCACGCTTTGTCCAGACGAACCGCCACCCCGCACTACTGGCCGATTCCCGCGCCCTATGAAATAACTGCCTATTCGCCTTTGTAAGCCGCTCGTTCAGGTAGAATCTCCTGGGTGTGCCTCCCACACCGAGGTCCTGTGTAGTGGCACCGCGACGCACTCTGGCCGCACGCAGTAGGTCATCTCTCTTCTCGCGACGTGCTAATCTCACCACTAGGGTGCGCGGGCGACGCTCTGTAGGACCAGTGGCGTCCGTAGCAATGACCTGTCGACCGCCAACGCGCTCCACGCTAATAATATCTAGTTCGTCCACTGAGACGCCCAGCGTCACCCCTATGGCTTTCACTAAATGTATGGGGCTCTCACCGTTGAGCTCAGGTACATTGGCTATTTCTATGTCGTTGGATAATAGCTCTTGATCTCTCTCGTTGAGCTCGCGTTTCAGGTTCTCCATAACCTCTTCAACAGCTGGGACCGTGGGGGCCGGCACGGCTCGCTCCTCCACAGCCCGAAGGCGGGATTCAAGGCTATCCATCCTTGTGTTACATCTGTCCACTGACAGTTTCACAGCAGCAATTTCCTGTTCCATGTGTTGCCTGAAAGAGCGCAGATCATTACGGAGCTCTCTGATCTCCGCCATGATTAGGTTAATTCCTGTCCCCTGATCGGGCGATTTCAATAAATTAGATGTTATCTCCGGCGTGTCATTCATGGGTTTTGTCGGCGATGCGCTCCTGTCGTACTGGGTATCAACTTGTGTAGCTCGTACAGGTGTTTCGTCATACCGACCCTTTACTTGGTGTTTACATTCAGGGCATCGCCAGTTAGGCGGAGCACTTCCCTTGGCCGGTATGTTTACACAGGCTTTGTGAAATGAAAGTATGCACTTTTCGCATTTAATACATTTAGCGACATCTGTCTGCGAAATAAAGCGACCGCAGCCTCCGCACTTGCTCATCTTCTAGCAGGTGTCCTAGTCAGTGATATAGGTAAGTAGGCTATTATTACCTAACGCAGTGTATAGATGTCGCTTAATTAAATACGCCCATATACACCGCACAACAATAGATGTCACTGTGGAGGCGATAATCAAGTCATCAACTTCTTTGGCGTTATTTATTTACTTTTATTATATAAAAAGTATTTGGTAAACAGTAAAAAACTAGCACTAAAACACTCACTTTAAAATTAATTGACTCCTTTATAAACAGTTATTATGATATTGTATTTTATTACGTTGTATCAGCGACGCTCATCATTGCGTAATCACTTTCACTGAGTTATTAGGTATTATTATTGCTGATCGATTTATCGAACTTGTCGCGTATTTATTTTTGGTATTTATGCATTTGTTTGTTTCACTAACACATTATGATATTCAATAAGCATTAGGCTGTCACTTAGATCACTTTTACTTGATTGAAGATCCACATTATTAATGTTAATAATTTTAAATTACGGACCGACATAAAACGCGTCTGTCACCGCCGGGGGCGCGGGATAGTTGTTACGTACGTAGCCCTCTGTACCACCACAGTTTAAAGAGAAAAACCTACCTGTGAGCTGTCGGCTGTGTTGCCACGCTATAATCCCGACGCGGCGCCCGCACGGTGGTGAACCTATGGAATACTGAGGAAACGGTCTCATTTGGAAGGTTGATTTTTTTTTTTTTTTTTTTTTTTTTTTTTAAATCGTTTATTTTCAATCACCAGCCAAGATTATTACAATAATTACAAAGCTAAGCTATTTTAAATAAAAAGAAACAATCTGGTAGTGAATTGCTGGTGCCTGTTTTAGGTAATAAATACCTGTAATACTGGTCACCAGTTTTTTCACTCGGAAACCGATTTACAAATAGTGCTTAGTATGTGTGTGTGCGTGCAAGCGCGCGCGCGCGTGTGTGTGTGTGTGTGTGTGTGTGTGTGTGTGTGTGTGTGTGTGTGTGTGTGTGTGTGTTTGTGTGTTTGTGTGTGTGCGTGTGTGCGAGTGTGACCGTGTAAATGAGTAATCCTATATGTGTGAGAGGACGCGTACGCTTGTTATAATAACGTGATGTGAGTTGTGTACTATAGCAAATGAGACCAATACAATCATCCATCTATAGGCATGCTCATTGCGGGACTTCCATAATACTCTCTGTACTAAAATAAGTTTGTTGCAGAAGCCAATTGTGAACAGAAACCTTGCAACTGTAAGAACTCAAACTATAAAGTGATAACAATCTGTGCATAGCATTATATAGATAGGGTCCTCTAAAAGCAAAAAATGCGCAGCCAAAAGATGTTCTAACTCGCGTAGAGGTTGCGACAAGATGATTCCGGCGAGCACGATCCGTTTTGAACTGTATTAAAGAGTGCTGCTTAAGAACAGTGGCCTGTATGTACAGTTGTCTGACTGTCAACACTTGGCAGTATTGATAAAGCTCAGTCGTGGGGTATAGACGAGGTTTAAAGCAGCTCACCTTTAACACAACCCTCTGTGCACGCTCAAGTAAAATCATATGCGTCTTTGCCACACCGCCCCACGAGGTAATACAATAACGCAAAATTGATTCGCACATGGCCATGTACACCATTTTCATAGTATTAGGTTCGGCTGACTGACGAAGTTGCCTAAAAACATAAATTAGTTTGCGCACTCGGCTCGTCAAGTAGTCAATATGATGTTGGAATCTTAGGTTATGGTCGATGAGTATGCCCAAATACTTTATAAATGTCACCTTCTCAACTTCATTAGAAGCACCGTCGAGAGATGGACCGGCTGTTATGCGCAGAGACTCATCATCAAGAGTTGCATAATTTCTGATGGTGAAATGTATCATCTTGGTTTTACTTATGTTCAGAGAAAGCAGGTTTTCTTTAAGCCATTTACCAACAGTGTCAAAACCATTTTGTGCTAGTCGGTACGTGTCTTCTACGGTCTCTGAAGAAAACAACAAAACTGTGTCATCTGCATAAGAAAAAATTTTTCCTTGATCAAGTTCAAGTTTACATAAATCATTTATGTAGATGAGGAACAAGCTCGGTCCAAGGATGCTCCCCTGTGGCACGCCATAATCAATCGACGCCTCATTACTAGTGTATGAGCCTATTTTTACATATTGGGATCTACCAGTCAGGTAGCTCTTAAAAAGAGACAATTGGTTTCCTCTAATGCCCAATGACTCGAGTCTTGCTATCAAAATGGGAATCGAAACCGTGTCGAAAGCTTTCGCGAGGTCTAAGAACAGCGCAATACATTTTTGTCCATTATCAAGTTTCCTCACCAGATGGTCAACTAAACCAAGAACCGCATCATCAGTAGACAGGTTCCTTCTGAATCCAAACTGGTTCACAGCTAAAACATTATGCGACTCAAGATAAGAAGTAAGTCTGGAGTTGATAATTCTTTCAAGTACCTTCGACATCGCTGGTAAGACAGATATCGGTCTGTAGTTCCCAACACAGCTTCGATCCCCAGATTTAAAGATAGGATGAACAATGGCTCTTTTAAATGCGATGGGAAAGACCCCCGTTTTCAAGCACAGATTACATATATAAGTCAGAGGTGAAATAATTATGTGTTTATATTTCCTCAAGAACTCGGACGAAATGCCATCCCACCCTGCAGCTGTATTGTTTTTAAGTGACATAATTATATTGTCAACTTCTGTTTCATCCGTGTCTAGTAGAACAAAAGAATTCGTTTGTAGTTGTGGTAGAGAGAAACCTCTAACTGACATAGAGTCCCTTTGTATACCCTCTGCAAGCTGTCTGCCTATATTTGAAAAGTAGGAATTAATCTCCTCGATCACGGCCCGTTCACCTCCAGTCGAGCCCAATAGGTCATACGGTGGTGATTTCACTTTATTGGTATTTGTGACTGAGCGAATGACGTTCCACAATTGTTTAGAGTTCCTACCAGCCTTTTTGAACTCCTGCTTCTCCCAGTCACGTTTAGTTTTACGCAAAAGATTCACGCAAAAATTACGATAACGCTTATATACGACTAAATGTGTTTCATTAGTCGGTTCCTTTTTACACCGTTTATACAACTGGTCTCTGTGTCGCATACACCTTAGTATTCCTGGAGTAATCCAGGGCTTCACTGGTCTATGCCTACGTGACATATTAATCGTCCTGCTGTTAGAAGAAATACAATGAAGTAATGGGTCAATCAAGTGTTTAACCGCCATATCCGGATCAGATTCCATATAAACTTTTTGAAAGTTAATATTGCTTAGATCTCTTCTCAACATTTCGTGGTCAATCCTAGTCACCGCTTCTCGACAAGGTGAAATCTGCATTTTATATGACAGAGCAATCATACCCGCAAAATGATCGGTGACTGTCGAGTCAATGACCAAAACTCTTGCAGGATAAGCGGTTTTAAAATTTATGTGATCAAGGCATCTAGAATCACGGGTCGGGTATGTATGGCCAAGAAAGAGTCCATGATGTGCCAGAGTGTCCATGTAGTTGAGCGATTCGGTCTCAGATTGTCCGTAGGAAATGTCGATATTAATGTCACCAACGAGAACAATGTTTCTAAAATTTTTTAGCGAATTCAAAAGTACATCCAGCGAATGCGTAAAACCCGAGGAATCCCTGAAAGCCGGAGGTCTATAAATACAAATAACCGCCAAGTCATTACCTACAGAGATTAATAGACGGCTACAATCCCTTAAATCTGGTTCTGTAACAGTTATATGAGATAGGGTAGATCTAATATACACTATGACGCCATCATTTTGATTGTGAATTATTTCCGATTTGTAATATGTATATCCATCTAAAACAGGAATGATAGGGCCATGGCACAACCAGCATTCTGACAAAACTATAATGTCACAGGTTTTACCGATTCGCTGTAAAAGAGTCAAAAGTCCCGAAAAATTTGCTGATATGCTTCGAATATTCTGCGACAATATAGTTATACAGGAAGTAGATGTCGGGAGTAATTCATAACACTCGTCTGCATTGCATTTCGCAGTTTCACAAAATGAGTAATTATCAAGTTGGTTAATTATATCGTTAACGGCCGCGAACTTTAAACCGCAAAATTATCGATGTACACACACATTTTCTCAATATTAAATATAAAACTAGCACGATAGCGTTCCAATACCAATAAAAAGTGCTTTTACCTGTGAATTTCGTTGTAGCGAGCAGCAGTAACATTCCATATTCACTAGTAATAATTTCACATAATCCGACAAAAACACACAAAAACCTGAACAGTATACCTGCAAGGTCACAACTTTCACTGATTTTATATAGGTTAAGATATAGTATTATGGTTTCTATTATGTTAATTAATTGATTGTAACAGATTTTACTTGTATAGTGTATTATGTGTGTAATATAAGAATAAGTTCGGGTACATACATTTTTACAAGTTACAGTTGAAGGTATATAAACAACATGCTTAAGATAGTTTAAGGCTGAGACACACCGAGAAAAAAAGTTGAGAAGGGACACATTAAAAATAATAGATAGTGATCGATAAAGTCATTTTTTTAGAACTGCCGCAAGGTCTGTTTCACTTTTTATTTCCAGTCGCACGCCACCATCAGATTTTTTCATGAAAATTTTTCCTCTTCTAGTCCAACAGTACTTATACTCGCAGCTTCAGCAGATTATAGTAGGTATGCTGACTGATAGGTTTACTTCATGGTTAAAGAGCTCTTCGCTGTGGTCCGTAAGCCGGTAAACCACAGGTTAGGTTGGCTAAGCCTCCCTAAGATCTCGAGAGAACCGTCGCACCTTTCTTTAGTTCATAGGTACATAAATCGCGATTTTATAAATAGACTAGCGGACGTCACGCGGTTTCATCCGCATATTCCCGTTCTCGTGGGAATACGGGAATAAAATATAGCCTATGTTCACCGCAAAGAGTCTAGCTTCTTAACAGTGAAAGAATTTTTCAAATCGGTCCAGTAGTTCCGGAGCCTATTCGTTACAAAAAAACAAACAAAAAAACTAATCTTTCCTCTTTATAATATTAGTATAAAAAGGTAAATATGAAAGGTAAGATGCTTAAAAATACTCAACAAACTGTTCTCATCGCTATCATACTCGTAAAAAATAAAAACATTTAAAAAATCATTAAAATCCTTCAAGACGTTTCGGAGGAGTTCGTCTACAAATACCGTGACACGAGATTTTTATTAAATCCGTTGTAGGAAAGTATCAAGCAGAATTTTCCAAACGTGAAATTCCTAAATAACGCAATAAAGCATTGAGAGAAAGATCCAAGTTCACGTAAATTCATGTGTTACGTAAGAATTAATGAGCTAAGAGCCACTGGAGCGTTTTCCTCGTACGAGCTGCGCATTTATCACACAAACTTGGGGCGCGTTCCCAATGTATCGTCAGGCACGTCTCTACTAGCTGTTCCCTTTATTTAAAGATTTTTGTAAATATTGTTGGACATTCTCAAACAACATCATTGAGCACAAATTAAGCTAATATAAGCTTGTACTATGAGATCTAGACAACTGATAGAGAAAATGATGAAAAGAACACCCAAATTACGACACAAAATATTCGTGGCTTACATAAATATTTGGACCGACCCGGAAACGTACTCAGAACCATAGTGCCAGTTCTTCTCAAGCGGGCCGCGTTCCGAACTGGTGGTAATGACTTTGCTTTGTATTCATTGCGTGTTGCAGGTGCCTATGTATTAGGATTATGCGACATAAATGTTTTTTTGAGTTTGAGCATAGCACGGCAGTCGATAATACTATTCGGTAGTATTATCGACTACCGTGCTATGCACCATCGAGGCAGTCTATTTGTCGTGAAACGATATTTTACAGCATTTTATAATTTAACGACTGTAGTAGTGCAAGTCGATCTTACCGCCACGATACTATTGACACCGCAAAAAAACTCTTAGACAGCGAATTGTGTCATACTATATGTGAACACCTCCATTTAAATACACAAGCCACGATACTCAAAGACACGATAAATTTAACGTCGCGACATAATGGAAACGCGCTCTTACTCATTTCGCACTAGGTATCGGCTGGAAGTGCTCAGATTAAATTCATTTGCTCATAGTTTTGTGATTCGGAGGAAATAAAGTAACATTTAAGATAGATATAAGGAGGAAATGGGTTCCGCACAGCCCCGAGGATAAAGAGAAATACGAAAAGGTATGATCTTATTTGGATTACTGAGCGTCAATGAGAATCCCAAGATAGATATTTTTTACTTTGTCGGGGATTTTGTCGACGTCGAGATACTCGTAGACGTTTTGTAGGTCTTGATATACAGTAGTGACTAAGACCTGAGAACATGGTCATATGGTCAAGCCTTTTATCCCCGAAGGGGTAGGCAAAAGCATATTGTTTACTAGCTGTTGCCCGTGACTTCGTGCGCGTGAAAATTATGATATAATGCCAATTTGTTTGGTCTCTGCTTAGCACTTAGGATATGTAGCGTGATAATATATAGCCTATTTGAAGACCCTACCCCTAGTTAATATTCGTGCAAAATTTGAATCAAATCTATTGAGTACTTTTCGAGATCCTTCCGGACAAAGCAAAGCAAACAGACAAACAAAGAAAAATTTTCTAACTATATTTTTGGCTTCGGTATCTTATGCTGAACACCCAGCGAGTATTTTTTTTATAATATGTGTAATGTACAGTTCTGACTTTTTTATAATTTTATTATATGTATAGATAATATAAGCCATTATTTAAATTAAAAAACGAGACCTGAGAAAAACAGACTAATAAGAAGTATATCTTTACAGGGAATATTGTGCAGTTAGGTCTCTTCATTTTTCAGGTCTCAGTCACTGATGAATTGATTTTCAGCTCGACTCTCCGACTCTATCTATTGCGTTGCGAAACTGGCAGTAAATGTAAATGTAGAAGCACTCATTTTGACATTCATAAGTGTTACTTTGTGACATATATTTCATTTACATTTTATGACGTGTGTCAGATAGGTTATGCGATGATTTCGGTTGTAGGCTTTTAGAACAAGAAAGCCGTTAGATCGTTCTCACCCGACTGCCCCTCTCTAACACGTTTATTGTAAAAGTTCAATCCGATTGACGTTGTCATTTTTGTTTTATTTCCAACTTTGAACAGATGATCCACGTGACCTAGTGGCGTAGTTTAATGCGGCAGAGTCGCAGACTACAGACTAAGTCTCGACATAAGCCCCTCTGTAATCTATTTTATAGAGAGGGGCTAAAAGGGGATTGTTTTTAGGGTTCCGTACCCATAGGGTAAAAATGGGACCCTATGTCCATGAGACTTCGTTGTCCTTCCGTCTGTCTGTCTGTCTGTCTGTCCGTCATGAGGCTGTATCTCAGGAACCATGATAGCTAGGGAGCTGAAATTTTCTTAGAAGATGTATTTTTGTTGCCGCTATGATATTTCCGCTCGCCATAGACAGGGATTTCATCCTTACACCCTACGTCCGGAGCGTTCGAGCACGGTTAGATCCGGTAGGGGTTTTCTTCCGCGCACGCTTAGGTTGTTGAATGATCTTCCTGCCTCGGTTTTCCCAAACGCCTACAGTATGGGGTTCTTCAAAAGGGGTTTAAGGTTTTTACAGGGTCGGCAGCGCGACTGTGGCGCCTCTGGTGTTGCAAACGTTCATAGGCTGCGGTGACCGCCGGTCCTTCTGGTGGGCCGTATGCTTGTCTGCCACCTTAGTAGTATAAAAAAAATAAAAAAAATAAACAAATACTATAATCAGAAAATTGTTGGGGATTCAGGGGGCTCCCAATAAACGTGATGTTTTGCCGTTTTTTTGGTACGGAACCCTTTGTGAGTGAGTCTCGTACTTGGAAGGTTTTTTTAATCTGTTGTTTCTTCTATCGACTTAAGCATTCAACAGCTGATAGTATTTCGAAATCTTGATAACTTATCTATCTTTTATTATCAACGCCACTTATATCTTTATCGATCTCTATAACCATATGTGGGTAAATAAATCTCTTGCAATATTCTTGTATTTTGAATTTTACTGCCACTAATATTGGCTTTTATAAAAAACTATTTTTTATTCTATCTTATATTCTATATAAATAGTTAAGCCGTTGGTCCCGGTTGCCAGTAAAATGGCAGTCGTTAAGTCAAGTTGAAGACTTTATTTCAACAGCAGGCAGTCACAACCTGCGCCTGTCCATTTAAACACGGCAATACGGCTCACCACCTATTACGTGGGACAAATTATACAAAGAAGGTGAAATGTGGGCATATAATATGCCTCTGCCTACCCCTTCGGGGATAAAGGCGTGACCATATGTATGTATGTATAAAAAACTATTTTCAAGTACCTATCAAATTACAGAAGTATACCCATCTGTAACTGCTCCAAGATGTGCAGGGTTGGAGGCATAGAGAGGAACTTCGTCAATGCCTAAAAAATGTCTATTTACACTCTAGTGATTTGGTCTTTCTTTGTCTACCAATAAGCCGACTTCTTTTTTTTATATTTAGCTCGCCGAATTGACGTCGCCACTAGCCTGATGGAAAGCCGTGGCGCATCTAGCGATTGGAGGCCACTTCTGACAGTGGTCCTCAGGTTGGCGGCCCTGTGATGTGCCTCTGCAACTTCATCTAATTGACGCTACGGCTACAATGAAGCATAATATGATCCTTGTTCTGTAAAAGATCGTAACCGTGAGTCCCGGAAAAGTGTCTGCTTGGTGGATTGTATGCTTTGGAAGGCACGTTTAGCCGTTAATCCAGCTGTTCAGTACTACACGTAGTTATGTTGAAGCACTCTAGGGAAGACACTCTTTCCAAGTGTGCTACAACTTATAGCGCACGAGTACCATAGTCAAATTGAGGGTACTATAGGCGGCTTAACAAATTCCAACAACAAGTACCAACAACGAATCCCTATCCACCCAAAACGGTCTTAATTTACGTTCAGGAGGCCGTACGATAGTCTACTACCTCAGCAGTATAAAAACAAGAAGGCTTCATAACATTGTAAGTATTCCACAAAGTAGAACGCAAAACCCGTCGCCATGTGGACAAAGTCGCAGGTATTACAGACACTGGTGTGAATTCAATTAACACCGCCATAAATTTCGGAGGCGCTATCAAAAACGTCATGAAATAGGTACCTATTCACATTCCGAGAATATTGTAATTGTGTAATTGAGAGCTTAAAGACAATAGTCCGACAAATTTTATTATTACACATTTATTTGCCCGTTTACCCGTGTGGCGACGGGTAAGAGTACAAAATGTCGCCACCCCAATACATCCCGAGGGTGTCGTAAGAGGCGACTGAGGGAACACTTTCGCAAAACGATCCATTGCGTAGAAAAGGAAATTCGAAGTGAAACCCGGTTCAGTAAAATGACAATCGTTAAGTCAAGTTAAAGGCATGATGGGCGGCTTGAAAAATTTCTACTGCGGGTCGCGGCGACCTGCGCCTGTCCATTTCAACACGGCAATAGGCTCACCACCTATTACGTGGGACATAAAACTATAAGGTGAAATGTGGGCGTATATTGTGTCTCTGCTTAACCTTTAGGGGATAAAGGCGTGAGTATAATTATGTATGTACACATTTATTGTTATAAGAATATAGCATTCTAACCAAAGCCTGCGGGACTGTCCGCGTGCGATCGCGATCAAAAGATTATTGATCGCACGGAAATCCATCCTTGACTCTTTTTTTTTCACAGCTCCGCTTCTACTAAACCGATTACGATAAAACAAACGTAAGATTTTAAGTTTGATCAAGATGCCTCCTTAACTGATTCTGACGCGGTGTCTTTTATTAGAAAAATAAAAGACACCGCGTCAGAATCAGTTAAGGAGGCTTTGCATCCATTGCGAACAAACAGACAAAAGACAAACAGACAAAAGACAAACAGACAAGAATTTAAAAATAAAACTGATTAAAAAAAATTACTATGAGAAAGCCAAGTTTATCATAATATTTTTATCTAAAGGAGCGGAGTAGTCGTAGCAAAATGTTAACAAATCTAGCGAATTCCTTTAAAAAGGGAATGTATGGGTTTCAAGGGTGCAACGGGGGTTGTAGAATGTCACAGGACAAACCGTAGGCCGTAGGGTACATAATATAGATTTATACTTATTGGTAATTGATTTTTTTTTCGAAAATAAGACGAAAAACAAATATAAATGAAATAAAATCATGTATTTTAAATAAAATACATGATTTTATATAACATAATATATATATTTAACGTAGAATATAACATACTTAACGTAGATAATAAAATTATTATCTACGTTAATTATGTAAGAATAAGAAAATTGCTATAGGTACATTTATTTTTATAAATTATTTTAGTTTTAAACATGGGCGACTGAGTATTAACACAAAATAAAAAGCATTTTCTTTTGTGATACTAAGTAACGAGTTGGTTGGGTCTTAATAAAAAATATGTACCTAGGTTAACTTTTCCTTAAAATTCAACATTTTAGCTTCGGTCTTTGTTAAGTCATAGTATAAAATCGATTCTGTTACCCAGGACTATAACTCCTCTGCTATTATAGTAGGTAGTAATAGTACTCATAAATGGAACCGATATTATGATGAATAAAACAGTAGTAAATAAGAGACAAATCAATATTTTAGCCGATACGTCTCTTTTTCTATGATACAGACACTTTAGATACTGTCACTCGTTCGCTACAGATAACACATGTCTTAGATTATCAAAAAGGATCAACTATTGTCCGAAACACTTACTACCAATCAAATAATGTCAACTACGATCTATACTTACTTGCAAATGAAAATATTACCAAAGAAGGCAGATTTACTCGAACAACCATTTAAATAAAACGTCACAGGTTAAAGAACATATCACTATGCACAAAATTGATATACACCATCAATTTAATTTAGCAATTTTGGTTTTATACACGCGGTTTGTACGTAAGGAGTGGAGACGAACGCGACGTGCGTTCGGTATGAAGGCCCGCGCCACACTGAAGGCTGTCGAGGTGAGCTGGGCCATTTCAGCCCCTCTCCCTTGACTCTCCGCCCGCCCAGGCACGCGTCTATATGGGCAGGACATAGAATAGATAAGTATTATAGATATGATTAATAATTTTTTTAAAGCCTTTGAGAGCTTGATAATGAGGTTCCTACGAAAAGTATAAAACACTTAGGTATTTGATTTCATGCGAGTAAAATGTCAACAACCGATTAAATGAAAAATGTATGGATTTTTTTTGAAAAGAAGCTGTTTTGATAGCGTTTGGCGTAGCGCTACGTTACGTAGCGAGCGTAGCAAGTGCGTATTAGTTCAAGGATTAGATTTTTAAATTTTAATTTGCTATTTAGTTTTAAACTTTAACGTGGGTTCACTGGAGTTTATTACTTATTAGATGATGCTCGCGGCTTCGCCCGCATGAAATTCGGTACTCGTTCCCACTTCCCGGGATGAAAAGTGGCCTATATGTTATTCCATGCTATAAGCTATCTCTGTATCAAATTTCAGCCCAATCTGTTCAGCCGTTTGAGCATGAACGAGTAACAAACATCCACACTCACAAACTTTCGTATTTATAATATTAGTAAGACAGAGTCTAATAACTGTTATTTTTTGTACTTATGAGAGGTTTCCTTTTTCTTTTCGTATTGTTTCTGTTTTCATTATTAGGGTCCCGTAACGTAAGGGTAAAAATGGGACCCTATTACTGAGATTTCGAAGTCCATCTGTCTGTCTGTCCGTCACGAGTCGTGAAACTAAAAATAGAAAAAAAAATGATAAAGGTGTTGTTAGTATACTTTATCATAATTTTTTTCCTAATCCGGTTTCCCAATTCCATATATTTTGAAAGAAAGAAAGAAATTGAAAGAAAAATTTGTTTATTCCACACAAAAACATACAGAATATCTATAACAGTAAATAATAGCTTACTATTTACACTAAAAGTATTCTATTTTTTTGACGCACACTCCGTGGAATAACGGCCGCCTCTCAGCATTATGCTGTCTGCATGTAATTTTTGTTTGTTGGGTGGCTTGAAAAGCTTCAACTGCGGGTCGTTACGACCTGCGCCTGTCCATTTCAACACGGCAATGGGCTCACCACCTATTATCTGGGGTAGATAACTATAAGGTGAAGGAGTCGCAGCAAAGTGTGTGCGAATTTGAATAATCACAATTAACGGACAAAGCCTGGAAAAGAAAAGTTTTCTATCGAATTTAAATGCATTTTCTCGTCTATTTCTACATAATCTTTGACCGTCTACTCCATCTGATTCTGGTCACATTCCAACCAATGTTTCATTCATGAAATAATTAGCCTTATGTAGTTAGTAAAAAAAAACTTTTCTGGATCGCTGTATGTAGTTTAATCGAATCCAAGTACACATTTATCTCGGCAGAATGTTTTTTTACTGTTTTTTTAATTGTCTAATTTACCCAGTTATGGCTTTTACTACTTTTAAGGGTTTGGTAGTATAAAGAGTAGCCTAGAGACTCATTAGAAAAGTAAAATGAAACCTTGAAAACAATAAATAAATAAACATTTGTACATATTCATCTAGCCCAAATTAAGCTAATATAACACTGTCAGAAGTGGCCCCCAATCGCTAGATGCGCCACGGCTTTCCATCAGGCTGGTGGCGACGTCAATTTGGCAAGCTGAACATAAAAAAAAATAAGCTTGTGCTATGGGATCTAGACGACTGATATACATACTTATAGGTACCTATATATTTCTAAATACATAGGTACATGACATACATAGAAAACACCCAAACTCCGAAACAAACATTTGTTCGAAAAAGAAAACCTTTTTTTTTTTTTGTTTAACGTGAGGAAAAATCCTCATGGATGTTATGCCGGACTCCTACCGACTAAAAAACCTCACGTAACGCCCAACAGCCTGTGGTTGGGAGCCCCGGGTAGGCCCTCGGAAGGATGTCCCAGAACTCGAAATACATCATACTTGCGGACGTCACGCGGTTTCACCAGCGTAGTTCCCGTTCCTGTGGGAATACGGGAATAAAATATAGCCTATGTTCACCGCAAAGAGTGTAGCTTCCCAACTGTGAAAGAATTTTTCAAATCGGTCCAGTAGTTCCGGAGCTTATTGGATGCAAACAAACAAACAATCAATTCCTTATAAAATTAGTATAGGTGAAAATTTCAGTTGTCTAGGTGTTTTCATGAGATAGGTACACCCTGGTGGTAGACAGACAAAGGAGTCTCAGGGGTTACGTATTTACCCTCTGGCCACAGAACCCTAAAATTTACGGTTCTTGAGCATACAACGTTGTACAAAGAAAGTAAAAGAAATATTAGGAGTTTAAGGGTAATGTGAAAATGTAATTTACGAAGTAAAAAGTTTTTGAAATAAAAAAAATCCTGCCTGAATAAATAATGCATAACTCGACAAGAGACAAGTCATGTTTGAACCACATTCTTAGTAACGTACCAAACGCTGTAGGAAGAGTGTTTCCGCTTGGTCTATCAGACCATGAAACGGGCCAATTAGTTTCTCTGCCAGTAGAAAGTAAAATTAATCCCAACAAGCAAAGATACGTGTTTAGACGCGACTATGGAAAGGACTGTTTTGATACGTTCTTAAATGCTATAAAACCTCTTTCTTGGTCGGAACTATATGAAATCCAAGAAGCAAATAAAGCTTTTCAGAGCTTTCACGATACCTTCACACTATTTTTCAATCTTTGCTTTCCTCTGAGAAGATTGAAAATTAACATGAAGAAAAATAACTACCCGTGGATAACAACTGGAATTAAAGTTTCCTGTAAAACTAAAAGATGGCTAAGATATCACCTAAATCGGAAAACTTTATGTACACAAAATGGAGCCAAATTTAAATCCTACAACAAAATCCTTAAAAGGTGTATTCACCAAGCACAAAAACTTGTTAATATTAACTTTTTAGCAAAGTCAAACAACATATGTAGTGATTCTTGGAAACTAATTAAAAGTCAGGAATCAAATTCATATAAAATGAGAGAAATTAGTAAACTAATTCTAAACACTATAACAGTTACAACACCTAAAGAAATTGCGAATTCATTTAACAGTTTTTTTATTGGGATTACAAAAACTAAACAGCCCAATAAGGAGTCAAAATGCCCAACACAGTTAAAAAATAACATCGCGAGTATTTTCTTTATACCGACCACTAATGATGAAATTCTAACAACAATTAAGTAGATCTCTAAAAAATACAAACTCTGTGGGCTATGATAAAATACCTACTCAAGTCTTAAAACGCTCCGCAACGGTACTAGCCTCTCCTCTCTGCTACTTGATAAATCTGTCACTGTCACAAGGTACCTTTCCAGAGTGCCTTAAAATATCTGTAGTGAAACCGATTCACAAAAAGGATAACAGACAGGAACCAAACAATTATAGACCCGTTGCCTTGATCCCTATTCTCGCAAAAGTTTTAGAAAAAATTGTACACAAAAGACTGACTCACTTTCTAAATAAATATAATATATTGAACGTAAATCAACATGGTTTTCAAAAAGGTAAATCAACCACATTAGCAATGTTTAAATTGATTAGTAAAGTAGCTGAAAATATTGACAAAAAGGTTAACACTTGTGCCATCTTTTTTGACATGAGCAAAGCCTTTGATTTTGTATCTCATGACATCCTATTACATAAATGTGACGCATATGGCATTAGAGGGGTGGCAAATAAGTGGATTCAAAGCTATCTGGGAGATAGAACACAATATGTAGAGATAACAAATATAAACCACAAAAACGAAGTAGTGTCATATAAATCAGATCTAGCCTTAAGTACTGTCGGAGTCCCGCAGGGAAGCATATTGGGTCCGCTCTTGTTTCTTGTCTATATAAATGACCTGCCGGATGTAACGGAACATTACTGCACTCTTTTTGCGGATGACATATCTTTGGTGGTAACACAAAATCATAACGACTGCATGAATCAATTTACCATTGTAATAAATGAAGCTATAGAACAAATCATAAAGTGGCTTTTTTTTTTTTTTTTTAACGTGAGGGAAAATCCTCGTAGGATGCTATGCCGGACTCTTACCGACTAAAAAACCTCACGTAACGCCCAACAGCCTATGGTTGAGAGCCCCGGGTAAGCCCTCAGGAAGGATGTCCCGTGAACCATAAAGTGGCTTGATTGTAATAGATTAAATGTAAACGTAGAAAAAAAAAACTACATTTATGCAGTTCTATAATAGAAAAAAGAGTTCCACTGCGTTGAACATTGAATGTAAAGGTAAAACATTGAGGGAATCAGAGACTGTTAATTTTCTTGGACTATGCCTTGACAACCAAATCTCTTGGAAATCTCATTTGAATAAAATATGTTCAAAAATTAATAGATATGTCTATGCATTATGACGACTTACAAAAATAGCTAATCGAGACACGGCATTGCAAGCATATCAAGGGTACATAGCATCTAATTTGAGATATGGAATTGTAATCTGGGGTAACTCGATAGAATTTAATAAAGTGTTTCTGTCTCAAAAGCAATGTATACGAGCTCTTTATAATGCTGATTCCCTAACATCGTGCAAACCATTGTTTAAGGAACTAAATTTGCTAACAGCTCCATCAATGTATATATTTGAATGCTGTAACTTTGTCAAACATAATCGATATTTATTTAAAACGTTTAAAGAACATTATAACTTCAATACACGGTATCCAGATAGATTATTACTTCCTGCAATTAAATCTGAACAATACAAGAGAAGCTGTTACCCCATGACAGTTAAAATATTTAATAAGGTACCAAAAAATATTAAAGATCTGCCTACAAACGCCTTTAGCAAAAACCTCTTTATTTGGCTAAAGGATAAATGTTTCTATAGCATCAAAGAATATTTTGACATGAAGACTTTCTGAAAATTATAATTAACTAAACAGGTGTTCTGACAGATAAATTGACATTTGCATTGTATGTATACTTTGAGACATTAAATTGTAATTTTGACCTAAAAGTGCGAGGCCGCATTTGCGTTTTTCCGCGGCGGTTTCTAACCTCAAAATGTCATCAAACTGTCAAATTCTATGAAATCAAGTCAATGTTTTGACATTTTGAGGTTAGAAACCGCCGCGATAACCGCAAGTGCGGCCTCGCCCTTAAGTGGCATAATTAATAATAATCCAATCAGAAAATTGTTTATGACATCAATCATGTTAATTTGGTATTAATTTTAGGTAGGTATGTGATAAAATGTCTTCTAATTTCATTTTGTAATCAATGTACTTACTGAAATTGGGCGGTGTAAAAAAATAATTTAAAAATGGTTGCATGTATTACCTATAGCCTCACATGCCAGACATGGTGAATATGAGGATGTTAACTACTGTCTACTACCAAGTTTTTGTACCATATTCTTTGTGAGCAAATAAATGATTATGATTATGATTATGACGTAGAGTTGACTAGTTTTAGCCCCTCTCTATAAAATAGAGTGCAGAGGGGCTCATGAACGTCCAGTTTTTTTCTGTGGTCTGTGTGTCTGTTTCATTAAACTACGTCACTAGGTCATGTGGATCATCTGTTTGAAGTTTGAAATAAAACAAAAATGACAATGTCAATCGGATTGAATTTTCACAATTAACGTGTTAGAGAGGGCAGTCTGGCGAGACCGATCTCACGGCTTCTGGTTTAACTTTGACTGTCTCGGTGGCGCATTCGGTAGTATACTATAGAATATTTACATAATCTGTGGTATAACCGCCTGCCGCGCTGAGGTTTTGGGCTCGATTCCCGGGTCGAATCAAATATTTTTGTGGTCCAAAAATGTTTGTTTCGGAGTTTGGGTGTTTTCTATTTTCATTATGTTTGTATGTTTTAAGAAATATATAAGTATGTAGGTATATTAGCCGTCTAGATCCCATAGCACAAGCTTATATTAGCTTAATTTGGGCTAGATAATGTTGTGTGTGATGTCCACAAATATTTATTTATGAGAATTAGTATTTCACATACATTATTATTTATACACATACCTACTTAATAGTCACGCAAGAAAAGAGTCATTCACAAATTACTCACCGCGTTTGCATTTTGTCTCACGAAACAGTTGGTAAGCCTATTGCCATGTGAAAATGGACAGGCGCTACATTACTAAATTTTCATCAGCATGTTGAATATATCAAACCTCATTTGAGGCCTTCAACTTGAGTCTTAACGTGCCTTCCGGAGCACGGAAGCGCTTGTAAATTGAAATTAAACAGCGTCGTTACAGTACCCGACAAACAACTTGAGCATCGCGTGAGGTGGTGGGAGAAAGTTTGCGCAAGTACACTTACGTGCAAAAATATTGTGTCATTGAAAAACGCAATTTTTTTATTATGGGCATTTTATTGTGTTAGCTAATAACTTTTTAGTTGGTGGAAAGAGAGAAAATAGATCACGAAGTTGCTCATCGTTGCTGAAGAAGTTTGCCGCTTACTGTACACATCTAAGAATATAAATTCTATCCATCCATCTATCCATCCGGTGAAGTGGAGACCGCGACTTGGTACACGTGGGGTAGGACGACCCCCCGCCAGATGGATCGACGACCTGAAGAAGGTCGCAGGGACTGACTGGATGCGGAAGGCGCAGGATCGTGTGTTGTGGCGCAATTTGGGAGAGGCCTCTGTCCAGCAGTGGACTACCATAGGCTGATTTGATTGATTGATTGATCCATCCATCCATCTACCACATGCCACCACCCATCTATCTACACTCCATCTTTTCAACCATCCATCCATCCATCCATCCACTAACCAGCCCATACTACGTATAACATACATCTTCGGAATATTGGTACGGCGATCAGGGAGACCCGGTGAAACGGTTGACCGCTGACCGCCCGCAGACTGTACGGGACCCGAACCTGGGGATTACTTAATCTCCGCCCCAGGAGGCTGAACCAGCAGCCTGTGTAAAGTCCCTGGTGCTGTGGTCGTGCCGAAGGAGGATACCGGAGTGGACGCGGCTACTGCATCGGCGTACGTCTTGCCAATCTACCGCACTACCTCTGTCTGCCTTCGGTGAGTTGGAGCCTCGCCTAGTCTCCTGCGCCACCGGCACAAAGGCGCCCCCTTCACCTTCTTAATTCCCCATATTTATTTTTAAGAACTATGGCTAGAAACAAAAGAAAGAAAAGGGTATCCACAGCGGCATCGTCGTCCACACTTCAAGTGGACTTTTGCAACATCAGAGGTATGCGCGCGAACTTCAACGTAGTTCACCACCATCTTGAAACTGCGAAGCCGACCCTTTTTTTCTTAACGGAGACGCAGATCTTACGTCCGGGCGATACATCTTTCTTAATGTACCCTGGCTACAAGCTTGAGTACCACTTTAGGCAGAAAGCCGGGGTATGTATGTACGTCCGGGATGATGTCTGCTGTCGTCGTCTTATAAGCCTCGAAGACAGGGACCTGTCTACGTTATGGGCACTCTTGGATCATGGGGGCCACACTCGGATCTACGCGTGCGTGTATAGGTCTCACAGCGGTGGTTACACGGACACAGTTCGCCTTTTTGACCACCTGCAACAATCGACTGACAAGGTGATCGAGCAGTATCCCTCAGCGGAGATAGTGATTCTGGGGGATTTCAACGGACATCATGTTGACTGGTTGGGGTCCCGGACAACCGACTTTGCGGGAAAAGCTGTTCACGAATTTGCCCTGACCTATGGGTTCTCTCAACTGGTTAAATCCCACACAAGGATACCAGACAAGAAGAACGAGCATAGTGCATTGCTGGATCTCCTGCTTACAACGCGTCCGGACGGCTACAGTGTTTCAGTGGATGCTCCGCTCGGATCGTCGGACCACTGTGTCGTTCGGGCGCATGTGCCTTTCGCAAGGCCTGAACCACCTCGGCCCAAGGAGTGGCGACATGTATGGCACTATAAGTCAGCAGACTGGGATTGATTGGGTTGGATCCCTGTAGGAGCAAAAAAGCGACCGTGGTTCAATCGGCTCTGCAGAGAAACTTTGATGTTGAAAGAATCTGCTTACAGGGCTTGGACCACGGCTCGTGCAAATTCAGATCCAAACATCTCTGAAGTGAAACGCAAATTAAATGCCGCCTCGAGGGCCAGCAAAAGAGCAATTGTCAGGGCTAACATTATGAAAACTCACTCACTTGTACTATTCCACAACTTTTATTATAATTTTAATAATACCTAACCGGTTTCTTTAATGTCAAAAGTTAGTGTAAACACCTTTGAGAATGCTATAATAGCGAAACCGGTTAGGTATTATTAAAATTATAATAAAAGTTGTGGAAAGGAAAAAGGAAAAAAACCGGTTAGGTATTATTAAAATTATAATAAAAGTTGTGGAATAGTACAAGTGAGTGAGTTTTCATAATGTATAACAAGTTCCATCAAGTGCCAACAGTCAAAAGTATAAAGGATGTCAGGGCTAAGTTCGATTTCGTCGGCAGAATTGGTGAACGGCTAGCAGGCTATCCTTCAGAGAGTCGCGAATTCTGGTCGCTTGCCAAATTTGCTGCCGAGGGAAATTTCTGTCGGTCAGGTTTACCACCTTTACTTAAACCCGACGGTAGTTTGGCCCAGAGCGCCAAGGAGAAAGCCGACCTTTTGGGTTTTCTCTTTGCCTCTAACTCGACCATGAGCGACGGGGGTGCTTTGCCGTCGGATATTCCGTGGTGTGGAACTTCCATGCTGGAAGTAAAATTTACACAGCGGAATGTCCGACGTGAGCTTCGATCCCTGGACGTTCATAAGTCGAGTGGGCCGGATGGTATACCCGCGGTGGTACTTAAGCAGTGTGGTCCAGAGTTGTGTCCGGTACTTACACGTCTTTTCACGCTTTCATATTCCAAGCAACAAGTCCAGGCGTCGTGGAATATCGCGTATGTGCATCCTGTGCCCAAGAAGGGTGACAGGACCGACCCGGCCAACTACAGGCCTATAGCCGTCACCTCCCTTTTATCTAAGGTGATGGAGCGTGTAATTAATACACAGCTCCTGAGGTACCTAGAGGAACACGACCTGCTCAGTGACCGGCAGTACGGTTTCCGTCACGGTCGCTCGACGGGCGATCTTCTGGTGTGCCTCACACACCGATGGGCGACGGCTATCGAGAGTAAGGGCGAGGCTCTAGCAGTGATCCTCGACATCTCTAAGGCTTTTGACCGGGTCTGGCACCGTGGTCTTCTTACGAAATTGCCCTCATATGGACTGCCCGAGAGATTATGCGGATGGGTGTCCAGCTTCCTGGCCGGTAGAAGCATCAGGGCCGTCGTTGACGGCAGCTGTTCAGACTGCATGGCCATAAACGCTGGAGTACCGCAAGGCTCAGTGTTGTCCCCTACTCTGTTTCTGCTGCATATCAATGACATGTTGTCTATTGACGGCATTCATTGTTATGCGGACGACAGTACGGGGGACACTTGTTACACGGGCCGCCCCGGTATCTCTCGGGACACAGTGACGGAAAATCGTGAACAGCTTGTGTCTGAAATCGAGGCTACTCTTACTAGAGTGTCCGATTGGGGTGGACTAAATCTTGTCCAGTTCAACCCTTCCAAGACACATGCGTGTTTTTTCACCGCTAAGCAAACCCCAATTACTGTAGCGCCGCAATTTCAGGGCACATCTCTTTCCATCTCCAAAAGTATAGGGATCCTTGGCGTTGACATCTCCAGTGACGTTCAGTTCCGTAGTCATTTGGAGGACAAGGCTAACCTGGCGTCCAAGAAGCTAGGTGTGCTCAACAGGGCGCGGCGGTACTTCACTGCTGCACAAGCACTGCTTCTGTACAAGTCGCAAGTGCGGCCGCACATGGAGTACTGCTGTCACCTCTGGGCGGGGGCATCTGAATATCAGCTTCGTCCATTCGACTCGGTGCAAAGACGTGCTGTAAGAGTTGTCAACGATCCTATACTTACAGGTGGTGTGGAACCTCTTAGCGACAGGAGAGACTTTGCCTCCTTATGCGTGTTCTACCGACTGTACAATGGTGTGTGCTCTGAGGAATTGTTTGATATGACGTCCACGGCTACGTTCTATCACCGCACCGCTCGCCACAGACAGGGAGTTCATCCTCACACTCTGCGTCCGGAGCGTTCCAGCACGGTTAGATCCGATAGGGGTTTTCTTCCGCGCACGCTTAGGTTGGAATGATCTCCCTGCCTCGGTTTTCCCAAACGCCTACAGTATGGGGTTCTTCAAAAGGGGTCTTAGAAGGTTTTTACAGAGTCGGCAGTGCGAGTGTGGCGCCTCTGGTGTTGCAAACGTTCATAGGCTGCGGTGACCACCGGTCCTTCTGGTGGGCCGTATGCTTGTCTGCCACCTTACAAAAAAAAATAAAAATAACATACCCAATGATCGTTTACAGCACAATAAGTTAGCTATGGGCTACGAGCGCTTTTATATAAAAACGGATATGGGATCTGGACGGGATACGGAATATGCGAATAAAATATAGCCTATGTCACCCGCGCAAAGCAAACTTTGCAAAGTAGACGTGGAGGCTACTCGACGTGTCGGCACATCCACTTGGTGTTGCTTACACTCAGGGTTATTTGACGTAGCGGCGACTCGACGTAGAGGCGACTACGACGTAGAGGAGACTCGACGTAACGGGACTCGACATAGTGGGACTACATTCTCTACACCATATTTCATCAAAATCGTTACAGCGGCTTAGGCGTGAAAACATAACAGACAGACAGACAGAGTTACTTTCGCATTTATAATATTAGCACAGATTATATAATATCTATAATATTACTAGGGATAGATAATATAAAAGTTTTTCATAGTTATAAACTCACTTTGAGCGGGTTTGTTTAGGAAAGGGGACTCCCCGAGGACTTCTCCCGCCAGTTCCAGTTGTCGCGTCTATTGCGCAGTGTCGAGTTTATAAAACTATTGTATTAGATAGGGAGTAGTTGGATATTGTCAGTCCCAAGAGAGGGAGAAGGAATATTATTACTTAGTAGGAAAGTACTTTCCTTTTAGTCTTCGCTTACTTAGGCTCTTTTTATGCTACTAATGTGGCAAAAAGTTGTTTTACAAGTATGTAGTAGAAAAAAAGTATGTAGTAGAAGTGGCAAATTTTGAAAGCAAATGCAATCCTCATCCAAACATAGATAGTTGGTTTTTCTTTTCAAACTCAAAGTCAAGCTCAAAAAAAACATTTATTTCGCATAATCCTAATACTTACATAGGCACTTGCGACACGTCAATGAATACAATGCAAATAGTACCACCAGTTCGGAACGCGGCCCGCTTGAGAAGAACTGGCAAGAAACTCGGCGGGCTATTCTTTTTGTGCACTACATATTTACAATAAGTACTATAAATTACAACTCCACCAGTAGAGCAAGCAGATCATTTCCAGGCTTCCTTATCAATCAAATAATCGTCAACTGTATAGTAGCCCTTGCAGTCCAAATAACTTTTTATACTTACGCTTTTTGAACTTGAAACCTGTTATAAAAACGTATACAGTTACCCAGGAAAGAAATCCTTCCTTTCATTCACATTCGTTCCCGTTAGTTTATGACTGACTGCCTGCCATTATAGACATTGACTTGGGTCTTGGTATTACAAGAAACTCACTACTTTTTTTGGTAGGAGCACTGAGTTGCTTGACTTGCGTTTTTACAAGTTTTGTTTATGATGGGATTATTTTTTTAGAACGTGATTTCGAAGTACTTACTTAGGTTTCAGTTACTTATTGAACTCACAAAAATATTATATTAGCTACCTCTGTTCTTATTCCCAACGCAATTGTGCCTTTATTAAGCTGGTATCTTATTTTCAAGAGTATCATAAAAAGCGCCTACTACAATATGTCGACGAAATAACATCGAGTCGTAAAGAACTCCAACTTATTTAATGTGTGTACCTACTACTGGAATGAGACTCACGACATGCTAAGGCCTCAAACTAGATCTCAGCGGAGAGCGGGTGACGGCATAGGGAGAAGATCAGTAGACAAAATAAATGAAATAAAATAAAATTTATTCCTTTTGAAATTTAAAAATAAAATTATTTAGGTTTGTCAAAATTTTTGTGACTCTACTGGGGGTTCGGAAATGCTACAGACTGAGAAGAACACCCCCAAGACAGCACGGTTGCTCTATACATATCTGATCTTTTTGTCATACTTATGTTGCGGGGGGAAATCGTTTTCATATTTACACCACTAAAAACGCAATCGGCTGTCACTATGTAACTTACACAACAAAAATTAAAACTACACTTTTAATTTCAGGAACAAAAATACATATTTCGTAATCCTTTGGGAGCCCACTTTGACAGACGAGAAAGTCATAGTACCTATGGCACCTCTTCGGTTGTCGTGGGTTCGATTCCCACCCAGGACAAATCTCTTTGTGTGATGAGCACATTGATTTGTTCTGTGTGTAATTTATCTCTAATAGTTATGTATGTGTTTAGAACAAACGATACTTCGAACAATGATAGCAAACTCACCGAAAGCTTTGTGCGCGTTTGCTCGTGTGCGAGCACAGAGCCACTGCCCTCTTATAATATTTTGAAGTTTTTCGTCGCTTGTTCATTTATTGGGGGGTGTTCATTTAATAGTGCCACTACCCTACATAATTAGTTATTAGTAATAGTGTAACCTACCCTTTTTAGTTTGCTATTTATTAGCATCCCTTTTTATACTGATATGTAAAAATGTTTGTTATTTGAAAAGTGAAATAATATATTCTTAATTTGAACTTATTGTTTATTATTGCCTTAAAATATGATTAAAACTAACAAATATATATTCCACAGTAAACAAGATTCCTTTAAAAATTTGATTGTAATTGTTGTTTTAATAACCGTTTTCTTTTCGCCATTTCGCCAGTACACAAATCACACTTGACCTTTAAATTGTTGAAAGTGGTCCAAATCAACAGTTTTACACCATGCTGACAATCCACGAAAACAAAATAAGGTATTCGCTGTTTGATACCACGGTCGCAAATTATTATGAAAATGGTCCCAAACAGCCAATTCAAAAAACGTTCTTCTGCGATTGACACCGCCGTGGTGTCAATAATTCGTGGTGTCAAACAGCGAAGACCCCCTTTAACTCGCGGGCCGCGCTCTCACCGCAATCGCTGACGCCCCGCTCGCCGCCAACACCCAGTTTGATGTCTCAGAAGTTGAAGGGGACACTCCTCCCCAAAATTGATTTTCACACAAAATGTACTAAACTCTTGCAATGAAAAACATGTTTACTGCACCATAAAATGACGTCGCCTCTTAAAAAGATGGTGACGTCGTTGTCTCTGGTAAGGTTATTTTGGTGACGTTGTATCATTGAAAGATTAAAATCGTTTGTTCTTTAAAATTCAAGAACCGATTTGGTTAATTGATTTGCATTGAAGAGATGTGAAAAAAATAACACCTGTATTTTATGATACCAACCGAAAGAGTCGGAGGTTCGATTCCCGGGTCAAGAAGGTGATTTTCTAATAATATTTAAATGCAGTGTTATTTATTTTTGAAAATAAAGGAATGTTTCCTTTCAGCAAAACTTGCTATTATCAATATCAAAGGTATTTTACTTCCAACTACAGACTTGAAATTCCACTCTGTATATTTTAAGTTGGATTAATCTGAAATCGGTTATACAGGTAGTTTAGGAGACCATCACGGACAAACGAGGATAATATAATTAGATAAACATATGTAATACATACCTATAGTCACGTCTTTATGCCCAGAGGGGAAGGAGAGGGATAAGATACTTTACTTGCATATTTTATCCGACGCAAAGCATATTGCCCTGTAGAAATGAGCAGGCGCTCGTAGTGGCTACCAGTTGAAAAATTTCAAACCTCTAAGGCCTTCAACTTGTATTATCGACTGTCATGTTACTGGCAACCGAAAAAACAGCTTCACCTGCCTTTCGAAGGACTACAAACTGTAAAAAAATCAAATCATTAAATCACGTTTATTGTATGCCCCGAATGCCCCCTTTATTTCCTTTTAAGTTTTTTGTATTGGTTGTTATAGTGGCAGCAGAAAAATATGGCAAACAAAATTTCAACTGCCTAGCTTTCACGGTTCATGAGCCGTGGTGACGTACAGACAGACGGCGAAGTCTAAGTTCTTCAGAAGTTTAAGTTCAGGCTTGAGCTCTGAGTCTTGTGACGGAGGGTGTGCTGGGGCTATAGCGACCGGGCGAATTTAAAAAATACCAGCTAAGACAGTTGCTAAAATTATTTCCGGAATGCAACAGGGAAAGTCGCCGGGTCACGATGGTCTCAGTATAGAACATTTTAAACATGCAGGGGTTCATCTGCCTAGAGTTCTCTCTCTCTTTTTCACTCTGTGCATTGGTCATTCTTTTTTGCCCGAACCTCTTATGCGGGCTCTTATACCCATTGTCAAAAATAAGACAGGTGACACATCGGACATGAATAACTATCGACCCATCTCGCTTGCCACCACCATGGTTAAGGTGCTTGATGGTGTGATGAATGGCTGCCTTTCAGAACATGTTGAAGTGAATGACGCACAGTTCGGGTTGAAGGAGGGATTATCCACGGAGAGCGCCATCCTTAGTCTAAAACACACCGTCAGGTACTACACCTCGAAAAAGACACCGGTCTACGCATGTTTCCTCGATCTTTAGGTTTATGATGTTCTGTGGGTCAGGTTGAGGAATATGGGTGTGCCGGAAGAATACACAGCTCTCCTCAGATACTGGTATTCTCACCATACAAACAGGGTGAGATAGGTCGATACTCTGTCGGACGAGTATCAGATGCAATGCGGTGTGAGGCAGGGGGGGTTAACCTCACCCCTTTTATTTAATGTATTATATATGAACCAGCTTATTGAGCGACTGAGCAGCACACATGTCGGCTGTCACATAGACGGAAGTGCGTAAATAACTTCAGTTATGCTGATGACATGGTGCTGCTCAGTCCTTCAATAGGTGGGCTGAGACAATTACTGTCCATCTGTGAGACGTATGCAAGGGTGCATGGCCTTAAATATAACCCTGATAAAAGTAAAATTATGGTGTTTAAAACGAAAAAACAAAAGCCTCGCCATGTACCTGCGATACGTCTCGATGGCGCAGTACTGAAAAGTGTTGCAGAATTTAAATACTTGGGCCATATTGTGACTAATGATCTGCGTGATGACAGTGACATAGAACGGAAGCGCAGGGCGTTGGCAGTGAGGAGTAATATGCTCGCCCGCAGGTTTGCTCGCTGCACAGCAGAAGTAAAAGTGACCTTATTTAAGGCCTTCTGTCAGTCCTTTTACTCGAGCGGCTTATGGGTGTCATATAAAAGCCGATCTTACAACGTCCTGCGAGTACAATACAACAACGCCTTCAGGATGTTGTTGCGACTTCCGAGGCGTTGCAGTGCATCGGGCATGTTTGCTGAAACACACACAGATGGATTCCATGCTATCATGCGTAAAAAAGCGGTCTCCATGCTGCAACGGTTGCGTAACACTCGGAACAGCATCCTGAAGATGATTGTCAACAGGCCGGACTGTCATATACAGAGACACTGCTGACGTGTCAAGGCAATACACTGTATAATCCGAAATATCAATTTGAGAAAAACGCCAAAATGTCTGTTGAACAGTCTTTTTGTAATTTAAAGCATTAAAATTATGAAAATAAACAAAATTTATATCATTTTGTAGGTTTTTTTATTGTTGTTATAGCCATATAAAGAACTTGACAATAAAAAATAATAGTTTTCTAGAAAATTCAAAAAAGACAGTTGGTATAACAGACTAATATTAATTTGTTAAGCTCGTGTAAGGCATAATACTGTAAATAATAATACAGTGTTTTGCCTGAATAATCCTAAGCATTTACCATTAGTTATGATAATGTACTATTGAATACAGTTTTCTGCAGAAACCGTTTATTAAGATTCAGTAAGTGAAACCTGTTCTAGTAGGGGTAGTGACACGAATTAAATGAAACAATTAAAAAGTTATTTCAATTATTTACTTTTATTTATGGTCAATGAACCATAAGACCTTTGAAATACAAAACGAAATAGTTTACTCAGGCTAATAAGTCTCTTATTTTCATAGTCACAATTTGAGATCAACATATAAAATAAAAACGTTATAAAATTAACAAATCTTTAAAATACAAAATTTATATTAGCACTAGCTGACCCGCTCAACTTCGTTTGCGGCACATGAGAGTTAGAAAAAGAGAGGTATGGTACTGCTCGTTCACTCTAACTTTGCCGCTCGGCTCCATACTAAAGTCGAATTTTTAATTAGACGAAGTAAATTGACAGCAACTAATGTCACTTTTTCATACAATGTTGCGTATTTTCTATGACGAAGTGACATTAGCTACTGTCAATTTACTTCGTCTAATTAACAATCGGGTATACGCCTCTACGCCAGCGGCAAAGTTAGAGCGAACGGGTAGTATTAATATTTTGAGTGATATAATGTTTCCCGTCGCATTTCCTCTCGTCGCGCCTAGTCCCGTCGCGTCGCTTATATACATTAGAGCTGACCCGCACAATTTTGTTTGCGTCACATGAGCGAGAAAGAGAGAGGTGTAGTATTGATGTTGGCTCGTGGTCTATTTTAATGAAAGTAACGAGGATTTTGACACAATTTCACTTTATTGGAAAAATTGATTATCTATCTTAGGTACATGGCTGCTCGGTGTGCACATATAACAGGACTTGTCATCAATACATATAATAAAATGGACGCCTCAATTACCGTCACTGTCAGCGCCATCTAGTTCGCAACTTGCGCAACTGATGCCCAATAGTTCCCCCCTATTGCCACTAGATGTCGCTGTGTTAACATACTGCCCGCCTAGGAAATAATTTAAATGTTAAATTACATGTTATATGGATTAGTAGTGTTGATTCTACAGTATGTTATCTTTATGCTGGCTAAGTCACAAGTTACAATTCCAAACGATATCTAGAGTTGAGGGAAATTACGTTATGAGTGCAAAAATAGGTCAAATGTAGTATGCCCAACGATATTCAGAATTAATTTCAATTTAGGTATAGATGCAATTATATACTAGGTATATATATATTAAATACTATATAGGCAGTTGCATATCATAAGACAATTGTCCCGACCTGTTCGCGTAAATTGGTTAGAGGTACACGTTTGATATTACTAGATACATAGTTACTACATATTTTTCCAACAAATGGGAGACTATAATCAAACATTTCAATGAGATAGCTATACATAGGCTCACGCTAGAACCTTATGAACACGAAAAATGCAGGTTAATCTTCCAACATTAACAATTAGTTACATAGGCACACGTTGGAATATTTGTTAGGCAAGAACATGCAGATGGTAGATTAACCAAATAGTTATATATATGCATTAGAGCATTGTTTACAATGTTAACGCGAGACATGCAAATTTAAAATTAACTTAATATGTATACTAGCTAGTTATATAGGTACACTGTACACATCAGAACATTAGTTTACACGGAAAAAATGCAACTGGTAAATATACCAAATATTATATAGGTACACGTTAGAATATTAGTTTCACAGAAAAATGCAACTGGTAAATATACCAAATAGTTTTATAGGTACACATTAGAATATTAGTTTTACACAGAGAGAATGCAACTGGTAAATATACCAAATAGTTATATAGGTTCACATTAGAACGTTAGTTTTACACAGAAAGAATGCAACTGGTAAATATACCAAATAGTTGTATAGGTACACGTTAGAATATTAGTTTTCACAGAAAAAATGCAACTGGTAAATATACCAAATAGTTTTATAGGTACACATTAGAATATTAGTTTTACACAGAGAGAATGCAACTGGTAAATATACCAAATAGTTTTATAGGTACACATTAGAATATTAGTTTTACACAGAGAGAATGCAACTGGTAAATATACCAAATAGTTATATAGGTACACATTAGAACATTAGTTTACACACAAAGAATGCAACTGGTAAATATACCAAATAGTTATATAGGTTCACATTAGAACGTTAGTTTTACACAGAAAGAATGCAACTGGTAAATATACCAAATAGTTATATAGGTTCACATTAGAATAATAGTTTACATGAGTCATGCAAATTAGATTAAGATTTAAAAATTAAGTAAGTATGTACTAGCCCTACGACGCCCTGAATGGACGTCTTGGGTTCGGAGGTGTGCCACTCGTGGCACATCTCCACTAGATACACCAGTATTACTAAACTAGTTATTAGTACTTGTACTAAGTTTATACAGACTCTACAGAATTTACTGACGCCCGTAGCAGGGCAATTTAGGTTATTGGTAATGGACACAAATTGTTGAAAGCCCGTTTTATGGGTCCCTTTGCAGTTTGAACGGTTGCCACTCTTGTCACACCGTCAGCGCCGTCATGGGTCTTGATGATACGTCCCATTTTCCACTGGCAGGTAGGGGTTCGATGATCCTTGATTAGTACCACGGTGCCTGTTGCGAGACCGGGCCCCTTGCAGCTCCTCCACTTGGTTCGTTGCTGAAGACCACCTATGTAGTCTCTGGACCAACTCCGCCAAAAGTCTTGTTGGATTTGCTGTAGTTGTTGGAGATGGGTCAGTCTGTTGAGAGGTATATTATTGTATTCATAATCAGGTAATGCTGTCATCGACCTACCTATCAAGAAGTGAGCCGGCGTTAGGACTGGGAAATCGGTACCATCGGTACTACTTGGTAATGAACATAGGGGGCGTGAGTTTAAAATTCCTTCCACTTGTATTAGTATGGTCGAAAATTCTTCATAGGTTAACAATGCTTGGGCTAGGATTCTTTTTAAATGATATTTGCAACTTTTGATGGCGGCCTCGTGGAGTCCCACCATGTGAGGGGTGTACACTGGCGCAAACCTCCATTTAATGCCCTCATTCGCACATGAAGCCATCACCTCTTCAGAGGTTTGCGAGAGAAATCGGTATAATTCAGATAATTCCTTGTTGGCACCATGAAAGGTGGTACCATTATCACTCACCAGTTCCTTGGGTTTACCTCTGCGGGCTACAAACCTCCGCAGCGCTGCCAGGAAGGTTTGGGATTCCAAATCTGAAACCAGCTCTATGTGAATTGCTTTGGTAGAGAAGCATACAAACATTGCAATATAGCATTTCGAAGTCTTGCAACCACGTCCTCTAAAGTTTCTAATTAAGAAGGGACCTGCGTAATCAATACTGGTTATCATGAAAGGGGGTGACGGTGTTACTCTCGCGGTCGGTAGGTCGCCCATAATGGGTTTATAGGTATTTGGTTTTGCCCTGAAGCAAGTCACACATTCACGCACCACCCTTGCGGCTAAGGTCTTGCCATGAGTGGGCCAAATTCTTTCCCTAAGCGTTGAGAGTAGTAATTGAGGCCCAGCGTGAAGCAACCTTTTGTGTTCTGTTTGAAACATTAATTTGGTTAGAGGGTGATCGTGGTGCAACACCACAGGGTGTTTTTTATCGTGTATATATAGTGATTGGTTTAGACGACCACCCACTCGGATAACACCGTTTTCCATGTAGGGGTTTAAACATAAAATGTTAGATGTCTGTGGGATAGGTTTTTTATTTGATAATCTACTGTATTCGGTGGGGAATGATTGTTTTTGTGCTAATTGGAATAGGATGGAGCGTGCACTATTCAATTCTTCTACAGTCAATGGACCTATTTGTTTGTTATTTTTAGACTTAGTGTTTGTGAGAAATCGAATTGAGTAGGCTAGAACACGAACTAGTTTGTCCGCGCATGAGTATTTTTCAAGAATGTCGGTCAGTAAGTCGTTGTCCTTTGTATTTATTGTGGTAGAACAGCACACAGCTTCGCCCTTTATTTCTGGTAATGGAAATATTATGGTGGGTATTTGTTGGGATGGCCACTGACATCTCTGTTGAGAGAGCCATGCGGGTCCATTCCACCATAACTTGTTGTTTGATAATTTGTCAATGTGCATACCTCGCGAGATCAGGTCCGCAGGATTGTCACCCGAAGCGATCCAGTGCCAATCCCTTGGGTCTGTCCGTATCTGTATTTCGGAAACACGATTACATACAAATGGCTTCAGCTTATCCTTAGGTGTATTTATCCATGCTAGAACGATGCTGGAATCAGACCAAAGATATTTGTTTGTAAATTTAATCTTAAGGGCACTGATTACTGTATTATATAGGTTTGCAAGTAACAGCGCCGCTCTCAACTCTAGTCTGGGGATGGTCTCCTGCTTTGCCACCCTAGATTTGGCGCACAGGAGGCGTACCAATATGTTATTCTCACTATCTACTGATCTTATATAAACAGCTGATCCGTAAGCGGTCATTGAACTATCAGAGAATCCATGTAATTCCACTATTGTATGATTGTCAATTAAAGTGCACCTCGGTATAGTTATCAAGTTAAGTAGTTTTAGGTTATTGTAGAAGGTCTGCCATTGATTATAGAGAGATGGGGGCAATCTTTCATCCCAAGAAATTTTTGTTTTCCACAGTTGTTGTATATAAACCTTAGCGATTATTAGAAGCGGAGCGAGTACTCCCAGGGGGTCGAATATCTCACTGGCTATGGAAAGGATCTTTCTTTTGGTTAAAGTTTCTGGTAATGGTTCGGTTTTAACTGAATAGTGTAGGTCATCGCTGCAGGTGTTCCATGCTAACCCAAGTATTTTTTGTGTGGTTTGTGCTGGTATGTTAGGGTTGTGTAGTTGTGTTTGTAAACTAGCATCATCGGTTATGGCTTGTAGTATTCGTTGTGAGTTAGACTTCCACTTGCGTAGGTTAAAGTTGCCGCCACGTAGTATGGTGGCTACTTGTGTTGCAGTTTTGATGACTTCCCCTTCCTCATCTCCACCGAAAAGAAAATCGTCCATGTAGAACTCGGTGGTTATAGCGGCAGCAGCCTTGGGGTACCGAACCCGGTTCTCCTCGGCCAACTGCAAGAGGCACCGCGTTGCAAGGTACGGTGCGCTCTTTAACCCAAAACTTAATGTTGTGAGGGTGTAGGTGAGTAGTGGGTGTGTTGGGTCCTCTCTCCACAGAATAGAGGTTAAATATTGTTGATTTGGGTCAATAAATATTTTTCGATACATTTTTTCAATGTCAGCACATATTACAAACTTATGTTTGCGAAATCGTAAAACGATGTTAATTAGTTCATCTTGATGTATTGTACCCTTATATTGTAGGTCATTAAGTGAGATTCCGGTACTGGTAGGGAATGAGCCGTCAAAAACTACTCTCAACGGTGTGGTGGTTTTGTGTGTGTTCACTACTGCATGGTGTGGTAAATAGTTACACCTTTCACTAACGTTTATTATATTTCTTAGATTCATGTGTCCGGCGTACTCAAATTCCTGCATAAACTCGACATATTGTTTCTTATAGCTTGGATCTTTTAGGAATTTTGACTCTAGGGTTTTAAATCTTTTATAAACTACTGGTCTCGATTGTCCTAACAACGTCGGTGATGCCTTAAGAGGTATGTCCACCACGAAGTTGCCCTCCGAAGTTCGAGTGTGTTTTTTGAACAAACTCTCACACTCCTCGGTATCATCATCTGGGATCCTACGTGACTTCGGTACCTCGCTATCATTCCAAAAAGTCTGTAGGTTAGTCATTACAAAATTGCAGTGTGATTTGTTTGATGTGGCTGATGTGAAGATACAACCGGAGACTACCCAGCCTAGCCTAGTATTTTGCAAAATGGGTAGCCCATTGCCTAATTTATGCTGACCGGTGCATATAAGATCGTAGAAAACTTCAGCACCGAGAATCATATCTATTTCTCTGGCTTCCCGGAAGGATTTGTCTGCTAATTTAAATCGTTTCGGTATGTTAATAGGTGTATTAATTGTTTGTAGGGTACATATATTAGGTACAATAAGACAAGACACATTAGCAGAGAATGATCCTGTTTGTGATTGAAAGGTAAGTTTAATACTGTGTTTTATCTGTGTAGTGTTTTCATTAAAGCCCAATACCTCAATACTCACTCCATTTCTAGGTAGTGCTAGTTTGTTTGCAGCCCTTTCTGTGATAAAGTTAGACTGAGAGCCTGAGTCCAAGAGGCATCTCAGTGTGTGTATGCTATTTTTGTCATCGATCACCCTTATAAGGGCCGTGGACAAAATAACATATGATTGTATTGGTAAATGTTTCGGGTTAGCTGTGTCATGATGGCTATGTAAACTAATAGACTGAATTTGTTCAGGCCTTGGTTGAGGGTTCTGCATAGTGGTAGGGGGTGAAGTTTGCTCAGTAATGGATTGTGAAGCCTGCATGGGAGCACCTGGCACGTGTAGGAGGCTGTGATGTCTTCCCTTGCACGAACGGCAACTGCTTGCACGGCAATTTGGTAGCAAATGGTTTGATCGTAGGCAGTTGAGGCATAGACCTAACCTTTTTGTAGCGTGAATGCGTGACTTTGCATTCATAGATAAAAATCTTGGACATTGGTTAATATAATGTGTGTCTTTACAATACGGGCACCGGGTATGATTATAAGATTGGTTAGATGTTACCTTGCTATTAGAGGTGCTAGGTTTGGTAGATGCGGACGTGCTTACAAAGACCTTTTTCGATGATGCCCTTGCATGCTGGTCCACCTGCTCCAGCGGCTTGTTGGCATCCATGGATTCCAACAGGTCGGCCCGGGAGCGTAGAAAAGATTTGAAGTCCTAGAGTCAAAATTCCTAAAAGATCCAAGCTATAAGAAACAATATGTCGAGTTTATGCAGGAATTTGAGTACGCCGGACACATGAATCTAAGAAATATAATAAACGTTAGTGAAAGGTGTAACTATTTACCACACCATGCAGTAGTGAACACACACAAAACCACCACACCGTTGAGAGTAGTTTTTGACGGCTCATTCCCTACCAGTACCGGAATCTCACTTAATGACCTACAATATAAGGGTACAATACATCAAGATGAACTAATTAAAATGTTGGCTCGTGGTCTATTTTAATGAAAGTAACGAGGATTTTGACACAATTTCACTTTATTGGAAAAATTGATTATCTATCTTAGGTACATGGCTGCTCGGTGTGCACATATAACAGGACTTGTCATCAATACATATAATAAAATGGACGCCTCAATTACCGTCACTGTCAGCGCCATCTAGTTCGCAACTTGCGCAACTGATGCCCAATAGTTCCCCCCTATTGCCACTAGATGTCGCTGTGTTAACATACTGCCCGCCTAGGAAATAATTTAAATGTTAAATTACATGTTATATGGATTAGTAGTGTTGATTCTACAGTATGTTATCTTTATGCTGGCTAAGTCACAAGTTACAATTCCAAACGATATCTAGAGTTGAGGGAAATTACGTTATGAGTGCAAAAATAGGTCAAATGTAGTATGCCCAACGATATTCAGAATTAATTTCAATTTAGGTATAGATGCAATTATATACTAGGTATATATATATTAAATACTATATAGGCAGTTGCATATCATAAGACAATTGTCCCGACCTGTTCGCGTAAATTGGTTAGAGGTACACGTTTGATATTACTAGATACATAGTTACTACATATTTTTCCAACAAATGGGAGACTATAATCAAACATTTCAATGAGATAGCTATACATAGGCTCACGCTAGAACCTTATGAACACGAAAAATGCAGGTTAATCTTCCAACATTAACAATTAGTTACATAGGCACACGTTGGAATATTTGTTAGGCAAGAACATGCAGATGGTAGATTAACCAAATAGTTATATATATGCATTAGAGCATTGTTTACAATGTTAACGCGAGACATGCAAATTTAAAATTAACTTAATATGTATACTAGCTAGTTATATAGGTACACTGTACACATCAGAACATTAGTTTACACGGAAAAAATGCAACTGGTAAATATACCAAATATTATATAGGTACACGTTAGAATATTAGTTTCACAGAAAAATGCAACTGGTAAATATACCAAATAGTTTTATAGGTACACATTAGAATATTAGTTTTACACAGAGAGAATGCAACTGGTAAATATACCAAATAGTTATATAGGTTCACATTAGAACGTTAGTTTTACACAGAAAGAATGCAACTGGTAAATATACCAAATAGTTGTATAGGTACGCCTTAAATATCAATTGTTAACACAGCGACATCTAGTGGCAATAGGGGGGAACTATTGGGCATCAGTTGCGCAAGTTGCGAACTAGATGGCGCTGACAGTGACGGTAATTGAGGCGTCCATTTTATTATATGTATTGATGACAAGTCCTGTTATATGTGCACACCGAGCAGCCATGTACCTAAGATAGATAATCAATTTTTCCAATAAAGTGAAATTGTGTCAAAATCCTCGTTACTTTCATTAAAATAGACCACGAGCCAACATTTTGGTGACCCCAATATTTAAGGCGATATAATGTTTCCCTTTGCATTTATTCCCGTCGCGTCGCATAGATTCATTAGAGCTGACCCGCACAACTTGAGATTGAGAAGGAGAGAGGTGTGGTATTAATATGTAAAGTGATATATGTTTCCCGTTGCATTTACTTCCATCCGTTCTTTTTTTGGTACGGAACTCATTAGTGTCCGACTCGTACTTGGCCGGTTTTTATCGTTCGGTTGATTGGCTACCACTGCAGACGAGGTTTACCTACTCCCGTCGCGTCGCTCATACTGTAAAACTTATTAAGAGGGGGTTATTGTAAGTGAACTTTAAAAGATAGGCATATGCTATTGATGACATTTTTTTGTAACTTTTAAAGGGGAGCATTTTTGTAATACAAAATTTTCACGCAACTTTAACCATTATACGAAGTGGAAGCTCTCAAAAGAAAGAATATCTATATCAAAACAAATACACGTGATCGGCGAAGACGGCCGGGCGCCGGACGGCCGCAGCGCTTGCGGTCCTGCTCTAACATTGTATGCGTAAGATGAGTAAGAGCGATAGCGATAGGTTCACGCGCGCATCCAGAGCGGTCGGTCAATTTATTATACAGTGTCTTGTCTTGACAAGGTCGCTCATTCCCTTGCGTTGAATGTATGGCAAAACAATGTTTTAAAAAATACAGTTTTATGGTTTGATGAAGGTAGATTTTTTGAAACTTACATGGTTTTTTAATATTGAATATCTTCATAAATAAAGGTCGTAACACAAATTAAAAGTTTCACTTAAAGTAGACCCTAAAATATGCCGAATAAGCGTTGTTAAGGCAAAACACTGTATTCAAGTATACAGTGTATTGCCTTTACACGTCAGACTGGGTGGAGCTAGCTATAGGGATACTTAGTTAAGTCTGTTTTCTAACAATACTAACCTAGTTTTTAAGTGTTTCTGTTACTAACCAATATGGACTGTACATGTAATCTGTGAATAAGTCTGAATTAAAACTTTATTTATTTATTTAAGTAATAGTTTTGACCCTTTGGGTACTTCTGTACCCAGGGTTCTCCCTTAAAACAATGTAAAATCAATGTCAAGTACCTCGTTACAATGTGCAACAAAATTATAATATTAGACCTGTGGGCGCAGGGTGACTGAGGACGGTGAGGAAGCTGCTCACCGTCCTTACAGAAGCAGGCCCTAGACGACAGCGTGACGTGAGGGATTTACGCACGCCCCCCCCCCCCCCCTAAGAGCGGGATAACACCCGAAAAATCTCCCATAGACGAGAGACAGCACACGAACCCCCCCCTAGGCGAGGTCGCAGTGGTAGCTGTATGTCTGTTGGGAGGCCTGGGACATCCTTCCGAGGGCTTACCCGGGGCTGCCAACCGTAGGCTGTTGGGCAGGATACGTTAGGTTTTTTAATCGGTAGGAGTCCGACACAGCATCCATGGAGGATTTTCCCTCACGTTAAAAAAGAAAAAGACCTGAGCTGTGGGCGTATAGTATGGCTGTGTGATTATGTGTGTATTTATGTAAGTGCTAGTATTTATTTTTAAGCGATGACGATTCAAAAAGTTACCTTTTTCACAATAGTCCACTAATTCCAAAGTCCAGAGCGGGTCTTTTTTTTCGGGTACATAGGTAGGTACTTAATTACAATAATTAGTGATGAAGAAATGATACTCCAATGATGTACATAGCCATTTATTCTTCTGCTCTTCGTATAATAGATACTACTCCTATATTTCCACTTAATGGTTTGATAAAATAAATAACAATCCAATGATTGTAGATTCGTTACATTTTTATTTTCACAATTTATCTAATACTTGCACAACTAACTATTGATTAATACAAATATTCTACTTTAACTAATTAGCACTTTACTGAACTCGATCAGGAAACAGAATGTGTTCTTTTTCCAGAATATTCACTTTTTATCGCCTCTCACCAACTCCCACTTCATACTGAACATTTATGTCAACTCAACTACCCACTATTTTCGAATAATCAATAAATGTTTTATGTACAGGCTAATCATTCTACTATGAGGCGGTGTTGACATCACAAAAATAACTTAATACTACCTAAAACTGAATGGTTTTAGCAAAATCACAACATTCGGCCATCAGACAGCGTGCTATCTCCGGAGCACGCAGTAATCACAACATTCGGACCTGTATATTGAACTAATCACATATTTTTATACATAACGTACATAACAATAATACCTTTATGCGGCTTTTTATAATATGCTAAATCAAAATCTTAAAGTTAAATTAAACCTAAACCTTCTCTATATCTTCTATCTACTCTGTCTATAGTCTATAGGCTTATAATATTAACTCAATCATTATTTAGTTTGTAAAACTATAAGTGAGAACTTGAGTCTGGCGAATCGTCAAGAATACAAAACAAAGGCAACAAGTAACCAGTTCACAGAGCAGACCGCCTGCTGAAACTATTTACAAATGTAAAATCTAAAAAGTGATCTTTTTTTTTTAAACCCAGCAGAGTCTGCAGATCACTTCCAGGTTTCCTTTTCCAGCAAAAGAAATCATTACATGTGTCAGCAATTAGTGTAAAATATATTTAATAGTGGAATACAACTAGTAAAAGCGAGTGATTTTTCATAAAAAATTCATTAGGTATCTAATATTACCATTATAATAATATTACTTAAATAATATTTGTAAATTAAATTGTTAATCTCATTTTAAGCTAACTACTGTCCTTATGAGAAATAGAGTTCTTTTAACCTTAATAATCGTCTAGTTTCAGGCAACGTGATGAAGCCACAATATACCTATATACCTTAACCCTAAGGACACATAAATATAGTATTTAAGGCAGCTCTTGTGGCATTTTCGAAGTTACTTTTTTTTTATATCAACATCTATCCTTACAGGTTTCCCTAATTCGATAATGTTACAATGTGTTTATTATTGCCGACAATTTTAATCAATGAATTGTAACTTAGGTCATAAATACATCGATAGATTAAATTCCGATACTGTAAACTAACTTTAATAAATTGTCATGCAAGTAATAATGACTTTAGATAATCATTTTAAATATTAATAAAAATCTCAGATGATAATAACAAAAATATTGGTGTCTTATAATGTAATAATGGTTTCATTCGTGTAATAATGTCAATAATTAATAATTTCATATCATACTATAATAAATTGTGTCAAACGTTTGCAAAACATAAATCTGAAATAGGTAGGTACGAATTATGTCAAATAATAATAATAATATAAAATAATCATGGTATGCGCATAAAATGTGTCAATGCAAAATGTATAAGCATTCTTAAGTCAATCACTGAGATACTCTGATTAATCTAACCATACCAATACCTTCAAATTCGGTTGGTAGCCTGTCGCAAGAGCGTACCACTGTTTACCACTGTCTAACTGGGTAACTACCCATAAAGTGTCATTGACCTTATGCAGTCTACTATGATAACAAGAAAGACTTTTTTTTTTATGGTTGATGTACATGTTATAAATTCGCAAGATTTATTGGGAACTTTTTGGTTAGTAAAACCTTCCTATTTCACAAATACAGGATAAAAACTAGACATATAATTATTAGACTACTACTTACTTAGAAATAGTATGGTATTACTTTAGAAATGGTATTTGAATAAAAGAAACTGCAAGGTACGATACCTATATTTCTTGTGTGGTGCAGCCACAAGATTCTGATGAATTTCTTATTCTCATAATGTTATGTACCTACTCTTTTTGCAGAGAGACTCTTGGACGTAATCTAAATTATAGAATATCGCTTTTATGGATATTTTGTAAGATACAAGATTAGGTACTCCGCAGGAGGATACAGGTTAAATTTGAATACACTGTTAAAGTAACTCAAATTTACAATTCCATCTACATCTGTTAATGCCTCATCTTTTGCACAGCAAAAGCTGGTGAACTTAACCTTTAGCTAGTTTTAAATTGAATCAAATTATCTAAAATAAACTACTAGGAGCGGCTAACCCCACAAGTTCCAACTCTCGACCATTTAGTTAAGCATTGGTTTCTATGTGTTACAATAGTCACGGTAAATTTAAGACTTTAGAAGGTTTTCTTTTTCCATTTTTATCAGAATAAGAATATTAACGATATTTGTAAAAAAAAATATGAATAAGAAAACTCCTAGTCGAGTCGACTGGCAGACTGCAGTCATCTATCTAAACCAATGGGTATAACTATTTAAAGGGGAAATGCTGCCAGTCTTTGGGTACAATGTCATTATTTAGATTTAGGTTAGTTTAGATAGTTATAATGTAAATAGATAATGTTACATTGGATTATTTTGGTAAATAAATATGTAGCAAGTCTCATTCTGTCAGATGCTACAATACTTTCTAGGCAGCAGTCCCACGATCTGATAAAATTCTACAAGGAACTCTGATAACGTAAGCTGTTCAGGGTTCTTTTTTTTCATTTTGCGAACCAGTCAACTTTGGTTAGAATATAGGATATACATTTAATTCTAGCCTTTACCTCTAACAAAATGGCCCTAAGTGGTCTAAGTGCATAAATATACTGTTAAAAGGCAGTTTTACCTTCTCTTCAGTCTTAGCGGAATTATAAATATTGCATTAGTAAACCAGTAAGACTGAATCTGTTCTAGCGTAACCATAATAAGCATCAGAATTATACTTAGTTTACTTAGTCCTAAATTATCCCTATAGGGCATTATGTCTTAGTATACTCATTTGACTGGGCACTAGTCCATGTTGAAGCGGGCTTAAAAGAAATCAACAACCTGACGCTATTTGTGGTACTAAATCCCTCCTTGTCATAGTGGTACTACAGTATTAGGACTGCTGGTACGAAGTATGTTACAGCCGGTGTACAGCGTAAAATTAAGGCCTAATCGACACCTACGTGCCCTTTTTTTTTTTAGCAGTTAACAGGGCGTTCTTGTAGTGTAGTTTGTTGACTGAAATACGCAACTAGTATAATCTGATAAACTAAACTAGTCAGAGAATACCACCTAACCCTGGTGAACTGCAACCGTATGCACTTCGGTCAGGCTTCTGAAACTCGCCTACACCTACAGCAATAATTTACGCCCGAACGGAGACTTCTAAACCGCGTATGGCGCACGCAAAATGTTTCTATCTTTACTTAAATTTCTTATTGATTTGTAGGTGTGTTTAGAAATACCTATAAGATAGCACAAAATAGTTATTACTCTCTAGCACTGGCTTTAATCAAGATCAAGGAAGTAAAACTTGTGTACGTACTACTAAAAGTTATTCCGTGCCTCAGTGTTTCAATCAGGATTATCTATATTAATATTATAAGAAGGAAAGATTCGATTGCCTGTATGGTTGTTTCTTTGCGTTGAATAGTCTCCAAAACCACTGAATCAATTTAAAAAACTCTTCCACTACTGCGAAGGCACACCCTCCCCGAGTAACGTTCCCGTATCTCCACAGGAATGGGACTACGCAGGGAAAACCATGCGGCAACCGCTAGTATTGTCTTCGACCAGTAGAGGTCCGTCAACTAGGTCTTTTTACAAGGATCCAAGTGTAATATTTAGCTTAACTAATACAGTCCACTGCCGTTGTATAGCTCTTTCAATTAAAAAAAAGGTCTTTATAGTAGATATTGCTAGCTGTCTCACAATTTTCACAAAACGTCGAAATTAGATAAGAAATCCTAAAATTGTCTACCCATGTGCATTGCACGGTATCTCCCGGGATATTTTGAACACCTGATATGATATGATATGATTTGGTACAATTGGTCCAAAAGGTCACCGTCTATTACAATTAGAAATTATATTATATTCCCCAATAATAGAGTCCATGCCTAAAATGGTCGCCAGGGATTTTTAATGTACGCGACACACTAAAAACACAACGCGAGTATGTGTAGATAGAATGTACTGCGTATGGTGGCGCATTGGATATTGATAGTGTGACTCTGGTCATAGAAAACAACACAAATTGATTCTACTCAACACGCGTTGCGTCGCGTTTTAACAATGTGTTTCCGCCTCAAACTTCCGACGTGTATTTGACACGGATAACTCTTGAGGAAACCCACACTATAACACATATAGATTGTTATGAAGCTAAAAAGTTCAACTAATCCTCAGCCATATCACATTTTTAAAACGTGATACATTATATCTATATCTATATAATTATAATTCCATAAATAATGCACTATGAGTTCTTGTCAATAAGGTACAACTAAAATAAGTTATAAAAGACCACGATTCCTTGTCTGGAGGACTCGTGTCGCGGTTGCTCAAGGTCGTTAGCAATTATCCGAATCAAAGTCTTAATTTCACCTATTGCTCGGCCCGATCCTCACCATTGCCTTCAGTATCGCCGCCACTGGTTAGATTCCGCCTTCTGGCGGTCACACCGCGCCGCCGCGCCGCACTGTATTCCGACACGACAGTTCACCTGTCTTTCTGCTTGGGCGTGAATCTTTCACTTCAGTCACCTGGAATTGTCATTTTAAACGCAGTTACTGCTCTTTCAAGCTAACAATTTCCCATCTATCATCTCATCTAAGGCGTTTATTACGTCCAAGGCGCTTATATCTCGCCTGCTTGGCGTCCCCAAAAAAAATCTCTATGCCTTACTATGCATACGGCTAGTTATGAAAAGGGTACAGTTTGTGCAGTAATCTTTCTTGAGCGATTCCGTGATTGGGAAAGCTCACTAAGCCGCTGGTATGGAATCTAAATAACACTATAGGCATAAACAAGACTGGAGGTGTTAAGTAAATCAAAAATATCAATACTGTTTCACATACGCTCCACTTACTACTGGACAACAAAATTTGTTATGCATTCATGTGTGTGTAATCTAAACGCTCCACACATACCAATCCAAGTAAGCCTAATGTCAGTCTAAATCATTGAAAAAACTTCTATATTGTTATGATCGCCACCATAATAGCAGCACAACAATGACTGCATAAAGCACAGATGATAATGTGAATCATTCTCCCTATACTCGCCTGGTTGAAATTGACAGCACACATTCGGTTGCATACTGGCTGCACACTAACACGGCTGCATGTAGCATCGCTTCATGACTAAACAGATCAATCTCAACATACTTACATGGTTGTGCACTGGCAGTCTACTTACATAGCTTAAAGAAATCATTTGCTGCACCTACATGATTGCACTTCAGCAGCACACCTACATGGCTATGAAACTAACTCTCAACCTACCTGCATGGTTGCGCTTTTACAGCTCACCTACATGACTGCAGACAGCACTCCTGCACAGCTATGGAAATAACTCACATCATACCTGCATGGTTGCGCTTCCACAGTGCACCTACATGGCTGTAGACAGCACACCTGCACGGCTATGGAAATAACTCACATCATACCTGCATGGTTGCGCTTCTACAGCACACCTACACGACTGTAAACAGCACACCTGCACGGCTATGGAAATAACTCACATCATACCTGCATGGTTGCGCTTCTGCAGCACACCTACATGACTGCAGACAGCACACCTGCACGGCTATGGCACTGACTCACATCATACCTGCATGGTTGCGCTTCTACAGCACACCTACATGGCTGTAAACAGCACACCTGCACGGCTATGGAAATAACTCACATCATACCTGCATGGTTGCACTTCTACAGCACACCTACACGACTGTAGACAGCACACCTGCACGGCTATGGAAATAACTCGCATCATACCTGCATGGTTGCGCTTCTACAGCACACCTACACGACTGTAGACAGCACACCTGCACGGCTATGGAAATAACTCACATCATACCTGCATGGTTGCGCTTCTGCAGCACACCTACATGACTGCAGACAGCACACCTGCACGGCTATGGCACTAACTCACATCATACCTGCATGGTTGCGCTTCTACAGCACACCTACATGACTGTAGATAGCACACCTGCACGGCTATGGAAATAACTCACATCATACCTGCATGGTTGCGCTTCTACAGCACACCTACACGACTGTAGACAGCACACCTACACGGCTATGGAAATAACTCACAAAATACCTGCATGGTTGCGCTTCTACAGCACACCTACATGGCTGTAAACAGCACACCTGCACGGCTATGGAAATAACTCACATCATACCTGCATGGTTGCGCTTCTACAGCACACCTACAGGACTGTAGACAGCACACCTACACGGCTATGGAAATAACTCACAAAATACCTGCATGGTTGCGCTTCTACAGCACACCTACATGGCTGCAAACAGCACACCTGCACGGCTAATGGAACTGAGTCTCAACATACCTGCATGGTTTCACCTTACAGCTCACCTGAATGGCTGCCAACAACACACCTTGCACGGCTATGGGACTAACACACATAATACCTGCATGGTTGGACAATCACTTGCAACGCTCAGGGTTGCACAGCAGCATTCATACTTAAATTAATAAAATAATGTCTAAATTTGTCATAGTACGTCTCGTTGGTTGGAGATCCACGCACTAAATACAGTCTTTGCCTTTGAGAAGTCGTTAAGTATCTTAACCACATACTTTTAAAACGAAATAGCAAAGACTGCAACAAAATACTGATACTGACACAAAATATTATATTACACATAATTGATCTATGTAACTGCAATAAGAACGGTGCGTACCTATCATATTTGGTCACATTTATTTGTCCTATGTAAAAATAAATTTATTCACCGTACCGGTAGAGGGTATTAACAAAATAAATTAAAATAACTAACTGTAGTTATGTCCAAAATGTCTAATAGGACGTCTTATTAACTGAGGATCCACGAATTAAAATGAAGTCCTAGCCCTTGAGAAGTGGCTATGTAACTTAAATATGTACCTACTTTTGTTTCAAGGTAACTAATAGGTACTTAAGGGCATAATAGTGGGTATTACCACAATAAAAATATAGCTCTATGCAACTACAATAAAACGATAAGGACCTTTTTGTCACATTTCTGTGTTCAATCTAAAACAAATGTATTCACTGTTCCGGTAGAGAATATTTCCTAAAACTCTTACCGGTGTTAAAAAAAAAAAAACTTCGTTAAATGGACACCGCAGTCAATAGAGTTATGTAACCCCAGTTTGCAGCAATTCGTTAAAGTCAAATACCTTCTTGACTACAGTAGAAAATGCTACGAATATAATACACGCTAATAGGAATAATCACGAACCATGATTGGAATTCGAATAAACTTTTACTTACAGTTTTAACTTGTCACGGCTTGGCTCGCAGGTTATCACACTTCTGAATTGATGAAGAAATGATACTCCAATGATGTACATAGCCATTTATTCTTCTGCTCTTCGTATAATAGATACTACTCCTATATTTCCACTTAATGGTTTGATAAAATAAATAACAATCCAATGATTGTAGATTCGTTACATTTTTATTTTCACAATTTATCTAATACTTGCACAACTAACTATTGATTAATACAAATATTCTACTTTAACTAATTAGCACTTTACTGAACTCGATCAGGAAACAGAATGTGTTCTTTTTCCAGAATATTCACTTTTTATCGCCTCTCACCAACTCCCACTTCATACTGAACATTTATGTCAACTCAACTACCCACTATTTTCGAATAATCAATAAATGTTTTATGTACAGGCTAATCATTCTACTATGAGGCGGTGTTGACATCACAAAAATAACTTAATACTACCTAAAACTGAATGGTTTTAGCAAAATCACAACATTAGATATATTATAACGGAAGCTTAGGCTAAATGTGTTGAAGCAATCTATACTTCTATACTAATATAATAAAGAGGAAAGATTTGTTTTTTTGTTTTTTTTTGTTGTTTGTTTGTTTGTTTGTAACGAATAGGCTCCGGAACTACTAAACCGATTTGAAAAATTCTTTCACTGTTGGGAAGCTACACTCTTTGCGGTGAACATAGGCTATATTTTATTCCCATATTCCCACGGGAACGGGAACTACGCGGGTGAAACCGCGTGACCTCTGCTGGTTAATAGATAATTCTGTGATATACAATTTAAAAAGTTCAAAAAAGGCATTCATGTTATAGTTAGTTTTAAACATTTAAATTATATTTTTATACAGAAAACAATCGTCCTCTGTTTTTATAATTTAATTTCTCTACATCAACATACTATATTTGCCGTATTTTTTGTAACATACCTACCTTAGTTTTTTTGTGTAAACCGGTCCGACAATACAAAATTGGATGTTATGAATCATAATAACCGGTAATTGTGTTGGCGAGGTTATCTTTTTATATAGCAGCGCATGCGTCTCTGAGCTGTATAGTGATACACTATCAGTATTAAAGTACACACGTCCTAGTCTGGACTCGAGAGTGACTGATTCAATATGATCACAATAGCCATAGTGGTAATCGCGCTCATAGCGCTTTATTTATACGGAACCAGAACCTTCAAATACTGGGAGAAAAGAGGAATCAAACATGACAAGCCAGTACTACTGTTCGGTACCAACACAAAAGGTTTCCTCCTTCAAAAGAGCGCGACCGATATGGCTGTAGAAATGTACTAGAAGTATCCAAAAGAGAAGGTTGTGGGATTCTTCAGATCAACGAAACCCGAACTTGTTATCAGGGATCCTGAAATCGTAAAGCGCATTCTCCTGACGGACTTCGCACACTTTTATCCTCGGGGTCTTAATGCACACAAGACGGTTATCGAACCCCTGTTGAGGAATCTGTTCTTTGCTGATGGTGACCTGTGGCGTCTTCTGAGGCAGCGTATGACTCTAGCGTTCACAAGCGGGAAACTAAGGGCGATGTTCCCGCTGATCGTCGAGCGTGCTGAACGTCTACAGGCTCGGACGCTAGCTGCCTCCGCTGACAACAAACCAGTCGATGCACGGGACCTGATGGCGCGGTACGCGACTGACTTCATCGGAGCCTGCGGATTTGGTCTTGACTCAGACTCCCTCAACGACGAAGACTCTGCCTTCAGGCAACTAGGCGTCACCATATTTAAAGTAACTTTCAAAGACGCTATCACGTCAGCTCTGAAAGAAATATTCCCAAATACATTTAAACATTTCAAGTATTTGGGGAGAGCTGAAAAGCCCCTATTTGAACTAGTATCAGCCATTTTGAAACAGCGGAATCATGAACCCTCTGGACGTAACGATTTTATAGATTTGATGCTGGAGTGTCAAAAACGTGGAAAAATGGAAGTTGAATCGCTGGAGAAAAAGAAAGCAAATGGTAGTCCTGAAATCGCGTCATTGGAGTTAACTGACGAACTGATTGCTGCTCAGGTGTTTGTGTTCTTTGCAGCGGGTTTCGAAACATCTTCGTCTGCCACCAGCTTCACCCTGCATCAACTTGCCTACAACCCTGAAGTGCAGCAAAAAGTGCAGGATGAAATCGATGAGGTGCTTGCCAAACATAACAATAAACTCAGCTATGATGCCATCAAGGAAATGACATACCTGGAGTGCGCCTTCAAGGAAGGTATGAGGATGTTCCCATCATTAGGTTTCTTGGTCAGAGAGTGCGCTCACCCTTATACTATTCCAGAGCTGAACGTGACAATAGATGAAGGCGTAGGTATCATGATACCGCTACAGGCGTTACACAATGATCCACAATACTTTGAAGAGCCGCATGTTTTCAAACCAGAACGGTTTCTGCCGGGCGCAATGGATGCTCAGACGAAATATGTGTATCTACCATTTGGTGAAGGACCTCGCGCTTGTATAGGAACACGACTGGGTATGATGCAGTCGCTGGCGGGGCTGGCTGCTGTACTGTCCCGGTTCTCAGTGTCGCCAGCTAAGAATACGGTGCGTCAACCGAAGGTCGATCCCAAAGCCAATATTGTACAGGGTCTTAAGCACGGCCTTCCTCTGATATTTACTGAAAGGAAATCTACCAGTGTATTGTGAGTGTTTGTGAATACAGGGAAATTTTTATGACATTTCAGTCGTTCAGAGACAGTCTAATTATAATATCGTATTATTAGCATTGTGGACGATCCGGTATGGAAACTTTTGCACTGATTTATTTCTTGCTTAAAACGTTTCTGAGAAATAGACACTATTGTTATATTGTGCTGCAGTAAGTAATATAAGACCTGGAACCTTAGAGTATATATTAGATACCTTCTAACATAAAGCTCTAAGCCTGGAACGGTACAACAAGTAATTTATCAATCTTACCATCCGTGTTTATTACCATCTGCGTTTTGTACGTAATAAGGTAAAGAATTCTTTAGGTATGAACACACAGCTTTAAACTAAATAATGTGTGTTTTATAGTGAAGTAGGATAAGAACTCTATAAAGGTAGTGGATAAAACTCTTACTACTTTTAACATAATTGATAATGGTTACCGCAAAAGAGACCAGAGAACCAATTTTGGTGTAACATAAATTTTATCGAAAAACTAGCTGATGCGCGCGGCTTCGCCCGCGTGAAATTGGTTCCCGTTCCCGTTTCCCGTGGAAACATTTTCCCGGAATATAAAATAGCCTATATGTTATTCCGGACTATACTCTATCCCTGTACCAAAGTTCAGCCAGATCCTTTCAGCCTTTAGAGCGTAATTGAGTAACAAACATCCAAACATCTAAACATCCAAACATCTTCACAAACTTTCACATTTATAATATTAGTAGGATAGTAGGATAGGTAGGTAGTAAGGATCTACGTTAAAAAACATAGATTTAGGAGGGGATTACAAATGCTTAGAAAATGTCCCAGGTTGCCTGACTGAGATAGTTTTCAGTCGCCCTAATGTGCATATCACCTTGTTATAAAATTGTATTAGCACTAAAATTGTTGTATAGTAAAAATTTATTTTATTTTTATGATTATTGTTATTATCGAAGGTAAAGAGATAGAATATAGGTCCTTGGGACCGGTTATCAGGCTACTTAGTCTGTATTATGCCCTCCAGTACAATCTACCTACTACATTATTAACAGCGCGCGCATACAAGTACAACAGACGTTTCGTCCCGGTTGTAAGTAAAATGACAGTTTGGTCCCAGTTGTAAGCAAAATGACAGTCGCTAAGCCAAGTTGAATTGAAGGCCATACGGCCTAACATAATCAATACATATAATATCGTAACAGGTCACTGTCTGTACATGAAAGATAAATGAGAAAAAATATTATATGCTGCTTTATGAACGCAATAGAACCCAAAACAATGATTTTTAGAATTTTTGTCTGTTTGTCTGTACGCTTGTGCACGCTAATCTCAGCAACCACTTGACCGATTGCAATGCGGTTTTCTTTATTGTGTTAAGGTTAGCTCCGCTTAACATTTAGTGTTTATTTCATGTCAATCGGTTTATAAATAAAAAAGTTATATCACTTTAAAGAATCATACATAGACTTATGAATCTAAAAGTGGGTAAATCTAAACCGGCGTGTTGGCTTAATCATAAAAGAGCTTAATGATTAAGGCTATTTTAAAACAATTCAGTCCGCGCCGAAGGCGTGGCCTGAATTGTTATAGAATAGACTTAATCTCTAAGATCTTTTAGAATTAAGCCAACAGGGCCGTTTCACACGCTGCTTGATGAGTCTGATGAAGAAGTACCACTCCTTTCATACACCTTATGTGACGTAAACGAAGTTGCGGGCTTAGCTAGTATTAAATGCGGCGCGGCGATCAACGCTTCGGTGGGTTGTTCGTAAGTAAGTCTGCTACCTTAGTACTAATAAATTTGTGTTAGTTTTTTTTACTTGTTGAACACCGGTAATGGATGCTGTGCCGGACCCTTACCGACTAAAACAAGGCTATCTTGGTATTGGTAATATAAAAAAAAGCTGTACCTATTAGATTTTTTTCACGTGTGGAATACTTGAATGGATGTTATGCCGAACACTTACCGACTAAAACCACACGGTGCCTACGGCCGGGAGCCGCGGGTAAGCCCTCGCAAGGATGTCTCAGGATTCCCGGCAGACTTTCGCTACCACCGCGGCCTCACCTAAGGAAGTGTGTATGTATGTCCTGGTACATCCATCCGAGGGCTTACCCGGGGCTTCCGGCTTACGTGAGGTTTTTGGCCGTTAGGAGTCCAGCATAGTATCTGTTGTAATTATATCTACAATATATCATCTTTCACTCACTCTGTACTAGACCACCGTGAGAGCGTGTTTTATTTTAGTATCCATGAAGGATTTTCCCCTCAAGTTAAAAAAAACGGTAATGCGTATAGTAGATTTAATGGGACGGGTGCTACGGGCTTCGTAGTACTTAAGTCGCGTGTGAAACCATGGGGCACAGCTAGTCTTTACTAATATTATAAAGAGGAAAATTTGATGGTTTGTTTGCACGAACAGGCTCCGAAACTATTAAATCGATTTTAAAAATTATTTCACTGTTGGGAAACTATACTATGACCGGTGAACATAGGCTATATTTTATTCCCGTATTCCCACGGGAACGGGAGTTACGCAGGTAAACCGTGTCACGTCCCCTAGTCTACAATGAATGACCAAATCTGTTTTTGCGATTGCATCAAATCATAAATCCAGTCTATGATTATAGTTTTTCATTCATATCCGTAACAATGCTAAACAAATGCTGGAATGATGTCCGCAGACCACATGTCATTATACAAAGGTACAAAGTCCATCACTAATAAAACCGATTTTTGGTCATTAGGCCGAGCAATTATCTACGAGATGATGAAATCATGAAATATATGGATAACTTAACAAGAATTGACTGCTTCCGTAGGCTCCCGAGCTGAAGTCACGGGTTTTAATCCCTGGTCGGTACAAAAATTTGAGAAATTTGTTATTATGTATTTATTTCGGATTTTGGTTATTTAGAAGTTGTCTAGTTCCTTGAGCACGCATGAGAATGTGGAAGTAGAGCTGGAATTTGGTACCTAAACCAATTATCATGATAATCGGTATTCACATGGTATTATGACGCCTACGGAAGGAATGAAGAAGTTCCCATGGGGAACACGGATATAACACGTACTAAGTATAGGAAAACTACTGATAGACAAAATGACAAAATCATTTTTACTATAGCATTCAACAGGACACCCAATATATTATTTTCTCTATATTCACATCTGCAACTAGGATGATGGACGCAGGCTTCATTAAGACGCTTCAGCAGACATCACCGGACTAGCCGGTACAAAGTCCAACTCCAATAACTGATATTTGGTCATTAGGCTGAACCATTTTCCGCGAGATGATGAAATATACCTATGGATAGAATGGCTAAATTTAGAATCTAAATAAACAAAAATGAATCACAGCTTCCGATTGACTAGGCTAAATTGGTTTATTTTTTTTTTGTGTTCCTTTGGCAGGACAAGGTTGAGCGGAATGAGATGGTGTAATGAGCTCCTAGGCTTGGTTCCCAAACGCCTACAGTATGGGGTTCCTCAAATGGGGTGTTAGAAGGTTTTTACAGGGTTACAGTTTGGAAGTAATTTGGTTTGCAAATAGCTTTGTTTACCGGAAGCTAGTTCTTTTGGGAAACTGGAACATATTATTATGTGTGTAAAGGTGTAATAGGAGGCAGACAAGCTTATGGCTTATCTGGTGGAAACTGGATACCGTAGCTTATTGCAACACCATAGGCGCTACACACACGCAGGCGGAGGTTGTGGCGACCACTGTTGAAACATAACAAGCCGCCCATGAGGCCTTTAACTTGGCTTAACGACTATCATGTTAATGACAACCGGGCCAACGGTATAATGTGCCTTCCGAAGCACGGAAACGCTCAAATAAATGTCACAAAGTGATCACATGGATGGTCACCCATCCATGGACCGGCCATAGTGAAAGTTGCTTACTGCAGTGATCGTTTATAGAACACTGAGTCCGCGGGGCCACGAGCGCGAAGAACGAGCTCTCAAATAAATGTCATAAAGAGGTCTCGTGGTGGTCAGCAATCCATGGGCCGGTCGAAGTGAAAGTTGCTTACTGCAGTGATCGTTTACAGAACACTGATTTTACTTACAGAACTTTGAAACTCCAAATTCTTGAATCCTCTTGCAGCATTAGTAGCAAAATTTGAACAGCCTATTGACAGCAAATGGGTAATTATAGTACCCTAATTATACGTAACGTACCTAGCATGATTATAGTGTAGGTAAACTCAGTACCTACTTACAAAAAGAGCTGGAGACGAATAGACCTTTGGATTTTGATCTTTGAACTCCAGTCTGTAGAACTCATAAGAAAAAGATATTGTAGCTCAATTGAAAACTTAGCTTTATATCTGAGTTTTGGGGTTATGAGATTATTTACGACTTCAAAACAGTACAATCACAATATTAAACAATAAAATACAATGTGCCAACTCGATTTATCTGTCTGACATAAATTTATGTTCTTTCATTGAACACGGTTTTTGAGAAAGCTTGAAGATTATTTCGAAACTTCACACCACTTGAGAAGGGTTCCACTTCTTACTTGTTCGCGGACGCGGCTTCCCGATTTTGAAATGATTAAAGATAATCAGCTTACTTCCACTTTGAACAATGGTTTTAGAAGGGTTAGTACAAGTATTAGTGAATTGGTAGATCTTTGTTTAAGTATGACGATGCGCATGTTCAGTGATTGTGGGGCGATATAGATAGCCATGGCATATATCCGTCATAGAGCATATATTATATCTTAATTTGATAAATTAAAAACCGGCCAAGTGCAAGTCAGACTCACGCATAGAGGGTTCCGTACCAAAAAACGGCAAAAGATAACGTTTGTTGTATAGGAGCACCCCTTAATCCCTTCTTTTTTGCCGATTTTAGTATTTGTGATCACCATCTCTAAAAGTATAGGGATCCTTGGTGTTGACATCTCCAGTGACGTGCAGTTCCGCAGTCACTTGGAGGGCAAGGCCAAGCTGGCGTTCAAGAAGCTCGGAGTGCTCAGCAGGGCGCGGCGGTACCTACTTTACTGCGGCGCAAGCACTGTCACTCTCTATAAGTCGCAAATGCGTCCGCATATGGAGTACTGCTGTCACCTCTGAGCACCTTAATACCAGCTTCGTCCATTTGACTCCGTGCAAAGGCGAGCTATGAGAGTAGTCAACGATCCCATACTTGCAGGTGGTGTGGAACCTCTTAGTGATAGGAGAGACTTTGCCTCTTTGTGTGTGTTCTGCCGCCATTGTGTGATATGATGCCTACGGCTACATTCCATCATCGCACCGCTCGCCACAGACATAGTGTTCATCCTCACACGTTGCGGCCTGGAGCGCTCGAGCACGGTGAGATCCGATAGAGGCTTTCTTCCGCGAGGCAGGGGCCTCGGTTTTCCCAAAGGCCTACAGTATGAGGTTCTTCAAAGGGGATTTAGAAGGTTTTTACAGGGTCGGCAGCGCGATTGTGGCGCCTCTGGTGTTGCAAACGTCCTATAGGCTGCGGTGACCACCTGTACATCTGGTGGGGCCGTATGCTTGTATGCCACTCTAGTGGTATTAAAAAAAATGTTGCTATAGCGGCAACAGAAGTACATCATCTGTAAAATTTCAGCTCTTGCTATCACGGTTCCTGAGATTATATCCTCATGACGGGCAAACAGACATACAGACACGACGGACAGCTATGTGGTTGTTAAATACTTAGTCTAAGCTAAGCCTATGTGTCATGAACAGGGTTCCGTTCTTACCCTTCGGTCCGTACCCTAGAAAGAACAGACCCCAACGATCATTGCTACAGGTACCCTTCACACGCTTTTAATTTGGTTAAAATTTAACTGACAATTCCTTGGCCTTTTTAACCGACTTCAAAAAAGGAGGAGGTTACTCAATTCGACCTTTTTTTTTTTTTTTTTTTATTGAACGGATACTTTATCTACAAACCTATTTGTACAAGAATTAACTCGCTGATGATCATTATAACTTGAAATGAACTAGATAATGTAGGTGTCCTATGAACTTGAATGTGAATAGTAATCACAAACTAATATAGGTAGGTCAAAGTAGTTAGATACGCTGCCTTCAAAGCTGGGATAGATAATGAATCCGTTTCTGAACCCACGCAGCTCAACTTTAAATCGGAATAACTTTATCTGCTTTATAATCGAGTTGAATGTTTATCATTATTAAGTTTGGTAGCACCCACGACAGCGGTGGTTATTATCGTCATCATCATCCTTGGAGCACTGGTAGAGGTTGCATCCTTAGCACTTGTTTCGAGATAGGATTTGATTTCCTTACGGACTGTCCTCCTATATTTAGCACCGCTTGTACAGGGGTGTTAGTCAGAAAAAAATCTGTTCAGTTCAGTATTTATTCAATAACAATTTTTATATTGTGTCACACTGTATTTCTGATTAGGTTCATCATCACGCCTTTATCCCCGAAGGGGTAGGCAGAGGCATATTATATACCCACATTTCACCTTTTTATAATTTGTCCCACGTAATACGTTGTGAGCCGTATTGCCGTGTTTAAATGGACAGGCGCAGGTTGTGACTGCCTGCTGTTGAAATAAAGCCTTCAACTCGGCTTAACGACTGCCATTTTACTGGCAACCGGGACCAACGGCTTAACGTGCCTTCCGAAGCACGGAAACGCTCAAATAAATGTCACAAAGTGATCACATGGATGGTCACCCATCCATGGACCGGCCATAGTGAAAGTTGCTTACTGCAGTGATTGTTTACAGAACACTGAGTCCGCGGGGCCACGAGCGCTTCAATCGTATTTCTGATTATTTTAGCAAATTACAAAATAATATTATATTTTTAGATTTTTTAGTCTGCAACCATCTCCAATGGTGGAATAAATTTACATGAAGGTATCTAGTACTTTAAATATGTTATCTGTGGTAGTAATAATGTGGTATGATAGCAGTAGCTTTAATGGTCCATTTACTCTTTTTTTTTATATTTGGCTCGCCAACATGATGCCGCCGTTCGATGGAAAGTCACAGCGACATCTCTAGCGATTGGGGGCCACCGTGCCAGTCTGTAAGACTATAAAGCGGCCCTCAAGTTGACGGCCCTATGATGTGCAGAGGCACATGTGCAGAGGCACATGGGAGGGTTCTTCAAGCGGAGCGTGAAGAGTCACGCTCCGCTTGAAGAACCCAGGATTGTAAGAGAAGGGAAACACATGCTGGCAGGTCGTTCCAGGTTTTTATGGTTCGACAGAGAAACGATCTTTTAAATCGTTCAGTTCTAGCGAAGATTCTCTCCACTGTGTAAGAGTGGCACCTCTGTCCAGCATGCGTTGTTCGAGATCAATTTCTTAAGTACCTACCTACTAGTGGACGTCACGCGGTTTTACCCGCGTAACTCCCGTTCCCGTTAGAATATGGGAATAAAATATAGCCTGGGAATAGCGCAGCTCCCAACAGTAAAACATTTTTTCAAATCGGTTTTTTCTGTAGTTTCGAAGCCAATTCGATGCAAACAAATAAACAATCAAATCTTGTACTCTTTATAATATTAGTACCTACATAACTACATAACTACATAGAGACGACAATCAGAGATCTGAGACCACAGAAAAACTAAAAAGTCCGGTAGAATCTTTGTGTAAAAGAAATGATAGACCTTCCAAACTTTTTAAAACTTTAATCTACTACGGGAATAAAGTCTAAATTCATAGATTGCACGCAAACATTTTACTGTTGGCACGAGGGTGACATAAACTTTAGTGTGTTGTAAAACTTTTTAACTTTAAGTAGGTGCTTGGCTTCGAGTTGTGGGAATGTCCACAAATTATTTCTCGTTATAGGTAGTGCTAGTCAGGTTATAAAAACGCACAGTGTTTTATAATCGCTCAGTAGCGGTCACTCTCTTTTTATGGCCAATATCGATAGATATAAACATAGTACAGCATAATATGACACACCAAAAATTGAAAAAAAATTGGTTTTGAAATTATAAAGCTTTTCTTAAAAGGTCATTGAACTTTGAGAAAAACATTTTTACAGATTTTGCCCGAAATAATCAAAATTTACTGTGGTTAAAATTTCCAATGAATGGAAGAATATATTCGTAATGATGTGTAGAAATTACAAGCCTGCACCGTCCTGCCCTAGCATACGAAATAAAAATTAATTTTCAAATTTTAGAAAAATATATTTAAAAAAATTTCTAGTGAACGGTCGCATTTTTTTTCACTATCTAACTAATGTCCAGTTATGTAGCTTCCTACTCAAAAATTTTTAATTTTTTTCAATGCAGGACAGCTGAGATAAGACGTTTCTAAGTTTTTTATAATTTTCTATGGAAATAGGGTTGTCACAAAAAGTTTTGATGTCTGAAATTTATAATTTGTATTTAGAATGATGATACAATTAAGATATACCTATTTAAAATGAAATTAAATATTGGCTTGAAAGTTTTAGAATGGGTTAGTGATATTGTAGGTACCAATTAATATAAAAAGTGTACTTGTTTATTTTAGCGAGATTTTTAAAAATTTTTTTTTTCATAGAAATTCCTTGACGGTCGCATTTTTTAAAAATATTTTTTTGTTAATTGCGCTGATGAGTACTACCACAAAAAAAATTACGCGCTACAAGCACAGGACAGCTGCGATATTCAGTTTTTAAGATTTGAGTTAGTGTTGTATCTCAAGTCAATGGTATTGTTCAGTTGTGGTCTTTATACTTTTATGTGTTAGGAATCAAAAAGAAATCCAGATTTATTCATTGATATTACACCTATCTTCTTACGATATGGCAAACTGAACTAAACCATAGACATGAGTGACAACCCTTACCCCTCAAAACTTTAAAATTGAATTTCGCAGCTATCCTGGGCTTGTAGCGTCTAATTTTTTTTTGGTAGTAGTACTATCCACAATTAACAATAAAGGATTTTTAAAAAATGCGACCATCAAGAGATGCCCCTGGAAAAAAAATAATGAAATAATAAGAAAATAAAAATTCTCTCTAAAATAGACGACATTAGTTTTCCTTTTTTTACTTCAAATTCGTGTCTTAATAACTTAATCATAACAAAAAACACAAAAAGAAAAGGAGATGGATGCATTTTAATGGTTTCTATGGGCTCTTCCCTCGATTTCTTCAATTCCTTTTAAACTATGAGAGATAAACATTTTGGAGTTTTATTACAAGCTTAGTTTCGCATCTCCCTACAGGAGGCTGTACCTGGGGATCGTGCGAAGCATGGCTCTGTACGGGGCTCCCGTATGGGCAGAGACCCTGACGGCCAGCAATGAGGCTAGACTGCTGAGCCCGCAGAGAGTGATGGCCGTCAGGGTGATAAGAGGATACCGCACGATCTCCGGTGAGGCGGCATGTCTCCTAGCCGGGACCCCTCCATGGGACCTGGAAGCGAGAGCCCTTGCGTCACTGTTCAGATGGCGCAAGGAGGCGCTGGAGCGGGGCCAAAGGCCTGCGTCTCGAGAAATCGAGGCCCAGCGGACCCTGCTCCACCAGGAAACCGTGGAGACATGGAAGGTGCGACTTGAGCAACCAAAGGGGGGATTCGCCACAATCGCGGCCGTCAGACCGGTCATGGACGAGTGGCTGGAGAGAAGACACGGTGCTCTCTCCTACCGGTTGACACAGATGCTTGCCGGGCACGGTAGCTTCGGTAGGTATCTGTGGCGAAAACACCGGGAAACCACGGCCGAGTGTCAGCACTGCGAGGACCGCAGCGATGACACGGCGCTCCACACGCTGGTGGAGTGCACGGCGTGGGCACAACAGCGACAGGTCCTCGTAGTGGGTCTGGGCGTGGACACTCTCTCGCTTGAGGCCATGGTGCGAGCCATGCTCTCCGGCGGGAGTAAGTGGAACTGCGCCGCCTCTTTCTGCGAGCAGGTCATGCTCGCGAAGGAGGCGGCGGGCCGGGTGCGGGAGAGAACTCTCCCACCCGAGTTCCGCAGTCGGCGCCCTGGGCGCCGCCGACGTGTCTTCGCCGAGGACTATCGGCCTCCATGACCGGGGGTCTGAGGACGGTGAGAGGGCCGCTCACCGTCCTTACAGAAGCAGGCCCATGACGGCATCGTGACGTGAGCAATCACGAACGCACCCCCTTAGAAGCGGGGTCACACCCGAAATCCCCCATAGACGCGGGATTGCACCCGAACCACCCCCTGGGCGAGGCCGCATCGGCGGCCGTAGGTCTGTTGGGAGTCACGGGACATCCTTCCTGAGGGCTTACCCGGGGCTCTCAACCATAGGCTGTTGGGCGTTACGTGAGGTTTTTTAGTCGGTAAGAGTCCGGCATAGCATCCTACGAGGATTTTCCCTCACTTTAAAAAAAAAAAAAAAAAAAGCTTAGTTTCGCATTATACACCATTGCGGTTATACACCATTAAAATCGTTACTACTTGGTTTCTTTTGATAAACGTTTTATTTAATTAAAATTTAGGATTGTTTTTATTATTTCAGTAAAATGTAGTTTACTCTTCATATACGTAAACATATAATTAATACAAAAGAACAGGCTGTTTTGATTCATAATCATAACACATAAAAAATTTAAGGACCACAACTGAACTATACCATAGATTTGAGTGACAACGCTAACTCAAAACTTTAGAGCTGAATATCCCAGCTGTCCTGGGCTTGTAGCGTCTAACTTTTTTTGTGGTACTAGTAGGTACTATTCACAATTAACAATTCGGCATCTAAAAAAAATGCGACCGTCAAGGGATGCCCCTAGAAAAAAATAAATAAAATAATTACAAAAAAAAATATTCACGCTAAAATAGACAACATTCGTTAATTTTTTTTTTATAAATGATGCCTAGACTATAACTCAATCATGCAAAAATGAAACCACGAAAATAATATGAATAACAAAGGAGATGAAGGGTTTCTATGGTTTCTATGGACTTTTCTCGATTTCTTAAATTTTTCTAAAACTACGGGTGATAATAGATTAACTATCTGCTTAGTTTGGCTACTATCCATTATAAAACATAAAAAGAAGAGAGTGACCGCTACAGAGCGATTATAATACACTGTGAAACGCAGTGACGTAGCTGTAAGGTGGCAAGCTGGTAATATGACACGGAACCCGGACTCAGTGTGGAACCAAGGACTGAGAGGACGTGAATTTCGGAGTAGCACACATTTTGAGAACGTCATCATCATCATTCGTCACTGCAGCCGCTTGGCGTATATTGCTGGGCATAGGCCAAGGATTGCCACAACGTTCGGTCTTGTGCCGCCCGCATCCAGCAGGCTCCCGCTACTTATAGGTACCTATAGGTCATCTGTCCACCTTGTGGGAGCAGAGTGGGCGCCACTCTTAACACTTTTCAGCCCCATCGACCGACAGTTTTGCGTGCGATATGACCTGTTTACTGCCACTTAGGTCGGGAGGTCGGTGATCTGGGTCCTCTTTCGGAATTCCTCGTCGCGGATTCTCTCATGAAGGGACACTCCGAACTCTGAGCATAGTTCTCTATATTGCCCTCTGGGCGACAGCGACAGCTCCGGAGATATAGTTATGGTACTCCTCAAGATTTTCTTGTGAACTCTTTTTTACACGTGTAAGTACCTAAAGAAGCGCTCGTGGCCCCGCGGACTCGGGGTTCTGTAAACGATCACTGTAGTAAGCAACATTTACTATGGCCGGTCATGGATGGGTGACCACCACTTTGTGACATTTATTTGCAAGCGTTTCCGTGTTTCGGAAGGCACGTAATGCCGTTGGTCTCACTCAGTTGTGTGTCAGTAAAATGGTCAGCTGTTGAAATTATCAAGGCGCCCATAAAGGCCTCCAACTTGGCTGACCAAGCTGAAGGCCTATATCATATGACGTGGTAGGTACCTACCTGATCACGTTATTACGTCATTGACTTCCAAAGTTGTATTATTTATGACGCTTCATGACGTAAGCAAGGCTTCACATTATTCGCCAATGCGATACAAACTCGTAAACAAGGACTATTTACAGCACTTTCGACTTTATTTGAAACTCGATTAACACTCATATGATCATATCCTGTGCCGTTTTTGGATAAATCTAAAACATTTTGAGTAGCTTGGTCAAGGTTAGTGTATATCAGGATCGCGGGTGTACAGTGAACAGTACACCCGCGGTTCTGACATCAGGATGGCGGGTGTAACTAATATTTAAAATATCATTGTACGGACGTAGGTACACAGATTTTCAGGAGAGGTACGTACCTAATAGTACACAGAAGGTACCAAATAACTGCAATAAATTTAGACCAAATCTGAGAAGTACACCCGCGATCCTGATATACATCAAGGTTAGGTTAAGGGTAGGTAAGGGTATCTGCGCCCATAACCGAAGCAGCATGTATGATAATGAAGACACTTAGATATGAAAGTAGAAGAAGCGAAAGTTGTACCTATGCCAGGATCGAAGCAAGTGGAAAGTCATCTCTGCCTACCCCGTTGGGAGACAGGCATGCGGTTAGATTATGTATGTAGGTATATACGGAATTGCTAGACAGAATGCACACACATGTATGATATGAGCTAGGACAGGTCAAACCCACACGTCTTACGTTATACCATCGACTCCGTAAATTACGTTATAACTAACCACAACAATGTAAAGTAGCTTGAATTGAAATCGACAAGCGATCTTCAGATTCAGATATACCAACTTACAAAAGTGTTGATAAACTATGTTTTGTAAATTAATTTATAATGGTAGGTACACAACGTAGGTAGATACAACCCGAAACTTCTGAAAGAACGTTATAGGGCAGAATCCGCTCATCGGTTTAAGCGTTTAACATCGATAAATGCCACATTAGCGATAGGTCAAGAGGAGCATCTACCTATAATATTTATGGCAATATTAATCAGTCTTCTTTTGTACTGACAAACATTGTAATATCTTTACAACTCGCCTGTACAGCGCGCCATAAACTAAATAGACGATTTTTAAAATTAGAAAAAATGAGCCGGAGTAGAACCAGCGCAGGCCTACCTACATCATTTTTTACTGTAGAAAGTGTAGCAACATTGTACAGCCTCTAGCAAATCGCCGCCTTAGTTTGTTAAAGACGCCTAAATTAAATTTTAAAAAAGCTAAACCGCTACCTTATTGGTCCTTCGAACCGGATCACTGTATTTTCCTTTCAAATATTTCCCTACCAGTACCACGTAGCTCGTATAGCAATAACCCCTTATAATTAGATGCTATAAACCTTTCTGTTTACGAGTGAGAGCAGAACAGATCACACAGTCGTAAAGACTCGATTGTTTTGTTAATGGCTCCTGTAATTACCTTAGCTTTACCGTTCGTTTTTACTGGTTCCGCCCATTTAAGAGCTTACGAAACAATGAGATTAATGTGTAACGTATTAAATGAAAGGATCAAGGTTATATTAACGCTCTACCTAGAGCGAGTTAAATAATTACCCTCTATTCGCATAACCTAGCATTTGTTACCCGACTGCACGACGCAAAGGTACGTTATAGATAAACTGATGTAGGTCTTTGACTTAGGTTGAGACTCTACCAAAACGGAGATGTGGGAGCGGAGACGAGATGTTTTTTAAACAACCAATAAATTTCGTTATTCATACATCTCGTCTCCGCTCATCTCTAGTGGAGACCGCAAAGCGGAGATGTATTATATTTGTATGGCGCGATGAAAGCGGAGATGTGAGCAACCGTCAAGTGCCCTTCTCGCTCGCTAGAACCCGCAACGCTAGCCAGCTCACATCTCGGCAGTACGCATCTCCGCTTCGGCGGAGTCACCCGAGCTGAAAAACGTCTCTTTTCGTCTCCGCTTCAGACATCTCTGCACATCTCCGTTTTGGTGGAGTCTCAGCATTATTATTTTTTTTTTATTAAGCGCTTATGGCCCTGCTGAGTTTTCTGTAAACTAATTGCGTTAAGCTTCTTGCGCTATGGCCTATGGCTGGTCTTTAGATGGGTGACCACTTAGTGTAAGCCGTTGGTTCCGGTTGACAGTGCAATAAGAAAACAAATTCATAATTACAATTATTTAATATCCAATAGTTATATTAAATTCCACAATATATCTATATCTTATACTAGACATAAGTTCTAAGGGATTTAAAAATTAAATATATTTTGTTTGTAACATTAACCTAATATCATTTTATGTGCATTTTATACATATACGGTAGTTACATGTGTTAACAATTGATATTTCTATTCTATAGATAAATTCTTTCGACACTCAAATGTTTTTTCACTCATTTGCAAAAAAGATACCGTTTTAAAAATATTAAAACGTGCAGTGAAAAGTGACGTTTTGCATTGATATTGTTTTAAATGGTGTGTAACTGTTATTACAAAACAAATTTTGAGTTTTACAAAAAACATACATTGTTGAAATCATTTTGGCTACTAATCCCGAGAAGCTTCTACTGATTTTAGCGTTAGCTCATGTATCTACTTCTTGCACAAAAAAATTGTGTTTAATAAACCATGGTAGCATATGGTACCATCTCTCAGAAGCCTCCGAAAATATTAATAGGTTAGTGACAATCTTATTTCTTATTGAAGCATAGAAGCTTTCAATGCTCTGCCCGCACACGTGTTTCCCTCCTCTTACAATCCCGGGCTCTTCAAGCGGAGCGTGAAGAGGCACAACATTTGACTGCCAACTAAAGAGTTGTGCTCTTTAATGTGTAATATGGTACAGAACGCCATGTCATGTATGTACTTTTTTTTCAAACCTACCCTCGGTCACGCACACTCGCGCACACACCAGTATCGAAATTCATACTTGTTAAATTCGGAACTTCACGCAAAATACTTTTTACTTGCATTTACCGACGCACCGCGACCAAATCGTCCAAACGTGTCCGAAACGTCGGTGAATGTAAGTAAAAAGTATTTCGCGTGAAGTCCCGAATTTTATGAGATGGTTTATAAATAACAGTATCGAAATTACTATGAAAATCATTTAATTTCGTGTCCGTGAAATACAGTGAGCGGTGTCTGTGTGCGAAGCTCGAGCGCACTTTGTATGTAGATTTCCTTCTGTGCATTATTATTTTGTGTAGAGAACCACTGTCAATAGTATTGTAGTGTTTAAGAGTGACCTTCAAAATAGCTAGATGCCACCATGGCTTACCATCAGGCAGATGTTGTCAATTTTGCAAGCTAAAAGTACCTGATCAGCATTACTGCGACTGTTTGAGTTAACAGAGGGCCTAAAAAGGCAACATTTTGCGTTTCATAGTATGAAACATAAAATTATTTTTTTAATACAGTTGCTCAAAAAGTGGCGTATTACAGGGACGTATAGCGTTCGGGATGTGGGCTATTACACACTCGTGCTTTTTTCTTTCCCATTCCCGCACTCGTGCGTTTTCTTTCCCAATTGTCAAAATAATGTCTATTCATGCAAATATTTCTAAAAAAAGATACTAACTTGTTTCAATATCAGATTAAAATTTTAATTAAAATTTAAGCATAAATTAGTATAACTATCGGCCAAATTAAATTTATAAAAATAAAAAAAGTTGGCTGTATGAAGTGCATTGCCATAGTCTCTGCTTAAGAAGGTATATATTCTTTTACGGTTGGCGCCATTTTGGATATTCAGGTTTGTTGTGTTTTTATTATTTTATAAAATTGCTTAATTTTTTCGCAACTGTATTAAAAATAGTTGTTCAATACAACGTGTGGGACTGTTATTTAAACTCGTTCCGACTGTCTACCCTCGCCTTCGGCTCGGGCCAACACCTGTCGTAACTCGTTGTAATAACAGTAATCCCACACTTGTATCGAAAACTACTATTATGTTCTGTATTTCAAATTAATTTGAATTGTATGTTTCATTTAATGAAACACACAATGTTGTCTTTTTATGCCCGCTGGTATGTACTGAATACGTTCTAGGAATAGAATTTACTCATGATTATTATATGTACTAATTACTTATTTTTACCATAAGTATAAAAATAAAAATATTCTACTAAACACTGATATCAATCATACTATAAATTACAATTCACATAGTTTTTTTATTTAAGAATTAATTAGAAATTAGAGTTGTATTTGAATGACTTTGAAGATGAAAATGTACAATAATGTTTCTTTACAGTGACAAAAATAATAAGAATACTTCAGCAGTTTCAACTACTGTGGTATTATATACCCAAACATTTAAATTACAATACTTTTAAAAAAAAAATACATACTTATTACATTTCTTAAGCTTTAGCGTAGAATAAGGTACAGAAAATAATAAGGTACAGAACGCAATCTCATGTATGTACTTTTTTCACACCTACCCTCTGCTACACACACTCGAGCACAAAACAGTATCGAAAACTACCATGAAAATCTTTAACCTCGTGTCTGTGAGCGGTGTCTATAGTGTTGGACTACGCACACTACAGAAACTGCACTTTGTATGTAGTTTTCCTTCTGTACATTATTATTTTGTGCCATCCGTGACATAAAGTCTGTGAAGAATCTGCAATGGCTTATACGCACCAAGCGCCAAGGGGCATCTTTGGGCGCGCGCCGAAAACTCGATAGCACAAGTCTGTGCTGAACTTTATGCATATAAGTCGCTTTGTTAGGGTGTTATTAGACCGATCGATAGATCGTCGATCGACAGCATCGATCAACGTCGATCAATGTCGATCGACTGGTGTAGTAGCTTTAATTGATCGACGGATACTGTTCGACTAACCAATCGATCGATTACCGGTTGATGACATCTGTCAGTCGACGTTGACGACATGACGGCGTCGACTAAATCATTCTGCCATCGATCGATCGATTGGTATGTAGAAAGTATCGATCGACGTCGACTAAATCATTCTGCCATCGATCGACGATCGATTGATTGGTGTGATAGAAATTATCGATCGACGGCGACTAAACCATTCTGCCATCAATCGATGCCGTCGATCGACGATCGATCGATTGGTCTAATAACACCCTTATCAACATGGGTAAATTGTAGGATTATAAATCATAGTATTTGACCACACTCAAAAATAGTGGATGCAGCTTAAATAATGGATACCGAAAGATTAGTTAGGTATGCGGAGTTTTACAACAAAAATAAATTAGGTAAATACAGTGATTAATAATGTTACCTACAAGTTTCTATCTACAACTAAGCTCGTTACAACTATTATAATCCTTTTTTATTTCGCTACTTTAAATTGCTATTCCCTTTTTGATTCAACAAAAACAGAAAAGCAATAATGACAATCTCAACCTGATATTTACGTAGAAAATTTGCTAAAATTAACCATACCTATCATAAATAATTATAGTATTGATAAGTGCCTATGTTACCTAAGAAGTAATTAAATAAATGCCATATAAAACACAAAGATTTAAATCGGTAAATATGACCTTAACATACATTGTTCGCGCAAAAAGCAAAAATAAAAAACCGGCCAAGTGCGAGTCGGACTCGAGCATAGAGAGTTCCGTTCCAACAAATTGCAAAAAAACAACGTTTGTTGTATGGGAGCGCCGCCCTTAACCCCCTCTTTTTTCGATTTTTGTATTGAAAATTTCGCGTGTGAAGATAAAAGAAAAAAGTATTATTGGCGTTGGAATTATCTACCGATTTAAATCTTTGATTACATAAAAAATTAACTTGCTATAAAAATAAAAACGACATTTACATCGAGAGTTAAAAAAGAAATACTTATAATTACTAAGAAATCCCAGTTACAATGCCTTTCTGATGTTCAAATATATGATGCATATTGTCACATGCAAAACACCTAATCCAGTATGATAGTACGAAAATGTACAGCTATCATTGTTTTTCTAAGAAGGAAATTACTATAAAAGTCACCGCAAAATGATTGTGTTAATGTCATTTTACGTTCAAAATTGTTTTCCCTGTTATTCAATAACAGCTAAAAACATTGAATAATACTTTGACTGTATCAAACATTTTTGACATTTATAGATTTCTAGTTTTTAATAATAAACTGAATATAGGTCATGTGACCTAGTATTTTGAGTTTCTTTCAAAATACCCAGGTTACTTCTTTTAGGTACTCGCCAGAAATAATTTTGGAAAGCAAATAGTATGCTAACTAAATCGTAATTTTTTTGTGAAAAAATTATCGGTCTTGTGCAGGACACAAACTCGTGTCTTTTGAAAAACGGGCCATAGAACTTATCCAGTGGACCATCAAGACACTACCACAAATTAGAGGTAGTACAGATGGCAATCTCATGTATGTACTTCTTTTTTCATACCTACCCTCTGTTGCGCACACTCGCGCACAAATCAGTATCGAAAACTACTATGAAAATCTCTTGACCTCGTGTCTGTGAACTCTGTGAGCGGTGTCTATGTGTGCACAGCCTCAGCAAATTAAGTATTTATGTTTCCATCTGTACTATCTCTAATTTGTGACACTACTCTCAACCGTTGATTTTTTTTCGCATCATACGTCAAAATGGTATGTGGGGCGACGTAGGCACCATCTACCCGCAATATAGTTAGTTTCCAGAAATTATTTTTGAATAACAGCTGTATTAAGCTGAAGAGGTAAGTAATTCATAGATATGTCAGACACAGTATACATATCAATCTTTACAGAAACATTAGTTTCGTTTAAAATTGCATTTTTCAGCCTACCGCCCACTTGATGAAAAGCAGTCACTGTACACTAAGAACATTTGCAACACCATGGGTGCTATACGCACGCTGCCGACCCTGCCAGAACCTTCTAAGACCCCTTCTGAAGAACCCCATACTGTCGGCGTTTGGAAAAGCCGAGAAAGGGAGATCATTTAACAATCTAAGCGTGCGCGGAAGCAAGAGACCTTACTGTACTATATGCTTTTTGATTCACAAGCCACAGAATTGCGACAGGTCCGCGATGGATAGAAACCTATAGCTGGAAATAGCAACTAACGAAAAACTACAATAATATCTGAAGTACTCAACCTGAAGAGGTTATGTCCTTAACATAAAAAGGTACAGGATATGTTTATCATTAGATTACGAGCAATTGTCTTTAGATTACAGAGAGTTTAATTACGGACCAATTCTTCAAAAGACGATTCGATCTATCAGATTATCTGTAGAAGCAGAGTTTGCGAGAAAAGATTCAGTTAAATATGGAAATTACCGATACACCTGCAAAGAATCAAACCAATTTATGTAAAGAAAATTAAGGCACTAGAGCCATTAAACATATAATTTGATAGAATCTTAAGGAATCTGTAGACAGAGAAGAGATGGCCACCCTAAGGCGCTTAGCAGACGACGGAGCAGGCCGGTCTTTTTGACCGCGACATAAGAAGACCGCGTCTGCACGTCGATGCCCGCGACTTCCCTCACCGCGAAAATGTGTCCAGCGGGCACCAGCTGCGCGGTCTTTTTGCCTTTCATGAGCGTTTAGCGCTGTCGTTCGCGGTGAATTTGCCCGGCTCGGCCCGCCCCGTCGTTTGCAAAGTGCCTAAACCTACATTTTGGTCGCAAATCCTAGACTGTGTGTATTCCACTTTTTAACACGCTATGGACCCGGAACCCGGCATGCTACGGCCAAACCACGGAGTGCTAAGAATTCAGAACACTCACTCGTAGTAAATGGTACGTGTTTCAATTTAAAACTGTACCTATTGAAAACGGGTGACTGGAATGAATGATTGAACAAATTTGATTCATGCATGGTTTTTCATTCATTCTTTAATATAATTTTATAATGCCAGGATAAAACTGCTCTAATTGAGCATTTTTGAAACACACCGAATTATATTAATGACACGTTTTTAATACCTATATTTTTAACCACAAATAATTCTATAGAATAAAATGTCATCGCCATGGATGTGCGTTTTGCAAACCGATACACCATGTTTTTTTTTCAACAATCTCAAATTGGGCAAGATACCTCAAAGTAAATGGGCCCAAAATGGACCATATATCTGTTAATCCACATCAAACCTACGCCTGCGTATTAAATACTTACATTTATACACTATCTACAACATGTTTTTAATCCACAGAGCCTTAAAACATGTACTAAACACTTTCCAAGCAATTGGAAGAACAATTTGGCAAAAGGAGTACCGTCATGTCAAACGAAATTATAAATTATAATCAGTCAAGTACATTTTGGTCACTTAGATAATTATAATGTATGTACTTAATGACAATAAAATGAAGAAAAGTTGGAATGACAATAATGTTAAAATGTTTTCAACTGCATCATGTTATACTACATATTTTGAGGAAAGACTATCACTAGAATCGTGATAATGTCAAAGACAATATAATAGTGTTATAATGTTCAACATTACTTATTTTATTATCAAAAGAATGTTAAATGAAGTACACCAATATTCGAAAATATAACTAGATATTTTAGAAAGATAAGTGTTAAATTTATGTTCAGAAAAATATTATTATAAAAGAGATGAATAAGAAAAGGATATTGTAGATTTAAATGACTACTATACATTAACAGACATAGAATTAAAATTCAAACAATTGAATACATAATTATGTATCAAATATTTCAATAATGATAATAAATCATTTATAAATATTATAATATGAGTGACATTATAATTGAAATTCAAATTAAACATCACTGATATCACCTTGACGACCGGTGTGATTGTTTTCTTATCATCAGTCTAACATCTTAACATTATTTCCCAACAACGGTTTCTAAATCCGTAAAATCAACTAATATGTATAAAAATTACATTTAAGTAGATATCTTCTACAACAATGTACACACATTCATCATACATTGCTACATTTACGAATCAATGGAAATTTTAGAAGAAGACAGTCTGTATTGAAAAATTTTCACACAATGTTTTGATTACAACTAGGAATTTGGTGCTAAAGTCGCCTCGCTGTAACAAGGTGCGTATGACAGTTGGCAGTATGACGTTGATATCTATCAGTACCACATTACTAGGGATGTGTCGATATGCAATTCATGTTTAGAATCCTACGATAAACTAGATAAATCACGTTCTGTTTATTATTGTTATGAAAATTTTTGCTATATTAATTTTTGAATTAACTATACAGCTTAAAAAACCGGCCAAGTGAGCAGAGGTCTCCGTACCGAAAAACGACAAAAAATACGTTTGTTGTATGGGAGCCCCCTTAAATATTATATTTTTATTGTTTTTAGTATTTGTTATTATAGCGGTAACAAAAACACAATAATCTGTGAAAATTTCATCTCTCTAGCTATCACCGTTCATAAGGTACATCCTATCAAAAGACCGGGTAACTTCGCAAGAAAAAAATAAGGTAACCGAGAAGAGGAAAAATATTAATAATAATAACTCAATAATATACTTTTTACAATAAAAGTTGGAACTACGGAGAATATACGTTTTGATTTATTAAAATATCGACTATCCATCGTAGATGTATATAATCCCATCACTAAAGACATCTTTGGTGTTACGTTATACTCAACAATTTGTTAATTTTTTCTTTCAAATTATTTTTTTTTGTAGACTAGAATATTCTGGTTGAGTTTAATTTTATATACAACAGTGATTAACGATTTAATATATTATGAATGGGATGTAGCTGAAATACTAAGTTTATAATTGTAATTCACGGCAACTTTCAAGAGTGAAACGAAACGCGATTGACAACTGTCATACGCACCATGCTACACCGAGGTGACTATAATTTACAATATTTTTTTCGAATAATTTCATAACGAAAATATTATTTGATGTGGAATTTATAAATATTGAATTGCATTAATGCTATATTGTTTTATTTTACATCAATAACTACATTGTAGTTGCTCATAATAATAATCATAATTAATATATTTATTTATATCGGCCTATTGTTACTTTTAATATTTGACTATGTATGACATCAATATACCTTTGCAGATAACATTAAAAATGAACCTTATTACTACGTACCTACGCACCAAATTCCTACAATAACCAAAACCTATTATGTTACATGAAAAACTCCCTGTTTTCGTGTGGTGGTCATGTGTGCCTCATCTGTGAGTTGGAGTTTCCAGTAGGGCTCTGGCAATTTGGTACGTCTATCACTGTGATCTCTATAACCCGGAGTCCTCGAAGGATTGGATCCGTTATGTGAATTCCTCTGGGATTGTAAACACGTTCATTCTGTGTCGCTATGAACTTTGATACTTTTCTCAGGTGCTGTGGATAGGAAATAAGATATTGGTTAGGTAGTGTGGTGAATAGTGTTTAGTTAGAGTGACAGTTTTTTTTGTGACACTACACCTGCAGCTAAGAGGCGCTGGTAGCCCCGCGGACTCAGTGTTTTGTAAATGATCACTGCAGTAAGTAAAAGTGAAAAAAAAAAGTCAAAGCAGTTGTTAAGCCAAGTTGAATGCCTCTCTAGGAGGCTTGAAAAATTTCAACAATCCTGTCCATCTCAACACGGCAATATGGCTCACCACCTACTACGTGGGACAAATTCTAATAAGATGAAATGTGGGTAAGTATATAATAATATGCCTCTGCCTACTCCTTCGGAGATAAAGGCGTGACCTTATTGATGCATGTACCACACCTGCAGCTGACCTTATATTGTCTTTATGACAGAGTGATAAGAAGCTTGAGAATCTGATGTCAATTACTACGAAAGAAGCCGATTGAAAAGAACTAAAATGACTATGGGCTGCTGAATGTTAACATTTTCAGGGTTTTGAAGTGTAAAATACGGGACCCTATTACTGAGACTTCGCGTTGCGTCTGTCTGTCTGTCCGTCACGAGGCTGTATCTCAGGAACGGTGATAGCTAGAGAGCTGAAATTTTCACAGATTGTGCATTTTTGTTGCCGCTATAACAACAAATACTAAAAACAGAAAAACAAAAATTTTTAAGGGGGCTCCCATACAACCCGATGTTTTTTTTGGTACGAAACCCTGCTTGTGGGGCCGAACTAAAATGGCGGACCATTCGAACGCGTGGCCTGTGGTCTACTTCATCCATCTTAATTTCAACACAATTTTGGTACCACTATTAGCACATGTTTCACATAGTATGTAACCAGCAGTGATGGGCGTAATTAATTACAAAAGTAATTCAATTAATAATTGAATTACAATGTAATTAAGTTACAATGTAATCTAATTACTCAGTAATTAATTACTTTGTAATTTAAATACTTTAGATGTTACGGTTAATTAGTTACTAAGTAACTAGTTGCAAAGTAATTAGATTACTTTATAACTAGTTACTTTGTAATTAATTACTTTGTAATTTTCATACATTCAAGCAAATCAATACCACAGCCGGCAATCCAATATGGCCGCCGCGCCGCCGTTGTAAAAGTTCATGTTGGGTATCGTATATGGGGTATTTTGGTATGCTGAGTACGAATTTCGGGTTAATTTAGCAATCCAATATGGCCGCCGCGCCATCGTTGTAAAAGTTCATGTTGGGTATCGTATAAGGGGTATTTTGGTATGCTGAGTACGAATTTCGGGTTAATTTTGCAATCCAATATGGTCACCGCGCCGCCGTTATAAAATTTCAAGTTGGGTATCGTATATGGGGTATTTTGGTACGCTGAGTACGAATTTCGCGTTAATTTAGCAATCCCATATGGCCGCCGCGCCACTGTTGTAAAAGTTCATGTTGGGTATCGTATAAGGGGTATTTTGGTATGCTGAGTACGAATTTCGGGTTAATTTAGCAATCCAATATGGCCGCCGCGCCGCCGTTGTAAAAGTTCATGTTGGGTATCGTATAAGGGGTATTTTGGTATGCTGAGTACGAATTTCGGGTTAATTTAGCAATCCAATATGGCCGCCGCGCCATCGTTGTAAAAGTTCATGTTGGGTATCGTATAAGGGGTATTTTGGTATGCTGAGTACGAATTTCGGGTTAATTTTGCAATCCAAAATGGTCACCGCGCCGCCGTTACAAAATTTCATGTTGGATATCGTATAAGGGGTATTTTGGTATGCTGAGTACGAATTTCGGGTTAATTTAGCAATCCAATATGGCCGCCGCGCCACCGTTGTAAAAGTTCATGTTGGGTATCGTATAAGGGGTATTTTGGTATGCTGAGTACGAATTTCGGGTTAATTTAGCAATCCAATATGGCCGCCGCGCCATCGTTGTAAAAGTTCATGTTGGGTATCGTATAAGGGGTATTTTGGTATGCTGAGTACGAATTTCGGGTTAATTTTGCAATCCAATATGGTCACCGCGCCTCCGTTACAAAATTTCATGTTGGATATCGTATAAGGGGTATTTTGGTATGCTGAGTACGAATTTCGGGTTAATTTAGCAATCCAATATGGCCGCCGCGCCTCCGTTGTAAAAGTTCATGTTGGGTATCGTATAAGGGGTATTTTGGTATGCTGAGTACGAATTTCGGGTTAATTTAGCAATCCAATATGGCCGCCGCGCCATCGTTGTAAAAGTTCATGTTGGGTATCGTATAAGGGGTATTTTGGTATGCTGAGTACGAATTTCGGGTTAATTTAGCAATCCAATATGGCCGCCGCGCCATCGTTGTAAAAGTTCATGTTGGGTATCGTATAAAGGGTAATTTGGTATGCTGAGTACGAATTTCGGGTTAATTTTGCAATCCAATATGGTCACCGCGCCGCCGTTATAAAATTTCATGTTGGGTATCGTATAAGGGGTATTTTGGTATGCTGAGTACGAATTTCGGGTTAATTTAGCAATCCAATATGGCCGCCGCGCCATCGTTGTAAAAGTTCATGTTGGGTATCGTATAAGGGGTATTTTGGTACGCTGAGTACGAATTTCGCGTTAATTTGCAATCCAATATGGCCGCCGCGCCACTGTTGTAAAAGTTCATGTTGGGTATCATTAAACGATACCCATCATGAAATTTTGTGACTACGGCGCGGCGGCCATATTGGATTGCAAAATTGTCATGTGATTCGCACTCAGCATACCAAAAAACCCCTTAAACGATACCATCATGAAATTCTATGATTACAGCACGGCGGCCATATTGGATTGCAAAATTATCATGTGATTCGTACTCAGCACATCGAAAAACCCCCTAAACGATACCCATCATGAAATTTTGTGACTACGGCTCGGCGGCCATATTGGATTGCAAAATTATCATGTGATTCGTACTCAGCACATCAAAAAACCCCATAAACGATACCCATCTTGAAATTTTGTGACTACGGCGCGGCGGCCATATTGGATTGCAAAATTATCATGTGATTCGTACTCAGCATACCAAAAAACCCCTTAAACGATACCCATCATGAAATTCTATAATTACGGCGCGGCGGCCATATTGGATTGCAAAATTATCATGTGATTCGTACTCAGCACATCGAAAAACCCCTTAAACGATACCCATCATGAAATTTTGTGACTACGGCGCGGCGGCCATATTGGATTGCAAAATTATCATGTGATTCGTACTCAGCATACCAAAAAACCCCTTAAACGATACCCATCATGAAATTTTGTGACTACGGCGCGGCGGCCATATTGGATTGCAAAATTATCATGTGATTCGCACTCAGCATACCAAAAAACCCCTTAAACGATACCCATCATGAAATTTTGTGACTACGGCGCGGCGGCCATATTGGATTGCAAAATTATCATGTGATTCGTACTCAGCATACCAAAAAACCCCTTAAACGATACCCATCATGAAATTTTGTGACTACGGCGCGGCGGCCATATTGGATTGCAAAATTATCATGTGATTCGCACTCAGCATACCAAAAAACCCCTTAAACGATACCCATCATGAAATTTTGTGACTACGGCGCGGCGGCCATATTGGATTGCAAAATTATCATGTGATTCGCACTCAGCATACCAAAAAACCCCTTAAACGATACCCATCATGAAATTTTGTGATTAGCGTATGGGAATTCCAGTGAAATTTCTTCGTCACTCAGGAATTGAGCTGATGGTCTTCAAATTTTATAGCTGAGTACCAACCTGGACACATTGACCTACATCAAAAAACCGCATCAATATCGATTCACCCCTTGGTTGGGCCGCGACGAATCCACAGCACAGGACAGAGTTGGTAATTATGAGTGTTGGTTAATTGAATTAATGAGTAACTAGTTGCAATGTAATTAGATTAACGTGTAATTCCATTACTCATTAATTAGTTACTGCTAGTACTCATTGTAATTAATTACTCAAGTAATCTGTTACAGAGTAATTGAATTAAGCATTACAAAGTAATTATAATTTGTAACGGTTAATCTAATTACATTTTGCCCATCACTGGTAACCAGTGGGGATATCTGCACATACTATGATATTTGTAAAAGGCGTCAAGGTTTTCTATTGATAACCTAATGCATACATAATCTAGCTGTCAGATAAGTATTGATTACAAATATCCCCCACTGAATATGAAGCTGGGTGTCAGAAATGAGGTTACCTTTTCATAATGTGTCTCAGTGCAAATATAAATGAAGTATGCTGTCAGACAGGCGAGGCAACCTTCGCAGTATGTGCTGCAGTCGGCCGTCTCAGCCATCTCAAAGTGTTCGTTCAACCGATCCATTGTGAACTCGAACAACTGTCGGTCTATCTGTAATGTAAATATTTATAGCTTTCAGTAATATTATGATAGGAATTAAATTCATATTAGGCATAGGAAAAACAGGTAGGTATAACTCAGGCAGCACATGTTGTTTCTCGCTTGTTACAATGCCAGGTTCTTCAAGCAGATTATGAAAAGGAGACATCATGGAGCTGTGAACTTGATATCCATAATCTACATAAAATAAATTGGCTATTCCTAGTTATAGGCTTCTTAAAATAAGCAATTCTTTTGCAGGCAATTGTATTTGAATGTACAATACATACATTGGCGACAGCCATAATAGGTTTGTCGGTGAATTGATTTTAAAAAACTTTTATAATTTTAATTGCGTCAAAAAGCTTATTGTATACTGTATTTCAATAGCTTTGCGCAAAAATGTAAACAAACACATTTGATCCTATATATCCATAGTTACTTGCAATTGAGTATTCACCCTAATTATATTCCAGTATCCATCCTGGAGTCATACAGTGTTCTTACAATCATTTCAACACCAAATAACTTCTTTATGACAGTTTATTTTCATTTAAAAAACCTACTCAGGATAGTAAAAAATTCAATTATTTGTCATACTATTTGTCCATTGAAATGTTACAATTTAAGGACCGAATATTGCATTTCTTAGAGGACGCAATTTTATTTTTGGGACATGTGTGGGGGTTCAATAGAAGCTTAACCTCAAGTTTGTGGGGTCGCCACCCTTGTCCCCCGGCCGCAATCTTAAAAAGGGGTGAAAACACTTTTTTCCCAATATCTCGGAAACTATGAGTCTTTCAAAAAAATTGTGAAATCATAATTTGTAGTAGAGATGCGCCGAGTGACACTTTTGCCGAGTAACGAGTACCGAGTTTTACTCGGTTCATTTTTTTTCCAACCGAGTACTCGGCTGAGTAACTCGGTTCAATCAAATTCCCGTTTGTGCCTAAAAACAAGTACAAACAGGTTCATGCGGCACGAGCGGCCAACTCGCGTTGATACACCCCTCATCCCGCCTGCGCCTTTCATCTATCAGTCGCTTGCTAGTTTACAAACAAATATGTAATTAGTTATAAATACTTTTTGATTAACCCTGTTGTATTAATTATCAACAAATCAAATAACACAGCTTCTAGCAGCCCACTGCTGGACGTAGGCCTCTCCCAGTTCACGCCACAGTACACAGTCCTGTGCCTTTCGCATCCAGTCCCGACCTGCGACCTTCACCAGGTCGTCGATCCATCTGGCGGGTGGACGTCCTACCCTACGCTTATAGATGTGGCAAGCCCATTGCCACTTTAATGTGCTTATTCTGCGAGCTATGTCGACCACTCCGGTTCTCCGCCGAATAACTTCATTTCGGAGTTTATCCCTCAGAGATACTCCAAGCATGGCTCGTTCCATAGCTCACTGTGCAATTTTGAGGGCATGGACTAGCCCTACCGTAAGTGTTCACGTCTCGGCGCCGTATGTTATAATAACTGGTAGTACGCACTGATTGTAGACTTTCGTCTTTAGGCACGGCGGCATAGGCAAATTGAAAACGCGACGTAGCTTGTTGAAGGCTGCCCAGCCCAAACGGATCCTCCTAGCGATTTCCTTGTCCAGGTGCAATGTTTTAATTATATCCACTTAAATATATTGCTTTACTTAAACCGAGTATACTCGGCATTAAAACCGAGTTATTCGGCCGAGTACGAGTATCAAAAAACCCGCCGAGTGCGCCGAGTACCGAGTATGAACCGAGTACTCGGCCCATCTCTAATTTGTAGCAAATTGTTTTGCCTACAAATATGTTAACAAATTGTTGCCCTAAATTAAAAATTAGAGAAGTTATAAACAAAAAATTGAAAATAAAATTATAAAAATTTTCTTTTTTGCTCTGTGGCGTTTTTTTTTATTTCTCCTAAAAGATCATCTACAAGATTAGTCTGAGGTATTTTTTTTGTAAAATGTATTAAAAAAGTTATAGAGCAAAAAAGAAAATTTTTATAAAAAATTTCAAAAAATTTTGTAATTTTTTTTGTTAAGTTATATACACATTTGTAGGCAAAACAATATGCTACAAATTATGCCTCAACAATTTTTTTGTAAGACTCATAGTTTCCGAAATATTGCGAAAAAAGTGTTTTTTCCCTCCACTTTTCAAGATGGCGGCCGGGGGACAAGGGTGGCGACCCCACAAACTTGAGGTTAAGCTGCTATTGACCCCCCACACATGTCCCGAAAATAAAATTGCGTCCTCTAATAAATGCAAAGCTCATGTAACATTTCAATGGACTATATATTTTTCTACTCATCTGTCTTAGACAACGATTGTCAAAACATGACATGTTTACATTATTGCCAGATCGGGCAGGATTGGACTATAGCATTAAAGGTATTCTAGACGACAAGGCTACTCGGCAGTTATACGAGTTGCTCCTTTCTACTATCTACTATTTCCGAACCATCAGTAGAGTCAGAGGACACTTTTGAGAAATATTTTTTTTAATTGCAAAGAGAATAAATTTGATTTTACTTGAGGGCCACTGTCGTCAGAATGTTAGCATAGGTTCCTTTCTGGTTCAGGTGTATGTCCGTTCTTGCACCTTTGACAGGAGATGAGGAGGGCATCTTGGCTGGGTTATTTTTTTTTTTCAAATAAATAAATATTCACAGACATCTCACACAACGCTATCTGATCCCAAAGTAAGCTAGGAATAACCTGCTTGTGTTATGGGTATCAGACCACGGATATTAGTACTTATATACTTTTAAATACATACATATTATACATAGAAACACCCAGACTCTTTTTTATCTGTAGTGTTGGTGCCATTCTCGGGGTTGATATTTGAGCGTGGTCTATTACTATATTTCCTAGCATATATTTCCCTATATATTTCACAACCTTTGTAATTTGCAGGGTGGGCCCCCAGGCAAAGAGCTAAAAAGAAATACTGTTCGACAGCCTTCTTGGACATACAGCAGGCTTTCGATAGGGTGTGGCACGAAGGCCTATTGTATAAAATAAAATCATTACTACCACATACATATTATGGACTACTAAAATCATACCTATCCAACAGAACATTTCAGGTGAGGGAGAGTGATTGTACCTCAAAGCTGCACAGGATTGCGGCGGGAGTACCCCAGGGATCGGTCCTTGGCCCAGTCTCACCCTGTTTACATCCGACCTACCACAACGTCAGAACGTCACGGTTGCCACTTTTGCCGATGATACGGCGCTACTTGCATCGAGCCCATGTCCATCTCAAGCCTTTGAGCTTCTACAAAGTGGACTGGATAAACTGGAGCAGTGGTTATCCAAATGGCGAATCACAGAAAGTGTATCAAAATCTCTGCACATGACTTTCACCCTCTGCAAAGAAAACTGTGCTCCCGTTACCCTAAATGGTTCTCAACTTCACCACCAAAACTGTGTTAGATACTTGGGAATGCACTTGGACCGCAGACTCACTTGGAAAATGCATATACAGGCAAAGAGGGATGAGATTAACTTGAGGTTTAGGGGTCTGTATTGGCTTCTCGCCAGGAATTCAAAACTGTCCATAGATAATAAGTTACTCATCTACAATACTATACTGAAGCCTATCTGGACATATGGCATAGAACTGTGGGGTTGGGCCTGCAACTCCAATGTTATGATGGTACAGAGAATACAAAACTATATCCTGAAACACATCTCGAATGCGCCATGGTTAATAAAAGTTAATGAGATTCATGAAATGCTAAACCTGCCAATGGTAAAGGAAGTAATTGACTACCACACTGAAAAGTACATGTCTCGACTACAAAGGCATCCAAACCCGCTTGCGGAGCAGCTGACCATTCCGGAATCAATTCGCCGTCTAAAGAAGCGGCGTGACATCTTCGACCACTAATAGTCAACCTGATGGTGACTATACAACTGAAAGGGTTGGCTCCACTGGGAGCGGCACCCTAAAAGCCATCCGACTTTAACACAGGTTTAACAAGGGTGTAAGGGGCCCCACCACCACCAAATTTTCGGGGGCCCAAGCGACCTCACCTACACGTGGTGCACCTGTTAACCAACGAACGAGGCTCCGCGAATTTAGGTACCCACATGGTGGCCTAGGCCTCCATGTGGGTGCCAGGTGGTACAAAGTGTTGGTCCGGGAGGGTACCACCGTGCAGCTGTGAAAAGCCCCCCAAGTAACCCAGCCCCGGTTGGGTTGCGTTCGGGGTTCAGCAGCTGCACAGCCGGGCCCGGGGCGATGTTTGATGCAGCAGGGGGGGACCAGTAGGCGCTAAGCGGATTCTAGTGTGGCTGACGGGGGTCGACCCGCCGGCCAGGGAGACCCGTAGAAACGGTTTTACCGCTGGCCGCCCGCGGCATAGTATGGGGGCCCAACTGGGACTAACCACCCTGGGAGGCTGCCCCACCAGGCCGCGCATAATCCCGATGTGGTTCGTCGTGCCGGATGGTGACCGGACTGGGACCCCGGCGACCACACTCGGGGGGGTACGGGGGCCCTTCCGTCCGGCGGGTCGGCTTCCGTCTCACCACACAGTCATAGATGAAGCTAGCCCCTACGCCTTGTCACTCACTGCTGCAGCAAATGTCACTCCGTCTTCACGTCTCCCTTTCCCAGCAATCATGGCAGTGCAGAAAAGAAAATCAAGTACCACAGCGGCCGCTACTACTCCCAGTAACGTACTGTTTGAGGTGGCGTTCGCTAACATCCGCGGACTCCATGCCAACCTCAACGTCGTCCATCACCATCTAGAGACGGCACGGCCAGCTGTGATGTTCCTAACGGAGACGCAAATACTCCGCCCTGCCGATCAGTCGTACCTTAGTTACCCCGGCTATATCATCGAGGAACTATTTCGAGAAAAAGCCGGGGTGTGCGCGTTCGTTAGGGCGGATGTTTGCTGTCGCCGGCTGCGCTGCCTTGAGGACCCTTCCCTCTCCGTCCTTTGGCTGCACGTAGATCACGGCTCCATGAGTCAGATCTACGTGTGTGTCTATCGATCCCACACAGGGACAGCTGAGATGATGAGGCTGTATCAGCACCTCAGCGAGGGGGCTGATGACGCGCAGGTACGGTTCCCGAACGCCGAGTTGGTTTTTCTGGGGGACTTCAATGGTCACCACATTGAGTGGTTGGGGTCCCTCAAGACAGATCCTGCGGGACGGGCCACCCACGCGTTCGCACTCTCCCATGGTCTGACCCAGGTGGTACGCGGGATTACGCGCATACCGGACAGGTCAGACCATGAACCCGCCCTGCTGGACTTACTGCTGACGAGTAATCCAGCACAGTACAGTGTGACGGTTAGCGCCCCACTGGGTACATCCGACCACTGTATTGTGCGTGCCCGCCTGCAGGTACCGTCCCCTGCAAGGGCAGTAGAGGTGACGCGGCGACTGTGGCACTACTCGTCAGCAGACTAGGACGGACTACGAGAATACTTTGCAGCCGTCCCGTGGAGTCAGCGCTGCTTTGCAGGGAGGGCTTCATCGGAAAGCGCCTCTGCGGTTGCTGGTGAAATCACATTAGGTATGGAATACTACATTCCATACACTGATGTCGACAGCATCCGCAAAGCCCGCCCCTGGTTCGGGCGTGAGTGTGCCGTAGCTGTTCAACAAAAACAGGCGGCTTACCGCGCCTGGATCAGGGCTCGAGCTGTGCGCGACCCGAATGTGGCCCGCCTCAAGGCAGCGTACAACAGAGCCACTAGGTCCAGTAAGAGAGCCTTCAAGAGAGCGGACGCCCAGCGCGTCACGCGGCTTGGTCAGGAGCTCACGTCACTTCCGACGGGCAGCCGTGGATACTGGCAACTGGCCAAAGCCGTGCAGGCCAACTTTTGCAAGCCCTCGCTGCCGCCGCTGCGCTATCCTGACGGATCACTGGCTCACAAGGCCCAAGAGAAAGCGGAAATGCTGGCCAAGCTCTTTGCGGCTAATTCCCGGGTCGATGACTGTGGCAAGCAACCTCCCACTATCGCCAACTGTGGAACCACGATGCCGGAAATTGTAATCCGGCAGTGCGATGTACGGGCGGTGCTACGGTCACTCGACACGCGGAAAGCCAGTGGTCCTGATGGCATTCCGGCCGTGGTGCTGAGGAATTGTGCAGCTGAATTGTCTCCAACGCTAACACGCCTGTATCGCCTTTCGTATTCATCGGGAGAAGTGCCGGAGGCTTGGAAGGAGGCGAATGTCCAACCGATCCCCAAGAAAGGGGATCGGTCGGATCCAGCCAACTATCGCCCCATAGCCGTAACCACCGTCATCTGCAAGGTGTTCGAGCTAATCATCAACAAACAGCTCATGCGCTATCTGGAGGATCACTCGTTAATTAACGATCGCCAATATGGCTTTAGGCCGAAACGATCAACGGGTGACCTCCTAGCGTACATAACGCACACCTGGGGTGAGGCTATGGAGAGGCACGGCGAATCTCTGGCTATTGGCCTAGACATCGCAAAAGCCTTTGATAGGGTATGGCATGCGTCGCTTCTTTCCAAGCTGCCGTCATATGGTTTATCGCATCAGTTGTGCCGCTGGTTGGCCAGCTTCCTGAACGGGCGACGGATTCGGGTCCTCTGTGATGGTCAGGCTTCCTGTTTTTTTTCAGGTAAATGCCGGAGTACCACAGGGATCGGTATTGTCCCCAACTCTCTTTCTTCTGCATATCAATGACATGCTGTCCCTTGGGTGCATTCATTGTTATGCGGATGACAGTACTCTTCATGGGAGCTATTCTGGCCGTCCAGCGGCGGGGCGAGGGGACGTGGATGAGAAGAGACGACAACTCGTGGCGGATCTCGATCTGGACCTGGGCCGCATTGCCCAATGGGGTTCAGACAACCTGGTCGAGTTCAATGCCAGAAAAACACAGGCGTGTGCGTTTACAGCTAAGAAGTCCCCATTCCTACCCCTGCCCTCTCTTCAGAGCATTACAATTCCACTAAAGGACAACCTGGAGATCCTCGGTATAGACGTCCGGCGTGAGCTCAATCACAAAAACTACATAGAGAGCTGTATTGGTCTGGCCTCGCGGAAACTGGGAATCCTGAATAAGGTGAGACGGTATTTCACGCCACATCAGAGATGTTTACTGTACAAGACGCAGATTCGTCCCTGCGTCGAGTACTGTTCTCACCTTTGGGATGACTCCGCGAGGTACTTGTTAGACGCGCTTGACGCTATGCAGAGACGTGCTATCCGAATAATTGGTTGTCCTGAGGTGACGGGAGGCCTCGAACCTTTGTGGCAGCGAAGAACCATAGCGTCCTTGGCTGCCTTCTATCGAATGTATCACGGCGAATGTTCTGAAGAGCTCTTCAACCTGATCCCACCATCTCCTTTCCGATCCCGAACAACGCGTGCCGGGCAGAGATGCCACTCATACACAGTGGAGAGAATCTTCGCCAGAACCGAGCGTTTCAAAAGATCGTTCCTCTGTCGAACTATAAAAACATGGAACGACCTGCCCGCACACGTCTTTCCCTCATCTTACAATCCCGGGTTCTTCAAGAGGAGCGTGAAGAGGCACATCACAGGGCCGCCAACTTGAGGACCACTGTAAGAAGTGGCCCCCAATCGCTAGATGCGCCACTGCTTTCTTACCATCAGGCTGGTGGCGACGTCAATTTGGCGAGCTGAATATAAAAAAAAAAAAAAAAAAAACACATCTGCTCATAGTCCACGAGACTGATCGCATGATTACAATGGAAAAAAAAACTTGAGGGCCACTGTCCATACTCTTGTAGACTGTGCCAGTGACTCTTAGTTTACTAGATGCTAGCATGGCTTTCCATCAAGCTGGTGGTGTCATTATGACGAGATAAATATAAAAAGATTTGACACCACAAATAAATCGATCCCTCCTACGTAGACTATGGTAACCCCAAAATGACAACTTTACAGGAGAGCTGTTTGAATGTACAAAGTTGTATAAAATTTTAAATTACGCAGTTATTTACTTAAAAATGACGATGGTGCCTAGATAAATAAAGTTCTTTAATATGATATCAAACTATATGAGAATATTTTACCAGTTTTTAAGATATTGATGTTACTACATTTTACACCGTATTCTAAAATAGTTAATTTATCGTAAGTATTACATGCTATTTTATACGCAGAAAATAAACTTCTTTTAGTATTGTATGTGTAACACTTAATATATTCTTCATCGTAACTTAACATTTGATTTCAATTGTATGTAGTACAATACCATAATTTACGTTGGCATACTTGAGTCTTTTAAACGTATGTGGGCTGAAATATGGTACAGGTCTGGAAGAATATTAGGCAAAAAACACATGAAAACACTGCCATTAAACAAATTTATTTCAGCTTTACGTAGGTAATTGGTTAGTGGAAGTAGTCATCAATAGAGTAATATACCCTTATTACTCCATTGTTGACTTTCTGATTAATAATTAAACTATTTATTGTAAAATATTACAGAGAAACATAATTATTACATCTATATATTTACATTTTTACTATTTAAACTAAACCTAAATAAGGCCCCGTGGCATTGTGCCCAAAAGACTAGCAGCATTCCCCCTTTGAATAGCAATACCTATTCGTTGAGCGAGAAAACTGTCAGCCCTTGGGTCACCAGTCGACTCCACAAGGCGTTTTTTCATATTCTTGAAACATTTTTGCGCATTGGGACTCCATGGACAAGGTCCAGGTCTCGACATCGACTGGACGAAAACGATACGATGAGTCGAGACCCTTATATTTATTAATTTCAATATTTTCAGCCGCTTCCGCTGCTTGCTGGGCCGGCTTTTAATTTAGTTTTAGGAAAGATGGGCCGGGGTCAGAGTGTTAATTCATAAATTGCATCCCAGACCAGCACTCGACCCATCTCCCACGGTATTAAAGTTATACCAACCGGTCTCTCGCCATCGTCCCCAAAAACGCCGTTTGGCTCTCGGAGCGCAGGCACATTGGCGGTGGCAAGAGCACGGCAAATGATGTCATTCAGCGCAGGCAGCGTGGCGTGCCTGCGCTTTTTAAACATGAAATACCATGATGCCCCAAATGTCAATGTTAAAACCGCAGGGGCATCGATGTGGAGCGCAAAGCGTGACGCCAGGTTGAAACCTGGCGTTACGCAACTAACTGAAATTCTTAGGATGTCCGGTTCCAAAAAAGTTCCGGTGTTGGCCGGCACCACCGGATTCCTTTCTACTGAGCGCTAATCATCTGGCCTGACCTGGGTCTAAGCTGGTGTTTAACAATGAGGCAAAGGTTAATTTTGATATAGCGTCGTCCCAGCTCCGTTGTAAATTAGGATGGGTGGGAAAATTTTGTCCAGGACAAGCCATAAGCCAAGCATTCCCGGCATCTGTAAGGCCAGTCGTCCCATAGTCTGTAAGACAATTGGTCAGAATTTTACCTACGAGACTCGACGTGGCGTGTACAGATGACAAAAAGGCTGGCAAAGCCACACTAGAAATTATGCGGATCCCTAGCCCACTATATTTAATGGGAAGATATGCCTAGGACCAAGATTGTTCGCTCAGTTGTATATTGAGAATCGATTTCAAAGAAAATTTGATAAGCGAATCAATAGAAAATAAATAATTGTGATGTTTCCAAAAAGGACAACAGTGAAGCAAATTATGGAACAAACATACAAAATTTTAGAATTCTGACTGCGTAATGTGAATGAACATTAAGAAGCCGATCTACATAGGATTCAAATTTTGAATTTTTTGTGCTAATTATTATGCAATAGCATCTTCAAATATTGAGGACCCTAGGAGGTAAAGATTCTCTCTGTTAACAATTTTGATATTCCCACATAAGGAATTGAATTTTCCAATGAGTTCCGGATTGTTGTGATTGTTTTTTTTTTTTTTTTTTTTTTTTTTTATAGCACTCGAGTGGCAGACAAGCATACGGCCCCACCAGATGTACCGGTGGTCACCGCAGCCTATGGACGTTTGCAACACCAGAGGCGCCACAATCGCGCTGCCGACTCTTTAAAAACCTTCTAAGTCCCCTTTTGAAGAACCCCATACTGTAGGCGTTTGGGAAAACCGAAGCAGGGAGATCATTCCACAACCTAAGCGTACGCGGAAGAAAGCCTCTACCAGATCTCACCGTGCTCAAGCGCTCAGGACGCAACGTGTGAGGATGAATACCCTGTCTATGGCGAGCGGTGCGATGATAGAATGTAGCCGTAGGCATCATATCAAACAATTCTTCAGAGCACAAACCGTTGTACAGGCGGTAGAACACACACAGAGAAGCAAAGTCTCTCCTGTCACTAAGAGGTTCCACACCACCTGCAAGTATGGGATCGTTGACAACTCTCATAGCTCGCCTTTGCACCGAGTCAAATGGACGAAGCTGGTATTCGGGTGCCCCCGCCCAGAGGTGACAGCAGTACTCCATATGCGGACGCACTTGCGACTTATAGAGAAGCAGTGCTTGCGCCCCAGTAAAGTACCGCCGCGCCCTTCTGAGCACTCCGAGCTTCCTGGACGCCAGCTTGGCCTTGCCCTCCAAGTGACTGCGGAACTGCACATCACTGGAGATGTCAACACCAAGGATCCCTATACTTTCAGAGATGGTGAGAGATGTGCCCTGAAATTGTGGCGCCACAGTGAATGGGGTCTTTTTTGCGGTGAAAACACAAACTTGTGTCTTGGTAGGGTTGAATTGGACAAGATTTTGTCGACCCCAATCGGACACTCTATTGAGAGTAGCCTCGACTTCAGACACAAGTTGTTCACGACTTTCTTCCACTGCAACCCGAGAGATACCGGGGCGGCCCGTGTAATAAGTGTCGCCCGTACTGTCGTCCGCATAACAATGAATGCCGTCAATAGACAACATGTCATTGATATGCAGCAGAAACAAAGTAGGGGACAACACTGAGCCTTGTGGTACTCCAGCGTTTATGGCCATGCAGTCAGAACAGCTGCCGTCAACGACGGCCCTGATGCATCTACCGGATTGTTATGAATATATGTACACTTCACACTTATTAAAATTTAATTCCAAACCAATCAAATAAAATTCGTTTTTAATTTCCATAAGATCCGACAGAACAGAAACTGCATCACCTCCAAGAGTCCCGTCATCTGAATATCAGACGTTAAATTTAAAGTGAAAACTTTAAATTTGGATAATGGGTTAATATCTAGGCTGAAAATGGCTGGTGAGAGGGGATCTCCCTGCTGGCAACCGACTTCAGAAGAAAGTTCGTTGCATTTATACATTATTTTGATGGTATACATTTCAGGAACATTGCTTCTAATGTCTGACAGCAGGGTGTCATGGTTTGCCGAATTAAAAACCTTTTTTTACATAAATTTTCAGCAAAAGTTCAGGGATTGATTCGTCAGAAGATTGGACGAAAGTGTTAATTATTATCGTATCAGCGTAGACATGTGCTGTACTGTTAATTCCTTCAAAGTCACGAGCAGTGGGTGAACTGGCAAAGGCATCAAATATGTCCATTAAATTATTTATGGCCTCTACATCAGCACCTCTATAACAGCACGGGGTAACTGAGATTCTGAAACCAACAAAAAATAATGTATTATACAAAGAATCTACGATGTAACGTCACGTAATGTATCGTATCTTTTTATCGATGCAACGTAAAATATGGTAAGGATTACATACTATTTTTTTTATGTATGTTTCACAGCGTAAAATAAAGTAAGTATTTTTACAATATAAATATAACTTAACAATTCCCATGTAAAATGTAGCAAGTATCACTTAAGACAAAATAAAGACACTGACTACCGTTGCATATTATTTCTTACGATAAAACACACCGGAGAAAATGAAATTAACAATTTATATACGTAAATGTAGTTCTCTGTTCCTCATAAGAATAAAATAATGAAAAAATGTATTTACTAATCTAGTAATAAGGAACAATTTACATAAATACATATTATTTACCTGGATTTTCTTCTTTTTCTTCATTGAGATCAGAACTTTTGATGGTTAAATTATATATAGTTTTAAACCTTGATGATTTTTTTCTGAAATATTTCGAATTACTACCACTATTAATTGTTACCACAGAATTTTAAATGCGAATAATAACAGTTACACGAAATCAGAGCGAACACACTGCACGTGTGGTATCGACCGGCGTAAACGACCGTTACTAACACATACGATGCGCGCGCGATCAGTGAAGAGCCCCCCGCGTCCCGCGTTAACTGCCGCTTCGGTTGTCGCGATACTTCACGCCGGATATATTCAGAAATTACTCTATTATACGGCCTAAAAAATAGACTTCCCTTGAGAATTTCTTTAAAATTATTTTTTGTACTGATTCTATAGTACTAAAATACATTATTTTTGAAATAAAACGAAAATCGACTTTTTGTGGATTACCACAATATACGTAGGAGGGATCGAAATATATACTTCAGTTGTATTGTATCTGATGACATTATTACGAAGCCCTCGTGGCCCCGCGGACTCAGTGTTCTGTAAACGATCACTGCAGTAAGCAACATTTACTATGGCCGGATATGGATGGGTGACCACCACGTGGACCACTTTGTGACATTTATTTACGAGCGTTTCCGTGCTTCGGAAGGCACGATAAGCCGTTGGTCCCGGTTGTCAGTAAAATTAAAAATTAATGAAATTATGAAAATTACTGAACACAGCTATGAACACTGAACATGATCATAATAACGGGTTTCCACTGCGAGCAGAGCAACTCATTAATACAAACATGCATATTATGGTCACGCCTTTATCCCCGAAGGTGTAGTCAGAGGCATATTATATGCCCACAATTCACCAATTTTTTAAAATCATTCACACGTAATAGGTGGAGAGCCGTATTGCCGTGTTGAAATGAACAGGTGCTGATTGTGACTGCCTGCTGTTGAAATTTCCAAGCCGCCTACCTACAAAGGCCTTCAACTTGGCTCAACGACTGCCATTTTATTGGCAACCGGAGCCAACGGCTTTCGAAGCCATTGTCACCCATCATTGACTGGATATAGTGAAAGTTGCTTACTGCAGTGAACGTTTACAGAACACTGAGTCTGCAGGGCCATGAGCGCTTCATTGATGACAACTGAATACTTGTTTTCCTGCCACTGCACCAATGGCAATGATTTAATGGATCTACTCTGCTCGCGGATTTTTATTGGCAAAAGAAATGTTGAAAGACCCTACAAGCGATGGGTAAATGATACACTACAGACAGCTGGAAAACAGTGAATAAAGATAGCCCAATATAAAGAGAAATGGTCAAAATTGGAGGAGGCCTTCACACAAAGAGGGATCCATAGCAAACAAAAGGACTAACCTAACTAACATAGAAAGTAAGGAAAAATACTAATAACTATACTAACCACATTTAAGAGGGTTTATCACCCAGCGCGGACAAAATTGAAAAAGTATCAAGTGGCGTTGAGCACACTCAAAGTATTCGAAGATTACGATAATACCTGACTGGGAACGCGGGAAATAAAGTGATACCTCCTCCCCCTGGAAGGCCTCGGCCGGTACTAATTTCTCGCGGCCCGTGCATCGAGTTTGAGGACTCTTTTTATTACGTTATTATAGATATGTTTAAAGAGGTTTCTAGAATATTACTGATGTATTCAATTGGTGATATCATGATCAGTCTGTAAATGTAAAAAGATCACCATTTTGTAAACTAGAAGTGTACCAAAAATCGTGATGAAGTTCACCAAAGTACGACGTTTTTTGGAAACTTTATTTGTCATGTTTTGGTGATAAGAAATATATTTCGGTATAATTTTCTTAGGCGGATTTAAAGAAGACAATACGAAGATACTTATAGCAGCTTTAATTTCTGTGTACATCTATCAATTAATTTTATACCACCCAATTGGCAAAGATGCCTTATTTCGTGAATTTCTTCAAACGAGGTGTGTAAACACTGTTTTTAATAAAAACCTAGTTATGCCACGTTTATTTTGATTAGAACAATTTTTAGACAAGGAAATATATTACTCTTACACATTAATCATACTTAGTAAACATTGGTAGTTTCTTCAGAAACAAACGTTTCAAACCGTGAAATCATGTATTTGGGTGTTAACCCTCTTAAAATTTTCTTTGTTTATACTTGAATCTATGGAATAAATCAGGCTTTATTATTATTATTATATTATTATTATACTCTGCTCGCGGTGGTCATCAGGTGGTCCATGTCACTGTATACTGTAGTCTAACTCGGCCGGATTTTAGAAATAAATGCCTACAGCCGCGCGGTACGTAAGCATGCGATAGGGCTGCCCACCTACAGCATTTTAATAATATGTGCCTACTTTGATTTTCTATTTAGTATTGCGATTGTAAATATGTGCATACATACATTCATATAGTCACGCCTTTATCCCTGAAGGTGTAGGCAGAGGCATAGTATACGCCCACATTTTACCTTATAGTTTTACGTACGCGTATAGGTAGTTAGCGTAATGCAGTTGAAAATTATCAATCCGCCCACAAGGCCTTCATTTTGTATTAAGGATTGTCGTTTTACTGACAACCGGCTTTCATTTCGAGTAAATACACTCATTTGCAAAAAAAACGGGCGGGTTTCATTTTTATTCATCTTTAAAAAGATATCAAAAAGGTTTCAATCGTTTGTACACGTTACTGGCCGGTTTTAAAAATGCCGTGGTATTTAAAAAAGTGCGTTCTAAATTCAAATTTTCATTTGATGCTCATTTTTACAGAAAACCCCTTTTTATCCTACATTTTTGGCGCGAAGTTCCAGAAGTTAACATCGACTTTCACAACTTTTATTCAATTTTTCTCGATTAATTTCATATCCTTGACTGTCAAAGCTTTATTTATTGCTGTTTGGCTGTATCAAAAATGGTAGATAAAGTGGTAAAAGCTACCAAAATTATCGCGCTGCTTGAAGAGGGTTGCAGCCAATGTTTCGTGGCTAGGAGGCTAAATGTTAGTCGCTCGACGGTCCAAAGGACCTGGCAGCGATATCAGGAGACTGGTTCCGTCGAGAGAAGGCCTGGTTCTGGAAGAAAACCATGTACCCAACCACGGGATGATCGTTTTCTTGTGAGTCGCGCATTGAGAAATCGCAAATCTTCGTATGTGGATCTTAAGAACAACCTCCAAGAAGTAAGAAATGTGCATATTAGTCTATGGACGGTCAGGAGGAGGCTTCTTGCTGCCAATATACGCAGTCACCGCCCGGCCCGCGGCCCCAAATTACTCCGTGAGCACAGAGTTCACAGGCTTAGGTTCGCTAGAAATTGTGAATCATGGACTCAAGAAGATTGGAATAGGGTTTTGTTCTCTGATGAAGCCAGGATATCTCTGTTCGGTGAAGATCGACGTCGGCGAGTGCTAAGAAGACAAGAAGAGCGCTTTGCAGATGCATGTATCGAAGAAATCACACCTTATGGTGGGGGCTCTGTTATGTTTTGGGCAGGAATAAATTCAATGGAACGTACAGAGTTAGTCTTCATTGAAAACGGCTCACTGACTGGGCATCGATACATAACGGAAGTTCTAATTCCTCATGCACAACGCGCATTGGCCGCTCTAGGTCAAGACTTGATTTTTATGGACGACAATGCTCGCGCGCACCGATCCCGCGATGTTAATGCGTATGTGCAAGAGGTCGGCATTCGTCGTTTGGATTGGCCAGCTCGAAGTCCCGACCTCAATCCCATAGAACATATCTGGGACGTTCTAAAACGGCGTGTGAGATCAGTACACCCGGCTCCGCAGACCATCAGAGAGCTGAAGAATGTGATTACTGCGGAGTGGGAACGTATTCCGCACGCAAGTATCGGGGATATACTCGCTAGCATGCCTAGACGAATTCAAGCTGTGATTTTAGCTAGAGGGGGTCACACTCGATACTAAACATTTATCTGCTTTTACTTTATTTAAGAAAAACAAACAAAAAAACTTTTTTATTTTTACTTCATGAGCATAATTGCACTACTAGCGAACATACACTACTAGCGAGGTTTAGCATTATTTCCCATAAATTGTAACAACTTTTTATGAAATACTGATGAAAACGATTATTTTCTTATTAATTTACTAAATTGTGAGGATAAAACTACCTATAATTATCAAACAAAGCAATATTAACATTTGAAATAGTTCATTGCTTAGGTGCCCGTTTTTTTTGCAAATGAGTGTATGTACCTTTTTTATTTAAACAAAAAAAATACTTTGTGAGTAATAATAGAATATCCCCGCAACGGCTGGCGGAACGGGGCGGGCGGCGTGGCGGCGCAGCGCCCGTTATCTACTAACGATTGAGTGAGACGGGTATAGAAATTTGAAAACGAGTAAGCGGCGTAGACAATAATAATCGGCTCATCACATGTTTCCTCAGTGATAGAATCACGGAATTCTAGTCTTTATAATCATTGCGTTAAATTTTTTATTTACAAAATTAAAACTATTTTTCGATTTGAAAGTACTAGTCAGTCTCTAGTACACTAGTACTTTTCGTACATTGTCAAGTTGTGTTAAATTTTGGAAGTTCATATTTGTCTCTATGCGTGTGATAAAAATCAAAGGTAACAAAAATGCTGTCAATCAAAGTCATACGGTTTGTTTCTTTGTGGATGACCGATGTTACAGTACACTTAGCGTGTACTTTAACATCGGTCGTCCACAAAGTAATAAATACTCTTGAAACATACCTAAATCATTGCTCTCAATTAAATAACTACGAACTGACAACAGAACTAAATGTACTACCTACACGTACTAGAGTTCTGAACTAGTTTTTTTTGGATATTGTACTAAATTGGATCGCAGCGTTCACTGACTGAGCAAGCACAAGTCTAGTTTTAAACACAAACATACCTACTTCATGTAACTACCTAGTTCACTCGTGTCAATCATTTTGTTTAACTTTAGTCAACTAGTAGTATAGTACCAATTAGTACTTAAGTAAAATCAATTTATAGTCTTACCTTTCGGAGTTTCCAGGTAATCTAAAAAACGTTATCTCTGGGTGCGTTATTGACGAATTCATGCAACCAAAACAAGCACAATAGACTCTAGTTGTCATATTAAATATTTTTAGTAAATAAACCTCGCGCGGTTACTATCTAAAAAACGACACACCGTCCATTCGTCTACTCGGCACAATCGCCTGCTTACGTGCTGAAAGGCCTGCCGAAAACAAACGGGACTCGTAGGTATAGTTTGCGCTTCGTCCGTTTGTAGGGAGTTACAATACTGATCCATGTTATACTGAAAGTAGTATAGCATTTGCGGCCAATGATCAAGTGCATTATCTAGTAAAAGAACTACCACTCATTACCTTCGACCAACTTTCTCCATTGAAAGGTTGCCTGGCAGAATTTGCTTTATTGCCTAGTATTTATGTTTCATAATAATTTATTTACTTGGAGTACAATAAAGTGTAAAACAAATAAATATATTCTGAGAAAATACTGAGAAACTTGTAACTTTCATTAATTACTTTGTCATAATAGATTAATTAATTACATTAACATGTTTACGGCTGCAGTCGAGTTAGAAAGCGCATAAGATAGAGGTGCCAAATTATTTAAGCTGAATAAGTTTCAAAATATTATTTCATAAGTGAAGATTAGAGTCATGTCTATGAGCACTTAGTTCATGCTGTAAATCAGTTCCATTTCTTGACAAAGGTATTGTTTTATACTAGCCTATGCTAGTCAATTAATCATATCAGCTTATGATCCCGAACAACGCGTGCCGGGCAGAGATGCCATTCATACACAGTGGAGAGAATCGTCGTCAGAACTGAGCGTTTCAAAAGATTGTTCCTTTGTCGAACTGTAAAAACTTGGAACGTTTTCCCCTCATCTTACAATCCCGGGTTCTTTAAGAGGAGCGTGCAGAGGCACATCACAGGGCCGCCAACTTGAGGACCACTGTCAGAAGTGGCCCTCAATCGCTAGATGCGCCACAGCTTTCCATCAGGCTGGTGACGAAGTCAATTTGGTGTGCTTAATATAAAAAAAAATGATGATCCACAGCTGAACATAACCTGATTTATACCAAAACATTGAACCATTCGCATTCAATCTCTCCTTGCATCATTCTTGGTCCATTTTGTATGGCGACGTCAAACTCTTATAGTATTCATAAACAATGTGTTAAGATAAGAAAAGCATGGTAACCTTCCTCATTCATAAAAAAAATTTAAATAAAAAATAGAACCGACTTCATATAAATCCTTAAAAATTAAATTTACCTAGCACATAGTTGTATGTATTTTGATTTATCAGATTTTATTCAATATCATATTGAAGTCGGCGTCAAGTAAACCCATAGGTTTAGGTAGGTATTATTAATGGCACCAACTTCAATATTATATTGAATAAAATGGGATAAATCAAAATACATATTACTATGTGCTAGGTAAATTTTATTTTTAAGGATTTATATGAAGTCGGTTCTATTTTTTATTTAAAATTTTTATTTTTTTTATTTTAAGTGACAGGTGGACCGAAAAGTATTTCTATCTAGGTGTAAAGTTCTCATCAACACAAATCAATCAAGCCGAAACACAAGGTAACTGCTGTAAATAGTTAAGGAATCCCCTTGACTGTCTTTCGGTTCCATCATCAGATCGACTCCAGACCTTCATTAAATTTTAGTACATTAAAGCACTTAATCAAAAAGTTAACTAACTCACTAGTTGTCCCTACAATTTTCGGTGGTTCCCTGGATATGGGACCACCTCAGAAGTAGCTTCTTTCAAACAAAAAAAGAATTTTCAAAATCCATCCATAATTGGCGCCGCTATCGCGTAACATACATACAAAAAAAAAAAACGGTAGGACTTCGGATTGTCCTCCCACGATTTAAGGGCTGGGAGGTGGTGGGGGGAGGGGGTGTAGAACCCCCCTTGAAGGAAAATTTGCGGACGCCCCCCCTTTTTGAGTTACGATTTTTTTTATATTATAACCTAACTTTCGCATTTTCTTGGTCTGAAATTGTTATAATAATATTATAAAGGACACCTCTGGCGGTCACAGTTCCAACCTAACCTAACCAACAATAGTTGGATAATCAACAATAGTTTGGCTGAAAGGCGCGTCGACGGCGCGTCGACGGCGTTTTACGTTTAGTTTTACATAGCGGCAATAGTCGGTAAATTATTGTGAGAATACATTTAAGTAATAGCATTCATTTATGTCAACGAAATATATGTATTATAATAAAATATGCATAAAATATTACATAGTCACTGAATATACCTATTTATTTCATTATTAAATTAAGTTAAACATTTTAGTGCGTAAACCATATGTAAAACGAAACGTTTAATGCCGAGCCGAATGTCAAGAGCATTGAGAGTGTAGGTATTCTGTGGTCAAAAGTGACAATTTTTGGTAAATTTTTATGATTTTCATTTTTTTTTTTCTCGTTAACCATTAATCTCCGCAAGTTAAAACTTCGTGTGGAGGCTTCTAATAATATTAGCTTTGTGTAAAAAAAATATGAACCCCAAACTCGTGGGAGGACAATCTAAAGTTAAGCCAAAAAAACATAGCGTACGAATTGAGAACCTCCTCCTTTTTTGAAGTCGGTTAAAAATGTAGCAAAATTGTAATTTTGAAACACCAAAATCAACCTCAAATAGATCTTGTTATAAAATGAGTTCTGTAAATTAACACTGTAGTAAGGAATGTTTACTATGGCCGGTCATGGGTGATCACCATATGACCAACCTGCTGGCCCATTGTGTGATAAAAGGTGTGATCATATGATATAGTCACAGAGACCGACTCCACATAATGAGTTCTTTTTACTGACAATGATTAATTAGTCAGATCACAATACAAGGTAATTAAGAATGCTCATTAGTATAGCATTGAAATATGAGTTAAAGCCATTGCAACACAACTTTACAGCTGTTAAACCATGCTTAGTACTGTGTACCTAGTAACTTTCAGGTTTTATAATGGCATGTACATTACAATTTCGGATTCCACACTGATAGATTTAAAGGAAATACAAGAATCTCAATATTCTAAGGGACGTGGACTGTAGATAAAGCTAAACGTGGCCGTCATAGGAGATAAATGAAGATGAAAGGGCCTACAAAATCCAAGGCCCATTTCTTAAAACGTAAACAAATAACTTTCTCTTACCCGATCTTCCAGTTCTTGCGGGAAACGGTTTTGGAATTTAACCGCAGTGCCTTCTGCATAGTCTCTTTGTATAAATATCTTGATCCCTTGTTGTGGAGGGGTTTGTTGGCTCCCAGGTGTATTAGGCCCAGAAGGGATGCGATTGTTTGACATCATCGCACTCACAAAGAAAAGTCCATGAACACAGAAATATCACTACAGGAATGCTTTATGTTACAAATGTATCATAGTCTCACCATGTTCACCACTAAATTGGAATTCGAGAAACAATCGTTATTATCTCGAAAAGTAGAAATTTACTTGAACAAAATGACGTGCGTCAGCGAGAGCGATTGACTTGACAGACGAAGCAACAGTGTGACCAAGGCAATAATTAATTTTCTGCTAGCTTTAGCAAATTCTATTAAATCTACTAAAATGTTCTAAATTTTGTTGTGTTAGGCTCATACAAGTTACTTTTCTGTTTTTAATATTAAATTGACAGGAAGATAATAATAATAAAAAATAGCATGATTACCTAATAATGACCAACCACCTGTTATGCGGGGCGGCCAAATAACGGACGGGAAGTGGGTGTTAAGTGTGCTTCTGCCTACACCCCTGCTCCGTTCGTACGGAGAGGGATTTTTGATGTAAAGCATTGTCTAGAGCAGTGGTGGGCAAACTTTTTTAATGGGGGGCCAGAAAATTAAAGTAATTTCAGAGGAGGGCCAGAATTTTATGAAAAATGCACTTCATGCTGAAACTTTTGATCTTACTTCTTTCTGATATCACTGTGTGGCTCTTTAACGCTCTTACTGAGTCCTTCATCTTATAATTGTTTCACTAAGTAGAATCTACTTATGCAATACTTCTGGACCGTCAAAATATAATTATCGCGAGCAAAATACGAGTATACTATTCACGTAGAAGGACCGTCCGTCGGCGGGCCGGATTAAATGCTTTCGCGGGCCGGGGTTGGCCCGCGGGCCGTACTTTGCCCATTACTGGTCTAGAGTCTAGATAGATCAAAATAGGTAGGTACTTGTGAAACGTCTGTAATCTAACCAGTTCGGAACACGGCCCACTTGAGAAGAACTGGCAAGAAACTCGGCGAGCCTAAAAGCAGCAGCGGAAGCATCCCCCAAATAGGGTTGTAGACAAAATAGCCACCCGATAATCTCAGAGAGACTCTCAGTTGATTCTCAATTTATATTGTAGGTAGGTACTATGTTTTATACCACTAAGGCCGACAAGTATGCGGGTCCACCTATGGACGTGTGCAACGTCAGAAGTGCAACACGCGCCCTATGGATCCTGCAATCATCTAGCGTTGGACGCTAGGCAGAGGCGTGTTTTTCCTCTCTGTTTTTTAACTCAAAACCTGGCAGTAATTAATTAATTGACTGCCTCTGTGGTGCAGTCGGTAGTGATACCGCCTGCGGCGCTGGAGGTCGTGGGTTCGATTCCCACCGGAGACAAATATTTGTGTGACCCATAAATGTTTGTCTCAAGAGTCTGGGTCTTTCTATGTATAATATGTATGTATTTAAAAGTATAAAGTATTAATATCCGTGGTCTGATACCCATAACACAATCAGGTTATTCCTAGCTTACTTTGGGATCAGATAGCGTTGTGTGAGATGTCCCTGAAAAAAAAATTGTTCTTGATTTATTTATTATAATTAAAATTCTGCAAAAGTTACAAAATTATTTTCAATCTGGTCACACTGCTTTCCAGTTGCCAACTTTAAAAAAATGTATCTAGTGTTGCCAAAAAATATTTTGTCATTTCATTCCAATATTTGGTATGTACCTATTGTATTCTCTTTGCCAATAATATTTCTATCCTTAAATCAGTTTTATGTAGGTAAAATTGTAAATGTTAAATAATTTTGTTATGTTTCAGATTATACTAGGTATCAATGTTTCAAATGTTTTACTTAAAGATCCGTTGTTCAAAAACATTCAGACAGCCTTGGTGGTGGTGGCCCAGTGATAAGGCTTAGGTAGGTAGGTAGGTAAGTACCTACTTACATTACTGAGGCCTTGGGCTTAAATCCTGAGCCAGACCTCATATTTTGTGATTTCCTAAATGTTTTAGGTCCCTAGGTAAGGTAACCTTTAACATAGTTTGTACCTACACTTTGTACTTAGATACATAGAAACGACCCATACTCAGAAACAAAGATTTTTGTTTTTTGGCAACTGCAAAGAGTGTGACCAAACCACAGATTTGGAATTTTTCGCTGCTCTGGACCAAACTGTAATTAATTTTGTAACTTTTATCTAGGTACCTACTAAAGTGGCAGACAAGCTTACCGCCCACTTGATGGAAAGTGGTTACCGTAGCCTGGCGGACGTTTGCAACACCAAGGGCCGTACACCATACCTACTACCCGTTCGCTCTAACTTTGCCGCTGGCGTAGAGGCGTATACCCGGATTGTTAATTGGACGAAGTAGATTGGCGGTAGCTCGTGTCACTTCGATATAGAAAATACGCAACATTGTATGAAGAAGTGACATTGGTTGCTGTCGGTTTGCTTCGTCTAATTAAAAATTCGACTTTAGTATGGAGCCGAGCGGCAAAGTTAGTAGTAGGGGAGCCCTAGAAGGGATTTCGGGATTTACTAAAGCGCGACAGATTAATATACACGGGGATACCTTGTACCCGGTTAAGTACCTCCACAAAACATGAGGCCCATATATAAGGCCGCCCGTGAAGGATACAGGTTCAGATTAGTAAAAAAAAATTGACCATCAGAAATTCTCGAGCGCGTCAGATTAAGGTAGGGTGAGTTAATTACATCCTAAAAAGTGTATATTCCACTAATCTGACAATTTGAGAGTGACGTAAAAAAAGGGGAGGGCAACAAAGTTGTAAAAAAAAAACGTCATCTCGACATTCTCGACCGTAGCTAAATTTTTTTTTATTTTGAAGGAAATAATTCAAGAATAATGAAAAATATATAATCTGACGATTTCCGCAAGCCGAAATAACAAAAATTCGACGATAAAGTTACACTATGCGCCAAATATCTTTGCGTCTACGAACTTCGTTCGTACTACTACTACTACTACTTACTTTTAATAATAGTATAGAATTAATATTGACCTATTCACATCTATAGTCACAAAGTAAACACACAAAATTTTTAGCTCGTAATTTTATTTTGAAATTAATTTAATATATTAGTGAATATTATATTTATGTGCGCTAATTGTACTTAAAGCTCACCAGTGCTCGCTGTCTAGTGAAAATCAATTTGAATAAATCAAACAAGGCGTGTTAATCACAAAACTAAAATGGACCTCAAGTTGGCAAATGGTTTGGAAGAGTTGCAGAAGCTGTTTGCCTCTAGGATGGCGGATTATGATGAACAACTGGCTAAGTTCACATCTGGAGCTGCACCGCCTGATGTAGTGAGTCTGGCTACTGACTTTAACAACTTCAAAAAGTTGGTTTGGCAGTCACTGTCCAGCTTCAAGTTGCAGATCGAGCTCCTCACCTTGGGGCTGGATAGGCATGAAACTGTGATGCGTCGAAAGGTCTTGTTATTTCATGGCATCCCAGAGAGCCCAAATGAAAACCTACATGAGGTTGTACATCAAGTAATATCCACTGAGATGAAACTCACTGAGGTTGGTTTACAGCATCTTAACATCTGTCATAGACTGGGTGGGGCACGAGGAAAAACTCGCCCAGTGTTGGTGAGATTTCATGGCCTGCAGCAACGTACTTTGGTTTGGGACAGTAAAACTTCACTAAAAGGTACGCCAATCACTGTTTCTGAATTTCTGACCAAGGCGCGGCACCGGGTTTTCACTGCTGCACGTCAGCATTTTGGCGTGAGGAGCTGCTGGACTGCTGAGGGCCGGGTAATTATCCTGACCCCGGATAAAGTACGTCGGAAGATAGAAACAAAATCTGAACTTGACAACATTATTCAGCAATATCCGAGCCCTTTAAATGAGACCGAAAAATCTTCACAGCCCGCTGTCGCTGTTGCCTCCTCTTCGAAGCCTGGCGAAGCATCAAAGCCGGTGAAAGCACTCAAGTCCAGCCGCCGACGTGTATGAAATCCAGCTACTACACTCATAGCATTGTTATGTCACAGTAGGCACCGCGCTTCTGGACTGTCTGCGGCACTTTAGTATTCTGTATGCTCAAAATTGCCTTTAAATAGATGCACTTATAATAGTGATATTTCAATAATGGGTTCCAAGTATATTTTATTATGGATGAAATATCTATTGTATTAGTACCTACGTGATGTAAACACGGAACAGATTTTTTTTTTTCTTTTGAATTTGACATTCGATGTGTAGGTATGTCAGTGACTTAGAAGTGACGTTGACAGTTTTCTTCCATTTAGGACTAATGCCGTCTACACACACTCGTCCGGAAGTTATGGTGGCCTGATATAATAATCTTATTTTTTTTTTTTTAATGTTGCTTTCTTTTGCAATGTTTTGTTGTCCTAATGTACTTTTTTTTTTTTTTAATGTATTTTCGTCTTTCAAATTCTGTGACAATGATGTCTTGTAATTGTTGAAGTTTCTACCACATCAGCGAGTTGGTGAGATACGAGACGTCTTTGCTTTAGTTCTTGATATATTTTAATTTATTTATATATCTATTGTATATTATAATATTTATATACGATCCCTCATGCAAAACACGGACGACCTGTGCAACTTAAACAGTAGTTTTTTCACTCGCTCTTCTGTCTCTGATAGTCTTCACGGCGGGGGTGGTGATACACCTGCTGCACATTCTTCGGCTGCTCTGACTCTGCACGATCAGCTCTCCTCTTTTACTTCAAACTATCCAAAAAACCTCAATCTGGCGCATATAAATGCACAGAGTGTTACCGGTCACTACTCCGATCTTCTGGCATCCTTTAGCAACTCCTCTCTTGACGCTATCCTTATTTCTGAAACTTTTTTAAAGCCATCTATTCTTTCTACACAGTGCTCACTACCGGGCTACGTGTTAATACGCAATGATAGAACGGGTATACGCTGCGGTGGTGTAGGAATTTACTTGCGTGCTGACATTCCGTATAAGATTGTTAGCGCATCTCCTTCTGCCTACACGGAATCAGCTGAGCACCTATTCCTAGAAATTTCCTTACTTCATACAAAATTTCTTCTAGGAGTATTTTATAGCCCGGACTTGAGTATCGATTATTTCAACTCTTTTGATGCCCTTCTACATGACCTCACCCCATCCTACAGTCACGTAGTCATAATGGGTGACTTCAATACTTGTCTGTTAAAAGCTGATTCTCGCTCTCGCAAATTATTATCTCTATTGACTACCTTTAACCTGCATGTTCTGCCACTCTCTTCAACTCACCATGTACCTAATCGAAGGCCCTCATTACTTGACCTTATCATAGTTTCTTCTCCCGATGATGTATGCGCCCACGGTCAGCTGAACGCTCCATTCTCCTTTCACGACTTAATTTATCTCTCTTATCGTGTTCGCCCTCCCAAACGTAAACCTCAAATCTGTTTTCTTCGAAATTTCAGGGGTATGGACCTGGAGGCATTACAAATTGATGCATGCTCTGCTGATTGGTCGTTGGTGTTTAACTCCATGAATGTTAGCGATATGGTAAACCATTTCAATAAAACTGTTATTTCCTTATACGACCAGCATGCCCCCGTCAAACGAGTCCACATCAAACATTACCCGGCTCCTTGGTTGAATGCCACTATCAAAAACTTAATGGGTCTTAGAGATAAAGCAAAAAGGCACCTCAGGAATTGCCCCTCAGAACAAAACTTGGTAACTTATAAATCTTTACGGAACCGCTGCAGTCGGATGTGTAGGGATGCAAGGAAACGCCACTTCTATGAGTCTCTTAACTGTCGGAATTCTGCTGACACCTGGAGGTTTCTTAGGTCTGTTGGCATCGGCAAATCCCCAGTTTCCAACACTAAGGATATTGACATTAACGCGTTGAACAAACACTTTTCACGGCCACCTGTCTCTTTAGATGCAGCTGTGAAATATGACACTTTACTCAGGCTTATGGGTAAGCCTGTGCCTCAGACCTCTGATTTTCAGTTCCAGCCGGTCACGGAGTTAGACGTTAAGAGATCTCTAATGTCCATTTCTTCATCAGCTTCAGGAAACGATGGCATATGCTCAAGGATGATCCTTCCTATTCTCCCTATCATACTTCCTGTCATAACTCATATATTCAATTTTTCATTATTCTCTGGTACCTTTCCCGAAGTCTGGAAGTCAGCGTATGTTATACCTTTACCTAAAACAACAAATCCCTGCTTGTTCACTGATTACCGACCTATCTCCATTCTTCCTTTTCTCTCCAAAGTTCTTGAGCATATTGTTCATCGACAGTTCTCCGTCTTTCTATCCTCTTCTGGCTCCTTAAGCTCTTACCAGTCGGGTTTCCGCTCAGGGCATAGCACTGTCACTACGCTTATCAAAGTCACGGATGACATTCGCTGGGCTATGGAGCGAAAGGAGTTAACCCTTCTAGTCTTACTTGATTTCAGCAGCGCATTTAACTCTGTGGATTTTGATGTACTACTTGGTACATTGAAGTCTATAAATGTCTCTCCTTCTGCTATCACTTGGTTTGACTCTTATCTTCGAGGGCGCTCCCAGTGTGTCCGTATCGGTCAGACATCGTCGGAGTGGTGCGGACTATCTGTGGGTGTTCCTCAGGGTGGCGTCCTATCTCCTCTTCTATTTTCTGTCTTTATTAATTCTGCTACAAGTCTTATTTCCAGTAACTTCCATCTCTATGCTGATGACCTGCAGCTGTACCGTCATTTTTCGGCTACTGATGCCTTATCAGGGATTTCATCAATAAATCAAGACTTGGATCGACTGAGTGACTGGGCTGATTCGGTTGGATTACGTATAAACCCTAAAAAGTCGCAAGCCATCGTTATTGGCAGTAAATACCAATGTGGCGTTCTTCCAGTGTCTGAGCTGAATCCTGTGCTTCTGGCAGGTATTCAGATTCCGTACGCGGATACTGTGAGAAATCTGGGTGTTATTATGGACACTACGCTATCTTGGAGGGCTCATATTAGTGATGTCAGTAAGAAAGTGCATTTTTCCTTTCATTCTCTGAAGTGCCTCCAGAGCCTCCTGCCCCTGAAAACGAAAATTACTCTTGCTCAAACTATTATTCAACCCATTATTGACTACGCTGACGCTTGCTACTTAGATGCCAACGAGGAGCTACTAGACAAACTTGAGAGATTGCAAAATTTATGTATACGTTTCATCTTTAATCTTAGAAAATTTGATCATGTTTCCCACCTTCGCAAAGAACTCAAGTGGCTCCCAATTCGTCTTCGTCGGAACACTCGAATCCTCTGCCTCCTTTTCAATATCCTTCACAATCCATCCTTTCCATCTTATCTGAGGGAGCGGTTTTCATTTCTTCGCTCTCCTGATGCTCCCTGTCGCTCAAATCTACGCTCTACTCTCAAATTTCCTAATCATAAAACCGAATTCTACTCCTATTCCTTCACAGTGCATGCGGTTAGATTGTGGAATTTACTACCGCCTGTTATCAGAGACAGTAAAACTATTACTACCTTTAAAAGGAAAGTCCGTGGTTATTATTTGTCTTCACTGTAAAGTTACTTAATTATTCGTGTAACCATATTTATGTATATATTTTAAGATATTTGTTTGTATATATTATTTATATATATATATATAATTATTTATTATTATATATTTATACAGTATACTATTTGCATATATAACTTACTTATACTTCGGCATGTGTGTTACTTCTATTCTATCCTGTTCTTTAAATTACACACTTTTACTCATTTTATCCTACTTTATGCTCTCCTCTCGCCGGTCTGCTGGTAGATATTTCTTTTAGAAATAAGCAGTACCATTGTACCTATGTTTCCTCTTGTCATTTGTATTTTGCATCCCTAGTGTGTACAAGAATAAATAAATAAATAAATAAATCTATGTCCTGGAAATTACGCAACAGCATCGATAAAATGAATTTTTAGGCTTAGTACTTTTGTTTGCGATTGTACCTGCGTCGATCGCCACCAAGCTGGTCAAAAGCGGTTGATTCGTTCGAGAGATATCGTGAACGAAAGAAACCCAAAAAAGTGTTTTTTCGGGATTACTCCGAAATTTGTGGTTCGATCAATTAAAATTGCAAAATTACTTATGAGGATGATAAAACTGCGTCGAATGCCGCCAACCGCGTGAAAATCGGTTATCCATTCAAAAGTTATTGTGGTTTGAAAATTCCAAAAATAGTGTTCTATGAAACTTCTATCAGACTTTCGAGCTGAGAGAGCTCAAATGCATAGAAATATTCAAGAACTCAGCCAGCTCAAAATATCACATAAATTCTATTTTGAGCTCAAAAATGTCATAAGTACAATTTTAAGAGCCCAGGAATGGAATTAGCGGGAAGTTGCAGGGATGGCCTTTAAGGTGAACCGTTTTTCTAATTTTTTTTTGTCAGATCAGGTCAATCCCTCTAGATAATCGTCAGATTATGAGACAATACGTTTAGAACATAAAGATGAACCATATATATCTTAATCTGACGCGCTTGAGTATTTCAAAATGGCGAATTTTTTTTGCACATTATGAAAATGGCCGCGAGTTTGCGTCCCATCGAAATCGTCAGATTAGTGAATGAGAGCTTTTTTTTGGTGCACTTAACACTCCCTTAGAAAATATGACGCGCTCGAATATTTTTTTTTTTTTTTTCATTTTCAACCCTTAAATACAACCACCCGCATCATGCTAACGATCAGATTAACATACGTACATTATTAAAAATACGTAGGGAATTGATGCTATCAATATCTGATGCGCTCGAGGATGTCCATGCAACAGTTTTTTTTACATATTTAAAAATCTATAGCCGCTTCCCCCACCGATGTAAAGGTATATATCATATAACATTTTTTTCTTCATATCATCTAAGCTTTGCATCCCAATAGGTCTCTACGACGCGACGCTCGAGTAAATCCCCATTTAGCATCGTGGGCTCCCCTACTATAGAGCGAACGAGCAGTACCTACCCAGGCGCAGGTAGTGATAACTCATTGCTCGAAGATGGCGCTAGTGTGCCAATGTGCGAACATAGGCTCCTGTTATTTTTTATTTTAAAAATACGTAATACGTTAGAAAACAGTCTCAGATGAAGAAATTGTGCATATTATTAACCCATATAAACGTACAAATGTTATCTCAGAGTGATCCTCAGTAAATATTAAGTAAACATCATATAAACAACCGAGTGAAACAGTCATTAGAATCTGCTGAATTATCAAGTAAAATAAAAAAATACTGATGTATTAATTCAAGTGATAGTGCCCTGAAGACGTAGCAAATAAAATACAAAAGATAAAAAGCAGAATATCGCCGATAATGTACATAAACCTTGCAGTGTCTGTTGTGAAAAAGATATTATGTGAATTCAAATTTAGTGGGTGATTTGAAAAGTGCCGTCGTATCTATGACGCATTTCAATACAGGTACATAATATAGAAACTGTGTTCACATTGAGAAGTCAAAATTTGACACACTGACAAGATTCAACTTTGGTCGAGTGGCTTAAAGGCCGGAGTGATACGCAGGAGGCGCGAGTTCGAAACCCAGCGCATGTATCACTTTTTGTTGATTGTTGGACTTCAACAAATAAAATTTCATTATCTATATATATAAAAATCAATGCCACTTTTCGTTGTAATTTTATAACTCGAGATCGGGCTCACCCATCCAAACCAAATGTTTAGGCTTTGTTCGGACTATTTAGTAGATGGTTTATGTGAAGTTTGCACAAAATTGTACGAGCGGTTCTTGATTTATCACGCAAACGAAGTTGCGCGGGTCAGCTAGTAAGATATAAAAATGGATTCTCAAAACGTTACGCAAAGAAGACATAAAACTGTTATAAATGATTCACTTAACTTATCATTTATATCTAGCAGCTCTGATCATATATCCAAAAGTTTACCTGACCTGTCCACGGGTTATATCAATATTGAGGAGATGGATGAACTTAAGAAAGAAATTGTAAAACTGCGTAATCAGCTTATAACAGCACATACTGAGATAGAAAGCTTACATTTAGAAAATAGTTCTCTAAAACAACAGATTTATGAACGGGAAGGAACCATTAAGAAATACAAATCGATTTGTACTGAACCAATTCATAGCACGAGAAATAAATCGCATAGAAAGAGGCCAGATTCCATACAGAGAACTCAAAACCTAAATGAAAGTAGCATCGGTCTAGGCCTAAAAATGCTACTATATAACCTATGCTTTCCAATCAACAAAGTTAAAATGACTACAAACACTTCAGGACCCAGATGGTTGACAAAAGGAATTAAAATATCAGCCTTAACAAAGAGAATGCATAGATATAGGTACTATTTAGAACCAATTGTAAAACACAAGAACGATTTCGAAAAATACGCAAACCTGCTAAAGAAATGCATAAATATTTCAAAGAGGAATAATTATAAATCCTATATAAATAATTCACGTAACAAGTGTAGAGCTTCATGGAAAATTATAAAAAACGGAACTGACAGAAACTTAAATAGACAAGACATCGAATTAGTTTCGTACAATGGGGAAATTATAAGGGACGCGACACGAATTGCAAATGTGTTTAATCGTTTTTTCCTGTCTCTCAGTAACTCAACAAAAAAATACACTCCAAATTACTCACATATAAATGCAATTGACTCCACAATATTTTTAAAACCTGTAACCACATCTGAAATAGTGAATATTATAAAGTCCCTCAGGAATACAAATACAGTAGGATATGACAATGTTTCTACATTTATCATGAAACAACGCAGCTTAGAAATATCAGAAGTGTTGTGTTACCTGGTGAATCAGTCATTTGCACAGGGTATTTTCCCAGATAACCTAAAAATCTCTACTGTGAGACCACTTCACAGAAAAGACTGCAAATCATTATTGAGGAACTATAGACCCATTACATTGGTTTCAGTTCTGTCAAAAGTATTTGAAAAAGCTATGTATGTCAGGATCAATAATTTTATAAAAAAGTTTGATCTCATAGCTCAAGAACAAAACGGGTTTCAGGCAAAAAAATCTACCACGCTAGCTGCTTTTAACTTGATACGAAATATAACTACAAATATTGACAATAAAAGACAGGTCTCAACAATATTCTTCGACATGAGCCGCGCGTTCGATACCGTGGATCACAAAATTTTAATTAATAAATGTGAACGATACGGACTCCGGGGTAGAGCACTAGAATGGATCAGTAGCTACTTGCGAAATCGAAGCCAATGTGTAGAAATAGATCGCATTGATGAACGGCGTTTTGTGACATTATTTAGGTCTAGCTTTGAGATAAATGAGACAGGTGTACCTCAGGGAAGCGTATTGGGCCCTCTGCTCTTCCTTCTCTATATTAACGATATACCCAAAGTCACAAATCACCATTGCACATTATTTGCGGATGACATATCAGTTGTGGTGGCTGACTACAAGGATGAAGTAAAGCATGTATACAACGTCATGAGCGCTATTGATCTCATAATGGATTGGTTGAACAAAAATAATCTAAGTGCAAACCTAGACAAAACAAAAATCGTCCAATTTGAAAACTACAGAGCAAACAATACACCCTTAAAAATTACATACCGAGGCACAGACATAGAAACCGCCTTGGAAACTAAATTTCTAGGCATAATGTTAGATAAGCACTGTAACTGGAAAGCTCATTTGCAAACCATATGTACAAAAGTTAACCGTTTCGTTTTCGTCTTGAGACGACTGCGCCGAACAGTAAATTTGAAAACCGCTCTAACAGCCTATCATGGTTATGTTGAGTCTATACTTAGATATGGTTTAATACTCTGGGGCAACTCAACTGACATATTGAATGCTTTCAGAAGTCAAAAAAAGTGTGTTCGGGCTATGGCTAATATTGGGCCATTGGATTCGTGCAGACCAGTTTTTAAAAGCCTAAAGTTGCTCACTCTGACGTCACTATATATACTTGAGATCGGTATGTTTGTCCGAAATCATCAAGAACTTTTCGAAAGAGTTAGCAAAAATAAAAAATATAAATCAAGAGACGAAACCAAACTATTACTGCCACCTTGTAGAACATCTTTTCATAAAAAAAATTCTTATAACATGACAATAAAGATCTTTAATCATATACCAAAACATATAAGAGAGTTGACGTTGCATAAATTTAGGACTACACTAAGTAACTGGCTCATTGAAAAGTGTTACTATACGATTAAGGAGTTTTTTGACGGGAAATAAATAGTAGAAACATATAAAGTTCTGGATCCATATAGACATGCTTGTACAATTCACATTGGATATTTTAATTTGGTAGGTATTAATCTGACATACTGTAAACATTTTATGTAGGTACAATATTGACAATTTTCGGTTCCAAAAACATTGACATGTATAATTTTTATTGACATTTTTTTATAATAATAATTAACTAATTGTGAATTTTTAATGAATTGTATTAATTTGACTTATTGTGCATCTATAATTTCAATCTCTTATGATCCCAGGTATTAAAATGGTTGTATATTATTCTGGAATGACCCTTGTAATGATTTTTGATAATGTATTATTAATGTCATGAATTCAATTTAAAATTTGAAATTTTGCACGCAGATAAATCTGCGAAACATGCTTGGACATTATAACCATGTAAGATCTTTTGTAAACACCGTGTTTCATGCAATAAATGATTTATTATTATTATTTATTATTATTATTGTTCAAGCCGCCCATGGCCTTCAACTTGGCATAGGTTAATGTCTGTCACACAGAAATCAGAAAAGAGTTTTCTGATTTCTGTGGTGGTCTGTCATGTTACTGACAACGAATATTATAAAATTGCTGAATTTCATAACTTACCAATACCTATAGGTATTACAGGTACCTACTTACTTTACTGCACAGAACTCTACCTAGATACCTCAAATTTATAACTCCCGTATGTTGAGAATACAAAAGACGTTTTTATAAAGTTTTTTTTTATACTACTTAGGTGGCAGACAAGCTTACGGCCCACCGGAAGGTTGGTAACCGTAGCCTATAGACGTTTGCAACACCAGAGGCGCTACACACGCGCTGCCGACCCGGGCGCAGGTTGTGACGACTGACGAGTTGACGACCCACAGTTGAAATTATTCAAGCCGCCCGTAAGGCCTTCAACTTGGCTTAACGACTGTCATTTTACTGACAACCGGGACCAACGGCTTATCGTGCCTTCCGAAGCCCAAAGATGTGTCTTTTCACGGTCCAGAGAAACACGTAAACTGGTAGAGAGTTCCAAGTTTCTATAGTATTTTAGTTTTTATAGAAACGATCTTTTCAATCGCTCGGTTCAGGCGAAAAATTTCTTCACTGTCATGAGAGTGACACCCCTGCGCGGCACGCGTTGTATGTATGGCATCGAAAGGGAGATAAAGGGATTAATTTGAACAGCAGTTCAGGGACACTCGCAGTAATAGATTCCGTTGAGTTTAGTCTGAGATGTTATTGTTCTATTATGCGCCAAGCGGCTCAAGTCTTCCGTTACCGCTTGACATTGTAGTATGCGAATAGCGTGCCGCTGCATAGCATCGTGTAGTTGCCCCAAAAAGTTGAGAACCGGATTCGTCTCTGGAATGAATTTTCGTCTTGTAGGTAGGTACAGCAGACACCCCTGGTGCGGCCTGAAGAATCACCATACCTTTTAGAAAGACTTCTTAAAGTAGTCCTGGGTCATCCTTCCGAGGACTTACCCGGGGCTCCTAACCGTGGGCTGTTGGGTGTTACGTGAGGTTTTTTATAGTCGATAGGAGTCTATCATAGCATTCATGACGGATTTTCCTTCAAGTTAAAAAAAGACTTCTTAAAGTCTACTGACTCTAGACAGGCACCTATAACAGCATAGTAATCATATTAAAATCCCCATTGATTAAGTCTTGGCGAAGCTATTTAGGACGATTTCGCTTGTTCTGCTCACTGCATACTAAATAAGCGATAGTTTGATACTCACTACTTATATCAATTAAACCGCGCCTACGCGTACTTACCAACAGTAAGTCATACATATTATTCAAGACAAGATGTCTGACAGGTAACTTGTGGACATTGGCAAAGGCGAAGGACGTTATTTTATAATGCAAGGTCTTCAACTATGTTGTCTCTCTCTACTATTTGAATGGTGTTTAAGTATAATAATGTTTGTGATCAAGACCTGCATTACTCCTCAGGGTGTGATAACTTCCGGTGGAATATCGGATACCACTTCCTTCTACTGTGTCTTCCTTTAACTGAAGCCGCGCGAGTGCGGCTGATGCCCAACATCAGGGGACCCAACGCTCCCTACAGGAGACTGTACCTGGGGATCGTGCGAAGTATGCCCCTATACGGGGCCCCCGTACGGGCGGAGACCCTGACGGCCATTAATGTGGCTAGATTGCTGAGCCCGCAGAGGGCGATGGCCGTCAGGGTGATAAGGGGATACCGCACGATCTCAGGTGCGGCGGTATGTGATAACCTTGACAACAGTTTCACAACATAGACAAAAGTACGTCTCCTCAAGTCGTATAAGAATTAGTCAGTGGGCGTGTGCCCCGGATTGGCGGAAGACGCAGGTTCGAGTAGGTATTGCTGGTCCTGCTCCCGCTGAAAAATTATCGGTATAGATAATTTTTCACATAAAATTTAACAAAGACAAAATATTAAACTATTTTATCCTTGTATATTTAGTTTTCTACTGCTAAAATTATTATTTCATTCCAAGTGTGTAAGTATCTACCTAAATTGATAAATAAATAAACAAAAAACCGGCCAAGTGCGAGTTGGACTCGCCCATGAAGGGTTTCGTAGCAGCAAGTAACATAATATAAAAGTTCTTATAGTTCGTTGTAACTTTGATTGATGTTTAAACACGTTCCCAGTAGTAGTGATTTTTCTAACCGGAAATTGCGGTTTATGACGTATTAAAAAAAAACTACCAGCTCTATCTCGTTCAAACTAATTTTCGTTGGTAGTTTTTATGGCAACGTACATCATATAATTATTTTTTTTAGATTTATCATTCTCTTAGTTTAGAAGTTAGAGGGGGGGGGGGGGGGGACACATTTTTCCACTTTGGAAGTGTCTCTTGCGCAAACTATTCACTTAAGAAAAAAATGATTTTAAGAACCTCAATAGCATTTTTAAAGTCCTATCTATAAATACCCCACACGTATGGGTATGATGAAAAAAAAATTTTGAGTTTCAGTTCTGAGTATGGGGACTAACAAAATTAACTGTTTTTTTTTCTACTTTTATATAAGAATCTTTATGCGGTTCACAGAATACATCTAGTTACCAAGTTTCAATAGCATATGCCTTATAGTTTCGGAGAAAAGCGGCTGTGACACACGGACGGACAGACAGACAGGCAGACAGACATGACGAATCTATAAGGGTTCCGTTTTTGCCATTTGGCTACGAAACCCTAAAAAGAGTCACATTTAAACGTAAGGAAGGAACAAGTAAGTATATTTTAAAGAAGAGAGGTCAGTATAATAAAATGGGATTTTTTTCATCTGGACAACGAAGCAAATCTTAAGCAGCAGTTCTAATACAGCAGTTTCCAAAGAATAGGTTGACGCTTGAGCAAAAATAGTGGACTCTGAAATATATTTGCAGAAACATTCGGAACAGTCAGTTTTTGGTGGACATTTTTGGTAGATGGCGGAACTCCTATCCTCTTCGGAAAAGAGAGAAAGATAAAGATAGAAATGCTGCATTCCTACCCCCTACAGTATTGCAGAGGTTCTCAGATTCTTAAGAGAATATTCAGTCTACCTGTGCTCAGTCCTACTTACATACCTACGTAAAGAATAGGATGAGCTGATTGTCTCTAATATTTTCTTTCGAAGTCAAACCAGGTTCCCTGATTACGTTAGTAAAGCCTGGAAGGAGGGAATGGAGACTTAGAACAGGACAATTTAGGCGCTTAACAGACGACGGGGCGGGCCGGTCTTTTTGTCTCCGACACACGTAATAAAGACCGCGTCTGCCTGTCGATGCCTGCGACTGCCCTCATCACCGCGAAAATTTATGTCCGGCGGGCACCAGCGGCGCGGTCTTTCTGCCCTTAGTAGTATAGGAACTATAGGATTCCTTCAGCGCTATTGTTCGCGGTGAAATTGACAGGCCCGGCCCGCCCCGTCGTCAGCGTCGCCGTCGTTAGTAAAGCGCCTAACAGTTTTTTTTTACGTGTGGATATTCTACATGGATTTTATGCCGGACTCCTACCGACTATACCGACCGAAAACCACACGATCCACACGACCACGACATACAACCATACATCTGTCTACGGCCTGAAGTCCCGGGCAAGCCCTCGGAAGGATGTCTTAGGGTAACGACAATAAAGTTAAGAGTCCGAACTCGACCGCAAGCGGCACTGCAGTCGCTGCAATGCCGCGACGGCACCATTGGTCCCCATATATTCTGTATAGATTTGTATTAGAATCATATTAGAATACATTCCGAACTCAGCAGCAGCGTCGTCGCGACACACGTCACGGACGTTGTGTACGGCTGAGTGTATCTACGCATTTCTAAGTTTTAAAAATATTGCATCAGTGAGAATTCGATTAACATTCATACAAAGTGAAAGATAGTGATTGAACGATATGTGCACAGTGTTGTACAGTGTATGTGCTCAGTAAATCTTACATAAACTCAAATTATTGTAGATTGATATTGGAAACTTTCTAAAGTACCCTAAGTCAGTAAAAAAAAAAAAAAAACTAAGTTCAATAAAAAAGCTTTTTTTACACATAAGGCTACTCTAAGTGCCAAGCGAAGTTTTAAAAGTTTTCAATAGTGCATATTACGCGCCGAAATTTTCGCGACCAGCCTCTCTAAACGGCTCTTTAACTTTTCCGAAGAACAGCGCCATCTGTGTCGGTGCCCGTGAACTAACAAGTCAGTAACACCAATAGTTGACCGGGTCATTGAACGGATAGAGGAGTGAAGTTACTAGCGCCATCTGTGCACAAATATATAAATTACCAAGACAGTCAAATGGCGAAGTGTACAATCTGTGGAAGATTTTTGTCAACAAAGGGTAAAGATGGCGCTAGCAGTTGCAAATGTCGCATAAATAATAACACAGGCCTGTGTAATAGACTGGCCGGGGATGGTGGTCCGTTGAAGGAGATGCACGTACGTGCCCGTGCGACACCGGTGAGCAGCCCTGGATTTGAGGATGCGGCAGAAACACTACGGGGCGTGTCTCAGCGTTCCGGTGTCACGGGTGCATCATCAGAACTTGATATAGCGGGGGAGCTGAGGATGTTTCGGTCTGAGCTTCGTCAGATGAAGGATGAGCTGACTAGGGAGCTGCGGGACTTGCGTCGCGAGGTATGCGACTTGCGGCAGAATATAGTAACCTGCGAAACAAAAATAGACGGTCTAGAAAATAGGGTCAAAGAGCTCGAGAGTAATAAAGTAGGCACAGGGGACCTGGAAAACACCATATCGTTATTAAAAGCAGAGCTCAATGACCGTGACCAGGAGCTGCTGATCTCCGATCTGGAAATTACCAATCTCCCTGAAGAAACCGGTGAGAACTCGATACATCTCGTCGAACTTGTAGGAAAGAAGCTGGGACTACAGCTTGAGTCACGGGACATCGTGTTTGCGGAGAGGAGGGGTGCACTTGTCAGGCAGGGCGAGTCGAGGGACACTGGCTCCGCGGGCGTGGGCGGTGAGGCGAGTGGGGCGGGACGTGCGCGCCCCCTAGTGGTGCGCCTGGCGCGCCGACATCTTCGGGACGAGATGCTACGCTGTGCGCGCGTGAGGCGCGGGGCCACAACAGAGGACCTCGGGCTGCGGGCACCGGCCCGCCGCTTCTATGTAAATGAAAGGCTCAACAGGTACAATAAGATGTTATTTTATCGCACTCGTCAAACTGTGGAGCGCCTGGGGTGGAAATACGCCTGGACGAAGCGCGGTAGGATACTGGTAAAGCAGGCGGAGGGCAGGCGCACATACAGCATCCGTAATGATGGAGACCTGCGCCGTGTTTTTGGTGATGATGCTCTCCGCGATTATACTGCTTAACTATATTATTATCACATTTATCCTAGAACATAAGTTTCGCAAAATATTTTTTATTACTGTGCACTTGTACTCGTCACTAATCTTAAATATAATAGACGTACTAGATATTGTTCGCCATCCGTTGAAAAGAAATATAAACTGTTATACGCTTCCACCTTGTCACTCGAGAGTTATCAAACATTCTGCTGATACTCGTATTGGGAAAAAAACATGCCCTCACTGCTTTGGTTTAAAAACTTTAAACTGGTATTTCTTACATGCAACATATTTGAACATGTATAAACTAATTACCACCTATTTCATTTTAAATTTATTGTTAAAATATTTTTTTTCAGTTTACATTATTAGTCAAAATAATAGTATAAAAATATGTTATGCTTTAAAAACTATATGTATATCAAGTGCAACTTGTTATGTATACATGTACAAATTGAAGGCCACCTTTGTATTGTTTTTTTTACTGTCTTATTTATTGTTAAATACACTTTCAGCTTATAATATGAATAGAAATATTATAAATAAAGATGGTTAAGGGAACTGAAAAACTTTTGAAAATAGGGCTATTCAATGCTGGCTCTCTTGGTACAAAGCATGAGGAGTTTATTGTGGCTATGGGTAATATGGCTGTGGACATCATGGCGATTAATGAAACGTGGATCAAGGAGGGTGCTGAGTGCCGCGCTCCAAGAGTGCCCAACTACAGGTTACAGCATACACCGCGCCCGACATACATCCGCGAAGGTAATGGTGGTGGCGTCGGATTCTACATCCGCCGTGGGATACATGTGCGCAGAGAAACACACCCTATCGCCCCCAATGTAGAACAGATGTGGCTGAGACTGAGCAAGAACTCTCAGTCTATTATAATTGGAACAGCATACAGGCCACCCTGGTTCAATATTAACACTTTCTTAGATGCTCTGACCGACTCTGTTTCATCTTTTGCAAGAGCAGATAAAATAGTCCTCCTGGGTGACTTTAATGCTGACTTGTTGAAGACGACAGAATATGAGACCAAATACCTTGAATCATTCCTGGTAAGTGTAAGCTTGACGAACTATGTTAGTGAGCCTACTCACTTCACAGACCATAGTGCGACTCTGATAGATTTACTATGCACGGATGCTCGGGTGGATAAGGTCATGGTAACACATATTCCGGAGCTTGGGGGACACGCATTAATCTCAGCTGAGGTTAACTTTAAAGTTGATAAACCTGTTCCCCAATGGATCACTTACAGACCAATAAAAGATATCTTATTAAATAAGTTTGAGGAGGACCTTGATAACATAGATTGGGACTCCATTATGACATTGGATCACGTAGATGACATGGTTCAGGTCCTGACCTCCTGTATTTTGAACTTGTTTGATTTGCATGCCCCAGTTAGGAAAGTGTTAATAAAGGAGAAAAGTTACCCCTGGATCACTAGTACGGTGAGGGACATGATGCATCTTAGGGACAGGTATCATAAAAGATCAAAATCATCAGGCCTGGGGACGCATGCTACCTCATATAAATATTTAAAACATATAGTAAGGGCTGCCATCGAGACTGAGAAGCGCGCGTATTTCAAAAACCACATTAATAATAACATCCAACATCCGCATAAACTATGGAGTCAACTAAAAACAAACATATTGCCTGATAATAAAATGGATCGAGACCTGCCTGTCAATTGCATGGACCCGGATGTGCTAAATCAGCACTTTCTTAATGTGCCGGGTGATGACAGGGTTACTATATCTGACCTCACCTATTTTGAGTTTGGCCGTGCTGCTCATGGTAGTTTTCAATTGCTGCCTGTTGATGAGAAGGTGGTGGGAGGTATCATCAGAGGGCTCAAATCTAATGCCATGGGTATTGACGACATTTCTCTCGAGATGTTGATGATGACTCTACCACAAACACTAACTGTCATAACCCATATAATAAATACGTCCATATCCACATCAACATTTCCTAGCTCATGGAAGACGGCAAAAGTGAGGCCTGTGCCAAAACGAATACACCCATCAGGCCCCAAGGACCTTCGACCTATCAGCTTGCTGCCGTGCTTGTCTAAAATCCTTGAGAGAGTAGTTAGTAACCAATTGACTAGATACTTAGAACAGTCAAATTTACTACCGGCAAGGCAGTCAGGGTTTCGTAAGGGTCACAGCACGGCATCTGCTCTATTGGATGTGGTGGACAGTGTCTTGCAGGCTAGAGATCAGGGGATGGGGACGTTGCTTGCACTGCTTGATTTTTCCCGAGCTTTTGATGGTATAAATATTTCACTGTTGCTGTCGAAGCTTGCCTACTATGGTTGCAATGAGATGGCAGTAAGATGGTTTCACAGTTATCTCAGCAATAGATACCAATTTGTACAATTGAAAGATAGCAGAACTGGTTGCATGGTTGACTCGGCACACCATCCGGTAACTCGAGGTGTTCCGCAGGGCTCCATCTTGGGACCATTGCTCTTCATCTTGTACAGCGCTGACATCACTGGGGCCATCACATCTTGCGGGTTTCATCTATATGCAGATGACCTGCAGCTGCATTTATCTTTCATCCCATCAGAGTGCATTGAATCTGTAAGCAAGTTGAATGAAGATCTAAATAACATTGCAAGCTGGGCATGTAGGAACTCTATGACATTGAATCCCAATAAATCCAAATTCATCTTTTTGGGCACTAGGCAGATGATTGAGGGTATGAGTCAGCAGCCAATCGATGTAGAGGTAGGTGACTGTAAAATTGAGAGGGTAACGGAAGCACGAAATCTGGGAGTTCTTATAGACGAGAAGCTGCACTTTGAGAATCACATACTACATGCTGTTCGAAACTGCTTCTTTAGACTAAAATTGCTCTATAGAATACGACCATACATCAACGAAAGTATCAGAATGTTGCTGTGTGAATCATTGATACTATCCAGACTCAACTACGCTGATACTGTATATGGTGGTTGCCTACTGAAAAGAACGGAACGGTTAATACAGCGGGTGCAGAATGCATGTGCGCGTTTTTGTTTCACTATTCCACCACGAACGCATGTTACACCATACTTAAATGAGGGGAACATTATGAAAATGACGGAACGGCGAGAGCTGCATCTTGCAACTTTGTTGTTTGGTGTGGTATCAAAGCACAGACCTAAGTATCTCTACGATAAGTTGTCATGGTCAAGAGATGTAAATAGATACAGAACCAGAGGCGCATCTTACCTCATGCTTGTACCAAAGCACAGAACTACAGCTTATCAAGGTACATTCAAATACGCTGCGAGTCGGATATGGAATAATCTGCCACCACCACTCAGAGCCCTGAAATCAGTAAATGCGTTTAAAAATCGTTATAAAATATATCTATTAGAAAATCAAAAAAGAAAATAAATAACACTCACCATGTATAATAAAAAGTAAATAGTATTATAGTATGTATAACGAATAGTATAATGGTGTAATAGATAGAACAGAGTGTGTAGATGCGACATAATTATGATGGTAGAGTGCATTGACGTAGTGCATAATATATAGATCGATAGTGGAATGTTGTTGGTCTGTCAGTGTGTAAATTTTTAAAGCAGTTTTTCAGAAATCGGGCGTTGTGATTTTGTTACTTATGTTTTTAAAGGAGTATCTTAGATTTTCATAGTATGTAGTATTGTTGAATTAATGAGGTAGGTACTTACTTGCAATGTGCACACGTGCGTGACGTAATATCATGGGCGCCATCTGAAAATCAGCGCTGCACATCTTTTGTCATTGGCAGAAGATGTGAAGCCTTCATGCTGAGATGGCGACCCGTTTAGGACTAGTGAATTTTTATGTTATTTTTAATTTTGTTTTTGTTTTAATACCTATATTTGTCTATAGCATTACAAATGTTAGTATAGTTTGTGTATGTGTGTCCTAAATAAATACATTTTCTTTCAAAAAAAAAAAAAAAAAAAACTGCATTTACTGTTGCGCGGTCGAGTTCGGACACATACCTTTACAGTAAAATAAAACACTTCGTTACAGTTGTAATGAGATCCAGTACAGTAATAGCTACTATCTAACAAGACACAACACTACATACAAGTTGTCAGACCGACAAATAAATCAGTCTTAATACTCAATATGTATGCAGCAGCGGCAACGTCCTCCCATCCAAATGAGTAGTCATCGAAAGTGTGTGCTACTGTCAGCCTGTATCTAGGGCTTTGGGTTTCACGACCTTGTTGGGCTTAATTAAAAATTATTGGGTTTAATTATGTGTCTGGTGAAAGGGTGTTCACAGCTCTCTGTCCAGTGAAAAACGCAGTCGTTTTTCGAGATAAAAATATATTAGACAGTTGTATGTCAGATTTTCAGTAGATAACTATACCTTTAGGGTTCAGGAGGCATGTAATATGGTGCCTAAAGAACAGGGGTGATCACCTGATGAATATATCATCAGGTGATCACCCCTGTTCTTTCCTTTACCTTTAGTCTTTTATGGAGCGCTCGTGGCCCCGCGGACTCAGTGTTCTGTAAACGATCACTGCAGTAAGCAACATTTACTATGGTCGGATATGGATGGGTGACCACCACGTGGACCACTTTGTGACATTTATTTACGAGCGTTTCCGTGCTTCGGAAGGCACGATAAGCCGTTGGTCCCGGTTGTCAGTAAAATGACAGTCGTTAAGCCAAGTTGAAGGCCTTATGGGCGGCTTGAAAAATTTCAACTGTGGGTCGTCACAACCTGCGCCCGGGTCGGCAGCGCGTGTGTAGCGCCTCTGGTGTTGCAAACGTCTATAGGCTACGGTTACCAACCTTCCGGTGGGCCGTAAGCTTGTCTGCCACCTAAGTAGTATAAAAAAAAAAAAAAAGTCTTTCAAAAGATTATGGTTAAGAACGCTATTCGGTTTTAAATTATTACATACTAGCGGACGTCACGCGGTTTCACCCGCTTAGTTCCCCTTTCCGTGGGAATACGGGAATAAAATATAGCCTATGTTCACCTCAAAGAGTGTAGCTTCCCAACTGTGAAAGAATTTTTTAAACCGGTCCAGTAGTTCCGGAGCCTATTCGTTACAAAAAAAAAAAAAAACAAATCTTTTCTCTTTATAATATAGTATTTAGTATAGACGAACGCAAGAAATCAGACCCCGCGTCGCGTCGCATAGTGCATAACTTTTGCAACAAAATTAGATGAAGTAAATTGACAGTAGCTAATTTCACTTCGTCATAGAAAATAAGCAACATTGTATGAAGAAGTGACATTAGTTGCTCTCAATTTACTTCGTCTAATTAAAAATTCGAATTTAGTATGGAGCCGAGCGGCAAACTTAGAGCGAACGAGCAGTACTTAGATCATTGTATTTTACGTCTTGTCTTACTATCTACAACCAATCCTACTAAAAATAGGGTAAAAACAAAAACCGGCAAAGTGCTAGTCGAAAAATGGCAATAATATTTCATCTGTTGTATGGGAGCCCCCCTTAAAAATTTTTTTCTGTTTTAATACTGTTGTTATCATGGCGACAGAAATACATAATAATCAGAGAAAATTTCAGCTCTCTAGTCATAAACGTTCACGAGTTACAGCCTCGTGAGGACTGACAGACGGTCGGCGAAGTGTTAGTAATAAGGTTCCCCGAAAAAATAAGATTCAATACTCCTCCAAAAATAATATCTGAATTTATACAGTTACAAGCTCGTGGAAGCGTGGAACGACGCTCGGAGTCATCAGCGAACAGTTGTTGGTATTCTGTTGTATTTGTTCCTCTCACGTAATAAAATGTTCCGTGTTGAAATGGACAGAGACAGGTTGTACCTAAAACATGCGAAGCTATAAAAAACCGGCCAAGTGCGAGTCGGACTCGCACGCAGAGGGTTCCTTATCAAAAAACGGCAAAAACATCATGTTTGCAGAATGGGAGCCCCCCTTAATCTCCAATTATCTTATGATTTTATTATTTGTTGCAATAGCGGCAACAGAAATACTTACATCATCAGTGAAAATTTCAACTACCTAGCCAACACGGTTCCTGAGATACAGCCTCGTGACGGACAGACAGACAGACGGACAGCGAAGTCTCATAAATAAATAAATATTCACGGACATTTCACACAACGCTATCTGATCCCAAAGTAAGCTAGGAATAACCTGCTTGTGTTATGGGTATCAGACCACGGATATTAATACTTATATACTTTTAAATATATATCTACATATTATACATAGAAACACCCAGATTCTTGAGACAAACATTTATGAGTCACACAAATATTTGTCTCCGGTGGGAATCGAACCCACGACTTCCAGCGCCACAGCCGGTATCACTACCGACTGCGCCACAGAGGCAGTCAATTAGTCAAAATTTTATTAGCGTCCCGTTTTCGCCATTTGGGTACGGAACCCTAACCTATCTATAATTACCCATCTCAGGACTGAGACATTGTGATCGTTTACCAAAGACAGTTTCGCATTTCAAGTCCCAAAAACAAACAAAACTGCCTCAACCTACAAACATCAGCTGTTTACCGACCAATCCTGGCCGTCACATTAACCGGCTTGACCGTCACATTGGAGGTCCGGTCACGTCCTCAGGCATCCGTCTCACGGAATCTTTCACTTGACCGTACGCGTGGAATGAAGATAGCTTGGAACGTGCTCTTGTTATGTAAGGAATGCGAACACTGTGATATTTTGGCTTCACTTTCTTTTATAGGAGTTGTGTTTTGTGCAGGAAAACAGCCCTGATAATCAAACCAGATTTTCCATGGTCCGGTCAACTGGACTATGGAACAAAATCAATTTCCCATAGTCCGGTTAACTGTACCATGGAAGTTTCTTTTTACCCATGGTCCGGTTGACCGGACAACTTAACCGTACTATGGGCAATAGAGGATAAAAAGTGGATGAGACTGTAGACTTTTGCAACATTAGGGCAATTTGTTGCAGGATCGGCAAAGCGAGTGTAGCACAAATTCGGTTTGCCGATTTTGAAAAAATGTTCTTAAATCTTTATTGTACAAACTCATAATGACGTTTGGGAAAATTGAGTTTATTCCGCAGTCCAAACGTGCGCGAAAGGGAACCTCTGTCGGACCTTATATTAAACCATTTAATTATTAAATAATCAAACCCTTTTTTTATGTTTAGCTCGCCAAATTGACATCTAGCGATTAGGGGACAATTAGAACAGTGGTCCTAAATTTGCGTTTTTATAGTTCGACAGAGGATCGCTCTTTTAAAACGCTCAGTTCTGGCTAAGATTCTCTCCACTGTGTATGAGTGGCATCCCTGCACGGCACGCGTTGTTCGGGATCAGAAAGGAGAGAGTGGGATCTGGTTGAAGAGCTCCAAGTAGAAGGCAGCCAAGGACGCTATGGTTCTTCGCTGCGCCAACAGTTCGAGGCCTCCCGTCACCTCAGGACAACCAATAGGACTCCTAGTTTCCGCGAGGCCAGCCCATAAGTGATAAGATAATTTTGTCATAATTTTCTTTAACTTCTTCAGAGATAAGTAGTTGTGTTGTTTAGATTCATTATTAGGTACTTTTTTCTGATGTGGCCTTTGTTCACCGATTTAGTTTTATTTCAAAACAAAACAAGACAAGTTCGAGTCGAACTCGCCCAACAAGGGTTCCGTACATCCTTTTATGATGTCACATGTATCAGAATAGTCAAGACTCTTATCTCGAGAGTGTGTGAAGTGAAGGTATCGAGTTGAACTTATAACGACATGCGGCCGTAACTTTTTCTGCGTTAACTTAAACGTTTGATATTTTACAGCTTCTCAAGGGACCATAAACCTTATTAATCTATTAATTTCAACTCGATACCTTGACGCGTTCAGAAGATAACCTTGACAGAAAGACAGACGAATGCACGTACTTATAAACACCTTACATACTTTAGATTTCGCTCCTGTAGCGTGGGTCGCACTTTTAGCAAATTTTCGTTAAAGTACGACGCGCACATCACAACCTGACGTTTAGGGCCATATGGACTTATGAGGACTTAAAAGACGCGGAACTTGAAGTTCTTAAGAAATGTTAAAAATAATTAGGAAAAATAAAAAACTTTTTGGAAATCAATAATGAGACGTGGACATGATATGTCCACAAAGATCCATGATGGATCTTTTTAATGGATTTTAGAGGACAAGGGGACTTTTTTCGACTGAAAGATCGGTGTGTTTTCACAGAAAATTTATCTCAAGAGATAGGTAAATTTTCTGTGAAAACACACCGATCTTTATAACCATTATAACATAACATTTATAACCATTATAACATTTATAACCATTCAACACCAACGTCCATTTCGATGGTGCAACTCCGAAACATAATAATTTTGTCATTGGCTAAGCAATTGACAGAAAATAAATTCTAATTTAAAAATGAATGTTATCAAATATGTATTTAGCTTATTTTATTTTGCGTAAAATATGTTTTTCCAACTGAAACATTTGACTAAATAAAAATTGGTAAAAGTACTAGTTGGTAAATAAAATATTGTTCAATCGTTCACTACCCAAACATAACGTTTGCGTTACAATTATTTGTGAAGAGATTTTTTGCTATGTAATAATTTGGCAAATGAAATGCAAACATTTCTTGAGAAGTGATCATTTGGCAATTTCTTTTTGGTCAAACATATGTACACCCACATTTGGTCAAAAAGTATTACCTAATGAACTACCTAGGTATTGAGAATGTACTTACATTACCCACAGTGACCTAGACATTGGTAGTTACCGCAACATTCTGTAATAAGCCATTTAAATGCGTCTACGCAATTTACACCTAAGCCATTAATACGAATGATGACACGCTCATTGTGCCGCGTCTCTTGGGCTCTGGAAACGATCCCTGCAGTAGGTATGTCCTCAGATAGGTCACCACTGTGTGACATTTAAATTCACGAGCTTTAAAAAAATGTTTATTATTATACAAAACTAGAGCACGTCACGCGGTTTCACCCGCGTAGTTCCCGTTCCCGTGGGAATACAATATTTTTTCTTCCATAAGAACCTTCTCCTGACAATACCTTACACAACAAAAAAAGAATTAGTGAAATCGGTCCACCCGTTCTGAAGTTATGCGCCAACCAACACATTTTGCGATTCATTTTTATATATTAGAATTATGCAGTGGTCTAATATTATAATAGGTAGGTAGTTATAGCAAATACAGCTATTGAGAGGTACAATCACAGGTTCCTAAACTACTTTCCATACCTAAGCTACTTTAGAAGGCGGCTTGAAAAAAAATCAACAGTGGGTGGGCGCGCGCCTGTGCATTTCAGCCCCGAGTGGAAATTTCAACATGGAAATAAGTTCGCCACCTACTTACTTGGGACAAAATAAAAAAAAAGTGAAATGCAGGCATATTATATGCCTCAGCCTACCCCTTCGGGGATATAGGCGTGACCGTCTGTATGTATTAGAATTGTTATGGAATCGAGGCAACTGATACCTAAGGATGGTGAGGTCGCGATAGTTGCCAAAGTTGGTCGGTAATCCTGAGTCATCCTTCCAGGGCTTCCCGGGGCTACCAGCCAGGCAGTGGTAGGGCATCGTGTGATTTTAGTCGGTAAGAGCCCTGTATAGCATCCATGAAGGATTTCCACATCTAAGAAATAATACCTAAGGATCTCAAGTGCTAACATATGTCGCTTTTTTAAATAACAAAAAATGTAAAATTTTCAAAGTAGGAACCTCGTATGTACCTACGCGTTTTATATGCAAACATCTCATGAAATATACTTCTGAAGTAGTATTTCAAAGGATATTGTGAGAATTTGCATTCGGTTAAGATACTCGTAAATAATCGGTACATGGAGTGTAGTGATAAATGATTAATGAACATTTTAACCTAGTACCAACACCCATTTGACACCATGACATAAGCATCCAATTTTCTAGTATCGATTTCCCTTTGCGAATTTGAAGTCCAAGGGAAGAGCGCTTAAGCAATAAAGTGATAGTTTCTATAAACACACACATGCGTAAGTATATCGCACAACATGTAAAGGAACGCCAGTTACGTCGAAGACAGTACCTGCACGCATTCAGGCACCATGTCACGTATTAATGCCAGTATATATACCCAGACCAGGACAATCCTGGTATACATTGTGTTCACAAACCTGGCGGCAGTAAGTCGTCTGCCGTCAATTAAATAAATAAAAGTATATAGTGACAAAGTGCAATATGGCTAAACTATTAGTGCTTTTATCAATCGTGGCTGTCGCCAGTGTTAACGCTTACACAGCATCATCATTAGTTAAGAACATTTATAACGAATGCTTAAGCCAGTATTCAGTGGAATGTGTGAAACCTAGGACTCTCCAGTGGATTGCCCAAGTATCCAATAACGATGAAATTAAGATCACAGAAGACCTCTCCATCGTCAAAACTGGAATATTGGACGATACAATGGAAGTTGACCCTCGCATGGCCCAGGATCCTGCTTATCAGATCGTTGACAAAGTTGATAGGTTCCTCCAGACCCATACGCTAAAAGTTAAAGTGCCTGAAGAAATTTTGAACAGTGCTGCTTCTGAATATGTGCCGAGATCTTTGCTGACTGATTTACCTTCTGAATTGGATATGCCTTTAGATGGAGAAGAAGACAGCCATGAGTTTGAAGGCAGAAAGAAGAAGATCAAGATCAAGCTTCCCAAACCTTTGAGGATTAAGAGCAGTTCGTAAAATGAATACCTACTTGTATATATTTAATTGGATGCAATGGATTTTAATATATTCTTATCATTTTCAGAGCACGGTCTCGTCAAGAAGGTACTGCTTCCCTTCCTCCTCGGATTGAAATTTAAGGCTTCAGTTTTAGTACCATTGGCTCTTGCTCTCATCGCACTTAAGACCTGGAAGGCCTTGACTCTCGGTCTTATCTCCCTTGTGTTATCAGGTATAAACGCTTTTTTACTCTTTATTCTTTACATTTTCACGCAACAGATTAATGGATGAGCTCATGGGTAAGAGAAAGAAAGCTAGAAAATCACCCTGCACTAGCCCGTCTGACGAGGGTTATACTATCGGCAAGTTATATCTTGATAATAAAATTGAAAGAGGCCAGATGTGGTCTATGACCTGATTAGTTACTTTAAATTGGAGCAAAATATCGTGTTAAGTTGAACACAGCGACAAGCAAAGAAAACTACTTACTTCATCTTTATTTTCAGGCGCCATGGTGATCTTCAAATTCACAAAACCAAAGGTCGTGAACTATGAAGTCATCCACTACCCTCAGCACCACGTTGAGCATCATGTGGACCACCATGCTCCAGCCTGGGATGGCCATGGACCTTACCAAAGAAGCTTCGAAGATGCCCACGAAATGGCATACTCAGCACAAATATAAGGAAAGAAAACATCTATCTTTAAAACTACGGACCTCTGACTAAATTAATAATTTATTTATTTATTTTTGTACATAAAATCTTATATAAATTAAGTTTCACATTTGAGAGTCTGTTCATTTACCCTTAAACTTCACAAAACGACTATTTCTGGGTTCAGTTCATTATCACTTATTATTTGTGGCACTGGAAAACTGTTTGGGACTTGATTATATCCTTCACCATATCTGGGTTCCTTAAATTCACTAAACCCTTGCCTCATCGGTGCTGGATTATGTTTGATAGTGTTGGGCAACAACCATTGGTTGCCAGGCAAATCTTTTACATTCGGTGCATAATTACGTGCATTATTTTCATTTCTGGCAATATCGATTCCATCTAAAGTATTCTTAGTATCATTTTTGACACCTTTATATCCTTCACCGTATCTGTGTTCCTTAAATTCACTAAACCATTGCCTCATTGGTGCTGGATTATGTTTGATAGTGTTGGGCAACAACCATTGGTTGCCAGGCAAATCTTTTACATTCGGTGCATAATTACGTGCATTATTTTCATTTCTGGCAATATCGATTCCATCTAAAGTATTCTTAGTATCATATTTGACACCTTTATATCCTTCGCCATTTCTGTGTTCCTTAAATTCACTAAACCATTGCCTCATTGGTGCTGGATTATGTTTGATAGTGTTGGGCAGCAACCATTGGTTGCCAGGTAAATCTTTTACATTCGGTGCATAATTACGTGCATTATTTTCATTTCTGGCAATATCGATTCCATCTAAAGCATTCTTAGTATCATATTTGACACCTTTAGATTGATCTTTCACGATAACGTCGACATTAAAATTTTCGATATCAACATTTTCGACGTCGAATCCTGGTGTTTCCACAGAATGTCTGAATTGCTTTTTATCTAAAGGATGTATATTTTTTTCTATATCTTTTATTTGTTGAAACGAAACTTTTTGAATGCTTCTGTTCTCGTTTGAGGAAGCGATTGTATTGAAATTATTTTTATCACTTTGAGTAAGAACATTATTTGCGAATTTTGTGTATACTTTGGAGCTTTTTAAGGGATTTATCTTGTATAATCCAAGTAGAAGATCAAAGACGTCTACTCCATCTCTTTTTGTGTTTCCAACACTTCTGCAATAGGCTCTTTCAAAGACCTGAAAAGAAAAAGGATATTCAGATAGTTGTTTATATTAATATGCCGGACAGTAGGCCCACTGAATTTTAATAAGAGAAGAAAACTAACTACTTAAAATTCAATACCTGTTGTTGACAATTGAGTGAAACGTGTCGTAGAGTGCCAAGTATTCGCACGTTGAGTGTCATTTAAATACGTTTGATTAATATTTATTCATCGTACGCAGTACAAAAGTAAAAACAGTGAGAGCGACCGGAGGGACTCGTGTTGAATTCCTGGACAACACTATTCTATACAAATATTTAAAACGAAAGTTATGTACCTATAGCCTTAAAATAAGCAAAATCAGAAACAGTTAGTTATAGTAGCGTATTTAAAGATTATTTATACTGTTGATTGATGGTACTTGGTGGAACCTGCTGCACATATTGATTAACGGCACTTGTACTGTTCCACAACATTTATTTATTTTACACCTGACCGGTTTCGCCTTTCGGCATTTTCTAAGGCAAATGAATATATATTTACCACTACATCACTTAATTACTCGTAAACAAAAACATTTAAATGAACACTACATCCTTCTACTACACGTAAACTATACAATTTCAATATAGGTACAATGGGTAGGTAAAATGCCGAAAGGCGAAACCGGTCAGGTGTAAAATAAATAAATGTTGTGGAACAGTCCAATCAATCCAATCCACTAGTTAATAAAAACAAATATCAGGAAGGCCAATAAACAATGCTACCTACAAAAAATACATCATCTTCATGTCGATAATTTCTACTGTCTAGCTGTATGAGATACAGCCTGGTGTACAGAACCCTAAAATAGTATCGTTGGTCCAATGATTTTCAGCACCGCTCATAATACAAAAAAAAATAGTGCTCGTACCAGTCAAAAAATATTGATAATAGAACCTAAAAAAAATCACTACCTACAATAGACATAAGCAAAAAAATATGGTAGGTAACTTACTAGACTTATCAGAACAGTAATCACAATTACTTGTCGATTCCTACACACAAACTCTAACATCTTGATCGTACCACTCTTGCGCAACTCGATAGCACAATCTTTGCTTAGAGAAAATGTTTACAAACTCTGCTATGTTGATGAAAATAGTAATTCTGGCCTAAATTCACATGAAATTGCAAAAACGTCTATTTAAAAGTGTTAGGTATTCGTGACTGGAGTTGTAGAACTTAGGCCAAATGCTAATCAGAAAACAATACAGCCGATTGTGAGCAGAACAATAAGGTAAAAAGGATAGGCCATGAATTGATAATGATTTCTGTTTTTCAAAACATTCTCGTGTTATAGTCAAGGTCTAGGGAAAGATTGAGCGAGCATGGATAATCTACCACAAAAAAAGTCAAAGAAAGCAGACCATCACCTTCATAGCGGGGGTTTTCTCACATGCAAGTGTCAAGTTGTACTCACTATGAGGCTCAGAAGAATGAACTTTACGGGATTGGAAGGACACGTAGCGTATCGTGAACCACGTGACTTTCGCTACAGTGGTAGTTAAAGCCTATCAGGAGTCGTAGGACACCCTTCTGCCGTAGGCAGTTGATTGGAACTGCTTCGTTTTCTCCTCATCCTCTGGCATAATAATGCATGTACTACCCTCAGAAGTATTTTGCAGGCACTCAGGACAGATCCACTCCAAGCTTGCAGTGGTAGAGAGATGTGTGATTTAGTAGGTTATGGTATCCATGAGACCGAGGGCCTGAGGACAGGCAGCGTGACGTTAGGGATTCACGCACGCCGCCAAAGACGAGGGATAGCACCCGCACCACCCTAGGCGAGGCCGCAGTGATAGCCGTAGGTCTGTTGGGAGTCCTGGGACATCCTACCGAGGGCTTACCCGGGACTCCAAACCACAGGCCGTTGGGCGTTACGTGAGGTTTTTCAGTCGGTAGGAGTCCAGCATAGCATCCATGACGGATTTTCCCTCACGTTAAAAAATAAAGGTATCCATGTGATCTTCCACACGTAAAACCAACGAGGTTGGATGTTTAGAACGCAGTCACTTCCAAGAACCATCCGCTGCTAGAATTCCAATTAGAGGTTGGAACCAAGTAGAAAACTCTAAGATGAATAAGAATATAATAGAGAAAAGTAATCAGGGAAAAGTATTTAACGTGTGTTCCAGCTCTTACGTTAAGTTTTTGAAGGGCTCGTGACCCCGCAGACTCAGTGTTCTGTGGCGATCACTGTAAGCAACTCTCACTATCGCCGGTCTTGGATGGGTGACCACCCTGTGATCACTTTGTGACATTTATTTGAGCGTTTCCGTGCTTCGCAAGACACGTTAAGCTGTTGGTCCCGGTTGCCAGTAATATGACTGTGCTTAAGCCAAGTTGAAGGCCTTATGTTGTGCAAGAATTGCCTCAGGTACGGTCACGATGCACAAAATTGTAAGCTGTCTTGAAAATTTTCAACTGTGGGTCGTCTGTCACAACCTGCACCCGGGTTGCGTGCGTAGCACTTCTGGTGCTGCAAACGTCCGTAGGCTACTGTAACCAATAATTAGGCGGGCCGTAAGCTTGTCTGCCACCTCAGTAGCATAAAAAAACGTATCAAACTGGCTACCTATTATTATAACTGGCTGGTATTAATTTTTTCGTTTCGAGTTTGACTTTAATTCACATTATATTCTGCTGTAAGCCTTATCCGTTAGTAAGCAGGTGCACTCCTTACAGGTGAGGTTGGCTAGCTCCTCGAACGTCCCCGATGGATGGGAAGTTATTTATACTGTTGATTGATGGCACTTGATGGAACTTGTTACACGTCATATTTAAGGTTCTCTGCCTTTTCGCCAAAAATTGTTTGGCCGATTATCACTTGCCAACTAACATTTCGAAGAATCGATACTTCGCGGAATAATCATTTGCCAACTTTTCTTTTAACTTAGTTTTATTTCCCAACCTCACTGTTACCAACTGTATGTTTGGTCTGCTTTTTATTATGACACTTTTCAAAATGCCAACTTTTATATAGCCAAATGTTTTAGTTAGCGTAATATTCATTTCGTTGTTTATTGTTAACCAAATGATTGTTTATTTTTTTTAAACCACCCAGAAAAAGTGATGTCATACGATTTTATAAAATCGTATGACATCACTTTTTCTGGGTGGTTTAAAAAAAATAACCACGAAGGCTAAAGCCCGCCTTCCACTGCGAGCGAATCGGACCCATTACGGACTCCGCTATACTCGTAACGACGATTTTCATACATGTCTCCACCAAAGCGGACATGACACACTGCGAGCGAGTCGGACCCATTACGGAATCTACGGACTCCGCTATACTCGTAACGATGATCCGCCATCCGAGTCGGGGTACTCTGAGTCGGGGTGTGAACCATAATGACAATTGCGTTAAACATTAGTTTTTTTTATTATTGTATCAATGTACGAAAAGGTACGAAACGTTATTCGTATAATAGTTGTTTGGCCTAGTGAAAGATTTGACAAATGATAAATCGTCCAAACGTCATTATAACAATCAGCTTAACAAAAATTCTTCCAAATGAAACTTTGTCATACAAAAATTTGGCAATCGTTAGTTGTCAAAGTGAAAAAAGGCGAAACGTTGGTTGGCTAGTGATAATCGGGCAAACAATTTTCGGCGAAAAGGCAGGATACCCATATTTAAAATGACACTTCTACTGTTCCACATAATTTATTATTATGAATCTGACCGGTTTCGCCTCACGGTATTTTCAAAGGTCTAGTCTAGGTACCTACTAGGTACTACCTTGTCCTATCGACCAGGTTTATAATAATAAATATTGTGGAACAGTACAGGTGTCGTTTTCAGAATGGAAAGTTCTCACATCGTTAATAGCTGATAATGTCCTCGAAATATTTTGGGACGACGAGTGAGGACGGTGAGGGGGCTGCTCACCGTCCTTGCAGAAGCAGGGCCTGGGCGACAGCTTGACGTGAGGGATTCACGCACGCCCCTCAAGAAGCGGGATAACACCCACGGCTGCAGTGGTAGCCGTGGATCTGTCGGGAGTCCTGGGGTATCCTTCCGAGGGCTTACCCGGTGCTCCCAACCGTATGCTGTTAGGTAGGATACGTCTGGCTTTTATTTGGTAGAAGTTCGGCATAGCATTCCGGTAGGATTTACCTCACGTAAAAAAAGAAACAGAATCAAAATCGGTTCATCCGTTTGGGAGCTACGATGCCACAGACAGACTTACACACACACACACACACACCCACACACACGTCAAACATATAACACCCCGTCCGGGTATCCGTCGGGGGTTAAGGCCGCGTGGGTCAGATTTTGAGTTTTTTGAAACAATCCTAGTCAAAAAGTAAAGGGTTTTTAAATCTGAAAAATATATATATACCTAATAGTTAAGGATATAAGCTAAACATATTCCGAGCCCGTTACACGATCCAATAAATATCACTAGATAGAAAAAAATCCCAAAGTTGACTCTCTCAGAAAAGTTTTTTCAATACTGTGGCTAAACTATTAACATTTTATATATTTTTTTTGCACTCAATTAAAGGTATTAAGTTTTTATATACATTTTCCGAGCGTTTTTCTATAAACAACTATTTACATAGTTATCATGTACGAATATCTACCAAACGCAATAGAATTGCGCCGCTGACGGCCGATCAGTCTCGCCCTGGCGCTTGTGGAGGCAGGACCTGTGTCAGTTTTTTTCGCAACTATTTCGTAATTATTATGCCAAATTACGTTGAAATCGCGCCACAGTATAAAAATATCAGTAATGGGCAAAATGTAATTAGATTAAACGTTACAAATACATACGCGACTCATGGTAAAAATGTGGTGATCTTTTACTTTTTAAGTGTTTTCACGACATAGTAACTAGCTACCTAATGCATTAAAATGTCTACGAATTACATGATAATTTCGCAATCCAACATGGCGGCCACGCCGTAATCACAAAATTTCATGATGGGTATCGTTTAAGGGGTTTTTTGGTATGCTGAGTACGAAGTACGTGATAATTTTGCAATCCAATATGGCCGCCGCGCCGTAATCACAAAATTTCATGATGGGTATCGTTTAAGGGGTTTTTTGGTATGCTGAGTACGAATCACGTGATAATTTTGCAATCGAATATAGCCGCCGCGCCGTAATCACAAAATTTCATGATGGGTATCGTTTAAGGGGTTTTTTGGTATGCTGAATACGAATCGCGTACTAATTTTGCAATACAAGATGGCCGCCGCGCCGTAATCACAAAATTTCATGATGGGTATCGTTTAAGGGGTTTTTTGGTATGCTGAGTACGAAGTACGTGATAATTTTGCAATCCAATATGGCCGCCGCGCCGTAATCACAAAATTTCATGATGGGTATCGTTTAAGGGGTTTTTTGGTATGCTGAATACGAATCGCGTACTAATTTTGCAATACAAGATGGCCGCCGCGCCGTAATCACAAAATTTCATGATGGGTATCGTTTAAGGGGTTTTTTGGTATGCTGAGTACGAAGTACGTGATAATTTTGCAATCCAATATGGCCGCCGCGCCGTAATCACAAAATTTCATGATGGGTATCGTTTAAGGGGTTTTTTGGTATGCTGAGTACGAATCACGTGATAATTTTGCAATCGAATATAGCCGCCGCGCCGTAATCACAAAATTTCATGATGGGTATCGTTTAAGGGGTTTTTTGGTATGCTGAGTACGAATCGCATACTAATTTTGCAATACAAGATGGCCGCCGCGCCGTAATCATAAAATTTCATGATGGGTATCGTTTAAGGGGTTTTTTGGTATGCTGAGTACGAATCACGTGATAATTTTGCAATCCAATATGGCCGCCGTGCCATAATCACAAAGTTTCATGATGGGTATCGTTTAAGGGGTTTTTTGGTATGCAGAGTACGAATCACGTGATAATTTTGCAATCCAATATGCCCGCCGCGCCGTAATCACAAAATTTTATGATTGGTATCGTAAATGGTAGTATCGTAAGTATGGTAGTATCGTAAATCATACGTAGCAGACTGTATGGGTATCGTTTAAGGGGTTTTTTGGTATGCAGAGTACGAATCACGTGATAATTTTGCAATCCAATATGCCCGCCGCGCCGTAATCACAAAATTTTATGATTGGTATCGTAAATGGTAGTATCGTAAGTATGGTAGTATCGTAAATCATACGTAGCAGACTGTAGTGTAAAAGAGATAGAGACACATGTTCCATTCTTCGTTCTAACATTTGTGTGTGGTTGGATTGCATGGAACGACACAGACTAAAAAAACTTGTTCGGTTTACTGTGAGTTAGTTAACCGCGTGCCAATTTGCAACTGTGCAAGACGTGGTCAGAGTTAAGAAGTTATTTATTTAACTCAGAGCTTACTAACTCTATATTTATATATTTAACTCGACTCTCCGCGCAAGTGGGCCTAAATAGCTTAGGCGGCCAAATTGAATTCCAAAATGATCATGTTATTCGTACTCAGCATTCGAAAAAACCCATTAAACGACATTCATTACGAAATTATGTGATTACGGCGCGGTGGCCATTTTGGATTGCAAAATTATCATGTGATTCGTCCTCAGCATACCAAAAAACCCCTTAAACGATAACCATCATGAATTTTTGTGATTACACCGCGGCCGCCATATTGGATTGCAAAATTATCACGTGATTCGTACTCAGCATACCAAGAAACCCCTTAAACGATACCCATCATGAAATTTTGTGATTACGGCGCGGTGGCCTTATTGGATTGCAAAATTAGTACGTAATTCGTACTCAGCATACCAAAAAACACTTTAAACGATACCCATCATGAATTTGTGTGATTACACCGCGGCCGCCATTTTGGATTGCAAAATTATCACGTGATTCGTACTCAGCATACCAAGAAACCCCTTAAACGATACCCATCATGACATTTTGTGATTACGGCGCGGCGTCCATATTGGATTGCAAAATTAGTACGTGATTCGTACTCAGCATACCAAAAATCCCTTTAAACGACACCCATCATGAAATTTTGTGATTACACCATGATTACATTTTCATGCGTTACTTCTCATGGAGCTAACGTTACACCCTGAGGGTACAGTAGTGGCTTCTTCAACAGATCCCTAAGATTCAATATCTTAGGGATTAACGAAAAAGCCCACATTAGGAGGAAGGGCATAACGGTACTCCGTTCGTTGAGCAGCCCGCCTGGGGCAGTACCTCCGCCCTGCAGAAGACCGCGGTAATAGTAACCTGACTCCGGTTGGGTTATGTTCTCCGTCGGTTAGCAGGTATCCAGAGCTCATTGGGGCGACTTTGTGCCGTTGACGGTGAGACCAGAGGCTTATCTGGCTCCATTGGCGGATAGAGGCGCGGAGTATTGGTACGGCGGTCAGGGAGACCCGGTGAAATGGTTGACCGCTGACCGCCCGCAGGCTGTACGGGACCCGAACCTGGGGATCACTTAATCTCCGCCCCAGGAGGCTGAACCAGCAGCCTGTGTAAAGTCCCTGGTGCTGTGGTCGTGCCGGAGGAGGATACCGGAGTGGACGCGGCCACTGCATTGGGGGGGGACCGGGGGCCCTTCCGTACGCCGTGCCAATCTTCCGCATTACCTTTGTCTGCCTTTGGTGATTTGGAGCCTCGCTTAGTCTCCTGCGCCAGCGGCACACAGGCGCCCCCTCAACCTTCTTAATTCCCCTTTTTTAAAAAACAACCATAGCTGCAAAAAAGAAAAATAAAAAGGTATTCACAGCGGCATCGGCGTCCACACTTCAAGTGGACTTTTGCAACATCAGAGGCATGCGCGTGAACATCAACGTAGTCCACCACCATCTTGAAACTGCGAAGCCGACCCTTTTTTTCTTGACGGAGACGCAGATCTCATGCCCGAAAGATACATCTGACTTGATGTACCCTGGCTACAAGCAGGAGTACAACTTCAGGCGGAAAGCCGGGGTGTGTATGTACGTCCGGGATGATGTCTGCTGTCGCCGTCTTACAAGCCTCGAAGACAGGGACCTGTCTACGTTATGGGCGCGCGTGGATCACGGGGGCCACACCCGGATCTACGCGTGCGTGTACAGGTCTCACAGCGGTAACACGGACACAGTTCGCCTTTATGACCACCTGCAGCAGTCGACTGACAGGGTGATTGAGCAGTGTCCCTCCGCGGAGATAGTGATTTTGGGAGATTTCAACGGTCATCATGTTGACTGGTTGGGCTCCCGGACCACCGACTTTGCGGGAAAAGCTGCTCACGAATTTGCCTTGACCTATGGGTTCTCCCAGCTGGTTAAATCCCATACAAGGATACCAGACAAGGAGAACGAGCATAGTGCATTGCTGGACCTTCTGCTGACAACGCGTCCGGACGGATACAACTTTTCGGTGGATGCTCCGCTAGGATCGTCGGACCACTGTGTCGTTCGGACGCATGTGCCTCTCGCAAGGCCTGAACCACCTCGGCCCAAGGAGTGGCGACATGTGTGGCACTACAAGTCAGCAGACTGGGATGGACTGCGAGAGTTCTATGCGTCGTACCCGTGGCGGCGGCTTTGTTTTGCCTCAGAGGATCTGGATTCTTGTGCTATAGCAGTCGCTGAGGGGATCTTGGAGGGTATGGAATGCTACATTCCCAACCGATGGATCCCTGTAGGTGCAAAAAAGCGACCGTGGTTCAATCGGCTCTGCAGAGAAGCTCTAATACAGAAGGAATCTGCCTACAGAGACCACGGCTCGTGCAAATTCAGATCCAAACATCTCTGAGGTGAAACGCAAATTAAATGCCGCCTCGAGGTCCAGTAAAAGAGCAATTGTCAAGGCCAAGTTCGATTTCGTCGGCAGAATTGGCGAACGGCTAGCAGGCTACCCTTCAGGAAGTCGTGAATTTTGGTCGCTTGCCAAAGCTGCCGAGGGAAACTTCTGTCGGTCAGGATTACCACCCTTGCTTAAACCCGACGGTAGTTTGGCCCATAGTGCCAAGGAGAAAGCCGACCTTTTGGGTAATCTCTTTGCCTCTAACTCGACCATGAGCGACGGAGGTGCTTTACCGCCGGGCATTCCGAGTTGTGGCACTTCCATGCCGGAAGTTAAATTTACACAGCGGAATGTCCGGCGGGAGCTTCAATCTCTGGACGTTCATAAGTCGAGTGGGTCAGACGGCATTCCCGCGGTGGTACTTAAGCATTGTGGTCCAGAGTTGTGTCCGGTACTTACACGTCTTTTCGCACTTTCCTATTCTATGCAACAAGTCCCGGCGTCGTGGAAGATTGCGTATGTACATCCTGTACCCAAGAAGGGTGACAGAACCGACCCGGCCAATTACAGGCCTATAGCCGTCACCTCCCTTTTATCCAAAGTGATGGAGCGTGTAATTAATACACAGCTCCTGGGGTACCTTGAGGAACACGACCTGCTCAGCGACCGGCAGTACGGTTTCCGTCACGGTCGCTCGACGGGCGATCTTCTTGTGTACCTAACACACCGATGGGCGGCGGCTATCGAGAGTAAGGGTGAGGCTCTAGCTGTGAGCCTCGACATCTCTAAAGCCTTTGACCGGGTCTCGCACCGTGGTCTTCTTACGAAACTGCCCTCATATGGACTACCCGAGAGATTATGCGGATGGGTGTCCAGCTTCTTGGCCGGTAGAAGCATCAGGGCCGTCGTTGACGGCAGCTGTTCAGACTGCATGGCCATAAACGCTGGAGTACCGCAAGGCTCAGTGTTGTCCCCTACTCTGTTTCTGCTGCATATCAATGACATGTTGTCTATTGACGGCATTCATTGTTATGCGGACGACAGTACGGGGGACACTTGTTACACGGGCCGCCCCGGTATCTCTCGGGACACAGTGGAGGAAAATCGTGAACAGCTTGTGTCTGAAATCGAGGCTACTCTTACTAGAGTGTCCGATTGGGGTGGACAAAATCTTGTCCAGTTCAACCCTTCCAAGACACAAGCGTGTTTTTTCATCGCTAAGCAAACCCCAATTACTGTAGCGCCGCAATTTCAGGGCACATCTCTTTCCATCTCCAAAAGTATAGGGATCCTTGGCGTTGACATCTCCAGTGACGTTCAGTTCCGTAGTCATTTGGAGGACAAGGCTAAGCTGGCGTCCAAGAAGCTAGGTGTGCTCAACAGGGCGCGGCGGTACTTCACTGCGGCGCAAACACTGCTTCTCTATAAGTCGCAAGTGCGGCCGCATATGGAGTACTGCTGTCACCTCTGGGCGGGAGCACCTGAATATCAGCTTCGTCCATTTGACTCGGTGCAAAGGCGAGCTGTAAGAATTGTCAACGATCCTGTACTTACAGCTGGTGTGGAACCCCTTCGCGACAGGAGAGACTTTGCCTCCTTATGCGTGTTCTACCGCCTGTACAATGGTATGTGCTCTGAGGAATTGTTTGATATGATGCCTACGGCTACGTTCTATCATCGCACCGCTCGCCACAGACAGGGAGTTCATCCTCACACTCTGCGTCCGGTGCGTTCTAGCACGGTTAGATCCGATAGGTGTTTTCTTCCGCGCACGCTTAGGTTGTGGAATGACCTCCCTGCCTCGGTTTTCCCAAACGCCTACAGTATGGGGTTCTTCAAAAGGGGTCTTAGAAGGTTTTTACAGGGTCGGCAGCGCGAGTGTGGCACCTCTGGTGTTGCAAACGTTCATAGGCTGCGGTGACCACCGGTCCTTCTGGTGGGCCGTATGCTTGTCTGCCACCTTAGTGGTATAAAAAAAAAAAAAAAAAAAAAAAAAAAAAAAAAAACACCGCGGCGGCCATTTTGGATTGCACAATGATCCCGTGATTCATACTTAGCATACCAACTTTAGAAAACTTTAGAAATTTTTATGACCAGCTATTATGTAATTTACATTTTTTACGCAACTGTAGCAAACGTACGCAACGGAAACTCTCAAATGAAATGAAATATCCTAGTTGTCGAAAAATGTTTCGTTGCTGCTAAGCTCTTATTCGCCTTAGCGTGATGTTATATATTTTGGTATTTTTCAAAAATGGACATTCTGTTAAGAAACTCTTGAAATTCAACTAGCAGTCTCTTAGACTCTAGAGTTAGAACAACTAAACAAACAAACAAACTCTTTAGCTTAAAAATAATAGTATAATATACATAATTTATTTACGATTAACTCATTTATTTTTATTTACGAAACTAATAAATCACTACACTTAATAAAGTTAGATGCATTTACTACGTCAAACAAAGTTAGCATGCTGTTTCTTTCTACTATACTGTATACTGTGGCATGAGAGTTGACTGCCGCTGCCGGCGCGCGGTGTGTCTTGCGCCCGGGGCGAGGGGAGCGCCAAATGCCTACTTGTGCGGGTTAACCGCCCCTTAAAAAGGGAGTTGTGTGTTATTTGTTTGTTTTAAACAGGTAAGTTATTAGAAAAAAAACAATAGTTTTATTATTAGTTCTTAAAATATATTCAGTAAGAAATACAAATGAGTTGGTAATATTAGCTACTTATCTATTAATTACTTATCAATTTTACATCGCATTATTGAGCAACCCTTCCGATCAATAAATAAAAACGTTTTAGTAATTTCAATAAATAAATACTAACGTCCTAGTGACTCGGTGTTCTAAAACTAAAAATAAATTACTATTATCTAAAAATAAATTACTATAATCTAAAAATTTGACCGACTTCAAGTGATTCATTCAGAGACAAACTTATAAGTTAAGAAATAGAACTCTTAGTATTTTATCACCTAAGTATGATTTACCTTAGTACAGTCAACTACTAAAAAATGTACTAGTTTAATCTTACAATATGATATCTCGAAGGAAAACATCATTTTGTAAGATCAAACTAGTACATCTCTTTGTAGTTGACTGTACAAGTTGTACTTAGTTTTTATTTATATGTACCAACCCCTAATACCTACAATGGTCTTGTGGCCAATGATATTGCAGATAAACCAAAAATATTACTGTCAAATAAGTATAAGGACGTACAATATTTACCTGGTTATCTGTATATCATTTTGGTTTTATAAAGCCGAGATTTATACAATTTTAAACTAAATTTAAATAAAATTTCGCATTATTTAGTGTCTATAATATTTGAATTTGAATGAGTAGGTAGGTAAATTTAAACTATTAATAATTTGTCATTAAATACCAAAAGCCGCGGGCTAACCTAAACAACTACTTATTTACGATTTCTCATGTGAATTCAATCAAAATCGGTCCAATAAATACTTAACAGAAAAAGCATTTGCTACAATTACACTATATTTTGGACGTAGCTGTCAACTAACTTGTAGTAAATGCAAAATGCAGAGAAATATTCATAAAATATAAAATAAATATAACTAACTACATGGCTCGATCATAAATAACAGAGATTTAGAATTAAATTTAAATAATTTTACAACTAAAATATAAAAATAAATAATAAAAATAATTTACACTTTTGATGATGTTATCTCGACAATATTTCGATAATTTAAAAACAATTTAAAAAAGATCCGGCCACGGATGGAACAACGGATACCTATCGAGAATCTATATATAGAACGACGTATTATAATTAGACACGTCATGCACGAACATCACGGTTTTGAAAAACAGCAAATCTTTTAAACATTTAAAAAAAGAATTTCTATGAAATTATCTATGGTAGCTTGTATGAAAATTAAGGCAATTGCCTGACTTTTTTGTTGCCATTTTTCGGTGTTGGTAACGTTTTTATGGTGTTTAATATAATTGATATGGGTACATTGTTTACATAGAAAATACAAAAATAACCATTCACCAGGATTTACAAACATATAAACTAGACCTTACGTTACGTATGATCAGCGAAAGATTATGTACACAGCATCAGTTATAGAAACGATAAAAATCATATGAAAACACATTTTACTGTGTTTTTATTCTCTTATGTATAAACGTTAATGCTTTAATACATTTTATTCTGCCAGGCCATCATTTCGTCACAAAATCTCTATAAATTCAATTTAATTTTCTACCGAAGTTCCCTGTTCCCTTTTCATTCACGAAAATGAGTACCAATTTAAAAAATAAACTTTTTATAAATTTTAGACCATGCATAGTGGTTTGCGAATAATAAGGAGGTTAAAGCATTATAGTAAGTTTTGTGATTCTTTTGTAAAATAAATTTATAATTGCCATTCAGTCCCTCCAAGTGACCCTCAAAGAAACCGAGGGTGCAGTGGAAAGACTGCAAAGCAGTGTAGGGGATCACATTTTGTGATATTTTCAAAAGATGGCCTAAGTTGGTGACGAAAAATAGAGGCATGGGTACCTCTTTTACCAACTATGAAGGAAAAGAAAAGTTTCTGGAGCTAATTATTCTATAGAAATAGTAAAAATTTTGGAATTATAATAATATTTAGGAGAACAATTAGCTCCAGAAATCCATATAACACTTTTAATACAATCATATTGGTACATGACATCTTGTGACTATACATAAACGATACCATAGACACTGACACGCGTCATCGTTACTGAAATGCGTCATCGTCACTGAAATGCGTCATGGTCACTGAAACGTGTCATCGTCATTGAAATACACCAAATTCACTCAAACGCGTCATTGCCATTCAACGCTGTACTGAAATACTTCCTAATTACTGAAACTTACAGATAGTCCGCCATCCATCTACAGTCGTCCAAGACCTTTGATTTTTTTGCTGTTCATTTATTTATTAAATGATGAAAATTGTGTCTAATAGCTTTATGTACACTGCAAGTAGACATTTTCAAAAGCACTGTGTGATGCACTGTGTGTCTGTGTGAAATGGGTTTAAAAGAAAGTTTACACGACACTCCCAAGCGGAATACTCGTAGTCACTAAAACGCAATGTAATTATAAAATCACTGGAGACAAATATTGTTGCAAGTACATAATCTTATAAATCGTCCATTAATTTACTAACGGCAAAGATTTCTGTACTGTCAGTTTCACTTTCTCTGGCTAAAGTCTATATCGCAGCCAGGATAGAGGGCGACACAGTCCTTCTGTTCCTGGCCGTCACGCGCCGCTTGCACGTATTGGTAGTAGAAAACTGCCATTTTGCTGTCTCCAGCGGGCAAAAGTTCACTGGAATCCCTGAAAAAAAAAACGATAATTGTTAAGGTATGTTAAATTTTCGACATCGGGTGGTCACAACCTGCGCCTGTTCATTTCAAAACGGCAATAATAGGTTCACCACCATTGAATATTTCGTAGTACAAAATACAAGGTGAAATGTAGGCATATAGTATGCTCTGCCATAAGGCCGCCCTCTGTACATTTATAAAATTGTAATGTCTCCCTCTTCTGTATGTTTTTGTTTTGGTGTGCAATAAAGTTTATTCTATTCTATTCTATTCTCTGCCTGTATAGTCATGCCCTTCGAGTATAAAGGCATGCATAATGATAATGAGTAGTATCCATATTTAACAAGAAAGCCGTGAGATCGTTCTCACCGGACTGCCCCTCTCTAACACGTTTATTGTTAAAGTTCAATCCGATTGACGTTGTCATTTTTGTTTTATTTCAATGTTTGAATTGAGAGTAGCGAAAAATTCTAAATCTATGCTTTGAACAGATGATCCACGTGACCTAGTGACGTAGTTTAATGCGACAGAGTCACAGCTAGAGACAAAGTCTCGACATAAGCTCCTCTGCACTCTATTTTATAGAGCGAGGCTAAAAGTGAAACACAATAACTTCGGACGAGAAATTGTCTTTTACACTAGGTACAAATATAAATAATATAAGTAGGTACTTGTATATTGAAAAAATATTAAATTGTTTTAAGAAAATTTATTCATACGGCTTTATTCTTGAGCCGCCTATAGTAAGAGATTGAAGTAGATAATTATAGGAGCGATTAACCAGTTGGGAAACACACCTATTATGTCGTTATAAACTCATTAATAGTAACTTGGATGCCGTTTAGAGCCTTATTGATTATGGGTTTTTGTTATTTCACTTCTTTATGAATGTAAATATTTTAGTCAACAAAACTTTCACACTATTTTAAACTAATGCTGCATGTGGCTTCATATGATTTCATGATTGACATAATGTTACTATGATGAGAAAGGTTAATCCATGCCATTACAGTGGTTTACCAATTTTCATTTAAAGGTGTTTACTACAACACGAGACACGGTAGACGTATTTTTATGTTTGCACCAAATTGACGCCTCCCGCCCTCTTTTCTGATATCTGTGCTCCCGCCTGATGGAAAGCGTCTATCATTATGTGTGATTACTTCAACTGTGTCTGTCAAATTTACTAAATTCCCGGACCTGTGTCTAGGTCGATTACGTCATCCAGGATGACCTAGACGACCTTGATTAAAATGACTATATCTTATAACATTTGTATAGTAGCAGGGATATAATTAAATCAGCCTATAGGAGACCACTGCTGGACGTAGGCCTGCGCCACAGTACACGGTCCTGCGCCTTCCGCATCCAGCCACTGTTTCAGGTCGTCAGTCCATCTGGCCGTGGGTCATCCTACCCCACGTATACCAAGTCGCGGATATGCATGGTCAGCTCATTGTCACTTTAAAACATACTCTGTGAGCTATGTCGAATTGTCGACCTCTGTGGTTCTTCGACGGATAACATCGTTTCGGATTCAGCCTAAGAGACACCCTATGAAGAAATAAATGTCAGAATGTCTCAAAAGAAATCTGACTCACTTGCTAAGATGACCAGACACCAAGTTGCTGTACGGCGTAAACTTGAAGGGGTCCCCGTATAACGCGCAGACGGCCCTCTCCCGGCAGCCCGGGTCCTGGGCCCCGATCTGCGCCAGGAGGCCGTTCACTGTGTCTATCAGTTGGCCGTAGAACTTCTCTGCTGCTATCGTTTCCTGAAAAGTAGTATGAATTATTAGGACTTATTTAATTACTAACCAAATATTCTTGCTAATTATTAGAAACGTGAGAGTTTGTAGCCGCTTTATTTTTCAGGCTGAATGAATCATGCTGAAATTTGGAACAGACATCTTACATACATACATATATTATTATTATAGTCAAGCCGGCCACTATGCCTTCAACTTGGCTTAACGATTGTTATTTTACTGACAACCGGGTTTCATTTTGAGTATTCCTTCTCTACGCAATAAATAGTTGTGTGTGAGTGTTCCCTTAGTTAGCCGCCTCTTACGACACCCTCGGGATACATGGGGTAGTGACATTTTTTACTCTTTCCCGGGGCTACACATGCTTAAATTATAATCTGGAATAGCTCATTGGTCTACATTTTATCCCCCATATAAATCCCAGGGCGCCGATTCTCAACCACACGACGTGAATGCGTGGACGCAAATTTACGGGTGAAACGTCGTCCGTCTCATGTTCGCCGGTCCTAAATATGAGACAGGCGACGCGTCACCCGCCGATTTCCGTCCACGCATTCATGTCGTGTGAAGCGAGAATCGCTGCCCAGGCTTGCGGAAAGGACTGTATTAACTCCTAATGAATCCAGACTCTACAGTAAGATACTGTGGAATATTCTACACAACGCTCCATCCAACCTCACACAAAACAAGAATAGTACCTATACTGTTAGCACGATGCAAGATGGCTGCATTCTATAATCATCTACACGATTCTGACGTCATTAATTGCTCTCCGAAATCGCTTACAAACTAACCAAATCATGAATTAACTACTAATCGCAGAATCAAGTTGCTCTGAACCGGGGGTCAGGCGGCATCAAACGGGGTCAGACGGAACAAGTGAAGTGAAACTATTGATTTAGTATCATTTTAAATTAACTAGATATTTAATCGACTTCAAAACTTTTTTTTTGCAGGTTGTTTTGAATTCTTCTGTATGGTTTAATATATTATACTTGATAAGCAATCAATCCGCTAATATTATGAGTTTGGCATTCGTTTGGTAGCACATATCGCACATAATGCAGAGGTGGTCTTATTTAAATTTTATCAAAATTAATTTAGCACTTTTAGAGAAATTCAAAAGGAAACTGATTTACAGACCGCTGGGAACATTGCTCCTTGGTCTTATTCAAAAATATTTTAGTAAGTACATTATATTTAGTGTAGATACATACATACATACATAACATCACGCCTGTCTCCCAACGGGGTAGGCAGAGACTATGACTTTCCACTTGCTACGATTCTGGCAAACAACTTTCGCTTCTTCAACTTTCATAAGTGTCTTCATACATGCTCTTCGGTTAAGGGTACTTAGATATATAGGCACTTATACTTGTTTTGAAGTCGGTTTCTTTTCTTTTACAAAAAGCTAATTAATTATATATCATTATGCAAATCTTGAAAGCGCTCGTGGCCCCGCGGACTCAGTGTTCTGTAAACGATCACTGCAGTAAGCAACTTTCACTATGGCCGGTCCATGGATGGTCACCCATCACTTAGTGACATTTATTTGAGCGTTTCCGTGCTTCGGAAGGCACGTTAAGCCGTTGGTCCCGGTTGCCAGTAAAATGGCAGTCGTTAAACTAAGTTGAAGGTTGAAGGCTTTATTTCAACAGCAGGCAGTCATAACCTGCGCCTGTCCATTTAAAACACGGCAATACGGCTCACCACCTATTACGTGGGACAAATCATACAAAGGTAAAATGTGGGCATATAATATGCCTCTGCCTACCCCTTCGGGCATAAAGGCGTGACCATATATGTATGCAAATCTTACAGGGTCCTGTGCAGCCATAATCTGCTGTTGTTGCTTCATCAGATCGGTCTCAGTCTTTATCCTGTTGGTCTCCTTCAGCTTGACCGCTGAAACCCTCAGGATCTCATCTCTAACTGGAGAAGGTGGTGCTCGAGCTGCCAACGCTGCGGCTCTTATCTGGAAGTAGAATTATAGGTAGGTAATGTAAGGTTTCGTGGTTTTTGCATGGATTTTTGCAATGGCAATGAAGGTAGATTGTGAATTCAACTGGTGGGGATTGTTAATAAAAAGCGGCAAGGCCATTTTGTGGGGCTGTCGTAAACTACACGTCGCTAGATGGAAACGTAAAAGTGTAATTGGGCAATGGGGAACATTGTTGGCGGTGGAAGGTGAGCGCTTATGCGCATTGTAAGGTGGCCACCTCAAACCTACAATTTGGGTCGCAAGTCCCAGACACTGGTTGCAATGTTCTTCCTTGTGCCACGCAGTGTATAATGATTCCTAGTTATAGTTACTTAGCTAAGTGAAATAAAGAAGGAGTGATGATATCTGTGTTTTCTTCTGAGGTTCTACAGTAAGTACAGGTACACACTTTGTGACATTTATTTGGGCGCTTTCGTGCTTCGGAAGGCACGTCAAGCCAGTCCCGATTGTCTGTAAAATGACAGTCGTTAAGCCAAGTTTCAGCCTTTTTAGGCAGTTTGAAAATTTCAACAGCAGGCAGTCACAACTTGCACCTGTCTATCTCAACACGGCAATACGGCTCACCACGTAAAATGACAGTCGTTAAGCCAAGTTTCAGCCTTTTTAGGCAGTTTGAAAATTTCAACAGCAGGCAGTCACAACTTGCACCTGTCTATCTCAACACGGCAATACGGCTCACCACCTATTACGTTGGACAAATTTTCTAAAAAGGTGAAATGTGGGCATATAATATTTCTCTGTCAATCCCTTCGGGGATAAAGACGTGACCATATGTATGTAAGTACAAGTAAGGTAGCACGTCCACCCGCCAGATGGAGCGCGCGGAAGGCGCAGAACCGTGTGCGGAGGCGTAAATTGAGAGAGACGTCATTGGGTTCAGCAGTTGACCACTGTAGGTTGATTTCTTTGATTGATTCAATACATACATACTTATGGTCACGCCTTTATCCCCGAAGATGTAGGCAGAGGCATATTATATGCCCACATTTCACCTTTGTATAATTTGTCCCACGTAATAGGTGGTGAGCCGTATTGCCGTGTTTAAATGGACAGGCGCAGGTTGTGACTGCCTGCTGTTGAAATAAAGCCTTCAACTTAGCTTAACGACTGCCATTTTAGTGGCAACCGGGACCAACGACATAACGTGCCTTCCGAAGCACGGAAACGCTCCAATAAATGTCACAAAGTGATCACATGGATGGTCACCCATCCATGGACCGGCCATAGTGAACGTTGCTTACTACAGTGATCGTTTACAGAACACTGAGTCCGCGGGGCCACGAGCGCTTCAATATAGTATGCTATTAGTTTTCAAGAACTTAGCTTCGTCTTTTTCCTTGTGAAAAACCACACGTATGTGGTACCGGTCTCGAACTGACTAAACCCACACGGTATCTGTCTATTCGTCTACCGCCGGATGCCAGGGTGACCCTTCAGAGGGATTTCAAAGGGATTTCAGTGAACAACCACCCCCCTTCCCCCGAATTCGTGAATTTAACGTGAATATTTATATTCATAAGTATAACAAGGAAATGAGCGTTTAATACTAATCGAACAAGAAACCCAATCTAACCCACAATTTTGATTAAAGTTCCGCAAATGGAACTGGTAGTGATCGCGGTCAGCCCGTGGACAAACCTGTTGGACGATGGACTTAATGAGACCACGCATATATAGGACTTAGAGGAAAGTGAAACGATTACCTATAATGAACAAGGTAAATGAACTTTAAGTTAATTTGTGGGCATTTAAAACCGGCTAAGTGCGAGTCTGACTTTGCGCGGAGGGTTCCGTACCAATTTTTTAGCCCCTCTCTATAAAATAGAGTGCAGAGGGACTTATGTCCAGATTGTGTCTGAGTTCTGTGTATCTGTTGCATTAAACTCGTAACTTCAAAACCACGTGACTTACAATACTGAAATTTTGCAGACAGTAATAGCTGGTCATTTTGAGAGAGTCTAAGTACAAAATTTCAAAACAATAGGCGTGAGGTTTTTTAGAGGACGTGTTAGAGCGATGCAGTCTGTTGAGACCGATCTCACGGCTTCTTATTATTAATTGTAAACTTATCGTGCATGATACGTGAATATGGCGGGCAATATAATTATGCACGTGATAATTATATTGCCCGGTATATTCATGCAATATGCACGATAATTTGATATTAGGTACATCTGTTCAAGAGTTCATGTATCTATAAATTATCTAGTAAATGTTACAGTCGTTGAACATCTTTTGCTACAGACAATTCTAAGATGGTTCAACGTTTCAGTAGTATATTAGAACAAAATATTACTTACCAAGGCTTCTTTCTCAACCTCATATTGATCTTTAGGTGCCGCTTTCTTTCGGTAATATGGATTGACTGGGGGCCCAACAGGTCTGAAATTTATACAATTTTACATTATCTATACTTATAATAAAACTGTTGAGGGTCGAGAGTCTGTACATGGAAGATATTTTGAAAATTTTAATAGCAGGGTGTTCTCTAATCGATACTGAAGCCGGAAATGTAATTTAAACTTTTCATGTCTGTCTGAGTTTATGTTCCGAGGAAGGTTCTAGGATACTTTTGATGTCGATATTTTCCGCGGTTCTTTCAGGAGAGGGGATGAAAGATGAAATGATTTTTCAGCTGTAATTGCTCAACACGTAGTCTGATTTCAAATGTTTTTTTAGCGTCAAAAAGGGAGTACTTTAAGCATTATTCCACACAAGTTTCAAGGTTGAAGGTTTCGTGTTTCAGAAATTAGAGGCATATCAACTTTCGCCAAACCTACAATTCAAGGGTTCCTTTAAATGAGAGGGTAAATCTAAACGGGCGTGTTGGCTAAATCATAAAAGTCCGCGCCAAAGGCGTGGACTGAATTGTTTTAGAATAGCCTTAATCTTTAAGCTCTTTTATGATTAAGCCAACAGGGCCGTTTCACACGGTGCTTGATGAGTCTGATGAAGAATTACTTCTCCTTTCGTACACCTTATATCTAAACGAAGTTGCGAGGGTCAGCTAGTAAAATAATATTACTGTATCTTCTGACTGAAGAATAAAATTCATGACAGGCGCTGCATTTATAAGAAAAATACAGAGCTAGGTCTGCCGATTCAAGTAAGCCGTATTTTTTACGCCTTACTCCACAATGAAATTTCAAAATTTCCCTGCATACTCCCAGACAAAAAATATGCTATAAGTTTGATCTGTATCTCTGTGTAGCTGTCTATAGCATCCTAACTGTCAAATGAATGAACCAAGCCGCAGAAGCGGCCGTGGGTCTGTTGGGAGTCCTGGGACATTCTTCCGAGGGCTTCCCCGGGGCTCCCAACCATAGGCTGTTGGGCGTTACGTGGGGTTGTTTTAGGGAGTCCGGCATAGCATCCATGAGGATTTTCCCTCACGTTAAAAAAAATGATTGAACCAATTATAACGCGGGTTTTTCTTGTCTTATTTGAAATGACTTGCTGGGGACATAAGTCATATAAAAGCAAATGTATATTGTTTACCTGCCAGCAGTCCCTTGCGCCGTTACCCGCTGCGGCACGCTGCTGCCTACTGCTACTTCTCCGGGAGGATGATCGTCTACATGCCCTTCAGGCCCTGGCGAAGACATAATATATCAGTCCTGGGATATCCTTTCGAGGGTTTACCCGGGGCTCACAACCATAAACTGTAGGGCGTCACGTGAGGTTTTTTAGTCGGTAGGAGTCCGACATAACATTCATGAGGATTTTCCCTCACGTAAAAAAAACCCTTATTGTATCAAATACATAACTACTGTTAGTTTAAAGGTATTCTTACTGCCTCTGTGACGCACTGAGATCTAAGGTTCAAATAAGGGTCAATTTCTTTTTCAGGTTAATAGCAGTTATTATTTCTTAATATGTAAAACAATAAGGACTGTTGGACTTGGAACTTAAGAAACCCGTATGACTGCATAATGGTGAAAATGCTCATAGCGGATGAAAATTCAAGATATTATGTAAGGTGGCAGTCACTTTCAATAACAATTTTGGATTCTAACGAGGTAGAATCCAAAATCGCTTAGATAAGAGAGAGAAAGAAATCCATCTCTCCTCCTTCTCTCTCTCCTCTAAGTCTTCAGAGCAGCCGTGATTGAATCACACCTGGCTATGCTGCAATCGACATATTAGGTTGGTGTTGATGAAGTGTGAAGGTGTGAAGTGAAAACGAGCTCGAAGGCTTTCTGAAGTAGCCGGGATTAACTGAGCGATGGTGATAACAAGTATCTTTACCTGGAGGCATGCCTAGTCCCCAAGCGTTGATGTCGTTCATGTCGTTCAGATGTGGCTTGAAGTTCGCTATCGCGTTGCGATTGATGTCGCCTATCAGGAAACTGTGGAAGAAAAAAACAAATAAATATTATGAGCAATATTCAGGGCTATTCCAAAACAATTTTTTAATACTACGAATGTACTTAATTTATTAGCGTTACAGAAATATAGGCAGTAGTTAAATTCTCTATTTTATTGCCGTGCTCTAGAGCCTTTTACAGGTTCTCAATTCATCTGACTGTGGTAATATACGCCTGTCTCTACTTCACAACTTGCTTGCTCACTCTGAGAGTTATTTCAACCACTTTCAAATAAATAAATAAATACGATTGCAGAATAAAGAGGAATTTCAGCTAAATCGCTTTATAATTGCTTAAATACCTCAGTAAGCTCTTTATTAAAACGAATTTCTAAAGTGGCACGATAGAACATTTTATCTGGGTTAGGTAGAGCACTGAGGATGTCTCAGCACTCTCAAGGAGGCCACTGCGAATGTCTGCTGAAAACTATAATAAACCTCCAAAAAAACAATACTCACTCAGTACCAAGTCCTGCACCGGACAGTGCAAAATTATCTTGACTGTAGTGGTCACTTGCACCTGAACTTGTAGGCGGACCCAGGTGGTGTGGGCGGATGACCACAGTCGACGAGGAGTGTCCTGACGGCGGCCCGTATGGCTGGTGATGTGGGTTCTGCAGATAAAGTGCTGATGTTAGAACTAAAATCAATATCGCTCGCATACATCTCAAGTCTCAAGAGTCTGGGTGTTTCTATGTATAATATGTATGTATTTAAAACTATATAAGTATTAATATCCGTGGTCTGATACCCATAACACAAGCAGGTTATTCCTAGCTTACTTTGGGATCAGATAGCGTTGTGTGAAATGTCCGTGAATATTTATTTTATTTATTTATTTATTTATTTTATACATGTTTTCCTTCTCTTACAAAAACCCGGTTCTTCAAACGGAGCGTGAAGAGGCACATCATAGGGTCGCCAGTTTAAGTAGGTTCCACTGTTAGAACTGTGAGAGTGGCCCCTAATCCCTAGATGTCGACATGGCTTTTCATCAGGCGATTGATCGCCAAATTAACGCCACCTGAGACAGTATCGGCTTGAGCTGATACTGAGTCTTCAGTAAACAGGAGAGATTATTTTGGGTACCATATTCACTTAAAGTCTGCCATTATCGCCGAAGGTAGAGGCAAAGGTATACCTAACACCCACATTTCACGATTTGTATTTTGGTGGTATTGGTGGAGCCTATTTGCAGTGTTGATATGGACAGGCGCAGGTCGTAGCTACCTGCCGTTGAAAGGTATTCAGACCGTCAACTTTTCTGATCGACATGTCACACTGGGATCAACGTTTCAACGTGCCTTTTAAAGCACGTAAACGATTGTGAAAGAACTATCTTAAAGCGATCACCCATATCAGTACCAGATACCAGTTATAACGTTCTGTTGTATTGTGTCTTAATACAACAGAACACTAAGCTACAAGCGTTTCAGTATCTTTAAAATAATTAAAAGTCTACCTTATGATGATGAGTGATCAAATGATGGTGGTGATGGAACTTCGTGGTGTGATAGTTCTGGTGATACCACGAGCACAGCTTGAAGATATGGCTGAGCGCCGGGAAGAAGAACAGTAGGAACTTGAGAAACATCTTCTTGGCTGTCGTCACGCCCAGGATCAAGGGCAGTACAAAGACTATCTTCAGAGCTATTAGTTTGACTACTAGGATGATTGCTATGGCTGCGGTGACGAGTTTCCTTTTGAGGTATTTTTCTGGAAAAAAGAAACATTGCAAGAGTCATTTTCGTGGAAATAATTGTTCACAGCTGATGAATGAACTATATTTTAGGTCGGTTACTAATACGCATACATACAGACACCTGAATTTTCCTAAGGAAGGTAGAGACATAACATGGGCCCATCAGTGGTATTTTATGCCACGCAATAAGTGGTGAGCGTATTTCCACATTGACTTTCATACACCTACATCACACTACAGTCTCCTGGGGGAGAATGCCCACGTCCAGACCTGCCACGAGGACCTGGCGCTGTTGCGCCCACCAATGTGTTGAGCGCTGTGTATCCGCTGTGTTCCTCGTGCTGGCACAGCGGTGGTTCAAAGTGGTGGTGGCGATCTATCGACCATCAAGTACGTGCCCCAGATACTTCATCGAGGGCTCGGTGCCGATGCTGACGCCCCCTACCTGTATGCTGGATCCGACAGGTGGGTGGCCCCTTCCGAGGCCCGTGAAAGCACAGAACCTCGGATTTATGAAGGGCGACCTCAAAACCCCGCCACCTTATTCGATTCACCTCTTTTCTTTTTTTTTATGTGTGGAAATGACACAGGGGTGCTATGCCGGACTCCTACCAACTAAAACCACACAATGCCGTGAAACGTGACTTAAAGAGACCCCGGAAGAAGCTGTTGACCGTCAGAGTGACATGAGGGCCCTGCACGATCGCCGTTGAGGCGACATGTCGCACCCTCTCCATGAAACTTAGAAACGCGGGCCCTTGCGTTGTTGTTTTTTTATAGGCGCTGGAGCAGGGCAATGGCCTGCGCCTCATGAAATCGAGGCTCGGATTCTAGGTCCGCCAAGAACTAATGAAGACTTGGAAGGTCCGACATTAACAACGAAGGTTCGCCACAACCGGGGGGATAAAACCGGTTATGAATTAGTGACTATAGAGAAGTCATGACAATTTCAACAGTCGGTTGTCACAGATAATTACCAGGGTTCGGGTGCTTCGGTAAGTATCTGTGACGAATACAGTGGGAGATCACGGCGATCAGGGCCAACACTGCGAAAATCACAGCGTGAAAATAACACTGCCGAAAATCAGCGTCTCTGTCTGTTCTTTTTATAATACTTACATGGATTGTGTACCCCTTACACTCATTGTTATTTTCAGGATAGTAATCGGACATAGATTTTAGATCTACCAAATGTTCAGTTGTAATAGATTTTCTTTCATTCATAACTCTAACGCGTTTTCTTAGAAGAAGTTATGTATACACAACACAATTCACAAGCCTACCTAGTTTATATCTCTCTACGAAAATAGATCGTGATTATCCCTACAATAGTAGTTTAAGATTTAAGTTTTTCTCATCACATATTTAGCGTTTATCAACATAATTTTGGCGGAACCCTGATGCCTACTCCACGGAACCCTGATGCCTACTCCACGGAACCCCTAGGTTCCGCGGAACCCAGTTTGGGAACCGAGGAATTTTGGACAATGGGACAAAAAGTTCCCAATGGACAGACTGATCTAACCATCGATCTGACCAATGGGAAAAACCGGAAGCAGATACTAGTAGGTTGTGGGTGCTCCTGTTAAAGAATTTCAACACGCCCATAAGCCTTCAACGACTACCACGCTTCTGGCAGCCGGGACAAGCTGCTTAATGTACCTCCAGACGCAAGTAAACACTCGTAGAAAGTGTTTTTATTTAATGTGAAATCCTTTATGAATGCTATGCCAGCCTCTTACGGACAAGCTAATAGGTGTCAACTACTACCAATGACATTTCATGCCACGTAATAGGTGATGAGCATATTTCCGAATTGAAGCGGATTCTAGTAGGTTGTGGATGCTCCTGTTAAAGAATTTCAACACGCCCATAAGCCTTCAACGACTACCACGCTTCTGGCAGCTGTCTACGGCAACTGTCTACGGCTACTGTCTACGGCCCGGAGCTCGCCAGCCCTCAGGAGGATGTCCATGGATTTCCGGCAGACTTGGGCTCCCACTGCGGCCTCACACACATACTGCTAAATACTTATTTCTTTAGCACGATCTTCAAACGACAGATTCTGAAACATCTTTGTGGAGTCACGTGAAGCGCCCAGCTCTAGAGCCGTAGGTGGGACCGTGGGGTGTTATTCGGTTGGAGTCGGCATGTCAGATCATTAGTAGTAAATGCGAAATGTGTAATAGATTTTCATACTAAAAAAAACAGAAAGAAGAACTTACTTATTTTATGAAAAAACAACCTTCCAGTGTCTTGTCTCTCTTGAGGCTGCAGCTCAATGTGCACCAACGCGCCAGTTTTCGTCAGGGCTCTGGGAGAGATCTTGAGGGTGGCACCTTGGAAGAACGTCTCTGGCAGGGTAACCTTCATGTCGTGGGTCACGAGAAACTTCACGCTCTTATCGTACAGAGCGTTTGTTACCTCTTCTAGGTGAGATTCTGAAATAAATTAAATTAAGTAAGTAAGCATTGAAGCGCTCGTGGCCCCGCGGACTCAGTGTTCTGTAAACGATCACTGCAGTAAGCAACATTTACTATGGCCGGATATGGATGGGTGACCACCACGTGGACCACTTTGTGACATTTATTTACGATCGTTTCCGTGCTTCGGAAGGCACGTTAAGCCGTTGGTCCCGGTTGTCAGTAAAATGACAGTCGTTAAGCCAAGTTGAAGGCCTTATGGGCGGCTTGAAAAATTTCAACTGTGGGTCGTCACAACCTGCGCCCGGGTCGGCAGCGCGTGTGTTGCAAACGTCTATAGGCTACGGTTACCAACCTCCCGGTGGGCCGTAAGCTTGTCTGCCACCTAAGTAGTATAAAAAAAAAAAAAAGTAAATTAATTTTCAAGGCATTTTTACACAACGCCATCTGGTCCCAAAGTAGGCTAGTAATAACCTGCTTGTGTTATGGGTATCATACAACGATGAAAAAAATCATACTTATTATAAGTAACACCCAGATTCTCGAAAAAAATAGGTACCTATTTATGGATCATACAAATTTTTGTCCCTGGAAATCGAACCCACGCTTTCTTCTGTGTCTAAAAAACCTAGCCGTGATTTATACTTTAGTTATGACTTAGAAAATATCATGTTTGCAGCAATCGCCGCACTTCACATAGAATATAAAAGTTATGTATGAAGAAGGTGCTGCTTCAAAAAATATACAAAAACTAGCTGATGCCCGCATCTTCGCCCGCGTAAAATTTGTTCCCGTTTCCGCTTCCCGTAGCAACTTATTGCCGTAAAAATTAGCCTATGTGTTATTCCAGACTATAATGTATCCCTGTTCCAAATTTCAGCCAGATCTGTTCAGCCGTTCGAGCTTGAAAGAGTAACAAACACCCACACATCTACACTCACAAACCTTCGCATTCATAATATTAGTAAGATTGCTGAACTAATTTTGATGTTACAATTTTTGCACTTATTTTATTAAACAATAAAATATGTGTGTGCATGATCGAGAACCTAAGATCGATTAACACCTAAAAGTAAATCCTCTCGTAGCTAGATACCTATGCAAGAGTAAAGTAATCAATTATGATAAGGACTGTATTTACACCAAGAAGTGAATAGTTCACAATCACAACATACCGCTGAGAAAGCAGCAAAAAGCTTCGCAAAAAAACCTATGACGAGAGTTGCACATTGTTACAATGCAGTGAAAACTGTCTGAGGAACAATATCGATGCTTTCTACGATCACAATTTATAATTTCCTGGTATACTAATAACGTTTTAATGACTCACATTGTATGCATTTACCTACTTGCTTTCTTGCGGAATAGATGGCGAACAGTTTAAACAGATTACAGGCATTGTATTAGTGTTTTCGTGGTAGAAAGTGTAAGACGTAATCGATGGAGCGGCCCCTGGGTCCTTCCTGATAGAAGCTTTTTCTCTGAGTATGTCACAAAATCGCTACTAATATTATAAATGCGAAAGTAGATCTGTCTGTCTGTTACGCTTTCACGCCTAAACGGCTGGAGCAATTGAGATGTTTGGTACCTATAGGGATAGTTCGGGGCCCTGGGAAGGACATAGGCTACTTTTTAACCGGCTGCGCAAAAGGAGGGTTATGATTTTACGCGATAACGACTTCTGCGCAGTCGAAGCCGCGGGGAGCAGCTAATATTCAATAAAGTTAGCCTATAACAGTCCACAGCTGGACGTAGGCCTCTCCGAGTTCACGTGTTAGTGCTCTTAGTGTTAACACAGCCTACTACAGATCATAGGTTTTCTTAGGTAGGCAGGTCTTTAGTAGGGTTTCTCTTTATACTGTGGTATTAGACTGAAAGTGAAGTCTGCAGCGTTCCTTAGAGACAGATTTGAATGTATTTGGGGTCCTTACAAAAGCTGCTCGCCATCTTTACAGCAGAAGGCTTAAGATGGAGGCGTGACGTGAGAATTTTCAGGCCTTAAGAAGCAGAACGACACCAGACCGAACACCCACACGCGGGATTACACCCGAATCCCCCAAACAAGGCCGAGGTGGCAGCTGCCCGGAACCCTGGGTCCTCCTAAGGGCTTACGTGGGACTTCCAGCGGTAGGCAGATTTTATGGCACCGTGTCACACGGTAGAAGTCACATTTACGAGGATTTCTTTGCGTATAAAAATAAAGATTATGAGTGGTTTTTTTATATTTATTCAGCTCGCCAAATCGATGTCGCCACCACCTGATGGAAAACCATGGCGCATCTAGCGGTTGGGGGCCACTTCTGACAGTGGTCCTCAAGTTGGCGGCCTTGTGATGTGCCTCTTCACGCTCCTTTTGAAGAACCCGGCATTGTAAGATAAGGAAAACACGTGTGCGGGCAGGTTGTTCCATGTTTTTATAGTTCGACAGAGGAACGATCTTTGGAAACGCTCGGTTCTGGTGAAGATTCTTTCCACTGTGAGTGGCATCTCTGCCTGGCACGCGTTGTTCGGGATCGGAAAGGAGATGGTGGGATCAGGTTGAAGAGCTCTTCAGAACATTCGCCGTGATACATTCGGTAGAAGGCAGCCAAGGACGCTATGGTTCTTCGCTGCGCTAACGGATCGAGGCCTCCCGTCACCTTAGGACAACCAATTATTCGGATAGCACGTCTCTGCATAGCGTCAAGCGCGTCTAGTAAGTACCTCGTGGAGTCATCCCAAAGGTGAGAACAGTATTCTACGCAGGGACGAATCTGCGTTTTGTACAGTACCTAAACATCTCTGATGTGGCGTGAAGTAATGTAAGTAGTATGTTTGACTCGGTATCAAAATCATCGCGTGAGCCATAAGATGAGGTGGGACTGATGGACAATTAGAATTTTAACACCCATAGTTTTCCTGAAGTTTGGTGTAATAGGAGGCAGCCTGTTATTGTTATCTGTCTATCTTATAATGTACGGCAATCTATTCACGGGCACCATAACCCATTCTGTAATTCGCACCAATTTCAATAGTCAAGATATGGTAGGTACACTTCAATTAAAACAATCTCTGCAGTTCTAATGCAACTTTTACTGGATCGGCACCATATAAATTACATTGAGGTTTTTCATTACAAACATACACAAACACAAAAATACAAATTTTTCCTCTATATAATCTAAATAAATATAACTCAAAGGTGACTGACTGACTGACATAGTGATCTATCAACGCACAGCCCAAACCACTGGACGGATCGGGCTGAAATTTGGCATGCAGGTAGATGTTAGGACGTAGGCATCCGCTAAGAAAGGATTTTGATTTGAAATTCTACCCCCAAGGGGATAAAATACGGGAAGCGGGAACGGGAACAAAATTTTGAGCAGGCGAAGCTGCGAGCATCAGCTAGTATTAGTATAGATGTGAAAAACTTATCGCTCTTGAGCAGGACCTGCAGGACTCGAACCTGCGTCTTTTGGCAAACCGGGCCAGATTCCTAACGATTCGGCCACCAAGAATTCTTTCACCACATCGTTTTGGGTATTAGTTAGTTTGTATGTGAGTTTGTTTGAATATTCATTCCGAATCTCAAAAACTATTGGAAAAATATTCCTGCATTAAATGCCTGCATTAAAGCCGTGATTATATCTTCATGATTATATTATGTAGGTATGCAATTTGCAAAAACAAGAAATAGGTACCTACCTATATTAATTCTAATAAAATGGTTGTTTTGTCCAATTTATAATTACGCAATGTTGTTACGCTACATAATCAGCTTATGAATAAATTTCTCTATTTAAATATTACATCTTATACATAAATAATTCTAGACTATAATTTGTAACTAGCTGGTAACTGCATTTGGTCACAAATAGTCACAATCAATGATTATGACGTTTAAATACATAAACGGGTTTTATTTTAACGTTTTTAAGGATAGCAACTCCGGGTTTAAAAACTTAAAGCCTTCCGAAAACCTTCAATGTCACTGTTTCAATATTTTTTATTAGCCAATTTAGAAAATTTGAATCTACTAATATCTATCTATTAATATCGAGTTTGACTTTGACTCAAATTACACAGTGCCATTCAATCTACCAACGGCTGGAAGTTCCGGGTAAGTCTTTGGAAAGACGGAAAGATGACCCAGGCCAGCTTATAAACATATAGGCAGGCATAGAATTATAACTGTCTATGGCTGTTCAGGTATCTGATTCCATTAGTTATTCTCCACGTACCACAGAAACTTTCAACGCATTATTATGTGCACGTGTTGCCCTCTCCTGACAACACATCTTGTAATCTTGTTACTAGTATTCTAGACTGTGAGAGTGGCCCTCAATCTTTCTACATCACCATCTCTCCCCACTGTGAAATTTATTCGCCAAGGTCATTGACTCAGGATAGCCACTTATCAAACTCAAAGCGAGTTTTACAGTCGGGCCCAATAGACATACCTACTTGGTTAAGAATGTAATGTAGAACGGAATGTAATAAATCTATGTATATATGTAGGTAGTTATAATTATCTGGTAAGGAATGACAGTCGAAATAAACCTGCTAAACTGTGTTTCTCATTGTGTCTCCAAAATCCCTGTCCTCTCGTGGAAGAACACCACAGAGATTATATTTTTTTTATTAACTGAGCACTTTCTTGCACCTAAAAGAAAATTATTCTATACCTACTAATCTCTACAACTTTCTAATCCTTTCCAATAATAACCTATTCAACGTAAATCATCAAAGCTACAGAGTAGAATTCGAAAAGTGACATTAGCATTCGTCTTCGAATAGGTACAAAAGATTACTTTTCGTTTTCGACTAATGTGGCAATATTTAATGAGTTTTTTTTCAACCAGTAACAGTAAGGTAAGGGCTGGTAACCCCACTTACTAAGTGTTCAATAATTAATTTGTTTGTCTGTGGCACAGGATAAAATCAGTCATGAATGGGTAGTTGCTTAAAACATTTAATTAAATCTCCATTCACCACAAATGTACAGATACGAGTATCTCTACTATCTGAAGGTACTTTTGTGGAGATGAAATCAAAATAATATTTATTCACGTATGTTTCAAAGTAACACAAATTAACATTTGTGAATGTCACGTTTGCTTCTATGTTAATATTTAGTGTCAGATAAAAATAGGTAGAGACATACCAGACCATCTCCTCTTTGTCTGAAAAGCACCTGGCAAAAAGTTGCTTTGGCCACTTCACATAACAGGGCACTGGTTCCCAATAGCCGGTTATGACATCATTTTACTAAATAGAGTGGTTTTTTTTAGAAAACAAGTGTGTTTACACTACCTATTAAAATTGAAACCAAATCCTAAAACTTAATGACCTAAATAGCTCGATTGAGTAGTAAGCAACTCACTCAAATAAGCCCTTTTCAAGAAAGCTTGCTAAGCTGTGATCCTGGCCTGTCATTAACAATGATAATTCTAAAACCAAGTTGAAACCGGTGTATGTGTTTCTTTAATACCGGACGCCTGCCGGCTAAAACCACATAAGGCCATACAAACTGTCTACCGCTCGTGGTCCCGGTAAGCCTTCGGTGACAGACTATGGGCTTGTTTTCAACTGCAAATAGTTATAAGCTGTCTGTGCTCAGCCTTACCGACTAAAAAGAAAAACCAATGCGTTCGCTACCCACTACCTACGGTTGGGAGCCCCGGGTAAGCCCTCGTAAGGATATTCCCAGGATTCCCAACAGACCTTGGCTACTACTGCGGCTTCACCTTGGGGGTATCGAGTACTATCCGGCGTCTTTGGGGGGTCACGAAGACCTGGCACTATTACGCCCACGCTGTGCACTTCATCAATGTGTGGAGCGCTGTGTCCTCGCTGCGTTCCTCGCAGTGCTGGCACTCTGCCGCGGTTTCCCGGTGTACTCACCACAGATATTTACCGAAGCTCCGAAGCTGACATCTCTGAGCAACCGACCACGCAGCACCCAACCGTTAACCAATGTTCCGCAGAAGCGGTTCTAAGACCGATCCCTGTGGAACACCGCACGACACATCTCACGGAACCGACCCTAGCCAGCTCGGGAATGTCATGGTCCTCTCGGAAAGATAGGCTCCGACAGTTGGATGGAAGTGGAGAGGCACTCCATGATAAATAAAGTGAGTGAAGAGATATTTGGCCAGAACTCTGCAATTCAAAAGATCTTTTGTCTGTCGATCGTTTACGACCTGCCAGCGCAAATGACGTCATGTTTTACTCCTCTTTCAAATCCGGGGTTTTCAAGCGGAGTGTAAGAGGCACATCATTGAGAACCACTGTCCCTAGTCTGTCAGTATAGAGTGGCCATAGAAGTCGTCACGCCATAGGTTTAGAATAGCGATAAAATCTAAATCTATGGTCATCTCATAACTCACCATCAGGCGGGTGGCATCGTTTTGGTAAGCTAAATATAAATTAAAAATTAAAATAAAATATTTACTAAATATGCAACAATATTAATTAAATAAGGAAGATAGATGACTTTTGAACAATGCATAAAATAATTATAATGAGAGCATAATGAGAGTGAATATTCTAAATTTTGACACACAAAAGCATCTAAATAATAATAATAATATTGTGAGAGAATTAATTACCCACGCATATATTATATTGCAATTTTAGAACCTAGATTCGTTTGTTGTGAATTTAAGTCACATGCCTATTCAAGGCATTTAAATAATTTTAATATTGTTTCATCTTAATCTACTCGCATAAAGAAAGAAGAAGTAATTAAACACAGTTTCAAAAAGTAAAACAATACAAAAGGGAAATTTGTAGAGCCTGTTTATTTGTGACAATGATTTTGTTTTTAACTTCGTTGAGTGTCCTACTGCCGTATGATTCGGTTTGCAAAACTTGGTTCGAAAGATGAAGAAATTGTTATTAAAGCTTAATATTAAAAAACTGTCCCCCTTCTTTCCTTCCGGAGCTAATGGCGAGACGGATATGTTGGGGTCGAACCATGTGAACCCAATTGGTCCTCCTTCTTTGCTGTATGTAGCCATAGAACCGTTGCCCTAGGAAGGAAATTCCAGGAATATCGACCAGCTCTAGTTGTTATTCTTAGCGAACCACGAGCTTTGTTTTTGATCCCTGCAATGACCCACTGACTTGAATCTTTTTCTGTAAGGGCGATAGCTAGCCCTTAGTGTCACCCCTAGGATCACACTCAGGGGGTTGTGGAAAATTCTGGGATCTCCAGTGCCCAGTGAGTCTCGAAGGTACTAATTCCTCTCCCGTTCCATCTTCAACGCCTCATTTTCGCATATCACCTCGTAACAAAACGAGTTAGCTAAGCTTTAGACAGTGTCACTGCTGACTACGGATAGGATCATGGCCTGTAGCCTCCAATTTCCCACATTAAAAGTCACGTCATGGCTCCGTCCACTCTAACCAATCTGCTAGCGTATGAAGCAAAGCATCGTCTGGGCTGCCTAAGCAGTAGTGACACTCAGTGACGTTGTCTCTCGCCGTAGGTATCCGATGCAGGTACCCACTAAAGCAAATGTGCCCGATGAGCACCTGTGTCATTTGGTATGAGAGGCAAACATCACCCCCCCTTTTAACCCCTCCCTATGGGACTATGGGTGATAACCCCTAACCGATCTTATGGCCGGACTTTACCGACAAAAACTACACGGTGCCTTATCACAGCCTACGGGAGCTATCGAGAGCCTTGCGATAGCCCTCGGGAGAACGTTCCACTCCCCATATTGGCATCTCTTGACAATATTTTTTAAACTTTGATTTTCTAAAGTAAATTACATAACAAATCAGTGAATTTTCTATGTTTACTAAAGCAGTTAGCAAAATAAAACTAATCTTTTGTTAACCGCCCGACACCATGTTGCTACAACGTTACATCTTCAATTGCGTAATCTAATGTAACCTTTATTTCAAAGCAATAAAAGTCATTACACCTGCACCCATATTGTTGGTCATCATAACAGTTGCCTTACATGACCTAGCAATAGATTTTCAACCTTGTTTCTACTACAAATATGAACGACATTGGTTTACAGATTTAGTAGTTTATTTTGCTTTCACTAAAGAATGCCAAATGCTTTCGAATATGGTGTGGAATTAATTTACAGAAGTTCGGTGTTTGGTGAAAAATGAAAGTGATAATAACAGAAACTGATCGTGTTGCGTGGACGGAACGAAAATGGTTTTATAATATTTGTAGAGCATTATAATGATGGTTGGATGGTTCATTGTGAGGGAAACTGCTTCATTATAATTACACAACTAAAAGCTTTAATGAATTCGAACCACCACACAAATAGATGACCATTTATGGCCCGTGTCCCAAGGCTTCCATGTTTTCGAAGGCATGTTATGCCGTTTTTCCCCGCTGCCGATGACATGGTACTAGTCGTTAAGCCAATAATAATATCAATAGCAGCTTTTCTCCTTTCACAACCTGGTCAATCAGACCAGTCATGGACTAGTGGCTGGAGAGAAGTCACGGGCACATCTCCTACTGGTTGTCATAGGTAATTATCTCAAGGATGGTTCGGTAAGTATCAGTGCCGAATACCACATCCGAATACCAACATTGAGAGAACTTAGCGAGGACACAGCGATCCACATACAGTAGCTCTAGGTCCTCATGGCAAGCCTGGACGTCGAAATCCTCTCGCTGGAGACTTTGGTGCGAGCCATGATCTACAGTAGGAGTAAGCGGTCCACAGCCATGCTCGTAAAAGAGGGAAGCGAGCGGTATAGAATTCTCCCATTCAAATTCCTCAGTCTTCACCCAAGAGTATCGGTCGCCATGACCGAGCCTGGGGACGTCGAGGGGGCTGCTCACGATTCTTACAGAAGCAGTTTATCGCACGTAGCGGGATAACACCCGAACCAGCCCCCAGAGACACAGCATAGTACCCGAACCACTAGGTGAGGCCGTGGTGATAGCCAAAGTCTGTCGGGAATCCTGAGACCTCCTTCCTCTATCATCTGAGCTTACCCGGGGCTCCTACATGTGGAAATCCTCATGGATGCTATTCCGGCTAAAACCACACGATAGCCTACCAAATGCCTACGGCCATGTGTCCTAGGTGAGAATTCAGAAAGATGTAATTTAAGGATAAAAAGCTTTAGTTTTCACTTTTTTCGTACCTACTTATATTTGATGGCTAGAGACTGATTGGCATCCGTGGCTCGTTAGGGGTCTGTTTGAAAACCCTAGGCACCTGTCTAGCACACGCTGAACGAGACCCCATTCGGCATGCTGGATGCTTGAGGCATTGCATTAAAAATTAAGATACTTAATGTTATTTTACCTAATAATGTTTTCTCTCCGGTATTAGGAATCTCGAAGGCTATCAAAAAAAAAATCTTTCTTCTTTCTTTCTAGTTTATTTCTAAAACATAATTTCAGATCCCAAAACTCGAGTACAGTCCACGTATAAAAGAAACTGCGAGTGGCAAATTGTTCGCATAAAGGCCAAGCGGGATAATTGATACGAGTGTTTTATCTAATTCGCGGCACTATTCGCGGTCAGTAAGCATATTTAACCACATGGCATACATACCCACTCGCAGTCACAACGTCTGGTTAAGTCAACAAAGCCACGTGAAGGCTTTTGTGAGAAAACTGGTTAAGTGCGAGTCGGATCCACGTACGGACAGCTCCGTACCAAAATTCATCAGAAATCAAGTTTGTTTGTCCTAAACCTACTCAAATGGGTCGCAAGTAGGTACCACACCTACTACTCGACCAAGCGAAGTTGACGATTCAAATGTAACGAAAAATCTCTATATTCAATTAGTTTTTTTCTGACCTGAATTAAATTTACGACATAAGCTCAGTTTGCAACCTTGCGGACGGTACTAAGGCTATTCCGATGCCTGAGGTAGGTTGCAGGCGGTCAGGACCATTCCACCCGTTGGTCAAGAACGCTTGATGGAGTAGTACCTACACAGTGTTTCCATCTGTGCCACCAGTACCACGCTATGGACCCGGCTGCGCGCGGCGACGACGACGCCCGCGCGGCGAGGTGAATCCATGGCAATGTTTGGTAAATGGTCTCCTGAGAGCTGCCTTAAATATTATTTTCTGTTTTTATTATTTTTTGATTAAGTGGCAACGGCAACATAAATACATCATCTTTATAAATTTCAACTTTCTAGCTATCGGTATGCATTGGATACAACTTGATGACAGACGGACAGACAGAAGAACACCGAAGACTCAATCATAGGGTTTCGTTTTAACCTTTTGGATACGGAATCCTAAAAACGTGATTTATGAATAAAGACGAGTTAACACACTGTTTGAGTTTAATGATAGTGGTTTTATTTTAATAGTAAGTAAAATAAATTAATTTTAGTAAAAATATATGTGTATGGAGAGATAAGATAAGTACACACATTTAGTCAAAGTAGTGCATTAAATTAATTTTAGCGTATATTGAAAACGACACTTGTACTATTCCACAATATTTATTATTATAAACCTGACCGGTTTCGCTTTACAGCATCTTCAAAGGTCTAGATGGGAGGACAAGGTATTACTGTCTCGAAAACACACCAACAATAACATTTTTCTAGTGTAGGTATACGAATATAAAAGAGGTACCAGGTTATAAATTTTCCCCAAATTTAGGGAAATTACAAATTTAAATATTTTTGTTAAATGTATGTTACAATTATGTTTTACTTATATATATTAAGTGTCGTTTTCAATATGTGCAGCAAGTTCCACCAAGTGGCGTCAATCAACAGTATAAATAATAAATAATTTTAGCGTCTTTTCTTTATTGCACGTTTAAGTAAGTAAGTGTGTAAGTAAGTAAGTAAAACTATATTGTTTAAATTTGAATTGGATTACAACAAATCAAATTGCATGAATATGAATAAAGGGCGACCGTTCGTCAGTACGTTTATATTTATCGTGTGTATGTACTTATTGTATGTAAGCATACCATTTTGTATTTATGGTACGTATCAAAAGATGTACATATGAAAATAATAAAAAAATTTAGCCAAGGCGGGATAAGACATTAAGCCGTTGATCCCAGTTGCCAGTATCATGGTAGAGTTAATCCAAGTGTCTTGGCTGAAGCCTTAAGAAACTTTAAAAGTACGCAATCTCAACCTACGTCTGTCCTTTTCAACACGACAATAGGCTCTCCCTCTCCATTGATCATGTTAAATGAAAAGAAATCATAAAATGTGCCAACTCCTTCGGGAAAGCTATTAGGTATGGATGTATATTTTTATTATACCATGCGTGTATTTGCTGTTTTTAAACTAGCACATTTATTTGTATAAACGTAATTATATAGAATCACAGCATTCTCTACGTAATTGCAGACAGTATTGTCCACTTCCGTAAATATAATTGTATGCGTGCATAATGACTTTGTAGCATGTAACTAAACGAATTATGCGTAAATTGTCCGGTTATAAGCTGCAATGCGTTTAATTGTGCAGATTTGCAATTCAGCACGAGCGCGATTTTTATTATTATTTTTTGTACGCCAAAATAACGCCGCTCGCTGATAAAGCCTTGTTTTTTTTCGTGTGGAAATCCCTCATGGATGCTATGCCGGACTCTTAGCGACTAAAACCACACGTCCCCTACCACTGCCTACAATCAGGAGCCCTTGAAAGGATGCCCCAGGATTCCCGACAGACTTTGACCATCACCAGCCACACCTAGGGGTTCAGTTACTATCCTGCGCCTTTGGGGGTTGCTTTGGGTGTTATTCCGCTTTTTTGGGGATACTGAGGCCGATAGTTTTGGTCGATCACAGATAAAGCCAGGCTACTAGCGATTACTGTAGTAGTACAGTATTCTCATAGTCGACAAGGCTATTGACAATGGCCGCTACAAGAAACCAGGGTTTTAAGAGGAGAGAAACAACTGCGAGCAAAGGCTCATTTCCAGTTATTATAGTTCGGCAGAAACAATCTTTTGAATCGTTTGGTTCTGGCAAAAATTCTGAAGATTTGTTATGAAATGGTGTTTACTAGGCGAAATCTTCGTTCGATCTGTGTTTTTGTTTTCATGGCAAAAGGCATGCTTTAATCTATACTAATATTATAAAAATGTAACGTTTGTGAGTTTGTGAGGTTGTGAGTTTGTGACGTTGTAAGGAGTAATCTCTGAATCTACTGAACCGATTTTCAAAATTATTTCACCAATAGAAAGCTACGTTACTGTGGAGTGTCATAGGCTATAAATCATCACGCTACAATGAATAGAGCTAAGTAGCAATGAAAAATGTAACACAAACGAAGTTGTGAAGGTCAGCTAGTTGCCACAGACATAGATCGCGCTGCCAACCCTGTAAAAACCTTCTAAGTCCCCTTTTGAGGAACCCCATACTGTAGGCGTTTGGGAAAACCGAGGCAGGGAGATCATTCCACAACCTAAGTGTACGCGGAAGAAAGTCTCTATCGGATCTCACCATGCTCGAGCGCTCAGGACGCACACTGTCTGTGGCGAGCGGTACGATATTAAGTTTGGTAAAGAGCTGGTCTATTTTGTATGCCGAGGAACTTGTCCCGTCAGAAAAGGGTATCGACGAGAAAGTCTCAATAGGACGGCGGAGTCGCGGGCTTTTAAGCTCGAAAGAACTTTCGTTTAGTTTTGAATGCGTGATCAATTCAAGGTCCTGCTGCTGCAAGCTCTCGGTCAATTAGTGTTTTAGTTTCTCTTTATTGGTTGTATACTTTAAATTTAATATTATTGCTTATTAAGCAATCTAGGATTATTAAATTTGAAATGTCCATTTGTTATCCGACAGCTTTTATCGCAATATTTTCGTTAAAATCTTCATTAATGTTACATCTATAGTTTAAAGTTAGAAATACTTGATCTTGCTAGGATAATATCAATCAAATTCATGTAAAAGTGTAAGATTATTAAAATCAGCTGATTTCTCAGCAATATGGTTGCATATAAAATTTTAATAACCACAGGCGACCCGACCAAAATATTTCAATACTATTTAATAAAAATGCTTCCTTTGATCCGAGTTAATATTTTTAGTCAATGAAAGGCGCTATAAATCGTGTTATACTGCAGTGTTGAAAGTGACAGTATTTTAAAAGGCAGACATCTTGAATTTTGATAAGTCATCACCTACTTATGTTTGGTCAATAAATTGGATGATTGTTTAACTTTTACTGCTTACGAAAGTTGGGATTAGAGATCAATGAGATCATCATAAATTATGTGATATTACTTCTTAATTTCCATTTCTTATGACTGGTAATTTAATGCTTGGAGTTCAAGATTATTTTGTTAACATTCAAATAATCTATTCTCAATAGTTCAATGAACAGTTCATTTGCAATTGAACTAGTGTGACATTTTTGAATCAGTAAAGTTGGCTTTTGATAAAAATGGCTGGATCTGGAAACTCTTAAAGAGTAATGAGCTAAAACAGTAAAAGGAGATCATTCACGTTTCATACATTTTTGGGCCAATTCTGAAAGTGCCGGCCAGAAAAAAAAATGTAATATTCGCATAGAACACACAATTTCTAGCAAAAAATACTACTACATTAACCCTGTGCGTGCTATGGTTTTGTTGTTACATGCTTTTAAAATACGAGAAGAATGTTATTTTGATGATGTATTTTGATACATTTTATCACTTGAATAGTAATTTGTTTTTACGTTATTCTATTGTAATAAGAAAGAATTATCATTTTACTAATTATCTACGTACCTACGCAGAAACAAAACGTACCTAACGATTCACAACAAGTCCAAACTTGTTGCAAAAAACATAGACAAAGGTGCCGCGCGCGCAGCCCCCTAGGCTCAAGCGACAGGTACCTGGCAAATCACCCCGCCACCTCCCGACGCCCGATGGGTGCGATGGGGCCCCGGTGTCCAAGCCAGCGTCACCTGCGAGTGGTGCACCTGCTGATAAACGGACGAGGTCATGGCGCACAGAAAAGGAAAATTTGAAACTAAACCCTGTACCAACCCGTCTGGCCAGCGTGATACAGTAAGGCCAAATATCCTCCTATGATACACACAACAAAACAACGGCCCCCAGTTCCCGGCACTCCCGCTGTTCCCGATCACGGTAGCGGTCGGAGTGACGGCGGGAGGGGGGTGCTAAGAATCTCCGGGTTACGGGAGGCTGCCATACAAAACTGACCCTGGCTACGTTTAATGGAACTACTCTGCGCCTGGACGTGCGGCTCACCAAACTCGAGGTAGAACTAGGTCGTATTAACTGGCACACCCAGTATTGTGCGAGGTCTGAAGAAAGGAGGAGGACACGCTAACCCTTGCATCAGGCGACCTGTTTTACTTTCGGGAAGGTGACGCAAGACATTATTCCGAGGGCGGGATTGGCTTTATAGTGAAAAAGGACCTCGTTAGCAGCTTTGTGGAGATCAGCAGTGTTTCGCCTCGAGTAGCGTACTTAATACTGAGACTCACCAACAGGTACACCCTGAAGGTGATACAAGTGTACGCTCCGACCTCGAAAAGCACTGTCGGGGCAGTTGAGACCATGTACGAGGACATAGCAAAAGCACTACATTTGAGAGCGTAGTGAGTCTTGGCAGTAGCCATGACTCACTACAGCGTTGTGATGTGAGGCTTTAATGCCAAAGTGGGAGTACAAGAACGCGGCGAAACGAAGATCGGCCCCTTTGGTGTAGGGCGCAGAAGTGACCGGGGCCATATGCTTGTCAGTTTTTTTGAGTCTCAGGGGCTTTTCGTGATGAACTCTTTCTTTAAGAAGAAGCCCCACAGAAAATGGACTTGGCGATGCCCCGACAAGGTCACAAGGAACGAGATAGACTTCATCATCATGACGGACAGGAAGTTTATATTTAGAGATATCTCTGTGGTTAACAGGTTTAATACCGGTGGTGATCACCGACTTGTACAAGCATCTCTGAATTTGGACTTCAGAGCTGAAAGGGCCCGTATGATGAAGCCTACTCTCCGACCTACCGCGCTCCAGTTAGCCTCAAGGGCTGAGAGGTTCCAGTTAGAACTTCAAAATCGTTTTAATCTGCTGGAAACCACTGGCAATATTCACGATAAGGCCGACAATGTGGTCAGGACGCTACAGCAAGTGTCCCGAAGGTTGTTGTCCGGAAAAAGCAATAACAGGTGCTCTAAGCTCTCGCCCGAGACTTTCGAACTTATGAGAATAAAACGGGAAACGCCATCTACGCACTCGTCTTCGTCAGACCAGCGGGATCTAAATCTCAGAATCCGAAAGCTGATACGATACGACGCGACCTTAGACTTAGCTATAACACCAGCATCGTCGAGGCAGCGATCGAGCAGAACAAGGGTACCAAAGTTTTTGCCCAACAGCTTGGAAGACCCCGTCTGATGAAACTGAAGACAGCGGACGGCAGAACTGTGACCTCAAGGTTCGAGATTCTCGAGGAAATAAAGAGCTTTTACAGAGACCTGTATGCATCACGGACAAAAAGGCCGACGAGTAGGACCCTACTGATTGTGACCACCGAGTCCCACTATCGCGCCACTATAGCGAGGACATTCCGGACATCGATCAGGGCGAGGTGAGGGCGGCTCTCGGGCAACTTAAAAACAACAAGTCCTCTGGGGAGGACGGAATTACAACTGAACTACTGAAGGCGGGGGGGGGGGGCTCCAGTTCTCAACGAGCTGAGGAGTTTGTTTAATTCCGTCCTCCAACAGGGACAAACACCTGAAGCGTGGAGCGGGAGTGCGGTGGAGTTTCAGCCAATGGAGCAAGCCGGATTCCGAAAAGGCTTCAGAACCGTGGACCACTACCATACTGTACGGCAGATTGTACAGAAAACAAACGAGTACAATCAGCCATATACAGGCTTTTGTGGACTACAAGAAGGCATTTGACTCCGTCGAAATAAAATACTCTTTATCTTTATTATACATGCTTCTTTATGTAGGAACGAGAAATCAAAATTGGGCATAAAATATGCCTCTGCCTCACCCTTTGGAGAAACAGGTATAATTATATGTATGTGTGCTTATATGTGTGCTGAAAGACATAATTAATAAAATAAATCACTATTCAACTGCTCATATCAATTAGAATGACACCTTGGAAATAACATTTTTCACGAATTTTAAAAGCACGTAACAAAAAAACCATAGCACGCACAGGGTTAATGTAGTAGTATTTTTTGCTAGAAATTGTGTGTTCTATGCGACTATCACATTTTCTTTTTCTGGCCGGCACTTTCAGTTTTTGGTCCAAAATGAATGATGTCCTTTCCATACTTTGTCCACCAGCGAATGGAAACTTTTAGATCGACTTACACTTATCTTCACTACTAACACTTCTTACGATATACGTCTTAATCTTTACTATTAAACATAATTATTATTATTCTGAAACTCACCTGGTTCATCATCGTCAATCTCATTTTCTTCATCGAGGTACTTTGCATTCGACTCGTCATTCTCCGTATTCCCAGTGAGGTATATCGTATTAGCTTCTTTACTATATTTGTTTACATCCACATTATTTTTCTTAAAACACACACCACTTGTCACTTCTAAATCACCGTTCATTCCCAACTTATCATCTAAGAATGAGTACACGTTCTTTTGTAAACAACTCACTGATGGAGAAACTGTGCACTTATTTAAAATATTGTCCCACAACATGTTACCAGTTCTAAATGTACCATTTTGATAAACGTCACTAAATAGTCTGCCTGATACACTTTTCAAAATATTCACTCGTTTTGAGATTTGCTCATCGTCACTACACTTTATTTGACTAACACTGATAAGTAGTATAACTAAACAAATTCCTAGATTCTTTGCTTCCATCTTGCTGGTATGCCTTCTGTCTTCATCAACCATCATCATATGATTACTATTTATTTCAACAATTTTGTTATAATCACAGACATGATCGTATACTGTGATTAGATGCGTCTACACAAAATAATTCCATCATGTCATATGGATCGTGATTTTGGAAAGTTGTCTCCGTCGTTACTTGACAAGTCTAGTATGTGTCGAGCCGTCCCAAATTGGATATTCTGTCATCTGTGAACAAAACGAAATTTTAGTTACTGATACGTGACTATTTTCGAAAGTATGTGCTGAATGTTATCTAACCGAACATAGTCATACATTTGAAAAAATATAAACTAACTAGCGGACGTCACGCGGTTTCACCCGCGTAGTTCCCGTTCCCGTGGGAATACGGGAATAAAATATAGCCTATGTTCACCGCAAAGAGTGTAGCTCCCCAGCAGTGAAAGAATTTTTCAAATCGGTCCAGTAGTTCCGGAGCCTATTCGTTACAAACAAACAAACAAAAAAACAAATCTTTTCTCTTTATTATAATTTAGTATAGATAGTATAGATAATGCCACATCAAAACATGATTGATTGTTGTCTGGTAAATAAGACATAAAATCAACAATTATTTAAACTACTAACTAATGAAGCGATAGCTACCTCAGAACTCTACCGACAGAATGACCTTCAAGAGAAAGATCGTGATCGAACATTCACCTGAGGCATTAATACACTTGACTTGTCCAAAGCGTCTGCAAGCGCAAGCGTTGAACATCAATAATAACAAGGAAATTAAATTGATATTGAGATAAGCGTTAGCTCCGACGACACTTAAATTATGACTAATTTGAAATAAAAATATAAAAAGTAAAGTAAACATAGAGGTTGATAATCTTCTAAAATGATATCTCATGCGAAATGATTTGCCACAAGTGAACTTTAACATCCTAAAACTTTCGAAATTGATAAAAAATAACATAATTTCTAGCGCTTCTTTTTGACTAAAGTGGTTTTTATCTATGATTGTGAAATTATATAAAAATGGTAAATAATATTGAGTCAATGCAACTAGTTGTAGAGATGATAGTGAAAGTGATGTTAAACTACGAGAAAAACAACGTTTTTTGATGAGCGATATTTGTTCCGCTTTGTTAATTCAATAGACACGTCACTTGTTTGGTGATTTCTATTAAATTATAGTTATTTGTAAATAATAGCTACATACGTGTAGAGTTTGTTAAATTAAAATGATTTATTTTGCCTCAGAGATTTAGTAGATCTAGTCTTATGTCTTTTTGGTTTTTTTAATACTTATGAAAGAATCTATAAATTAAATTACCGTGTTTTTGAATAAACAGCTTTTGATTGTAATCAATCCATACTAATATTATAAAGCTGAAGAGTTTGTTTGTTTGTTTGTTTGTTTGTTTGTTTGTTTGTTTGTTTGTTTGAACGCTAGGATCTTAGGAACTACTGGTTGGATTTCAAAAATTCTTTTACAGTTTGATAGTCCATTTATCGAGGATGGCTATAGGCTATATAACATCACGCTAAAACGAGTAGGAGCGGAGCAGCAATCAAGAATGTTTTGAAAACGGGGAATATTTTTTACCGTCTGAGAGCTTCCGAGGCGTACGCTGCGTAAATGGTTACAGTTAGGTAAAAATTATGTATTACAAAATTGTTTCTCTTAAAAAGTTCTAAAAAAAAGTCCGCGACAGCATATATCTATCTTATAAGGTTCGCTCACAATAACCTAATTTGTCTATCTCTTAAGGTTCGCTCACGATATAATGAAACTGAAGAGTTTGTTTGTGCTAGGATCTCAGAAACTACTGGTTGCATTTCAAAAATTACTTTACAGTTTAATAGTCCATTTATTTAGGCTGGCTAATGGTGATATAACATCACGCTAAGACGAATAGGAGCGGAGCAGCCATGAATAATGTTTCGAGAACGAGGATTATTTCTTTGTTTCGAGAGCTTCCATTGCTGACGCTGCATAAATAGTTAAAGTTACGTAAAAATTGTGTATTACAAAATTGTTTCTCTTAAAAAGTTATAAAAAAAAGTCCTTGATGGCATATGCCTATCTTTTAAGGTTCACTTAAAATAACCCTCTTATTAAGTTTTAAAGTATGAGCGACGTGACGGAAGTAGGTAAACTTGGTCTGCAGTGGCAGCCAGTCAACTGAACGATAAAAACCGGCCAAGTGCGAGTCGGACTCGCACACGATGAGTTCCATACCGAAAAACGGATGGGTGGAAGTAAAAGCGACGGGAAACATTATATCACTTTAACAAGAGGTGTTAGAGTCACATCCTTCTCACTCTCATGTGATGCGCCATAATGAATACAAGCGACGCGACGCGACGATAATAAGCGTGACGGGGGTTAATGCAACGGGAAACATTATAATACTCGAAATATTAATACCATACTTCACTCTCATGTGACGCAAACGAAGTTGCGCGGGTCAGCTAGTACATATAATAAAATCGTAACGGGTCGCTGTCTGTACATGGAAGATAAATAAGAAAAAATATTATAGGGGGGTTTTATGAACGCAATAGAACCCAAAACAATGATTTTTAGAATTTTTGTCTGTTTGTCTGTATGTCTGTATATCTGTTTGTCTGTACGGTTGTGCACGCTAATCTCAGTAACCGCTCAACCGATTGCAATGCGGTTTTTTTATTGTGTTGAGGTTTGCTCCTGTTAACATTTAGCGTTTGTTTCATGTAAATCGGATTAGAAATAAAAGAGTTATAACACTTTTAAGAATCAGATATTTTGAAAATTTTAATTGTAGGGGTTTCTTTGAATGTGAGTGAACCTAAACTGGCGTGTTGGCTTAATCATAAAAGAGCTTAATGATTAAGTCTATTTTAAAACAATTGTTTAAAAATAGTCTTAATCATTAAGCTCTTTTATGATTAAGCCAACACGCCAGTTTCAGACGCTGCTTGATGACTCTGATGAAGAAATACCTTTCCTTTCATACACCTTATGTGACGTAAACGAAGTTGCGGGCTCAGCTAGTAAATAATAATATTTCATTTTCCTAGAAGATTTTTCAACCACTAGTCTCCGGTATACAGTTTTGTGGTTAAACAATATAGGTGGAGCGGTACTTGTGGTGTAGGCTAGAACAGTTTAAAATGTATAAACTTAAATCTGTGATAAAATACCTACCTGCAAAGTTTCTCCTAATACTTGTTCAGCAAAGGAACCGGCTTCAAATGAATCTTAAAGGTACATAAAAATCAAATTGCTGTTCGTTTGTCTGGTTCTCAAGAACGATTGAGCCGATTGGTTAAGCTGATTTTGATACGTTTGTAGAATGAATCCAGGTAAGATTTTTCGTCTCAAGTTTTGATTATTATAAGTATGTAAGTAATTTATTAACACATAATTCTGAGCTCAGGTTGGTACTCGACTAGAAAGATATACCTAGATTAGGAAGCTGCATTACGCTACATTATAGAAACTGAGCTGAAAAAGCTATGCTATGCTAATTATTCAAACCGCATGCATACCCACCTCAAAATGTCTTTCAAACTCTTTATTATTTGTACTATTCAACGGCATTCAGATTTATGTAGTGTTTTATTTACGATGATGTATTACAAGTATGTAGTTACAAAAATTATCAGGCTGGCAATTTTCTAGTTACTGATAAAATTAACTGATAATTTTTAATTGAAAGTTCTGGCTAAAATTGTGTTAGAAAAATTATCAAGTAGGTGTGATACTTTTTTCATACACGTACATTAATATTTTGAGTAATTCAGGATCACTCTATTTCTTTTTGTTTTCTTTTTTTCGTTATTCCGATTGTAGAGTAATATTTAATTCAACATTTCTTAGCTTGTTTACGATTTTCGCCAATTTTGCACCTGTTTTGGATTACTAAAGAAGCACTTAATATAATTTACACTCCGCTAGATGTTATTTGAATAGAGAAACGAGTGTGCAAATGAATTTACGGGTGCGAATGAGCTATACTCATCGATATAGATAAGACTAGATGACTAACGACCGCGCCAACATCAAGCCTACCTAACGTAAGCCCACAGGCTTAGGTGAGCCAAACGTCAGTTCAGTCTGATGCCGTTACGCCAATCGTACGTACAAATTGAACCGGGCGACAAAATGGGCAAATGCACAGTAAAAGATTGCGATTCTAAAACATAAAAACACAATTAGTCATGTAGAATTACTTTTCACACGTAATTATACTATTTACGCATTGATATCAGCGTAAATACCGCTATAATCGAATTTTGAAAGTAAAATATGTGATTGCCATTCAGTGTTACCACTAAAATATCGGTTTGGTTTACCCACATCAGTGGGAGAATTAGTAATTAATTAAAGATACATTAATAATATACTCGACTAAGGCAGGGTTATGATTTTGACAGGCTATATACGTATGTCTGTATGTTCATGTATTCCCTCAGAGCTCCTCAACTAGGTACTTATTAGAACTGGACTAATGAGATATTGTTAGAAGCGCCTTGATGTTCGACTGGTTATAAGCTATATATCGTGTCACTGAATTTAATGGTGCGCCCTCTAGCGGCCATAAAGTACTGTGTTAAAAAAAATTTAAGAAAAAATATATCGTGTTTGGTATTAAATGAAGGGGTTAGACGTTTTGTAAGTAAGTGCCTTTTTAATGGTCTATATAGAATACTAGCGGACGTCACGCGGTTTCAGCCTCGTAGTTAACATTCCCGTGGGAATACGGGAATAGATTAGATAGAAGAATAGATGTTCACCGGGAGGAGTGTAGCTTCCCAACAGTGAAATAATTTTTCAAATCGGTCCAGTAGTTTCGGAGAGAGTTTGTTTAGTACACCGGGAACCCACCCTAAAGACGCGGGATATGACCCCTATGCGAGACGGCAGTGTTAGCCAAGGTCTATCGGGATGCGATGCGATATGGTCATGCCTTTATCCCCGAAGAGGTAGGCAGAGGCATATTATATGCCCAAAATTCACCTTTTTTATAAGAATATAACCCACGTCATATGTGGTGAGACGTACTGCCGCTGCCGTGTTGAGATGGATAGGCACAGGTTGTGAAAGCCTGCTGTTGATACTTTTCAACCTTGGTCAAGTCCTTCAACTTGGCTTAACGACTGCCATTTTACTGGCAACCGGGACCAACAGCTTAACGTGCCTTCCGAAGCACGGGAACGTCGGATACGCTCAAATAAATGCCAGCCGGGACACCCTTCGTAGGCAGTAGCAGGGCGCAGTGTGGTTTTAGTCAGTAGGCGTTCGCAATAGCATCCATGCGTAATTTCAAACTTAAAAGAGAGAAACCCGTCTTAAGGTAGAGAAATTTCTAAAATGGACACCAGAGAAAATTTATATCTACCGTTGATTAATGGCACTTGGTGAAACTTGCTGCACATATTGCAAAAAAAACCGGCCAGGTGTGAGTCTGATTTGCGCACGGAGGGGTAAACGCGAGACTCTATGAACGAGACATGAGGCTTTGCCATCCGTCTGTTTGTTAGTCACGAGGCTGTATCGCAGGAACCGTGGTAGATAGAGCAAATTTTTTAGCAGGTGATGTATGTTTCTGCCGCCATAACAAAAAATACCTACTAAAAGAGAAAAAGACCCCACACAACAAACGTAAATTGCCGTTTTTGTATGGGGACCATCTGTGCTTAAATTCGACTCGCACATGGCCGGTTTTTTTTTAAATATGAACACGTGAGTTTCGGTTTTAACCGAAATAAAATAATAAATGAAATAGGTACATAATAATTTTAAATTTGTTTAGTAATTAATTATCGTGGGTAAAAATTTCATACAGTAGTCAACACTGGCCCACGTTTGTCATGTTTATGTTTTTGTCTTTGTCTAATCGCAGCGGCGGCGATGTTCACCGTACGCGTGTGAGTGAGACAGATATATATTTACCGTCACTGCTTAAAAAGTTTCATAGTTGCGTCTTCTCAGCTCATAAGTAGCCGTGCTTTTGTCGAGACGCAATGTTCGTGCTTGCCTCTCTAATGATAATATATATAACTCTATGGCTATACTCGTATTACGACAAAGAAAACCACATAACTTTAAACAAATACTAAAAGTTCCACACAACTCCAATAAAACTTTCGATTGGTGTATTAATTAAATACATTTTATGAGCCAATTATGAACGAATGCAGTCAGCTGTTTAACACGGAACTGATTTACGAATCATGTCGCGTTTGACCTGCTGAGTGCATGGAATCTTGATTAAAATTCTACTGGACTAGTGTTGAGTGGGTCTATGCACAGGTTTAGAAAGTAAGGAAAAATACGTGGAATTTTTTTAAAATATTTGCTTGACCTATATTTTTAGAGATAAGGTTCATTTAAATTTCTGAATATGGATAAAATGATAACATCTAACATTCAACCACAAATAAATTACGTCGTGGGATCTGTTTTTGACAGAAGTCGAATAGAAATAATTGAATTGATGTTTCAAACACCTATTAAAAATAATGGTAGGTATAGGTGTGCAGGCAACAGTAATTTGTTTTTCCAATTAAGTAACGGTTTTATTAGGATACTAGGGCACTTCTTAGAGATTTCAATCATATTTTTTATCACTTTTATTTTTTTAGCCGGAAGTTTGTAATGACGACATGATCAAAATATTATAGCAAAAAAAACTGAGTACCTATGCGTAAAAATTACGTATTTTAATATAAGTAGATATTATTAAAAATAAACCAAAAATGAATCTTTAACATGTAGGCAGGTATACTTATACCAAATTTTATAAAATTCTTGAAACCGATTCTCAGAAGGTTCGAGTATCTAGCTATGTAAAAAGGGAGTCGCAAAATTTATTCTTACCACTTTTTCAGTTTGCTTGCCATTGTAAGTAGTCAATTAGTCATAGACCGTAGTCAATGCAAAAAAAAACATAATTATACGATGTGCAAACTTTATCTAAACAGAAAACATTGCGTATTTTTGTTTTCACATCTTTGTTAATCCTACCTCGTTAAAATATACCTATTTGACAGGTAGGAATGAACATAGGCCGCCATGCCAATGTAAATTTCCAAGATAGATGAAACGGATATTCGTCCAATGTGTTAGTACGACATCTTTCTTTTTCTTTTCTTATATTGCCGATACCACGTATGTACAAAGTTCTGACAGTTAATTTTGGGACGTCTGTCGTTCATTCTTTTATCTGTTTTTCCGAGATTCATCTTTAAAGTACCGACTCTGACCTACTGACCTTCGGATTGAAATAAAAGCTTCTTGTCCGTGTGTTGCAAACTTTAACTTTTACCTTTTTGTCATTATTTATTTTATTGCATTGCGTTAGTAGGTACAGGATATTTTTAATAGTAAAATTTTTCGATGAAGAAATTACCTATCAATACCCGTCAGTGGACTTAAAATCGGGATATTTTAGGATAAATAAACTACCAAAATTTTAGGCACTGGCTCTGTTCAGAAAATACATTCCAAAATTCCACCCCTACAGAGTAAATTACAAGTTAAAATATTTCAAGTACCTTTTACACGGGTGAAACCGAAGGGCAGAGCTAGTTTAGGTATATTTAATAAAATATCATTTAATTTAGAGCTTCAGCTTTTTGGTTTTTATCCAAAAATACGATGCCAAGATATATAGGCTGATCACGTAGCTTTAAAAAAACAAAATTATAATGATCAGTCTTACTATTATAACAAGAGACGCAAATGCGTAAAATATACTTCAAAATACTAATAACTATAAGTTGTCTCTGTCTACCCCAGAAAGTAAAAGGTGTGAGTGACGTAATTGACAAAAATATGACTTTGCGTCATCCGCCATCCGCCACGCTTTCACGAGTGTGCACGAAATTTGTATTTTGCGATACGCACACTCGCATTATGCAGGAAAAACATGCTTCAGTGCATAAATAGGTTTAATTTATTACAAATTACAATGAAATTATCGATTGAAAAGCAAAACAGACTACCAATTAGCGCTCAAATATCAATAACTACACCAGTTTCACACACGTCATATCGTTTTGTTTTATGACCAATTTATATTATTTTAAAATAAATAGCCAAATAAAGCCGCACACGTGTTTCCCTCATCTAACAGACCCGGGTTCTTCAAGCGGAGCGTGAAAAGGCCAAAGGCACATTACAGGGCCGCCAGCTTGAAGTCAGAAGTCTTGGACTGTGAGAGTGGCCCCCAATCGCTAGATGCGCTTTGACTTTACATCAGGCTGGCGACATCAATTTGGGGAGCTTTATATAAAAACAAGTTGTCAGCAGCACTGCAGTAGCCAGGATGAAAAATATGCGCTTATGGATAGCAATAAAATATTGCAGTTCTCGAAAACAAAATTATTAAACTTTTATGATTCAACTTTCAATTTCTTTCTTGTCTTCTGACTGATTCGTTTTTATTAGCTTCGAAGTCAAAGCGGTCGGTCGCTTCGAAGTCGGGTTGTTTATTTTGTATTACGAGGTCATTTCTGTAAATATATTGCAGGACTTTTTAATCTTCTTAACACAGAGCCGTCTAGCCCAAAATAAGCTAAGCTTTGTGATACGGGTCTAGATTCTTAGACGACAACTTGAACTTCTGAATTCAAAACCAAAAAACCATGACAGATCACATCAGCATGGACCATGTTGTATTTTATTGATTGTGATCTGCAATGGTTTTTTGGTTTTGAGAGATCGAGACTGTTCCAATCTACTTGTTTTGTGATATACAATATTTTATAATTTTCTGGTGCACACAATTATAGAAAAGGTACTTCTTTACAACTTTCATTAAGTTTTTGAGGTAATGAGAGTAGTAATTAATCTTTTTCTTAATTTTGAAAATGCAAATTTGTAATCAAAATTTAGAGATTCTAATAAATTTTGAACATAATACATTCATTAACATTGTGCTGTACATATTAGGTACTAGCTGACCCGGCAACTTGGTTTACGTCACATAAGGTGTATGAAAGGAGAGGTATTTCTTCATCAGACTCATCAAGCAGCGTGTGAAACTGCCCTGTTTGCTTAATCATAAAAGAGCTTAATGATTAAGACTATATTAAAACAATTCAGTCCACGCCAAAGGCGCCAACACGCCAGTTTAGATTTACACTCACAGTCAAAGAAACCCCACAATTAAAATTTTCAAAATATCTGATTCTTAAAAGGGTTATAACTTTTTTATTTACTAACCGATTGACATGAAATAAACGCTAAATGTTAAGTGGAGCAAACTTCAACACAATAAAAAAACCACATTGCAATCGGTCAAGCGGTTACTGAGATTAGCGTGCACAACCGTACAGACAAACAGATATACAGACATACAGACAAACAGACAAAAATTCTAAATATCATTGTTTTGGGTTCCATTGCGTTCATAAAGCCCCCCTATAATGCTTTTTCTTATTTATCTTCCATGTACAGACAGCGACCTGTTACGATTTTATTATATGTATATTGATTGATATTGATGACTAATATGCTTTTTGTTACGCTGTTTTATTAAAAGTTTATAAAAACGATACACAAATTTTCTCTGTTCTTGTTTTATAGATTTAATTTCCGTTCGGTAATTGCCAAATTTCGTGACACTCGGTGACTCGGTTGACAAATAAATGATTATTTTGGAAAAAGTAGAGTTTAGTAAACTGCGAGTTTGACATAGGTGGGTAGGTAGGAATTTCCTCGAAAATGGTTTGTATCACGTCGATGATGGCGAGTTTTCTAAGGGAATATTCAAAAGAGTCCCTCCCTACCATTGAGATGATATACGTGGTAATATTAGTTCAATGCTCCCAGCGACATTTACCCGATCTGTCTCCCCTATGGTAACCAATTCGCGGTCTCCGCTCTAGAATTCGTTTGTTCACCGGATCTAGCAAAATTTTGCAAGTGGTCTATGAAACAAAAGAGTTTGGGTACCACTGCTCTAGATAGTGAGTAAGCTTTACAATAAAAACATTGTTGTAAGATACTATGTCGTTTAAAGATCAAGTTTGTGACAAGAGGTTTTGACGTTTCTCTGTCACGCATTAACGGCTAAACGGATCTTGCTGCAATTTGGTAAGTACCTAGTTCAGGGACAGATTAGATATGGTCAGGAAACATACCTAGTGTTCAATTAAGAACATAATGCAATCAAATTTGCAACTCATCACTCATCTACGTCCAATAGGTCGGCTGTACCTAATCATCAAAATATTTGACCAAGATTCAAACTACTGCAGAAGCAATTTACACCGATGGTACACTAATAAAAACCCATACTTGTGTAGGTACTTAGGATAATTTTAATATATAAGAACTAAAATCAAATAGTAATCTCTCCGCATCCTGGACATCCTACCAACCATCCGTCTGCCACCTTAGGTCGCATGGTGCAGGCATCCCGTAACTATCTATCTGTGTATATATTCACCACACTAGGTATATGCTAGGCTAGGGCCATAGGGTACTAGGGGAGTTAGGGGTTAGAAGAAATGTTCCTTAAAAAGACTTTCAGTTGGTATCATAAAATAGTTGGAGTAAGGATTAAGGGTACTTTACCTCCAACTACGGTCTTTAAATTTCACCCTGTACAGCATAGTTTGTTCCATTACTCGTTGCACAAATTTAAGGGCATAAAAGAAAGAAAGAAAGAAATTTTGTTTATTTTGGATTACAGCATGGATTAGTCCTACTGTAAGTGTCTAGGCCGTATATGAGTAACTGCCTCCTTAAGCTTTCAGTTAAAGAAAATGCTATAAACATATCTGAATATGATTGTATGTACAAGAGAAACTTACATCACTCACTATGAACACACGCTAACAAAGAAACTAACATATTGTCACCAGGTATCGGTAAATACCTACTTACACTAGACGAGTAGGTAAGTAGGTAGTTTCACAAACTACAAAAGGTGCGAGAATCCACTTGGTATAAGTAAAGATTACCTCAAAGAACTTTCTCTAGAAAAGTCCAGCTAGTGAATGTTTTCAGTCAACTGTTTGATATTACAACCTTAGTTGCAAAACTAAATATATTTTGAAATTTTCAACAAATTTCTACCTATATTCAGTCTCATCACTTTCCCATTGGGGTAGGCTGAGATTCTATCTGTTATGTCCATGTAAAACTCCACGTGGACTGTTCCTTTTCAGAACTGTTGACGGAGTGAAGAGAAGAGAAAATCTATAATTCATATTCAAATTTTTGAGTTCTTCTGCAGTTCAAGTTATATTGTCTATCACCACTACCTCAACGTGACTTCAAAAGAAATCTCTAATGGAATCAGGCATTACATGGCGAAAATTCATTCTAAAACGATGATAAAGGAGGGGAGGGTGTGAGGCGGGTTCCTCTCCCTTCCCTCCTTTATTATCGTTTTCGAAAGAAATCTCTTAAATACATTGAGCGTCCCAATGTGGTAAATTTAGCTTCAATAGATCTTGTTCCTTTTACCTACAGTATAATTTTCTTTGCATTCCATCCTATCAATATCTTGTATCCTTGTCATATAAAATTACTCTGGATCTGGAATTATAGAAATATGATCCACAATTCCAGTTCACATCTTCTCTAGTGTAACTGAGTCTTGTATGACGTTGCTCTCTTGCCAGTTTTAGCCCATTTGTGCCAGTTTTAGCCAATTTCTAGGTCAGGTTTTCGTTGTTTTTATATTGGGCAATAGCTATTTGTGCAAAGCATTAGTTTTAACCGATAGATCTACAATTAATACACATTTAAATTGAAATGAAACTATGTGCACAAAAACAAACCCTACATTCAACTTGCTAATGTGCAAAAACTTTTCGAAATTCTATCAATCAAAGAAGAGCTCCAAATTGTATGTGAATGATATTCAAAAATTTCGGGCTGCGTTTTTTTGGGTTCAAGTGTAGTAAGATTTTGAATCTCAAGACCATAAAAACTTTTTAGGTTAAAGTGTCAGTGTATCAAAATTGTTTTTTGATTTTCACCTTTCAGTAAAAAGGTTTAATGATGGGTATTTTTTGATAAGAGATGATTATTATATGATTTTGTGATAGAGGCCAGTAAAAGTATGAATTGCAAAAAAAAAGAATTCAAAATTATAATTTTACAAAGCGCTATTTGTAATTTATTACACTGGTAACTGGTAAGTATAATTTAATTAAAAAATAAAAATTGCAGGAGGTAGGAAGTATTCATGAAAAAAATATTTTCTTACTAATTTTATAAATGCGAAAGTTTGTGAGTGTGGATGTATGTACCTAGCTTTCTTTCTTTTTTAATACAAAGGCTACTTTTCCCAAAGGCTAAAAAACGGGACCCTATTCATGAGACTTCGCTGTCCGTCTGTCTGTCTGTTTGTCTGTCACGAGGCTGTATCTCATGAACGGTGATAGCAAGACAGCTTAAATTCTGACCAAGGAGACCGAATTAATTTTTGTAAAAATATTTCCTTAAATATTGGATAAATACAACAGGTAGTATTTAGTAATTCCTACACGCTCTCGAAAATTATCAACAGACAATGAAAAACAAAAAAGGTTGGTTGCGAAAGTTGAAAGAAAGTTAGTCAGTCAACCTGCGTATGGTGTGTTCATACCTTAAACGGCTGTACAATTTGTACAAAAACAAAGGTATGAGACAAATTTGTTGGAATAACAGATGATCTTTCTACTTTGCTTTTAAAGAAAAGTGAATAAACAAAAAAAGGTTTTAATCATATTTTCCTATGACATTTTTTTTTCGTGTCCATTTGGATGCTATGTCGGACTACTGCCACAGGGCGCAAACTCCATTTAAATTATTCGTTTTCAATTGTCACCTTCATTAAAAACATGATAATGTTTGTACACATCTTGAATGTGTGTGTGACCTCTAAGGCTAAGCGAATGTTCTCTCAAAACTCCTACTTATATGACAGTTGTGGCAGAAGTAGGCAAGCTTGCTCAGTGGGAGGCAGGGAGTTGTATATATGTATGTAATACTATTATATATTATTATGCTATTACCGAGTAAGATAACACGTGCTCTACCATACCACTGCCTATGGTCGGGAGCCCCGGGCCAGCTCACGGAAGGATATCCCAGGATTACCTATGACAATCTACTGCTGGATGTAGGCTTCTCCCAATTCACGCCATAACAAACATCCTAAGCCTTGTGCATCCAGTCGCTGCATGCGACCTTTTCTACGACGTCAGTGCCTCTGACGAATGGACATGCTGCCTTTATGGTTACTGAGTCACCGTTTCCACTTCAGAACTCGTTTGCTTTATCTATGGAGATCTACAGATTTGGCCAGCCCACTGTTCCTTTCGCTCTTATTCTGCGAGCTATGTCAATTACTTTGGTTCTCTGCCTAATTTTATCTACATAATTTGAACGAAAATCAACGTAGGGAAGATATTTCGAGCAAACACTTTGACAATCATTTGTGATTTGTGATTCCATCTGGCTGTCGTAGTACAGTCACGAGCAATAATATGTATACATTGTCAAGGCTCCTAAAATATGTAAACACGTTCGGCTCCAAAAAGAAGTGCCAACGTGAAGAGCATAAAGTTGTAACCACGAGTTCACACCATAAATATATATACACTCATTGCTTCATTAAATTATGTCCATTAAGAAAGAATTTGTTCGTATACAGAGTTATGAAATTTTAGTTGTATACTTATTATTGGTGGAGTGTATATGCAATGAGTGTATATATATTTATGATGTGAACTCGTGGTTACAATTTTATGCTCTTCATGTTGAGCCCTTCGTTTTGGAGCCGAAGGTGTTTACATATTTTAGGAGCCTTGACAATGTTTACATATTATTGCTCGTGACTGTACTAGGAACCCCGAGTACGCTCCGTGATCCGCGGGTACGCTCCGTGAACCCCGGGTATGCCCCCGGAACCCCGGTGCTCCCGGCACTCATCACTTTTACTTGGTCAATTAATAAAACTTTTAAATTTAATTAGATTATACCAGTTAGCACAACCTGTAGAATAGAAAGTTTACTTTTAGTTCTAAACAATTTTAGTCATTTTGCCATAACTATAAAATTGATATGTATAACATTCAATTATGGCTACACTCCAATTGGGAAGTTATTAATAAATTACCTACCGTAAATCGAAGAGAGAAAGTCTACCAATGGTATTTAAGAAAGCAAAAATAATAACTAAATGCCATATTCAAAACTAAACTATACCTTTTTTTTTTCTTTTACGTGAGGGAAAATCCTCATGGATGTTATGACGTACTCCTACCGACTAAAAAAACCTCACGTAACAGCCTATGGTTGTGAGCCCCGGGTAAGCCCTCGGAAGGATATCCCAGGACTCCCAACAGACCTAGGGCCGCCATCGCGGCCTCGCCTAGAGCTAAACTATACTAGCTGATGGAATGAATGTTCTTACTAGTATCTATGTAGTTTGGCAGTTAAATTCTCACATCTTTTGATTGACGTATCAATAAAGCTTTACTCACTGTTCAGAGTTATCTGAGTTATAGCACAGGGCGGAAACTCCAGCTTGAATGTGTGCGTGTGATCAATAAAATGTAAGCAAATTGTCCGTCAACGCGCACGTCAACTCTACTGACAACTGTGGCGCGACAGGGAGTTGCCGATCTGTATGTAATACTATTATATTATCTTTGGTTATAGCACAAATTAGAGATAGTACAGATGGGAAACTAATGTATGTACCTTTTTTTACATCTACCCTCTGCTCTGCTACACACACTCGCGCACAAATCCGTATCGAAAATTCGATTGAGACCGCCTGACCTCGTGTCTGCGAATGAGTTGTCATAGATTGTGCGTAGCCTCAGCGAATTTAGTATGTAGGTTTCCATCTGTACTATTTCTAATTTGTGGTTATAGTGTTGCATATTTGACAAACCGTAGGTATTTCAATTTATCATTAATTTAGAGATTAAACTGGCTGTCAATTCGAAGGCTTTCTGGGCGGCTTGAAGTTTTCTACAGCCGGCAGTCACACACAACCTGTGTCTGACTATTTCAAAACTGCAATACAGCTTTCCACTTATGAAGTGGAAGAAAATCTAATAAGGTGATATTGAGCCTATAATATGCCTCTGTCTACCTCTAAGGATAAAGGCGTGACCATATGTAATGAAGAGTCTGGTTTAAACATGCAAAAAAGAGGAGTTCTATAAGAGAAGAATCATTTTCATTACCCAGATATGGATCACTATATTAGCATTTTGAAATGAAACAGCATACAATTTCCATAATTAATGCATGAGCATGACATTTTAAACCGTTAGGTGCAAAACGAAGTGGCTAGGTAGCCCTATATCTGTGCATAGCAGGCCAGGGAGCTTACGCGTAGCAATGCAAACCTATTGCCCGACTTTTCTATAAGGCGGTTAGCCATTCGAGCAGTTTGTATTGAGAGATTCTAGCCTTGCTATGCGGTAATCCGTTTGAATCAGTATCAACATGAATGGAAGATGTGAATTAGAACGAATTAATGAACAACAAGACATGTTCAACTAAGAAAACAAATCCTACAGACTACCGACTAAAACCCACGCGTATCCTACCTAACACCCTACGGTTGTGAGCCCCGGGTATGCCCTCGGAGGGATATCCCAGGATTCCCAACAGAATTACGACTACCACTGCAGCCTCACCGGGGCGCTGCCCTTGTTACATTTCATTTATTCATTCATTCATCAACCCTCGGAAGCGGCCGTGATGGCGGTCAGGTTCTGCACCGAAAGTCCTGGGGTTTTCCTCTGAAGGCTTACCCTGGACTTTCGACCGTAGGCAGTTGGATTGGCACCGTGTGGTTTTAGCTGGTAGTAGTCCTGAAAAGCACCCATGAGGATCTCCTCAAGTAAAAAAATAACTATCTTGCTTTCAATGAGAGAGAGAGAGACACAGACAGAGAGACACAGACAGAGAAACACGCGCGATTGGTCCAAAAAGTGTCGAAAGTATCGTTACAACTTTTGGTCTTCATTTTTTCCGTCTAGCCCCCTTTCGCAACGCGCCATAATATAAGGAACGTCGTCGTTCCAAAAATCCATCAGCTTATTCTTAAGCATAGAGTAACGCGAACAATTAAAAGTGGAGTAGACTTTCCCTCTCAATAAAAGTCATACGATGTGTTGTTCTATGTTCTTAAGATTTCAACAGCAAAACAAATAAACATCAAGCATAGTGAACTACATTTCAACTAACCCGATCAAAATATTTCAAACGAGTCTTATCAAAATTAGAAGACAGACGTCCACTCAGAAACTAGTTTGCATCCGAAAATCGAAAGCCTTGTATTCAGATATTTGTGTGTTTATCACCAGTTTACGTCAGTCCCGTCACAGCCGGTTTGGGAGAAAGTGCGCCGAATATGCGCCCTTAACAGGAAATGAGTGAAATCTAAGGGCAATATAGTTACATTCTTAGGCATCGGAATATAAGTATAATGTGACTTGTGGTATGTGAAATTAATAGTCCGTAATCAATGGTTTTTGATTATACACAACAAGGTCTCTTTTCTCGACCTTAATCATTCTAGTTAAAGGGTCAAGTGCTTTTTAGAGTTCTGTATTAAAAAGGTTAAAACGCGGTCCTATTACTAGGATTTTTTTTAATATTAAGCTCTCCAAATTGACGTCGCCACTGATGAAAGCCGTGGCGCATCTAGCGATTGGGGGCACTCTAACAGTCCGTAAAACTTATGACAGTGGTCCTCAAGTGGCGGCCCTGTGATGTGCCTCTTCACGCTCCGGTTGAAGAACCCGGGATTGTAAGATGAGGGAAACAAGCGTGCGAGCTGGAGGTTCCAGATTTTTATAGTTCGACAGAGGAACGACTCTTTTGAAACACTCAGTTCTGGCAAAGATTCTCTCCACTGTTGTTCTCCACTGTTGCACGCGTTGTTCGGTATCAGGTTGAAGCGCTCTTCTGAACAATCGCCGTGATATACTTGGTATAAGGCAGCCAATTCGCCCCTGCATATACATATGTCTGTCTCATAAACTGTGCGGGCTAGACAGTTGAAATTTTCACTAATTATGTATTTTCTGTTGCGTCTTATCAACAAATATTAACAACAAAAAAAAATATTTAAGGGAGTCAACCGTTTTTCTTGCCGTTTTGTCTAGATGTACGGGACCCTTTGAGTGCGAATCCGACTCGCACTTGACCGGGCTTTTTTTTCTTTTTAACTCCGATGTAACTAGGCATAGTTACCTCTGTTATTATCTGACATTAAAAGTAATTTTCTTGCTTATAACTCTACAGCCTAAATTGTGGCCACACCGCAATTAAGTGATTCAAAAAATTTTATTGATGAAATTGGTGTTATTAAAATCACACCTAGAAATACCTGGGCTACTGGCAATTAGGTATAATAATAACTCGAACAAATAACTCAACTTTTATTTCTAATCAAATGAAATCAAATCATCATTTCATTTATAATAAATGCAGTATGTACAGTTTAAGTTGTTATAAAATTAACTACCATTTCAAGAAGGAAATCCACTGAAAAAGCTATACATAGGTACCCTATTATAATTGTCCTTTAATATAAAACCACTAAAAATCGTCTTATTTGTCATATTACGCTGGCAAAATTTAAATATCAACATAAATATTAATTATAGTTCAGTAGGTATTACACAATAGTATGCAAAAAATATTTATATCATAATTACTTTTAAACTGTAATTTTATGCATTCTTATAGCAGTGCGAAAGGTGACACGTTACACTGTGTTGTGTATGCTTGTTTCTGTAAGATAACATAAAAAATGTTATGGCTCAATTTATCTCGCTACTGCCATAAACATGAACAAAGAATAGCCATAATTATCTAATAAAAGCTCACCCTAGACTCCATTGTTAAAGCTTGGAGTTAGCTGGGAATTGGAGCGTAGATTGAGTCCATCGATAAAAGAAAAGGACTTTTTTAATGTGTAAAAAAGGAATACCGCACGGATGCCATGCTTGACAATCTCACTAATTTATTTTTAGAGCCTACTAGATATTGTGATACAACAGCTACTTGTCTGGACAATATATACAGTGATGTGTTGCCAGAAAGTAAGAGTATTATAAATAAGATAAAATCAGATCATACTGGGCAAATAGCATCTTTCAAGATCACAAGAGAAAAAGTTAAAAGACGTAAAATATTATGTAGACCAGTAACTAGTGACCGCTTGGAACGTATGCGAGTTGGACTTTGCAATAAACTTCCATTTTTAGACACTGGCTTAGATCCAAATGTAATGTATAAGTTATTTTTTGATTCCTTTTACAATGAGTTCAACTCCGTATTCAAGTCTAAGGAAGTCACAATCGGTGATAGGCCAGCCTTCAGTGAATGGGCCACTGAGGATATACATAAAAGTAGACAAAAACTGTATGAACTATACTCAGAAAGACAGCTTAATAGAACAGATGAATTTCTAAATTATGTTAAAACTTATTCAAAAAAGTTTAAAGCAGACTGCTTAGCAGCCAAAAGAAAGTATATAAGTAATAAAATTCTCAATAGTGTAGACAAAGTTAAATCTACTTGGAAAATAATTAACGCAGAAATAGGCCAAGCAAAATCGAATGATAATAATTTTAAACTTAAAGTAAATGGTAACATAATTACAACAGATGCCGAAGTCGCTAACGAATTTGAACAATTTTTTTCTCGAATTCCAGTTGATTTGACCAGAGCCCTAGGTTCTTCTACCCCAATAGCAGAATCCTTGTTAAAAGCAAATGTTCCTTGCTGTAATGAAATATTCAAATTCAGTAAAATTAGTATACACACTGTCATAAAAACTTTTAAATTTTTAAATATTAAGAAAACTGCTGACCTCTGGGGAATTTCTGTACATTTAGTTAATTCGTTAATTGAAATGGTTGCCCCTGAATTATCAATAATATCTGAACTCTGACTTAATGAAGTATAGTAAAATAACTCCTCTGTTTAAATCGGGTAGCACCTCAGATCCGTCCAATTTTCGTCCTATTTCTGTACTACCCACGTTTGGTAAAATCTTTGAAAAGGTAATGCTTAATCATATGCAAAATAATTTTAATACAAATAAACTATTCCATACTAAACAATTCGGTTTCACGCGCGGTCGGTCTACCACGGATGCTGGAATCAAATTGTTAGAGTGTATATATGAGGCCTGGGAGGAGTCGTATGATGCTTATGGTGTATTCTGCGACTTATCTAAGGCCTTCGATTGCGTCCAGCATCAGACTTTAATTAAAAAACTTGATCATTATGGAATCCGGGGGACGGCCTTGGATTTAATTAGTTCTTACCTTAGAAATAGAGTACAGAGAGTAGTTATAAATGGTAAACAGTCAAATGGTTCTGCTGTAACAATGGGGGTGCCTCAGGGTTCAATTCTGGGACCTTTTCTATTTTTAGTGTACATAAATGATCTCACTCACCTTATAAGAGACGATCACGAGGTAGTTTTGTTTGCTGATGACACATCTTTAATATTTAAAGTTGAACGTGGACAACGCGATCTTGACGAAGTAAACAATGCCCTCTCTAGGGTAGTCCACTGGTTTAACGCTAATAATTTATTGTTAAACGAAACTAAAACAAAATGTATTAGATTCACCTTGCCAAATGTTAGGCTCGTTAACACCAGTATTAGGATTAGGGATGATCAAGTAGAATTGGTCGATGAAACTGTCTTTCTGGGCATAAAGTTAGACTCCAACTTGCAGTGGGGGCCTCATATCGAGAAAGTCTCGGGCAGACTGAGCTCTGCAGCCTATGCCGTTAAAAAGATCCGACAACTGACAGACATTAGAACAGCGCGTCTTGTCTACTTTAGCTATTTCCACAGTGTCATGACCTATGGCATACTATTATGGGGTAACGCTGCCGACATCGAATGTATCTTTGTGTTGCAAAAAAGGGCTGTCCGGGCTATCTATGGTATGGGGTTTCGGGAGTCATTAAGAGAAAAGTTTAAGGATATCAACATCCTTACTGTGTATTCACAGTACATATATGAAAACTTATTATATACTCATAAAAATAACAGTAAATTTATTAAAAATAGTGATATCCATAACCTAAACTTAAGAAATAAGAATAAATTGGCTGTACCTAGATTTAGGCTTAATAAAATAAGCAATTCTTTTGCGGGCAATTGTATTCGAATGTACAATACATTGCCGACAGCCATAACAGGTTTGTCAGTTAATAAATTTAAAAAACTAGTAAAACTTAAATTGTGCCAGAAAGCTTATTATAGCATTAAAGACTTTCTAGAAGACAAGACTGCCTGGCAGTGACACGAATTGCTCCTTTCTACATTTAAAAAAAAACTGTATTAGATACTAAGATGAATAAGAGGGACCGGACTGAGTTTCTTGGGGTGTTCTTCTCAGTCTGTAGCATTTCCGAACCCCCGGTAGAGTCACAAAAATTTTGACAAACCTAAATAATTTTTTAAAAATTTCAAAGGGAGTAAATTTTATTTCATTTTATTTTATTTATGACTTTGCTTATTCTTCTTGCAATGGGAGCCCTGGGTTGCTTATGGGAAGAATTTTTCAGGATTTCTGGTAGACTTTTGCTGCAACCGCGGCCTCGTGGCTCTGAAACATACCTCCGACAGACGTTTCTCTACCGGATGAGCCGCCGACAGAACGTTTCGATTATGAGTTGTTCACCGACAGAACCTTCCAACTACGAACGTTTCGCCGACAGAACGATTAATTCAACCATAATTAGTGAATGGTTAACACCCCGACTCGGATAGGTTAGGTTAGAAGGCTAAGGCGGGAGCTCCTCTCCGCTTCGCTCCGCCTTAGCCTTCGTGGTTATTTTTTTTTTGTTTTGTCGACGAGTTCTTATTTGGTGAACGATTATGTCGTCGATTTAATCATTCTGTCGGCCAAACGTTCGCGTTCGTAGTTGAGAGGTTCTGTCGGTGAAAAACTCATAATCAAAACGTTCTGTCGACGGCTCATCCGGCAGAGAAACGTCTGTCGGAGGTATGTTACAGAATCCCTAAGAGTTCGGGTGGCATTTTGCGTTTTTGGAGGTTTGTTTGGGTTTTATTGTGCCATGGGGCGTGAGGCGCGCATGCAACTCTAACGTCATGCCGCTGCACTTGGCTTGCTGAAAACAAGAATGTAGAGTATCATAATCATAACTCTATAAAAAATGAGGCACAGTCAATGCCATAAAACTAAATCATAGCCATTCATAACAGCCAACTACGCGGATCCCAGAAAAATCTATGTAGGGTTGGAAAACAACGGGAATTACCTAGGCAAACATAAAGAAATAATCTATGCCCCATGTATATTCACACAATTTTTTTTTATTTCGTTGGTAAGCCACTAGCGCCTCTCTGTGGCAGGCTGTTGAAATGTCAGAGTTGCATGCTTTATAGATGGCAGTCGTCGCTTCGTAAGAGTGTCGTGGGCATTAACACACTTTTCCTAAGCAGGTAGGTACGAGTTTCGTACATGTTTATTTATAATATTGACCTTGACGGCTGCATGTATTCTTTTACCATGAATACCGTAGATAATTATGTAAACACCATGAATGAAAGTGGTTTATTGATAGCTGCAGCGTTGTTTTCCAGAATGGAAATTTCCGGCAAACCGAGAAAGATTCTGATGATGCTTAAGGGCGAAATATGGCGATACTTTAATTTTTTTGTATTCATCTACTGTAACCTACCCATATTGATGCAAATAAAAAAAAAGGAGATAATTAAGAAAGTTATAATTAGAAGTGTAAACAGCTGCTGGACCATACAAGAAGTATGGTAAGTATATCAGTATCATAAATTACATTGTAACATCACAAAACAAAATCACAGACATGCTGTCGATATTGAATGACTGTTTAAAATAAAAGTAGCAACATTTGTATACTGGTTGTGGTTCTAGAGGAAGTAACCAGTGAATCTAATAAACTCAAAAAATTCGATATGTAATTTAAGAATATTAATCTTTTCAAAAGCGAGTGAGAGCACAGATAAGAATTATCATCATTGTAACCTAACTCATCCTTCACGGGAAGTAACCTGAAATACCAGGCGTTAGATGGATATTTTTGGTTTTCTGATTTCTATAATAAAAATAATAATCACTTTATTTACAAGAACATTGTATATGAAGATGTTACAGTATATTTTAGATTTAAGTGCATCATGTTCTGCCAAAACTGGGTATGCACATATTTACATAATTCAATATTCAAAATAATTCACATTAAAATTCTGTGGTAGAGACCTTGTGATAATAGCCGGTTTGAGGGCGGTTAAAGTCCATACATCTGTGGGAATTTCCACACGATAAAAAACGTCATAAATACCTATCATTTTACATATTTATAATATTGAACTCGGCAAGGAGGTCACCTCAATAATACGTATTGACAGATAGAATTGTATGGTGCATCTGACCTGACCTGTAGTCTGGCTGTCAGGTGCACTTGTGGTTTGCGAATGGGTCATTGTTGGAGACCTGAGTATTTACTGTGAGAAATAGGTAGGTACTTGTTGCAACGATTTTAAACTATGTATGTTAGGTACCTACATGAGGAATAATCGATTTGTTGTTTTTAGGTATATTAAATATTTTTGCTGAAATAAATAAACAATTTTAAGCGTCAGTTAATGTAAAAAAAAATTGTATAAAATGTTATGGAAATGTCAATGAAGATTTAGTCTTCATTATACGTATTTATTTAGCTAACTAAATTATCAAACCAACAATCAGCAAGTTCCACCAAGTGCCATCAATCAACAGTATAAATAACCTATCATACCCTCTGTACGAATAGAGAAAGTATACTCCTCTTGGCTTGGCTGGCTAAAGAAGCTGATGTAGGTACGTTCTTTTTTTTTTAATTCTCTACGCCATCGCGTAAAGGGTCTTTCAAGCGATAGCTAATATACAAAAATAACCTTTTTTCTTACAGGGGCGTCAAATTGCATTGCTCAATCACCTTATGGACTCTCAATAACCAGTCGTAGTGAAACAAATGCACCTAAAGAATCAAATGCAATAGTAGAGTCGACCTAAAGCCTTCTCATTTTTAAATCAGTAACGCACAACCTTAAAACTACTCTCAGCGTATACCTCAGTTCTTTTAAGACTATGCTAACGAATATGGTTTCAGCTATCATTGAATGTCACTATATCGAGTCCACGTCATAATTTCGAAATAATCTGGCCGACCCTCATAATTCCGAACGCTCATTTCGCCGATGATAAATTCAACGAATGGTTGTATGGTCGACTGTTAAAACTCCGAATGGTCATTTCGCCGACGATCAGTTTTACGAATGATTGTATGAAATTGATGTTGGTGTTGGATGGTTATAAAAAAAAAAAACTACGCTTCGCTCCCGCCTTAGCCTTCTAACCTAACCTATCCGAGTCGAGGTGTTAACCATAATAAGTGAATGGTTAACACCCCGACTCAGAGTACCCCGATACAATCATTCGTAAAACTGATCATCGGCGAAGTGACCATTCGGAGTTTTAACAGTCGACCATACAACTATTCGTTGAATTTATCATCGGCGAAATGAGCGTTCGGAATTTTGAAGGTCGGCAAGATTATTTCGAAATTATGACGTGGACTGCACCATATTTATGTCTATCAGAAGCCTTTTATTCACTGGTATAAATACACTAGCTTCTGCTCTGCATACCTATACCTACCCAATTGATTGTCGAGATGTGAGGCGTTTTAGTAATAAAAAACTTTAGTTCTGTCGCAGATTCGTTTAAGGAGAAGATTGACCTAGAAGTCCAGTTGTTTTTGCTACCTTTCTTGCGTAAGTGTTTCTACCGTTGCTATACCTTCCATTCTGAATATTATTCATCTGGTAAGCATGTAGGTAGATATGTTTGGTCACTACCAAAAAACGGATTCAAAAAAATGTTAAACTTTCTACGATCTACATAGCGTGTAATCTGTTTAATATCGGATAGCAAAAAATATTTTCAAAAAAAGCCTGGTTCTAATTTCATTTAAAAAATTGTTGAAAAAATATACTGATGTTTTTTTGAATACACATAATATATCTGAAACAAGGTTAATGAAAGTATGTTTATGCGCTACTTTAAAACATAATTCATTTTAAATCAAATAATACTACATACCTCCTTTTGCCACTAGGGGCGATATATTGTAAGCTTTCTTTACAAAACAATGAGAGAAAATCATAGAAAATAGAGTTACGATCTTTAGAAAACTAAACTAAGTACCTATTCTGTTTTACGACGCGTGGTCAGCGTCAGACCATCTGACTGAATCATCTCACAAATCACATTGTAATGATAAGTTCCGCATTCTTTTAAACTCTTACTCTGAAATCTGACATACATAATATTTTTTCAATGAATCACAGTTCACACAGAATCAGTATATTTTTTGGCTGAAGGTATCTCGTTTAAAGGTTCCCTTGTGGTTTCGCAATGTTCGTCTGTAAGTCTATCTTTTCTGAAAAAACCCCCACGTACCTACACATCGTCACGCGACAATAAAAGATAAAATAAAATGTTGAAAAATTTCTACTACAAAATAAAGTGAAGATGGTATTTTTAGATAAGTATATCATTCCTGCCTTAAGCTCCAGGTTTACTAAAATCCATTTCGATTCCTATCGATTCGTTTCTGTTGCAAAGGGGATTGTCAAACACGTCAAGTGTCAAATACTATCTTTCCCAGATTTTTTTTAAATTTGTCGGAAAATGTTCAAATAAGTACCTACTTGCGAAATAAGAACGGTTTAGTTTTTCTATTTGGCTTCATTTTCGATTTTTAGGTAGTTGCCGGCTGAGACCCTTTAAACCCTATTGCGTACTCATGTGCATTTAGAGCTTCATTTGACCTCGTCCTCTGGTCACCAGATTTGATAAGCTTGGTTTTGACCTACAAATGTGTGGTTTAACAGGTACAAATAAAATTTATGCTATCTTTTTTGTGAGTAAACGTTTTGAAGTCACTTTTTTCAGAAAGTAAATTACAAGTTCATCGCTTTGATTTATGTAGGTACCTACCGCTCTATTTACTATGTTTTTGTACTTGTTTTTACTGTATTATGTATGCAAGTGAAATAAAGTATGTGGGCTAAGAATTTTTGTTAAAAAATTTGATAGACACAAGTAGGATGATACATTCAAACATTTAAAGTAGGTGCGGATTTATTTTGTAGCTATAATAATGGAAAATCATGTTTAGAAATTTTCACTTGCTTTCATATGAAGAATAATTTTTTAAAAAATTGTTCTTTATACTAATAAGGTGGTGAAGAAGCTTATGGCTCTGACGGTCGGAAAGTGGTGACCGTAGCCTATTAACATTTGACACCAGAAGCACTACACTTGCGCTTGGCAGCGGGATGGCCACAGCTGTACAAGAACCGATGCTCAATGGTGTTCTAAAGTACAGACCGCTACTTGGCTTACATTAGGTAGGACGTCCACCAGAAAGATGGACCAACGACCTGGAAAACGTCGTCAGTCCTATGCCAGTAGGGACTGGATGCGCAAGGCTCAGGCATAGCTCAGGCTGGTTCAGATCTGTGAGTTAAGGCAAAAACTGGAAGAGGCTTACGTACAGCAGTAAACTGCTATACCTACTATAGCAGTTCACTGCTGGACGTAAGCTAAGTATAATAGCTCTACATCAACTAAGCCTATAGCAGGTATAGGCTGAGTTGATGTAGAGCTATGATAATGAAAGTTTAGAGAGGGTCGACGACTTGAAAAACGTCTCCAGTAGGGCCTGAATGTGGAAGGCGTTGGAGCTTGCTTTGAGTTGTGAAAGGAGTGGCCTACCTTCATTTGATTGATTACTAAATACATTTGTACTAGTACACAATATACACTCGAGAGCAATGAATCCGGGTCACTTAAAGAATCCTAAAAATCTCGGAAACTAAAAATGCTAGGTTAATGCAATAAATTGTATTTAATAGACAATGTAATACTCCTTAAATGAAGGTATTAAAACTTCTTAGTTATTGTAAAGTTATATCATAAAAAAATCAAATTTGAAAAAGGGCCACTTTCGAAGATGGAGCTACGAAATTACTGCATTTGGTGTTGCTTTTGTTTGTAATCTGTCATTTATGTGGGTACATAAACCATGTTGATAGTGCTCTATATTCATTAATCAAGCTGAAATTATGTCGCTTACGCCTGAAGAATGCACCAGAATACTTACAATGCTGGAAACCGGCCGGAGTCAGCGCGATACAGCCAGGACTGTCGGTGTGTCGCTGTCAACAGTACAAAGAGTTCTCCGACGTTACGAAGAAACTGGTTCTAACCTACGCAGACCAGGAACGGGCAGAACCAGGTGTACCACAGCACGAGAAGACCGATACTTGGTGAACACCATGCTTCGAAATCGCTTTCTCACAGGAACTGAACTCACCAATCAGTTTCGACGCCTCGGAGGAAGTAACCCAAGTGCATGGACAGTAAGACGTCGGCTTGCTGAATCTAACTTAAAACCCCTTAGACCTGCAAACGGCCCTAAACTGGAGCGTGGGCATCGTATTTCGAGACTAAGGTATGCCCAGAGCCACGTAAATTGGAGTATTGAAGATTGGTCAAAAGTTATGTTCTCCGACGAATCAAAATTTATGCTCTACAAGCACGATGGAAGACACAGAGTGTATCGAAGACCAGGGGAAAGATTCAAGCAAGCATGCATCGAAGAAAAAGTAGCCTACGGTGGTGGGTCTGTACTTGTGTGGGCCGGAATTTCTTCTGAAAGTCGCACAGAGCTGGTGATCATAGAAAACGGCTCTTTAACTAGCGTAAGATATGTGGAAGAAATCCTCAATGATCACGTTGGTCCATTTATGGTCAATTTAGGTGAGGATGCTATATTTATGCATGACAATGCCCGACCTCATACAGGTAGGATTGTGAATGACTACCTTCAAGAGATGAACATTACTCGTATGGAGTGGCCAGCGCGCAGCCCGGATATCAACCCGATCGAGCATGCTTGGGACGAGCTAGGCAGATGCGTAAAACAACGAAACCCTCCCCCAATCACGCTTCGTGAGCTCAAAATTGCTCTCACAGAGGAATGGGAGAATATTCCCCAAAATCGTATAAGGAACTTGGTGTACAGCATGCCAAACCGCGTAAACGCAGTAATGGAAGCACGAGGAGGCAATACGAAGTATTAAAATTCAAGAAAATCGTAATAATGTTCAAAAATTTCATGTTTCCTATTTTTGTTTTAAGGAGAGATCGGCAGTTTTTTCTTTATGTAATTTTGTGTTAATAAAATGTATGGTGACTCATATTTTTTTTACTTTCATTTAAGGAGTATTACATTGTCTATTAAATACAATTTATTGCATTAACCTATCATTTTTAGTTTCCGAGATTTTTAACATTCTTTAAGTGACCCGGATTCATTGCTCTCGAGTGTATTATACTAGCAGCATCGCCCGCGTAACATTTGTTCCCGTGTGAATTTATTCACGGGTTAACAAGTAGCTTATGTATTATTCCAGACTATAATGTATCTCTGTACCAAATTTCAGCCCGATCCGTTAAGTGGTTTGAGCGTGAAAGAATATTAGTAAGATTATCTGTGGTACTAGCACAGATTAAAGTACTAGGTACCTAGAATGAAAAAAATATAAGTTGTTTTATTTATGTGATTTTTCTTCTTCTTTTTGTAACTTATTTGACTGATGCCACGCCACGTGACGAAGTTGAAACAGTTAGTTTTGGGACGCCTTTTATAATTAGCATGTTGTGTTTTAAAAATACCAATTATTGTTTATCAGATTCTAGTTCCAGTGTAAACAAAGTCAAGTAATTCATTTTCCTTTTGAAACTATCGCCCACTAATCGCTCGTAACGCATAGGAATGTAAGTGAACATGCGAAAGAAAGTCGCTTCGATAGAGAAAATAGAGCATTTATGTACCGATGATGCTTGGCGTTAAGTTATGTCGCAATATATTGTACGGGATTGGATAACTTTCGTTACTTACTTTAAAGTACATTCTAATTATAATGTGCTAGAATATTTGCATACAATGTTCATGCATCCTTTCAATAAGAAACGGTAAAAATTCTGTAAGTAATAAATTATTATTCACAACTTAAAGTAACTTTACAAATTTTACAATGTATAAAAGTAATGTAAAAAGGGAACATAAAATCTAAAAAAGGCACAATTCCAAAGTATAATAAAATAAGTAGGTACGTAAACTTACTTCTATATTTTTACATTTACAATACTCATTCGTCTGTACTAATAGAATAGACTATTTAACGACTTAAATAGATAATTAGTTAAGTAATCTAAGGTATTAATTAATGCACCATACTTTTAGCAATTTTCGTACAACTTCTTAAACTATTTTTCAAAAAGGAATTTCGATTGTGTTTGAAGAGTTCCAAATTTACGACAGAGAAAATTTCAACGATTCGCATGTATTGTTTTGGAATCGAAAACGTTGAGCAGTAGTATTGTTTAATGGAATTGTATTTACTTACTGATTCCAGTTTAACAAAAGTGTGGCCGCGAATTTTATTGCCAGGTCCTTTTCTCTCCGGCTCTACCTATAGTGTTGCGAAACTGGCAGTAAAATTTAGGTGCAATAATTTTGACGTTCATAAGTGTTACTTTGTAAAAAGGTGTTCCCATTTTAAACTTATTAAACAGGAACTACAAAATTTCAAAAATCTCGGTTTAGTCCATTGAAATGTTACAATTTGAGGACCAAATATTGCATTTCTTAGAGGACGCAATTTTATTTTTGGGACATGTGTGGGGGGTCAATATTAGCTTAACCTCAAATTTGTGGGGTCGCCACCGTTGTCCCCCGGCCGCAATCTTAAAAAGGGGTGAAAACACTTTTTTCCCAATATCTCGGAAACTATGAGTCTATTATTTATACTGTTGATTGACGGTACTTGGTGGAACTTGCTGCACATATTGAAAACGACACTTGTACTATTCCACAATATTATAATATAACTATGAGTCTTACAAAAAAATTGTGAAATCATAATTTGTAGCAAATTGTTTTGCCTACAAATCTGTTGAACAAATTTTTGCCCTAAATTAAAAATTAAAGTAGTTATAAACAAAAAATTGAAAATAAAATTATAAAAATTTTCTTTTTTGCCGTGGCGTTTTTTTTTAAATTTTCTTAAAAGATCATCTACAAGATTAGTCTGAGGTATTCTTTTCGTAAAATGTAGAAGAAAAGTTATTTAGCAAAAATGAAATTTTTTATAAAAAAATTCTAAAAAATTTTGTAAATTTTTTTGTTAAGTTATATAGAAATTTGTAGGCAAAACAATATGCTACAAATTATGCCTCTACAATTTTTTTGTAAGACTCATAGTTTCCGAAATATTGCGAAAAACGTGTTTTTTTCCCCCCTCTTTTCAAGATGGCGGCCGGGGGACAAGGGTGGCGACCCCACAAACTTGAGGTTAAGCTTCTATTGACCCCCCACACATGTCCCGAAAATAAAATTGCGTCCTCTAATAAATGCAAAGCTCACTCATGTAACATTTCAATGGACTAGTTGTTTTTGACGAGTTACGAATCTACGATAGAGAAGTTGAGTTGTAGTGTTGTTTTGAAGACGAAAACGAGTAACACAGATAACAATATAATTCTTATAAACAGTTATAGTAGATATTAACAATGTAATGATTTTAATTATTCGACAAATCCTCCGTCTAACTAAGTGCGAATGTCGTTACACGTACGATTGACCGATTTCATCGCTTGATCAAAAAATAGTTAAGTTACAGTTTGGGGTGAGTTATGCCATATCAATTCCTTCTTTTATAATAGGAAGTAATTGCTCATGCAATATAGGTAGTTCTTGCAGTATGGTTTTGATAATTATGATATTACTAGCTGATGCCCGTAGCTTCGCCTGCGTAAAAATTCCCGCTTCCCGTGGGAACCTATTCCCGGGATAAAAAGTAGCCTATGTGTTATTCCAGGCTATAATGTCTATCTGTACCAAATTTCAGCCCGATCCGTTCAGCCGTTTGAGCGTGAAAGAGTAACAAACACTCACAAACTTTCGCATTTATAATATTAGTAAGATTATCGTAATTATGCACACAGCGCTCCACACGCTGGTGGAGTGCACGATACTGCGGGCGGCGTGGGCGCAACAGCGCCAGGTCCCCGTAGTGGGTGGGTCTGGACGTGGACACTCTCTCGCTCGATACCATTGTGCAAGCCATAATCTCCAGCGGGAGTAAGTGGGACTGCGCCGCCACTTTCAGCGAGCAGGTCATGCTCGTGAAAGAGGCGGCGGGGCGGAAACGGGAGAGAACTCACCCACCCGAGTTCCGCAGTCGGCGGCCTGGGCACCGCCGACGTGTCTTCGCCGAAGATTATCGGCCTCCATGACCGGGGGCCTGAGGACGGTGAGAGAGAGATCATCAACCACGAAAACTCTGTCAAGAGTGAAGGACAAAGGAGAAACAAAAGTGAATATTTTCTTATGGAATTCCAGAGTATTTTATAGACCAGCCATCCATGGCACAAAGGCAAGAAGACAAGGAACTTGTCGTGTAAGATAGAAATGACTCATAAACTCCTCAGGCATTACAGCTTCGGCCAGGTTCTTCTTCGGATACGTTGAGATGAAACAATCCTGGAGCTACCTTTGTGAACAACGTGTTTCGCGACTACCCTGGTTAAAGGAATCAGCACCATGATTTCCTGTTGGCTGAGCTCCGAGTAACTGTACCATAATTATAAATTATGTTATCCAAGAAATTGTATATGTCATTGAAATTGCAACGCTCGCTTGCCTGAGACGGAATATTTATCTTCAAAGTTTGCGTCTAGAGCGCTCGGGTGCCATGCACGAGACCTTGCCTGCTCCGGGAGGAACTTTCTTCCTTGTATGCATAAATTCTGGAATACAACAACTTTCGTTTTCCACAATGTTTACGGTGAACCTTTCGGTCAGGAGTTCTGCTGACTTTGGGCAGTTAGTGCCCACATTCAGCAAGATTACGTGGAATTTAATCTCCATATTTTAAAGTTCTTGAAGTATTCGTCATTCTAGTACAAAAATGAACGCACAAGAAATAATTCTTCCGAGACTATTATCATCTAGTGTATTATGATCTAGCCGCTCTAGATATGAATTCAAGCGAGTCTAACGACAGTTTGTCATATACACGAGACGCAATAAAAAACTCATCATTTGAAATATTTATGGAGCAGTTTAATGATGTTGAATCAGTAACATGGTTGGGTAACCTGATGTCAGGAATCATATTTACTTTTTTAAACTCCAGGTGGAAAAACGAGGGGTAGTTATTATACGAGTAGTTTAAGCTGTGGCATCATAGCTGCGGATTTTTTTGACAGAAAGCCTATTGATTTTTTTTATAAGTTCTAAAGAACCTTATTTTTGTTCTTTGTAGGTTATGAAAGGTCAATCAAATTCATAGGTAAAATTTTAATTGAATTTTGTTGTTCCTGCTGTAACTTTGATGGCATTTCCCTGAAAATGCAAGTGCAAGTTGGTACAACTAGTAAAGTATTAAGTAGTCTGTGGGATACCCAATTTTCACTCCTCACTTACAGCACCTGATGTAAACAATGGCGACATCTAGCAATTGGGGCCACTCTTACTCTGACAGCGGTCCTCAAGTTGGCGGCCTTGTGATGTGCCTCTTCACGCTCTGCTTGAAGAACCCAGGATTGGGAAACACGTGTGCGGGAAGTTTGTTCCTGGGTTTTATGGTTCGAGAAAGAAAAGATCTTTTGAATCACCCAGATCTGGCGAAGAATCTCTCCACTGTATAGGAATGGTAAAGTAGTAATTAAGGAATTGGACTTTACGTTTAACATGCCTTTGACAAAGTAGGCCGTTGTAGCATTAAAGATAATTAATAGATACTTGCTACAATCTTTATGATTGGTAGAATTAACTTTTTAAATTACAATTTAGCAACTGAACATTTACTACCTTCCTCCTATAATTAACTTAGTGGGCAATAGTTGGTGCTGGATGAGTAACTCCGATAGTAAATCGGAATTGAAATATAATTATTGAACATAATTGAATTATGTAGAACATTATTTGCGTGTGAAGCCTCCACATCTTCCAAAGACTATATACTGGGTGTAACAAAACTACCTGTTCAAATTTCGTCACGTGACGTGGCATCAGTCATGAAACATTACAAAAATGAAGAAAAAAAAATCACATGAATACTTTAACCGTAAATCCGTTTTAAAGGTCCTATAAATTTTCATTATCACCCTTTCTATCGCTACTGAGCGGCAGTAGGAAGCGACAACGACAGCCAGACGGGTGCTCCGTGTTTGTTTTGCCACGGCGACCATGTTACCTCGAATTGCCGCAGTAAAAAATGGATTCTTAATGTGCGACAATTTTTTTTTAAAATAAAAAAATTAACCCCCCTTTTTTATTTAATATTTGTATTTGATTTCCGATGCCAAGTCATCTCTTGAAATTTGGAGAGGGAGTTTTGTTACACCTAGTATAGATTGAGCATGAGCGTTACTGCATCATCTGCAGAGACCTGGAAACGACGCGAACTTACTTTTCTTGTAATTAATTTGTTCTAAGATCATTCAAGACTTTTGACTCGTTGCCTGGGTTTTAAATGTGGTAATGTGAACCCCCAAGAAGTAGTATAAAACCCAAACCTTAGGAGAAAGTCGGCCGTAGTAGACCAAGTCTGTCAGAATTATCCTTCCGAGGGCGTGTACCCAGAACTCCCGGCCGTAGACAAATGGTAGGTCACTGTGTGGATTTAGCCGGTAGGAGTCCGGCATAGCATCCATGAGGATTTCCAATCGAAAAATAAAGCCATAGCATTGCGGCCAGTCTTTTTTATGGACACCTTTTGAGTTGACATCGGAGGAGAAATTTTACTTCTCTTATTTTAAATCTACTCTTAGCCCCTCTCTATAAAATAGATTGCAGAGGGGCGCTTATGGCGAGACTTGTGTCTGTAGTCTGTAACTCTGTTGCATAAAATTACGTCACTAGGTCACGTGGATCATCTGTTCAAAGTTTGAAATAAAACAAAAATGACAACGTCAATCGGATTGAACTTTCACTTTCACAATATACGTAAGAGGCCAGTCGGGTGAGACCGTCTCACGGCTTCTTGTTATTTCATGTCATTATAATCGCTCCTGCTAAGCTTTTAAGAATTAAATCTTAAGATTGGATTGATGTTTTTAAGCAATAAGTATGCCAAGTTTTTTTCATATTTAAGTATAGGTTTGAGTCCGCAGTAATCAACCAACCACACAGTTTTCATTTTCAAGCTAGATGTTTAATCACAACTACTCTTGAAATATTACTCATTAATATGTATTTCAATGTATGTTAAATACAAATTATGATTGTAAGCTTAGTCAAAAGTAAGTATACACTTAACTGAGAAAGTAAAGAAAGGCATCGTGACTATGCTTAAGTCTACAATGACGAATGACTGTACGAACTTTGTAGTACCAAATGATCAACAAAGGAAAGTGATAGTATAACGCGTGCGCGATTAGTTGAGACACGTTTGGGAAGAGTTTCTTCCCTACCTTGCCACAAGTAATCGCGCACGTGTAGTACTTCTAAGTAGTGATACAATCGTGATGTGATCATGATGCAGCTTCTCAAGCGTGGAAGATTTGATGAGATGGATCTTAGGATTTTCATTTACAAAAGTATCTTGGCTACGAATTCCGGTTCCAGCTAATAACAGGAATGCAAATCTAGACTGCGTGTGCATGAACGCTTATTTTCACGTGATTTTCCTCCTCCGGACTCCTTAAAAGCCACACGTATCCCACCTAACAGCCTACGGTTGGGAGCCCCGGGTAAGCCCTTGGAAGGATACCCCAGGACAAAAATAATTTTTCGATACCGGGAATCGAACCCGAGCCTCTTGGGTGAGACCCAGGTATCCTAGCTACTAGACTATATCAGAATTATGAACGCTGAAAGGATAATGTTATAGTTTGAAAAAACTGTCTTATGACCTTTCAAAGCCTTTTAAATACCTAGTCCACACATCAGTTATGACATTGTTAGAAAGGATCTGATCTTCTATCTAAACTTCTTACAGAGACTCGTTCATAAAACCATTTTTTCAGTCCTGTGTTCAACTCTGAAGATTCTCATGAAAATATTGATTAAACCTCCAGCATCCAGTGTTCCCCACTACAACCGTAGGCTAATAGGCAGGATACGTGTGGTTTTTAGTCGGTAGGAGTCCGGCATAGCATCCCTGTAGAATTTTCCTCTCGTTAAAAAAAAGTGTACTCGACTTCCAAAGGTGACCCTCCATACAATGATCACTTTTAATCAAGTGAGCTTGTCTGCCGCATTAGTAGTTTTAATGAAATCAAGCAGGATTTATCTGTACCCCTTATATCCTCTAGGACAAAACATAACCCGACACTTTTTTTTTAAACTACTTAGGTGGCAGACAAGATTACGGCCCACCGGAAGGTTAGCTACCTATGGACAATGGACGTTTGCAACACCAGAGGCGCTACACACTCGCTGCCGAAACGCAGGTTGTGACGACCGACAGTTGAAAATTTTCAAGCCGCCCATAATGACCTACAACTTGACACTGCATCAAAACCTGATACAGAGTCTGACTGTTGGATCTGAAGTTTCAAAAACACCACTGACTGCATCTGACCGTCCACAGCCTTGAAGACCTTGACTAGAAACCTCGATTGACATTATAAACTTATTAGGCCGGTTTCGTTCCTGGGACATCCTTCCGAGGGCTTACCCGGGGCCCCCAACCATAGGCTGTTGGGCGTTACGTGAGGTTTTTTAGTCGGTAGGAGTCCGGCATAGCATCAACGATGGATTTTCCCTTACGTTAAAAAATAAAGGACGGATTCGACCAAAATCGGAGTTTGATTAGGTATACAAGAGAATAATTTGTAAGTACCTACTCATTCTGAAAGTAAAGTGATCTTACCAACAAATAATAAGCACAACGTAACTATGGTAACCAGTAACCATACTAAATTAGACTACTTTAGTACAAGTTATTCTCTAGTACAGCGTTACTCCGATTTTGGTCAAATCCGCCTTTAGTTTTTGAAACTTTTCCTGTGGCTTCTAAGGGGTTAGGTCTGACACTTCAAGAGGGTCGCCTATTAACTGCTCAAAACGCTAAGATGAACTCCTAAACTAGAGTATCCATCAATCGATTGATAAAGATGATGAAAAAATGTCAGCCAATATAATTCCAGTCACGTTCTCTTGTGGTTATCTAGATTCTAGATATTCACTTGTATTTGGGTTAAAAATTAATAAATTAAAATAATATTATTATGTTTAACCGTGTTAAAACTTTCAAAATACAGATAAACGTCAAGGCGTATAAAATTTAAACAAACAAAAAAAAGAAGAAAGTGAAAGTAAAAATAGGTCAAAAAAATAAATAAAAATAATTCACCTGTGTCCCATCACTAGTATCCTTATCACAACACTAACACGTTTGCGTATAAACAGGTCATGTGCAATAGAAACGCACGCGCGAATCGTCGGCTATCACTTGACTTACTAAATTCATCTCAGCTAAATGGTGAGCAGGAGAATGTTTGGCTCTCTTTCGCACTGTGCTAGTGAGGGGAGCTGTTTTTGTCGATATTTATAATTCACTTGCTAATTGCAAAAGCATGCTGGAGTAGAGGAAAAAATCGTGCCCCTATGAGTAGATATTTTGTGTTTCATTTCGTTAGTATAGTATTTGATATTAATGAACTAAATGAATACTAGCGTGAAAAGCAATGTTACGATAGCGAAGAAAGTGTCAGTACATAATGTAAGGATTTGTCAAAGGTGGAGTGTCAAAAGATTAAGAAAAGAATGATCTATGTAGAGTCGAATGTAGGACAAGCTGACAAAAGACGTATGTAGCCATATTTTGACTATATCGACATAGTCAAAGGGAAAGATCCAGCGCGTGATGCCTTTGATCACCCGGAAATCTCGCAACGCTTTGCAATTTGTAACCAGGTAGTTAAGTCATCATGTATTGCATTGTATAAAATGAAAACATAGATTAAAAAGCTCTACTTATCTCAATAAGAAAGATACGCAATCGTCCTAGAAGACACACTCAGAATTTTCGAATGAATCATGCCGCCTAGTATCGTAGAGTTCAAATGGTCGCGGCGTTGTCGTCTAGAAATATTTGTACATAGTCAAGTGGATCAACCATTAGTTTTATTATATAACGACTAATGGCTACTATAGTAGAAGTCTAAGCATTAAGATAAGTCTGAAAGCTTTAAGTTGAAGGTTGTTAGAAAAAGAAATATTGTAATAAATACCAAGTCCAACATATTGAAATACTAGCTGTTGCCCGCGACTTCGTACGCGTGAAAATTATGTTATAATGCCAATTTAGTTTGGATTTGAATTCTTTTCTCCCAAGCCTCTAGGCTAAGTAGCATAGCCTGTGTGTAAAACCTATCTCTTACTAATATTCCTGCTACGTTTAGTTAAATCAATCCACCGGCTAACATATTTCATTGCTCTCTGTTTAGCACCTAGGATATGCAGCGTGATATATACAGGGTGTGGCGTAAATAGTGGTCCAACCGTCAGGGTGTGATAGACCAGGTGCCCCACTATAACATACTACAATATCATCCAAATTTACCCAAGGGTCTCAGAAAAAAATAACTTTTTTTGAAAAATCGTCCCTTTTTTGTATAGTTGCCTGTAGATTATAGGAAAACCGCTATTTCTGATTTCTGTTTTTTCTCTCTTAAAGCTAAATACATAAGCTATCAAAACATAATATTGTTAATAGAATTCCACAACAAACGTTTGAAATAAATATAAGTTCATCTCAATTTTCTCTCTAATTTTCAGGTATCATGAAAATTGTTGAACGTTTTTTATAAAAAATATGTACTACACTGATGCTACCCAAACGTTTAAAAATATGCTTATGTAATACTGATTTCAAAATGATACTATGTAAGGATTTCGCATAAACAGAAACTAGTAATTTTTACTGTTAAAGTTCAAAACGGGTTAAGAAAAATTACCAAAATCAACTTACATACATCACACTTATAATGTTTTTTTCATAGTAATAGTTCATAGTCGACATTATTATTATTTATTTAAAATCTTATAACCTAGATAGCGCCCGCGGCTCCACCCGCGTGGGATTTTGTAACTATTCTCGCTTTTATTTATTTTCTATCTGAAATTCTGTTCCCATTCCATGACAAATTCCTAGCGCGTGAAACTGCGGGCGCCATCACGGTTATGATTTTTTTAAACTATCGCAGTTTTTAACACTTCACGCGAAATACTATTTACTTACATTCACCGACGTTTCGGGCGTTCAACCGCGACCTTGATGTTGCCTGCGGTTTCACCCGCGATGCATTTTGTTACTATTCCCACTTCCGGTGGGATCATAAAAGCGAGAATAGTTACAAAATCCCACGCGGGTGGAGCCGCGGGCGCTATCTAGGTTATAAGATTTTAAATAAATAATAATAATGTCGACTATGAACTATTACTATGAAAAAAAACGTTATACGTGTGATGTATGTAAGTTGATTTTGGTCATTTTTCTTAACCCGTTTTGAACTTTAACAGTAGAAATTACTAGTTTCTGTTTATGCGAAATCCTTTCATGGTATCATTTTGAAATCAATATTACATAAGCATATTTTTAAACGTTTGGATAGCATCAGTGTAGTACATATTTTTTATAAAAAACGTTGAACAATTTTCATGATACCTGAAAATTAGAGAGAAAATTGAGATGAACTTATATTTATTTCAAACGTTTGTTGTGGAATTTTATTAACAATATTATTTTTTGATAGCTTATGTATTTAGCTTTAAGAGAGAAAAAACAGAAATCAGAAATAGCTGTTTTCCTATAATCTACAGGCAACTTTACAAAAAAGGGATGATTTTTCAAAAAAAGTTATTTTTTTCTGAGACCCTTGGGTAAATTTGGATGATATTGTAGTATGTTATAGTGGGGCACCTGTTCTATCACACCCTGACGGTTGGACCACTATTTACGCCACACCCTGTATATAGCCTATTTGAAGACCCCACCCATAAGTAATATTTCTGCAAGATTTGAACCAAATCTATTGAGTACTTTTCGAGATACTTCCGGACAAAGCAAAGTAAAACAGACAAATGGACAAAAAAATTTCCAACAATATTTTCGGGTTCGGTATCTTACGTATGTTATACTCGTATGTAAGATACCGAACCTAGCGAGTATTTTTTTTTATATTTCCAATGCGCAATTTTGACTTTTCTATCATTTTATTATATGTATAGATAGCACAGACATAACCGTAACATACGATTAAAGTGTAAAAATATTGGATAAGTATCACGAAAATATCTACTATCGATATCGATAAACTGAACAACACCGAACAACTCTAGTCGATTCAAGTCTCAAGAGCAAGGTGAAGATCTGGGTCTTTGACCGTGTGTAGTGGCCGTCGGAAATAGCAAGGTTATACCGTGGCTTAACGAATTGGTTAAACTTTTAGTTAAGTTGTGTTGATTTTGAAGCTAAAGGAAACAAGATTCTTGTAACTTACGATGTATTACTTGACCTTAATTTGTTTAGCTTTTAGTTGTTCGGCATAATTCGATTTTCGAAAGGGCTTGGCACACACCACAGGTCACTACTAATGAAATTGTATACTGTATGTACCCATTAGGGGCCGTCTACTGTGCATATCGTGCTATCCCTTTTCTCATAGGATAGAACTTGGTTGATTAGGTAGTTCAAAAATATAATAATCCTTTAAAGTGCAAATTTATGTCCTATTCTAGGCAAGTTTGCACTCATCTCTCTTTCTGTGCAAGTAAAAACAATTTAATTTACGAGAACAATAATGAAACCATCACAAAAAGTAAGATTTACAAGTTTAGGTGCGAGAAGATAGTAGTGTAACGACTGAGATAATAATATGTTTTTCGAAATAATCTATACATATATATATAATATTATATATTAAAACTGTACAGGGTCGAAAGAACATGGAAGATATTTTGAAAAGTTTTATTGCAGGGCGTTCTCTAGTCGATACTGATGCCGAAAATGTAATTAATTTTTTTTGCGTCTGTCTGTCTGTATGTCTGTCTGTATCCCGAATAAGTATCACGCTGAAACTACTGAACCCGAGGAAGGTTGTAAGATACTTTTGATCCCGATATTTTGCGCGGTTCCTTTAGGATAGGGGAAGAAGGATGAAATCGTTTTTCACAATACAAATATTTTTTGATGTCAGACAGGGAGTACTTAAATCATTATTCCACACAAGTTTCAAGGTTAAAGGTTTCTAGTTCAGACATTAGAGACATCTCAACTTTCGTTAAACCTCGAATTCAAGGGCTTTTTTGAATGTAAGGTGTAACGTAACGGGCTTCAAGGGTGTCGGTGTGGACTTCCCAAATCCCGTGTTACAATAGTTTGATTTGTAAAAGAAGATTACCTGGATAACAGCAGCCGGAGATACAGTGGACCTTTTAGGTTAAGGGCCGTGTTGTCTGGCTAGTAAACCCCTGTTGCAGTGAGTTCGTGAAAGAAAAACCAGTGTATATTATTATCACCACGTTTAATGGTCTACAATACAAAAACCACAGGCCTTGTGGTATATCAAACGCACTACTTAGCCTATATATATGGCAGGATGCACCAGTATTACTCCAGTTAGAATACTTATATCTACACACACTTTACTTACTTGCTATAAACTTATATCAAATCTATTGACCTGGCCGGCTCTTGCGCCGATGCGATGAAATTATTTCATTTGACACAATTAACTAAACATCACCTTGTGACGTGGCTAACAAAATATACTTTAATCTAGCGACCTAGAGATGGATCCATTCTGGTTAACATTATTATAATCTATGATTTAAAGGCTAAATAAATCTAGTTACATTCTCGGATCGTTACGCAGCCTCCTGAAGGTGAACTACGTTGTTAAACTGTCGGTGGACTATCGCGTAGGCACCGCTAACCAACGAGATGCAGTAATCAACCTCGCGTATGGATGTATAAGAAGAATCCTGGTGGCCCTCCTTGGTGCCAAGTAGTGAAAAAGAAATGCACGTGGCGTAAAAAAGAGAATAAAAAATGCCGGTGCGAGAACCGGTTACCGCTACAAAGCCGGGCTCGTCAGCGGCGCGCAGTCCCGTCTGTGGATCACGCGTCCCACGCTGATGGGTTCACGGGGAAGAATTCCTCCGTGTTGGGATTCCGCCAAGGGACGAGCAGGTATTCCCAGCAATAATAGGTAGGTACTCCAAAGACCCGCTACAACAAAAGTTACGCGTCATTAGCAATCAGCACGCACTTCACAGACCGCGATTATTACAAGGTCTATCTAGCTTATAAATACCTTTTTGCGGGTCCTGTGATGGTACGAATTGCTCTTGAAGAGACACCTTACGGGTCTTCTCGCTCGAGAGAAAAAAATGCCGACTGCCTCCATCTTTGCTTTTCGTCTCTTCCCCTTCCCACCAAGCCAAACCCGCTTGGTCAGTTACATCTACGGTCCGTTTCATTTCACTCATCCCTCACGTTCCGTTCGTGACTTTTATTCCTCCACTTCTCATACGCCATACACGATTAGGGCTTTATCGCATTAACGCCATGTCATTAACTGAAGCTAAAACTATCCTGTACATTAACCATCCTATCCTCTTAAGCGAATAATTTATCCACTATTTGACATAATGTTCTACGTTACGCGGAACGTGAATTCTGGTGTGACCACTCCGAAATTGATCCGCTCGTAAACTATATATAAATTATCATTAGTTCCAAATCTGTTTACTAATTTAATATACCTATTATTTACTCTAATCTAGATTTATTGTACACTAAATAAAACTATTTTTTTTTTATGTTCTTTTTTTTATTCCTAAACTATTTCGTTGACAAGGATCAGTCATTGTCACTGTCAAAATGACAATGTCAGATTCACGACGTCTAACCTATGTGTATGTGTAGTATTGTGACTGGATGTAAACACGGAATAAAACGACAGAAAGATATCGAGTTTAATATCTTTGTGTTAATGTGCTTAATGTATGAAATCCTCGTTATCACGAGACAAAAAGAGAGTATTATACTAGAACGTATGGATAATGTGTTGGTGAGTATTGCAGAGTGTTACAATACCCCCTTTCTCGGGAAAAGAGGTAAACCGACAGGTTTACCGAAAGAAACAGCCGGGGTAACCGGGAAAAAGTGGTTACTTAACCGACTCCAAAAAGGATTAAAAAAATACCGAGAAATAAAAGAATAAAACTTCAGAACGCTGCTAGCAATAGTTATTCTTCTGACTGCCCTTTAGAATGATCACAGCTGGATAGGTATTCCTTTCAAAACGCGTACTTCACTCTTCCATACCTCACACAGTATTTCATATTTATCTATGTACATTCATTCGTCATCCTTTCCATATTAATAATAATTATAATAATACATATAATAATATTTAAAGCTTATTTTCCACCTATCATTCAGTCATGCACTTATCCTTCCCTTTCTTATTTGCTCCTATCATTCCATAATTATTTACATGCTGTCATTCATCAGTCTTATATTCTGTAAGAGTTTTTCATACTTTGGCCAATCGTACTGTCGGTCAATCATTTGACTGTCAAGAAAAACAACTTTTTTGCTCATGCGTTGTTAAGTATCATATCATATAAACATTAACTGTAAGAATAAGAACACAATGTAAAAACACAAACGGCAAAGCAATTATTAATTGCATACATTAGTTTCGATAAATGCTTGCCTAGCCCTACGATCAAAAAAAAAAAATCTTGGGTTCGGAGTAAATACCACTAGACAAGCAACAATATCGGACAGGGTGTGTAAATAATTTAATCTACACGCAAGATGTCCTTTACATGAAATTTACCAACAGATCCTGACGATAACTCGCGTAGCTCATACACTACATCTGACAACCTCCTTTCAACCGTGCACTTCACAAATTTCGGCGCCAGCTTGGCGGAGAAATACTTCGCTGCGTTAGATTGTACGAAGTTCCTTCGCCAGACCACATCGCCTATTTTCGCTGTGAAGTGTCGTCGTCTTAGGTTATAATGTTGTGAATTTTTCTGGTACGCCTGAGTTAATGCATCTACTACCTTGTCAAAAATTTTTCCCAATTCCAACAACGATGATGCCGCTGCGCTTCTATCGCCTATGGTCAGATCATCAGCTGATGTTGGTAAATCCCTAAGAATTGAATGGAATTGACCGTCAGTGACTATTTCACGACCGGTGGCTAAGAAGTACGGTGTGTATCCCGTTGCTAGGTTCACCGTGCTATTCAGTGATAGCTGAATTTGCTGAAGGTATTTGGACCAATTACGTTGATCTTGTTCAACTAGTATGGATAAACAGACTTCAGCGGTTTTGTTATACCGTTCGACTGTATTCGCTTGCGGTGCATAATGCGCCGTATAGAAAATTCGAGGGATAGAATATCCATCGCAAAATGATTTAAACGATTTGCTTTTAAATATGGTAGCGTTGTCACAAATAAGAATCGCGGGGGTTCCCCATTTCAAGATCAATTCCTTTTCCAAAAATGAAGTGACCGTTTGAGTGGTTGCAGTACGGAGGGGGTGAAGCCATACAAATTTTGAGAAAACGTCTACAACTGACAGAATGTATATATGACCCGAATATGCTTTAGGTAATGGGCCTATAATATCTATTGACAACGTGTGCATCGGAACGTCCACCTCTTTTTGATTTGTCATGAGTCCGTGAGGTGGTGAATTTGAGTGTTTATATGCTTTACACTTGTCACACCGTGTGACAAATTCCTTAACATTTTCAAACATATTTGGCCAATAATAATGTTCCCTAATTTTCAAATACGTTTTTTGAACTCCTGGGTGTACACTACAGAAGGAGTCATGGTTTTCCTTGATGCATTCATCGACCAGCTCTTTAGGAATTACTAACCTCCAATTGTTTTTTGAAGTACAAGAGCCACCTTTGCAAAATCTAAACAAATTGTTGCCTAGGATCTGAAAATTTTTGAAACGAGTAGGCTTAGTTTTACAGCCGTTATACATCTTCTTATACCACTCATCAGAAGTTGAAGAAAGTTCTTGATTGAAAGTAATAGCATCGACCGAAATTCGGGATAGTGCATCTGGTACGACATTAAGCTTACCTGCCTTATGGCAAATGTCAAAATTAAAAGTGGATATCTGCATTGCCCATCTGGCCAACCTGCCTGAGGGGTTATTTAAAGACTTAAGCCACTTTAAACTCATATGGTCAGTGATGACCGTGAACTTAGTACCTTCTATGTAAGCACGAAAATGATTTATGGAATCCACTACCGCGAGCAGTTCACGCTCTGTTGTACTGTAATTTCTCTCAGGTTTTGCCAGTAAACGTGAAAAGAAAGCCACAGGACGCTCGATTCCATCTATGTCCTGCGTCAAAACACTACCAATGCCTACGGATGATGCGTCGCAATGAAGCACGAAAGGTTTCGAAAATTCTGGCGACGCCAAAACTGGAGCTGTTATTAAAGCATTTTTAAGGGTATTGAAAGAATCCTCAGCTGCTTCGGACCATTGGATGCCGTCACTGCCTTTCTTCTTACCTACCAACGCTGTCATAGGTGCTATGATGGTGGAAAAATCCTTAACAAACCTACGATAGTATGAACATAGACCTATAAATCCTCGTAGCTGCTTGGCAGTTTTAGGCTGTGGGAAATTCTGAATGCTGCTCAGCTTCTCTGGGTCAGTGCGCAAACCTTGTGTATTGATGATGTATCCCAAGTATCTAAGCTCTCCTTTGCAAAATTCGCACTTTTTTAAGTTGATAGTGAGACCAGCGTCACTAAGCGACTTCTTTACAGCAGCAAGTATCTCCATATGTTCAGAAAATGACTCTGTGGCAATCAGAAGATCGTCCAGATAACAAAAAACTTTTCCGTCAAATTTGTGCAGAAATAGCGAATCAACTAGCCTTTGCATTTCAGCTCCCGCATTGGATAATCCGAATGGCATTCTTTTAAAATGAAAAAGACCTCTATTAGGGACTACGAAAGCTGTTTTCTCACAAGAAGTACCTTTGCCGTCTATTCCATCCTGACTTGACAAACTGACCTGCCAAAAACTCGATGATAAATCAATTGAACTAAGATAATGTGCTCCTCGCAGATTGTCCAAAATCGAATTTATATAAGGAAGTGGGTACGAGTCTTTAACCGTGACATCATTGAGCTTACGCGCGTCGAGGCAGAATCTCCATGATCCATCTTTCTTTGGGATCATGACAACCGGGTTGGACCATGGTGACCTCGACGGTTCGATGACATCGAGCCTCAACATCTCGTCCACCTCCCTATTCAATGCTGTCAACTTAGCAGGCGATAAAGGGTAATATCTTTGTTTAATAGGCTCTCCCTGTGTAATAATTTTATGTGTAACGATATGCGTTTTCCCTAAACCTTTTTTTTCTGATGAAATTGACTCAAAGTCATTCATTACTTTTTGTAGATGTTTGGCTTGTTGAGATGTTAGATCATCTCTGGGTATTAAAGCTTTCACCTCACACAACGCACTGCAAGCACTATAACTTGTGGAGTTGCCTCTCCTCACGACATCTCCAAACTTAAAAATGTCCACTAGACCAAATGCATCAGCGAAATCCATACCGCACAAGATTTCGTGATGTATGTCAGGGCAAACTAAAAAATTAAAGTGGGCAGTTATCCCATTACAAGTTATTGGCAAAGACATTATGCCAATGACTTTAATTTGTGATAAATCCGCTAAAAATACTGCTGGCACGACTGAAGCAACCCTAGCATGTAATGTCCATCCAAGTCTTTGAAAATATCGATGCTTATTCGCACCTAAAACTGATAAATGTGCCCCAGGATCGAGCAATGCTTCGAAATTACGGTCCTTTATTGTGAATTTAACAAACAACCGATTATCCCCTACGAATGACGATATTTCAGGCGAAGAGACTGTTTGTGTGTGTAACGACTTGCTCGGGGGCCCCATCAGTTTTTTTTATTAAGTGTCTGTGTAGTAGACTGCGAGCGCAAGCCTGTGTTACATTGGGTGCAGTTCCTAATCGTCACCCTCTTAGCACCGCACTTGAAACATATTATGCCTGGTATTGACCTACACACCTTATAACTATGGCCGACTTTTTTACATTTAAGGCAAGTAATAGGTGAGCCGCGCCTGTCAGGTAATTTGCCGACGCTGACTGCATTGAGTTCGCGCTTGCCAACCGGTTTAGATTGACATAAAACACCAGAATAAGCCTCATAATTCTTGGACACGTTGACCAATTGGTCAAAGGTAGTAATATCATTGATGGCTAATAGTTGGGCGTATGTAGGTAGCAAATTGTGTTTTATAATTTCAAGTAGGTTGTCGCTTGTAATAGGATATGTTAGTCTATTGTTTAAATCCTGGATATCTAAAATAAAGAATGATACAGACTGACCTAGCTTCTGCTTTTTTTCACGAATTTGTCTCTCTATGTTGTAGTTGTAATCCTTTGATTGAAAGAATTTTCGAAATTCAACGCAAATATCAAACCAAGAGTTAATTTTATGTTGGATTGTTCTATGAAACTTGAGTGCGGTGTCAGATAACAGTTCTGAAAAACCTCTTACTAATGTTGTATCGTCAATCTGTCGTGCGATACGTGTTTCATTAACCCTAAGGAGGAAGTCGTCAATATCTGACTCTCCGTTATACTTGAGTTTAAGGGAAGCTAAATTCAATGATTTGTAGTACACATGCGCACTGGGGGGCGGTGCAACCACTTGTGTTATACCATTACCTTGGTTCATGTTGTCAAAAATTTCGCTAGTTTTAATGGGGAATGTCTTATGTGCGTGTGCTATCGGTTCTTGTGCCACGTATGTCTCTTGTGTGTTGCTGTGAGAGGCAGCATAATGGGTGGTCGTATTAGAGACTATGGATGTCGTAAACGTTTCGGGAGCCAAAGATGAAGTCCGGTTCACGTTGACTCGGGGACGTGTATTTACGGTATCCATAGGTATGTGTACCTCTAAAGGTCGTGTATACGGGCTAGAAGTTACCTGCATAACGTTCCGACTATGCACCGGTGAAGCAAATTCACTTGCATCAGTATCTGGAGTTTTTGACATTTTTTATAAATAAGTTCTTAATATCTAGTTTGTATTTAGCCTAAAATGCTCTAGTAGTAGTAGTAGTAATGGTATAATCACTGTAGCAATGCCACAGACACAATAACAACAAAGTTATGTTTCAAAAGTATGTTCGTAAAAATTACTATGAAAAAATTCAATTTTGTTAATAAAAACAAAACCTGCAACTATTTAGTCCTGATCCTTGTGTATTTAAGCTCTAAAGGGTGTACAAGATCAGATAAAACTATAAAAACAACCAATATGTTGATATTTAAAAAGTTGATTTTTGTCGGGAGAACGATAAGACAAAAAAACTCAAATTTGCTCACAAAACCGAAAATTGACACAAGACTTTATCTGGTCCTAGTGTTTATCAATGCAGAATGGTGCACCGAATCAGATAGAAGTTTAAAAATCACCAATCTGTTAATACTTAAAAAGTTGATTTTTGCCGGGATGAGAACGACAACTCATAAAACACAAATTTGTTCACAAAAACAAAATTTGCACATATTTTGGTTTGGTTTCTTACTGTCATTAACTCTAAGCAGTGTAAGCAATTATATTAAACACTTAAACCATCCAGATGTCAATATTTAAAAAATGTTGTTAGTTCTGGATGAAACTTTTGTTAAAGAAAAAAAAACTTAAATTTGCATAAAAAAGTCAAAATTTACACATTTTGTGGTCTGGTCTTCACGGATATGAATTCTTAATAGGGTGAGTGACCAGATTCAATATCTATAAACCATCAATATGTCAATATTTAAAATTTTGACATATTCCTGAGGGAACGGTGAAGTATGAACTATTAATTTTCTTAAAGTAAAGCTACTGCTTTCAAGCCTAGATACAACAATAAAAATTGTATCCCTCAAAAGATAAACACAAAGGAAATTCCCCCCCGAAGCTCAATTGCAACAATGGTTACCAACTAATTTCAATTGAATTCAGGCGCTGTACATGCAGCACTTTAATAGGTAATCACAATAAAATAATGTTCGGGCGCCATGTAACGTAACGGGCTTCAAGGGTGTCGGTGTGGACTTCCCAAATCCCGTGTTACAATAGTTTGATTTGTAAAAGAAGATTACCTGGATAACAGCAGCCGGAGATACAGTGGACCTTTTAGGTTAAGGGCCGTGTTGTCTGGCTAGTAAACCCCTGTTGCAGTGAGTTCGTGAAAGAAAAACCAGTGTATATTATTATCACCACGTTTAATGGTCTACAATACAAAAACCACAGGCCTTGTGGTATATCAAACGCACTACTTAGCCTATATATATGGCAGGATGCACCAGTATTACTCCAGTTAGAATACTTATATCTACACACACTTTACTTACTTGCTATAAACTTATATCAAATCTATTGACCTGGCCGGCTCTTGCGCCGATGCGATGAAATTATTTCATTTGACACAATTAACTAAACATCACCTTGTGACGTGGCTAACAAAATATACTTTAATCTAGCGACCTAGAGATGGATCCATTCTGGTTAACATTATTATAATCTATGATTTAAAGGCTAAATAAATCTAGTTACATTCTCGGATCGTTACGCAGCCTCCTGAAGGTGAACTACGTTGTTAAACTGTCGGTGGACTATCGCGTAGGCACCGCTAACCAACGAGATGCAGTAATCAACCTCGCGTATGGATGTATAAGAAGAATCCTGGTGGCCCTCCTTGGTGCCAAGTAGTGAAAAAGAAATGCACGTGGCGTAAAAAAGAGAATAAAAAATGCCGGTGCGAGAACCGGTTACCGCTACAAAGCCGGGCTCGTCAGCGGCGCGCAGTCCCGTCTGTGGATCACGCGTCCCACGCTGATGGGTTCACGGGGAAGAATTCCTCCGTGTTGGGATTCCGCCAAGGGACGAGCAGGTATTCCCAGCAATAATAGGTAGGTACTCCAAAGACCCGCTACAACAAAAGTTACGCGTCATTAGCAATCAGCACGCACTTCACAGACCGCGATTATTACAAGGTCTATCTAGCTTATAAATACCTTTTTGCGGGTCCTGTGATGGTACGAATTGCTCTTGAAGAGACACCTTACGGGTCTTCTCGCTCGAGAAAAAAAAATGCCGACTGCCTCCATCTTTGCTTTTCGTCTCTTCCCCTTCCCACCAAGCCAAACCCGCTTGGTCAGTTACATCTACGGTCCGTTTCATTTCACTCATCCCTCACGTTCCGTTCGTGACTTTTATTCCTCCACTTCTCATACGCCATACACGATTAGGGCTTTATCGCATTAACGCCATGTCATTAACTGAAGCTAAAACTATCCTGTACATTAACCATCCTATCCTCTTAAGCGAATAATTTATCCACTATTTGACATAATGTTCTACGTTACGCGGAACGTGAATTCTGGTGTGACCACTCCGAAATTGATCCGCTCGTAAACTATATATAAATTATCATTAGTTCCAAATCTGTTTACTAATTTAATATACCTATTATTTACTCTAATCTAGATTTATTGTACACTAAATAAAACTATTTTTTTTTTATGTTCTTTTTTTTATTCCTAAACTATTTCGTTGACAAGGATCAGTCATTGTCACTGTCAAAATGACAATGTCAGATTCACGACGTCTAACCTATGTGTATGTGTAGTATTGTGACTGGATGTAAACACGGAATAAAACGACAGAAAGATATCGAGTTTAATATCTTTGTGTTAATGTGCTTAATGTATGAAATCCTCGTTATCACGAGACAAAAAGAGAGTATTATACTAGAACGTATGGATAATGTGTTGGTGAGTATTGCAGAGTGTTACAAAGGGTAATTTGAATATGAGAGTATTCTAAAACAATTCAGTCAGACTACCGGTCCTTCTGGTGGGCCATATGCTTGTCTGCCACCTTAGTGGTATAAAAAAAAAAGACTGAATTATACTATACTATACTATACTATACTATCTTCACGCTAAATCCCTTGCGGGGTAGGCAGAAAGAACCGAGCGCATCACGGCACGGTCCATACACACCTCACTCGCCTCTTCAACTTTCATTTTTCTTTTCTTGCATGCACGTCGGTTCCTACGGCTCTTGACACCACCCTCCACTAACACATGATTAATTTGGTCGTGGTAGGTGTGTCGTGGCCTTCCCTGACTCCTACGTCCATCCACTTTCGCGTTGTATATCTGTTTTGTCATTCTTTCATCTCCCATTCGTTCCATATGCCCGAACCATCGTAGCATGCCCTTCCTTACTTTAACACCGACACTCTCTTTCAGACCAACTCTCTTTCTTACATCTTCATTCCGAACGCGATCTGCGAGCGTTACTCCGCAGATTTTGCGTAGCGCGCGCTTCTCGACCGCGTTTATTCTACTTTCATGCGTTTCCTGCCATACCCAACTCTCGCTTCCATACGTTAGCGTAGGTATCAGCACCGCATTGTGTACTGCGAGCTGGGCCTTTTGACTTAAGGCCTTGGTACCTAAAAGTTTGCCTAACGCTCCATTCACACTATTTCCCGCAGTTACCCTCTTTTCTACATCAGCGGTGTACCGTCCATCCCTGCTAAATGCACATCCAAGATATACAAACTCATCCACCTGTTCCAGCACTACATCATTTACAGTTATCCTGGCATTCGTTCTGTCCTCTTCTCGAATTGTTTTAGAATAGAATAGAATCTTTAAGCTCTTTTATGATTAAGCAAACAGGGCAGTTTCAGACGTCATTTGATGAGTCTGATGAAGAAATACCTCTCCTTTTATACACCTTATGTGATGTAAACGAAGATGCGAGGGTCAGCTAGCAGAAATAAACTTCTGTCATGAAATTCTACGATGCACTTGGCTGACTTTTGAATAGTCAGTAAGATATTCGTTTTGTCCTCTTCTCGAATTGTTTTAGAATAGAATAGAATCTTTAAGCTCTTTTATGATTAAGCAAACAGGGCAGTTTCAGACGCCGTTTGATGAGTCTGATGAAGAAATACCTCTCCTTTTATACACCTTATGTGATGTAAACGAAGATGCGAGGGTCAGCTAGCAGAAATAAACTTCTATCATGAAATTCTACGATGCACTTGGCTGACTTTTGAATAGTCAGTAAGATATTCGTTTTGTCCTCTTCTCGAATTGTTTTAGAATAGAATAGAATCTTTAAGCTCTTTTATGATTAAGCAAACAGGGCAGTTTCAGACGCCGTTTGATGAGTCTGATGAAGAAATACCTCTCCTTTTATACACCTTATGTGATGTAAACGAAGATGCGAGGCTCAGCTAGCAGAAATAAACTTCTATCATGAAATTCTACGATGCACTTGGCTGACTTTTGAATAGTCAGTAAGATATTTGACATCGACAATTTTAGGTAAAACAGAAAAATAAATCTAATAATGAATAAATGATATTTTATTCGAGGTTTCAATACCAGATATTTTAGTCTTAATAAATGTTATGGATAATCTTATCATTGTCAGCCAAGATTTCATGAACAATGTGGTAAGCTAGCGTAACTTAAACTATAGTTAAGCATTGTGCAACCTCACGATTTGCTTTCGAAAGTGACAGCTGTTGGGTGCTTACCTACTACTTAATCACTTACTGAATACAAATTAAGGCTTATTTACCAAACAATTAATGTCATTTCAGGCATTAGTTAGTTTCATTTCTAGTATTCCATGCGTTATATTGATGACCTAATTAATGCAATGACCTACTTGTCTCATCAATTTTTATGCATTCGGTATTAAAAATTTAAATTATATGCGTGTGAATCCGGTTTTTGGACGACACTGCTTTTGAGTTTCGGCGGTGGTACAGTTGGCGTCAATTATTCTAGCAAATATAAAATTATATGCTAAACTAGACCGATTTATTGCTCTCAGCTGTTATACTGAATAATTATGATATTTTTATCCAGGTGAGATACGGATTTTATCTGGAATTATTTGGAAAAGGATATTATTGACGCTGACTGTACCTAGTGTTTAGACATGTATGAGTCAATTCTGAACCAAAGTATTAGATTACTAGCGGACGTCACGCGGTTTCACCCGCGTAGTTCCCGTTCCCGTGGAAATACGGGAATAAAATAATTATAGCTTATGTTACCCGCAAAGAGTGTAGCTTTCCAACAGCGAAAGAATTTTTCAAATCGGTCCAGTAGTTCCGGAGCCTATTTGTTATAAACAAACAAAAAAACAAAAAAGTAAATCTTTCCTCTTTATAATATTAGTATAGACTAGCTGAGCCCGCAACTTCGTTTACGTCACATAAGGTGTATGGAAGGAAAGGTATTTCTTCATCAGGTATTTCGTCATCAAGCAGCGTCTGAAACTGCCCTGTTTGCTTAATCATAAAAGAGCTTAATGATTAAGTCTATTTTAAAACAATTCAGTCCACGCCTTTGGCGCGGACTGAATTGTTTAAAAATAGTCTTAATCATTAAGCTCTTTTATGATTAAGCCAACACGCCAGTTTAGGTTCACTCACATTCAAAGAAACCCCTACAATTAAAATTTTCAAAATATCTGATTCTTAAAAGTGTTATAACTCTTTTATTTCTAAACCGATTTACATAAAACAAACGCTAAATGTTAACTGGAGCAAACCTCAACACAATAAAAAAAACCGCATTGCAATCGGTTGAGCGGTTACTGAGATAAGCGTGCACAACCGTACAGACAAACAGATATACAGACATACAGACAAACAGACATACAGACAAACAGACAAAAATTCTAAAAATCATTGTTTTGGGTTCTATTGCGTTCATAAAGCCCCCCTATAATATTTTTTCTTATTTATCTTCCATGTACAGACAGCGACTTGTTACGATTTTATTATATGTATTGATGGTACATACCTACCTATGTTTAAAACAAACAGTACCTTATAAGTAACTAGCTGTTCCCGAAGTCGTTAACGCGTAAAATCATTACCCTCTCTTTGCGCAGTCGTAGTCGGTTAAAAAGTAGCCTATGTCCTTTCCAGGGCCTCGAACTATCTCTATACCAAATTGCATCTCAATTGCTTTAACAGTTTGGGAAAGAAAGCGTAACAGACAGTCATACACACAGAGTTACTTTCGCATTTAAAATATCCCTTCTTACCCACCACACTACCAAGCCACACTACCGGTAGTGTCGTGGGGAAATTTCTTTCCCTTCTACACTACCAGCTAGTAGTGTCGCGGGTAATTTCTAAAAGGTCTTACATCTCCGTTCCCATCGACACTACTATAAGATACCGCACTACCAAATACTCTACCGGTAGTGTCGAAGGCAATAATTCTGCACTAGCTGCCCTTTTTACCCACTACACTACCAAGCCACACTACCGGTAGTGTCGTCCCCTCCGGAGCAAAATGTGCAAAACGCAAAATGACTACCACACGCAAAATGTACAAATTGCAACAAATGAAGATCGACAAAACAAATGAAGATCGGTTAAACAAATGAAGATGGGTAAAACAAATGAAGATCGGTGAAACAAATAAAGATCAACAAAACAAATGAAGATCGGTGAAACAAATGAAGATCAACAAAACAGATGAAGATCGATGAAACAAATGAAGATCGTTAAAACAAATGAAGATCGGTGAAACAAATGAAGATCAACAAAACAAATGAAGATCGGTGAAACAAATGAAGATCAACAAAACAAATGAAAATCGGCGAAACAAATGAAGATCGGTGAAACAAATGAAGATCGGTAAAACAAATGAAGATCGGCGACACAAATGAAGATCGAAAAAACAAATGAAGACCGATAAAACATATGCAGATCAATTAAACAAAAGACTATAAGCATTGATATGGTCAAAAACTACTCGCAGCCATATTTTGTAATCTAGATGCAATTGCCATTAAAAAAAATAGGTGCAAGCAATTCTCGACCTTAATGACACTTATCTAAAAATGTGCTTTTAGGCGTTTATAGACATCACTGATCATGAATATGTAAAAAATAAATAAATATTTATGCATGTTCATAAGGTCGAGAATTGCTTGTACCAATTTTATTAATGTTTATCGTATCTAGATTACAAAAAATGGGTTTTAACTTTTGACCTTATCAACTTGCTTATAGTCTTTTGTTTTATTGATCTGCATATGTTTTATCGGTCTTCATTCGTTTTTTCGATCTTCATTTGTTTTCTCGGTCTTCATTTGTTTAAGCAATCTTCATTTGTTTTGTGAATCTTCATGTAACTAGACAATGGAACTACTGGGATATGGCGGGACATTTTAAGAACGGGACAGTTTGCGAACGGGACATTTTACGAAAGGGACAATTATCGAACGGGACATTTCGCGAACGGGACGATTTACGAGAACCTCACGATTTTTGCAGCGGGACGTTTTAAGAACGGGACGTTGCAAGACTATTCGCTTACTAGGTTAGTAGCATTCCAATCTCTGGTTATTTGTTAGATTTTCACTCTGATATTTTTTTATTTTGTAGGGACTTACTAGTTGATAAAGATTATGTAATAAAAACATTTTCTTAAAAAATTTTCCTTGCTAGATTTTGATATGGGGCAGCCGCTGTATACCCAATAAACTAAATAACCTATATTTTTTCTTTCTCTTTCACGTATAGCTATTTACTAAGGAAGTAGTCAAACTCAAACTCAAACTCACAACAACAACACAACATAGGCACTTGCGACACGTCAATGAATACAATGCAAATAGTACCACCAGTTCGGAACGCGGCCCGCTTGAGAAGAACTGGCAAGAAACTCGACGGGCTTTTCTTTTTGTGCTCTATTTACAAAATTTAAACTAAAAATCACTAACTATTGCTTGAGAATGCAGTAGAGCAAGCAGATCATTTCCAGGCTTCCTTGTCAAGCAAATAATCGTCAATTGAATAGTAGCCCCTGCGGTACAATTTACTTTTTATACACTTTTTAAACTTATTTAAGGGCATACTTTTTATTTCATTTGGAAGCCTGTTGTAAAAACGTATACAGTTACCCAGGAAGGAATTACTGACTGTTTTCAGTCTACACTGATGACAAGCAAGGTTATCTTTATGTCGGGTATTTACACTGTGTATATCGCTTAACTTAACGAAACTAGATAGATTCTTTTGCACATACATAAGATTTTCAAAAATATATTGTGATGCTACAGTCAGAATATTTACCTCTTTGAATTTTTCGCGCAGAGAGACCCTAGGTAGGACCTAATCTATATATGACTCTTATGGCTCGTTTTTGTAAAACAAAAATTGAATTTATATCTGCGGCATTACCCCACAGTAGAATACCGTAAGACATAACACTGTGGAAGTAACTGAAATAAACTATTCTAGCTGTATCTTCATCAGTCAAATGCCTAATCTTTTGTACCGCAAATGCTGCTGAACTTAACCTGTCAGCTAGCTTTTCAATATGTGGACCCCACTGCAATCCAGCATCGACCGTCAACCCTAGGAACGCCGTAGATTTCACAAGTTCCAACTCTCGGCCATTAAGTTGAACATTGGTTTCTGCCTGTGTTACATTGGGCAAGGTAAATTTAATACATTTAGTTTTGTTATCGTTCAGGCTAAGATTATTAGTATTAAACCAATGTACTACTTTCAGGATTGCATTGTTGACATCGTCGTAGTTATCTAGTTGTCTTTTAATTTTGAAAATTAAGGAAGTGTCATCTGCAAACAAAACAATCCCGTTGGTGTCCCCTACATAATAGGGTAGGTCATTTATATAAATTAAAAATAAAAATAGTCCGAGTATCGAACCCTGCGGAACGCCCATAGTAACCACCGATCCCTCTGAACGTGTGCCACCAACATCGACCCTCTGAGTTCTATTGCTCAAATATGAAGTCAGAAGATCGAGAGCCTTGTTCCTTATCCCATAGTGATGCAGTTTCCTGATCAATGTTTCATGTTGAACCCAATCAAAAGCCTTTGACAAATCTCAGAACACACCAAGCGCATCATGTTTATCTTCCCAGGCCTCATAAATACTCTTCATCAAATCTACACCAGCATCGGTAGTCGACCGTCCTTTAGTGAAGCCAAACTGTTTAACATGAAATAATTTGTGATTGTTAAAATAGGTCAGCATCTGCTCAAGTATTAGTTTTTCAAATATCTTGCTCAAAGTCGGCAATACCGAAACAGGTCTGAAATTACCTGGATCAGAAGCACTGCCAGCCTTGAACAAGGGTATAACTTTACTATGTTTCATTAAATCAGGAAATACACCCCCTGAAACGCAATCGTTAAACACAGCTGCCAAGTGGGGGGCAATGACATCAATGACGCTAGACACAGATTTTACTGATAGCCCCTATAGGTCTGCAGTTTTTTTAACATTAATAGCCTTAAAAGCTTTCAAAATGCCATTACAGTTGACAGCCGTGAATTCGAACGCGTCTTGACAGCTATCTACACATTCTGATAATAATTGCTCAGCGGAAGTGGAAGACGACCGAAGAGTATTCGTTATACCAATAGGTATATTACTGAAAAAAATTTCGAACTCAGTCGCTACTTCCAGATCCCCTGTAACGTGGCGACCGTTTATCTTTAAATGAAAGCTTCGTTCACTTGTTTTAGACCTACCGCATTCAGAATTTATAATGTTCCAGGTAGTTTTAATTACATTTCTCGAAGCTGTAATTTTATTTCTAACTAGCTGACCCTCGCAACTTCGTTTACGTCACATAAGGTTTGTGAATGGAGAGGTCCTTCTTCATCAGACTCATCAAGCAGCGTGTGAAACGGCCCTGTTTGCTTAATCATAAAAGAGCTTAAAGATTAAGGCTATTCTAAAACAATTCAGTCCCCGCCTTCGGCGCGGACTGAATTATTTTACAATAGTCTTAATCATTAAGCTCTTTTATGATTAAGCCAACACGCCCGTTTAGAATTACCCTCACATTCAAAGAAACCCTTGAATTCTAGGTTTTGCGAAAGTTGAGATGCCTTTAATTCCTGAACTACAAAACCCTCAACATTGAAAATTGTGTGAAACAATCCTTAAAGTACTCCCTTTATTACACTGAAAAAATTTTTGGAATCGCATCGCGCGTTTAGAAATTACAACTGAAAAACCATTTTATCTTTCATCCCCTCTCCCGCAGGAACCACACATAACTTTGGGATCAAAAGTATCCTAGAACCTTCCTCGGACTATAAGCTTCAAGTGTACTAAGTATCATTTAAATCGGTTCAGTAGTTTCGGCGTGATACTTATTCGGGATACAGACAGACAGACAGACAGACAGACAGACAGACATGAAAAGTTTAAATTACATTTTCGGCTTCAGTATCGAATAGAGAACGCACTCCAATTAAAATTTTCAAAATATCTTCCATGTACAGACTCTCGACCCTCAACAGTTTTATTATAAGTATAGATGAAATTTGACTTTGCCAAGCAAAGATTTTCCCAAACACATCATGGATTAAGTTGAATAAATCAGCATAAGATTTATCCACAGTAGTGTAATCGGGCAATTCTGTTATCTTATTTACTATATTTTCTCGGAAAATTTCTAAGCGTTTTGAGTTGACTGGTACAAAACTGATTACATTCTTATTTCTGGTAATATTTCTAGAGTACAGAGCCGATTGTCCTCGATGATCAGATTTTACAGGGTCCACAATACAATTCCTAACAGGGTGTATATTACTAAAAATGTTATCAATACAAGTAGCACTAGTGGCAGTTATACGAGTAGGTTCTAGAAATACGTTATATAAACCAAAGGATTTCAATAAATTTAACATTTTCCGTCTCTTTGTTGGTTCCAGCGAAGAATCTAAAATATCTACATTGAAATCTCCACAAACTACTACTGATTTTTTAGAGCACTGGCATTTAAACAAAGCTTCTTCCAGCTTCTCTTCAAACTGTATGTATGGAGCATCCGGGGGACTGTATACGCTTAATACAATGAACTGCTCGAACTCAATACTAGCTATTTCAATAACTCGTTCAAGAGAGAGGCTTACTATATCTTTACGTTCTTTAAATTTTATAGACTTGTTAATAAGAATTAATGAGCCTCCTCGTATACATTTTGTCCTACAGAACGAGCTAGCAACCTGGTGATTTTTAAAGTTGAACATGACTTCATGACGCCTTAACCAATGTTCTGTGACACAAAAAATATCAATGTCATTCAAGCTCATGTACAACTCTAATACCAGTTCTTTCCCATTAATAAGGCCCTCTACATTTTGGTGCACCAGGTGTAAATCATAATTTTTATGATTAGTAGATTCAATGGCCTGAGAGCAGTCAGATTCAAAATTTTGCTGTAGCTGATGTAAAACTAAATTGCCAGATTTAACATTCATTGATTCGTACATTATGTCAAGCTTAGTGCAAGAACGTTGCTCTTTTGTCCCATAATCTAATTTAAATTACTTGGATATAAACAGCTACCTATCCATAGTTCTATTATCAGTAATGTCATATTTCTGCTCAAAAGGAGCAGGTTGGGTAGCCAGATTTTTGGCTAGTATATCTATAAAATAATGTAGCGAAAATGCTACCTGTCTTTTAAAATAATCCAGAAGCTTATTTTTTTTTTTTTTTTTTTTTTTTTATACCACTAAGGTGGCAGACAAGCATACGGCCCACCAGAAGGACCGGTGGTCACCGCAGCCTATGAACGTTTGCAACACCAGAGGCGCCACACTCGCGCTGCCGACCCTGCAAAAACCTTCTAAGACCCCTTTTGAAGAACCCCATACTGTAGGCGTTTGGGAAAACCGAGGCAGGGAGATCATTCCACAACCTAAGCGTGCGCGAAAGAAAACCCCTATCGGATCTAACCGTGGTGTAACGCTCCGGACGCAGAGTGTGAGGATGAACTCCCTGTCTGTGGCGAGCGGTGCGGTGATAGAACGTAGCCGTGGGCATCATATCAAACAATTCCTCAGAGCACACACCATTGTACAGTCGGTAGAACACGCATAAGGAGGCGAAGTCTCTCCTGTCGCGAAGAGGTTCCACACCACTTGTAAGTATAGGATCGTTGACAACTCTTATAGCACGTCTTTGCACCGAGTCAAATGGACGAAGCTGATATTCAGGTGCCCCCGCCCAAAGGTGACAGCAGTACTCCATGTGCGGCCGCACTTGCGACTTATACAGAAGCAGTGTTTGCGCAGCAGTGAAGTACCGCCGCGCCCTGTTGAGCACACCTAGCTTCTTGGACGCCAGCTTAGCCTTGTCCTCCAAATGGCTATGGAACTGAACGTCACTGGAGATGTCAACGCCAAGGATCCCTATACTTTTGGAGATGGAAAGAGATGTGCCCTGAAATTGCGGCGCTACAGTAATTGGGGTTTGCTTAGCGGTGAAAAAACACGCTTGTGTCTTGGAAGGGTTGAACTGGACAAGATTTTGTCCACCCCAATCGGACACTCTAGTAAGAGTAGCCTCGATTTCAGACACAAGCTGTTCACGATTTTCCTTCACTGTGTCCCGAGAGATACCGGGGCGGCCCGTGTAACAAGTGTCTCCCGTACTGTCGTCCGCATAACAATGAATGCCGTCAATAGACAACATGTCATTGATATGCAGCAGAAACAGAGTAGGGGACAACACTGATCCTTGCGGTACTCCAGCGTTTATGGCCATGCAGTCTGAACAGCTGCCGTCAACGACGGCCTTGATGCTTCTACCGGCCAGGAAGCTAGACACCCATCCGCATAATCTCTCGGGCAGTCCATATGAGGGCAATTTCGTAAGAAGACCACGGTGCCAGACCCGGTCAAAGGCCTTAGAGATGTCAAGGCTTACTGCTAGAGCCTCGCCCTTACTCTCGATAGCCGTCGCCCATCGGTGTGTGAGGCACACCAGAAGATCGCCCGTCGAGCGACCGTGACGGAAACCGTACTGCCGGTCACTGAGCAGGTCGTGTTCCTCTAGGTACCTCAGGAGCTGTGTATTAATTACACGCTCCATCACCTTAGATAAAAGGGAGGTGACGGCTATAGGCCTATAGTTGGCCGGGTCGGTCCTGTCACCCTTCTTGGGCACAGGATGCACATACGCGATCTTCCACGACGCCGGGACTTGTTGCTTGGAATATGAAAGCGTGAAAAGACGTGTAAGTACCGGACACAACTCTGGACCACACCGCTTCAGTACCACCGCGGGTATACCATCCGGCCCACTCGACTTATGAACGTCCAGGGATCGAAGCTCACGTCGGACATTCCGCTGCGTAAATTTTACTTCCGGCATGGAAGTTCCACACCACGGAATATCCGGCGGCAAAGCACCCCCGTCGCTCATGGTCGAGTTAGAGGCAAAGAGAAAACCCAAAAGGTCGGCTTTCTCCTTAGCGCTCTGGGCCAAATTACCGTCGGGTTTAAGTAAAGGTGGTAAACCTGACCGACAGAAATTTCCCTCGGCAGCTTTGGCAAGCGACCAGAATTCGCGACTCCCTGAAGGGTAGCCTGCTAGCCGTTCACCAATTCTGCCGACGAAATCGAACTTAGCCCTGACAATTGCTCTTTTGCTGGCTCTCGAGGCGGCATTTAATTTGCGTTTCACCTCAGAGATGTTTGGATCTGAATTTGCACGAGCCGTGGTCCAAGCCCTGTAAGCAGATTCTTTCAACATCAAAGTTTCTCTGCAGAGCCGATTGAACCACGGTCGCTTTTTTGCTCCTACAGGGATCCAACGGTTAGGAATGTAACATTCCATGCCCTCCAAGATCCCCGCAGCGACTGCTGCAGCGCAAGAATCCAGATCCTCTGAGGCAAAACAAAGCCGCTTCCATGGGTACGACGCGAAAAACTCTCGCAGTCCATCCCAGTCTGCTGACTTATAGTGCCATACATGTCGCCACTCCTTGGGCCGAGGTGGTTCAGGCCTTGCGAGAGGCACATGCGCCCGAACGACACAGTGGTCCGACGATCCGAGTGGAGCATCCACTGAAACACTGTATCCGTCCGGACGCGTTGTCAGCAGGAGATCCAGCAATGCACTATGCTCGTTCTTCTTGTCTGGTATCCTTGTGTGGGATTTAACCAGTTGAGAGAACCCATAGGTCAGGGCAAATTCGTGAGCAGCTTTCCCCGCAAAGTCGGTGGTCCGGGAGCCCAACCAGTCAACATGATGTCCGTTGAAATCCCCCAGAATCACTATCTCCGCGGAGGGATACTGCTCAATCACCTTGTCAGTCGCTTGTTGCAGGTGGTCAAAAAGGCGAACTGTGTCCGTGTTACCACCGCTGTGAGACCTATACACGCACGCGTAGATCCGAGTGTGGCCCCCGTGATCCAAGCGTGCCCATAACGTAGACAGGTCCCTGTCTTCGAGGCTTGAAAGACGACGACAGCAGACATCATCCCGGACGTACATACATACCCCGGCTTTCTGCCTAAAGTGGTACTCAAGCTTGTAGCCAGGGTACATTAAGCAAGATGTATCGCCCGGACGTAAGATCTGCGTCTCCGTTAAGAAAAGAAGGGTCGGCTTCGCAGTTTCAAGATGGTGGTGGACTACGTTGATGTTCGTGCGCATACCCCTGATGTTGCAAAAGTCCACTTGAAGTGTGGACGACGATGCCGCTGTGGAATCCTTTTTCTTTCTCTTTGTAGCCATAGTTCTTAAAAATATGGGGAATTAAGAAGGTGAAGGGGGCGCTTTTGTGCCGGTGGCGCAGGAGACTAGGCGAGGCTCAAACTCACCGAAGGCAGACAGAGGTAGTGCGGTAGATTGGCACGGCGTACGGAAGGGCCCCCGGTCCCCCCCCGATGCAGTAGCCGCGTCCACTCCGGTATCCTCCTCCGGCACGACCACAGCACCAGGGACTTTACACAGGCTGCTGGTTCAGCCTCCTGGGGCGGAGATTAAGTAATCCCCAGGTTCGGGTCCCGTACAGCCTGCGGGCGGTCAGCGGTCAACCGTTTCACCGGGTCTCCCTGATCGCCGTACCAATATTCCGCGCCTCGATCTGCCAATGGAGACAGATAAGCCTCTGGTCTCACCGTCACCGGCACAATGTCACCCCAATGAGCTCTGGATCCCTGCTAACCGACAGAGAACATAACCCAACCGGAGTCAGGTTACTATTACCGCGGTCTTCTGCAGGGCGGAGGTACTGCCCCAGGCGGGCTGCTCAACGAACGGAGTACCGTTAGGCCCTTCCTCCTAATGTATTATGCTTTCTTTTAGTCAAGTAAAAATAATAATTCTTCCTAACAATAGTGTTAGTGTCAATTAAATGAAACTTTTTATTGTGACATGTTAATGTGTCCAATGACAAATTTAGATGGTACCTAGTCCTATTTTCCGCAACTGGCATACCCTGGCTATAAGGCAGTGTGTAAATAATAATATTATTTAAATTTAATGAGCTTAATTTACTATAGTATTCAATGAGTTTTTGTTTGGTTATACCTGCCCTGTTTCCTATGAAAATAACCAGATTATCTTGCCTTTGGAATTTATAACTAAATATGAACTTCATTATTTGGGCATAAGATGCAGAAGGCATGCAGTGATTTATAAAACACTGCCCTGGTGTACAAAAGCTTAATTTCGACCCCATATCTCTCCCAATTTCATCACTGAACATAATCCATTGATTCTTTGTTTCATTATAACTTTTTAAACTAAGATTGCCCTGTAATTTATTAAGACTACCACCTTGCTGGTCACTAGGTAGGGTTTGTATATTCCCTGGCTCAGGTTGGCTGCAGTTACATTGGGTTTTATCTGCTAACGAGTTGAAACGATCAGCATAATGAGATGTTGAATTTTATTTTTTTTATTACTACAATGACCTAAACCCATTTTAGCTGATACTGCAGAGTGTTTGGGGGTATTATTGGTAAGGTCTATAATATCTGTGTGTATCGGTTTTGCAGCAGTAACCAGCCGTGGGGACCTATCTATGAGTTCGTCGAACAAGGTTTGGTTTTGTTGTATACTGACTTGCAGAGAGGCTTCTTCTAGTTGTGTTAGTTGTTGTTGGTAGTCAGTGGATATATTGCGTAGTAGACGACTTTATGGGAACGATGATGTAAGGCCCATTATAAATTATCCATTGCACTGCTGCCTGCTAGTGCAGAATTATTGCAAAACGCAAAATGCACAAAATGCGAAATGTACATTTTATTCTTAGGACATGCTCACAACAGTTTTTTTGGAATATAATAATCAAAGCATCAGAATTTTGGGTAAGTAGTAAAATAATGTCCAAATTTAAATTCCAAAAAAAGATGAATTGGTGAAACGAATGAAGACTGAAAAAACAAATGAAGACTGGTAAAACAAATGAAGATCCGTGAAACAAATTATATTCGTGATCAATGACGTCTATAAACGCCCAAAAGCACATTTTTAGAGATATTTAGAGGTATTTTTTGACCTTATCAATTTGCATAGTCTTTCGTTTTATGGATTGTACATTTTGCGTGTGGTAGTCATTATGCGTTTTGCACATTTTGCTCCGGAGGGGACGACACTACCGGTAGTGTGGCTTGGTAGTGTAGTGGGTAAAAAGGGCAGCTAGTGCAGAATTATTGCCTTCGACACTACCGGTAGAGTATTTGGTAGTGCGGTATCTTATAGTAGTGTCGATGGGAACGGAGATGTAAGACCTTTTAGAAATTACCCGCGACACTACTAGCTGGTAGTGTAGAAGGGAAAGAAATTTCCCCACGACACTACCGGTAGTGTGGCTTGGTAGTGTGGTGGGTAAGAAGGGTAAAATATTAGTAGGGAAGTATAATCCCCGCAAATTGGTAATGCGCTGGAACCTTGTCATAATGACAGCTAAGTGACGTCATCGTGACGTAGCGCGAGCGCGCGCTGGCCTCGCGAAGCTGCGTACGGTATTTTTTTTAGTAGGTACTGACTGCTCGACGGACATACGTCACCAAGTGGTCACCAAGATGGCCGCCAAGCGCAATATCAACGTGCGGGGCTTATAGGGATGTTGCTCAAATAAGGAAAGGAAAGCACTTTGGGTACCCATTTCAAACACCTTAAGGCTACTTAGTTGATCAATTTCTATTTGGTGACTTAAATGTGTGTTTGCCACTTCATTGGTATTTAAAGCAGCCGAGTCGCGTGGAAACCTCCACGATTGCCATGCTGGTCTCGATCCGACTAAAACCACACGATTCTTAACTATACGTTTTTGAAGCGCTCGTGGCCCCGCGGACTCAGTGTTCTGTAAACGATCACTGCAGTAAGCAACATTTACTATGGCCGGACATGGATGGGTGACCACCACGTGGACCACTTTGTGACATTTATTTACGAGCGTTTCCGTGCTTCGGAAGGCACGATAAACCGTTGGTCCCGGTTGTCAGTAAAATGACAGTCGTTAAGCCAAGTTGAAGGCCTTACGGGCGCCGCGCGGCGGCTTGAAAAATTTCAACTGTGGGTCGTCACAACCTGTGTTGCAAACGTCTATAGGCTACGGTTACCAACCTTCCGGTGGGCCGTAAGCTTGTCTGCCACCTAAGTAGTATAAAAAAAAAATACGTCTAGCGCGGGCAGCCGATATCTCATCGGAAAGATATCATAGAATTTCCAACAGACTTGGGCTACCAAAAATGCTATTGGTTTAGGTGTTATAGAGAAAATAACATTATTGGGTAATTCTTTATCCAAATAACTTTATTTTCCTTTAACTCTATCAAGTCTTATGCTCTTCCATAACGACCTTTAATCAGCTCTGTAACCATACACTTGTTTGCTGCCTTAGTGGTATAGAAAGTTAAGTTAATAATATGCCCGAGAGGATAGGCCCCTCCACCAACCCATTGTCTTACCAGCCAGCCTCTTGAAGTCTTGACTATGAAGAAGACCGAATCGTCGGGAGGAACGCGCCGTACTTTTGTGTGTGCTTTTCCGGCACGCACTTTGTAGATTCCCACAATTTACCATCCCAGTCCTCTCCCCTTTCTAGGGCGGCCTTGCCGTCTTGGCTTTCGGGTCTCATTCTAGGGATACGTTACGCACGAGCATAGTCGACTTCGCGTTAATCGTGATTGTCTAGCTCCAATTGAAATCGAGCTTCATGCCATGCGTGGGCGAACGCCCGTAGGCGCCTAATGTTTGCCTCCGAAGTCACGAGATCGGGGTAGTATACGGGGCCCACCTCCAATCGCACCAGGCCTTCAATCATCCGGTCGCGGATGTCAGAACATAAAGGGCACCTCCAGAGGACGTGATTCAGCGTCACGTCTTCCTCACCGCAGTAACAGTCACTGACAGGGCACAGCGCCATGTCATAGAGTCCCTTCCGGAAGCACCGTGTCCCGTGAGAATCTGCGACTCTTTATAATCAGGCTCGACCCAGGTTGCCCTGAGCCGAGTCGCCACGCCCGGGAACAACCGATGAACCGTGTGAAACCGTGTGTGTGTGTGTGTGTGACCGCAAGATAAACTAAGTATACCTGTGTATGTTTATCTCGTTGAGAGCATCACCGTCGCACAGCACGGTACCTAATATCCGATAGGGGCTTCTTTCGCGAACGCTTAGAATAGATTGTGGAATGATCGACCTGCCTTGGTTCCCCTGAATGCTTACAGTATTGTCCTCAAAAGGGGTCTTGAAAGAAGGTTTTTACAGTACCACATTAGTGGTATAAAAAACGACTTTATGACTGGGATGACTTATTCTGCGACAACAGGTTTCTACAGACGTGACGTAGAGAGAACAGACAGCGTGACGAAAGGGACTTATGCACGCCACACCTAAGAAGCGAGATAACACCCGAAACACCCCCCAAAGACGCGGAATAGCACCCAAGACCCCTAGGTGAGGCCGCAGTGGTAGCCGAAGCTCAGTTGGGAGTCCTAGGGATGAGTATCCTTCCGAGGACTTACCCGGGCTCCCAACCGTAGGCTGTTAGGCAAGATACGTGTGATTTATAGTCGGTAGGAGTCCGGCATAGCATACATGTAGGAATTTACCTCACGATAGAAAAAAGTTTTTACTTGTTACCCCTGTTTAGGTTTATTTCTAAATCGAGGTCTACAGTAATGAAAAAAATAAATTTGTTTGTTTGTGTACGCTATAAAAGCTTAAAAAATTCTGAATCGATTGAGCTCAAACTTTGACACTATAGTACTAAGGTCTGATAGTACAAACCGGTTCAGAAAAAATGGTATTATTTGCTGAATGAAATCCTGAAATACAGTGGGAACGGGAAAACTTTACCACGCGGCTAGGTGGAGTCCAAAAAGAATCAAAAAGAATTTCCGATACCGGGAATCGAACCCGAGCCTCCTGGGTGAGAGCCAGGTATCCTAGCCACTAGACCATATCGGATGTTAGATATTATGTTGAAATATTAGTTTATACTACTAGCACTCCATTACTCTAATGATTCTTAGTAGTACAACTAAAATATCAGAGATGGCGCTTTTATAATATTATTGAAAACGCAGTAAGGTGAAATTTATTTTACAGTATCATCCATAAAGTAAAAATACAATGTGCAGATTATTCGAGCATAACAACAATTTTATTATTTTTTGGTATTTAAATAATTATATCTGTTTGTCCTTACCTTTGCAGAATAGCGCAATGTAAAGCAATGCTGGAACCATCATTGCTGCAGTGTTGAGCTTAATTGGTTAGTTCGATAAAATTCCACTAGATGGCGGTAATTCCTAACATTACATAAACAAAATTAAAAATATTGTTTGCAAACGTTTATATTATAGGCTACGGGCGGAGACCACATTCCATAGAGTCGTAAGCTTGTCTGCTACCTTAGTAGTATGTATTTTTTTAATACACATAGTGACTTTCTTTATGAGGCGCTCGTGGCCCCGCGTAGATATTAACTATTTATTAATCTGTGGTATTGTGCTAAGTAAACGACCACTGCAGTAAGTAACTCTCAGTTCAGTATAACGGATCTTTTGATGGGTGACCCCTTTATGACCGTTATTTAGCGTTTCCGTGCTTTAGAAGGCACGTTAAAATTTTGGTCCCAGTTCTCAGTAACATCACAATCGTTTAAATTTCAACAGTGGGTCGCCTATCGTCACAACTTGCGCCTGTCCATATCAGCACGGCAATTTGGCTCACGTGAGACAATAACTATAAGGTGAAATGTAGGCGTATTATTATGCCTCAGCCTACCTTCGGGGATAAAGGCGTGACTATGTAAATGTGTTTTCGACTTTTTAGTAAATTCCGATTAATATAATTATCTACCTATCTCTTCTAAGTATACTTACTACTATACTACGTTAGTATTCTGAAAGGTTCGTTTTTGGTAATGACTTTTTTTTTATATTTAGTTCGCCAAATTGACGTCGCCACCAGTCTGATGGAAAGCCGTGGCGCATCTAGTGATTGGGGGCCACTCTCACACACAGTCCTTAAGATTTCTGACATTCTGACAGTGGTCCTCAAGTTGGCGGCCCTATGATGTGCCTCTTCACGCTCCTCTTGAAGAATCCGGGATTGTGAGATGAGGGAAACACGTGTGCAGGAACTATATTACTTCCCTACATACATACCAATGAAGTATGGCTAGGTAGGCAGATGCATATTTATAACTAGCTGACCCCGCTGCTTCGTTTACGTCACATAACGTGTATGAACTGAATTGTTTTAAAATAGACTTAATCTTTAAGCTCTTTTATGATTAAGCCAACACGCCAGTTTAAATTTACCCATTTTTAGATTCATAATGTCTATGTATGATTCTATGATATAACTTTTTTATTTATGTACCGATTGACATGAAATAAACACTAAATGCTAAGTGGAGCTAACCTCAACAAAATAAAGAAAACTGCATTGCAATCGGTTAAGCGGTTACTATGATTAGCGTGCACAAACGTAGAGACAAACAGATAGGTATAGAGAAGGTACAGAGAAACAGACAAAAATTCTAAAAATCATTGTTTTGGGTTCTATTGCGTTCATAAAGCCCCCTTATAAATTTTTCTTCTTTATCTTCCATGTACAGACAGCGACCTGTTACGATTTTATTATAAACTAGCTGAGCCCGCAACTTCGTTTACGTCACTTATGGTGTATGAAAGGAAAGGTATTTCTTCATCAGAGTCGTCAAGTAGCGTCTGAAACTGCCCTGTTTGCTTAATCTATCTTAAAATAGTCTATTTAAGTCTATTTTAAAACAATTCAGTCCACGCCTTCGGCCCGGACTGAATTGTTTAAAAATAGTCTTAATCATTAAGCTCTTTTATGATTAAGCAAACAGGGCAGTTTCAGACGCTGCTTGATGACTCTGATGAAGAAATACCTTTCCTTTCATACACCTTATGTGACGTAAACGAAGTTGCGGGCTCAGCTAGTTATAAATATATATGTATTGATTGATATTGATAATAATTACCCCACGTCCCACGTGGACAGTCGTTATCCTTTCATGGGATTAACGTACCTCTAATATGTCACAGTATATTTGCTTTTTGAGTCAGCCACTTTTTGTGATCAAGGTTATAGAAAAGTACACATCCGCAGGGCAGCTTGTGGCGAGCTGAATGACTACACATCGTACACGATTCCTCAGAGTTTTTTTGTGCTTTGTCACTAGGGTAATGGGAGACCATCTGATACTTTGACTTTTATCTAACTCGGTTTGGTTGTTACTAAAAATACGGAAACAACTTTGGATAAGGATAGGATATCATTATCGTGGCCTTGTCTAAAACCAGGAGGCAAAAATGTAATTAAAACAAGCTTTTTCTTTTTATATAAAGTTATAATCACACATAATAGATCTGACTAAATATTTTTATTACTGAATCAGCATTGATCAAAAATCTCGTATATTACGATTTACAGGTTTTTATTTACGGATCAATGTGAATCAGGCACAAAAAATACTTAAAGCTATGTTTAATCTAAAAATAAATACATAAGTAAGTACATTGTATTGTATATTACATAATGTATTATTTATTATTGTATTGTCGATAGGCCTACCACAAGGAGGACTTACGACGTCATAGACGCATAAATGGTGGTATCAATCTTTGAAGGAAGTGGAAGCCTACATATGTATGCCCAGCACCACAAAATAACCACCAGCACCTAGGCAATTAACTGTGTTGATGATTACTATAGCAAATAAAACGAAAATCACTACACTTATATTATCTACAAGAAGATAAAGGCTCTCAAGTCCGGCTCAACTATATTTTCGAGCACATAAAACTTCATTAAATAATATAGTCATTCCCAAGGATTATCGTCAATAGTTTCATTCACAGCATCTTTCAGTTTCATAATTTTCTTCTTATTCATTCTGCTTTCTACAGCACCTTCCATAATCTCTCCTTTATTGAAATCTTCTGCTGTTATTATAGGAGTTTCTTGTATCTTATTACTTTGAAGTTCTTTGGTAGTTTTAATAAACTTCTGCTGTCGATAAGGATGGAATACATATTTTATTCCATTTACTATCTTATACTTTGGTATATTAGATGTTCTTCTATTATTATTGTTGTTGACTCCTAATAGTTGATTCATCCAATAAAAATAAGAGTTCCGAAACGCGTCAATAATGCTTCTCCTCTTGCGTGATTTTATCGTTTGTTCGTGTTTCCTTGTAGCTTCTTTCTTTTTTATATCTTTGTATAGTTTATTAGGATTATTATAGGTTACTATAGGATCTATATATGATATTATAGGTTTTGATTTTACTATATCTTCTTTATTTTCAAGAATCGATCGACTCTGCCACTGTCCGTTTGCGTCGTACCCTCCTCCGCCGCCAAAGTCTTGTCCACCTGCATTTAAATGGTTTTTTTTTCATTGTAATTTGATATTGTGGTATTTTTAGATTTATATGGGTATTATACCTGCAGGCATCCAGGCTCCGCCACCGCCTCCTCCAGCTGCCCAACCCTGTAAATGAGGAATTCGTCTGTAACTTTAACCTATTTATTTAAAATAAGCTTATCTAGAAATCCAATGCCGTTGAAACTTACTAATATTATCTTATTATATAGAGTGTATTTGTGGTGCTTTATGTAAATAACAGTCAACAGAACAAGCATTTTAAAATTTTCTTAGACATTCAAGAAATTCAGTTCAATTGACTTCAATAAATTTATTGTGGTTGAAAATGCTGAAGTTCCAGTTTGTCCGTATAGTTTTATTTTATTCTGCAACGTCACCAAGTGGGAAGACTACTATGCATTAATTTAAGAAGTGATTAAAGAGCATTTTAAGACGAACTCTACATTTCACTTACTTTCAATTTGCTGTGCATTAAATTACAGGCGCTACTCTTGTTAAATGACGTGAGTTGATTATTATAGTTTATTATATTAATAATAAATAATAGAGTGTAATGTCATAATATTTCCCAGCTCTTTATTATGCACTAGAGGACGTCACGCGGTTTCACCCGCGTAGCTCCCGTTGCCGTGGGAATACGGGAATAAAATATAGCCTATGTTTACCGGAGAGAGCGTAGCTTCCCAACAGTGAAAGAATTTTTAAAATCGGTCCAGTAGTTTCGTAGCCTATTAGATGCAAACAAAAAAACATTCAAACGAACAAACAATCAAATCTTTCCTCTTTATAATATTAGTATAGATATAGATGAATAGACACAGGTTAGTGTGGTGTCAATATCTGCGGGGTTTCTCTGACGGGACTCTACCAAAAAGATGGACGCTACACAGTGGCAGCGCAAGGCGTGGGCGACGTGGGCCTCCGCCCACGGCCTCGCGGTACAAGGGGCCTCGCGCCACAAAATTTTTATGCATTGCTTCAAAGCGAGAATAAAATAAAAATGGATATAAAATAATTTTGCTGTGAAAATTATGTATCGATTTATACAAATCGGCGGACATAGGAATCTTGAAAAACTTTATACTGATTTTACAAAAACTAATGATGCCAATGTGTTTATCTTAATAATTGTGGTCGAAATCATAGAGACACAATTTTGATTAGATTCCATTTTAAAAAATATTTAACAAAATCTGATTTCAATGTATGGAAAAGTACCTACATTAAATAATAATATACATAAGTAATTATAAAACCGGCCAAGTGCGAGTTGGACTCGCCCATGAAGGGTTTCGTAGCAGCAAGTAATATAACATATTAGTTCTTGTAGTTCGTTGTAACTTTGATGTTTTAACACGTTCGCAGTGGTAGTGATTTATAGATATAGGGGTATAAAAAGTTCATCTAAGGCACATAGTAATATATATTTTTTGATTTATCAGTGCGGGGAATCCCTTGTTTAATTCCTTCTGGACTGTTGGTACCACAGAACAGTTAAAGGAGGTTAGAAAGGAAATAGTTCCTAATTTGTATTAGGACGCGTGTCGCCGCTTGTCTCCCACTCTTTAACTCCACTATAAAAAAGAGACCAATACGACGCAGTTTACGCACACAAATAAATCAGCACACTTAATTAGCGAGTTTGCTGTTGGTTGTCACACTAATAGAAATACTGCACTTGACGTATACTCACACACGCACAAAAGCAATAAAAATTTCTCATACATGTTACGGCAGACAAAGGTCGATTTTCAATATCGATAAAATTTCCGTAATTTTGATACTGTCTGAAGTTTACACAAGTCGAGTACTTTATTGAGTAAGCTCATTCTGCGTTAATAGTAACATCAAAAATTCATCATAATTCCGGTATTTTGAGATACTTAGACTTAAAAAATTTGACAAACTAGGTGAAAAGTAGCCGTAGTCGGGCTAAATGTAAATACATAATTAATAACACAGACACTAATTACTAACACAGACAGCCTCTGTGGCGTGGTGGTAGTGAACGCGACCGGCCCCCTGGGCAAGGCCGCAGTAGCGACCGTGTCTGTTGGGAGTCCTGGGACATCCTTCCGAGGGCTTACTCGGGGCTCCCAACCGTAACGCCCAACAGCCTATGTTGGGCGTTACGTGAGGTTTATGTGGCGGTTGGAGTCCGGCATAGCATCCATGATGGACTTTCCCTCACTTAAAAAAAAACAAAATGGGCCGCGAGTATAGTATATATTTAGTAGGTATCCATTCAATTGTACCAGTTGCCTCAATCCACATTTTTTTCATATCTGGATTTGTTGGAAACCTAAAATTTAATTATAAATTTGTTTTTAATATAAATGGCTGACCTCAAACAAAATTTTACAATTAACAATGATGTTAATAAACAAATGTATTTTGATTTCAATATTACTGATAATAACGTACGTACTTAATATCGACAGTGTTTATAACGGATCATTTTGTCCAACACTATCGATACGCATGGATATCGCCGGCACTCGTGATTCTCGCAATACACTGCGCGATCGCTCACGTAGTACAAGATGGCACTCATCGATATAGATAAGACTAGATGACTAACGACCGCGCCAACATCAAGCCTACCTAACGTAAGCCCACAGGCTTAGGTGAGCCAAACGTCAGTTCAGTCTGACGCCGTTACGCCAATCGTACGTACAAATTGAACCGGGCGACAAAATGGTCAAATACACAGTAAAAGATGGCGATTCTAAAACATTAAAACACAATTAGTCATGTAGAATTACTTTTCACACGTAATTATACTATTTACGCATTGATATCAGCGTAAATACCGCTATAATCGAATTTTGAAAATAAAATTTGTGATTGCCATTCAGTGTTACCACTAAAATATCAGTTTGGTTTACCCACAACAGTGGGAGAATTAGTAATTAATTACCTATGTAACATACATTAATAATATGACCCGACTAAGGCAGGGTTATGATTTTGACAGGCTATATACGTATGTTTGAATGTTCATATATTCCTCAGAGCTCCTCATCTAGGTACTTATTAGAACTGGACTAATGAGATATTGTTAGAAGCGCCTTGACGTTATAAGCTATATATCGTGTCACTGAATTTAATGGGTATACTACGCCAAATCAAATGCCAAATAATCGAACGTTCAAAATATCGAACGTTCAAAATATCGAAGATTACAATATCAATGTTCGATAAATATTACCTAAACGTTCGATATTTTGAACGTTTGAGTATTTGGATGTTCGATTATTTGGCATTCGATTTGGCGTAGTATACCCGAATTTAATGGTGCGCCCTCTAGCGGCCATAAAATACATTTAGGAAAAAAATATCCTGTTTGGTATTAAATGAAAGGGTTAGACGTTTTGTAAGTAAGTGCCTTTTTAATGGTCTATATAGAATACTAGCGGACGTCACGCGGTTTCAGCCGCGTAGTTCCCGTTCCTGTGGGAATCCGGGAATAAAATATACCTTATGTTCACCCGGAAGAGTGTAGCTTCCCAACAGTGAAATAATTTTTCAAATCGGTCCAGTAGTTTCGGAGAGAGTTTGTTTAGTACACCGGGAACCAACCTTAAAAACGCGGGATAGGACCCCTATGCGAGACGGCAGTGTTAGCCAAGGTCTATCGGAATGCGATGTGATATGGTCACGCCTTTATCCCCGAAGAGGTAGGCAGAGGCATAATAAATGCCCAAAATTCACCTTTTTTTATAAGAATATAACCCACGTCATATGTGGCGAGACGTACTGCCGTTGCCGTATTGCTGTTGAAACTTTTCAACCTTGGTCAAGTCCTTCAACTTGGCTTAACTACTGCCATTTTACTGGCAACCGGGACCAACAGCTTAACGTGCCTTCCGAAGCACGGAAACGTCGGATACGCTCGAATAAATGCCAGCCGGGACACCCTTCGTAGGCAGTAGCAGGGCGCAGTGTGGTTTTAGTCAGTAGGCGTTCGCAATGGATGCCATGCGTAATTTCAGCCATAAAAGAGAGAAACCCGTCTTAAGGTAGAGAAATTTCTAAAATGGACACCTGAGAAGATTTATATCTACCGTTGATTAATGGCACTTGGTGAAACTTGCTGCACATATTGCAAACAAAACCGGCCAGGTGTGAGTCGGATTCGCGCACGGAGGGGTAAACGCGAGACTCTCTGAACGAGACATGAGGCTTTGCCGTCCGTCTGTCTGTTAGTCACGAGGCTGTATCGCAGGAACCGTGGCAGATAGAGCATTTTTTTTTACAGGCGATGTATGTTTCTGCCGCCATAACTAAAAATACCTACTAAAAGCAGAAAAAGACCCCATACAACCAACGTAAATTGCCGTTTTTGTATTTGGACCCTCTGTGCTTAAATTCTACTCGCACTTGGCCGGTTTATTTTTAAATATGAACACGTGAGTTTCGGTTTCAACCAAAATAAAATAATAAATGAAATAGGTACATAATAATTTTAAATTTGTTTAATAATTCTATAATATAGTGGGTAAAAATTTCATACATTAGTCAACACTGGCCCACGATCGTCATGTTTATGTTTTAGTCTCTGTCTAATCGCAGCGGCGGCGGTGTTCACCGTACGCGTGAGAATGAGACAGACATATATTTACCATCACTGCTTAAAAAGTTTCATAGTTGCGTCTTCTCAGCTCATAAGTAGCCGTGCTTTTGTCGAGACGCGATGTTCGTGCTTGCCTCTCTAATGATAATATATATAACTCTATGATGGCACTCATGTATTGCAAGCAATGTATAATTTTGTGTCAGTTTGCGATTATATCGTTTTTGTCTACAAGCTACATAATACTTTTGTAATAATTACAAATATTACTTGTATTGTAAGGTTTTTGGACTTCCCGATGAAAAGAAATCCCTTATCGGGCTACACTGCACACTTGGCTTCTTTTTCGACACGTTACTATAGCGCAAGACGGCATAATTCTTTTTTTTTCGCGGAGCTTCTTACGTTGTTACAATAAGAGCGCGACTGTGTCGGCCGCGAAGTGAATTTCGGTGGAATATGAGCATTGCTCATATGTCGCGGCGCGTCTGCCCCGCCCACAAGGCCCTTCTAACCTCCTTTAACTGTTCTGTGGTTGGTACCTACCACTGCTAAGTTCCACTAAGGGGTCCAACAGGATTTACAAGTACTCCTGGACCCATTTAGGTAGTGGAACCAACATATATATGCTTTATCCTGGATTTTTTGGGACGAGTGACCCCACTAACCACATTTGACGTAAACCTCTGTGGTTTAAACTTTTTTTTCCTTATGGCGATACCTACTATTATTATTGGCGCCACAGAACAGGGCCTCGCGAAATCTGTCTTGCCCACACCAAATTTAGGTCTTGCCCCGCCACTGGCTACACCTCGCTCTCCTCACGATGTACTTTATCCCCCAATATAAATAATATTACACACCTTCGGTTTAGCTTATGTTCAGCAAAGTAAGTAGGTACTAGAGTTTTAAAAACATAGTTTGAGAAAATGGAGGTTCAAGAGAGAAGTTCGGATAAATTTTATGAAGCAAGTTAAACGTAGGTAAGTAAATATTTTACCCCATCGGCTACCCCTCCACTACCGGCGCTGCCACCTCCTGCTCCTCCCTTTTTCTCCAGAATCTTCATCAAGAGCATCATCTGTAAAGAAATATAACATTATTAGCTTAAGACAACTACACAACTTTCAAATCGTGGAATGAAAACGGTAATTTATGGAGCTAGGAACGGAAATGTGTTGGTAATTCTTGACCTAACCCTGTGGATTCCCCCAAAGACGCGGGATAGCACCCGAGCCACCCCTGGGCGAGGCCGCAGTGGCCTAAGGTCTGTTGGGAGTCCTGGGACATCCTTCCGAGGGCTTACCCGGGGCTCCCAACCACAGGCTGTTGGGCGTTACGTGAGGTTTTTTAGTCGGTAGGAGTCCGGCATAACATCCATGAGGATTTTCCCACACGTAAAAAAAAACCCTGTGAATTTCGACTTGGAATTTCTTTACGCCTCAAATATTTTGAATGTTGAGTACTCTGGGATTGATAACCCAGTGATAAAGATGGCCTTAATGTCTATCTCCTCTTAAATTTAGATTTTACTGTATCAACATTGGTTTTACAATGAATTTTTAAACTCCCAAATACTAGGTTAATACTATTTTCAAAACTAAAATAATTCCACTGAAATTTCGTACCTATTGACTTCTGAAGCACCCCGTAGGTAAACAAACACACTCACCTTCGACACCATGAACGACATCATACTGAACATCATTCCTTTGAACGACATCATTCCCATCATACCCATCATGGCTGGCAGCATCTGTAATCAGAGGTAGGTATAGTAGGACGAATTTGATAAGAGATATAGCTACATTTTAGAATAAAAATGTATGTAATGGTAGTATAGAATATATTATATAATCTGTGATGGTAGTACCTAATAAAATCCCACCTAATTCTATGATTCAATTAAATAATCGGTAATATAAATATTGCTGTTATGTAGGGCAAATAAATTATCATTCTGTGAATATGGAGGAACTTATTCTTATTAGAAGAAATTACGGAGAAACATAATTATTACATAATATCTATATTTACATTATTACTATCTAAACTAAACCTAAATAAGGCCCCCTGGCATTGTGCCCAAAAGACTAGCAGCATTCCCCCTTTGAATAGCAATACCTATTCGTTGAGGGAGAAAACTGCCAGCCCCATTATTTAGTCACATTTTAGCGCTAGGTAGCTTCAAAATATTTTTATTATAAAAATTTCGTTAATTTTTCTAAGCATTTCTATAAAATTTCTTTCGAATAAAGAAAACGTGTTTTAAAAATTGAAAACAACGCCATCTTGTTGCAGTTTAAGGAACTTTTTGTAAAACATATGCAATGTTTTACAAAAAGTTTGTGAAGTGGGTTAGTGGGTTTATGAAGTTCCGGATAGAGGGCGCTAAAACGTCACGAAGTACTGTCACCTCATTAGTAAAGATCTACGCTTACCATCATCATTTTCATCTTCATACACATCATGGCCATCATCATCATCTTCTTGTGACCGAAGTGTCCGCCGTCGTGACCGCCCATCATCATATCGTGGCCCCCTCCACCGCCTCCGCCCTTCCGTTTCTTTCTGCCCACAAATTCTTCGACTGAAAGATGGAAAGACAATTATTCCAAACACGTTTAAAGTTCGTAAGGTCTTAGGGTTCCCTACCCAAAGCGTAAAAACGAAACCCTATCACTGACACACAGCTGCTGCACGTCTGTCTGTCTGGTGATAGCTAGCGAGACAGTTGAATTTTTTACAGATGATGTATTTCTGTGTGATAATGTGTGATGAGAGTGGATGGACGTAGGAGTCGGGGAAGGCCACGACACACCTACCACGACCAAATTAATCGTGTGTTAGTTGAAGGTGGTTTCAAGAGCCGTAGGAACCGACGTGCATGCATAAAAAGAAAAATGAAAGTTGAAGAAGCAAGTGAGGCGTGTGTGGACCGTGCCGTGTGGCGCTCGGTTCTTTCTGCCTACCCCGCAAGGGATTTGGCGTGAAGATAGTTAGTTAGTTAGTTAGATGTATTTCTGGTTGCTGATATAACAACAAATACCTAGTCACCTTCTAAATTGAGAGTGAGAGTCGTCATGACTTTTCATCAGGTCAGTGGCGTAAATTTGGCGTCTCTTTTTCAGGAGAGAATTAGGCTAATTCAGTTCGTTACTTATTACTTAAAATACAAAGGTTTTTTCTTCCCTTGAGGATAGGCTAACTAAGGCATACCATAAGCCTACATTTCATCGATTGTATTTTATGCCCTAAAGTAGATGTTAAGCTTATTGCCGTGTTGAAATGAACAGGCGTTTAAGGCATAGCTTCCATCGTTCGTATCTGCAAATCGAATCTTTTTCACAACAAGTACCTTTTTTTTTAACGAGATCAAAACTCCTCATGGATGCTATGCCGGACTTCTACCGACTAAAAAACCTCTCGTTACGCCCAACAGCCTATTGTTGGGAGCCCCGGGTAAGCCCTCGGAAGGGTCTCTCAGCAACTTAGGTGCCATAATACAACTAGTAACTTAGGTAGTGTTACCCAATACCTAGTTTAAAGTCCGAAGTCTATTAAGATCGATTCATACAGGGAAAGTTGTTTATGGATCTCTAAGGCACAATTGTAGTCAGTTAGAGGTACCTACCAGTTTGCAGACGATTTTGCTTAGGTACACAGTTACAGAGGTTTCTTAGAAATAGAAAACGCAATACTGTAAAACCATACGTTTCAAAAACTACTTACCGTTCTTAGGAATCGATACGTCTCTACCGAAAGCGCTGAATCTGATGATGTGGTTCTCAAAAAAGCTATCTATAGCTTTATCTATTAGGTGGGTCAACTCTTCAGATCCCTTATTAGCAGCCTGTTCTTCCAATTCGGTGCTTTCTTTGTGACCGCTTGTATTAAGCCTCACTGAAAACAAAATCATGTCGCTACACTCTACCTATTAATATTGAGAAAATAAGAAATTCAGCCGATCTTAACCAGCTATCTATCAAAATTTAATTAGACATGCAACTAATATACGCTATATACGCTAGTACTTTAAACAGATTTGTTTATTAACAATAAAACGTCTGTTTTATCAGTAGAGGTCAGGAAGCTAGACTGACTGGCGAATTTAGGTCCATATTTATCCAGAAAACCGTTATCGATCGCTACAGTGCTCCTTGTATAATTTTTATAGCAATGTTGTCAGTTGCTACTTCTCTATCTTAATCTGATTAGGTACTCTAAATCGAAATCCGGGCCTAACACCATTATTACGCAGCTACGTGCAGTCTATGTAGCACTTCCATAATTTCTCTTATGTCCTAAATCTTGCTTTAATACTAAGCTTAATAAAGCCACCGACAATGCGATATTTGAAAATAAAAGATAATATCATATTATATTATCTGTGATAATATCTACCTATTATTGACATATCGAAAAAGAAGAAGGTAAGTAGGTATACCGACAACCCTACTCTAATCAATACAAATTTAATGTAGAATTTGTAAGTAGGTACAATAATATGTCTGTGGGTGCGTGTATGTACTGTTTTATCAAAAAATAGACAGACTATTGTTAATGAGCTAGTATTTAGGGTAAAACGAATTCTATATAAGTGACTTAGCGTCACTTTCAGATTATTGTGACTATGACCACAGATTATATATAATAATATATTCTATACCTACTATGACAGTCACGCAAACACTTTAGGCTGCTTCGGAAAATATCCTTCCAGTAATACTAATAGGGTATTCTCTCAGAGAAAATATTAGAAGCCCAGAACTGATGGAGGCCAAGTATAAAGAACTATACTACTGGATCAAGAATGTTTCACGTCATGAAGCACTGAGTTGAGGTGCCTTTTTTTATTCAGCTTATACCTACTAAAACATAACTTCAAAAAACTTACCAAATTTAACGTAATCTCCCACGATGGATACTTCACTCAACTTATCCAAATGTCTCAAATAATTCAACGTCTTCTTCTGAATACATGGAAACGAAAATTTCGTGAAACATTCCGAATAAACACCTTGAAAAACATCATCGATATTTGTTGATTCATCATTGACTTCATTTTCTACATCACTAGAGTTATTTTTGACTGTTTTGGCATTTACTATTAGAATTAAAAAAGGCACTATAACTGTTCGGAGATCCATAGTTGACAATCAAATGGAAAAGTGTGTAAACAGCCCATTATATTTATTTTCCTCGTTTATGGGACAGAAGGTCACCTACCATGGTATTCTCGTGAAACCCTGGTATTACTATAACCATAACTTAAATAGCTTTGTGGTTGATAGATGAGTGAAAAGGTTGAGGTAATATTATAGCTTTTAATGTCCTTGATTTAAGAAGCAAATTAGAATAGAGCGTTGTATAGTTGAATATTGTTTAGCTGAAACGGAACTGGGAGAATTGGCACAAAACAAAATTTCGTACAAAATTTGATGGGCAATTCAAGTTTAACTGTAGATTGAGTGACGCACCTGTTGGCTAATAAAGCTATTATTTATTTTCTACCTACCTATTTAGATAATTATGTATACATACATACATACATATGGTCACGCCTTTATCCCCGAAAGGGTAGGGCAGAGGTATATTATATGCCCACATTTGAACTTTTTAGAATTTGTCCCAGGTAATAAGGTGGTGAGCCGTATTGCCGTGTTGAGATGGACAGGCGCAGGTTGTGACTGCCTGCTGTTGAATTTTTCAAGCCGCCTAAATAGGCCTTAAATTGAAAAATTTCAATAGCAGGTACTCACAACCTGCGGCTGTCCACCTCAACACGGCAATACGGCTACCTATTACGTGGGGCAAATTCTAAAAAGGTGAAATGTAGTCATTTAATATGCCTCTGCCAAACCCTTCGGGGATAAGGTGTGACTATATGTATGTATGTACAAGGTTATTGCAGAGTCGGCAACACGGAGTTCGGCACGTAGCGTCAGAATTGTTTCTAGCGAAATTCTGATTCTGATTCTCTGGTGTTGAAAAGTAAATAAGCTACAGTGACCACCTTCCCTCAGGTAGGCTTTCAGCTTGTCTGCCACCTTTCTGGTTTATAAAGAGTGCTAAACGTCACATATTTCGGTGTAAGCAAGCATGACATAAAATCTCGCCCTAGATTTAATTCTCGGTCCGCCATTACGATGGGTGAAGAAAATTTGATACGCTACATTAATATATGCCCTATCTGGTCATTAACATCAGAATGCTGAATGGTTCCGTAGTCTGCTTTTTTAGCTTTCACTTCGTATCTTGAGTTACCTGGAATGTGTATGCTTTGGTGGACTGTACGTACCTATGATAACATGTCATCATGTAGGTATACGAAATTGGACCCAGCGGAATGTTCTCTGAGGAAGCCTTGAAGATAGAGAAACCAGTCTATTATTTTGAGACATCAATGATGTCTCAAAATAATAGACTGGTTTCTTTCTCGGTATAAAATCGTAACAGGTCGCTCGTTTTTAAAACAATTCAGTCCACGCCTTCGGCGCGGACTGAATTGTTTAAAATAGACTTAATCATTAAGCTCTTTTATGATTAAGCAAACAGGGCAGTTTCAGACGCTGTTTGATGACTCTGATGAAGAAATACCTTTCCTTTCATACACCTTATGTGACGTAAACGAAGTTGCGGGCTCAGCTAGTATTTAATACATCATGTACCTACTGTTGCACAATATTTCTATACTAATATTATAAAGAGGAAAGATTTGATTGTTTGTTTGTTTGTTTGCATCGAATAGACTCCGAAACTACTGGACCGATTTGAAAAATTCTTTCACTGTTGGGAAGCTAAACTCTTGGCGGTGAACATAGGCATATTTTATTCCCGTATTCCCACGGGAACAGGAACTACGAGGGTGAAACCGCGTCACGTCCGCTAGCTTATTTATAAATCAGACTGGTTGCGCCTCACAGCATCATCAGAGGTTAACTACATGAAAGATGACGAGTGCTTAAAATATTGATGAACAGCACAAAATGGTATATTAAAATATTTGCAGCCAGTTCTACCAATGCCATCAATCTACCAATCAAAAATATTATTTTGAGAATGAAGAGAGTGAAATGTGGGCGTATACCTTAGACCATATAACACGGGACTAGCCTTTGCGAACCACCGCATACAAAAATATTCTGCCAGTTTTCATACAAATGAAGGGGGAAACACAAAGACATATAAAATTTCATTGCATTTAAAAATGTATTTATCGACAAACGCGTAATGGCTGTTGTGTGTTAATTGTTATTGTACAGTCAACTACTGTAATGTACTAGTTTAATCATATAAAATGATGTACTGATGTACAGGCTTTTCATAAAGCCAAAAGACCAAATGGTCATGTGCAATGGCAGAAAACAATGCTTAAGTAAGGCGCATCCTGTGGTTAGATGATCTAAGGCGTATACTATGCCTCTGCCTACCCCTTCGGGGATAAAGGCGTGACTATAATTATGTATGTATGTATGTTCTATTAAACATTATGGGGGTACACTTTTCACTTCATTTATGTTATTCATATTAAAATACTATTTGGGAATTGTTACAATAACGATAACAACAATGTTAAAAATAAAACAATTTTTATTTTTATTCATTTTAATAGATAATTTGAATGTTTTGAAATATATTTAATACATAGATACATAGACACAATCGTGCATGAATGTTAATAATTATTATGATACAATATCAGAAGTAAATATGTAAATAAATAATATTTTACAAAAAATATCTTAAAGCAAAGTATAACTATATTTGGCATAGGAAACAAAACGAAGAAGCGTATTAGAAATAAATATCACAGTTACTTATACCGCTTAAATAAAAAAAATGGAGTTTAAATTAAGGATAAATAGGTAGTAAGCATAGCAAATAATAATAATAAATATATAAGTAGGTACCTACATTATATATAAAAATGTACTTTTATAAAAAAAAACAATAAAATGTAATTACAAATAAGTAAATACGGTGGGAAAAATGTATTGCTGATAATAAGAGAAATCGATGAAATATTATCGATAGTAACAAAAGCAAAACAAAAAATATAAAAGAAACATAATAAAGGGAAAGTTATATAAATATGATTATACATAAAAAGATATACATAATGAAATATAGATAGTATGCATAAAATAGATAGTAAATAAATACATAAAATAATATAATAAATACTATTTAATTTCAATAAATAAAATAATAATACGAGGCTTACGGCTAACGAAAATAAATTACCTTACTATCTACATTTTTATTAAAATTAGAATAAATAGCTGCAAGTTTTTTTTCTAAAATTTATCAAAATTAACATTCATCTAGTGTTTATTTTAAAAAAATATTATCGTATTATGATATAATTTTACAATACTCATTCATGATTGTAAAATAATCATTTCGAAATATTATTCATTTATCAAATGAAGAAAATTAAAATTAAGTAAGAAAGCATAAATAAATACCGACTTAACTAAGTCGGTTTAGTTATTTTTGATAAGTAAGAGTGACTCAGATTTACAAAAGCACTGTGCGTTTGAAAAGAAAGTGTGGTGACTGAAAAATGCTTGTGATTGATATAAAAATATTACATACATAAGAAAAGTAAATAAATACATAATAATAAATTATGTAAGTATAACCCAAGACTGCTTGAAGTAGATAATTGTGCTATTATCTACTTCCAGCAGCAGTAAAGCATATTTTAGATATAAAAAGGCTAACGCAAATTATACATATTTAAATAGTCATGTTATTGAAACTGAACGTCACAAATCCACGCAAAAAAAAAATATCAATCCTTAAGTTGAGGGTCCTAAAATTTTTTTTCCCACGCTACATAAAGGTGCCGAAATTATTGAAGAAGGAAAACCCCAGGTTTTCCTTCTTCAATAATTTCGGCACCTTTCGCTTGTAAAAAGTTCCAAGTATTTACGGTACAGTATAGACAAAATAACAGATCCGAGTCAATTCCGGCAGATTGAGGGTGATACCAGGGTTCTGAAGGCATTTTTAGATGAAAAGACTACGAGGAACGTGAAAATAAAGAAGCAAAAGTGTGCGGTGGTGACTAAACAGCAAATAGAGTGCAAAACGAAAGATGACTCTGCTTTTGAGGTATAGTCATGAGTGTCATGACTATTTATGTATAGAAAAAGTGCTAACATAAAACACTAGATGAATACAATCTATTTAACTACTGCTAGTAGTATCGTAAGGCATGTAACTGTTATAGTCATAGGCTCTCCTGTATCCTCCATGATGCCCATGATCATGTTCGTGATGTTCTTCATGAGAGTGCGAGTGATGGTGAGATACTTCGGGCTTGGTGATGATCTCGTATGTGGTGGACTTGTGTTCTCCATGACCCTTGAGTCCGACGAGGGCAGATAGGAGAAGAGACATGAGAGCTGTCATCAGAGCTTTCCCGGCGAGGAGGGCGAGGGCTCCTAGGGCCGCAGCGGCTAGGGTAGCTGAAAATGTAAGAGAGTTTTAGTAGAGACTCAGATCTTAGCATTACATATATTCGTCGAGTGATTCGCCAAAGGGGAACACTGTCTGAGGGTGGCCAAAATACCTTATAGGATTATAAAACATGTTATAGGGTTACAAAATATTTTACTGGGGTACAAAATGTTTTAAAGCTTGTGAGTTGTCGAGACTTGTCTCTGGTTCTACTGAACCGATTGTGAAGATCTCTTTACCAATTAAAAGCTACATTATTTGTGAGTGCAGCATTATACTACCACCCAACGGAGCGGAGAGGTAATCATAAATGTCTACAATTCCGACCAATTTTAATTAATCAGGCCATCTTCTACACATAATTTGAGAACTAATTATAGGTTGAAACAGATTTGGTTGTAACGGAAGTTTGAAATATTATGTCTTATATTATATAAGTTGGATAATAAATAAATAATGATCTTGCTAATTTGATGAACTTGCATCATGAAAATTTGATAATGTCATTTATCCATTTCGTAACGATGATTCGGAAGAGCATTAAGCTCTGTCATGTTTCAAACTTTTATTCAGTCGACTTTCATGTGATTAGTGTGATTTTGAGATTCACAGAAATTACGTAAATATAAAAGTCTCGTTCAATATCATAACGAGACTTTAAAATTACGTAATTTCAGTGAATCTTAAGTTTTAGTACAGAATCAGTGGCGCTTGATCTTTCATGCTTCACTGATTTTTATTTACAGATTAATTTTAGAAGCACAAGTTGACTGTTGGTCACAGTTAACACCCATGCTCCTGTTTTGGCGATTTGATATGGTCACACCGCCAAGTGACTGCCTGGGATTGTTCTATCAAGCGAACTTGATAGAACAATCCCAGGCAGTCACTTGGCGGATATTATATTTTCCAGTTAATATAAAGAAAGTGAACATCCAAAAAAAGCTGACTGATTTCTTGTTATTAATTAAATTAAGTTACTTATTCGAAAACAAAATACCTAGGTGATTAATTTTGCGCCACCTTGTATTAACTTTAATAATATTTTAGTCAATTATTTTTGTCTATTTATACAAAAAAAATCTGGTCATTTTGCACATTGGTAATGACTATACTTTGTTGCTAAATAAAATCATTTCATCAAGCACAAAAAAATATAATGTAAAATGCAATCGCTCCTGTTATAATAAAAGTGTGCATATTTGAAAAGATTACTATTTCAGCAATAAGCTGCATGTCAGTCAAGTACCCAGTGAATACCAGAGTAGTCCAACTAAGAACTAAATGGCCTAATGTTAATTAGCGGTGGATCTTACAATAAAAACAGGTTATTTGACAAGGGAAAAAAGCATTTAATTACCTTTCATCATCATTGCAGCAGCTATAAGGCCACCATTACCGCCTTTGCCACCTCCCAGTCCACCACCTCTCTTCCTAGCGGTGGATTCTTCACCTCCCTTTGCTACTTCCAAGGCTTCCTTCGTAGTTTGAGGATCCAACAGTCTATACCTCAAGGAATGGCCATCCAAATAATTCTGCAGACGGTACAGAAGAAATCGGTTCAGTTTCTCTTCTGGTTTGCCAGGAAACTGACGGGACAGTTCCGCAGCCATTTCTTCAGGACTTGGAGCGGTTGATGTATCATTTTCCTTAACGATACTCAATCCTGGTAGAAGATGGAGCTCATCGCGAGAGCTCAAATCTTCTAAAAACGATAGCACGTGAACTTTTAAGCATTTAGAATTAAGCAAACTTTTGCACTCTTTGTGTAAAGTCCTTCCAATCCTCTCAGTATTATTTGTTGACACATTTTTAACAATATCGATGATCGCGTTAGGATCAGATCCTTCGATGGATCCTTTAGATCCTGTCACACACAACACTAAAACAGCAACGTAAACACTTGTAGGAACCATTTTGATCACAGCACTGTCGATATCACTAATGCATTTCCATGAAGACTTGCAGTGGACTGATATTTGAAGGCTGATCGCAATTTATTATATAGTGTTCAATTTAGACAAAAAGTACAAGAAAAATGTTAAAAAGAAACAAATTGTTATCGCGAGGCGTATTGTGCACAACTTTCGTTCAGTTAGTAAAAGGTTGTTTGTTATAGAAAAGTTGAAAGTGGTTCAATTTTTGGTGGTTTCCAATCAGTAAGTACACGGCGAGATAATTGGTAATTTCAGTGTGCATTGATGGGTAAAATGCTTCATATTTTGCTTATTATCGATGCAAGTAAGCGCTTTGAAAGCAAATTAATGTTAATCTGTAATAATATTTAGATGCGAAAGTAGCTTTGAACCGATTATATAAAATTTGATACAGAGAATGGAGCTTGGAAAAGGACATACTAGACATATGACAAAGTACCTATTGAGTAAGATGCATTGAAGTTAACCTTGTGTGGTATCAAATAAAAGGGCTTGACAAACACATGTTACTAAAATGTATGTAAAAGGTCATTGGCATTTTTTTTCTTTCGCATCGATAAGTACAAGTCCCTCTAAATTTTAATATGTGTGATATATTTAGAATTTGGGTTAAAGATTTTAAGGTTTATCTAGTTGAAAGTGATTTAGAATTGACGCGTGTAGAGAATAATCCCACCAAAAACATCCCTGTTGAAAAGGAAGCCAAGTTCCTATGGGCTAATTGTTCGCCTAAAAAAGGGTTGAAATCCAATCCAATGCCAAGTTTAGATGTACTTTAAAATCGATCATAATCATCTTCATCAACAGCCTAATCATCTGGTAAACATTTGCCATTCCCAAGACTCGCCACCACACTCAGACCTCCACCTTTCGAATCCAGCCATTACCCACCACCGCATTCACGTCAACGGTCCATCTGGCCGAAATTCACTTTACCATACACCCAACTTAAAATATGGTGTAGTTGTGAAAATACGTAGGAACCTACTTGGTTAAAAATATCTAAAATAATGTTACTTCGAAATTTGAACTTAGCAGGGTTTCGTGCAGTACCTACAACTTACCAACACTTGATTAATTGTATAATTAAATTTATTATGTATATAATTAAATTAACCTGCCAAGTTCAAATTTCGAAGTAACATTATTTTAGATATTTTTAACCAAGTAGGTTCCTACGTATTTTCACAACTACACCATATTTTAAGTTGGGTGTATGGTAAAGTGAATTTCGGCCAGATGGACCGTTGACGTGAATGCGGTGGTGGGTAATGGCTGGATTCGAAAGGTGGAGGTCTGAGTGTGGTGGCGAGTCTTGGGAATGGCAAATGTTTACCAGATGATTAGGCTGTTGATGAAGATAATTATGATCGATTTTAAAGTACATCTAAACTTGGCATTGGATTGGATTTCAACCCTTTTTTAGGCGAACAATTAGCCCATAGGAACTTGGCCTCCTTTTCAACAGGGATGTTTTTGGTGGGATTTCAATACTTATTTTTTAAGAAACCGTACCTATTTTTTCTTTAATAAGCTTTAAAGTGTGCATTATGTATACATGACATTATTTTATACCCCCTCCCCCTCTCCTCCCCTCATTGTATTCTCATTTTATAACTGATTCATAAATATTTTTATAAAAAAAACGATTTTCGATTAAGCCAACCCAAGCGTTATAATATGAAGTCCACGTTTAAAGCTTACATACTTCCTAATAATATTCGTGCAAAATTTTCAATTTAATCAATCCAATAGGTTAATCCCCAATTTACATAGTTTATTAGCCTTCTGCTTACCCCCAAGGTTATTTAGTGTGATTATATATAAATGTATATCAATGTCATTACATTAAAATATAGCTTATGTTTAGAATATAACCGGCCAAGTGCGAGTTCCGTACCAAACGTACGTACAACAAAAAGTCGCACCTATTTGTTGCATGGGAGCCCCCCTTTTTTTCTTTTTATTTAACGAGATAGAAAATCCTTAATGGATGATATGTCGGACTCCTCTCTCTCAACAAGACAAGCTCTAGAAAGGATGTCCCAGTAAAGGTGCATTTTGTTTCAATTATTATTTTTTTATGAAAATACAATGCTCGATATTCTGTGAGTATTTCAAGCGTCTACTGGTTGCCCTCATTGCCTATTCACACAGAGCAACGCGCGCCTTAGACAGTTTGCGTTGCTCTATAGTGTTATACAACGCGCGTCTTTAGACAGTTCGCGTTACTCTATAGTGTTATACAACGCGCGTCTTTAGACAGTTCGCGTTGCTCTATAGTGTTAACTATCCTTGTATAGATCCTCTACGGTAGGTACAGTATATATTTCAAAAAGAGTTTGTGAACTCTGTTTAATTTCTTTTTCAGAATATTGATGACATTTGTGGATGACATTATAAACACGATATCTACGTCTACAACATAAATTGTGTGTTTGTACGTAAATTGTTTATACTGGAGAAAAATCTAAAATATGGACTATTTGTTTACTATTTCCTATGAATTAGATATCTTTGAAATATTACACCTACCTAAAGTAATCTGCTGAAAGCGTTGTTCACTTTTTAAACAACAAATATTTACGACGAAAGTCGAAAAATAAGTTAGTATGTGACCCGTATAATGTTCAATCATGGCGACACGAAATTAATTTCATTGAGCATCAATTGATTGTGCTATACCCATTGATTTAGAATTTTTCGCTACTCTCAATACCTCCTAAAGTATTCATTTAATTTGCATGGCGTAAAGGGAATGAATGGTCTTGATAAAATTTTCAAATTAACTAACGTATTTAAATTGTGAAGGATACCTTATTACCGAATATATAAGACAAAATCGCTAAAAAACACGTTTGTTGTATGGAAGCTCCCCTTAAATATTATTATGTTTTTGTTTTCAGTATTTGTTATTATAGCGGCAATAAAAACACATAATCTGTGAAAATTTCAACTCTCTAGCTATCACCGTTCATGAGATACAGCCTCCTGACGGACAGACAGACAGACAGACCGCGAAGTCTCATGAATAGGGTCCCGTTCTTTACCCTTTGGGTACGGAACCCTAAAAAGGATGACTCACGCTACGCCGTGCCGTGTCCGAGCCGAGTGCCGGCCGCAGCAAGGTCAATATTATATATATTTTGTGTGAACAAACTCACGTTAAACCATAGATTTAGAATTTATCGCGCTAAATCTATGCGTTAAACCCATAGATATAGAATTTTTCGCTACTATGGTTAAACCGAGCGGCAACTGAGTGACAGCCGAACTACGGAAAGCGTTCGGCAACAACTCGGTCCCGCCTCGGCTCGGCCACGGCCCGTTGCATGAATACAGTGCCGCCGAGCTTCGCCCGAGCAGTCGTGAATGCAACCGGCTCGGTAACCGTGCTACGGCCGACACTCGGCTTGGACCCGGCACGGTCTAGCGTGAGTCATCCTTTAGAATGCTTGCTGATCTCTAAACTACTGGACGGATTTGATTCAAATATTTCACAAATATGAATAACAATATTCAATGTGCAGTATTGACTTTTCCATAATTTGTATGTATAGAGCATTTGATTGACATTAATCAAAACATTGACAACATCTTTCTCAAATCTGATTGAGTTTTTAAACATGACATGTGTGAAAATAAAAAGTAAATTAAATCAAAAGAGTCCTCTCATCACTAAGAAGTATTGATACAAATTCGAATCAAAACCCCCCGAAGAAAACAATTGTTACCCCCTTTTAGCCATGTTCTGGAATGAATTTCAATAAAATACTAAACGCATCTTCCATCAATTTGTTTATTGTTAGAGATGATATATGCAAAATTTGAAGAAGATCCGACCAAGGAATCCTGTGGTCCCATACAAACTTTGTAACCCTTTTCCAACCCACGCTTGACCGATTTCTTAAATTTCTCAATTTTTCGTTAATCTACATATAACACCCGATCTGTGTGCCAAATTTCATAACGCTAGGACAATTGGAAGTGGCCTAGAGGTTTTGATGACCGGTCAGTGAGTGAGTCAGTCAGTGCCAAAATTAGCTATATTCACAGGGTCATATTTCAGGATCTACTAAAGCCACATCTATGAAATTTGGTACACTGCCTTAGTACTAGTATATGAATACGTACATACAATTTTATTTCTGTACTTGCAATAGGCACTGAGCTACAGGGGGGTCGAAGCGGTTCGTGTAAATAGAGTACGGCATGCGCTCGGCCTGTTGCTGGAACTTGGCCTGCGCACTGCCGTGCGCTTAGATGAACCTAAATCCCTAGGACCTAGGAGACTCCCGACCCACCCAATTTCTAATGTTACGCATGATTTGTTTATTTGTAGCCGATTAACTCTTGAACTACGGAACCGATTTTAAAAATTTTTTCATCAGTCAAAAGCCACATTATACATATAGGTAACATAAAAATCAAGCTATGTACTAACCTAAAGTAGCGTAACCATTTCGGGCAGATTTCTTGTTATTGAATTTAAATCGGGATATTTTAAAATGCACATCTGTTTCATTTTTTAGCACACTAGGTAATTCTACTAATTAACTAAATGGTATAAATTTAGTAAATTAGTGGAATTACCTAGTGTGCCTGTGTGTGACCTAGAAAAGTGAACGCTGTGCAAAAAACCAATTGATCAACAAAACATGTCCTACTAAAAAAAACGAAAATATTACACAAAACGAGATGCTCTTTTTTATCGATATCACACCAAAAAAATTAAATAAAATCGACTTCAAACAAAAACTTAATAATAATAATATTTACTTAGTCACAAAATAATGTCTTTTGATTTATCAGATTTCATTAAATAACATATTGAAGTCCGCGCCAAATAAACCAATGTTTAAGTAGGTGCTACTAATGGCACCGTCTTCGTTATTATATTTAACTAGCTGTGCCCGCGACTTCGTCCGCGTGCAATGTAAAAAAAAATACAAAAAACGTAGCTTAAGTTACTCCTTATTACATAAGCTATCTGCCAGTGAAAGTCCTGTCCAAATCGGTCCAGCCGTTCCAGAGATTAGCCGGAACAAACAGACAGACAGACAGACAAAAATTTTAAAAATTTATATTTTGGTATATACCGGTATATGCATCTAGTAGTAAGCGGTTATTTTAATATTACAAACAGACACTCCAATTTTATTTATTTGTATAGTTAAAATCTGATAAATCAAAAGGCATATAACTTTGTGCTAAGTAAATATTATTTTTAAGTTTTTGCTTGAAGTCGGTTTTATTTTTGTTAATTTTTTTTTCATTATTTTAAGTGACAGGTGGACTGAAAAATCTATCTATCTAGGTGTAAAGTGCTCATCAATATAAATCAATCAAGTCTCAACACAAGGTAACTACTGCTGTAAATTGTTAAGGAATTCCCTCGACTGCTTTCTACTCCATCATAAAATCGACTCCAGACCTTCATTGATTTGTAGTAGGTACTTAAGAGTAAGTAGTAAGTAAGTAAGTAAGTAAACTTTATTGTACGCCAATAAGATATACAACCAAAAAATAAATAACATAAAAAGGATGTACAAATGGCGGCCTTATCGTTCAAAGCAACTTATTTTAGCCAACCTTTAGAAGCACTTTGTTAAGAAGTTAACAAACGCACTAGTTGTCCCTACAATTTTAAGTGGTTGCCCTCGATTTTTCCTGTAACCCATCATCAGATCCTGACCTTGTGAAAATGGGACCACCTCAGAAGTAAACACTATCCAACGAAAAAAGAATTTTTGAAATCCGTAGGTATAATTGACGGAAATATTGGTGAACATACATAAAAAAAACATAGAGACGAATTGAGAACCTCCTCCTTTTTAACCGACTTTCAAAAAAGGAGGAGGTTCTCAATTCGTCTGTATTTTTTTTTGAATAAAAAATTTTAAATAAAAATAGAACCGACTTCATAGAAATCCTTAAAAATAAAATTTACTTAGCACAAAGTAATATGTATTTTGATTTACCAGATTTTATTCAATATAATATTGAAGTCGGCGCCAAGTAAACCCATAGGTTTAGGTAGGTATTATTAATGGCACCAACTTCAATATTATATTGAATAAAATCTGGTAAATCAAAATACATATTACTTTGTGCTAAGTAAATTTTATTTTTAAGGATTTCTATGAAGTCGGTTCTATTTTTTATTTAAAATTTTTTATTTTATTATTTTAAGTGACGGGTGGATCGAAAAGTATATCTATCTAGGTGTAAAGTTCTCATCAACACAAATCAATCAAGCCGAAACACAAGGTAACTGCTGTAAATCATTAAGGAATTCCCTCGACTGTCTTTCGGTTCCATCATCAGATCGACTCCAGACCTTCAATAAATTGTAGTACATTAAAGCACTTAATAAAAAAGTTAACAAACGCACTGGCTGTCCCTACAATTTTCTGTGGTTGCCCTCGATTTCTCCTGGATTCCAGCATCAGATCCTGATACCCTGGATATGGGACCACCTCAGAAGTAGCCTCTTTCAAACAAAAAAAAAATTTTCAAAATCCATCCATAATTGGCGCCGCTATCGCGTAACATACATACAAAAAAAAAAAAAAAAAAAAAACATAGCGTACGAATTGAGAACCTCCTCCTTTTTTTGAAGTCGGTTAAAAATGTGGTTCGTACTTTGGATATAATATGATTTGTTAAACAAAAATATAACTGTTTTGCATTTAAACAAAACAGGTATTATGAGTAAAATGAAACAGCGTTGAACTTGAAGAAAGCTATTGTGTTTATGCCATTAACTTAGTGTCTATGATTAAAAACTTACCCGTTTCTCTATGGTTTTTATACCTGTCTCGCTCTCGCCAGCGTGTGCCGTCTCCTTCAAACGGCACTGTTTGACAGTGACAGCTCAAAGTTCATAGTGTCTTCAAAGATTACCAGCAAGAACATTGCTTCAACGCTGTTTCATTTCACACATAATACCTGTTTGTTTAAATGCAAAACAGTTATATTATGTTTTCATGAAACAGCGTTGAACTTGAAGACAGGTTTGGTATCTGCTGGTAGAGAGCACAAACGCTATGATGATTAGTAGGCGTGTCAATGTAAAATAGTCTTTTAAAGATTGTCTATTGAAAATCATAATTATTATTGAAAATAATCCAATGATAAACTAAATTTAGTTGAACTTAATTGTTGGAATTAACTTTTAAGTTTAAATTATTAAAAATAAAAACATAAAGTATGTAAATACTTATATGTGTAAATAATAAAGTTGTGAAGATATTTGACTCAAAACAACACTATCTGCGTTGTTAAAAGAGAAGGAAACTGCATTAATAAATTAAATGTAGGTTACAATTTACTATTTGTGTGTCTCTGCCTACCTCTCCAGGGTCAAAGGCGGGACTACGTGTCTATATGTACACACTAAATCAAATAACCAAATATTGCTTGCAATAAATTAGCATTGACATTGTAACTGTTAGGGCTTTAATGTTAGCCTCTCTAAAAATACAACCTGCAATTATTTTTCTTAAGACTGTTTGAAGTCTACCTGCTTAGTTAGGACATAAATAAAGAATGTGGCCTTTTCATTCATGGCAAGTACCATGATTAATACCGAATTCAGTAAATAGAAAATTATTTACTAACTTTTTCATTATAGTCTTTAACTGGACAAACATTATGGTCAGATTGTTGATAAAGCAACCAACCAGATTGCCAATGGGTTATTGAATCAGTCTTTGACCCGAACTTAGGCTACAATATGATTTCATTATATCCGTGACCTGAAATCTGCGATCTGAGGTTAACATAGTAATTGATGTTATCCTCCTGACAATTTCTAAGAATAAGATGAAATTCTAAGCCAGTTAACTGACAGCTATATTCCCCTACTGGGAGTTCTGTTGTTTTAGGTCTAGCCAGAGTGATTGCTCTTAATGATAATTTTCTTTGAAATGTCTAAATCCGTTTTAGCACAATATGTTGAGATAGCTAACTTTACACAAGTTATTAAGATATATCATGTCAACTTACCTTCTATAAATAATATTGCAAAGGAAAGATCCATTTGTTGACAAACAGGCAACTTCAGTATAACCACCCTAGGTAATTTTCTATTGGAGAACTGTAAGTTGCTAAAGTTGACTGTCACCAACTGCCTACTAGCAAACTTGTTCTAATACAGACCAATTTGTGTTTTTATTGTCAACCCCCCCCCCTCCCTTCCTTGTCGAATTAGGGAGGGTATGTGCCTGTATCCTGATCTATTAAGACCTTCCGCAGATCATTCATGGATCAGGTCTGCTCGGACTCTGGTCTGCAAATCCGGCAGTAAAGAGCTCTATTCTGACTCTGATGTTTTTAGGAACTATGTCCATTTTACATGATATAGGAGAGCTAACACTCTAATTATTAATTTGGGTGGATGGATTTCCCCGCCCAAATAAAAGTTCCACTCTGATGCTATTAGGAACTAACATATGTTCCTTTCGCATGATTTAGGAGAGTTAACACTGTCAGTATTAAGTTGAGTGGGTGGAATGCTCAGCCCAACTAAAAGTCCCAATGATGGCTGAAAATGTAGTCTCGAGTTACAAACTCTTGTACAACGTTGGGTGGGTGGAATGCCCAGCACAACTGAAAGTTCAAATGACAACTGAAAATGTCAAAAAATAAAAAGAGGATAGAGTTGCATATTCTTGTATAACAGCCAACACATTTGATGCAAACAAATCGTATCTGGGACGCCCCACATTTTATACATAGCCTCCGCGGCCTGGCGAAGGAATTGCCACTCTAGTATTCTGCAACCTCTTTAAACTCCACTATTCCCGTTTAGCCTCTCCGGGAGATAAGCGACAGAGCTATTTGCAGTTGCCCTGTGAGCTTCGGAAGTTGGGCTTCAGCAGTGCAAGGGACTTTCTCCCTCGTTTAACAAGGGTTTTATTGTCTATCTGTATGGAGTATGTGTGCATCCTTTGAAGTCATCCGCTGTTTGCACCTTGACAGATGTGTCATTTAACTGGGCACCTCAGCCTGCATCTGCTGCATCTTATGTTAAAAGAAAGTATGTGACACTGTCATCCGCTGACTGGTTATGGTTGCAAACACTATTAAGCCCATTACCTTGACAGATGTGTCTTTAACTGGGCACCTCAGCATGCATCTGCTGCATCTGATGTTAAAGAAAATGTGTGACACTGTCATCCGCTGACTGTCTATGGTTGTCTACACTTGTAAGCACATTATCTGACAGATGTGTCATTTAACAGGGCACCTCATACTGCATCCGCTGCATCTGCTGTTAAAACAAAATGTGCGACACTGTCATCCGCTGACTGTTTATGGTTGCATACACTATTAAGCCCATTATTTTGACAGATGTGTCATTTAAGTGGGCACCTCAGCCTGCATCCGCTGCATCTGATGTTAAATGTACCATACAATGTCTAGTTACCAACCACAATGATCTTTGTAAGAGAGATAGCCTTCTCTTCAAGTGCGGCTTGTTTCGTTTGAACTTTTTCAAGAAAAAGACAAGCAGTTTTTAAAGTTCAGTGAACTAAACAAACTCTATAACTCTCTGGGGAAATCTGGCAGAAAAGGTGGTCGCACCGTCCGCTCGGCATAGACGGCGTCCCCCACAAGAAAATAATAATAGCTCTCAGGGGTAATTGTAACCCGTGTCCAAATTTTTTTTTTGTTCATTAAAGACAAATGCAACTCATTTACATACTCAATTCTCAATAACTATATTTTCCTTTTAAGTCTGACTCAATTTTGTACTGAGATGTTCTATTTCCTGAGAAATTTCTAACACAGATTTCTGATAATTTATGTGCCAACTCCCTACTCACAATTTTATTGTCTCCGCTTCCTGAAAGACTCATGATGTCATATTATGATAAAAAATTCAAAAATCCTTGGGTACTTAGTATCTCCGCGATCCAATTTGACCAATTTGAATTTAAAAAACATCTTTTAGAGTTGACCATTGGTCAATGGGAGGTTGTGATACCACAATTGTGAAACTCCTGTGCAATAATTGTCAAGTGAATACAAGCATAATGAGCGTCTATTTCCACAAGCCAATCAATTCTTTAGTTGCAATTAGTCTGCAATATCAACTAGAAAAGGCTTTACCGCCCGTCCTAGATTGGACCTAGTCTCTCATATGACTTCTTTACTAAAAACATTTGATAAAGAATATTTGATTAGTTTCAAGTTGTTCACATTATCATAGATGTATTATAATCATAACACCTCCAAGGTGTTTCCATTAATATATTTTTATGGCAAATTTGCTGTATGTAGCTTCAATATTTAACTTCAATGTGTAATAGCTAGCACCTTGCCGTGTAGGTGAGCACAAATTTATGAGACATGAGACAACCTCCTCAAAAATTTATGGTTTGATAGTGAAGTTAAGCGAGTTGTAAATTTGTTTCAAAAACCGTGTTGTTTTTAATAGTCGGCTATTAAAAGTCACACTTTACTACACTCAACCTTGTTTTCACAAATAGTTATTTGGTAAGTATAAGAATTCATTCTAGTGAAATTGTTACTGCAGTTTTAGGATTTTTCTGAAACTGTAAGTCTGAACTAAACTTCAGTCATAGCAATGAGTCAATATTTAGATAGTCTTGTTCTTAGATGTCTAACCAATTAATAATACTTTGTGATACCACACCATTTTTAAATACGAGTTTCTTTAATATCTGTATAATCTTGTTATCATTGCAAAATAACTGATTTTGTTTGAGGCCTAGAAACTCTGGACTCGCAAGGCCTGTCGGAAAGGCCTTCTTGTATAAAATAACTTTTCAAGAGGCTCAATCAGTTTCATCTAGCTGTAATAACACTTGTAATTTATATCAAAGTCTTTGATCAAACTTTGTGCTCGAACAAAGATAAATTACGAGAAGCTGTGGACGGATGTCTCAACAAGATGTCGATGAAATGGTTTCAAGATGTGCAGGAGTATGAGTACCAGTCTGCAGGTTAGGTTAACGCGATAACAATTGGGAAAAATTCAGTAGGTATCACTTAATCCAACAAAACTAGAAAACATTCACAGGTCGGTGTGAACTTGTAATAACTGGATTGTACTTACTTGGGTACAGCTTAATTACTTCTAATGTTTGGAGGAGGTGATGCAAAGTCATATTCATCCTCCGAGGATGATGAACTTATTTGAAATTCTCACTGATCACCTCCGGAACGTACCCGGCCTGCGTCGTTTATTCAGACTTAGTACGAAACACGTCCAAAACGCTTTTTAACTACTGAAACGCTTCTTATTTACGCTGTTTGATATTTTCACACTAGAAAAACTATATTTCAATGGTTTTTCCAATTTTCTACATTTAGCGAAAATTTTTGATTCTTTGCGCGGCAAAAATCACAACGCTATGAACTTTGAGCTGTCACTGTCAGACAGTGCCGTTTGAAGGAGACGGCACACGCTGGCGAGAGCGAGACAGGTATAAAAACCATAGAGAAACGGGTAAGTTTTTAATCATAGACACTTAGTTAATGGCATAAACACAATAGCTTTCTTCAAGTTCAACGCTGTTTCATGAAAACATAATACGAATTGTTTATCAAAAATAATGACTTGCACTCTAAATTGTACAATGTTATAACGAAATAGGTTTTCTTTATATTCAGCTCGCCAAATTGACGCCGCCACCAGCCTGATGGAAAGCCGTGGCGCATCTAGCGATTGGGGGTCACTTCTTACAGCGGTCCTCAAGTTGGCGGCCCTGTGATGTGCCTCTTCACGCTCCTCTTAAAGAACCCGGGATTGTAAGATGAGGGAAACACGTGTGCGGGCAGATCGTTCCATGTTTTTATAGTTCGACAGAGGAACGAAACGCTCGGTTCCAAAGGTTAGGTTAGGTTTTTATTTTTTTGATTAATAACTTTTATTTTTGTAAAGATGACTGATTAAACTGGGTTGTTATTTATAATAAACGATGTTCCTAAAAGTAAATTAGGCGCTGGTTTATCATAAAAAAGTTTTAATGTGTTTGTTGAACCAAGGAATTGTTAGATAATACTACATTGATAAATAGTTCAGTAAAACAGTTCTGCAGATACCATTAAACAGTTATTTAATTTGATTTATTTGGTATGCATATTGGTCCTGGTTGCCAGTGAAATGGCAGTCGTTAAGCCGAGTTGAAGGCCTTTTTAGGCGGCTTGAAAAATTTCAACAGCGAGCGGGCAGTCACAACCTGCGCCTGTCCATCTTAACACGGCAATTCGGCTCACATTTCTACACGACAAATTCTATAAAGGTGAAATGTGCGCATATAAAATGCCTCTTGCTATTAAGTACAAGTATATAGGTACAGATATCGATTTAAATACATGTCATTTAATTATGCCAAATTAACAGTAATTACGGGCATGTATGAATTCAATATACTCGTAATTATAGGATTCATTACATTCCTCCCTTACAATTAGTTGTGGTTATCCTTAACTGTTGTAAGTTAGGATTGACGAATCGAGGGTGTGAGGCGGAGTTACTCTCCCTCCCCTCCTTTATTATCGTTTTACGATAGATTTTCGCCATGGTACGCCTGATTCCATTAGTTAAAACGAAAAATTCGACTACCCAGGACACATTCAGCCGTTCTACGTACTCTAACACTTCACACTTCGTGGGACTGCCTCCCGTATTAGGATGAGATCGCTTAAGCCGCCTCCGCATCCATGTAGTCAAGATCACTATCGGCAATTTCAAGCTAGGTTTGTATGCTTTCTGCGTTATACATTGTAGTCACTAGAAAGGCTTCAAAAATACCTTTGTTGGTATACCTACGTCAAATCGTCACGCTTTGTTCCTATTGAGGTAGCCAAATTTAGTTTTTCACTTGCTACGATCCTTGCATACACATTTTACTTTTACTACTTTCATCAGCATTTTCGGTTTTGTTGCAGCTTTTTTGAGACTGGAAAGTGACCAGTGTACCTATTAGACTATCACTGCGTTTGACTTGTTCCTATCGGGCCGCAGGATAAGTCAGAGGATCAGAGTTTAAGCCAAAACTGAGACGCGACTGAGTAAAGGCGTTCGCTTTGGAAAATAGAGCCTCTAAGTTTCGTTTCGATTCAGGTTGTGTTTCATTCTCTCGCTGAGGACCATGGTGTGAGCCATGATCTCCAGTGGGAGTAAGTGACTTTATTTCTGTGAGCAGATCATGCTTGTGAAGGAGAGGGCGGGAAGGGAGCGGGAGAGAACTCTCCCACCCGCGTTCCGCAGTCTGTGGCGGGAGCGCCGCAGAGGTGTCTTCGCTTACTATGACCGGGTACCTGAGGACAGTGAGGGGGCAGCTCACCGTCTCTACAGAAGCAGGCCCTAGACGACCCCCATCATGTAGGAAACGTGTGGTTTATAGCCAGTAGCAGTCCGGCATAACATCCCTGTAGGATTTTTCTCACGTTAAAACAGAAAGTTTGTATATCAGGTGTCTATGTCGTTAAATTTTCTGTCACATACCTAGCACGTTGTTATTCTTGTTATTTTCTTGTTCATTCATTCATTCATTTATTCATTGTTTGTTACAGGTTTATAAGATGTTACAAATTTACAATTAATGATCTACCGTAACATGCCTTACTGGCGTACAATAATATTTTTAGGTACAAAATTTCTTATGTGTCAAATTCATTAATACAAATTTCAGTTTTACTTACATCTAAAACAAAGTATCATTAATATTATTGTAATTATTAATTTAATTTCCATTCAATAGTCAAATTTATTCATCTAGATGTCAATAACAATTATTAGAATTAATTAACATTTTTAAATCCAAAATAAATAAACAAACTCTTGCTAACAAAATGTCATAAATTTTTATCGTTAATATATTCCTCTATTGAATAATATGTCTTAACAAGTAGAAGTTCACGGAGTCTGTCTTTGAACAGATTGATAGTCTCCGATGATTGTACGGTAATATAATATGGAGTAAGCAAAAAATATCGCTTGCAGTGGTCACGTTTACTCGTATAATCACATAACCTGTTGGATGATTTATGTGCACGTGATTTTAGTCCATATGCTGGTAAGCGATTTTTGGATCAAGACTGTATATCCATTTATCTATACTAATACTGTAAAGAGGAAAGATTTGATTGATTGTTTATTTGTTTGCATCGAATAGGCTCTGAAACTACTGGACTGATTTGAAAAATTCTTTCACTGTTGCGAAGCTAAACTCTTGGCGGTGAACATAGGCTATATTTTATACCTTTATTACCACGGGAACTGATCCAAGCCCTATCTCGGCTACCAACTGACAAAAATAGTCCCGGTATGGGAAGGTCAGACAGCTGAAATCAAATATTCTGAAATTTCTTACCCGCCCACTATCAGGTCACGAACGGGCTATGTCAGAGTATCAATTAGACTCTTTTATTATTTATTTATTTTTTATTTATTTATTATTTATTTATTTTATTTTTACGTTTTATTATTATTTATTTATTTAATTATCTACTTTGACCCCGTATTCAACTCTGTGATACCTTTGATGTAGTTGAGATTGAACACAAATGAGCGCTGTGGGATTGTGATTTTTTATTAGAAAATAAATATCTACTAAAACTTGGTAGCAGAGCAGCTAAATGGTATAAGATTGGGATCGAAGGCGTACACAGCGGCGTATTACGCTAATCGTCATTCTTTTATCAAGGACATAACTACACATCAATTTCTGACTATAATTTTTTTAAATATTTAGCTCGCCGAATTGACGTCGCCAGCCTGATGGAAAGCCGTGGTGCATCTAGCGATTGGGGGCCACTCTCACAGTCCGTAAGATTTTTGACAGTGGTCCTCAAGTTGGCAGCCCGGTGATGTGCCTCTTCACGCTCCTCTTGAAGAAACCGGGATTGTAAGATGAGGAAAACACGGATAATGCACGTTCTGATCAAAACAAATTGATCGTCATTAAATAAAATAGCTTTGAAATCCTATGATGGGGTTCTACAGCGATCTTTGGAGTCTAAGTTAGTCTCTACTGCTAGTGGTGCACCTGTTGACTAGGTAATGGACGAAATAATGGCAAAAAGAATGAAAAGTGCAAGTAGAACTCTATGATAACCCTTCTGACAAGCGTGCTACAGTAAAGGCAATCATTCTTCTTAATTAATGACATACAAGGGTACCAACTATGGCGAAAAGTGGAAGATGCCTACCTCCAATTTCCTAAGACTATGTTGTACTATTATTGTTATACTTGCCAGTACTACCATAGACCGATTTGACTGTGGGTGTTTGGAATAGAATTTATTAAAATACAATTTTTAATATTCATTTCTTATTTATTTTAAGTGCTTCAGAATGAAATATAAATACAATAGACATACAGTTTAACAAAACATAGACGAATAATAATAAATTAATAAATACTACACAACATGCAATAAACAAATATTTTTATGATACATACAAAAAAGGTACGTATTATCTTAAAAATAGTTTTTGGTTAAATAATACATATTATATTTATTTGTATACCCGTATTTCAAATCATTAACAATGCAACACAATCAAATAATAACATAAAATAAAAAAAATAACAATAATATAATCACACATCATTTAAAAACAAAATAATTAAATAAAGGATATATTTTAAATACTAATATCACTTATTCAAATAAAACATAATAAACTTTATGAAGCTCGTCAAAAACAATACATACCTAATACTATAAAATAATATCACAATAATACATCCAACAAAAAACGAGAAACATGGAAAACGAAGTGAAAAGTTGTGAACTTACTCTAATAATAAATAGTTTCAATAAATAGCGAGTTTTCGTTTCATTTACATCATTTGACACACTTTGGTGTCTAATACTGCTTTCATTAAACAATAATAAATGCTTACTGACATAACATTTTACTTCCATCCAATTCAGAAATAAACAATAAATCAAAAACTAGAAAAATAATAACGAAATGAAGATTATGTGGAAAGAGAAAAATCAGAAATACAAAAAAAAGCAAAGGTAACTAAATAAAAAATAAAAAATTGTAACTTAAAAAAGACTAAATAAGGCATGAAATTGAAAGACATTTAAGTTAGTTAAAGAAAATTTAGCGAAACATAAGTGCAAGATCAAAAAGCTAAATAAAAAGAAATTGAACAAACAAATGCTTACAATAAACTGAATGGATGAAAGACAAATCAACAATCTTAACGTCTCCTGGCTTTCAAGTTCCTCCCATAACCACCATGGGAATACCCTCCAGCGTCTTCATGTGCTGTCGAATGAGAATGAGAGTGAGTGTATATGGGCTTGGAGACGATCTCATAAGTCGTGGACCCCTTGTTAGAAAGGGACTTGAGACCGATGATGGCAGAAAGGAGAAGTGACATCAAGGCGGTGACAAGGGCTTTGCCAGCGAGAAGGGCCAACGCTCCCAGAGCTATTGACATCATAGTACCTGTAAAAGAAGATAGTATTAGAGAGCATTCAGAACAGTGTTAGGTTAAGGATGAAAGGGCGATTTCCATCAACATCTGTCGGGTCAAAACGAGTCTTTGGGATTATGACTTGGGCAACCTTCTCAATGCAGTTTATTCTAACATCTGCCATTTTGATTTTCTACTAATTTTTTTACACCTGGTGTCACTCAGACACCACAGGTGTAAGTCAGACAGACCACGGATCAAATGACACCTCGCAAGTCAAAATCCGTCAAGCCGTTCAGGCTGTAGGGCGTGACAAAGAAATGGACATACATACCTACATACATACATAGTCTCGAAAAATATTACCCTCCTTTCTTCGGCAATTGGGTAAAAACGATAAACAAATTTTGAAAAAGTCAAGTTCGAATTCTCAAGTGAAAGTTCTGGATAAATAATAATATCTAAGTAAGACGAGGTAAAGCTTTCTTAGTTAGCTATTGGAAATTGAGTTTTTGCTAACGATACTCTAGGCGTACTTCGTGTGTCTATTATATCAATTCGTGATATAAATGCATAGCTGTATTTGTCTAGAAGGAAATATTATTATTTATTAAAGTTTAGTTGTTTATTTACATTAGTTGTATTTGACTAGAAGGTGAGCATAAGATAAATAAGTGGCAGGATTGTGTCAATTGTAATTGAATTAGTAACTTGATTTTTAAATCAGTAATGTAAAAGTTAGATTGTTTTTTTGTAATAGGTAACTACTTGCTACTAAATATTAACTAAGCTTAATCCATCTAGAATTAAGCTTAGTATCTTACTTCTTACTAATATTATAAATGCGAAAGTTTGTGAGTGTGGATGTTTGTTGCTCTTTCACGCTCAAACGGATGAACGGATCGGGCTGAAATTTGGTACACAGTTACATTGTAAACTGGAATAACACATAGGCTACTTTTATCCCGGGAATAACTTCCCACGGGAAGCGGGAACGGGAACAATTTTTCGCGGGCGAAGCTAAGGGCACCAGCTAGTATTATATAATACTTTACATACGTACATAATCTAAATAAAATTATATATGCTTCATCCATCCAATATGATGTAATACTTTATTATTACATAAATAGATTAAATGAAAGCTAGATATGGATTGATTCAAGTCATCAATACGTTGGAAGATTTCACATTCAAAATGACTTCATTCTTATTTTATATAACATGTATTCTATAATAGTCCGGAACAAATTATCGCAATGACAGTGAAAATCGTATCAAAAACCGTTACATAAATTCATACTCAACGACTACTTTGAACGCAATAGAAAATGAAGAAATTGAAAAGAAACGCTGTTTGCATGCGAAGAATTGAATACTGCTACAAAAATAACAAATGGACTGGACCCAAAATGGTGTAATTACTTCATTTCAACCACAACACACTCAATAGTAATAAAATTACATAAACATAATGTCATTATTTCTGTTAATGTCTAGTTTAGTCCTCTATAAAAAATGATTTCATTGGTTTAACAAAAACCAAATCAACGTTTATCGCTTCCAATGATTCAAGCGAGTTCGTTTTCTTTGTTAGATTGGAAAATAAACTACTCTCATAGATGCAAGAAACAAGAATTAAAGCACTATTAGAAACGCATCTGGATAATAGTTTTTCCTTTTTCTAGAACTTCTTTATGTCCTGTTTTATTTGCTTTCGTCTGAATTCTATGATTGAGCGTAGCTAACGAGCATCGATTATCATAATGGATATATTTGTGTGATTTTTTTTCTTTCATTATATTTTTTTGAAACTTAGTTTATTGATTTTACAGTTAATTACTCCGAAATTTTAACTGACTTAAGAGCAGAGCAAACTGGTATTGAATATCTTGATATAGCATAAAAATAATTTCTAAACATTTGATTTTATTTTTATAATGACGTCCTTAGGAGCCAGTCCGCTTGTAGAGAATATTATGATCCACAGTTGTGTAGAAAATATTCTCATTGAATTTCAAGTGTTAACATTATAAAATGTACCATGACCGTACCACGGTAAATTAGACTGAAATAAAGAATATCATATCTAACAGATTGATCACGGATATCCTTCCGAAGTGTTACTCGAAGCGCTGGATAGGTAAGGACCATGTGCATTGAGTTTTAGTCAGGGATACAAACTGTCCTGGGGTATCCTTCCGAGAGCTTATAGGATACGTGAAGTTTTTTAGTGGGTAGGAGTCCGGCAAAACATCCATGAGGATTTTCCCTCACGTAAAACAAAAAAAAGGGATACAAACTTCATCACTGTGTTTAGGCAGGCAAACATAGTGCCCCACAGATATCAGAAAGAGATATTTTCTGATTTCTGTGTAGTGCCTCGATATTTTTTACCATCGAACCTTGGGTGAAAGAGAAATACAAATAGGTACTCGTCGTATTATGATATAGTTTAGTTGGCAAATAGACTAAGGCTAATGTTGTAAGCTACAACAGCCGCTTGGCATAGACTGGTATTAATTTCAATTATCCGTGGCGTGTTTCGTGGGAACCAGTGACACTTTTCCTATGTGACAGTAAAAGTAAAAATTTGTGTGTTTCAGATGACAACTAGTATTTTTCTAGAACCGTCATACGCTCTGATTAACTTTATTAGGATCTAATGACATACTGTTACATCTTCTAATATATAAAATTCTCGTGTCACAGTTTTCGTTGCCGTACTCCTCCGAAACGGCTTGACCGATTCTCATGAAATTTTGTGAGCATATTGAGTAGGTCTGAGAATCGGCCAACATCTATTTTTCATACCCCTAAGTGACCGGGAAGCGGGAATAACATTCCACGCGGGCGGAGCCGCGGGCATCAGCTAGTTGTAAGTAGATAAAAGCTCCGCACTACAAAGCGAGGCCTTTTTTTTTTAACGTGAGGGAACATCCTTCATAAATGCTATGCCAGCTCCTACCGACTAAAAATCCTCAAGTAACGCCCAACAGCCTACGGTTGGGAGCCCCGGGTAAGCCCTCGGAAGGATGTCCCAGAACTCACAAAGCGAGCGCTACCGTTTGCCCCAGGCACTTGAACTTGGATGGTGAAAATCAATAAATTAGTTCTGTTCAAAGATGCATTGTGGTTCCATGTTATGTGTGGTAAGTATGCTGAGCTAAATGCTCTGAGGCTGTGGTGGTTTTGTAGGATCACGCAGAGGGAGCTCGTAAAGAAAATTTAAATCAGGTAATCTCTATGTATGTGATACTCGTAATGGGAACACATTGCAGTAGTAAGTTTCGCTGGTGGCGAATAAATATCTTTTACGAACTTAGCAACCTATTCGTATTTATATTTATTCCACCCTTTAGCCTAAACTAATCAACAGATTTTGACAATAGAAGCTTCTTAATCGTATGGGTCATAGGACAATAGGCTATGTGACCTTACTTTAATGTGGTACCCGCCCGAAGGATGCTAAAGTCTTGCATAATAAACATATTTTGGATATGTAACAAATTTCTTATGAAATTTTAATATGAAAAATGCGTGATTTTGGAGCGTGATTTATCTGTACACGTGTATTTGGGTTTAAGTTTACTTCAAAATTTTTATTTTGGTACACATTAAACCAACCATATTTTTGTATTTACGTCCGCCTTATAAATGTCTTAAGTTCCAAATATTATTGGGTAGGGAGAAACGAATAGCTACTATTTAAGAGCATTATTGTAAGGTTGCAGGCGTATACTACGCCTCTCCCTTTGGGAATAAAAGCTACATAATGTATGTTTGCATATAGGTATTATATAGGAGCAGTAATAAGATCAAAACTTATATCACTTATAATGTGTGAGCTGAAGTTTTTGTTACAAAAAAGTCTTTCACGGCAATAAAATAGCATGGTAATTTTGAAGTCTTCGTGTACGAATTCGATTCGCTTGTTATAGAATTATATCGCGTTTCTGTGATCTGGCGTCATTGTCCTGAGATTAAATTTGTCTTTTCTTAGTGAGCTTTTGTCTGATATAATTATTAAATGGTAATAATTTTATTTGTTGTCTTTTATTTGAGAGAATTGTAAATTAAGTCTCACTTGCTCCCCAGAGATTCTCATTTTTGACTTTAGCAAGTCCTGGCAGCTTCAACAGATCCATGAATCTAAGCTACAGTAAAGTATGAAAAATAATTCTATTGAATTCAGAGATAGATTGAATTGCTATTTTTCCGAGAGCTTATCCGGGGCTCCCAGTCGTAAGCAGGGGTAGGGTCAAGTGCTTTTATTTGCTAAGATTCCGGCATAGCATCCATAAGGATATCCACTCGTAAAGTTAAATAAAGAAAAAAGATTGAATTTATAATATGCCATAAGTCAATGTGTCGCATATTTTGATTATCATTAGTTAGACATTTCCCATATAACTTGCACCACAACGCACCACAAAATATTTACTATTTTCTTCTAACACATCCTTGTCATCAGAACCCTAACATACTACGTACCTTTCATCATCAACCCAGCTGCTATCAAACCTCCCATTCCTCCTTTCTTTCCACCTCCAAGACCACCTCCTTTAGCTCGAGCATCTCCAACCAACGCACGAGCTTCCTGAGCAGTACTCTCATCAAGCAGCTTCACTTTCACAGTATGAGTATCCAAGTAATTCCCAAGTCGATACAACAAGTATTTATCCAATCTTTCATCAGGTTTTGAAGGGAACGATCTAGCTAGTTCAGCAGCAAATTCTTCAACTTTAGTCCCATTTTCTTGGTTAGGTTCTCTGACTAAGCTTAATCCAGGTAAAAGCTGGACTTCTTCTTTCGCACTTAATTTCTCAAGCATCGAAATAGCTTCAATTTTCAAACACGTAGGACTAAATATTCCGTTCGAACAATCCTTGCTGAAAGCTCTTGCACTGTTTTCTATCGTTGGATCTGCTTCTTTATTAACTGTTACACTAGCTTCAGGATGTGGCAGTGCGCATATGCATACTGCCGTGGTTATAAACAATATAAGAAATGGATACATTGTCACACGTGCGTATCGACCAACCGCTGGTACAGTTTGATAAGCGATTGTTTGTACCACCTTTTATATGTCTCACATAGATGTATGATTAGTAAGAAGTACTTTTATATCCATTATATTTTCATAGAACACTGACTGCAAAAAGCTACTGGTTCTCCAAAGAAGATTATTCTTTATATTCTTGCAATAAGGTTGAATTTAATTGAGAGTATAATTTTTGTAGATTATCGCATGCAGTCATTGTAGTAGCGATAGATTTGTATGTGTAATGATTATATTTAAATTTTAATATTTTATGGCTTAATCATTTTTTTTAAAGGGATGAAAAAGGCAAGTTTTAACGGAGGTGACAGAAGATAGAGACAATTGGTGATTACTAAAGGAGGTCTACATCAGGAGTGAATGCTGTGTTTACTTGTGGAAGTCCTTATTCAATGAAACTTCTGCCTGAATGTTTTTTTTTGACTTGAGGGAAAATCCATCATGGATGCCACACTCCTACCGACTAAAAAACCTCACGTAAAGCCCAACAGCCTATGGTTGGGAGGTTCATGTATGTCCCAGGACTCCCAACAGACCCACGACCGTCACTCGGCCTCGCCTAGGTCTGCCAGAATGCTACCGGCCAAAATCACTCGGTATCCTTCCATCGGCCTCGGAAGATTAACCACAGGACGCCTGCCTATATTGCTTTCCATATAGGTTTTTTCATCAAGTTTGAAACCAGTGTAGAAGGATTTCATCCATTTTTTGCTATACCCTAAAGGCTTGAGCTTTATTATTATCAGACGTGTTTCCCTGTCATTCAATACCGAGCCTTGATGGGCTTTTCAGTAAAAGCCTATCTAAAATCTAAAAGCTAAGTTCCCGAAATGATTGAAAAGTGAGAGCGTATACTTCGTTTGCCACATCCAGTGTAAAAATATATAATGGTCATGAAACAACAAGTCACGAAATAAAGATATCACTGTCGATGCACTGAGTAGGTACCAATTAGAAATAGTTTCAAATATACGACTGGAAACTAGCGGTCTAGCTTTTAGATGACGTCTAGACTACTGAACTCTAAGACCATGATTTGACAAAAAATTCTGAATTTAATAATAGCTGGTAAAGCATGTCAGCGTAACACGAAACTGTCTACTCTTTCAGTAGATTATGAAAGGCTATGGAAGGAAAAACAATTAAGAGAGTACGGATAAGACAGGATCTGTGCAGCACAGCAGAGTTAAAACCAGCTCGATGGAATTCAGAACCGGGATCCCGGGACATCCTACCGAGGGCTTACCCGGGGCTCCCAACCACAGGCTGTTGGGCGTTGCGTGAGGTTTTTTAGTCGGTAAGAGTCCGGCATAACATCCTCTGAGGATTTACCCTCACGTAAAAAAAAACCCACTAAATTCACATGAACCCTACTTGTCTGTCATCGGGTACCCTAAGCCTGAGCTACTCCTAGGAAGAATGTTTCAGACGTTTCGCCGCAGGAAAGCTGTCTACTACTGGTTATTTGTCCCTGTTTTTGAAGAATTCAATTAGTTGATGTCATCTTTGATGGTTAAGATATTTTTGACGCCGTCCGCTTGATGGAATGTCATGGCGATATCTAGCGATTGAGGGCCACTCTCACCGCCAGTAAGACTTCTGACAGTGGTCCTCAAATTAGCGGTTCTGTGATGTGCCTTTTCACGCTCCGCTTGACGAACGGGTATTTTTTTAAACGTGAGGGAAAATCCTCATGGATGCTATGCCGGACTCCTTGCAAGAGGAGGAAAACGCGTGCGCGGGCAGGTCCTTCCAAATTTTTGATAGATCACCACAGAAAAATATCTTTTGAGGACTTATGATAGTTCGAAGGTGTGAGTTGGGTTCTTATGATTGCTCCTCTCTTTTTTACCATGTTACTTATTATCATTAACGCCAATTTCTAGTTAAATTCTTAACAATGTTTAGTTTATTACATTAACTTTCAGCTTTATGCCACCTACATGCTCATCAATTGAGCTGAAAACTTTAGGTACTGGAAATATAAAAGAAAATTGATCGATTTCACCTAAACACAAAAAAATATGGTATGACGTAGGGCTGGGAGGTATTTTCTGATACAGTAGTCACTTTCTAAACGTATACTATACTATGTCATTTGACGGAGCAACAGTTTTCATGGTCCTATAGTCTGTTAGGTTAATTTTGATGATCTCCGTAATGTACGTATAGGTACTTCTGATGTTACGTCATCAATAAAAGTGACAGTTTTCATCAGTAAGGCTTGATGAGCTAGTAGATTAATCTACTATACTTATTGTTAGAAAGAGGAAACATGTGTTTGTTTGATCTCTATAAACTCTGAAACTATTGAACCAATTTTGAATGTATCCGTTTCTGAAAGAAATTCTATTCTGAAAGAAAGAAGCTACTACCCAAGGCAGCGGAAAATTATTAAGAAATGTCTAAAATTATTGCATATTTTCATAAATTATAGCAATCGTGGGTATGGCTGGGTTAATTTAATACGGCAATAAGCTTACCACCTATTACGTGGCACAAAAAACTACTGGACGTATAACGAATATGACTCTGCCTATCCCATCGGGTATAAAAAAAGGTATGCGTAAAATGAGTGCTATAGATTCGTAGGATATCACAGACAAAAACGGGGGGTACAACTTGTCTATATCTATACTAATGTTATAAACAGGAAAGATTTAATTGTTTGTTTGTTTGCATCGAATAGGCTCCGAAACTACTAAACCGATTTGAAAAATTCTTTCACTGTTGGGAAGCTACACTCTTTCCAGTGAACATAAGTTATATTTTATTCCCGTATTCCCACGGGAACGGGAGTTACGTGGGTGAAACCGCGTGACGTCCTCTAGTATTACATATTTAAGAGAAGCCCTAACTTAGCAGAAGAACTTTATATGCAACAGGGACTTGACGCTGAAATGAAACGAGTGACTTGCCGAAAACCGTTAAAACTTGAAACAATGATTAAGTAACTGGACCGCATAAGCGTTAAAGTGCCAAAATGGTCTTATCATGCTCCTATAGATGGTTAATATGGACAATTATAGGAAATAGAGCAAGCGAAGTTAAATTTGGATTTCTACTGAAAACAATGGATATTTAGTTCAATTTTCTTTCTTTTGTGACCTGTTTTGTTTGGTAAATAAATTTTGTGTTAACATTGACGATATTAAATAAAGAAAAAGTATTTTTGGGACATTGATTTGAAAGCTTTAGTAACGCTCGTGACTCCACGGACTTAGAGTTTTGTAAACGATCACTGTAGTAAGCAACTTTTGCTATGGCTGGTCTTTGGATGGGTTACCACCACGTGAACGCTTTATGATAGTTATTTGCGAGTGTTTCCGTGTTTTGGAAAGCACGTAAAGCCGTTGGTCCCGGTTGCCAATAAAATGGCAGTCGTTAAGCCAAGTTGAAGGCCTTTAAAGGCCTTTTGACAGTCACAAGTTTAGACTACTTAAGGGGTGGAGGGTTGATAACCTGAGATACAGGAATCTTCCTAGTTCAGGTATCAGCCCGCCATGAATCTTTTTACTGTATTTTATTAGTTTAAGAATGTGTATCTTCATGGTGAGAAAATAAACAATAAACAACCTGCGCCAGTCTATTTCCACACAGCAATACGACTCACCACCTACTATGTGGGACAAAAAACTCTAAAAGTTGAAACGTGGGCATATAATATGCCTCTGCCTAACCCTTCGGAGATAATAAGCGTGACCAGTGACCATGTATATATGTATGTATGTATGTAATAGGTTCACCACCATTACTGACTGAAATCAAATCTTTATGGTGAAACGTGGCCGTATGCAATGCCTCTATCTACCCCTTCCAGGATCGAAATGTCTAGTATGTTTGTATAAACTTCTTGATAGCACGGCAATAGACTCACAACCTATTACGTGGGACATAAAACTATAAGATGAAATGTGGTCGTATACTATGCCTCTGCCTACAACTTACGGGGATAAATATATGTATATTATGTATGTACGTAATCTTCTTGAACATTACCAATGAAATAAGTAAGTATCGTTTAAATGATAGGTGAGCTTATTACCCTGATGATTTGGTCAGACGCGATTGTGAGGGGGGATGGGATGCTCATTGTCCTACAAAACGCCAAGAAGCAGAATAACATACAGATAGACAACACCCTGCCCCTCACTGACAAAGCTTCCCCACCCCCGCCAGTCCCGCGCCACATACATACATACATACATATGGTCACGCCTTTATCCCCGAAGGGGTAGGCAGAGGCATATTATATGCCCACATTTCACCTTTGTATAATTTGTCCCACGTAATAGGTGGTGAGCCGTATTGCCGTGTTTAAATGGACAGGCGCAGGTTGTGACTGCCTGCTGTTGAAATAAAGCCTTCAACTTAGCTTAACGACTGCCATTTTACTGGCAACCGGGACCAACGGCTTAACGTGCCTTCCGAAGCACGGAAACGCTCAAATAAATGACACAAAGTGATCATATGGATGGTCACCCATCCATGGACCGGCCATAGTGAAAGTTGCTTACTGCATTGATCGTTTACAGAACACTGAGTCCGCGGGGCCACGAGTCCCGCGCCACAGCTGTCATTACAGTTGGCGGCTCGTGAGGGAACATTTGCTTAGCTTTGTTGGTCACACGCACACATTCAAGCTCTGTACGATGACAGATGAGATTTGTATGGAGTTTCCACTCTGTGCGATAGTCAAAGTCTCTCCAGAGACTTCCAATTGTCTTTCCCAAGACTCCTGAGGCGTTCAGCTTTACACAGCTGAGACACGTCCCTATCATAATGTCTCATTGTCTGCAAGAATGTTACGGGAAGATTGCTGTAAATTGGCTTCATAATTTTATTGGTTGAATTTGAGTCATAACCTTTCGTGATCGTCATCAGAGCGTGGTTCCCGGTTGCATCTAAAGTCATTATTTCTGAGCTTTGGGGTCCTTGCTGCGCGAAAAATTAACACGTATACCTACTGTCGACTTGGCGTGATCTTCTCATATTATTCAAACTAATATAATAATGATTGTGCTGTGAGATCTAAACAAACTGATAAATATAGGTACACGTTATTGTATATCAGAATGACAAAATATAGCATAATGAAATATCTAGTTTCCTTGCAGTGAACCGATACGTCTTTAATTATGTTCATCAAAAATGTTCAATAAAACTTCATCACAAACTAAATTGATGTCAATTTGAGCAATTTAGTATGCACACTCAATCGTATTCGCGCACATAGTGTTCTGTATCAAAATATTATAGCGGCAACAAAAATACATCATTTCTGAAAAATTCAGCTCTCTGGCTATCACGGTTGCTAAAATACAACCTCATGACGGACATACAGACAGACGAACAGCGAAGTAGATTTTCCCTCACGTAAAAAAACACACTCTTAATTTCAGACACACACATTTTTTGTATATCTATACTAATATTATAAAGAGGAAAGATTTGTTTTTTTGTTTGTTTGTTTGTAACGAATAGGCTCCGAAACCACTGGACTGATTTGAAAAATTCTTTCACTGTTTTATAGCTACACTCTCTGCAGTGAACATGGGCTATATTTTATTCCCGTATTCCCACGGGAACGGGAACTACGCGGTTGAAACCGCGTGACGTCCGCTAGTTTCTTATAATATGAGTGTGTCTAAACGTACTCCTTTTGTGCGTACCCATTTTGACAGAGGGGAAGCTCTCAGTATGGCACCTCCCCTCCAGGTAAACGTCATAGATCATGTTACTCTGTGCAAGCAGCCGAAACAGAACTGAATGTAAGCTTAAAGCTACATAATTGTGATCTTATCTTGGAAATCCTACATGGATGCTATGCCGGACTCCTACCGACTAAACCACACAATGCCTTACAACAGTCTATGGCCGAGAGTCCTAAGCCCTCGGAAGGATGTCCCAGGGTTCCCGGCAGACTTTGGCTACCACCGCAGCCTCGCTTAGATGGTTCGGGTGCTATATCCCGCGTCTGGGAGGGTGCTTTAGCCCCTCTCTATAAAATAGAGTGCAGAGGGGCTTATGGCGAGACTTTGTCTGTAGTCTGTGACTCTGTTGCATTAAACTACGTCACTAGGTAGCGTGGATCATCTGTTCAAAGTTTGAAATGAAACAAAAATGACAACGCCAATCAAATTGAACTTTCACTTTCACAATAAACGTGTTAGAGAGGGGCAGTCTGGCAAAACGATCTTACGGCTTTCTTGTTTCGAAGTGCTCGTGGTAGTCGTGATCCCGCGAATTCAGTGTTCTGTAAAATAACACTGTAGTAATCAACTTTCATCCGTTATACTTTCGATTGTTGGCACTTGATGGAACTTGTTATAATACATTATGAAAATTCACTTGTACTATTCCACTTTTATTTTAATTTTAAACCGGTCAGGTATTTTTAAATTAAAATAAAAGTGGAATAGTACAAGTGAATTTTCATAATGTAATCAACTTTCATTTTGGTCGGTCTTTGGGTGGGAGACCAGTAACCCGGTTGTCAGAACATGACAGTCGTCAAGCCAAGTTAAAAGTCTCATGGGCGGCTTGAAAATATCCAACAGTGGGTGGTCACAACCTGCGCCTGGTTCGGCAGTGCGTGTGTTGATCGAAGGTGTGTAGTGCCTCTACTGTTGCAAACTTCCAAAGGCCACGATAACCAAGCGGTGGGCCGTAAGTTTGTTTGCAACCTTTTTAGTATAAAAAAATCTCTGTAAGAGCATTTAGCATTTCCTGTTCTACTTTGACAAGTTCCAGCTTGGAAGCTCTGAACAGTGACCCTATGTAAAATACGGGGCGCTCGATGCTGGATGGATAGGAAGATACCTTGAAATTTTAGTCGATTCGAGTTCAGCACGACTTCCATAGGGATTTCCACACGTTAAAATGGCTTGGGTTCTGGGGCACCTTCTGCTTGACCTCGATGAAAACTTCCTGAATACGATTAGGCGGATCCCCACCAGACGATCCATTTTCGATCTGGGAGCATGAGGCATGGATCATGGATCGTGTCGTCTGGACGAACTTCACTTTTCTTGCGATCCTGCCGCGTCGTCGCACCGACACGCTCCAAGCGATCAACACTGATCCGCCTAAGTATAGCACAGTTGAACTTTCGGACGCTATGATTGCGCGCTCCACACACAGTCGCCGTCGTCTCCACCGAGCGCGCCTAAAGACCGAGGCACCTGTGCAGCTGTGTGCTAGTAACAAAAACCGACAAGTGACGGATCGCTAGCGGCAAGGAGTGCGCGCGCCTGCCGCGCTGTTTGGATCGCGCGTGACAAGTGGCAAGTCCACATCAAACGCTTCAATGGAGCGCGCTCTTGCCGCGCGCGATCGGAGCGCGATGGATCGTCTGGTGTGGATCCGGCTATTCACCGAGGCGATCCTTAGCGCTACAAAACCTTTTTTCAGGTCTCGAAGTATCACGGCCACTTAGCCTATGGCAGTCCACTGCTGGACGTAGGCCTCTCCCAATTTACACCACAATACACAGTTCTCTGCCTTCGACATCCACCTGGTGGGACGGCGTCGCCGTCGGCGTCCTACCCTACGTTTGTCGAGCCGCGGTCGCCATTCTAGAACCCGTTTGCGCTATATTATTATGTAGTTTATTTTTTACCAAAAATAGTAGTTTTATTGAAGGATGAAGGAATCAATGTAGAGGTTAAAGAAGAGAATAACTAGCAGAATTTTGCAAAGAAATCCGAGTGCAATACTAGTATTATAACGGGACTCCAGACCTAGCACTCAATTATTCGATCGCAATCGGTAACACCTCGTTGTTACTTACCAACAATCGAGAAGTAATTTTGTTTATCGGCTCAGCGATCTCTGACTATATAAAAAGCGACCATGTAGGTGTCAGCCTCACCGGGTTCCGTATAAATTTGTAGGTACAAATAAAAACTATGCAAGATTCTAATTTATTATGATTTAATTACAAATGAACAGTTTTTTCCCTATGTTTTGTAGTATTACTTTTTGTCAAATTCCATAGTTCTAGGTTAAAGGAAAATTGAGATAAACGGCGTTTTCCAAAAGCTAAATTGCTTGTTAAAAAGTGTAAGTATTCATGGTTAAGTTTGTAACGCAAGCAGTATTTTTACTGAGGTCAATTATGAATTCAAGTCTAGACTGAATCAATCGCATTCTTTCAATTGAAAAAAAAATAGAATGAGGTTCTAATTTCAACTCGATACATGCAAGCATTCCCGAGATAAAACGTATTGATAGACTAACGTACAAACGGTTAATAAGGAGTTCCTATTTAAACCGTTTTTCCGATGAAGGTACGGAACCCTAATAATCAAATCAACTTTTTGTAATTACCTACTCTATTAAGAATGCACGTTTATAAAAACGTTTAAAAGCCTTTTCTGAATCAAACAAAAACATTACAAGTCACAGATCTCTTCTTCATCTTAGCATCATTTCCGCCACAACGCACATTCGTAACATGTTTTGGCTTTTGGGCATTAAATGGAATTTTATGGGGACTCTTTTGACAATCACTGCCCTTCTTTTAGAACCCTGGGGTTTTCAAGCAGAGCAGAACGTGAACAGACACAACACAGGGACGCCAACTGGAGGACCACTGTCAGAAGTCTTATGGACTGGGAGAGTGGCTATCCATTGCTAGATGTCGCCAAGATTTTCCATAAAAGTGGGCGGAATCTATTTGAAAAACATCATAATTTTAACATTTCGATTTTCTTGATTCCCTTGACTTCCGTTATCTTACAACGGTTTCAAAACTTTCAAAAGTAGCGGACGCCATGCGGTTTCAAACGCGTAGCTCCAGTTCCCGTGGGAGTACGGAAACAAATTATAGCCTATGTTCACCGGGGACAGTGTACCTTCCCAACTGTGAATGAGTTTTTCAAATCGGTTAATTAGTTTCGGAGCCAATTCGACGCAAACAAACAATCAAATCTTTCCTCTTTATAATATTAGTATAGACTAAGAAAGAAGTCTCATATAGTTCTCGGATAGAAGATTATATAAAATTATATTCGAAGGATCAATAGATGGTTGGTAGTAACCCTCGGATCTAAATGAAGGTGATCACCATCTTGCCAAAAATAAGCCGACGTCACCAGCTAGCTGATGCAACCAGTGTTATTTTGATGGATGTAAGCCTGGTAGATGCATCTTGAATATTAAAAAAAAATGTCGCTTCCATACATCCGAAGAACCTAGTCAAACAAGCTACAAGCTATGATCTGATATGAGGACTGTGAGATATGAGGGTTGTACGGTAGAATGAACTAATTCATAAAGTCAACTAAATCATCCTATTCTAGGTAAAACTCTACTAGGTATCCTCATAAAAATAAAACTATGGATATGGTATGGGATTCTTCAATAGGGACTTTAGAAGGGTTTTACAGAGTGGGCAGCGCGAGGGTAGCGCCTTTGGTGTTGCAAATATCCATAGCCTACGGTTGCCACTTGTTATCAGGTGGTCCGACGCTGTTTAACCTTTTTAGTTGCGTATAAAAAGATCCGTAATGAGGTCACTGTATCCCATAACTTCACATAATCTCAACAGAGCACAATCGGGTATAGTGAATTATCTTTGAGACCGAAATCGACCCCTCATTCATCAACCACTAGACTATAACCAAGATCCGTACCTTTCATCATAGCCGCCATAGCGATGAGTCCATTCATATTTCCCTTGGTCCTCCTCCTTCTTCCTTCAAACGCAGTCTTGGCTTCTTCCACAGCAGAGTCATCCAACAGCCTCAGCTTCACCGCATGAGAGTCCAGGAAACTTCCCAGCTTGTGGAGAAGAGACTTATCCAGATTGGAATCCGAATCACTGGAGAACGATCGCGCAAGATCTGACGCCACATTTTCTGTATTCAACTTTCCTTGTTCTTTCACTAAACTAACACCAGGAATCAATGTCACTTCATCCTTATTATTAAACTTGTCCAGAATTGTAATAGCACCTACTTTTAAACACGATAAGTTAAGGATTCCACTAACACAGTCTTTTTTGATTTCGTTAACTTCATCAACTGCATTCCCATCTTCAGGGTTAGGAAACGCAAGAACAACACTAGCGATGGTCACCACGAAGAATATGGTATGCATTTTGATAGCAATGCGTCTGCTATGGTCAGATCACTACGAAATAGTGTTTCATTCACTATTTTGACATCCTTTTATATTCCACACTTATGACCAGCCAAATGATTGCTCCCAGAAGATGCGTGTTTTTGTTTCAGTATCACATAACCTATCAAATGCTTTTAATATAGAACCTTTTCCATCTTCAAGAACTTTATTTTCTACAGCAGAAGGTTCATTATCAATTGTATTCTCATTATTTGGAAACTTCGTAACTGCAAGATGGTTTGTTGTAGAGATTTTTTTAGGATTGTTAGCAAAATAAAGCATGTAATCAACACGTCATTAGGGAATACGTTCTTTATGTGAATGCGATACGGTCGATTTTTACGTGATAATATTTATGTATTAGTGTAATTTGACCAACATAAGAGCGAATGCATCAAAGTAAGATTAGCTTTGTGCCCGTGTGTGAATGTAATTTTGAGTTTTGCCTTTTTTTGGTGCCATCTTACATGTGTTGTAATTAATTATGATAAGTACATGGTATTAGTGAAAGATTTCTTGGATGTAATCTTTTTTCACTGAGTTAGAAAAAAAACATAAAACCTACATGATAGAAAGTGCGAACGTATTTTCTGAAATACACCTTCGAAAATTCACAAGTACCTTTCATTGATTGTGTTAGTTTTGAACTTTTGATAAATGAACTCATTACAAAAGGAACTTTATCAATACCCCCTAATTCTTTTAACCACTCTGCAGAATAAATTTTACTAATATTACAAAGGGGTAATACCTATTTGTTTGTTTGTAATCAATAAACTTTTCAACTAATCAACCGATTTAAAAAAATCCTTTTCCATATGAAATCGAAAAGACGTGGGATAGGACCCGGACCCATAGGTGAGGACGTGGTGGTAACCAAAGTCTTTCGGGAGTCCTGGGATATCCTTCAGAGGGCATATCTAAGGGGCGTAGGCAGTGGTAGGGGAGTGGTTTTAGTCGGAATGAGTCAGGCGTAGCATCCCTGAGGGATTAACACACGTGAAATAAAAATCCTCGATAAAAAAGGCCTCGATAGCCAGTGGTTAGTGTACCTGACTACGGATTAGAAAATCGTGGGTTCGATTCCCACCCAGGAAAAATCTCTTTGCGTGATGAGCACATTGACGTGTTCTGTATTTGGGTGTAATTTATCAATCGGTAGGTATGTATTTGAAAATATATAAGGAAGTTTATCAGTCGTCTAGATCCCATAGCACAAGTTTATTTTAGCTAATTTGGTGTAGGGTACCGCAGCAATAAAATGTATCTGTATATTATTTTGTGGTTCGTCACAGGTGAAGCCGTATGCCACAGCTAGTAATATGATGCTAAAGATACAATACATCATGCAATTTGAAATATCTTCATTATCAAAGCAATCATTTCAGAACACGGGGGCCAGGCCACATTGATATTGGTATACCCACATTGTATACTCACACCAGACAATAAAACCACGTACCAATACCACCAGCAGAGAGGAATATTAACTACCAGATTTCACCATTGAAATTGTGCTTTTTATAATACGGGAACTTTCATACCAAATGTTTTTGATCAAATATTCGAGATCTAAATAAGCAGATATAAAACGTGCTTCAAAATTGAACTGTCTTTCTTTGAACCGTGAGTTAACTGGTATTGTCAACTATATTTAAAACTGGCGGACGTCTCGGGATTTCACCCTCGTAGCTCCCATTTCCCCGGGAATATGGGAATAAAATATAGCCTATGTTATTTAGGGTGAATATAGCTTACCAATGGTATGTTATAGAATTTTTGAAATCGGCACAGTAGTAAATAAACAGTTAGATATTAAAAGTGCTTCAAAATTGAACTGTCTTTCTTTGAAACGTGAAATTAACTGGTATTGTCAACTTATATTTAAAACTAGCGGACGTCTCGGGATTTCACCCGCGTAGCTCCCGTTCCCGTGGGAATAAAATATAGCCAATGTTACTCAGGGTGAAAGTAGCTTTCCAATGGGTATGTAATATAATTTTTTAAATCGGCACAGTAGTTTTTAAGTTTATTCATTACAAACTTATAAAAAAAATGAACATACTTTTATGTACGCGAGTTAGGCTTACCCAGTGCAAAGGCCTGCCTACATTTTCTTTTTTTTAAGTGTGGAAATCCTACATGGATGCTATGCCGGACTCCTACTGCCTAAAACTACACGATGCTTTACATGTGTCTACGGCCAGGAGACCCGGGTAAGCCCACGGAAGGATGTCCCAGGGCACTATTTTTCACTTTTCAGTTGGATTTTTAAATAAAGCGTATTTGAAATTGTTAAAACCTTATTGTATTTTTTTTAAATTGTTGCATTGTCATCGGAACTTGATGAGTATACAATATCAAGTTAAATAAAGTGTGTTTATAAGTTAAACTGGTTAAACGTTTCTTTTAAAGACGGTTAAAAAAAAGCTAAAGTTTAAATATCCAAAAAAACATATCGACAGAAACGAAACACCAACCCCGTAGCAAAAATTTGTTGCGTGGGTGGAGTTGGTGTTGGTAAAATCATAGGAATGTACAAAATATAGTCTAATTCAAAACGCCTTTAAAATGAACTTGAAGGCAGGAGGGAGGTATCAGGATTAGAAAAATTCGGATTTCTGTGATGGCAACCATTCATCGCGACCTACTCTGCTTCGAGTCTGTCATCCTTCCGAGGGCTTACCCGGGGCTCCCAACCGCAGGCATTGAGTAGAAAACGTGTACGTTTTAGTAGGTAGGAGTCCGGCATAGCATCCATGTAGGATTTTCCCTAAGTTAAAACAAAAAGCTCATCTTAGTGCGTGAGGTGATTTTTAAATGAGATGAGGATATTCAATATTTGCTGTTGAAGAACTCTACGACTTAAACTGCTGTTGAATTAACCAATTTCGATACCTATTAGTTTTGTTTTTAGTATCATATTATGGTATACAACCCATTTTTTTCTGCCTACCCTTTCAAGTTAACCGGGCGTGTGTAATAAAGTAGTCACTTAAAACATGATTAACTAGAGAGCGCAAGTTTGTTTGATACGAAAATCGCTAAATAATTGATGTCTCGTCTACAAATTTTGTCCAAATTGTTAGCTGAAATAATCAATCTGATCATATCACAACAAAGAATTATGAACTTTATGTACATGCAGTAAGGTTGAAATTTATATGGGTATAGTGACTTTTAAGTTTAAATTAACGGACTAAAGTGGTTCAAGTGTTTGGATAAGGGTTTTCGAGATCTATCATTATTTTGATTATTTGTTAACTAAATTAATTTAAAATTTGTGTGATTTTCAGTCAAAGGTGCATCGGCTGTCAAGCGAGATTCGGAATTGCGACCTCTCACCTCTATCGTAAATTCACTCCTAATATAAGAATCTTAATAATAAAACAAACGGGGTGAGCTAAATAAAACCGTTTAAAAATGTATGCTCTCAGTAGTGACCGCTGGGATCTGGCAGATCACATAGGTTACTTACGTTTTCGGGATGGTCATTTTAAAATGCTGTTACACCTGGTAATTAATGTTATTCAGATCATAAAATGCTGTTTCAAGGCTGCATTATATTACTATCACTCTCCTCGTTATACTTCCGAAGTAAATATGTATTATACTCTCTTTGGAATCTTTAATAGCGCTCTGATCACACCCAAAACTCCCCAAAGACGCGGGGTAGCACCCGAACCGCCCGCTCGGCGAGGCAGCAGAGGTGACATTCTTCCGAGGGCTTACCCGGACCTCCCAACCATAGGCTGTTTGGCTTTACGTGAGGTTTTATAGTCGGTAGGAGTCCGGTACAGCATCCATGATGGATTTTCCCTCACGTTAAAAAAAAAGTCTTAATGTTCAATAATTTTCATGATTTTTTTTAAACCACTAGAGTGGCAGACAAGCATACGGCCCCGCCAGATGTACCGGTGGTCACCGCAGCCTATGGACGTTTACAACACCAGAGGCGCCACACTCGCGCTGCCGACCCTGTAAAAACCTTCTAAGTCCCCTTTTGAAGAAACCCGAACTGTAGGCGTTTATGTAGGGTTTATATGTAAAATGTATCATTGTTCAGTTTACCACAAGCATTTAGTTTAGTTCTTGACCACAAGTGCGTATTGGTATAATTAAAACTAATAGGTAGATATGCGTGTGGTGAGCGGTGACTATGATTATGTGGTTTGAATGGAAGTTTCGTTGGTTTATTAAATTGAAAACACAAACCACGGACTTTTTTGTTGTAACCTAGGGAGTAACTCAGATTTTTTTTCTGACGGAAGTAACGCTATTCAAAATTCCAATGAATGATACTAATATAACATTCAATGGCAAAGAAGTTTTACTTCAATCGCGCGTAAAGGTTACAGGCACACACTTTTTTTATTTAACAATCAAAATCTAATTGCTTTCATGTACTTTCTTACGAATCATACTAATCCAACTATTATTATTATAAATTTGACAGTTCCTGAAAGTTTATGGATGTTAAAAAAGTTGGATGGATGGCAATGTTAATGTTATTTTGAAACTATCGCGGTTTGTTACACTCATACTTATAGAACTCGGGACTTCACGCGAAATACATTTACTTACATTTTCACACCGACGTTTCGACCACGGGTAAAAAATGCTTGTGGCTCTACCTGTCACTTATGGGAACTTATTACCGGGTATAAAGTAACTCTATCAACCAGATCCACTCAGCCGTTAGCGTTGCAAGAGTAAGAGACATCCTGATATCCTAATATTCACACAACATAATCTACACTTACAAACTTTCGCATTTTTGTAATATATGCAGATTTTAGTATGATGTGTTTTTGGTGAATTCTGTCGCCTTTATAAGAACCATCTTAGTCTATAAAAAAATCATTAAAATTGACCAAACATTTATAATGTTTGGTCAATTTTAATGATTTTTTTATCGAACACAGATTCAAGCATAACAAATAGATTCAATTTCTTATTCATAATATTAGTTAGTGAGGATTGCATTGCAAATTTTAAGTGGGCGCAACTGCGGGAACTGATTAGTGTATAATCCATGATCTATAATAGGTACCGCAAAAGAATATTATGGATCAATTTATCTGTCAATTTAAGCCTAATTCACACTTTTACTTACAGCTGATATCAAAAATAGATTAGAAAGTTAACTCGATGAAAAAAGAAAGGTATGCAATTATTATTTATCCATTTCGTAATCGTGGTAAAGAAAATTAATATTATTACTGCTTAGATGGATAAGAATTTGACCTACAAATTAATTGTAATATGCTGAGAGACTGGTGCCTCTCGATCCGTATCATTCTTGGTGCAGAGCCTGGCTGTTGCAATCCAGCGTGGAGACGCAGCGAATGTGATGGGCACTTTTGCGCCGGGAACGGCCAGGGCGGGTGTTTTTTTTAACGTGACGAAAATCCTTCATGGATATTATGCCGGCCTTCTACCGATTACAAACCACAAGTATCTTATACCTAACAGCCTACTGTCGGGAGCCCCGGGTAAGCCTTCGGAAGGATATCCCAGGACTCCCAACAGACCTATGGCTACCACTGCGGCAGCATAACCTAGGGGGTGAATGTATATTCACGAAAATGTTTTTTAATACGCGGAAATGTTTCTTTTCTGTGCATCCCAAAGTTGCCTGGTAGGTTTGATGCCCAGATTGCTTGAAGCCAAGCAAACTTCCTCAGTTTAAAGGGTTCCGTACACAAAGGGTATAAACTGGACCCTATTGATGAGACTTCGACATCCGTCTGTCTGTTTGTCTGTCTGCCACGAGGCTATATTTCAGGAACCGTGATAGCTAGATAGCTGAAATTTTCACAGAATGATGATGTATATTGTTTGTTTACTACTGTGATTTATTAGAAAAATGGAAGGGATTAAGGGGGCTGCCATACAACGAACGATATTTTTTTGCAGATTCTTGATACAGAACCCTCTGTACGCGAGCCCTACTAGCACTTGGCCGGATTTTTTGTTAAGGATTTTTGAGACGATACGACAGTGAAACCAAGATATCATAAATTATCTAAACTATTCCATACTAGCTAATGGCCTCAGCTTCACCCGCGTAATTTTTTTTCGGATCCTAGTTCTAGTGGGAATTTATTCCCGGGATAAAAAGGCCTAAGTATGTGTTATTCCAGACTATAATCTATCCCTGTACCAAGTTTCAGCCAGATCCGTTCAGCCGTTACAGCGTGAAAGAGTAACAAACATCCACACTCACAAACTTTCGCCTTCATAATATTAGTATCTAAGATATGAAAGATTTATTTATTTTGTAATCGATAAATTTTAAAATCTAATTCTAAATTATAATTCTAAAATCGATAAACTGATTCTTAAATTTATTTTGCCATTAGCAGGTCATATTATTCTGAAGTAAATAGGCCATGCATTTTTATACTACTAATCAATCAATATCAATCAATCAATACATATAATAAAATCGTAACAGGTCGCTGTTTGTACATGGAAGAAAAATAAGAAAAAATATTATAGGGGGGCTTTATGAACGCAATAGAACCCAAAACAATGATTTTTAGAACTTTTGTCTGTTTGTCTGTATGTCTGTATATCTGTTTGTCTGTACGTTTGTGCACGCTTATCTTAGTAACCGCTTAAGCGATTGCAATGCGGTTTTATTGTGTTGAGGTTTGCTCCACTTAACACTTAGCGTTATTTCATGTCAATCGGTTAATAAATTTAAATTTATAATAAAAAAACAAACAGGGCAGTTTCACACGCTGCTTGATGAGTCTGATGAAGAAATCTCTCTTTTCATACACCTTATGTAACGTAAACGAAGTTGCGGGGTCAGCTAGTAATAAATATAAAAAGAATTGATAAAATTCTGTACTTTAGTATAAATACAGACATTGGTATATAAATACATACATTTAGTCACGCATCTTTCTCCGTAGGGGTAGGTAGAGGCATTGTTTACGCCTACATTTCACCTTGTAGTTTCATGTCCCACGTAATAGGTGGTGAGCCTATTGCCATGTTGAAATGAAGAGTCGAAGGTCATGACGACCTGCAGTTGAAAATTTTTCAAGCCATAAGGCTTTCCACTTGGCTTAACGATTGCCATTTTACTGACAAATAAAAATAAATACGGACATGTATGGGTTCTACGGCTTCGTTTGTCGACACATACTTACGAGTATACAAAGTGGAAATTAAAGACCGTGGTCGGAGGATAGGTACCCTTAATATTAATGATGGCAAATTTGATGAAAGAAACAATCCTTTATTGGCAAAATTAAGTAAAAATGCATTTCAAGATTTTTGAAAAATCTTGAAAAACGATACCTTATTCTTTTCCTCTAACTACGGCAACCGCGATCTTTGATTTCCACCTTGTATAGACGAAGCTTTAGAGTGCAGCTTGTGTAGTTCAGCTTTATTACATTAGCTATCAATCAATTAATTTATGGCAAAAACATGTTACAAATTATAATACATCTAATGTGTACTAGTAAGGTTGTGTATAGCTGAAGCTGAAACTGAGAATTCATGAGCTCTAATCCGTCCAAACATGTATACCTTCACAAGAATTCCTACATTTTTACTGTAAAAACATAGTTTCCCTATCATAAACAATTGCCAAAATGATAGTAGTTTACCAAACAGAAAATGAAGTGTTTATGTACCCATAAAATTACTTAAGTGAATCAAGTTCTATATAAGTATAGGCAACGACCGAAACTATCTGCTAAATACTGTGTTTACTATGTTTTATGAGCGTAGGTACTTAATTATGTTATTTATGTAGTTATGGCTGCAAACATATAATGTTATTATTAAGGTAACTGCCATGAATATGTGATGGTTATATTAATAAAGAGTTTTAACTAGTTATGGTAATAGAATCTATTACCAATTATCTAGTTTAAACTCTTTTATCTGATATAATTTATGGAATTACTAGCTGTTCCCCGCGACTTCGACCGCGTAGAATTCGTTATCGCGTAAAATCCTAACCCTCCTTATGCGCAGTCGGTTAGAAAAAAAAGCCTATGTCCTTCCGAGAGCCTCGAACTATCCCTGTACCAAATTTCATCTCAATCGCTCCAGCCGTTTGGGTGTGAAAGCGTAACAGACAGACCGACAGAGTTACTTTCGTATTTATAATATTAAGTAGGGAAGTAGAGATAGTACCGGAAATAGATTTTGGCTGATGGTAGATATTCCTTTGTATCTGTAGTATTGTCGGACATGTGTTAAAATAGACTTAAAATTATTATACCACTAAGGTAGGCAGAGGCAGACAAGCATACGACCCACCAGAAGGACTGGTGGTGACCAAGGCACCACTCGCGCTGCCGACCCTGTTAAAACCTTCTAAGGCCTCTTTTGAAGAACCCTTGATCAAGGAGTACAGTCAGCTGTAGAGAAAAGTATACATGCCGCAAGGCACAGGATAGCATTGTCTGAGAAAATCATCTATACTTATACTATAAAGAGGAATGATATGATTGTTTGTTTGAATTGAATAGTCTGCCTTTTACTGTTGGGAAGCTATACTAACCCCGGGTGACATAGGCTATATTTTATTCCCGTATTCCCACGGGAACGGGAACGACCCTTACAGAAGCAGGCCCACGACGGCAGCGTGACGTGAGGGATTCACGCACGCACCCCCTAAGTAGCAGGATATCACCCGAAAACCCTCCAAAGACGCGGGATAGCACCCAAACGGGCGAAGCCGCAGTCACTGTATACCGCAGTGGTAGCCGTAGGTATGTTGGGAGTCCTGGGACATCCTTCCGACGTCTTACGCGGGGCTCCCAACCGTACGCTGTTAGGCGTTACGTAAGGTTTTTTTGTCGGTAGGAGTCCGGCATGCATCCATTATGGATTTTCCCTCACGTTTTAATAAAAGAGGCTATATTTTATTCCCGTATGCCCACAGGAACGGAAACTACGAGGGTGAAACCGCGTGGCGCGCTAGTCTATACTATATAATATTATAAAGAGGAAACATTTGTTTTTTTGTAACGAATAGGCTCCGGAACTACTGGACTGATTTGAAAAATTCATTCACTGTTGGGAAGCTACACTCTTTGTGGTGAACATAGGCTATACTTTATTCCCGTATTCCCACGGGAACGGGAACTACGCGGGTGAAACCGCGTGACGTCCGCTAGTCTATACTAATATTATAAAGAAGTAAAGTTTGTGCGTGTGTTTGTTAAATTGTAAGGGGTAATCTCGGGATCTACTGAACTGATTTTAAAAATTCTTTCACCAATAGAAAGCTACGTTATTGTGGAGTGTCATAGGCTATATAGCATCACGCTACCACGAATAGGAGCGGAGCAGTAATAGTAAATGTTTCAAAAAATTGGGAAAAGTTATTCCTTTTGAGAGCTTCGTTGCGTGTGCTGCGTAAATATTTATAGTTCTGTAAAAAATATGTAGTACAAAATTGTTTCTCATAAAAAAGTTCTTTAAAATTGCGCGATAGCATGTGTCTATCTTTGGGTTGGTGCACAATAACCATTTTAATGGCAATCAATTCTTTTCTACAATAATGCCACGGGATACCTATTTCATAAACGAAATTGTTCTTAAAAATAATGCGACGGGAATACACGCGACGAGAAACCTTTCTCTCTCTCTCTCTCTCTCTCTCTCTCTCTCTCTCTCTCTCTCTCACGTAGTATTGAATATTAACGACGAGTCGCTACGGGAGTAAACGCAACGTGACGGTAGTAAATCAAAGACTTCTATATAAAGAGGTAGACCTGCCCTACGCACCAATTTTTGAAGCGTATAAACTGAGCTAGTTAGCGCGGTTGCGCGCAGTTCGCGCTGACACTATGTCACTGTCGTATCTCCCACGATTTAACAACAAATGTGTATTTTTAACGTGGAAAAGTACATAATTAACGTCTTAAAAGTGCTTAAGATTAGGTAGTTTACAAAGGAGTACTAATTTATTTGGTAAGTACGCACAATTTATGCGTAATTAATTATTTTTCATCAATTTTATGATTATTTTTAATCTTATTAACCCACCAAATAGTATAGGCCTAACTAATCTGACGCGCCCAATGCTTTTGTTGTACTTCCTATTTTGACAGCATAATACTTGCTGAATATGCCAAGCCAGAGTCAAGGCACGGGGATTCCCCGATTAGTTGTAGTTCTTCGCAAGTAAGGTTTGCAAGAAAATTTAATCTATATGTTTTACTTTTAAGGTACTTACAACGATTGTGATCGAGTCAGACATTATAATGCCATCTTGTGTACTAAGATTTTGTAAAAATTACACATCAAAATGCAACAAATCTTGTGGAGTTACCTTTCACAGATAATCTTCTTATATATGAAAATGAATCGCAAAATGTGTTGGTAAGCGCATAACTTCAGAACGGGTGGACCGATTTCACTAATTCTTTTTTTGTTGTGTAAGGTATTGTCAGGAGAAGGTTCTTATGGAAGAAAAAATATTATATTCCCACGGGAACGAGAACTACGCGGGTGAAACCGCGCGACGTCCTCTAGTTTTTTAATAAAAATTTGTAATTAATTAATGGGATATTTTTGTAAACACATCTGTGCAATTTTCAGCACATCAGGTAACTCCACTAACTGAATGCATACCAGACTCTAAATGGTACAATCTTATAACTGAATAGGTTAGGTTATGTTTGAATTTTTTTATTCAATAATAATAATCGTTTTCGGTAATATTAATCGTCGGTTTTCCTTCAAAACGTTTAGATATTATGTTGTTTAACTATGGAATTGTTAGATAAACTATTTTGAAAATAGTTATTCGTTCAGTAAAACAGTTGTGCAAATACCATTAAACAGTACATTTAATTTGATTTATTTGGTGTGCATAATTAGTGTTCAAGTCGGTATTTTTATTTTTAGTTTAACTTTGCAATATTTTGTTCGGAAAAGGGTTCGAAAAATTCAGATATCGATTAAATATCATTAAATAGGTATGTATACAGTTTTTTTAAGTTTACATTTAAATATAATATACATCATTGGTAAATTTTGCATTTTATTCCTTTATACCTACTTAAAATTTTCTGCAGTCTTCCTAGTTTATACCTAATTAACATTTTTCTGCAGTCTGTACCTGTGATACAGAATCGTAAAACTTCGAGAGTATTCGGTGGTACTCGGCTTGTAATTGGAGTCCATACGCCTTCTCTTTTACTCTTGTACTATTTGTATATTGCTATTGCAGTTACAATTACGTAAATATAGTTTATTAGTGAGTGTAGTTTTAGCAATGTGTGTGTATGAGGATTGCTTTTATGCTTTCGTTTCTTATATTAGAGCGTATCTACCTCATTTTATATAGAAATCTTTGTAGTAAATGCGACGGGAACAGGTAATGCTCTCTCTTATGTGGCGCAAACGAAGTTGCGCGGGTCAGCTAGTACATTATATTTTTATAAAATTTTGCATTTCTTGTTACAGAATTTAGAAGCTATTTGCCTTCTTTTCTTGTTCGTTAAGTGCCATGTGCCTTTATTTTCGTAATCCGAGGTAGCCGTGAAGCATTTTTAACCGCTAATGCAAATAGACGGGTTTTTTTATTAACACCAATTTACAATAGACAGACACTGTCTAGCACTTAAACTGGTACGCCGATTTGTCTGCGGTTTTTTGTCTGATGTTCTGGCAATGTTAATAAATAAGACATCATTTTATTTATATAAAAATTGGTTAGCAATTTATTTTAATAGGCCGTTTTGAATTTATTAGTCAAAGCAAGTGGATAAGATAGCCTGATGTTTAGATTTTTAGGATATAAATAAATAAATAAATATTGAAAATGAAAATGAAAATGAAAAAATCTTTATTCATATAGGTCACAATGTAACGCTTATGAACGTCAAAATGATTGCTTCTACATTTACATTTACTGCCAGATTCGCAAAGCAATAGGTAGAGCTGGAGAAAAAAAGAACCTGGCAATAAAACTCCAGCCACTCTTTTAACATCCAGTAGGTAATTACAAATCATTCAACAACTACAGAGGTGTAATTGTTGAATGATTTGTGTGATGAGATTTGTACACGCGAGTTTTCATTAAGCAATATCCTTTTTTAAACAAAATTCGTCTAGGTAGGTACATAATTTATTTTTTTGTGTGTTGACTTGGAGCGCCTTAAACCCACGCATTTTTATCATCTATATAGTCTTGAATTGTATAATATGCCTTGCTACATAATTTGGCTTTAATGGTAGCTTTGAATTTGTTTATTGACAATAATCTAGTTTCTTTGGGAAGTTTATTATAAAACTTTATACATTGTCCGACAAAAGAACTGCTTATACTGTGTAGACGAGTAGCATGTAAAACAAGATTATCTTTATGCCTGGTATTTACATTGTGTATATCACATTTTTTTAGAAATTGGTCCTTATTTTTATGCACATAAATTAAATTTTCATATATGTATTGTGATATAACAGTTAGAATATTAATTTCTTTGAATTTTTCTCTTAGAGAAACTCTAGGACCTAGCTGGTATATTGCTCTCACAGCTCTCTTTTGTAATATAAATATGTTATTGATGTCCGCTGAATCTCCCCAGAGAAGAATTCCGTATGACATAACACTATGGAAATAACTGAAATAGACTATTCTAGCCATTTCAACATCAGTGAGCCGTCTAATTGTTTTAACTGCATATGCAGCAGAACTTAATTTACCTGACAATTTTTCTATATGCGGGCCCCAGTGCAACTTCGAGTCAATTGTAATGCCTAAAAATACTGTAGTCTCCACAGAGTCCAGCCCGGATCCATTCAGTTGTACATTGGTCGCCACCTGTCTCACATTAGGTGTCGAAAACTTTATTACTTTAGTTTTTTTATCATTTAAAAGAAGGTTATTAACGCTAAACCAATAAACAACTTTTGAAAGTGCACTGTTAATATCGTCATAATCCATTAACTGTCTATTAATTTTAAATGTCAGAGAAGTATCATCCGCGAACAGAACAATCTCATGTTCATCCCTAACATAATAAGGTAAATCATTTATGTATATTAAAAAGAGAAATGGACCAAGGATTGAACCCTGCGGGACACCCATTACAACTGGGGTCCCTGGAGATCGTATACCGTTTACTTCAACCCTCTGAATTCTATTGCTCAAATAAGAAGTCATGAGGTCGAGAGCTCTATTCCTGACACCATAGTGGCGCAACTTTTTGACCAGAGTTTCGTGGTGAACACAATCGAAGGCCTTAGACAAATCGCAAAACACACCCAGTGCATCCTGCGAATCCTCCCAAGCCGTGTAAATACTCTTAAGTAAAGCAACTCCTGCATCCACTGTTGAACAACCCTTTGTGAACCCGAACTGTTTCCTGTGTAGTAAATTATGTTTATTAAAGTGACTGAGCAACTGTTTAAGCATTAGCTTTTCAAAAATTTTACTGAGTGTAGGTAATATGGAAACAGGTCGAAAGTTCGAGGGATCCTCACTATTTCCCGCCTTAAATAAAGGTATGACTTTACTATGTTTCATCAAGTCAGGAAACACACCAGTCTCGACACAGCTATTGAACACAGTTGCCAGATGCGGGGCTATTACAGTTATAATATGAGCAACAGTTTTGACAGATAGACCCCATAAATCTTTAGTGGTTTTCATATTAATTTCTTTAAAAGTTTTTAAAACATCTATAGGACTGACAGCTGAGAATTCAAAGTCTGTGCCGCATTCGTCTACGCCAAGTTTTAGAATTTGTTCGGCAGAAGCAGAGCAAGAAGAGAGACTTCTGGTAATAGAAACTGGAATGTTAGAAAAATATTTTTCAAATTCAGTCGCAACTTCCAAGTCCTCTTCAATATCAAAATTATCTATTTTTAAATGAAAATCATTACAACGTATTTTAGATTTACCAGTTTCAATGTTTATGACATTCCAAGTTTCTTTAATAATATTATTTGAACATTTGATTTTATTTTTTAAATAAATAGATTTCGCTCTAAGACAGGCTTGTCTGAATGTTTTTGAATATTTTTTTACAAATTCTTGAAATTGCGGATTGTGGTTATAGGACTTCTCTTCATATAGTTCATACAGTTTGTTACGGCTTTTATAAATTCCAGGAGTTGCCCACTCACTCATGGAGAAACGTTTATTAAAAGATCGGCGCTTAGGTGTGAAAATTGCACTGAACTCACCATTAATCAAGTTGACTAATGAGTTATACAAGTGATTAGAACTACCGTGATAGGGCAACAACTGTACCTTTTGTGTAATATTACATTTAAAATTTTGTATACGGCTTTCACTGAATGTTATCATATTTACTTGTCTCTTTTGGACTTTTTCAGAAATGCAGAATGAGACAAACTGCCCTGTGTGATCTGAGCGAACTTTTTTGATAATAGATTTATGTATGGATTTCTCACTACTATATATGTTATCAATGCATTTTGCAGTTGTGGCCGTTATTCTGGTTGGTTCCATAAAATTGTTATATAAATTAAATGATTTAAATAGATTCAGAAGGTCCAAACTTTCTGAAGTTTTCACCAAAATATCTATGTTAAGGTCTCCACATACAATAACAGTTTTATGGCTATTATAAACTTTATTTAGAGCGCACTCCATAATCTCCAAAGAAACATCAAAAGGGGCGCACGGAGGTTTATACATATTTAATACAATGAATCGCTCCAATTCAACACATGAAATTTCTACAACCCGTTCAACGGATAGACTAACAACATCACATCTATCTTTAAATTTTAATAATTTACTAACCAATATTGACGAGCCACCTCGTATATAATTTTTCCTGTTGAACGAGCTTGCAACCTTATGATTATTAAAGCTGTAAGTGAATTCATGGCTTCTTAGCCAGTGCTCATTTAAACATACAATGTCAATACTGCTGGAATTCATAAACAATTCCAATTCCAGCTCCTTCCCATCCAAACCTTGAATGTTTTGATGGACCAGGTTAATACATTTTATAATTTCTTTATTTTTAGTATAACAAGGTGTTAGCTTGCCAGAGAAACATTTTGTTGTCTTACTATTCTGGATATTTGTCTGCTTGTTGGATAAGACTTCAATACTATTGTGTGCTATGTTTGAACTACATGATATATTGTTATTACAGCACTCAGAATTATTACTTTTTAAAATATTATTTGTGGTAGGCTCAATGGTCTCAAAAGACCTGTAGCCATGGCCAGATTTTTTATCTGTTGTCTTATAACCTAGTTTTTTGACTTGTTTGGGACGCCTTCCCAACCTAGTATGTCAACACTATTATTAAAATTATACTCAATATGAGCAGTTTTATTAGAAGCCAAAAGTTTGGCTTGATTCAATAAAAAATTTGATAGCAATATCGCTACCTGTCGTCTTAAGAACTTAGATAGTAAGTATCTATTTATAGTCAAAAAAGATTCACGTAATACAAGATTACAGTCGAATAATTCAAAATTTCTACTATTATTAGTCAACTTGTATAATTTTCTGTTTATTTTGTATCGAGTATTGTTCTCATTACGTGAGAAAGATTTACTATAAGGTAATGTAGACAATATTACCTGTTTGACTGACAATTTTGACAACTTTTCATGGAAATTATTAATAGTGTTTATATTTACATAGTCTCTCCTGCCAATAAATATAACTATTGTTGATTGTGGGCAGTGTGTACTAGTCAATACTTTACTAACTATTTGAGAGTAGGTGGCCCCAGGAAATGAATTAATTATGACTGAACTACTCATATGTTGAACTAAGTGGTAACCTAAGTTCTGGCCGATTTCATCACAATATACAACTATCTTTCCAGTATTTACAATTTCTGAAACCTTTGTTACAGGGTCAGCAGAGGAAGTTAAGTTTAATTGTATAGCATGTTCATCCATACTGCCCGCTAAGTGAACCCCTGGAAGCGTTGACTCAGTCTGGGATGTTATGGGCAAGGAAGAATGTGGCAGAGATTCTTCACAGGCTGGTGATTGATTATATAATTTCTCAAGTGAATGGAACCTTTGTTCATTGCTGTGACAAGACTCAACCAAGCTATTTAGTGCCTCAATATACTCTCCAATTTCTTTTTGTGATATTTTGTACTTTAATGTTATTGACTCTAAAGACTTATTTAAATGTTTGATTTCTGACTGCAATTGAAGTATATCAGTCTCATACTGCTCTGTTTGAATGGTTAATTGTTTTCTACTAGTTTCCACTACTTGTTGTAGCTGATAATTTGATTTACAAGTCCTAAGATATTTATTCGCACCTATTTTAAACTTTTTGATTTGTTTCTGTGATTTAACAATAAATTTATTGAGCTTTATATATTTTTTTAATTTATTCCTGCTAGTACTAACTAATCTAATGGTGTTGTTAGATGCTAAAGTAATATTATTAGAAGTATCGGGTGTCGAGAGATCTATAATATCTGAGGTCATGGGCTGGTCAAGATTAATACGATCTGACTTTACACTCATCAGCTCATCATACAGACTGTGGGAGAGGGCAACCTGATCAGCTGATTTGAGAGTCTCCCTGTGAGTGATGGAGTTATGAACATCACTTAGCTCACATTCCAGAATGCTGATACGCTTTAAGGCTCTCTCATGGGTGTTGCTGCACTCTTCCAGACCTACCACCGTTTCCTGAAGATGATTCCGCTGTAGTGTGAGCTCCATTACCTGTGAATGTAGCTCAGCCAACTCTTGTTTGAGTTGGGTATTTTTCTCAATGACATTTAATATTTCTTTTTCACTGTCGTCCCGTTCTTCCAACAACTGCTTATTAAGATTTTTGCAAATTTCAAGTTCCTTAATGGTGAGATTGAACTTTTGTTGCAAGTCACGGGTTACAGCACTGCGGGTCATCATTTTTATTTATATTGCCCTTTGAAAATAATTTATATCAGTGAAGAATGTAGTGTCACTTAGAGTAATGGACAAGTAATTTATAATACTTTACAATATTTACCTACTCAAAAAAAGGGAATATATGAACAAAATTCCTAATTTGTATAAGTATTAAGTACTTATGTAGATTCAATTGTATTTGAAAACCAATTAAGCAGTTCAATACACAATCTATTTAAAATGTTTATTCAATTTATATCAATTTTGCAATGAATGATAGTCTGATAACAAAGTTAAATGCAAATAAATACAAAATTTAATTAATTTTTCACTTGGTATGGTACCTACCCTACTCTCAAATTAACAAATTGTAAGTTTGAAAAATTGGAATTTTAACAGAATATTTTTCATAAGTTTTTACAGTTCTTGTTCGTTTTCATGAAGTTAAAGGATCACTTTTCACTAGTAACCGTAAACTCGCAGCTATTTTTACTTACTTTTTAACAATTTTGTACTGAAATACTTTTTTCTATGGCTTCTGACATTAATCGCTTTTCATTACGTCGTCGTCTTGTGTATGCTTTTAATATTACTTACAACTTATTTTCCGTAGTTAACCTTTATATTTATCACTTTTTTGCTTTAAAAGGTTTGTTATTTATAATTTTAAATCCTAAAAATTCACATACGTAATGTTTACGTTACGGCTCCAGTGTTGCCAATCCACAGACATTCATATTCACAGACATTTCACACAACGCTATCTGATCCCAAAGTAAGCTAGGAATAGCCTGCTTTATTATAGGTATCAGATCACGGACATTAATATCTACTGATATACTTTTTAAATACATACATATTATACATAGAAACACCCAGACTCTTGAGACAAACATTTATGGGTCACACAAATATTTGTCTCTGGTGGGAATCGAACCCACGACCTCTAGTGCCGCAGGCGGTATTACAAAATATAAATTCAAAAACAGCATCTTTCCTGACATGAGAAAACTATGGCTTAACTTTTGAAACTAAAGCATCTACTTAATAAGCTCTAGCTGCAAATAAGCTCATTCAACAGAAAAAAAATTACGTTAATACTTTACGGAATTTTGTATTTATGAAATTACTAGCTGAGGCGCGCGGCTTCGCCCGCGTGAAATTTGGTCCCCGTTCCCGCTTCCCGTGGGAACATTTTCCAGACTATACTCTATCCTTGTACCAAATTTCAGCCAGATCCATTCAGCCGTTACAGCGTGGTTTAGTAACAAACATCCAAACATCTTCACAAACTTTCACATTTATAATATTAGTAGGATGAAGCCGAGCAACTGTCGCTTATCTAAACGTGCTTGATGTTAGTAGAATCGTCGGTGAAAGACGGGGTAACCGAAATCCGAAAAATATCTGTGGACGGGACCAATGAAATAAGTAAAAGTACAAGTCATGTCGAAATCACTTTGTGATGGCTTATGATGGGTGCCGGCTATTATCTATGCTTCGTTGATCAATGCTATTTCTTTTTAAACGTCTGGGCAGCTGTTGAAAGGGCTTGAGTGTAAAATATAATTGCAAAGTGATACTTAGGTATCACTTTGCAATTATATTTTGTAAGAAACGGTATCAATACATACAATAAAATCGTAACAATTCGCTGTCTGTACATGGAAGCTAAGAAAGAAAAAATATTATAGGGGGGCTTTATGAACGCAATGGAAGCCAAAACAACTATTTTTTGAATTTTGGTCTGTTTGTCTGTATGTCTGTATATCTGTTTGTCTGTACGTTTGTGCACGCTAATCTCAGTAACATCTTAACCGATTGCAATGTGGTTTTCCTTATTATCTTGAGGTTTGCTCCACTTAACATTTAGAGTCTATTTCATGTCAATCGGTTAGTAAATAAAAAGTTATATCACTTTAATGAACCCAACATAGACATATGAATCTAAAAATGGGTAAATCTAAAGTGGCGTGTTGGCTTATTCATAAATTAGGTTTAGTAATTAGTTTTAGAATAGACCTAATATTTAAGCTCTTTTATGATTAAGCAAACAGGGCAGTTTCACACGCTGCTTGATGAGTCTGCTGAAGAAATATCTCTCCTTTCATACACCTTATGTGACGTAAACGAAGTTGCGGGTTCAGTAAATAGAATAAGATTTTTGTTTCCAACACCAAGTTACTGCAAATTTCAGACTTGATGTATTATTATTATTAGGTTTTTACTTAATACCTGTTGCAAAAGCATTATTTTGTGTCATACTGTCTGCAGTAAGAAATTAACTTAAGGGTCGCCGCATACAGACATCGGACCACAACAACAATTCGTCGCCACTGGAATATATTTTGTAATTTTAACAAATTTTATATGAACTCTAGCCGGACGTCACGAGGTTCCACACGCGTAATTTCCGTTCCCGTGGGAATAAAATATAGCCATTACCTACATTTAAAATATTCACCGCAAAGAGTAAAGCTTCCCAACAGTGAAAAAATTTTTCAAATCGGTCCAGTATTTCCAGAGCCTATTCGATGCAAACAAACAAACAAACAATCAATTCTTTCCTCTTTATAATATTAGTATAGATTCCCACATTATGTTTGACGCCGCGCGTGACTCGAAGCAAAAGCGTTTGTATTGGTCACGTGCATTCGTGTCCGTGTACGGCGACCTTTACCTACTTCCGTGACGAACGCTTGATGCGGAATGTCACCTTTTCCGGTTAGGTTTAAATTATACCCAGCTGGGAAACGTAGTTTGGTGACGCTTAAGCGACATAAACATCTGGCTGAGATATTCTCTGCCAGATGCTTCTGTCGCTTAAGCGTATTTATGTTGCTGTGCGGGACATTGCGGACTGCCCTTGTACGGTCATATTTTCAGAAGACTAACCAAATACTTGCTCAAAAATGGTCACTGCCAGCACGAAGTTCTAGGAAGAGAAAGAATTCAAAAGTTTTGGAGTAGGAGAAGATGGTGGTATTTTGGTTCGACTAAGGAATATTTGATATCCTCACCCTTCTGTGGGCTACTACAACATAGCCTGTATTTGGTCCTGACCCCTTGGTACATACTTTTTCGCCAGCCTAGTGGCGCATCTAGCGATAGTGTGTAAGACTTTTGACAGTGGTCCTCAAGTTGGCGGCCCTGTGATGTGCCTCTTCACGCTCCTTTTGAAGAATGCGGGATTGTAAGATGAAAGAAACAAGTGTGCGGGCAGGTCGTTCCATGTTTTTATAGTTCGACAGAAGAACAATCTCTTGAAACGCTGAGTTCTAGCGAAGATACTCTCCACGGTGTATGAGTGGCATCTCTGCTCGATACGCAATGTTCGGGATCGGCACGGAGAGGGTGGGATCTGGTTGAAGAGCTATCCTTTCAAGGGTTTACCCGAGACTCGCGGCCGTAAGCATTTGTAAGGTCATCGTTTAGTTTTAGCGGGTAAGACTCCGCCATAGTAGTGATAGTACCTACCTACCTATCTAGGTTTTCCAAACGCAAAAGATATGATGCTTGGTATTTTCCCTTTTACCTGTAATTCATACAGCCATCTCTTATAAATCTCCAACCATATTATAAACCCACCATCTGTTATTATCAACTTTCGCTCGTGTTGACAATTATTTTGTCAAAAATACAGTCTGGGTTGTCGTCGTCGTCGTCAGAAAGTGCGTCGGCGCATTTAAGTGTAACTAATGACAGTTTGTCAAGTCTCTCCCTGCTCATTTTGCCCACATAGCGTGATTTTTTTACAAACCATTGTGTTGGTGCTGCAGACTTCCATAGGGTACGGATCGAACCATCAGGCGGGTCGTAAACTTGTCTGCCACTTTAGTAGTGTAAAAAATGGAGTTGTTTCGGCTGCACCATTGGCCAGTAAATAGATACTAAAACTTCAAAACATAGGTACATTTGCCGATCACGTAAATAGTTTCCTGATCGGCAAATTATAGGAAATTGGATAGAACCTAATCCTACCCAATTTCCACCAAGAACGCAGGAACAAAACCTAGGCAGTGGAACCTATGATTTTAGTTGGCAAGAGTCCGGCATAGCATCCATGAGGATTTCCACACGAAGAGATACCTTTTTTTTATTTAACTTGAGGGTAAATCCTTCATGGATGTTATGCCGGACTCCTACCGACTAAAAAACCTCACGTAAAGTCAAATAGCCTATTGTACGTTTGGGAGCCTCGGGTAAGCCCTCGGAAGGATGTCCCAGGACTCCCAACAGACCTACGGCTACCACCGAAGAAGTTTTTTTTGAAACTTATATTAACTTAATTTGAGCTAGATGGCGCTGTACAAACTTATGAACACGTTCCAAATTCAGAAAAAAAATCTCATCAATCAAATTCGTACGTAATAAATATCGTGAGGTCTTCAAAATCACAATATACAATTTCACGTATGTAACTAGAACGATAGGTATTGTTATATCGCAATCATCACGCCTCTGTATTTCTATAAAAAGTAAATTGAACGAAAAAGGAACAAAACTTAATACAACTCTCTCTAGCGAGCAACAAAAGCGATTGCTCTGCACTTTCTTTTTTCTTTTTGTTCACCTAGCGCTGTTGTAGTTCATACCCAATGTCAAAAGATGGCGTTAGTAAAAGTTGTGTGTACTGTTACAATAGATGGCAGCACATGTATCTGATTGAAGTGAAAAACGAAAAAGAGTTTGTATTATTGAAGCTCTTTTGTGATAGAAATGGGACTTTATAATGGGTTTTTAAATGGGTATACTTTGTTTAGCATTCTTATAGTACTGATTAATGACTTATAATGTACTAAGATTGGCTGGAGTAGGCTACCGTATTGAGATTTGGAACTCATTAGGAACTATGTCGAGCAAGTCATTATAATTGAGAAATACTTAATGTGTTTTATTTCTATCTTTTGATGACAATGTTAGACAATAAAAAAATAATCCTGCTAATATTTTATTATGTGAAAGTTTGTGAAGACAAATGGATGTTTGTATGTTTGGTACTCTGCCACGTTCTGATGGCTGAACTGATTTGTCGATACTAATATTATAAAGAGGAAAGATTTGATTGGTTGTTTGTTTGCATCGAATAGGCTCCAGAACTACTGGACCGATTTTAAAAATTCTTTCGCTGTTGGGAAGCTACATTCTTCCCGGTAAACATAGGCTATATTTTATTCCCGTATTTTCACGGGAGCGTGAGCTACTTTTGTGAAACCGCGTGACGTCGTCTAGTTTGCAATATGGTAAAGGGATAGCAGGTTTGGAACAACGCGGGAACAAGTTCTCATGGGAAGCGGGAACGGGAATAAATTTCCATATTTGACAGAAAAGCGCCTGAAAATTAAAAAGTTATTTTCTCTATAAACAGTTACTGAGCTAAGGAGTGTACACTGGATATTACTTTATGCCCAAAGTTAGCAGATGTATGGGCATCGTGCTTCTACCGGCTCTTTTTTCTTGTCAGTGCTTCTCAAGTGGGCCGCGTTCCGAACTGGTGGCACTAAATTTGCTTTGTATTCATTGACGTGTCGCAAGTGCCTTTGTTGTATCAGGATTATGGGAAATAAAAGTTTTTTGCGGTTGAGATTGAATAAGTTTTATTGAGCCCTGTGTCGGCGCGGGATACATAAAAAGGCATAAAACTTGCGCAAACAAAATTTTCAAGACTATCGGCCTCCATGACCGGGGGCTTGAGGACGGTGAGAGGGTCGCTCACCATCCTTACAGAAGCAGGCCCATGATGGCAGCGTGACGTGAGGCGTTCACGCACGCCCCCCTTAGAGGGATCACACCCGAAACCCCCTAAAGACGCGGGATAGCACCCGAACCAACCTCTGGGCGAGGCCGCAGTGGCGGCCGTAGGTCTGTTGGGAGTCCTGGGACATCCTTTTGAGGGCTTACCCGGGGCTCCCAACCATAGGCGGTTGAGCGTAACGTGAGGTTTTTTAGTCGGTAGGAGTCCGGCATATCATCCATGAGGATTTTCGCTCACGTTAAAAAAAAGAGGCCCTAATGCCTTCAACTTGGTTTATATACTCCTATGTTACTGCTAAACGAGCCTGCCGCCATTCCAAAGCACATAAACGTTCTTAAACGGAAATGTCACGAACGGGCTTTCTTCCGTACACGCTTAGATTGTAGAATAACCTTCCTGCCTCGGCTACAGTATGGGGTTCTTCAAAAGGGTTCTTGCAGGGTCAGCAGTGAGCTTTTGGTGATGATGGAGGATGATCAATTTCCATTAGGTTGGTTGTAAGCTTGTCTGTCACCTTAGTGGTGAAAATATGGTCACCACTTTCAGGACTAGTTGTATCGTAGAATGACACAATGATAATTTATTTCTAAATTAGCAGGACTACGAGCGTCTTTAAAACTTAAAGGAAATAATCTTATTTATAAAGTACTCGTGTCACAATGTTAATTACTATACCTACTCCTCCGGAATGGCTTGACCAATTTTTATATGCATATTCAGCAGGTTTGAGAATAGGCTACTATGTTTTTTCATACCTCTAAGTGGTCGGGAACAACATTCAACGCGGGTGGACCCGCGGGAATCAGTAAGTAACCTATAAGACAACAACATTCAAATATTGCGATCAAACAATCTTATTATTAACTTGGCACATACAGCAAATACGTTAATATAAGGTAACAAAAAAATCTCCAGGAATACATCGAGACTTTCTACTTTTTCAAAGTCGGTTAATAAACAAACTCAGCCCACCCACACAACGACAACTCGCGTGAACGTATCTCATAAAAATCCATATTAATATAACTTTCTTCAATTTCAGAGGTCAATGTCCATGTTATGCAACACTGAAAGTGAGAATTTTTTAAAGAAAATTCAACCTTAATGTCATTAAAATACAGTACAAAATTCAAAACATCAGAAGCTGGACTGAAAGCCTTATATGTTCAAAGGAATTTCGATCTTATTTCAATACAGTGATGGGTGATTATTGAATGAAAGAAAGTAGAAAAATGAAAGTTTTGTGAAAGTCAACACCTGTACCCGTGAGTTATATAATGAACGTTCTTGAGATTTATTACGAGTGTGTGTATGTGTGAGTGTGTAATTATGTGTTTAGTATACATGTGTAGGTAGGTGGTATTGTTTGGACGTTTCATGGTCAACGTTTGGGAGAGCAGTTAATTTTTATTGATGTATTCGTAGATTGTATTCCTCAACTAATCTTTAATTTTATATATTAATATTTATTTATTATACCGTCCGTACAAGAGGAAGGTACAATGGGCGGCCTTATCACCGAAAGTGATTTCTACCAGGCAACCTTTTATTAAACAACTAGCTTATGCCCGCAGCTTCGCCCGCGTAAAATTTGTTCCCGTTCCCGCTTCCCGTTTTTTATCCCCTTGGGGGTAGAATTTATCAAAATCCTTTCTTAGCGGATGCCTACGTCATAACATCTACCTGCATGCCAAATTTCAGCCCGATCCGTCCAGTGGTTTGGGCTGTGCGTTGATAGATCACTATGTCAGTCAGTCAGTCACCTTTGAGTTATATATATTTAAACTTCTTATGAATCAATTTTGAGTTAGAATGAGTTTTAGGAAGCAACTCGCGTGTTTTAAGTTCTATAGATCTCGGTGGGCGGTTTACATCTAATATTAAATTGTTACTAAGGAACGGTACTTCTCCGGTAGATACTCAAGCAGGTGGAGGATAAGTAACTAAACCATTATATTCTATTTTAATCATAGATGGTTTATTATAAAAGGTAGAGTATGCATTTAAAAATTACTCAGTACAAAAGACATCAACGCGCTATGATGAAATAAAAATCTGATTCGTTGTTTAAGCAATTAAAATGAAATTGATAGAGACGCTTTGCAATTATGTCATAAAATGTACTTCAATAGATTAAATAAATTCATATTTATAAATTACTTAAACGTTCTTAACTACCAACAAAACCTGTACGTATCTTCCAACATAGTTTACTAGATTTGCCCGCATGGAATTCGGTTACCGTTCCCGTTTCCTATTGGAACACATCCCCAAAATAAAAAATAGCTTTTATATTATTCCTGTGCCAAATTTCAGCCAGATCCGTTCAGCCGCTACAACGTGATTAAGTTATAAACATCCAAACATCTTCACAAACTTTTACATTTATAAAATTAGTAGGATATTTATCATCTTCATACACCATTCTACAACACCCAGCCTCGAACCCGCATACCTCCAGTTACCTATATACATATACTTACACACCATTGAGGAAATTGAGGCCGTTCACGCGGATGTGTGTCTACGCGTGTGTGTGTGTGTGTGTGTGTGTGAATGCCAATGGCACGCACACAGGCGCGGTGTGAAAGTGAGGCCACCTGTTAGTGAAAGAATGTCGTTGATGTAAGGTGTTGTAAGGTTAAGGATAAGATGGGTGCGCAGGTGATTAAATCCTATCCTATTAATATTATTGAAGCGCTCGTGGCCCCGCGGACTCAGTGTTCTGTAAACGATCACTGCAGTAAGTAACTTTCACTATGGCCGGTCCATGGATGGGTCCATGTGATCACTTTGTGACATTTATTTGAGCGTTTCCGTGCTTCGGAAGGCACGTTAAGCCGTTGGTACCGGTTGCCAGTAAAATGGCAGTCGTTAAGCTAAGTTGAAGGCTTTATTTCAACAGCAGGCAGTCACAACCTGCGCCTGTCCATTTAAACACGGCAATACGGCTCACCACCTATTACGTGGGACAAATTATACAATAGGTGAAATGTGGGCATATAATATGCCTCTGCCTACCCCTTCGGGGATAAAGGCGTGACCATATGTATGTATGTATGTATTAATATTATGAATGTTGTGAAGATGTTTGGATGTTTGTTACTCAATCACGCTGTAACGGCTGAACAGATCGGGCTGAAATTTGGTAACGGGGTAGATTATAGCCTGGAATAACACATACTTTTCATTCCGGGAATATGTTCCCATGGGAAGCGGGAACGGGATCCAAATTTCGCGAGGGCTAAGCCGCGAGCATCAAGTAGTACCTACATACATAAATTATAGTCATGCCTTTATCTCCGAAGGAGTAGGCAGAGGCATAGTATACGCCCACATTTCACTGTATAGTTTTAAGATAAGATAAAGATAAATATGCTTTATTTTACTAACAACATAAAATTTAGGTACAATAGTGCAGTGATACAGCGGTTTAAAAGTAAAAATAGTTTTATCCTACGTATTAGGTGGGTGAGCCTATTACGTGTTAAAATGGATGCAGGTGATTACCATATATTCATAATTATTTGTGTTTTTTTTGATAAAATTTTGAAAAGCTATACGGGCTCTGTGTTTTGAAATCGTCATATAGTTAGGCGACCACTTTGGGATTCTATTTGCGAGCGTTTTAGTACTTCGGAATGCACGTTAAGTCGTTGGTCCCGGTTGCCATTTACAGGCAGTCACTAAGCCAAGTTAAAGGCCATGAAAATTTCAACAGCAAGTTATCACATCTTGCGCCTGTCCATTTCAAAACAGCAATTAGCTCTACACCTATTGGTTGACGCAGACAAATACAAGTGATAAAAAGTGGGCGTAAAGTATTTTTTTTAACGTGAGGGAAAATTCATCATGGATGCTATGCCGGACTCCTACCGACTAAAAAAACCTTATGTTACGCCTATGGTTGGGAGCCCCGGATAAGGCCTCGGAAGTATGTCCCAGGACTGGGCTAATACTATGACTTTGATCATAGTATTTTATGCGCTTTAGAACATTTTTCTGAACTGGGATTAGACGCAGGTTTGAGTGCCACCAAAGCATAATATTTTTTTAATTTTATTCATATGCACCTATATATTGGAGCTAGACTATTGAACTCACCGTACTTGTACAAGAGAAAAAAATTACTGTCATTATTAATAGAAAATAATGTAATTCAAGCTACGACAGTCAGGATTTTATTTTATGTTCATACTGAGATATGGTTTTTTAGTAATATGTTGGGCAGTTGGGGCAAGGAAGCTAAAATATTAGTGGCCGACATAGGCAGAAGAATAGGGGAGAAAACTGGTGACTCTCGGTCCGGCTTGTACCTGGTGCAAAGGTTGACTATTGCCATTCAGCGTGGAAATGTGGCGAGTGTTTTGGGCACCTTTGCACCGGATACAATCCTTGGCGAGTTATTTAGTTAAAATTTTTTGACGTTTATTCCAATGATGTTATTGACTATTATATGTAGGTATCTAATGTATAATACACATATTTATTGATGCAATACTTTTAGAAAGATCAACCTGAGTTACTAAGATTTCTAACAGGACTAAATCTTATTTCAATATTGGTCACCTGCCAGACTGCTTAAGAAATTATGGGTATATTTACGATTCTAGCAATACTATAATTAGAAAATTTGTAATATGTATTCGTAGTATACTTCTATGCGAACAGGTACTTAGTCCATAGTGTTTTAAATATCTCAGCCAACAAGACTGTTCCTTGGGTCTCGGGTTTGAATCCAGGGCGAGGAACGTCTGATACGGTGTTTATTTCGGAGTTTGGGTAATTTCTATATTCTACTAGTATCAAGATTCAATACGTTTAGATATAGGTAGTCTATTTTCCACAGCTTATATTCATTTTTTAGTAACAACGACTGTATAAAACGCCCACCAAAAACACCACTGAAACTGAAAGCCTTACAAAATCTTACACAACCCAACATTACAACCAAAACCAAACAAAAAGCACACCGCCTTTAAACATGTCGAGACGTGAAAGTTTCATCTCGTGACGTCACACAGCATCCTTGTTATATCACGTGTAGAAAGCCGGACGTCGGGCATTGAACCCGGCACTTCGGTGCTAGCTACTTGCGGTGGAAAACGGATTGCCGTGTTTGGTTCTGTAAATACACAGTACTAGCGGATGTCAACCCGTTTTACCCGCGTAATTCCCTTTCCCGTGGGAATACGGGAATAAAATAAAGCCTATGTTACTGGTGGATAGTGTAGCTTTCCAATAGCGAAAGGATTTTTAATTCGGTTCAGTAGTTTCGGAGCTTATTCGATGCAAACAAACTAACATTCAAATCTTTCCTTCATGAAATATTAGGATAGATTTAATGTTGCTTTTTTTTTCATTTTTTTTTGACTTGCTCTGGGTGTGTCTGAGATGATTTTGATGAAATTTCTTGTCTACTAGTTGAATCCCGCAGCTACTACAAAAAATGTTTTTGTTGTACTAAGTCTAAGCTAGGTATTATCACGTCTGTATCATGAGAGTGCAGTGTACCAAAAGTTAGAGTGATTACAGGGAACGAACAGACCGATAGAAAGACGATTTTTTTCATTTAAAATGAAGGCGCATTATTATAAAATAATATTTATAATAATTAATAGACACATTGGTTTAGAAAAAATAACAATAATAATGAAACATTAAAACATTTTAGCAAAAAACAAATGTTTACAGACAATTTGCTACGAAAAATAAAGGCAATACTCTGTTTTTTACGGAAGTGGAAAAGAAAACTGGTGCCATCCATTGGTAACTTTTCCACGTGTTTCAGAATGCCGTAAAGAGAAAATTATCAGATATAAAATAAACAATATAGCAGAAAAATATTCAATAAGTGCAGGAGATTCCACCAAGTACTATCAATCTACAGAATACATAATTAGGTAAAACATTATTTGGTCATGCCTACGAAACTAGTACCAAAAAATACACCCTCCTAAAAGCATATAAATTTTGAAAAGATTACTCTCTATACAAATTTTCTTTAAAACTAGAAATCCAAGAGCATTCATAGCGAACGCCATCCGCATTCGCACGACGCTAGATCGCGTCAACAGTACTTAAACAAAAACATTACCATCAATGGGTCACCAAAACCGATGAAAGGGTGGGGCTGCCCATCCCACTACCCACCACGCTTTCTTACTCATAAATTACCAAAACACATTCGAAAATCGCCTTCACTTTCTCGAGTTTCAAGACAACGTGTGCCACTTTGTACACTTTCACTTGTGAGAGAAGCCTACATCCGGTTGCTAATGGCTATTGCAAAACAACTGATTCGAGAGGCTCTGGCGGTAATAGCACGTAATCTTTTTTTCACGCAGGTGGTGTGGACGGTGACTGTATTATTCGGCGGCGGCTTTTAAGAAAATGTTTTGTTGAAAAAGAAAAAAATATTGGTTAGTTGAATATGTTGAGGGGGTTGTTCTTTTTTTTAACGTGAGGAAAATCCTACTATGATGCTATGCCGGACTCCTAACGGCTAAAAATCACATTTATACTACCTAACAGCTTACGTTTGGGTGCCCCGGGTAAGCCCTCGGAAGGATGTCCCAGGACTCCCAACAGAATTCGGCAGCGGCTTTACTGTAATTCAAAAAATATATTTTTATTAATATTATTGTGGGATTGTTTTCGAAAAAATAATATTGCCATTATTATTTTTATCAAAACCATAGGCTATTTTTAAAACAAGGTCGAACCTCTAAGGGGAAGGGAGGGGTTTAAGAAATATTATGTTTTATACTTTTAAATGTAGATAAATGTAATTACATTTAATGCAGATCTCTAAGCCTATTTTGATAATGTTATAACACTTTTCGTTTTTGTAGTAAAGTCTGCGGTAATTGTAAAATGTTTAAAAAGACAGGTCTATTTTTTTTAATTGTGTATTGTCATTTTTAAAGAATATTCTAATTAGTTACTATATATATACTATATATATATATATATACTAAGTAGTTTGGAGGACTCTATGATACTTGTATTCAATCACCAGCATTGTCGGCATATTATCTCGTTGGAAAACATATATTTTACCCACTGGAGGTTAAAAATTTCGCATATTACTGAGTAAATTAAAGTCGACTGTAGTTTTTTAAAGGAAATGAATTAGTTTTGATAGTACAACTAGGCTCTTATTTAAATATAACCTTTCATGCTCCTTTGGGGATAAAGGCGTGACTTTCTTACTAATAATATAAATGCGAAAGTTTGTGAGTTTAGATGTGTGGATGTTTGTTATTATTTCACGCTGTAACGGCTGGAGTTTGGTACTGGCATTATATTATAGTCTGCAATGACACACATGCTTTTTATCCCGGGAATAACCCACGGGAACGAAAAAAAAATTACGGGAGCGGAGCTGCGGGCATCAGCTAGTTATGTTTATATCTAGCTTATAATCAACTTAACTACAAACCACAGTTACATTCCTTTCATGGTAAGATTTGCCCAAGTTCCAATCATAGTAGATGTACCCACATATAAATTTTCAGCCAAATCCTTAAAAAGGGGTTAAAAAGGGCTGAAAATGTATACCTATACAATTTAATCTCAACTGAAGAAGTATAATTGTAAAGAACTACATAATTTGCATATATAAAAGTATGCAACGAAAAATCTCATAGACGAGACAACGAATCACAGAATTTCTCATAAAAATATCACATAAATTATACATTTTATCACATGGGTGGGCGCCTAATCTCACAATGAAATAAAAAGGCATGAATTGAGTAGCACACCTGGTTCCACAACTACAAAAAGAAAGTCACAAGTCTTATGACATTAACAAAGGAATATCAGCTTTGTTTCACAAGATATAGAGTAGAGCTTTAAGAGTGTTGTGATGTTATGGAATGGGGTCTTTGAAACCATTGAGGGCACTGTGTTTACTTGATCTCACAGTGTGAAAGCCAGGAGAAAGGTGTAAGTAGCTCCTAAGCCCCAAATTCCTCAGTCGGTGAAAGACTATTTTTTTTTCTTTTTAATAGCACCACAAGACTGGTTGATGTTTCCCGTTTTAGTCATCGATGGTAATGATTTTTATCCGACTGTGGTTAAAGAGGTATGCTCGGCTATTTAATTAAGTAGGGTATGGTTAGAATGGTTATTTAGAAATCAGTTGAAGATATACATGAGTGTGCCTGCATATATGCTAAGACTATAATAATATTTTTCTTTTTATCATGTTTTACCAACTAGTACCCTTTTTTAACCCCTGACATAAAACGAGTGCTAGTATAAGTTATGCATGGGTGTATCTGTGTGTTTGAGTGTCTGTTTATGAAAGGTTGGACCAATTTTGATTCGGTATTTTTGTTCGAAAGTCAACGTGACAGGGATGGTCCCGGTCACTTCGACTTTCTTAGCTATTAAATTGTTTACAATATTTAGTGCTTCATAAATTAAATGTATACAATATTTAGTGCTTCATAAATTAATTGTTTACAATATTTAGTGCTTCATAAATTAATTGTTTACAATATTTAGTGCTTTAAAAATCCACAAAATAATATAAATAGTTACTAGATATACGAAGTTCAGGAGTCCCTACTCCTGAACATACCTTTGTAAAACAGAGTCAAAGTACAAACATGCATTATGGTCACGCCTTTATCCCCGAAGGGGTAAACAGGGGCATACCCACATTACACTTTTTTAGTTCCTTATACCACGTAATAGGTGGTGAGTCTATTACCTTGATCAAAATCGACAGGCGCAGGTTGTGACTACCCACTGATGAAATTTTTTCAAGCCGCCTATAAGACCTTCAAAGTGACTTAACGATTGTTATTTTACTGGCAACCGATACATCCTATGATGATTATAATACCCTTAAATACAATCATATTGTTTAAATATCAATCTATGTCTATTACTAATATTTGAATTTTTGTATGGATATCATGTTTGTAACGAATAAACTGAAACACTACTTGATAGATTTTTGACCATTAGAATTCCACATTATCTTTAAGTAAAATAAGCTATTTTTTATCCAAGTATTCTTACGAGAACGGGAACTAAGCGCATGAAACCCGGGGGACATCCGCTAGTGTGATATAAAATCTATAGCACTTTCATCAATTTTACACACTTTAAATATCATCATTTTTTAGACTCCTACGGAATGATGGAACTGATAATTTGGTTTAATTACCAATACCTTCGTGTAATATTCAAGTTCAGCGAAGACAGTTTCCGATTGGTATTATAGGAAAAGCACACTCATTTTTGGTAGGAAATAGTGGCTTTCCTAGGAAGCTAGAATTAATGCTATTCCTATTATTAGCTACTTATAATGTCGAATCGGATTGAAAAACGTTTGTAAATAGTTCTTAGGCAAGTTCTTACACTAAAAATTACATATTTAATATTAATAATACAATTTTTACTGAATTTGATTTGTAAAATTTTATTAGTGCTTAATGAATATTAGTATAACTTATTTTTGTTGTAACCAAGTATCTAATGTAAATTAGTAGTATTTAGTAGTAAACTTAACAAAAAACATATTTCATGTCAACTTTATTTATTATTTATATTATGAGATGTTTTTTTTAATAATATCCTCCTTCGTAGTAATATTGAGAAGAGATTTTATTATTATACAATATTATACGTAATTATACTGAACGCGTTAAGTAAAAAGAAATCCATGGTCATTATTAATAAGAAAATGGAAAGACAACACAACAAAAATGTTTAAGTGAAAGTGTCACGCACACATACACAAATGTTTATGTAGTTGTAGAGAAAGTCAGTCGTCTACATAATACGACTAGCAGAAGGAATGGAGTCGAATAAGACTGTTTTGATTTTGAAAAAGCTGGATATCACATTTCTAATTTATAATTATGTTATTAGCATCCTTACATCGAATAGATTTTGATTATTTATTTCTGGAATCTTATTGATACTGCAATAAACAAAATGCAAAATATAACTTCAGAGATTCATAAACCATTTACCTCTATAAGACACGATCGAAAATTCAGTCATAGCCTAGTACTTCAAAAATCTATACAAGCGGTCGAATTCCGAATTTCCTCCTCTTTGATGGTAGAAGGAAAAAATCTATTTCACATCAGTATTTAGTTAATATTGTAAAGTGTCGTATATTCTTAGTTTCATCATGAAATGCTAATTATTCCTGGTTGCATACTAATTTTCATCTTCAAACCTAGGTGCCTTCTTTTCAGATTTTATGGTGAAAGACATAAATGTTTAATATTATCAGAATTTACAGGCTTAACTTACATAATATTTATTATTTTTAATCTGATTTTATTCAGCAGAACTTATTAAGTACAAAAATATAAAGAACTACTCCACTCAGTTCTCCGTGCAACTATAACCATGAATGTGTGTGTAAGTGAAAGGTGTATACGTACACGATAGTACTCACATCAAAATGTAGCTGTGTGCGAAGATGGTACATTTTTTTTCGCATTCTATCTATATTGAAAACTAGTATAAAAGTAGGAATATCCGTTTATAAGGTTTAGTTTCTAAACAACTACGAACAAGAATGTTGTGTTGATGTTTTTAAGGAGATATGAAAGTCGATTTTCGTTTGACTATTTTTACTTCTATGTTTTTATGATGCTTGTATATATTTGTAACATGGATCCAATATACCATGCAATGTCTTTCTTCTATTCAGAAATCTTCTCATTTAGCCCTGGCTTTAAAAGATTTTTGGAAAATCGAATGACAAACGTACATTGTTTAGACTATCTCAAAATTTTGACACCTCTTGAGTTCACACTGAATTCTATTGCTATGGTTTTAAATTATTATTTTCACTGGAACCTACTCCTACTATGTATAGTTTAACATTATAAAATTTAGTGCAGCTGTATTATGGATGTGGCATGACCAAGGGAAATAGGGATTCATTTTTAAATCTGCATGAGTTTATAGAATGAAAACCTTATAAGTAACATAATTATAAGTCAATCCCATACTGTTTATAAAAATACCCCTATGCTAATTAAGAGAGCTAAAATATAGAACAATTATGACTCCAGATCATGGAATTAAATTTCTATTAAGCAACGCTTGTGTTCTTCATACGATTAGTTAAACCATACTTTATGAATAAAATATTATTACGTAAAAACATGGTTCACTATTACACTTTAACATTATTAGATACGCATTAATTTTATTGTCTACCATAGTTAGATATTTAGTTTTTAAGTGTATAAGTCTAAAATCCAGAATTCAAGTTATCTTGCACCTGCTATGAAGATATCTATGGCCTTAAAAAGGTCTTAAATCACAGAGTCTCTACCTATTCGACCCGCACTGGGCACCCAGTTTTATATTGGGTTTGGAAGATCAATTAAGATCACAAAAAAGGGAACTATGTATTCAACCTAAGTTTTAAACTAAGATTGTGTGTAGTAGTATAAAGCTGTTTAAGTGGCTCCTTAGTCTCTTCTTCTGTTTTCTGAATATTGTGGTGTGTGTGTGTGTGTGGTGGCAATACGATCGCCTTCTTCTGTGATTAATCTAAGAAGAACAGGTTAAGAGCACTGATCTGACTGAAATAATATGTGATAAATGTAGTCAATAAGATTATATAGCTATAAAATCTGCAAGTGATTAGTGTAAAAACTCTGAAACTGTTCTAACAAGCCCAAAAATGGTTGGTACCTATGTATTTTTAGAGGAGGTGTGGTGTAATTTGTGAGGATAGCAGCAAATATGAGGTTGCCCCTTGCGTTATGGATATAATAATATCTAGTACTTAAACCAAGTTTCAGATAAATCAGACAGACTTGTGAATAAGATCCATTCATTATTTATGAAAAAAGTTACTAATCTTCTTAGGTTTAATGAAATTTGCTTCCCAATCAGGTGCAGGGTCATTATTCACAAAAAAATTACATATTTTCATTATTATGTATATACTAGCTGATGTAGCTTCGCAGCTTCGCCCGCGTGTTATTTGTTCCCGTTCCCGCTTCCCGGGGGAACTTATTCCAGGGATAAAAAGTGGCCTATGTGTTATTCCAGACTAAAATGTGTATCTGCACCAAATTACAGCGCGATCCGTTAAACCTTTTGAGCGTGAAAGAGTTACAAACATCCACTTATCCACACTCACAAACTTTCGCATTTATAATATTAGTAGGATGTACCTATATACATTCCATATTATACAGGCATGTAAGGGGTTCAATAGGGTTCGTAGTATGTCACAAGCGGAGCCGTGGGAGACAACAAGTTTTAAATAACTCCATAGTTCCTCAATAAGTCAGTTTAAACTCCTGTTTGATGATTTAAAGAAAATCGTTTTAATAAAAATTTAGTTTATCGAAGCTATCAACAGATGTCGCTAGTAGTTCTGAAATCTCACAAGTTTTATACGAAACTACGTAGAGATATTAAGGTTTTGTCTTGATGAAACGCAGCCATCTTACCAAAAAAGATGCGTCTTTTGAACAGATGACAGTATCATTTTTCTTGGTGCGAAGATCAGGGTTGATGATGATAACGTCGTCATTGTTGAGAAGCAGTCGGAACCTAACTTAGAAGGGGCTTGAGTCTTTGCGGCTTAATACTGCAAGGCGACTTGACTACTTGGCAGACCTTTTTTTTAAATTAAAAAAATTAAAAAAAGTTTGTTCTTATTTTAGTAGATTAGCCTTGTTCTGCATAAGATTTCCTAGAAAACTCATGAGAAAGGTGTCTGACTGCTGTGAACTCTGGTTTGCCAACCTTAGAAGTTTTAAAATATAGCAAAAGAGATTTTTCAACTTTTTGAGAGACTTCGCGAACTGGGGTGTGAGGGAGAGTATAAAAATAACTTATGATTTCATATTATTATATTTCACTTATAGTTAATTTTGCAGTCTTATAAATCATTGAATTATACAAAATATAATTCTTATAACATAAAATTAACCCGTAATAATACTCTTAATAATAAGATTTTATGAAATGAAATAAAGCAATGCTTTTTACAACTTTTTTAATAATTGTATGTGATACCCTGCTCTATCCACACATTTCTTATATTTGTACAAAATTTTCTCTATAAAATTTATAAAATAAGTAATAATAATAATAAATTAAAATTGATAATATTTTAACGAATCATGCACCATTACATTCAGCTTTCATAAATACAATTTAAAGCTTACAAACGCACCTTTCTGTTATTATTTTCAATCTTAAAATTAATAGTAAATAACACAGCGTGTTATTAAATAAATAATCTATTTAATACTAAAGATCCTTGGAAATCTGCATCCATTTTGAGTCATTACATTTTACTTCTAATTTTTAAATAACACAAAATAATATTTTTCGATTATGAGCATATAAATTATTAATTTATAAGATAATCGTAAAATTGAAGAAAACTTATGATATCGAAATTCTAAAATAAATATTCTGATATGAAACAACAATTATTCATAGTCTTTCTTATTTTAAATCGAGATTTTGAGTTTTCAAGCTAAGACGATAAAAAATTTCTTTATGAGGGTATTTGAGATTTGTAAGCTAAATCATTGGCGTCATATGCGATACTTGAAGACCTGGCGTAAGGGTAAGATGCTGCTGACGCCGATGGAGATGACCACTGCTGGGACGACTGGATGCCGGCAAGCTGGTGACAGATGTTTAAATTAATACTTATTATAGACTACCTAGACAAGTCACTGCAATCAGCAAATTGGTGGACTGTTCAACGTGAACGCAACAGTGCCAGGTCGACATGACAAATCTGGACGCTAATATTCTTTTTTGAGACCATGATGCGAGGCGTATCACTTGCGCTGGAGACAATCACCAGCGGGAGAAAGAGAGAGGCCACGTCTTTCTACAAGATTTCCATGCTGGTGAAAGAGATCTCTCCTACTCGAGGATGTCACTGTCCTTTCTGAAGCAATTTCAAGACAGCAGGGTGACGTAAGAGTGTTGGGCACATCTTCCATTTCAAGAAGCGCCCAACCCCCTAATTAAGCGGGAAAACATCTGTGGTGGGAATCCTATGACATCGTGTAGAGATTAGATTTACCCGGGGCACTAAGCGATTGACGGATAGAAAAGATAGTGGATCGGTTAGAGTCATGATCGAGAGAGAGAGTAGACGTCATGACATTAGTAAAAGAAAATAGGCACTTTAGATAGAGCTTTATTGTCTCGGTGTCTGCTCGACGACTGCCATTCTGCGGTCTCTGGTCTATATCCAAGGACTGGACCAAATATTTGTGTTATTCACAGACTTCTGGTTAGGAGTTTGAATGTTTTCTATGTATTTAATATGTAAGTATGTATTTACTATTTGCTAGATCTTTTATCTATATTCAATACTAATACATAATTATCATAAAGAGGAAAGATTTGATTATTCGTTTGCATCAAATAGGCTCCGAAACTACTGGACCGATTTGAAGAATTCTTTCACTGTTGGGAAGCTACACTCCTTGCGGTGAGTATATTTTACAAAATATTTTATTCCCGAATTCCCACGGGAACGGGAACTACTCGGGTGACACCGTCTGACGTGAGCTAGTACATAATAAAAACTCAAATTGCAATGATAAACCAAAATTTCTAACAATTTTCAATGTCTTACCTTTCCACTGATACTGTTCAGTCCACCTCCATTCAGAAGCTTCTGGATGCCGAGTGTAGCGGCTACTATAAAGGCTAGTTTAGCGATGACTAAAGCCTTGGTCACCAGGATGGTCAGCCCACCGAACAACACACCAGCTACAGCAAGAACCTTGACTCCGATACTAGTTAGGAGAGGCGCGTATTTCTTGATTTTGCCGCGAGCTGGAATAGAAAGTTAATTGAAATAATTTTGAAAAGCAATGAAATCAAACAAATCAGCCTATATCAGCCCACTGCTGGACGTAGGCCTCTCCCAATTTGGGCCACAACAAACGATCCTGCGCCTTTCGCATCCAGTCACGCCCCGCGACCTTCTTCAGGTCGTCGCTCCATCTGGCGGGGGTCGTCCTACCCACGTGTACCAAGTCGCGGTCGGAAAAGCAATTAGTGTTAATTTATTAAATCAAGCTTTAATGTCAGCTAAAATTACTTTAAAAAGATATAGCAGTCTATAGGGTTTATCCAGACTGGAATAGAAGTCAGTTCGAATCCTGCTCGAACATTATCTTCCAAAAAAACATCAGAAAAGATAACTTAAAAAACATAAACTTATACATAACGCGGTTTTACCCGCGTAGTTATCGTTCCCGTGGGAATACGGGAATAAGATATAGCCTATGTTCATCGGGGATAGTGTAGGTTCACAACAGTGAAATAATTTTCAAATTGGTTCAGTAGTTTCGGAGTCATTCGATTTTCCTTCATGGATGCTATGCCAAACTCCTACCGACTAAAAACCTCACGTAACGCCCTACAGCCTACGGTTGGAAGCCCCGAGTAAGCCCTCGGAAGGATGTCCCAGGTTTCCCAACAGACCTACGGCCACCACTGCGGCCTCGCCTAAGGGGTGATTCGGGTGCTATCCCGCGTCTTTGGGGGGTTTTCGGGTGTTATCCCGCTTCTTAGGGAATATGAATCCCTCACGTCACGCTGCCATTATAATACTAGTATAGAAAACCCAAAACACTTCTATGCAAAAATATTAACGAGCTATAACTACTAAAAACATTGATAAAGTTCAACTGTACAAGGTGAGACGCGCGTGGCCTTGACCGCCCGGTCTTTGTTCTGATGTAACCGTTCATTCACCTAAAGCCGACAACTTTCTTACACGCCCATTAATACTAGTTGTAAGCAAATATAATTAAACGGAAACATGAGATTGGATCCGTAGATTATAAAAAAAAAGTTTGTGTGTGTGGAGTTTACACATTCATATTAATGGAGGTTTGTTACTCTTTCACGCTCTAACAGCTGATAGGCAGAAATTAGGTATAAATAAAAAAACACGGACATTTTCATACAACGCTATCTGATCCCAAAGTAAGCTAGGAATAACCTGCTGTGTTATGGGTATCAGACCACGGATATTAATACGATTGTCATACATAGAAATACCCCGACTCTCGAGACAATCATCTATGGATCAAACAATTTTTTGTCCCCGGTGGGAATCGAACCCACAACCTCGTAATCCGCAGTCTCCCACCTCTAGACCAACGAGGCAGTCAGTATAGAGAAAGTGGGACTTCTTCTTCTGATGCGTCTCTGCGAGCAAGGAAGAAACCGCGGGAATAGTACGGGAGAGTAATCTTCCTCTCAAGTTCCGCTGTCGGCCCCATAAAATATACGCCCAGGGCAGCTATTCTTGATTGAACTCCGTAAATGCGTGGACGAAAATTCACAGGTGTAACGTGACAGATGGTCGCATATTTAGGAACAGCAAAGCATAAGACAGGTAACGTTTCAGCAACATAAATCCGTCTACCCATTCATGTCGCATGATGATGATCGAGAATCGGCATTCCTGCTTATGGTGGCGTCCCTTGTAAGAATTGGAACAGTTCGAAACCCCAGGTTAAAGATGTTCTTAGGAGTGTGAATTATAGAGTCAATAGGTAGCTCCACTCGATTAGAAAATGGTACTACGAGGGTTGTTAGTTGCTAGTTTCTTACTTTGGGCGGCCATCATTACCTGATCTTAAGTTCTATTAACTAACCTTAATAAAACTTATAACTTTATAATACTCAAGAAGTCAGCCTACCTTCAGCAAAACTCCTCGCCGCATCCCTCAGTTCACCTGGTTCGAATTTCACGTTCAGTTTTTCTTCACCAGAGGCGTCTCTGCAAACAAAATAATATAAATTTTAATAAGCCGCTAAACGGATATTAATCGTGATAACCTGAATAAAATCAAATTCCGACGTTTCATTGGAGTTTATAAAATTTCCCAGTGAAAATGAAATGGATAAATTGAAAACATCTTTAATCATATATGTAGATCACATAGTAACACTTATGAACATCATAATTTTTGATTCTACATTTATTGCCAGATAAATCACAATAAGAAAGTAATAAAAATAATCATAATTCCAAGGCTGCAGAGGCTTTAGAGTTAAGCCTTTTCAACTATTTGTAAGTACCAGGCCTAGGGCTAAGGTTTTACCCTTCAATTTCTCGCAAGCAATAGTAAAATCACAACTGCAACTAACAAATAACATTGTAAGCAGATTTTTGATAGGTTACATTCGTAAGAGGTTAATTAACTTTAAAACCATTTAAAAATCATTAATATTACAATAGGCCTATACATTCTCAAATCTTTCTCAATTATCTATGATGAATTAGTAGTAATTAGTCAAAGTTGTCTGTTTTCTACTTCAAGGTAGCATACATACAGTTACTTATTGTTAGTATAACACAATACACACATCTTACGTATGCGTTAGAAAATGGCATTCCTTTTCAGAATGGTTGCATAACAGCAGATGGTCTGAAGCTTTTTCTTAACTGTTTCTCCTCATTTCGCATAACAATATACCTACTAAGTATTAAATGAATGAAATTACGGATACATTACTATTAAGTACCAAATCTGAAGTAAGACTCCGTCAATTCGTTTCTGCGGTGTAGAATTTACCATTTTAGCTATATTTGATATTTTGGATCTACGAAAAATACTGGACTAGTCACATAGCATCTATGAAGGATTTCCACACGTAACAAAATGTCTGATGAGCACTTTAATTTGTTATGTGTCTTAATTGTATTTATTCATAATCCTCATCGTTATCATCATTGCGATATAACCTGCCCGCTGCCACTGAAGTCGGGAGAGCTATATCGACCCCTAATATTAGCACACCCACACCCCTAATATTAGCGGAGTTTCTCGCCAGGTCTTCTCAGGTGGGTCGCGTTGTTAACAGGTATTTTTAGGTTTATATTCAGGACGTTTTACAAGTGCATCTGTATATGCCTAAATGAAATAATTATATTTTTGTTTGTTTGTGTTTGTTAGAAAACTTTTGATTTGTAGGCTGTGATTAGTAAGTATTTAGAAGTTTAAGTTGTCTATTTCTCATAACATAAACTAAACTATAATTTGAGACGATTATATATAACACATTTTAAATATTTACTATTGAATGTTATGCCTTATGTATTCTATGAAATACACTAAAGTTATTGTTCTATGCTTCACTACAGGATAATAAATATTAGCTTAAATTTGGGCCAGATGGTCCACAAAAGATTACGAAACTTGTATTATAACATAAACATTTGGCTTTGAATTACATAAAAGTCTCACTCAACAATACGAGGGTACAAATCGTGTCGCAGCCATAACAAGTTTATCTTTGATTTGAATTAGTTTTACACGACAGATGTTGAATAATGTCGCTTAAAATGAAAGTGGATATAATTTCCACATTATCGACGCGACGGTTTGTTTGTTCGTGTTGTTATTGTGTTTGAAGAAAATATTTACTGAGAGATAACTGAGTGATCGAAAATGTATTCCTTTATATATGGAATTCGGTTCCAGTCCTCAAATTCCAAAGGAAATAGTGTATAGATAAAAGTAACATGTGCCAATACAAGCCAGACTACATAATTTATCTCTGTACCAAATTTCAGCCAGATCTGTCCAGCTCTTAGAGTCTAATTCAGTAAAAAATGCCAAACATCTTTATAAACTTGCGCATTCACAATTATTAGTAGAAATAATTCTGCCCCTAGCGATAATAGATCTTCGGAAAATAGAATATAATATATATTTGTGTGCATTAAAGTTATTATTTAGATATTTGGTCTTTATTTCAGGGATTCTATCAATTAAGCGATGGGAGGGATAAACAGCCGTAGTCTGCGAATTCCAAGAAGAATGCATGACGTCTAACAGAAGAGAACAGCTCAATTCTTTATCAGGGAACAGCTTAATTCTTTACCAGAGAACAGCTCAATTCTTTACCAGAGAAACGCTCGGTTCCTCCACCGTCATCACTTGAAAATGCACGAGTTAAGGTAAAGTATCGACGAACAATCATAGCTCAAGCATATTGAAATTGAGCCAATGAAGAACCTGGTAAGGAGTACAAGTACCTGATACGAGAATGCTTACGAATGTCAAATATTCTACATAAACTTAAAGTCCGTAGAGTCCTAGAGTACTAGTATGGACGCTTGCAACACAAGAGACGCAACACTTGCGCTGTCGACTCTGCAAGAACCTTATAAGAGCCCTTTTGAAGAACACCGTACTGTAGTCGTTTGGGAAAACTGAGGCAGGGAGATCATTTCATAATCTAAGCGTACGCGGAAGAAAGCCACTATAGAACAAATAAAGCTATCCTGGAACTGCAAATGGAAAGTGCCGAATTCGACAGCCAGATCTGCTTTCTGGTCGGATCTGGCTGAAATTTGGTACAGAGATAGATAATAGTCTGAAATAAAACATCTATTGAAGTCCAAGCCTAGTTCAAACTTGAATCCATCTAAGATTATGGATAAGAAAAAAATGAAATCCTTTTTATACAAATTATTGACTCTAGAGTTTATCTTGTAAATGTATGAATTAATACTCAGTAGTCCGTAGTAGTCAGTAGGACCAAATTAACGGTCCTAGTAAACTAATTTTCTAGCCAACAACAGAGCGTGAAGGTTTATTAGGTAATTTGATTTGGACTCTAGGCCTGGGAACCCATACAGAATCGCCCTACAACCTGGAGCAGCAGAACGGCTCTGTTTGGGACTTCCTCTGGGTACAGTAGGTTAGCGAATTGCCTAAATACATTTTAACACGTAAAAAATCTTGAATTTGATAAACTATTTCCGATGTTTCCAAGTAAGTTATTTTTTTTCATAAACCCGTTAGTAGCCTCGGTTGCATACTTTGCAAATTTTGCTATAAATAATATAAATAAATATTGGTGGATATTCTCCTACAACATCATATAATCAAATTATAGCCCAAATTAAGCTAATATAAGCTTATGCTGTATGATCTAGATTCTAGACGACTGATAGACATACTTATATATTTCTAAATAGATACACATTATAGATAAATTATTACAACCAGATATAGAACAAATCAATGTGCTCATCTTAGAAAGAGATTTGTCCTGAGTGGGAATCGCACCCACGACCTCCGAACCCGTAGTCAGGCACACTAACCGTTGGACCACGAGGCCAGTCAATACGTTCTATATCCTAAGATAATATCAGCAATATTTATGGCATTAAACTACACGACTTTTGCCATGTAGAGCATCCCCAGTAAGACAAAATAAAGTAACCCCACTTTACATAACTGACGATAAAAATAGAATAAATAACACTTACTTCTCAATAGCTACACCAGAAAACAGTTCAATTCTTCCATCATCTTCACTCGAAGGCGTCCCAGGGGCAGCTCTGCAGGCCACTACGGCAACAGCGAGGAATAAACACAGCACACGCATTTTATTTCTTTTTCTATCGATAATCTATCGATGGAGGAAATATTCGGCCTTTTTAAGGTCAGGTGCGTCCTTATTGAAGGTTTAGAGGTTAGTGAGATGCGTTCGGGATGTTAACCGCCTTTATATATTGGGTTTTCATACCGTGACAAGGATGGTCGGTTCGAAAATTTTTGTATAGCGCGCTAAGAGGTTTTGGTACTGATAGTGGACTGTATTTTTGTGTGTGGTTTAACTTTCATCTGTATTGTAAATAAAAAAGCTTCTTTATTTATATTTTTGTATAAAGCAATCTTAATTTAAGCGTGTCTAATATAAAATAGATGGTACTGAATTGAATTGTAAAATATATTCATAAAAATTGTGTTTTATTCATTTTGTTTATTGTTATTTATTAAGCAATCAATTTAATTCAATACCATTTAATTGTATCATAATGTAAATTATATTGTATGCCTTAGAGGTGGAGAATGAATAAACAATATTGTAATATTATTATTCAAACATCACCATGTAACCCATTTTCACAACAAAAAATTATTTGAATTTGAAAAAAAAAAAAAATTTTGGGTCTAATTTTAAACTTTCTGGATTATTATACTTACACTTTCCAAGTTTGCAGCTTTTTATGTATATGTTATTTATTTTTAAATAAACCTCAAAGTGTCAATACTATTCACACGCACGATGAAGTAACACACCCATTCATACATATTGCGCGTGCGCCGCTTCCCCGAACAAACGTTCAATTGTAGTTCTAAACTCAAACACTGGTCAAAAATAGAAAGTAGACTCTAACACTGTGAACATAAGGGTTAAAACAGCGATTATCAATCCAGTTGCAGATATTCTATAGAATAGGGAAGTCAAGAAAAGTGTTAGCAAGAGTTTTCTGTAAAAAGAGGTGGTTAATCAAATTCAGATGAAAAATAAACTTAATTTTCTATATTATATATACTGTTGATTGATGACACTTGATGGAACTTGCTGCACATATTGTAAAAACGACACTTGTACTGTTACACAATATTACTAATATACCTGACCGGTTTCGTCACACGGCACTATCAAAAGTTTCTACTAGATGACTAGGTAAAATAATGAAAACACTCAAAAATGAAGAAAAAAATTAGATCAAAAAACGCCCGTTCCAAAAATTTACCCTAAATTTATTTTCTATACATTTATGTTTTCGAACGTTTCGACTAGATTACGCCAGTTGCAGTCAACGGTTGCAAGTACAAGTTAAGCACTGCACATAATAATATCATAATGCCTCGAATAAGGCCCGAGTTATGCATAAATATGAGTGAAAATCTCGAAAGTTTATTATATACTTACATTAAAATACGTAACTAATGCTTTCTGTTTTTTGAACCGTTTAATATTTAGGTACGCAACAGCATTTTTTTACAATTCATTACGTCTTTGGTTGAGGTGCCATTAGCTATTAATCTCAGAAAAAACAAAGGCGATGACTTTTTCAGTAAAAAAGCAGTAGTTTTGGAAATAACGATCAATTGGAGACAGGGAAGATAGTGGTGAAGCAACACTGGATTCCATAAATAAAGAAATCCATTCTAGGTATTTTCTTTTGGACATTCAGACACAACATCATCTAGCCCAAATTAAGCTAATATACCTAAACTTGTGCCATAGGATCTACACGACTGATATACATACTTATATATTTCTAAATACATACATATTATACATAGAAAACACCCAAACTCCGAAACAAACACTTGTGGATCACACAAATATTTGGACCGACCCAAGAATCGAACCCAGGACCTCCAGCGCGACAGGTGATATCACTACCGACTAAGCCACGAAGGCAGTCAATATTAGATCATACATTTTCTCAATTGCATGTGTTTTAGTGTTTTTCGAATGCTTGTAAGTACAAAATACTCTACAGGTGATTTTTGGAGCCAGCTTTGTTTTTCTAAGCATTTGAATACTATGCCACATTATAGTTTTCTGTAAATGCAGCAAATAAAAATGAAGGAATGGCAAAAAATTTCGCCACCCTTCAAGTAAGTACTAAACCATAGGCTATTGTCTCATCACTCAATACGTTATCTTACCGGACCTAAAAAGCATCCTTGAGAAAGCGTTATTATGACAGCAAACCGTTTAAGAATGTCACAATAACAAAAGTAGTTCCAACACTCAATACTTCTGTTTTCACTTTGTTTTTGTTAGTTCAAATGCCACCATTGGTTTTTTGGCAAACTGGGATGGGCTGGAATCTACTACAGAGTATACTTAAGCTAAACTCGAACAAGTATACCATCTTAAACCAGCAAGTCTAAGATAACGGTCCTGGTTGACATCCCTGGAAAACACCTTTTAGTCCATTTTCATACAGGTCCTTATTAGATCTACCTGAACTACATCTATTTATGCAGCATGTTTCATGATAGGAGCTGACGTTTAATCATCCTCCTTACTTCAGTATTTTTCTGAAATATTGTGTTATTTTGAAATCTCTGTAGTTAGTACAATAAAGCATAATACAATAAAGCAAAAAAGCACTAAGACAGATAGATAGATCTATCTGTCTTAGTGCTTTTTTGCTTCCCATATTTTCAATAATTATTTCTGGCTACTTAATATCATCCTTTCTATTTTTATCACTTTAATTTTTTTTTTCACTTCATGGTTAATCGTAAAATTAACTAAAAGGGAAATTATGTTAAAATAAGATATGTTTTGCTTCTTAATTACTTCTGCACATTTGTTATTTTTGGTCATACTTGATATGTTCCTTTCCGAGATCAAGACTTGTTTCTGGTACTTTGATATAGTTAAAGCAAGGATACTAACCGTGTAGAGTTTTATGGGAATAGTTTATTTATAAAGTAGTAGCAAACTCCCAAAAAAGTTTTCATAACAACAAAACCTTACATTGTGATTACAATAATAGATACTAGTCAAAAAAGAAGAACGTCTTATTATGAGTATCTTGATAAATGTAAAATCGCTCAGCGTTACTAAAGCTATCTACCTTCTAATCTCCCAAACGGGTCAAGGCTGCTACCGAAAACTTTCTCCAACGTCCTCTGGAAGAGCTCGTAAGATCCCGCGCACAATATGTTACTAAACAGTGGATTATATTTTATTTTTGTGTTACCTAGCAACCTTTTTATCATTTCGATATTATTAGTTTTGTTGTTGGAAATTTTTTTTCATGATGCAGGTTAGCTTTAAGATATTAATTTTCCTTAATATATTTTAATTGTATGTTTTTTTTAAATGCTTATATGTTTTTTATTTAAGAAGATAAATAAACAAAAATGTATATGTACTTGAAATTTAATCATATCGTTTACATTTAGATAACAGTAAAAGCTTACAACATCTCTTGCTGATTATTAAACTAGTTATATAAAAAAACTTTTGGACAGCAATGCATTGTAAATCTATAAATAGTGCCTAATTTAATCCAAAAGAAGGTACATTAAGCCGTTGGTTTGGTTGCCAGTAAAATATCAGTCGTAAATCCAAATCGAGAGCCAGATTAAGGGCGGCTATTCAAAAGCGCGGGTAGACACAATCTGCACCCGTTCATATCAACACGGCAATACGGCTCACCACCTATTACGTGGGACAAAATCAAAAATTTGAAATTTGCCACATTTCACCTTTTACATTTTGTCCCACGCAAAAATATTCCTCTGCCTACCCCTTCGGGGATAAAAGGTGTGAGTATGTATGTATTTAATCCTACAAAAATGTAGTGCAGTGCGTCATGTCCGTTAGACAGTCTGTTGCTTGCAGCGCTGCGCTCAAGGTCACGACAATGAACTTGTACCATCGGCATCGCTTACTTTCTATTTGTACTGGATATACACAGTATATGCTAGGTTTTGAGATTGTAGTTTGATGTTGCGTGTAAAGTTTAATATTTTTTTATTTGGCATGACTGAGGGAATTTGCACATCAATCAATCAATATCAATACATATAATAAAATCGTAACAGGTTGTTTGAGCCGAAATCAAACAAGGATTAAGTTTACAAAGATTCCTCTTGCTTTATTCAGTATTACAAATCTATTAGGAAGCTTAGTTAGCAAAACATATTATAATTATTACTTTAAGTTTTAGTGGAACACGGATAATCTATTTTAACTGTGTAACGTGCGCACTCGCTTGATATCTGAAGTGGAATGGACGCCGCACCGGGCGCAGCGTGGCGTGGAGGCGGTGTCGCGCGCGGCGCGCGCCGGCGCCTGATTGGCTGTTGAGTATGGTACGATGGTGGCGTGATGTCTGGGATCTGGACCGGTTCGCGGCGCGAACATCCTCCGGCCTGTTGAAAGCTCCAGGTCCAGCTTTCAACCAATTCATTCATCTCCAGTCGGTACCAGGCCTAGGCAGTTGATAGCTCGCCGGCAGAGATGCTCTTAGCAGTAGTGACGTCGGCTGATCCAGGTACTCCGTCGGAGCCGGGATATAATTTGCTGAATGTATCTAATAAGCTATGAATCTAGACCAGGTCATCGTGGAGATCCCGACGCTTCACACGCCATTTGGTTCTTTGTTGGAGCTCGTACGCATACTCGGAAGCCCACTGCTTCCAAAATGTTCTGTTGCTTGTTCAAGTCGCTCGTAGTGGTCGAGGTGGTGCACGCTGATGTTGCCGAAGCTCGGTGTAGGCAGAGCGCAGTCGTGGACCTACGAAGTAAACGTGAGCCAGGGTGAGAGTCAGGAAATCGTAGGGTGAGGGTAAGTAGGCTGTTTGGGTTGATATCTGTTTGAGCAAACACAGTGGACAGTTCTTTGAAAGTCAGATGGACTGGGCCTAACACACACACACACATGTAGGTGAGATGTGGCTGACTTCGAACCGACCACTGCCGACCCGTTGAAGCGAGGAGCGTATGCTATGATGAAGCGAAACTCACAGGTTCCAACGAGCTGCATATCCTTAATAATATTGCCTTTTCTAGACAATTGTTGATTTCCTAACTGGCTGCATTCAAATGTTGCCATTATAACTACAAATGACACTAGGCATACCTCTACGAGCGAAGAATACATAAAAATATACACAGAAAACATTTGGTTACTTAGAATTTTTGACCCTTACGGTCCGTTCAGTAGGTAAATTACCCATCGTAGGCATGTATGAGTTGACCCTGGTGCATATTATGCACCTTCCTCCCAATGGCCTGTAACATTTTCAAATAAGGGCTAAAAAGAGTTAATAAGTATTAAAAAAGGTAAGGTTATGATTAGATTTCAGAATAATTGAATGTGAAATTTGATATGACGAATTAATGAGTCAACCCTCCCACACGCAGAAAGTGGAATGTGAGGCTAAAGGCTAAATGAATTTCATAAATTTATTTTATATAATAATATTACTTGGATTTAAGAGAAGGCATTTATTAAGATAGAAATTAAGTATTGTTTAGTTTAATGAACTAACTCCTCTTCCTGCTAACAGGATAGTGAGAGTAAGAAATAGTTGGACTAGTATTCATAGATTTAAGCCTTGGCTTTTTCTTAAAGCAAGCTTCTGGAACTGAGAGCCGTTTCCTGGCTGTGTAGTGAGACTCCCCCGGACGAATTGGAATGTTTCTTTGAGGAAGACCTACACAGAAACGACTATGGGTTTTAGTAATATCGTTAGTGATGAAGTGCCTTTGACAAGCGTAGTCTTCATCAGAAAGGGGCTGTGTTTCAGCATCCCTTTTACTATTAGGGTTAGTGGTGAAGTGCCTTTGACAAGCGTAGTCTTCACCAGAAAGAGACTGCATTTTCACAATCCTTTCTTTATTAGGACCCATGATGAAGTGCCTCTTACAGGCGTAGTCTTCACCAGAGTAGGGCTTAATTAGGAAATTGGTTTTACGAATAGTGTTGGTGATGAAGTGCCTTTTTGAAGCGTAGTCTTCATCAGAATAGGGCTGGGTTTGAGGAACACTCTCTGTTTCCCAAACATTGGTCAGCTGATTGTCTATCCGTGGACTTTGATCTATTGAAAAATTACAAATTATAGATTGATTAGTTGTATTGGGGTTTGAGTTAGGCATGTGACCTCTGACGATCCAACCAAGTTTAGAGCTCCTTAATTTAGTGGTACCCAACCCTAGGGACTGGTGTTTGTTACCAATTAGATCCCAAAATAAGTCGGCACCTATGAGCATATCTATAGGGGAAGATATGTTGAAGCTGGGGTCTGCTAACTTGAACCTACTTAGATTAAGATGACTAACATCAAATGAAACTTTGGGAATATCATTTGTTATCTTAGGTAAGACTAGACAGCACGTTGAAACTTGGAACGTGTTAGTCTTAGAAAATAGTTTTAGGTTACAGCGTTCTGTGCTTTCGTTTATTGGGCTATTACCTAGGCCAACAATATGTGCACTTGACGGCTGAGGGACCAAATTGAGTCGTCTCTTTACACCTTCTGTGATGAAGGACGACTGGCTCCCGCTGTCAAGTAAAGCTCTAACTGTAATAGTATTATTGTTTGTGGGATTCATTAGGCGCACCATAGCAGTGCAGAGTAATATCTCCGAGGAGGACAAGGTGGACATGGATATAGTCTCTTCACTAGGGCTAGCTGACACTGGAGGGTCAGGTAAGTGGAGGCAAGAATTATGTCTCTTGCCACACCGACGGCAGCTGCCAGGCAGCTTACAATTTTGTGCATCGTGACCGTACCTGAGGCAATTCTTGCACAACCTCCATTCAGTAACTAAGGAATTTTTATCTTCAGGGCTCTTAGATTTGAATGTCATGCAGTGGTACAGAGGATGATTACCTTGACACATGGCACACTCAAGTTTGTTATGAGTGGAAGAAGTAGTAGTAGATTCCTTGCTCTCCGAAGTTGCCACAAACGCCTTAGTTTGGGGTTTATTTGTGGAATTGAATTGTTTATGATTATCTGATGCCTCAGTACGATTCTTGTTTACTATTTCAAAAACGTCAGCACGATTTTTGAGAAAGGAGAAGAAATCATCAAGACTTGGGATATCAGGTAGAGTATTTCTATGTTCCTCCCATTTGTATTTGGTGCCATTGTCCAACTTTGTTGATAAAATGTGAATAATGAGAACATCCCAATTCTCGGTGGGTAACCCTAAAGTGCTTAAGGCACGGAGATTTTTATTGACATGATCAATAATGTATCTTAAAGACTTGTCAGTTTCTCGGACATGTTCGATATTCAACAAAGACTTTAAGTGGTTATTAATTAGCTGCCTTTTATTGTCATAACGGCTACAGAGAATAGACCAGGCCTCAGTATAGTTTCTATCAGATACTTCTAGGTTGCTAAGTACGCGTGCGGCTTCGCCCTCCAAGTATGAACTCAAGTAATGAAATTTGTGAATGTTTTTAATTTTAGAGTTATCATGTATCAATGAACAATAAATTTCTTTGAACTCCAACCATTTGGAATATGTTCCTTCAAATTTAGGTATTTTTATAACGGGTAATTTAAAGCCTAGGTTAGAACTACCGCAACCGTCATGGCTATCATGATGATGACAGTCATGACAGCTGTTGACATGAGAACAATTGGAAAGTTGACCTTGATCTTTCTTGGAGGACGGCCCGTGTGTTTCTACAAATTCACGAGCAAATGAAATACTGTTATCAAATTCTTGTTCAATTAAGTCCCTATTACTAAGTTCCTGAGCCTGATTACTCTCACTTAATAATTCTATTTGGTTCTGCACCTCGTCGAAGTCTATGAGTAGCGCTTCCATTCGCGATAACTTCATTCCAACTTTGTTGACTTCAATAGGTGAAACCGGCTCTAAGGTAGCCAAAGAATCTAAATAAAGTTTAAACTTGGTAACGCGTCCCTTAATGGAACCACGTTTAATAATCAAATCTTTAAGTTTCATCTCGGAAGCCATAGCGAACAGAATTCAAAGGTGAATGATAGATATAAATAACAAAATAGGTACGATACGCTCCTCGTTTTCCCAGGCCGGCGGGGGCCGGCGCTCCGTCAGCGAAGACCGCACCGCAAACAGGCGCTCAGCTGATGAGCGGGTAGGTAGCTGGCAGCGGGCGCAAGCGGACGACGGGCCGCAGTAGGCGGTCAACGACCTTGCACCTGGAAAATGCCGTGTGGGCCAGTGAACAGCGGATAGTAACAAGACAAGCGTAGTAGCGAGTGCGATGCGAAGTACTGTAGTGCAATATGCAGATAGGTAGGTATGTAGAAGTTGCTATAGCAAGCGACACTTATTTATTGTAATGAAATATTAATGCTGGGATGCATCGTGCAATTGATTATGAAGTGATAAATTGCATAGGCAAATACCTTGCAAGCTCTTTCGACGTAAGAAACTTTATAACAAAGTACTCGTACTTATAAATCACTAATGAAATATAAAACGTAGGCTGCCATGTAGTGCAATTTAGCTTGAAGTTAAGTTAGGCTAACATTTCAGTGAAATTTAGCCGCATCTGGGTGCATCGTAGTTGAAAAATCATATCACCTTAGCGATATGTAGGTAGGTACCTAAATACATAGGTTAAACTGAAATAGATTGTTCATAAACCATGATATAGCTGCATGATTAGCAAATTAATGTAGGTAGGTAGGTAAATTCCTTAGGTACGTTGGCTGCGTGACCAACGCAGAATAAATAGGGAATAAGTATGTATTAGAAACGTAACGTTACATATAGGTAGCTACACTACAATATTGAAAAAAATGCATAAAGGCTACATTAGGAAGTAATGTAGGTAGGTAGGTAAGTATGTTGGCTGCGTGACTAGCGCAGAATAAGTAGGGGATAAGTAGGTACAAAATAATGGTAATATGTAATTAAAATGCCACGCCGTGTTGCCCAAAGGAAGGGGACAGACGGACGGGACGGGTACTGCGAGGGGAATGTTTAGGAACTGGCTCACCGTTTACTGGCAGATCCTGGCGACTGCGCTGGGGCGGTCGCTTCCACGACCAGATGAGTCGGCGAGACTTCCTTGCCGCTGCCGCGTTGACGCCGCCGGCGCCGCTGGCACCGGGATCGGGCGAGTCCGCGACGCTTCTCCCCGTCGGTAGATGAGGGCGGCGCAATCCGCCGCTTGGCCGGTCTTTTCCTTTCACGTTTACTGGCAGATCCTGGCGACTGCGCTGGGGCGGTCGCTTCCACGACCAGATGAGTCGGCGAGACTTCCTTGCCGCTGCCGCGTTGACGCCGCCGGCGCCGCTGGCACCGGGATCGGGCGAGTCCGCGACGCTTCTCCCCGTCGGTAGATGAGGGCGGCGCAATCCGCCGCTTGGCCGGTCTTTTCCTTTCACTAGCAACAGGAGGAAAGGGGTTAGCGGCACCCGTATACCTGTTCGATGGTGAAGTTACCGGCTCGTGTCCTTTTGTACGGTCGCCATTTTGTTTGAGCCGAAATCAAACAAGGATTAAGTTTACAAAGATTCCTCTTGCTTTATTCAGTATTACAAATCTATTAGGAAGCTTAGTTAGCAAAACATATTATAATTATTACTTTAAGTTTTAGTGGAACACGGATAATCTATTTTAACTGTGTAACGTGCGCACTCGCTTGATATCTGAAGTGGAATGGACGCCGCACCGGGCGCAGCGTGGCGTGGAGGCGGTGTCGCGCGCGGCGCGCGCCGGCGCCTGATTGGCTGTTGAGTATGGTACGATGGTGGCGTGATGTCTGGGATCTGGACCGGTTCGCGGCGCGAACACAGGTCGCTGTCTGTACATGGAAGATAAATAAGAAAAAATATTATAGGGGGGCTTTATGAACGCAATAGAACCCAAAACAATGATTTTTAGAATTTTTGTCTGTTTGTCTGTATGTCTGTATATCTGTTTGTCTCATAGATTTAGAATGTACAAGATGAACAGTGTCAAACTGAAGACGAGACCAAAAATGAAAGATCTATGTGTGGGTTAAAGAGTGTTGTTGAATGGTCACACCTATGTTATCGATAAAAGTATCTGTATAAATGGATGGAATGGAAATGAAACTTCTAAGCACACAAAGTGCTTAGAAGTTTCATCTCCAACTTCTTGTTTTGGGGAATAAATTGTTAATTTGAATGTAATCGACTATGAAAAAGTAAAAATGGGATTATATGGGGTAACTCGTAATATTAGAAATTCTGTAGTGATTTTACGAATTTTGATTCAGTGTGTGAATGTGAAAATACACTTTTAACATGTAATTTATGGCATCGTACATTGCATTGTTGCCGTACATATATATTTTGCCAATTGAATTTGAAATTTTCCTAAAAATCCAATTCTTATCGTAATACGAAACCTAGAAACTCATTTATTATTGAACCCTAGTAACAATAAAAGATATTACTCGTAGATTTTTTTAAATACATTAACCGCGCCAAATTGACGTCGCCGCTGATGGAAACTAATGGAAAGCCGTGGCGCATCTAGCGAATGGGGGCCATGCTTACAGCACACAAGACTTCTGACAGTAGTCCTCAAGTTGGCGACCCTATGATGTGCCTCTTCACGCTCCGCTTGTAGAACCCGGGATTGTAAAATGAGGGAAACACATGTGCGGGCAGGTCGTTCCAGGATTTTGTAGTTCGACAAAGGAACGATCTTTTGAAACGCTCAGTTCTGGCGAAGATTCTCTCCGCTATATATGAGTGGCACCTCTGCCCGACGTGTTGTTCGGAATCGGAAAGGAGATGGTGGGATCAGGTTGAAGAGCTCTTCAGAACATTCGCCGTGATACATTCAGTAGAAGGCAGCCAAGGACGCTATGGTTCTTTGCTGCGCTAATGGCTCGAGGCTTACCGTCATCTTAGGACAACCTATAATTGAAATCGGATAACACGTCTCTGCATAGCGCCAAGCGCGTCCAGTAAGTACCTCGCACAATCATCCCAAAGGTGAGAACAGTATTCGACGCAGAGGCTAATCTGCGCCTTGTACAGCAAACATCCCGGTGTGGCGGGGAGTACCTTAAGTGAAGTAAAATTATAAAAATTCAACTCAAAATGGATCACAAATTTTGGAAATATTATATTAAAATAGGCACAAAACCTTAAAAAAAGGTTAAATAACACAGTTCGAGTAAAAATCAATCATATTTATAGTAAATTAAATCCAGATAAGTTTGTTTGTAGCAATGTCACTATAATGAACTATCGACATCCTTATCGATACCTACCCATGACTATTTTACTGTAAACAGCCCTTTCTATTTCTGCCTTATATATCCTCCAAAAATGCATTTACACATTAAATATTGTGTTATGTATGAAGGAAAATGCATAATCTACGTTATGAGTTGAACTTTCAGTGAAATTTTACATCCAATTTGGCAAAATATGTACGTCAAAAATGGAATGAACGAAGTCACAAATGACCAGTTAAACGAGTCTTTCTTCGTATAATTGCGTTTTGTAATATCCTATTCACACACTAAACACGACAATATTGTTGAAAATATAAAATTTTCTATTTTAATCGTAAGATCACTACAGATTATTGGATATTATGAATAACATAGAGCCGCCATAGGATCCCAGCGGGCTCAGCGATTCAAAATACTGACATATGAGTACACAATTTGCTTTCTCTTTTCTTCTCGAGCTAAGTGCTATGGATAATGAGGTCTCGCTCGCACGCTTTGTATATCTATTGAGAGTAGCGAAAAATTCTAAATCTATGGTTTGTCTGTACGGTTGTGCACGCTAATCTCAGTAACCGCTCAACCGATTGCAATGCGGTTTTTTTATTGTGTTGAGGTTTGCTTCAGTTAACATTTAGCGTTTGTTTTATGTAAATCGGTTTAGAAATAAAAGAGTTATAACACTTTTAAGAATCAGATATTTTGAAAATTTAATTGTAGGGGTTTCTTTGAATGTGAGTGAACCTAAACTGGCGTGTTGGCTTAATCATAAAAGAGTCATAAAACAATGAAAGAATCATAAAACAATTCAGTCCGCGCCGAAGGCGTGGACTGAATTGTTTTAAAATAGACTTAATCATTAAGCTCTTTTATGATTAAGCAAACAGGGCAGTTTCAGACGCTGCTTGATGACTCTGATGAAGAAATACCTTTCCTTTCATACACCTTATGTGACGTAAACGAAGTTGCGGGCTCAGCTAGTTGAAAAATAAAAGACAATGTATAATTTCTATCAACGTGTCATTGGACGAACCTGATATAAAAAAGAAAAAAAAAAGAATAACTTTGTCGTCAAAATAAAAACATAAAAATTACTGAAGGTAACTTTTCAAAAGTAAACAGAATGTTGCATGCATGTACAATTGAGTAATCAACTGAAATGGAAATCTTACTCAATATTATAGTAGTTTTAAGAACCGACATAATTATAATCTGAATCCAGTCTTTGTCAAATTATTGGGTATAATTAATTATTCAAACTGACGATGAAGTGCATCTGTAATCTTGTACAGAATATTTGATAAAAATCAAAGTGAGGCACAACATTGCTCGTTGAAAGATGAAAAGTGGTCACTTTTTGTATTCCAACCAACGAAGCAAAACTGGAGTATCTTCATCTCCGTAGGTTTATAGCTTCTAAATACATTATTTTATTGTGTTTATTGTATGTTCAATGATGATCAAATTTTATATTTGAACGTCTTTTAAACCTGGGACATCTTTCCCAGGGCTTACCCGTTACATTTAAGGTAAGGGTGAAAGAATACTATCTTTCAATTTAAACCACCGGTATACTGAGTTTATGTGCGTATATTAAATGTGTAGGAAGTGTATAACATATGTATAGTTGTATGTCTGTATGTATATATGTATTTAAGTATGTATATGTAGGTATAGGTGTGTATGTATGTATATTTTTTGTATTTATGTGTGTATTTACGAGTAGGTATGTATGTATTTATGTAGGTGTATATTGATCGATTTTATTTTATTTTAGTTTGCTAATAAGTATTGTGTGACACCAAACCTGAAACCCCATTATTGAAGAATAACACAGTCCAGCCCATCTAAAGGTTGCCTGGCAGAAATTACTTCTAGCAATAAGGCCGCCCATTGTACCGTAGAATACCTATTATAATTTGTTAATATTTATAAGCTTTGGTGTACAATAAAGAGTATATTATTATTATTATTACCCGGGCTCCCAACTGTAGACTGTTGGTCGTTACGTGAGGTTTTTAGTCGGTAGTAGGAGTCCAGCATAGCATCCACGGAGGATTTTCCCTTACGTAAAAAAAGCGTACAGTGTCTAAAATCTTTCCATATACTGCGCACCTCGTGAGAAGCGATGGGTTACACAACATGAGTCGAGTGCGTTGGCACACTTAAACTTGTGTAACTAGTATTTATGACCGCGATCATGTTATCATATTATTATTTAATATTACATCAGTTTCATTTAAAGCTATTATTTTTAAAAGGCTTCGTCAACATTGTTATTTTATGGTATTTTAGGGTTCTGCCCAAAGGGTAAAAATGAGACCCAATTATTGAGACACCACCGCGTCGTTCGTCTGTCTGGCATCAGGCTTGTATCTCATGAACAGCTAGACCAGCGAAAAGTTCTAAATCTTTAAGATATACAGTTGATATTTTCATACACGATGTAGGTATTTCTGTTGCCGTCATAACAAAAAATACTAAAATGAGAAAAAAAATTTAAGAAGCACCCATACAACAAACGTGATATTTTGAAGTTTTTTTTTGGTACGGAAATCCTTGTGCGCGATTCCGGCTCAAACTTGACTGATTTTAATATTATCTATTTAATTAGAAGAATAATAATATAAACGTGTAAAATACACAATTCGGATTTAGATAACTCGGACAAGTCTTTTCTCTACACTGCCATAGAAACTTGGATTTTTCTCTTCTAATACAAAGAGAATAGAGGCTCTTCTCTTACAAACAAAACTCTCCTTTTAGTCCTCATCAACCAAAGCATATTTTTGTAGCCTTATAACTTGAAGACATTTTCTGCTGTGATAGATAGAATATATTATATTATCTGCCTTCATATTAAAGGCGTGAAGAAGCGCTGCAGTGGTACCTCAGTGGTGCACTAGACGCGCCACCAAGTTTTCATACAATTTTAAGAAGCGCGGTTGTAACGCCACTAACGTGCCACACGCACGTCATTTCTGTATAGGGAAGGGACATTAGTTCATATTGAAAAAACTCTGATTTTAATTTTATTTTTTATAATTTACAAAGACTTTCACAAAGAAATTGTTAAAATAATATTATTTCTTCAATAATAAGTCAAAGCCTTCGTCTTCGGTCTCGTACAACCCTACTTTCAACGTCAGTCTTGCTGCACAAAAGACGTATTCGGTAATATTCACTATTATTAGTTAAACAAAATAAAGATAAGGAACGCTTCCTATATGTTTTTTTTTCTTTTTGATAAAATTAAAAGTGTAATGCTTCGGAATCTATTTCGTAACAAACGTAACTACCGAACATCACTAGAATTTACTGAAGCACCACTAACGCGCGTCTGCTGCGCCACAGACGCGCCACAGCAGCACAATTTTTTTTAGTGGCGCGACTGTGGCGCTTCTTCAAGCTTCTAATTTGAAGGCGCCCTTAGACTGAGTCATGATTGAATTATTTATGTTGAATGAAAATATACAGCTCTATGTTCTGGGAGCATTTCAAGCGTCTACTTGTTGCCGTTATTAATATCTATACATATAATAAAATGATAGAAAAGTCAAAACTGTACATTGGAAATATTAAAAAAAAAATACTCGCGGGTGTTCAACAAAAAAAATAAAATAAAATAAAATAAAATTTATTCCCTTTGAAATTTTTAAAAAATTATTTAGGTTTGTCAAAATTTTTGTGACTCTACCGGGGGTTCGGAAATACTACAGACTGAGAAGAACACCCCAAGAAACTCAGTCTGGTCCCTTCTCTTCTAGTATCTTAGTATCTAATACAGTTTTTTTTTAATGTAGAAAGGAGCAATTCGTGTCACTGCCAGGCAGCCTTGTCTTCTATAAAGTCTTTAATGCTATAATAAGCTTTCTGGCACAATTTAAGTTTTATTAGTTTTTTAAATTTATTAACTGACAAACCTGATATGGCTGTCGGCAATGTATTGTACATTCGAATACAATTGCCCGCAAAAGAATTGCTTATTTTATTAAGCCTAAATCTAGGTACAGCCAATTTATTCTTATTTCTTAAGTTTAGATTATGGATATCACTATTTTTAATAAATTTACTGTTATTTTTATGAGTATATAATAAGTTTTCATATATGTACTGTGAATACACAGTAAGTATGTTGATATCCTTAAACTTTTCTCTTAATGACTCCCGAATCCCCATACCATAGATAGCCCGGACAGCCCTTTTCTGCAACACAAAGATAGATTCGATGTCGGCGGCGTTACCCCATAATAGTATGCCATAGGTCATGACACTGTGAAAATAGCTAAAGTAGACAAGACGCGCTGTTCTAATGTCTGTCAGTTGTCGGATCTTTTTAACGGCATAGGCTGCAGAGCTCAGTCTGCCCGAGACTTTCTCGATATGAGGCCCCCACTGCAAGTTGGAGTCTAACTTTATGCCCAGAAAGACAGTTTCATCGACCAATTCTACTTGATCATCCCTAATCTTAATACTGGTGTTAACGAGCCTAACATTTGGCAAGGTGAATCTAATACATTTTGTTTTAGTTTCATTTAACAATAAATTATTTGCGTTAAACCAGTGGACTACCCTAGAGAGGGCATTGTTTACTTCGTCAAGATCGCGTTGTCCACGTTCAACTTTAAATATTAAAGATGTGTCATCAGCAAACAAAACTACCTCGTGATCGTCTCTTATAAGGTGAGGGAGATCATTTATGTACACTAAAAATAGAAAAGGTCCCAGAATTGAACCCTGGGGCACCCCCATTGTTACAGCAGAACCATGTGACTGTTTACCATTTATAACTACTTTCTGTACTCTATCTCTTAGGTAAGAACTAATTAAATCCAAGGCCGTCCCCTGGATCCCATAATGATCAAGTTTTTTAATTAAAGTCTGATGCTGGACGCAATCGAAGGCCTTAGATAGGTCGCAGAATACACCATAAGCATCATACGACTCCTCCCAGGCCTCATATATATACTCTAATAATTTGATTCCAGCATCCGTGGTAGACCGACCGCGCGTGAAACCGAATTGTTTAGTATGGAATAGTTTATTTGTATTAAAATGATTTTGCATTTGATTAAGCATTACCTTTTCAAAGATTTTACTAAACGTGGGTAGTACAGAAATAGGACGAAAATTGGACGGATCCGAGGTGCTACCCGATTTAAACAGAGGAGTTATTTTACTAAACTTCATTAAGTCAGGAAACACGCCACTATCAACACAATTATTAAATATTATTGATAATTCAGGAGCAACCATTTCAATTAACGAATTAACTAAATGTACAGTAATTCCCCAGAGGTCAGCCGTTTTCTTAATATTTAAAGATTTAAAAGTTTTTATGATAGTGTGTAAACTAATTTTACTGAATTTGAATATTTCATTACAGCAAGGAACATTTGCTTTTAACAAGGATTCTGCTATTGGGGTAGAAGAACCTAGGGCTCTGGTCAAATCTACTGGAATACGAGAAAAAAATTGTTCAAATTCGTTAGCGACTTCGGCATCTGTTGTAATTATGTTACCATTTACTTTAAGTTTAAAATTATTATCATTTGATTTTGCTTGGCCTCTTTCTGCGTTAATTATTTTCCAAGTAGATTTAACTTTGTCTACACTATTGATAATTTTATTACTTATATACTTTCTTTTGGCCGCTAAGCAGTCTGCTTTAAACTTTTTTGAATAAATTTTAACATAAGTTAGAAATTCATCTGTTCTATTAAGCTGTCTTTCTGAGTATAGTTCATACAGTTTTAATCTACTTTTATGTATATCCTCAGTGGCCCATTCACTGAAGGCTGGCCTGTCACCGATTGTGACTTCCTTAGACTTGAATATGGAGTTGAATTCATTGTAAAAGGAATCAAAAAATAACTTATAACTTACATTTGGATCTAAGCCAGTGTCTAAAAATGGAAGTTTATTGCAAAGTCCAACTCGCATACGTTCCAAGCGGCCACCAGTTACTGGTCTACATAATATTTTACGTCTTTTAACTTTTTCTCTTGTGATCTTGAAAGATGCTATTTGCCCAGTATGATCTGATTTTATCTTATTTATAATACTCTTACTTTCTGGCAACATATCACTGTATATATTGTCCAGACAAGTAGCTGTTGTATCACAATATCTAGTAGGCTCTAAAAATAAGTTAGTGAGATTGTGTGATTTAAATAAATTTAAGATATCATTGGTCTGACGCGTATTTATAAGTATATTAACATTAAAATCACCGCACACTATTAGGTGTTTATTCGTTTTTCCAAGTTTAAATAGCACTTTATCCATTATTTCCTCAAACTCACAAAAGGGTGAGACTCCAGGTTTATATACGCATACTACTATGAATTGCTCCAATTCTACGCATGATATTTCAACTGTACACTCTACAGAGAGGGACACAACATCTTTCCGTTCCTTATACTTTAATTTCTTATTTAATAAAATCAACGAACCCCCCCGTGTTGTGTTGACCCTGCAGAACGCACTACCAACCCGGTGACTACTGAAACTGAACATGAGCTCATACTCCTTACGCATATGCTCTGTAAGACAAACAATTTCAATATTTTCTGAGCTCATGAACAGCTCCAATTCAAACTCTTTGACCTGCGTTAATGTTGCAATATTATAATGCACCAGGCTGATATAATTTACATTTTTAAATTTAGTTTTGTTCGGAGGACAGTTTCCGATATAGTTATGGTTTGCAATTAAATTCAACTCTATCAATTTACAATTTTGGCTAGAGGGTAATTCCTCTGTTGTCCCAGAAGTTAATTTAAATTACTTGGAACAGATTCCAAAGTCCTAAATCTACTCTGCTCAAATAAAGCAGTTTTGTCAGCCAAGTTTTTGGCTAAAGAGTAAAAATAACTGAATAGCAAACTTGCTATTTGTCTTTTATAATAATTGGGTAGACAATACCTACCCTTGTGATTATTATAGACTTTATACTTGCTATGTGACAAATTTGTGTCAAATACAGAATTAAAGTCAATTACATTAAATTTATTATTATACTGACTTATTAAGTTTAAACGTAAATTCATCTTATATCTAAATGAATTTTCCGAATCTGGCACACCTTTTATAAATGGAAGTGTGAACATTACAACTTGTATGGCATTTAAGTTTAAGATGTAATTCATGTACAGGGACAAATCATCATTGCTAATTTTGCCCCTGTTTGCACAGAAAATTATTATTTTACTGTTAGCGTCAAATTTATATTCTATTATCTTTTGCATAATATCACTTAATGAAGCACCCGGATAGCAATTATTAATAACCGAGTAATAACTTGAATTTAAGTTTTGTTTTAAAAATGAACTAAGATTGGTACCAATATCATCACTAAATACAATTAATTTAGTACAACTATTACTATTATTTACACTGTCACACAATATATCCACTGATGTACTGGGTGAGCACATGGTAATGGGAGCTAGGGGCTCAGCGGTAACCGGTTCGCCCTGAGCCTCCACCGGCTCAATTGCTTTAGGGCAGTTAATATTGCACGAGTGGTCATTTAGGAAACAATTAAGGCGCTCAGTGTTATCATTTGATGTTTTGAGTACCTTATCTATGGTTAAAGAACATTTAGTAAAGTCCTTAAGGGACCATTCATATTTTTTAGTCATATACCAAAGCCGAAAATATAGATAGAAAAATTTTTGTCTGTTTGTCTGTTTATCTGTTTGTCTGTTTGCTTTGCTTTGTCCGGAAGGATCTCGAAACTCGGACTCAATAGATTTGGTTCAAATTTTGCACAAATATTACCTAGGGGTAGGGTGTTAAAATAGGCTATATATTATCACGCTTCATATCCTAGGGGCTAAACAGAAAGCAATCAAATTGGCATTGTAACAATTTTCACGCGTACGAAGTCGCGGGCAACAGCTAGTAAAAAATAAAATTGCAAAAAATTACCTTTGTTGTTTGGAGCTCCCTTAAATTTTTGTGTTTTTAGTATTTGCTGCTAAAGCGGCAACTGAAAAACATAATTTCTGAAAATTTCAGCTCTCTAGCTATCACCGTTCCTTAGATGCAGCCTCATGACGGACGGACAGACAGACGGACGGCGAAATCTCATGAATAGGTTCCCGTTTTTTACCCTTTGGGTACGGGACCATTAAAAACGGTAGTGTCATGGGAAAATAATATTTTCCGTGACACTGCTGGTAGTTCTAAGCGGTAGTGCCCTGGGAAATAACGTAATTCGACGAATCAAAACCTCGCAGTCTAGCTACATTACCAATTAGAAATTAGTCAATTTGCAGTCGTCTACAGCTGGGAAGGAACTGTAATCAACCCCTTAACAGTAGGAGCTTTTTTTCAGACAAGCATACGGCCCCCCAGAAGGACTGGCGGTCACCGCAGCCTATGAACGTTTACAACACCAGAGGCGCCACACACACACTGCCGACCTTGTAAGAACCTTCTAAGACCCCTTTTGAAGAACCCCATACTGTGGGCGTTTTGGGAAACCGACGCAGGGAGATCATTTCACAACCTAAGTGTGCGCGGAAGAAAGTCCTTATCGAATCTAACCGTGCTCGAACGCTCCGGATGTAGAGCGTGAGTATAAAGTCCCTGTCTGTGGTGAGCGGTGCGATGATAGAACGTAGCCGTGGGCATCCTATTAAACATTTCCTCAGAGCACAAACCGTTAGGGTAGGCGGTAGGTAGAACACACATTAGGTGGCAAAGTCTCTCCTGTCGCGAAGAGGCTTTACACTAACTGTAAGTATAGGATCGTTGACAACTCTCACAGCTCGCTTTTGCACCGAGTCAAATAGACGAACCTGATATTCGGATGCCCCCGCCCAAAAGTGACAGCAGTACTCTATGTGCGGCCGCACTTGCGACTTTTTGGAAGAAAAGAAGCAGTGTTTTCGCAGTAAAGTACCACCGCCCCCTGTTGAGCACACCTAGCTTCTTGGACGCTAGCTTGGCCTTGTCCTCCAAATGATTCGGGAACTGAACGTTACTGGAGATGTCAACACCAAGGATCCCTATACTTTTAGAGATGGAAAGAGATGTGCCCTCAAATTGTGGCGCTACAGTAAATGGGGTTTTCTTAGCAGTGAAAAGACACGCCTGTGTCTTGGACGGGTTGAACTAGATAAGATTTTGTCCACCCCAATCGGATACTCTAATCAGAGCAGCCTCGATTTCAGACACAAGCTGTGAACGAATTTCTTACACTGCGGCCCGAGAGATACCGGGCGGCCCGTGTAACAAGCTTGAATAAGTAGGCTTTTAAGGTTGAATGAGTATCTTTAGTCATTAAGAACTAATGAACCTGAAAATGAAATTTATGTAAACTTTGAAAGTTTTAATCCGGTTGGTCGTATATTATACGTGTCTTCCAAATCAGTGGTAGGTATTATAAATCCCACCTTAAACCTAAATCTAAAGTGTATCCTTGAAGTTGTGACTTGGGAGGCTATTATAAAAGGAATGAAAATATTTGAATCTTATTTATTTAAACATAAACTTTATTACCTATTGCATGGAACATCATAAAGGCACTGAATACAAAAAATAATCATCTACTTTCTTTTGCGTTTCCAATTCTAGTGACAACACGAGATTATTGGATATTGCATCTGTCTTCATAGAACTGGGCACTAAACGGATTGTCCATAGCCATTGTGCTTTCAGCTATTTTATCCCTAACTTTATCTGACACAGTGTATAATCCTCCTACCATTTTTTTCATACTCTTCTGCAAGAAATTCTTAGGGCTGTGCTTGTGAATAAATACTTTCATTCTTCTCTGCCTCAATGTCATCTTCCTCCTCATAGGATGTGGCCGGCTGAAGACTGACTTCTTCTTCTTCGGGAAAATACGTCTTTTCCTTTTGCCCATGGTGAATTTATACTTTAATATTATCCGTTACCTCTTGAACTCATGTTTTTATTGTTAAATGTTTAGGTTGTAAGATATTTTGAATAAATATTTTTTTTGATAATTTTACATTCTGCTGTGGTTTTGAGTTTTTGATGTCAAAATTAGTAGGTGCTGTCATATGACTGGGCTTTTGTTTTGCGGCCAGTATGGCGTAGAAGTTTTAGTTTGATAAAATAAGGTTGGATATTTTAAGAGTAATAAGAAGTAAAAAGCATAGAGCAATTACGATCTATGACTTTGACTGGTTACGTTGCTCAGTAAAAGGTCGGTATACTATACTCTGTTAAAATTGGTTGATAAATTTGACAGCTCTGAATAGTGCACCCACTGATCTGTATTATTAGATCAGTGAGTGCACCCCATAGTCACAGTATAAATATATGTTGTTTAACCAGTATTGTAGCTCCCTACAAACGGACGAAACGCAAGCTATACCTACGATTCTCGTTTTCGGCAGGCCTTTCAGCACGCAAGCAGCGTCCGCAGTCGCGATTGTGCCCAGTAGACGAATGGACGGTGTGTCGTTTTTTAAATAGTAACCGCGCGTGTTTTATTTACTAAAAATATTTAATATGACAACTAAAGTCTATTGTGCTTGTTTTGGTTGCATGAATTCGTCAATAACGCACCCAGAGATAACGTTTTTTAGATTACCTGGAAACTCCGAAAGGTAAGACTATTATAAATTGATTTTACTTAAGTACTAATTGGTACTATACTACTAGTTGACTAAAGTTAAACAAAGTGATTGACACGAGTGAACTAGGTAGTTACATGAAGTAGGTATGTTTGTGTTTAAAACTAGACTTGTGCTTGCTCAGTCAGTGAACGGTGCGATCCAATATAGTACAATATCCAAAATAAAAAAAACTAGTTCAGAACTCTAGTACGTGTAGGTAGTACATTTAGTTCCGTTGTCAGTTCGTAGTTATTTAATTGAGAGCAATGATTTAGGTATGTTTCAAGAGTATTCATTTCTTTGTGGATGACCGATGTTACAGTACACTTAGCACCGTATGACTGCCGCTGTGGCGCGGTCGTTATTGATACCGCCTGCGGCGCAGGAGGTCGTGGGTTCGATTCCCACCCGAGACAAATATTTGTGTGACCCATAAATATTTGTCTCAAGAGTCTGGTTGTTTCTATGTATAATATGTATGTATTTAAAAAGTATATTAGTATTAATATCCGTGGTCTGATACCCATAACACAAGCAAGTTATTCCTAGCTTACTTTGGGATCAGATAGCGTTGTGTGAAATGTCCGTGAATAAAAAAAATAAAAAAAATTGACAGCATTTTTGTTACCTTTGATTTTTATTACACGCATAGAGATAAATATGAACTTCCAAAGTTTGACACATCTTAACAATGTACGAAAAGTACTAGTGTACTAGAGACTGACTAGTACTTCAAAATCGAAAAATAGTTTTAATTTTGTAAATCAAAAATTTAACGCAATGATTATAAAGACTAGAATTCCGTGATTCTATCACTGACGAAACATGTGATGAGCCGATTATTATTGTCTACGCCGCTTACTCGTTTTCAAATTTCTACACCCGTCTCACTCAATCGTTAGTGGATAACGGGCGCTGCGCCGCCAGCCGTTGCGGGGATATTATATTATTACTCACAAAGTTTTTTTTTGTTTAAATAAAAAAGGTACATATTTAATCGAAATGAAAGCTGGTTATCAGTAAAACAACAATCCTTAATACAAATTGAAGGCCTCGTGGGCGGATTGAAAAAAATCAACTGCTTTAGGCTCACTATCTATTACGCGTACGTAAAACTATAAGGTAAAATGTGGGCGTATACTATGCCTCTGCCTACACCTTCAGGGATAAAGGCGTGACTATTTGAATGTATGTATGTACATATTTACAATCGCAATACTAAATAGAAAGTCAAAGTAGGCACATATTATTAAAATGCTGTAGGTGGGCAGCCCTATCGCATGCTTACGTACCGCGCGGCTGTAGGCATTTATTTCTAAAATCCGGCCGAGTCAAACTACTGTATACAGTGCCATAGTGTATAATCGTTAATGAATCTATTCGATTATCGTTCCAGTAAAATTTGAAATCGATAGTAACAAAAACGGTTTTATTATCCATATATATATAAAAACAAGAACTGACTGACTGACGACGTCCATATTAATTCAAGAGCCACCTTACACCTTTTTAAATTAAATTCACGTAAGGACGTGACGTGAAATGAAAAAAAAATAAAAGCCCTCTCACGACTACGATCTTGTGCATTTTTTTTCGGTACCTAATGAACTTGTTCAGTAGAATATACGCAAGCCCCAAATCGTTGTTGAGGAAGAGCCTCTTTTTAAGTGTGGAATCTAACATGGATGCTATGGAATCCTAATTACTAAGACCACAGGATGCCTTACAACTGTCTCGGAAGGATGTCCCAGGGCTCCCGGCAGACTTTGGCGACCACTTAGGCCTGCCTAGGGGGTTCAGGTGCTATCCCACGTCTGGGGAGTTATCTCGGTACTTGGGGAAGAGGAGGAGAGTTGGGTACTATCCGCCTCTAAGAGGGGCAAAGAAACCCTTAATAAATTTAAAAAGGTTGTAAAAAGTAAATTGTACTGCAGGGGCTACTATACAATTGGTGATTATTTGTTGGATGGAGAAGCCTGGAAATGACCTGCTCTACTGGATTCTCAAAAAAATTGTAAAAATGCATAGTTTTTAGATTCATTTTGTAAATAGAGCTCTAAAAAGAATAACCCGCTGAGTTTCTTGCCAGTTCTTCTCAGGTGGGTCGCGTTGTGAACTGGTGGTAGATTTTGATTTATATTCTGGACGTTTTACAAGAGCATCTTTTTTTTTTTTTTTTTTTTTTTTATATATTCAGCTCGCCAAATTGACGTCGCCACCAGCCTGATGGTAAGAAAGCAGTGGCGCATCTAGCGATTGGGGGCCACTTCTTACAGTGGTCCTCAAGTTGGCGGCCCTGTGATGTGCCTCTTCACGCTCCTCTTGAAGAACCCGGGATTGTAAGATGAGGGAAAGACGTGTGCGGGCAGGTCGTTCCATGTTTTTATAGTTCGACAGAGGAACGATCTTTTGAAACGCTCGGTTCTGGCAAAGATTCTCTCCACTGTGTATGAGTGGCATCTCTGCCCGGCACGCGTTGTTCGGGATCGGAAAGGAGATGGTGGGATCAGGTTGAAGAGCTCTTCAGAACATTCGCCGTGATACATTCGATAGAAGGCAGCCAAGGACGCTATGGTTCTTCGCTGCGACAAAGGTTCGAGGCCTCCCGTCACCTCAGGACAACCAATTATTCGGATAGCACGTCTCTGCATAGCGTCAAGCGCGTCTAACAAGTACCTCGCGGAGTCATCCCAAAGGTGAGAACAGTACTCGACGCAGGGACGAATCTGCGTCTTGTACAGTAAACATCTCTGATGTGGCGTGAAATACCGTCTCAACTTATTCAGGATTCCCAGTTTCCGCGAGGCCAGACCAATACAGCTCTCTATGTAGTTTTTGTGATTGAGCTCACGCCGGACGTCTATACCGAGGATCTCCAGGTTGTCCTTTAGTGGAATTGTAATGCTCTGAAGAGAGGGCAGGGGTAGGAATGGGGACTTCTTAGCTGTAAACGCACACGCCTGTGTTTTTCTGGCATTGAACTCGACCAGGTTGTCTGAACCCCATTGGGCAATGCGGCCCAGGTCCAGATCGAGATCCGCCACGAGTTGTCGTCTTTTCTCATCCACGTCGCCTCGCCCTGCCGCTGGACGGCCAGAATAGCTCCCATGAAGAGTACTGTCATCCGCATAACAATGAATGCACCCAAGGGACAGCAAGTCATTGATATGCAGAAGAAAGAGAGTTGGGGACAATACCGATCCCTGTGGTACTCCGGCCTTTACCTGAAAAAAACAGGAGGCCTGACCATCACAGAGGACCCGAATCCGTCTCCCGTTCAGGAAGCTGGCCAACCAGCGGCACAACTGATGCGATAAACCATATGACGGCAGCTTGGAAAGAAGCGACGCATGCCATACCCTATCAAAGGCTTTTGCGATGTCTAAGCCAATAGCCAGAGATTCGCCGTGCCTCTCCATAGCCTCACCCCAGGTGTGCGTTATGTACGCTAGGAGGTCACCCGTTGATCGTTTCGGCCTAAAGCCATATTGGCGATCGTTAATTAACGAGTGATCCTCCAGATAGCGCATGAGCTGTTTGTTGATGATTAGCTCGAACACCTTGCATATGACGGTGGTTACGGCTATGGGGCGATAGTTGGCGGGATCCGACCGATCCCCTTTCTTGGAGATCGGTTGGACATTCGCCTCCTTCCAAGCCTCCGGCACTTCTCCCGACGAATACGAAAGGCGATACAGGCGTGTTAGCGTTGGAGACAATTCAGCTGCACAATTCCTCAGCACCACGGCCGGAATGCCATCAGGACCACTGGCTTTCCGCGTGTCGAGTGACCGTAGCACCGCCCGCACATCGCACTGCCGGATTACAATTTCCGGCATCGTGGTTCCACAGTTGGCGATAGTGGGAGGTTGCTTGCCACAGTCATCGACCCGGGAATTAGCCGCAAAGAGCTTGGCCAGCATTTCCGCTTTCTCTTGGGCCTTGTGAGCCAGTGGTCCGTCAGGATAGCGCAGCGGCAGCAGCGAGGGCTTGCAAAAGTTGGCCTGCACGGCTTTGGCCAGTTGCCAGTATCCACGGCTGCCCGTCGGATGTGACGTGAGCTCCTGACCAAGCCGCGTGACGCGCTGGGCGTCCGCTCTCTTGATGGCTCTCTTACTGGACCTAGTGGCTCTGTTGTACGCTGCCTTGAGACGGGCCACATTCGGGTCGCGCACAGCTCGAGCCCTGATCCAGGCGCGGTAAGCCGCCTGTTTTTGTTGAACAGCTACGGCACACTCACGCCCGAACCAGGGGCGGGCTTTGCGGATGCTGGCGACACCAGTGTATGGAATGTAGTATTCCATACCTAATGTGATTTCACCAGCAACCGCAGAGGCGCTTTCCGATGAAGCCCTCCCTGCAAAGCAGCGCTGACTCCACGGGACGGCTGCAAAGTATTCTCGTAGTCCGTCCCAGTCTGCTGACGAGTAGTGCCACAGTCGCCGCGTCACCTCTACTGCCCTTGCAGGGGACGGTACCTGCAGGCGGGCACGCACAATACAGTGGTCGGATGTACCCAGTGGGGCGCTAACCGTCACACTGTACTGTGCTGGATTACTCGTCAGCAGTAAGTCCAGCAGGGCGGGTTCATGGTCTGACCTGTCCGGTATGCGCGTAATCCCGCGTACCACCTGGGTCAGACCATGGGAGAGTGCGAACGCGTGGGTGGCCCGTCCCGCAGGATCTGTCTTGAGGGACCCCAACCATTCAATGTGGTGACCATTGAAGTCCCCCAGAAAAACCAACTCGGCGTTCGGGAACCGTACCTGCGCGTCATCAGCCCCCTCGCTGAGGTGCTGATACAGCCTCATATATGCCTATGTGAAATAAATTTATTTTTCTTTCTTTCTTTCTTTCTTTCAAACACGGCACCGTTTTGGCCTGCTTCAGCAAGAACGGCGAGCAGCCAACTCGCCTTTCTCAGGCCGCCGAGTCGCCGACTGCGGAACTACGGAAGGATATTTCTCCCCGCTCCCTACCCGCTGCCGAGGAAGGGCCTTAGGTGAAATGAAACGAAAAATAAATCTAAATTACTATATATGTAAATTACTGTATAATTACTATTTTAATTCTTTCAGGGGTGCACAACGTAAATCCTCATCCTCTTCATCACTACTCGAACTATCACCAAGGCAAATAATAAATTCTTGCTGTTCACAGATGTTATCAAAGTGAACATCGAGCTCCCTGTCCACTTCAATAATTTTTTTCGTATGTTCTATGACTTTCCTCCAGTCCTCCGCAGTAACATTACCACACGCATTTTGTAAAAGTGTGAGCATTTTCTTGGCAGTAAATGGTGGAGAAGTATTGTGTTTGGCTGCATGACCTATAAAACATCAATTAATAATATAAATAATAACGTAAATTATCTGTTTTTACCAATTGAGGTGCTAGGATAAAGAAAAAAATACCTTTGATATTAGCGCAAATCAGTTCGATGGCATTGTAGTGGCAGTGATACGGTGGCAATCTGAGAACTGTATGGCCACGTTGCTCAGCAATCGCGTCCAAAATGAATATTGGCTTTTTTGGTCTATTTTCTTTAACTAAACAGAGCAGTTCTTGTTTTAACATTGTTTCCTTTGCTTTGGAGCCAGGATATCAATTACTGTTTGTTATTGGCTGATGTTGGAGCTTTGTCTTTTTGCACGGAGTGGTATGGCGCGTTATCCATTATTAACTATAAAATTTTCTAGTAACACCAAAAACCACTCTTTGAATTTCTCAAAATTCATTTCTTCGTGATACTCATTTGTTTTCGTTGATTTGAAGGCTAACAAACAATGAGCTGGCTAGGGCCGGGTCGGCGAGATGTGTCGTGCGGTGTTCCACAGGGATCGGTTTTAGGGCCGCTCCTGTGGAACATCGGTTACGACTGGGTGCTGCGTGGTCCGTTGCTCAGAGGGGTCGGCGTAACGTGTTACGCCGACGACACCCTCGTTACGGCGCGGGGAGCAACGCACCGTGCCGCAGCACTTAAGGCCACTGCAGGGGTTGCTCAGGTCGTGGGTCGGATTCGGCGGCTGGGTCTCGAGGTCGCCCTTCACAAATCCGAGGCTCTGTGCTTCCACGGACCTCGGATGGGGCCACCTGCGGGATCCAGCCTACAGGTAGGGGGCGTCAGCATCGGCATTGAGCCCTCGATGAAGTATCTGGGGCTCGTACTCGATGGCCGGTGGAACTTCGGACATCACTTCCGAAGTTTGGTCCCAAAACTGAGGGGAGCATCGGCCGCACTCGCGCGGTTGATGCCCAACATCAGGGGACCCAACGCTCCCTACAGGAGGCTGTACCTGGGGATCGTGCGAAGCATGGCCCTGTACGGGGCTCCCGTATGGGCGGAGACCCTGACGGCCAGCAATGAGGCTAGACTTCTGAGCCCGCAGAGAGTGATGGCCGTCAGGGTGATAAGAGGATACCGCACGATCTCCGGTGAGGCGGCATGTCTCCTAGCCGGGACCCCTCCATGGGACCTGGAAGCGAGAGCCCTTGCGTCACTGTTCAGATGGCGCAAGGAGGCGCTGGAGCGGGGCCAAAGGCCTGCGTCTCGAGAAATCGAGGCCCAGCGGACCCTGCTCCACCAGGAAACCGTGGAGACATGGAAGGCGCGACTTGAGCAACCAAAGGGGGGATTCGCCACAATCGCGGCCGTCAGACCGGTCATGGACGAGTGGCTGGAGAGAAGACACGGTGCTCTCTCCTACCGGTTGACACAGATGCTTGCCGGGCACGGTAGCTTCGGTAGGTATCTGTGGCGAAAACACCGGGAAACCACGGCCGAGTGTCAGCACTGCGAGGACCGCAGCGATGACACGGCGCTCCACACGCTGGTGGAGTGCACGGCGTGGGCACAACAGCGACAGGTCCTCGTAGTGGGTCTGGGCGTGGACACTCTCTCGCTCGAGGCCATGGTGCGAGCCATGCTCTCCAGCGGGAGTAAGTGGGACTGCGCCGCCTCTTTCTGCGAGCAGGTCATGCTCGCGAAGGAGGCGGCGGGCCGGGTGCGGGAGAGAACTCTCCCACCCGAGTTCCGCAGTCGGCGCCCTGGGCGCCGCCGACGTGTCTTCGCCGAGGACTATCGGCCTCCATGACCGGGGGTCTGAGGACGGTGAGAGGGCTGCTCACCGTCCTTACAGAAGCAGGCCCATGACGGCAGCGTGACGTGAGCACTCACGCACGCCCCCCCTTAGAAGCGGGGTCACACCCGAAATCCCCCATAGACGCGGGATTGCACCCGAACCACCCCCTGGGCGAGGCCGCATTGGCGGCCGTAGGTCTGTTGGGAGTCACGGGACATCCTTCCTGAGGGCTTACCCGGGGCTCTCAACCATAGGCTGTTGGGCGTTACGTGAGGTTTTTTAGTCGGTAAGAGTCCGGCATAGCATCCTACGAGGATTTTCCCTCGTGCCAGCATAATATCTGTACGCTCCATAACAATCTTTCTTTTATTCCATTTTTGAACGAAAATCCAATATTATGCATAACATGGCGCCTATAATACTCGTATTTATATTATTTAATAACGTGCTTAATATTTGAAGGTGAAGGTCGTTCTTAAAGGGATCTTAGACCATGATATAGTTACTATTTGTAAGGTCTTTATTTAAAAAGTCCTTTCAATCATTTGATCTGACTATAAGACAAGGTCATGGCGAAGAAAACGGAAACTCGAAACCATATTATTTTGTACCAGCCCGTCTGAATAAAGAAACATAATCCCAAAAATGATTGGAAGAGGCCTTTTTTTAACGTGAGGAAAATCCTACAGGGATGCTATGTCGGACTCCTACCGACTTAAAGTCACACTTATCCTACCTAATAGCCTACGGTTGGGAACCCCAGGTAAGCCCTCGGAAGGATACCCCAGGTCTCCCAACAGACCTACGGCTACAACTGCGGCCTCACCTAGGGGGGTTCAGGTGCTATCACGCGTGTTTGAGGGGTTGTTCGGGTGTTATTCCGCTTCTTGGAAGCAGAGGAGTCACGGCCACAGGGGTCACGCTGTTGACTAAGGCCTGCTTCTGTTAGGACGGTGAGCGACTAAAACCATACTGTGCCCTACCATTGCGATTGAGTCTCTGCAGATAAGTGAGAGATTGTATAGAGAGTAATCTTTTAAATACTTTTATATATTTATGTTTTCACATTTCTGAATTGCTAGTTCTTCTTTCAAGTCATTAAGGAGTACCTACCGTGTAGTTTTAGCCGCCGACTGTCTTTAGCTCCATTATGATGCAACGGTTCACACATGTAAAACTAATTACCTTAACTTTTCCACATTCGTTGTCCACTCACCGACCTGCAGAAATCTAGACTGAGCTTTCCCAAACACTAAAAGGTAATTAGAAAAACGTAGGCCCATTAAAACGTAATGCTTGATAGGCCGCAATGAACTCGTTTGTAAACACTATAAAAGTGTTTGACAACCTATATGACCACCATTTTGTAAATGCACGTGTCAAGAACCGGTTCTAGTCAACAATGACCTTGAACAATCAAATTTGAACCTCAGTGCTTTAAGATAAAATTGAAATTAAAACCATGTTACCATACTCCCGTGGACTGATATTGGATAATGCAAATAATTATGGAATAGTGAAAACCGAGACGTTATTTGGCTTCGGCCCAACAAACCATGGTAATGGTAACTATATGAACAAGAGTTTCAATTCTACCGAACCACTGGAGTGGATAATTACCAGTGGTAATTTTGCTCGGAGATCATTGCAAGGTATTTTTGGGTTTCTTTTATTATAGTACCACCTAGTTATTTTCAATTGTAATGTTAAATAAGTAAGATTTTAAACATCTTAGGCCCTTATATGTCACCTATGCATAGGGAAATGGTGAGTTGGAATCTATCTTCCAATTTCAAGAGAAAAAGACTGTTTAAGAACTAAAATTAAATAATAAATGAGGACTCCTGGAGTTGCTGAATGAAGAGTAGACGAAAATTACGAATATTGATAAGATCTCGAAAGGTTCTTGGTTGTTTCCTACAAGAACTATCGTATCGACTTGATAAAAGTCGCAAGTGCCTGCTGGCTGCAGGTATACTAAGATCGAGCGTCGTGAAGAAGCTTGCATTTACCTCTCTGACATCTTTCGTCTTAGTATAAAGTAGTTAGTTGCATCTAAAGTGCCCACTTCGATTTGATTAGTTGTATGATGGATGAGAACTCAAGTGATGACTTTAATTAGAAATCTTCTCGAATATCATGCTGGACCTTCAACAGAATATCAACTAAAACCTTACGGTCCATACCTAGTCTATCGATATAGACTAGGTATGGACTATACTACCGATATATATAGTATCCGTCTATCAACGAACCTGGCCTCCGAAATATGTCCACGGATTAGATAAGTCTAGTGGTCTCTTATATAAGTATAATATAATTCACAAAGACGTTATCAGTTTCAGATAACAACACAGAGGAAAAATCACGTGACCTAAAAATACAGCCTAAATCAGTGAAAAAGTCAGCTAAAAAGAAAACACCAAAGAAACGTAAAGGAAAAGGTAAATTCAACAAATGCATCGTCAAATTTATCCGAAAAGGTGAGAGGAAGAAGAATCGAAGAGCTGGTGGCAAGATGCCGAAAATGCATAAGAAATATATGATGCCTTTGATCCTGGGGTTGCTTGCTGCAAAGAGTTTGATTATTCCTATTGCATTGAAAGCGCTGGCTTTTCTTTCGGCTAAAGGTAAGAAATACTGTACATTTATTTTACTATCTACTACCACAGAATAACTAATAGTACTACGAATCCTACCCATCCTTAAATTGAAGACGCGATGTAAGGGTTTAGGGTAAGTTTTTTTAATTACTAAGAGAATAAATTTTAATTTATTATATTTTATTTAGAGAGCATAGCAAGCATTTAAAAGGTCACGTATGCGTTCGTTGGGTTGTCTCTGCTTGTTACTCTGCCTGACAAAGTCGTAAAGTGTCTACAAACGCAAAAAATTTACGCAGTATCTGGAAAGCTGAGGTGGTAACCCGAAATTGTCGCATGATCACTGCAGTAAGCATCTATTGCTATGACTAGTCTGGGTAGCCACTTTGAGATTCATTTACGAGCGTTTCCGTGCTACAGAAGGCACGTTGAATCACTAGACCAGATTTTCCAACGTTAAGTCAAGTTGAAAGTCAATGGGCGGCTTGAAAAGTTTTAACAGAGGTACCAGCCTGCGCCTGACTACTAGAACATAGCAATAGGCACCTATTATATGGAATAAATAGCTAATGTTAAAATGTGGGACTATACAAGGTTTGCGTCTGCATGCTGTAGCTCAATAAGATAAATGCAAAAATCTTTTGATAATTGTTTGTGTTTTTTCAGGTCTAATGATGGGATTCTTTTCAACGGTCATGGCATCTGTTCTCAGCCTCAAAGGCATGTTTGACCACAACCACGGTTACCAGAACAGGAAAGATGATACGAAGACTCAAGTAGAAATAATCCAAGTACCTTCCAAAACTGAGGACCATGTATATTATGATGAGCATTATAAAAGAGGTGATTTCGTACCCGTGCTGGTGAATGAACAAGGGAATGTTATTCAAAAATGAGTTGAAATTGTTAAGATTGACGCTGCCTGAATTCATAGGGCTGATCACTAGACTACTACTAAAATTACTTGGGTGGTGACAGAATAGAAAACAAATGAAATCTCCACTCCAATCAGTCAATTTTCAAGTGACCTAAATAACAGTAGAAAATTCTCTACACAAAGTAAATGTCAAATAGCTAAAATTTAAGTCTAGGAAAAACAATATTTTTATCAACTGGTATATACCAATAGTAATTTAACTACTCTCCTGGTACTGGTACGATTATAAATAGTAAGGTATGATAATAGTACAGGGAATAATTGTCAATCAATCAATCGTATCATCCTATCCGACTTCATTGCCGATCATAATAGGCCTCTCCCAATTTCCTTTCGAGAGGGCAATTGGCCTTACTTGACAAACTCCAGACCGGATGCCACATGGTTTGGGTTCAAAATTTCCCTTACTTCATTATATGTGTTGTTTAGATCCTGAAAATTTTGGTAGGGCCTCATCGCACCGATGATTGTATAATTCATCAAATAGACAATACATTCTAAACGATACTGGAGTAATTAGTTAGTAATAACTGTTTAGGTTCCTATTTAGTTATAGAACATTGTATTATGATAATAAAAAGTTATGAATTAAATTATCTGATGTGTTAAATATTGTTTCACCTTACCATTAAAAAAAAAATAAACAAATAAAATCTATCTAGAAAGTATAATGAACTTTCCTGGAGTATCCGCTTGCAACAGAATGTCTTTAACGCCTTAATTTTCTGTTTTCAGTCCTATTCCTCCTTAACTTTTCTACTTCTTCTTTACTAAGTTTTCTACCATGGCGCTTTTTATCTAAGCTGATCTTCTTTATTGCAATGTGAATAAATATACCTACAAGACCTATTTATTGTCAGCTACCTAATTATTACGTCTAGCATGAAACCCAGATACCTACATAATATTTCTTTCATTTCCATCATCTCAGTCTCAAAGCACTGGAGTTGGCAGGTGAACCACTTGTATTACCTTGTATAGAAGTGCATTGCTGCGAAAATATCTGAATTCGTTTATCATCTCAAATAAAAATACAAGAAAAGCACTCAGAGTATTTTTAATCATCGTATCATTAATTAACACCAGTGGTATCTATCATAAATAAATAATTTAACTAAGTAATACAATTGGTAACTACATTAACTATTCGTACTAACGATAAAGAAATAAATAACTTAATCTAAACCGAACTATATTTACAATGCGCGAGCTTAACTATTTTCACTTTGTCAAAATAAAGATCTTAATGGAATAAGGAAATGAAAATACTGCCAATCAGTTTTAGTTAAATTCTTTTGTTCTCCTAAATCAGATTAGCAGAATTCTGAATACCGATCAAGCTTAATTAATTTGAATGGCAACTGTGAGACGTCGACCTTATTTTAAAATTTAAATACAACTTCAAATATCACCAGTTTCTTTTCATTGACATCTCTATTCTTTTCAACATCAATAACTTCTTCCTTACTGGTATCATTTGAAGCAGACATTTGTGTATTTAATAACTTCCTTTCTGTAAGCCCATTACCGCTGCGAATAACGCGAAGAAAAATCCAGCCAATCCGGTTGCGCCTATCAACAGTACTAGTCCTGCTATCATTACCGGGACTAAAGCGAAGTATTTCATCTTATACGCCAGAAGGAGAGGGAGCATGTATTTCTTGTATTGCTTCGGCCTTTTTATTTTAATCCCGTTTTTTCTTCTTACTTCGTCCTTGATGTCTTCTTCTTCGCTGTAATCTTTGTCGTCGCCGTCTTCATCAAAGAAATCTGAAAAAGAAAAGAAAATTATATAAATTTGTATTACATTATGTTTATCTGTTTCTCTCTGATTGCCTCGCTCGGCGTATTTGATAACTGACTACCGCGCTGAGGTTCTGGGTTGATTCCCAAATATTTCTGTAATCGACAAATGTTTGCTTCGGACTTTGGGTATTTCTATGTATAATAATGTATGTATTTAGTAATATATAAGTACTAGCTGATGCCCGCAGCTTCGCCCGCGTAAAAGTTTGTTCCCGTTTCCGCTTCCCATGGGAACTTATTTCCGCGATAAAAAGGAGCCTGTGTTATTTCAGACTACAATCTATCCTTGTACCAAATTTCAGCAAGATCCGTTCAGCCGTTAGAGCGTGAAAGAGTAACAAACATCCACAATCACAAACTTTCACATTTATAATATTAGTAAGATGTCTATCAGTTGTCTAGATCACATATCATAAGCTTATAATTAGCATAATTTGGAATAGATAATGTTGTGTTAAAATATCTAACAATATTATTTATTTTAACCCATAGCAAAAGTTTTCTCTTAGCTAGGGTGTCAATAGCTCAACCTATTTACCCATACAATTATTAAGTTTATAAAAAAAGTTCTTTAAGGCTCGATTACAAAATGTAAGACATTAAATAAAGATTTCTTAGTACTTAAAGTATCTAGTTCTTTTATTCTCGAGAGTATTCATTAAGCTCATGTTATAAACTCAATCGACTTTTCCGAACAATAAAGTACAATCGATAGGGTTAATATTTTTCAATAGAGCTTACACAACATACTTTCTTCATACTGTCTGGGCTCTACAAAAAAAAGTCAACCCTTCAAACCAGGCTTTGTTCCACGAAATAGTCGCTATGCATATACATACAATTTTCTAATACGGTGATATTTATGAAAATCGATCGACACTAAACTTAAGGCTATGATTGATTGATAAAATCATTATGTATTTGTGTCATCGATGTTCATTATGTTTTGTGTTATTGATTGATCATGTTTTGTTGTAATCGATATTAATGTATGATAATTACATACGACGAATTTATCAGTATTAACGTAATTTAAAAAATTAACTACATTGTGTACAATTGTAGAATTATTAAAGAAAACAGTTAATTTTTTGCTTATATCAGATATGTTAGGTATTTATTACAAAAGCGTTACTAGAACATAGACAAATACATACAGATAAAGTTGTTAATATTGCGTGTTTTAATTATTATTACATTATGATAAAAGTCTATTTTAAACATTTCACATTTTCTAACTAGATAATTATCAAGATTTCATTGTATTGTCTCTATTTTTTCTACTGTGTATGAGGGGCATTTCTGCCCGGCATGCGTTGTTCGGGATCGGAAAGGAGAGGGTGTGTTCAGGTTGAAGAGCTCTTTAAAAAATTCGCCTTGATACATTCGGTAGAAGGCAGCCAAGAACGCTATGTTTCTATATGTATTTAATTTTCGAGCTTTTATCAGTTTTCTAGATCAAATTAGAGCAAGCTGTCTATTTCAAAACTTGTTACACAGTTGAGATCAGGAGTAAAGAACTATCGTATGAATTATGACAGTTTTCTCTGCCAGGGTAGGGTGGTGAAGTCTTTAGAAAATAAGTTGTGACATACATAGTACATGCTGTTAAAACCGTTTCTGTGATGGTCTTTAATTAATTTATAAAAAAGTTTTAGAAAAGTGACTCTAAAATTTAATAAAAACTAAAGAATCGTGTTCAACATTATTTGCTTTAAAAGAAAATCGTAAATCGCGATTTTTGCGTGTTTGAAAATATAAAAGAGTTTTTAAAGGCAAACTTAGATATTTTGATAGAGTTATGTGCGTAAACTTTGCACATAAATTTTAGGCACAATAGAATAGATATTGTATTCTTGAATCGCTCGAACTTCATCTGTCTATACTAATATTATAAAGAGGAAAGATTTGTTTTTTTGTTTGTTTGTTTGTTTGTAACGAATAGGCTCCGGAACTACTGGACCGATTTGAAAAATTCTTTCACTGTTGAGGAGCTACACTCTTTGCGGTGAACATAGGCTATATTTTGTTCCCGTATTCCCACGGGAACGGGAACTACGTGGGTGAAACCGCGTGCCGTCCGCTAGTAATAAATACGTCTAAAGCGCTGTAGGTATAATATCACAATATCTATTTTAAATCACTTCGATAGTACATTACCTATACCGTAACATTGTCATCAGTTGATACAGTTATACCCATCATACCCACTTACGTACCAGCGGAAATGATTGTTAGTTACGATACTGATGAAATTCAGTTCAGCGAGAGTTTGATAAGCAGTCGACAGTGAATAACGGGCCCAAATGATAGGCCTCGGATTTTCAATCGAGTAACTTTATTGATAGTTTGTTTTAAGTAAGGTGTAGATAGGATAGGTGGTGGTTAGCACTTTAGGTGTTAGAAATTTTGCTTGAATATTGTAACTTGCATAGGTGCTCACAGAGAGAGGCAACTCGGCAATGAAAATTAGTTTTGACGAAATATGAAATATATTTTTGGTGATACAATAAAAATCTATCTACCTAAATATTGATGAAAATCCTAGGGAAACGAGGCATGGGATTCATTTTAAACTAGGCATAATAATTTGAATAATAGCTAGGGTAACCCTTTAGATTTACATAATAAATATATACTGTTATTTCCTTTCACATCTTCCATACTGGTATTTAAAGTAATTGAAATATCATGGTCTCGTAAATAGAGCGTGAAGAAAAATGCTATGTAGTTTAAATAATTTTCCCTGCAAAATACATTCAAATAAAAAAACCAAGTCATTGAAATATATAGGAATGTATTTAAAGTAAACCTGTATTTCCTTAATAATATTATTTCTAATCTTGTCCAATTCAACCCTACCAAGACACAAGTTTGTGTTTTCACCGCAAAAAAGACCCCATTCACTGTGGCGCCACAATTTCAGGGCACATCTCTCACCATCTCTGAAAGTATAGGGATCCTTGGTGTTGACATCTCCAGTGATGTGCAGTTCCGCAGTCACTTGGAGGGCAAGGCCAAGCTGGCGTCCAGGAAGCTCGGAGTGCTCAGAAGGACGCGGCGGTACTTTACTGCGGCGCAAGCACTGCTTCTCTATAAGTCGCAAGTGCGTCCGCATATGGAGTACTGCTGTCACCTCTGGGCGGGGGCACCCGAATACCAGCTTCGTCCATTTGACTCGGTGCAAAGGCGAGCTATGAGAGTTGTCAGCGATCCCATACTTGCAGGTGGTGTGGAACCTCTTAGTGACAGGAGAGACTTTGCTTCTCTGTGTGTGTTCTACCGCCTGTACAACGGTTTGTGCTCTGAAGAATTGTTTGATCTAATAGAGGCTTTCTTCCGCGTACGCTTAGGTTGTGGAATGATCTCCCTGCTTCGGTTTTCCCGGACGCCTACAGTATAGGGTTCTTCAAAAGGGGACTTAGAAGGTTTTTAAAGAGTCGGCAGCGCGCTTGTGGCGCCTCTGGTGTTGCAAACGTCCATAGGCTGTGGTGACCACCGGTACATCTGGGGGGGGGGGGGGGGGGGCGTATGCTTGTCTGCCTCTCTAGTGGTATAAAAAAAAATCAGTATAATTATGTATTTTTGCAATGGAGACCGCGATTTAATACACGTAGGGTTGGACGACCTCCAGGCAGATGGACCGATGACCTGAAAAAGTTCGCAGAGAAGGCCTGGATGCGAAAGCCGCAGGACCGTAGCGTATTGTGACGTAATTTAGGAGAGGCCTAGGCATAGTAGTGAACTGACATGGGTGATTTGGTTAATTTCAATAAATAATACATAAAGTAATAAATATTTGTGGACATTCTCACACAACATCACCAAGCCCAAATTTAGCTAATTTAAGCTTGTGCTGTGCAAATATCTAATGCGCCCTGGTTCATAAGAACGCCAGTATTCCACGACATTCTCGATATACCAATAATCAGGAAGGTAGTAGAAGCCCATAGAGTCACCTACAGGTTAAGGCTATCAAAGCACCCAAACCAACAAGCGGGACAGCTCACTATTCCTGAAACCATACGTCGGCGTCGGCTCAAAAAGCGACGGAATATATTTGACCTCTAGAGGGTTTATAAAGTAAATCCAGGCAAAATAAGGAAAGGGAGGGCTTCGTTCACTCACACCTCATCTGCTTATAGTTTTAAGACTGATTGCATGAAATAACTACAAAATAATTGACATCCCATCTCTCTCTCTTACTGCTCGTTCGCTCTAACTTTGCCGCTCGGCTCCGTACTAAAGTAAAAATTTTAATTAGACGAAGTAAATTGACAGCAACTAATGTCACTACTTCATACAATGTTGCGTATTTTCTATGACGAAGTGACATTAGCTACTGTCAATTTACTTCGTCTAATTAACAATTCGGGTATACGCCTCTACGCCAGCGGCAAAGTTAGAGCAAACGGGTAGTACATCAGAATCTTCCTAAGAAGTCCAACCATAGAACCGCTTAGTGTGACTACTATTGAGCTGGTTTGGGCCCTAAACTCTGCTGTTACACACAGTGTTTTCTTAACTTAATAGACAGTTGAAAGTGGTATTGTCCAGTTTTGTTTTGTTCTATAATGGCTAGAAATTTCTCTCATTAGGTAGATGACTAGGACATTTTCAACAAAAACTTAGAGATAAATTAGTTGGTTAATGTGTTAAGTATGATGTAACTTTATATTCTTTTTCATTTTAATGTCTTTTATTTAGAATTTTCACGCACAGAATTGTGAGAAAATCTAGCCTCCTAAATTTGTGACTTTTTTGACCTCGTGGTTCCCTGACCTGCTTTGCGGTCTTTGATGTGACTTCTAACAAATTCTATGAAATGTAGAGTAGGTACTTTTCTTTATTAAAATTTCCAAAATGGTATTTTTGTACTTGAACGACCTGTCACAATCCGCTCAAAGTGGTATGCGGGGTCCTACTAACATCTTAAGTACCTCAATGGTTCAGGTCCTCCTCGTAATGTGCCTTGGGCAACGGAGTAGTGACCACTCCCTCTTCTCTGTGGGGGAATGGTGAATTTCGGCCAAGACCAGAGTAGCCCATTGGTAGGTTGCTCGGTAGTGTGTGTTGCTACCGACCATGAATAACGACACGATCAGCAGCAGTAGTGCTGGGCTGCTGTCACCTCGTCTGCTGACCAGGTGATGACGGCAGAGCAGGATAATCGCTGCGTGTGGAAGTGGTAGCAAAAACTTTTTGGCTCCCGCTCCTGCATGCAGTTCGGGGACAGCGTCGTAAGTAGTTCACTGCGCGCACCAATTGTTTCTTGACCGTAGGCGCAGGCTCGGAGGATCCCGCTTTAACAATTTGCCCATTGGTAAATGGGCTGCTCCTACTTCGATTGATCACTGCTCCACCGTTGGAAGAAACATTGACACTTTGTCTCCAGGATACTCGTGATGAAAGTTCCCAAAAATACTTTCCTACAACAGTCAGCAATTCAGGTTAAATTGAGAGCTTTTCAGAATTCAGTAGACAGAGGATAGCTACGAATATCCCTCCGAGTTTCTTTTCCATTCTTCCCAGGACGAAGTGCATGTGAACTGATAGTACCAGATAGTAATAACTGATAGCCTTGTGCGATAAGGCCACCAATTGTTATACCAATATGTTTAATATGAACTAAATTCAAATGTATTTCCTGCCGTAATTCTTTTTTTATGTTTGCTATTTTTGTTTACTATAAATTGTTGACGTTTATCAAGTTTTTTTTCCAGACGCTGGGAATGCGTGTAGACGCCGTCATCCAACCCACGGGGGCAGCTTAGACGGTGTGTAGGACTCCCGGCCTCGGAAAAGGACCGTCTTTAAAAAATTATTTAGGTTTGTCAAAATTTTTGTGACTCTACCGGGGGTTCGGAAATGCTACAGACTGAGAAGAACACCCCAAGAAACTCAGTCCGGTCCCTCTTATTCATCTTAGTATCTAATACAGTTTTTTTTTTAATGTAGAAAGGAGCAATTCGTGTCACTGCCAGGCAGTCTTGTCTTCTAGAAAGCTCCCGCGACAGCAATTCCTTTCGCTTGGCCGCCATCACCTCGCTAGGAATCGAAGCTACAGTGGCTCAACACGATTGGCTGCCGACTGGATCGGTACACCAATGCCGGCAGTAACAGATCCGCAACTATGCTTCCTGTGAGGGCAATATGGGGCTCAGCAAATAAGTGTGGTCCACTAACTTCGTTGCGCCGCTTGGGTACGTTTAGCAAATGCTTATGTAAAAGTGTATGTAAAGTTAATGTTTCTTGACTTTACCTGAACCCGGAAAGTGGTAATGAATATATTTTTTCCCATTTGCCATTAGTAGATGTCACGCAATTACTAACTCAATACCTTTATGAATTGTTGCACGCACGTGCGTTATGACATTAATGTTAATATCGGTGTTGTAATTGTAAATGAATGGTTTCTTTTCAGTGTACATAATACTACTGAAGTGGGCATCGACCTTACAGCAAAAAGTGTCAGACAGCCAAATGTCTTTTTTAAAAGAGATAGAGCTTATATGACGTGAAAATGTTGAAATAACCCACCCATTTAAGCCGTCAAATTAAGGCATCGTGCCTTCCACTTCAACAGCAATTAAGGCCTTTTTTTATAATTTCAGTTTTAAGTTTTAACGCCAAGATATGTTTGCCATGTTTTTAATCTCCGGCAAAAAGTGAGGGGTGTTATAAGTTTGACCTGTGTATCTGTGTCTGTTTGTTTGTTAACGTCATTGTCATTCATAGGTACATATCATAGTAGCACCACGTTGCGTTTAGGTGCACCCTGGAAAGGGGTTGAAAAATCTTTCAGTTGGGGAAGATTTCCTTTGTTATGTGGCTTGAGGCAGTGTGTTTGGGATCACATATTTCCTTACCTACCTGCCTCAGCAGATTAGCAGACTAAAGAATGGAAAGTGTCTTCCGAAATACGCCCTGTCGTGCATCGTATTCAAATACAATGACTATCATGATCTTAAAGATGGTCCCCGCAGTTCCGTCTACGAAAAATTCTGTTGCCGTTCCCGCTTCCCACGGGAACTTATTTCCATATTTAAAAAGAAGCTTAGACTCCAGACTATGATCCATCTCAATATAAAATTTCAGCCCATGAAAGAATACTTAACAAACACACATCCATCCTTCCTTCCATACACCGTGATATTATAATATTAGTAATTACTACCGTATAATATTACTACATTTGGATTATTAACCCTCAAATATCTACAGGTATTTAGTGACCCTAAAATCATAATCAAATTATACCATAACATGCGAGCTATTTCAGTAAGCAGCTAAATACTACACAATTACACTACACTAAGCTACGGCTCATTAACACTAGTGTTTTATCACTGAGTACAGTTTATGTAGTCATTAAGCCATTAACTGGTAATAATGACATAAAAATTATGCAGTGATGTTATTATTGGTACTTATTTCAACAAAAATAAATAAGTAGGAATTGTTTCTCGACACTAGTATTACAATAAAAACCGGCCAAGTGCGAGTTGGACTCGCCCATGAAGGGTTTCGTAGCAGCAAGTAACATAATATAAAAGTTCTTATAGTTCGTTGTAACTTTGATTGATGTTTTAACACGTTCGCAGTGGTAGTGATTTTTCTAACCGAAAATTGCGGTTTATGACGTATTAAAAGAAAACTACCAGCTCTATCTCGTTTGAACCAATTTTCGTTGGTAGTTTTAATGGCAATGTACATCATATATTTTTTTTTAGATTTATCATTCTCTTAGTTTAGAAGTTAGAGGGGGGGGGGGACACACATTTTTCCACTTTGGAAGTGTCTCTTGCGCAAACTATTCATTTTAGAAAAAAATGATGTTAGGAACCTCAATAGCATTTTTGAAGATCTATCTATAGATACCCCACACGTATGGATATGATGAAAAAAGAAAAATTGAGTTTCAGTTCTGAGTATGGGGACCCCCAAAATTTACTACTTTTTTTCTAGTTTTATATAAGAATCTTAATGCGGTTCACAGAATACATCTTGTTACCAAGTTTCAATGGCATAAGCCTTATAGTTTCGGAGAAAAATGGCTGTGACACACGGACGGACAGACAGACAGACAGACAGACAGACAGACAGACATGACGAATCTATAAGGGTTCCATTTTTGCCATTTGGCTACGAAACCCTAAAAAGGGGAAGTGATTTAATTGTTGGTCTGTTAGTTTGTATTGAGGAGCTCCGAAACTACTGAACCGATTTGAAAAATTCTTTCAGTGTTCGAAAGCTGCCCTATCCCCGGGTGACATAGGCTATATTTTATTCCCGTATTCCCACGGGTAACGGTGCAAGATAAACATTGCTGTATTTAAAGAGTCGACTACGAACGTGTTTGCAAATTAGGTATTTTTCCGGGATCAAAAGTAAATATTTCCGATCCGACCGATAGATCTAACTCCGTCTTCTGAACAGTGCTTCTTCCTTGAGGTATGAAAATATAAACAGACATGATTTTATAAAGATTATAGGAATATGGAAGTAGGCGTAGATTAGTAAATTTGCAGGCCTTTATCAATCAGCAATAATGATTGCATTCCTTATTTGAGCTATCAATACATCCTTGATTTGGTTACTTTTATAAGTTTTATTCCAGCTTTGAGGGATTACAATCTTCTTTCGATGGCCCTAATATGATAATAAGATAATCTATGTCAATGAAAGGGTTGTAATTTAAAAAAGTTATTTAAAATCGGACTGTTTACTTTCACTAATGTTCAGTTTTACTATGTTATATTTACGAGTATATTAATGAGCTACTTACATGATAACGATCTTCTAGAAGCAGTGGCTTCCGAAAAATCCTCAGGCTTTTCAATGATGGGTTCATCCACTTCCAAAGACCTTCTCTGGCTATCATTATTCATAATTAAAGGTATCGGCTTGGCTTGAAACTCATCATCAGTTGCGTCACCTTTCTCTTTGGCAATTGGTAAATAATTACCGGGGAAAAGTAAATCACTCTTGTTCATTTCATTGTTATAATAATTACTCCTTTCCATCTGGGGTTCATCTCTTACAGGAATGGCACGAGGCCTGAAACCATACGCAGGATATGCGTAGGGCATTTTAGCTTTTCTTCCATATTGATTTGAAAATCTAGAAGGTTGAATGACAATCGAAGCTCTAGTCACATCAATCACAGATTCACTATCCTTATCCCATAGTTTTTTCAACGAGTCCTGATAATCCTCAGCGTTCGACAGTACAACACAACAAAACACTAAGAAAACCTTGCTATTCATCTTGTTAGCTGTGATTATCACTAAACACTTCACTTTCTATAATTATATCATCATAGGTCCCATCATTTTTCATCAAGCGATCGCGCAAAACTGAATACCTGTCGCCACTCCGCGTTATATTTATACATGTGTAGTTTAAAGTTGCGTTTTGCCAGTTAATTCACGGTCGGACGGTCATAGAAGCTTCCTTCTGTTACAAATCCGATATAACTAAATGACACCGAAATGAAAAACTTGCTCGGTTTCGCCTGGTTTCCTCCGTTAATGTTGCAGTGACAGTTTTCTCCTATTGATTGGGGTGTAATTTTCTATAGTTATGATGTTGTCGGAAGCTGTCTGTCAACAAGATTGAAATTTTGATACACACATCTTATTTCTGTTTGATGTCCCCAATTTTGGGAATTATTTTTACGTAAACGATTTCTTTTCTACGCAATATTCAAAGCATTTACTTCACTCAGCATCACAAACCGAATAGAATAAGTCACAATAAACTTTACAAAAATTCGTAATTTTGAAAATAACCATAGCATACTTTTGAAAAAGTACAGCTATTATTTGATTTAAGATTCCTAATAATTTATTAATGCAGGACTGTGTACACAAAACCACTTTCCAATTGACGGACAATGTAAAACTGAGATCAAAGAGACCTAGGTCTAGATCGAGCGTTCAACCATGGTAATTTTCTCTGCGTTTACTAGGTCCGCTACTCGTAGCGGGCTGCGGTTTCGTAGACTCTTATCGTAGCACCTAAGGTTCAGATAATGGATTATTATTCAATCGTATAGCGGAAAATGTTTATAGATTTTTTTAAATTGTAAATAGAGCACTAAAAACCCACGGAGTTTCTTGAAAGTTCCTCTCGGGTAGGTCGCGTTGTGAACTGGTACTTCGTTGGTTTATATTCGTGACGTTTTACATCTGTGTACGCTTAAGTGAAATAAACGGATTTTTGCTTGTTTGTTTAAAAACATGCTCATGATCTCAGTGTCGAGGATACCACATAATTTTAGATAGTTTTGACCAAGCTGCTCAGATTCTTTCTAAGATATAGGTAATTACTTCAAAGTGCTACGTAATATACTCACCTTATTTTTAACCGACTTCAAAAAAAGGAGGAGGTTCTCAATTCGTACGCTATGTTTTTTTTTTTTTTTGTATGTATGTTACGCGATAGCGACGCCAATTATGGATGGATTTTGAAACGTCTTTTGTTGTTTGAACGAAGCTACTTCTGAGGTGGTCCCATATCCAGGGTATCAGGATCTGATGCTGGAATCCAGGAGAAATCGAGGGCAACCACCGAAAATTGTAGGGACAACTAGTGAGTTAGTTAACTTTTTGATTAAGTGCTTTAATGTACTAAAATTTAATGAAGGTCTGGAGTCGATCTGATGATGGAACCGAAAGACAGTCAAGGGGATTCCTTAACGATTTACAGCAGTTACCTTGTGTTTCGGCTTGATTGATTTGTGTTGATGAGAACTTTACACCTAGATAGAAATACTTTTCGGTCCACCCGTCACTTAAAATAAAAAAATAAAAATTTTAAATAAAAAATAGAACCGACTTCATATAAATCCTTAAAAATAAAATTTACCTAGCACATAGTAATATGTATTTTGATTTATCCCATTTTATTCAATATAATATTGAAGTTGGTGCCATTAATAATACCTACCTAAACCTATGGGTTTACTTGGCGCCGACTTCAATATGATATTGAATAAAATCTGATAAATCAAAATACATACAACTATGTGCTAGGTAAATTTTATTTTTAAGGATTTATATGAAGTCGGTTCTATTTTTTATTTAAAATTTTTATTGGATTGAGAGTTCATAAGATTCAATATTGCAGCAAGAACCCACTTCAAAAATTATGAAATAATACTCTCACTACACACAGCTACACTTCTGTGGATTCCGCAAATAAAGAATTTGCAAAGCACTCACCAAAGTCTGAAAACTATTATATTCCCAGACAAGTTTGACTTTTTAGGCATAAATTTAATCAAACCAGGTAAATCCATTTTCGTTCAATTACAAGTTTACTTCCCATAAACAAGGAAAGCACTACGGGTATAAAAATATTATTGGTAGTATAAAAGTTATGGATTTACTAATTTAAAGCAGAGTTCTAGTTGATTTATACATAATTATGGTAGAAGATAATCATTGTATCGATAACAGGGCACTTTTGAAACTTTTAATGATGTGCCGAGTGCTTGCACTGCGAGGACCGCAGTTATGACACAGCACAGCGTGGACGCAACAGCGCCAGGTCTTCGTGGCAGGTCTGGGACGTGGACACTCTCTCGCTCGAGATCATGGTGCGAGCCATGGTCTCCAGCGGGAGTAAGTGGGACTGCGTCGCCCCTTTCTGCGAGCAGGTCATACTCGTGAAAGAGGCGGTGGGGCGGGAGCGGGATTGAATTCTCCCTCCCGAGTTCCGCAGTCAGCGGCTTGGGCGCCGCCGACGTGTCTTCGCCGAAGACTATCGTCCTCCATGTCCGGGGCCTGAGGACGGTGAGGGGTCTGCTCACCGTCCTTCACACACGCCCTCCCTAATGAAGCGGGATGACATCCGAAAACCAAAGACGCGGGATAGCACCTGAACTACCCCCTAGGCGTGGCTGCAGTCGTAGCCGTGGGTTTGTTGGGAGTCCTGGGACATCCTTCCGAGGGCTGAACCGGGGCTCCCAACCGTAGACTGTTGGGCGTAACATTCATTTTCCCTCACGTTAAAAAAAGCACGTTGTGACATTTATAGCGTTTCCGTGCTTGGGAAGACACAAAAAGCCGTTGGTCCCGGTTGCCAATAAACTGACAGTCGATAAGCCAAGTTCAAGGCCTTTATGGGTGGCTTAAAAACATGCAACAGCGGGCAGTCACAACTTGCGCCTGTCCGTTTCAACACGGCAATATGGCTTACCACCTATAACGTGAGACAAAAATATAAAAGGTGACATTGATGTGGGCATATAATGTGCCTCTGCCTACCTCTTCGGGGATAAAAGGCTTAACTTTATATATGTATGTAGAGCCGATGAGTCAGTGTTCTGTAAACGATCGTGACAATTAAATTGGCGAGCATTTACGTGCTTCAAAGTTACAAAAATAAAAAAATATGGTACGCATGTCAATTTTTTTTTCACATTCATTTTGAGCGTGGAATGAATTATTGAAATAGACTTTGTATTTAAGTTCTTTCATGAAAAAGCAAACACGCCAGCTTAAGCAGACCCGTACATTCATAGGAACCCTTTGAAGGCTTTAATGTAGCGTAGTTAAGATGTCTCTAATTTCTGAACTACAAAACCCTCAAAATTTAAACTTGTATAAAATAATTACTAAAGTACCTATTCCATTTCTAACACCAAAAAAATATTGAAATTAAACTACGCGTTGAATATCGTGATCAGAAATTGCCAAGTATCTCATTTAGGTTTTTTATTTTAAATATAGCTTGCCAAATAGACGTCGCCAGCCTGATGGAAAGCCGCGCAGTCCGTAACAGTCCGTAAGACTTTTGACAGTGGTCCTCAAGTTGGCGGCCTTGTAATGTGCCTCTTCACGCTCCTCTTGAAGAACCTTGGATTGTAAGATGAGGAAAACACGATTGCGGGCAGGTGTATTGACAGCCAGCGTTGTCAGTTATTTTGGCGTCATACTTATTCGGTATACAGACTGAGAGGCAATTATTATTTTTTTATTACATGAAGAATGCCATAAAAAGTCAAAATATCTTGTACAGACCCTCTAGTTTGTAAATATTGCCTCTTATAAAATATGGCCTTTAGACTCTGCGTGTTCAAATTTCCCCCAAACAAACAACATGTAGTCATGCTAGAAACTAATAAAATTCGGACAGGCACAAGTCGAACTCGCCCATGGAGGGTTCCGTATCGAAAAACAGTAAAACATCACATTTGTTGTATGGGAACTCCGTTAATTTTTTAAAATCTAATTTTAGTATTTTGTTGTTATAGGGTGCCATGGGGCCCTACCAACCACCCCAGAGTCCAAGCCTGCCTCACCTGCGACTGGTGCACCTGCTTATCAACGGACGAGGCCATAGCGTAGAGAAGGAAAATTCGAAATAAAACCCAGTACCAAACCGTCTGGCCAGCGTGGTATAGTAAGGCCAAAACCTTCCCAAGAACAGGAAATCTGGCCTAATTTGGGAGAGGCCTATGTCCAGCAGTGGAATCAGGTGGAATGGGCTGGCAATAGGCTGCATTGATTGATTGATTGATTGTTGTTATAGCGGTAACAGAAATACATCATTATATGTATAAATTATTATTTTCAGCTATCTAGCTATCACGGTTCCTGGATTACAGCCTAAAGACAGACAGTCCTCAGGCAGTCCTGTCTAGTCCTCAGAGTCTCACAAATACGGTAACCTTTTTACCCTATGAGCGCGGAACTCTAAAACTGTACGAGATCGGGATTAACTTTAAGCTCCTGAAGCCAGCACTAATGATGAAATGTAGGTAATTAATAGCACTATAATACCCGTAATCGCAAAGTCCATTAATTTATTGTACGTAATTGTAACGTAATGATTGTAATACACTACTTTATAACTGATTTTATTTGCAATCATAAATACATTGTGCTTGGTGAAATTAAGTGTTTAATAGTCAGTGTTTTCATTGTATTTATGAGTAGAATTAGACTAAATTAATCAATACAAGCGCTGGTTCTTTTTCTCTCATCTCTGCTATTGGCAGAGCTTAGTTAGCACATTTTCTGTCTAGCTTTTTTTAACGTGAGGAAAATCCTACATGGATGCTATGCCGGACTGCTACCGACTAAGAACCACACTTATCCTACCTAACAGCCAGGATCGGGAGGATACCCCAGGACTTTGCTGTCTAGCTACATTAATCAATATCAATCAATACATATAATAAAATCGTAACAGATCGTTGTCTGTACATGGAAAATTAATAAGAAAAAATATTATGAGGGGGCTTTATGAACGCAATAGAACCCAAAACAATGATTTTTAGAATTTTTGTCTGTTTGTCTGTATGTCTGTATATCTATTTGACTGTACGTTTATGCACGCTAATCTCAGTAACCGCTTAACCGATTGCAATGCGGTTTTCATAATTGTGTTGAGGTTTGCTCCACTTAACATTTAGTGTTTATTTCATGTCAATCGGTTTAAAAAATAAAAAGTTATATCACTTTAAAGAAGCGTACATAGACGTAAGAATCTAAAAATGGGTAAATCTAAACTGGCGTGTTGGCTTAATCATAAAAGAGCTTAATGATTAAGGCTATTATAAAACAATTCAGTCAGGTACTGAATTGTTTTAAAATATACTTAATCTTTTAGCTCTTTTATGATTAAGCATGCAGGGCAGTTTCATACGCTGCTTGATGAGTCTGCTGAAGAAATACCGCTCCTTTCGTACACCTTATGTGACGTAAGGGAACTTGCGGGGTCAGCTAGTATCAAATAAAAATGGTGTTATCCTCTTTCCCAGGCCTCCTTTAACTACTTCCAGACATGGCGGGGGCAGGGGTACCAGTGCCAACGAATGAACTCTATTCAACTGTCTCGATCCAGCTCAGTATCGAAACCCGCGGGCAAACCTTCGTGAGGGGAAATGGATAAATGGGCAGCGGCAGGCGGTTGTATCGTCTGCTCGGTGGGGCGGCGGTGCCGGCATTCTCCACAACCCCTCGTAGAAGTGGGATAGGATCCAAAAGAAGCGGGATAACACCCGAACCAAGAAGTCGGATGAAACCCAAACCTACAGGGAGAGTTTGCGATGATGGACAAAGTCTGTGTCGTGAGCCCTGGGTTATCCTTTTGAGGGCTTGCCCGGAACTCCTGGCATTATACAGATGTCAAGACACCGTGGGGTTTCAGTTGGCAGGAGTCCGGTATGGCATGGATTTCCATAGGACTTTTAAAAGCGTCCCCCACAAGAAAATCATAATAAACAGGGTCTTCATATATCATTTTCCAGAAAAAGTTTGTTGAAGCTGTGATCCCTCAAGATTTCCCTTCTTCAGTCCGTTGGCAAAACGCATCTTTAATGAATTCACGCATGCATACGCACTATACGTAGTTATCTATTATTTTCCACAGCACTGCTTATCTCCCCAGATAACTATGCAATGATGATAGTTATTAAAAGTACGAACGTTGCTAAAAGTTCCAGGTAGTTAACCTTGATTGTATGAAGCATGAACTTGAAGGAAATACAGGGGAAAATAATAATACCTTCGTATGATTGACTAAAAAATTTTCATTTTAGCGCCAGAAGTCTGCCATTTTGATTTTCTGAAAAAAATAATATACAATATGGTGTCACTCACACAATCACGACGAATCAAATGACGCCTCTCATGTCAAAATCCGTCAAGCCGTTCAGGCTGTAGGACGTGACAAAGAATTGGACATACATACATACATTCATAGTCTCGAAAAACATTACCCTCCTTTCTTCGGCAGTTCGGGTAAAAATGTTCTACTGAGCTGTCACTACTTTTAGTTGTAATTTTTCTCAAAATGCCTCTTTTTCGAATTCAGTTTCTAAAGGTTAAAAACAGAACCCTAATACAGAGACTCCGATGTCCGTCTGTGTGTCCTCCACGAGGCTAAATCTCAGGAACCGGGATAGCTAGAGAGCTGAAATTTTCACAGATGTTCTAAAAATTTTCATTTTTGCTTCTAAAGCAACAAACACTAATATCAGAAGAAAATACTGGTGCTCCCAAACAACCACTGTGTTTTTTTTTATTTTTCGGAATAGAACCCTCCAAGCGCAAGTCGAATTTGCAGTTCGCCGTTTTTTAAAATGATCTTGGAGAAGCATCTTGTAAGCATTGGATCTTCATAGATACACTTCATATCGTGAAAAAAATATGGTAACTATTTTTTCTACTACATACCCATATTTCCACACGGAAACTGTCAATTACATTTACAAAGTTGGCTGACATAAGTATGTTAGTATCGTGCGCACACACGGGTTCGTGCGGCGCACAAAAGGAAGCTTCTTACACAGTTATGTCGTACTAATTAATCGTTGTAGGAAAGTGAATGTGCAGTATTTTGTAAACATACGGCAGCTTGTTTGGAGACAAAACGCTTTTTTTGTAACATGTGAAAAATTCGTTATGGATGCTATGCCGGACTCTTACGAACTTAAAACCACACGTTATCTCCTTAATACTTTTGATTGTTGGCACTTGATAAAACTTATTATTATACATTATGACAACTCACTCACTACTATTCCACAACTTCTATTTTCATTATAATAATACCTGACCGGTTTCGCTATTATTGCATTCTCTCACTCTCACACGTTATCTACTTACTTCCTACGGTTGGGAGTCCCGAGTAACCCTCGGAAGAATATCCTCAACATGTTGCGAAACGCTGGCAGTCAAATCTTCGCCCTGTATCATTGATTGAAAAATTACCTATGATTTTTGTGGGCTTTTAAGAACTAATTTTACTCACTCAAGTCACTGCTAGACTCTATTATATTTAAAGTTGACTAAATATTTACCTCGTTAAATCAAGTAATCAGGCAATATAATGTAGAAAATATAATAAAACTAGACCACCACACTAAATGCAGAGTTCCGTAGCTGATTTAATACGATTTTGAGTCAAAATTCAACTTTTTATTTTATTTTTTGTCCACATATTTGATTTTTACTCGTATTGTAATGGACCATCTGTGATACTTTTCCATTATATACTGATGTGTATTTTACTATCATAAACATTTTCAAATACTCAAAAATAACTTTAATGATGGCGAAAATTTTGTTCGAGTCAATCTCAACAAACAATATTAAGTAAGTAGCATTTAAAGGTTCCTTAATCGTTTAACATTTAGGTATTTTTAACGGCCTTACAAAATTTGCCTTTGCTATAGACAGACAAACGAGGACCGTGTAGTTTTAGGCAGTTCAAGTCCAGAATATTGTATGTGATGATTTTACCACGTCAGTAAACGAAATTTCCTCACATAAAAAGATTATAACGCTTCTCCATACTATAAGGTATATAAAAAATCATTTACAAGACTTCTTCATGTATATGTGATACTTAAACAGTTCGTCAACGTTATGTCTATCAATGCCATGTTTAATTGAAACTAATAACTCGATCTGATCTTTACATATTGAGTTTACATACCTATAATATTAGCATTTTAGGACAACTTTGGCCTCAAGTAATATTCGTGCGTCCCCAAACGCAATACCGATCCGTATGTTTCACGATGTCGTGCGTTTATTGAACTAACAGAAGAAGTTACATTTTCTTTTCAATTTTCAACGTAGATAGTATTTAACTGCAGCTGTAAATCAATTCTATTTTTATGTAAATTGTAAAAACTACAGTTGAATATGTAGAGTTTTGACGTACCTACTTATTTTTAGTGTAGTCTGTACTAATCTATGCTAATGCATGGAAAGAAAAGATTTGGTTGTTTGTGATTGAAAAACACTGTATACTGAACTTTTTATTTATTAAAAAGTTAATATTATCCTGAAATAAGATAATTATAATGTATTATAATAAAATTTATCATGCAACTACGCCAACTACACAAGGGAGCAGCTTGGAATATCCTTTCGAGGGCTTACCCGGGGCTCCCAACCGTAGGCAGTAGGTAGAGAACGTGTGGTTTTTAGTCGGTAAGAGTCCGGCATAGCATCCATGACGAATTTTCCACACGTAAAAAAACACAAGAGCGCGGAGCAGTAATAACAAAAATGTTAAAAATATGTTGGCATTAGAAGGGTTGGTAACATGAGCGTAGCATCTCTATTGTAGCAACCTTTCATAGGTTGCGGAGACCAAGTTGTGTGACCAGTGTTTTAAGCGCAACAGAAATAGAAAATTGTGAAAATTCCAGCTCTCTAGCTATCACGGTGACGGAGATACAGATTCGTGATGAACCGATATACGAACAATAATAACAACAGAGAGTCCGTTTCTACACAGGGAAACAGTAATTGGAAGTTAGGGCTGTTCTAAACCTACTTCTAAACCAAACCCTAGGGCTGCGAAAGGCGCCTCTGGGTTCCGCGAGAAGGAAAAGGCCCACGATGCGGACTGGTAGCCTACGTCGTTGGTTGGCTATTCAAAAGAAGGTAGAAATGCCTTAAAGTGCATAAAGAAAAGGGCCTCACGTGGTCTGAAGAAGAAGAACAACGGAGTCTCGATAAAAGGGTCCCGTTTTAAAACCTTGGTATAGAACCCTAAAAACGATAATAAAAGAGGGGCAGGAGAGGAACCGCCTCACACCCTCCATTCGTAAATCCTAGCGTACAACAGTTGAGGATAACCGCAACTAATTGTATGGGAGTAATGACGAACCAAACTCCTCAGGAAAGGAACTCTAAAAATGTTTTAAAAATATGACATATTTCCATTCCATACAGTATTGTTAGCCCAGGGAATAGGTGGTACGGGACCCAACGTATATCACAGGTAAAGCCTCAGCAATTGACCGAAATAGACCACTGAACATTTCTAACGTAAATTTCTCACGCTATAACATTCCGGCATTCAGGAAATCTATCGATAATCACGAACTGAGAGTAGTAATTTATATAGTCCGTTCACAGTTAATTTACCTCTGACCTCCTCTGACAGATCGTTTTCTGTAAGTTGGTATAGCAGTAAAGTGCCAGCTTCAGACATTTTACCGCATATTTTAGGGGAGATTTTAAGATGAAACCGTTAAGACTGAGAGTTTTTTTTTATGTAAATATCCATTAGCCAATTTAATTAACATTACTAAAGACGTAGTTCTGTTACGATAGATTTTTCTTAAGTTTCATTTTTATTTACATAAAATGGATATGTAATTCAAAAAAGGCATTCATCACCATCACCAAGGAAGACAAAGGTGCTGCTTCCACATCTCAAATAATTTCCACGATCGAAAAAACGGCAGCAACAGAAATAAGTTTCGACTTAAGGTTGGAGTAGGTACATGGCAGAAAAAAAATCTTGGTATGGTAACACGAAAATCAGGGAAGCCAACCTCACACCTAGAGGTAAATTAACTTTGAACGGACTATAGATAAGTCTTTTCTGTAGTTAGCATTCATAGAGGTTTGATTTTAGAATTTAGAATAGCTTGACAAAAAAGAGCAGACAATGATAGTGGCGCCACTTTGCAGTTTATAACTATGGTAATCCGTTAGAAAGAGGGGACGGACATGAGAGGCTGCTCACCGTCTTCACCAGAAGCAGGTCCGAGACGACAGCGTGAACTGAGATGAGCGGGATAACACCCGAAGAACCCCCCCAAAGACGCAGGACAGCTTCCGAACCCCCCCTCTCTCCACTAGGTGAGGCTGCAGTGGTAGTTGTAGGTCTGTTGGAAGACCTGGGGACACCCTTTCAAGGGCTTACTCGGGGCTCGCAACTTGTATGATTTTTCTTAGAAAATCATACCCTGGAATGCTATGCCGGTTAAAAAATAAAAAAAAATACCGATAAATGACATAAAAAAAACCACAAATCAAATTGTAGTAGTTCATTTTCATAATTATGTGACGCTACTGACAACATTTCCGCAGTGTAGCCAGCATGCAAAATATTAGTTTTGTTTATAGACTATTTTTATATGCCAAGCTATAATTGTTTTACTCTTTTGATGCATTAAGGCTCTATGGATACCTACTAATGAAAGACTTGAAAATTTTCCAACTGTCCTTTCAATATTTTCTGTCTTTTCCAACGAATTCAACATTTCTACAGTAAGATAGATCAGTTTTGTTTTGTAAATTTATCTCTCCCATTTCACCCTAAGTAAATAGTGGAATTTTTGTAACTTCCTTTCTTTGTGTGTGCCTACATTTTAAAGTTAGCTGCAAGTCTGCAGAATGAAATTTTCATTTAAGTAAAGGTATTGGTTAGGTACTTGATGACTGAGTCACGCGGTTATTTTTATTAGTATCGATACAAGTATCCATACAAGTCGTATGTACACCTCTAAAAGCTGAGGTAAGTATATTCTGACAGATGGCTGATGTATGTTTGTGTGAGTCCATCTGACGCCAAATAGACTATTACTTTGAGCTAGATCTCAGAACTCGTGAGGTCTGATGAATTAAAATTTAAAATGATATTAAAGGGAGGGGAGGGGAGAAGAGGAACCCGCCTCACACCCTCGATTCATCAATCCTGACTTACAACCGTTAAGGTAACCCCAACTAATTGTATGGGAGGAATGACGAACCGAACTCCTCAGGAAAGGAATTTTGGATGTGGGATAGGAAAAATTACCTGTACCCTCCAGATTGTTGATAATTAGCACTACTCCGCTTAACAATGTGACTAATTTGTCAACACGTGTTTCGCCTACACACGACAGGACTGCTTGGCAGCGGATCCCACATCCAAAAGTTATAAGTTATAAGTTGTTCTTATAATATAAATATTTATAAGAAAGACAATAGTAAAATCTTCATTTGCACTAGACCATTTTTTACATATTGGTTATAGTTTTATAGACAAATATTTGTGTGACCCATAAATGTTTGTCTCAAGAGTCTGGGTGTTTCTATGTATAATATGTATGTATTTAAAAGTATGTAAGTATTAATATCCGAAGTCTGATACCCTTAACACAAGCAGGTTATTCCTAGCTTACTTTGGGATCAGATAGCGTTGTGTGAAATGTCCGTGAATATTTCGTCAAAAGCGCACAAAAACCGATCGCACCTCTCTCTTTCTTGCACGCTAAAATGTATATCTTCTATCTTCTTTCAACAATTTGGCGTCTGGTAGGCTCTTAAGACTCTTGAAGTATTGTAGTGATAATATTGGTACGATTGATAACGAATTCAAACACAGCAAGCACTTTTTAGGGTTTCGTAGCCAAATGGCAAAAACAGAACCGTTATAGATTCGTCATGTCTGTCTGGTCTGTCAGTCTGTCTGTCCGTCCGTGTGTCACAGCCATTATTCTCCGAAACTATAAGGCCTATGCTATTGAAACTTGGTAACTAGATGTATTCTGTGAACCGCATTAAAATTCTTATATAAACAAGAAAAAAAGTAGTTAATTTTGGGGGTCCCCATACTCAGAAGTGAAACTCAAATTTTTTTTTTCATCAAACCCATACGTGTGGTATATTTATAGATAGGGCTTCAAAAATGCTATTGAGGTTTCTAACATCATTTTTTTCTAAAGTAAATATTTTGCGCATGAGACACTTCCAAAGTGGAAAAATGAGTGTCCCCCCCCCCCTCTAACTTCTAAACTAAGAGAATTATAAAACTAAAAAAATTGTATGATATACATTGCCATAAAAACTACCAACAAAAATTTGTTTGAACGAGATAGAGCGGGTAGTTTTTTTTTATAATACGTCATAAACTGCAATTTTCGGTTAGAAAAATCACTACCACTGCGAACGTGTTAAAACATCAGTCAAAGTTACAACGAACTATAAGAACTTTTATATTAGTTATGTTACGTGCTGCTACGAAACCCTTCATGGGCGAGTCCAACTCGCACTTGGCCGGTTTTATTTCATTTTGGTTATAGTTTTTTCCTTCTTTTAACAATTTGGCGTCTGGTAGGCTTAAGACTCTTGGAGTATTGTAGTGATAATATTGGTACGATTGATAACGAAATCAAACACAGGAAGCACTTTTTTATTTCTTCTCCAAGTAAATTCTGAAATCAAACAGGCTTTTACCTCTCCCTGTAAGAAACGATAGTGTTTCAAAATCTAACCGAGAGATGGCGGACTTTCTTCGTAGATTATACCACAGACAATACCCAACGGTGAAAGTCAATGTCTAGTTCATTATTAACTATGAGGTTTGTAATGATTTTCAAAGATGGCGCTGTACGGAAACTCTTTGAAAACTAAACTTGACTTTGTAGACGGATTTTACCGTCTACTCCCTCACTCTACTTCCTGGAATGTCATGGACCAAGTAGCTGGAGAATAGTAGTAGAGGAGTGGACACCCGAAGATACATAAAAATAAATAAATACCTGTTCACGGACATTTTACCACAACGTTTATTCTGATCCCAAAGTGAACAAAGAATAACCAGAAATAACTTAGTAACTAATAACTTAATAACAGGAATAATAAGTTGTTTGTTTTTTCATGAAGTGTAATTTCGACAGCACAGATTACTAAAGTAATAAATTACATACATACATATGATCACACCTTTCTTCACCGAAGGGGAAGGCAGATGCGCAATATATGCCCACATTTCTCCTCTTAGATTAATTGTCCCACGTAAAGGTGGTGAGCCGTATTTCCGTGTTGATAAGGACAGGCGCAGCTTGTGACCGCCTGCTGTTGAAAATTTTCACCGCCCATAAAGGCCTTCAACTTGGCTTAACGACTACCATTTTACTGACAACCGGGACCAACGGCTTAACGTGTCATCCGAAGCACGAAAAGGCTTGCAAATAAATGTCATTAAGTGGTCACGTGATGGTCACCCATCCATAACTGGCCACAGGAAATGTTGCTTACTACAGTGCTCGTTTGAAGAACACTGAGTCCGTAGGGCAACGAGCGCTTAATATAATAAGCCTTTATTTATTTGTTATTTCTTTGCACTTATAAAAACTTTTGTAAAACGCATGGTGTTGATACCTACCCATACCCCTTTTTTCTTTTGCAACGTAAGGGAAAGTCCTCATGGATGCTATGCCGGACTCACGTAACGCCCAAGAGCCTATGGTTGGTAGCCCCGGGTTAGCCCTCGGAAGGATGTCCCAGGACTCCCAACAGACCCACGGCCGCCACTGCGGCCTCGCCCAGGGGGTGGTTCGGGTGCTATCCCGCGTCTTTGAGGGGTTTCGGGTGTGATCCCGCTTCTAAGGGGGGGCGTGCGTGAATTGCTCACGTCACGCTGCCGTCATGGGCCTGCTTCTGTAAGGACGGTGAGCCGCCCTCTCATCGTCCTCAGGCGGGCTATGGAGGCCGACCTACCCTTACCCTCCCTTAACCTATCTATATAGTTGCAACCATAACTATTAAGTACTTCAGGTATCCCTCTGCTTACGCCACAGATTACTAAATAGTTACTACGTACCTACGCTTATTTTAGTAAAGAGTTCTCGTTTTTAACTCTGAATATCGGTATGTTGGAAACCGGGCCGTAAAGAAAAATTACATGCTAGCTGCGGCAAAAAAACACATTTGGTGTAGGTACCTACCCACTTGACTCTAATTATTTTAATAAGTAGTTATTAAATTTTGTGGTTATAGCGGCAAGTGCGGCAACAGAAATAAATAGGTACCTACATCATCAGCTCTCTGGCTATGTTTTGGAGATACAGTCTCTTAACTAACAAACAGACAGACGGACACCTAAATGTCACTAATAGAGTCCCTTTTTTACCCATTGGGTATACAACTCTAAAATATATTGATAAGTAAGATGGTACTTATTAACTTTTAATAATAAAAAATAATGGATATAGGACATAATAATTGAATATAACCAAACGGCATAGTATGTTATGAACCACTGGTCCCTTATCAATCATTTATTACTTTTGACTGCCTCTGTAGTCGGTAGTGATACCGCCTGCGGCGCTGGTGGGTTCGATTCCCACCGGAGACAAATATTTGTGTGACCCATAAATGTTTGCCTCAAGAGTCTGGGTGTTTCTATGTATAATATTTATGTATTTAAAAGTATATAAGTATTAATATCCGTGGTCTGATACCCATAACACAAGCAAGTTATTCCTAGCTTACTTTGGGATCAGATAGCGTTGTGTGAAATGTCCGTGAATATTTATTTATTTATTTATTTACTATGTAATGTGTTTAAACATAAATATACGAAGAGATTCTGCACTTCGCTCCTGGGATAATCCTTCCGGGGGCTTACCTGGGGCTCCTAATCGTAGGCATTAGGTAGGTAACGTGTGGTTTTCATCGGTAGAAATCCGGCATAGCATCCACGTAGGATTTTCCTCATGTAATAAAAAAAACTGCACTTTGGACTGAAAAACATATTAAAACCATGCCCTTTCTCATAAAAAACGCCCACATTTCATGAGTTGTATTTTGTCCCACATACTTAGAAGCATTTTTCAATTCATCTGAGGGGCTATGCAAAAGGGTAGACTATAATGACACTGCAAAGCAAATAATGGTCTACCTGTACCTACAGAAAATCAATCAATCATCAATATCAATACATATAATAAAATCGTAACAAGTCGCTGTCTGTACATGGAAGATAAATAAGAAATAATATTATAGGGGGGCTTTAGGAACGCAATAGAACCCAAAACAATGATTTTTAGAATTTTTGTCTGTTTGTCTGTATGTCTGTTTGTCTGTACGGTTGTGCACGCTAATCTCAGTAACCGCTTAATCGATTGCAATGCGGTTTTCTTAATTGTGTCGAGGTTTGCTCCACTTATAGTGTTTATTTCATGTCAATCGGTTCATAAATAAAAAAGTTATATCACTTTAAAGAATCGTACATAGACATATGAATCTAAAAATGGGTAAATCTTAACTGGCGTGTTGGCTTAATCATAAAAGAGCTTAAAGATATAGTCTATTCTAAAACGTACTGAATTGTTTTAAAAAAGCCTTAATCATTAAGCTCTTTTATGATTAAGCAAACAGGGCAGTTTCACACGCTGGTTGATGAGTCTGCTGAAGAAATACCACTCTTTTCATACACCTTATGTGACGTAGACGAAGTTGCGGGTTCAGCTAGTATTAACTAAGTCTGTATAAGAATGGCTGGATTTAATAGAAGTTATTGGGGGTATTTCTCTACAAGACTCCTTTGATCTCTAAATTCTGTTCTCACTAGACGTGCTGGACGCAATGCAGACGCGTGCATCCGAATTATTGGTTGTCCTAAGGTGACGGGAGGCCTCGAACCGTTGACGTAGCGAAGAGCCATAGCTTTCTTAACTGCCTTTTACCGAATATATCGCAAAGAGTGTTCTGAAGAGCTCTTCAACCTGATCCCACCCTCTCCTTTCCAATCTGGAACAACGCGTGCTGGGTAGAGGTGCCACTCATACACAGTGGAGAGAATCTTCGCCAGAACTGAGCGTTTCAAAAGATCGTTCCTCTGTTGAATTATAAAAACATGGAACGACCTGCCCGCACACGTGTTTCCCTCATCTTACAATCCCGGGTTCTTCAAGAGGAGCGTGAAGAGGCACATCACAGGGCCGCCAACTTGAGGACCACCGTCCGTAGTCCTACGGACTATGAGAGTGGTTCCCAGTCGCTAGATGCACCGTGACTTACAATCAGGCTGGCGACGTCAATTTGGCGAGCTTAATCAAATCAATCAAATCAAATCAGCCTTAAATATGAGTACACTGCTGGACGTGGGCGAGCTAAATAAAAAAAAAATTAAAAATACTGTAAATATTTTTCAGAAATATAATTGTTATTCTGTTGTTATAAGTAAGTAGTACCAACATTAGGACATTCATACACAATGTAAGTTTCGTAAATTATTTTACTGATTTGTAAATAAAAACTTATACAAAAATAAATTCGTTACAAGTTATGATATACAACAGAAATATACAGACACTACAAAAGTATTAAAATAAATTACACTCTCACCTTATATTCTATAATAAATATTACAAATAAAACTTTTAATAAAAAGTACCAAAATCGTTGCTGACAACGATTAAAAAAATAAATAAATTTAAGAACTCGACACGTGTTCCAAAGGTGGGTAAAATAAATAAAAAAAATACGTAGGGTAAACCACCCAATCGTTGGCACTCCTCCAATTATTGGCACTTTAGGTAATTTTGCCCATTTCTAACAGAAAAAGAATGCTATTTTACTTTTTAATGCATACCTACAACTACATAATGGGCAACACCGAACTGAAATAAACTAGGTTTCCCTTATTTTTCGAAATATACTCTTAACTAAAGTGCCAATAATTCATTCTAAAAGTGCCAATAATTGGGTGGTTTACCCTAAGTATACTTAAATCAAGGTTTAAAAAATATGTGGAACATGATGTCGCGTTCTAAAATTATAAAACCAACATAATTTAAACGGGTACACTACATTAATACGAAAAACTTAATTCCGAAAGTCACAATCACGAATTTCATAATTCCGAATTTCATAAGTCCGAATGATTCGAAATCCCGAAAGTCAAAAATCCGATGTTTCATAAATCCTTTTTATAAAAAGTCATAATTTTAAAACTCCGAATGTTTACAATTCCGACTGTCAAAATGCCGAATTTCAAGAAACCGAACCGTTGAATTCCGAATCATTAAAAATCCGCCTTATTATAAATACGAACTCCGATTATCAAAAATCCGAAATATCGTAAATACGAAGGGTGAATGTCGTTTCCACCCGTTCCTGTTTTAACCCGAAAACTTATCATTAGACATCGGATTATATGCATTTGCATGTTTGCATATGCAATTGCATATAATGCCATTTTTATAAAGTTATCGCATATTTTAATACATTTTCAATTAAAGTGCTTATTTGGGTCGTAAAATATAAGTTGACATCTGGAATTGTGTAAAAAAATGGTGTGTACTCGGAGATTCTATTGTTTTGTTGCACATGTGTAAACCTTTCGCAGTATAATGGAAGAAAAAATCTATTTAGAATTTGTACAAGGGTTTTTTTTGTCACTCAAGCGATATTGTTTCAAGCTGCTTAAGTGTTGACTCGCACTACTCGCAGTTGATTTGTTGCTAAGGCGCTGACGGGATGCAGCGTGTGGCATCCTGCTTCACTCACGCGCCCTACACAATTTAAAACTGCATCAAAATAATTATAACGCAATGTGAAAAAAGGCGTAAATTCTTTGATATTTGGTCTTTGAAAACCTTCATCAAGAAAATATTAATATTATGTAAAAAAAAACGTAAATTCTCTTAATAAACTGTTTTTGATAGTGCATATTTTGTGCATATTTCGCCCTTTTTAAGTGCATATTTGCATGCATATTTTGGCACTTTGATAGTGCATATAATCCGATGTCTACTTATCATTAAAGACGATTATTTATGTTCCCGATTCCACCCGTTTTTTTTAATAAAGTATAGTCAAGTCTCACTACCAAAAATATTATTTCCAAGTGAGTGCAAGGCAAACGACAAAACAAAAAAAAAATAACCACGAAGGCTAAGGCGGGAGCTCCGCTCCGCTTCGCTCCCGCCTTAGCCTTCTAAACTAACCCATCCGAGTCGGGGTGTTAACCATTCACTTATTATGGTTAACACCTCGACTCGGATAGGTTCGGTAGGACAGATCTTCGGTAGTTAGACTTGACCGACCGAATAATGTTTTTCGGGAAAATAACAGTCCGGTCTTTTGATTATTCGTACTAATGAAATTAGGAAAATTAAAAATTCCTACTTATGACTTTCGGATAAATGAATATCGTCCTTTTGAATATTCGGAGCTTTGTTTCTTAGGAATTATAATCTTCGGAATTTTGAACTTCGGAATATTGAAATTCGGAAAAACATATTTCGGAATTTTTTGGTGTTCCCAATTTAAACATGGCTTACCTATGCCATATTTATATGCTAAATGTTTAAACACAGGATAATATAGTTTTTGTGGTATAATCAATATCAAACGCATTGCGGTTCCAACACCCATAAAAACCATAGATTATGCAAATTTCCAGAATACTAATTTGATATTCGAAGTATTGATTCAATTTTCGGTCTGTGGCGAAATATTCATGTGTTCATTTCATTCATTTCAAATATTCATCCAATTGAAAATTAAAAGAACACACTTGCCTTTACATTGACAAAGCAAAAGTGGTACGGCATACTGCCAAGACACATGGCATACCGAGTTTTGTATGGTTCTGCCTATATTAAAGATATTAAAGCTCGTAGATCTACTCATAACTGTTCTGTTACAACCAAACTGTAACGGTGAATTTCCAGCTATCCAAGAATTTAATACCTAATGAGGACCATGCCACCTTGCAAGAGTACTGACTTGATATCAGATTTTCAACAGAGAATATGCCACCAATATTCTTAATATCAATCAAATAATAAACTGGAAGTGACACCAACAAAGGCTCCAAGAGCCTGGGAAAGAGGGGAGAGAACCCATCACACATCTTCATTTTGTCAATTCTAGTAATCACAACAAGTTAGATTAACCTATGACCAATTGCTCTAGTCCTTAGTATTTCCTTCTAAAGGGAAAGCTATAACGATAGACATCGGTCCCCTTTTCCGCTATTTAAATACTGATCTGTGTTAAAACTTATTAAAACTGTTACTACCACATATCCTAACCAATTCTTCTACACACAGAATAAAATTATCTATTCTGGTTTATAAGCAGAATAAGCAAGATCGTCGTTTGCGCGTCTGTCCCAGCCTCCACTGCTACCGCCGGATGACCATCCGTGAGACTCGTGGCCACCTCCTCCACTTGAACCCTTGCTTGCCATGAGTTTCTTCAACAGCATCAGGCCGGAGAGGAGAAGAGCAATCTGTAATTGAGAAATTAGAGAAATTAATAAACAATAATAATAATTTACATAAATCTGTTTTCTTTTTAGATTTTGAAGAGGATTTTTTTAGATTTTGGACGATTCAAAAGATTGTTTCTCTTTCTCTGTCGAATCATAAAAATCTGGAACGTCCTGCCAGCATACGTGTTTCCCTGCTTCTATAACTCTGGGTTCTTCAAGCCGAGCGTGCCACCTTCACACAGTGAAGAGAATTTTCGCCAGAACTGAGCGTTTCAAAAGATCGTTCCTCTGTCAGTCTACAAAAACATGGAACGACCTGACCGCACATGTGTTTCCCTCCTCTTACAATCCCGGGTTCTTCAAGCGGAGCGGGAAGAGGCACATCATAGGGCCACCAATTTGAGGGCCACTGGCTATAGTCTTGTTGGAGACTGTTGAGTAGCTCCCAATCGTTAAATTAATCATCCCAAAAAGCTAGATGTCGTTATGGCTTTCCATCAGGTGGCGACATTACTTTGGCGAGTTAAAATATTGAAAAAAAAAAAGGATGCCGTGTAACCAAATCGGTTCATTGGTAAATCTATAAGCCAATATATGTATATTTAATACATTATTTTACGAGTTTTTTTTTGGTGTAACACACTTCCTAATAAATATTTGTGTAGTGTTACGTATTTTAAGAAGACTTTGATAATAATTTGCATTGTGTTAATTAAAATTTCTGCAGTTAAACTTTGGAGGGATTTCCTTAATTTGACTGAAAATGAAGCTACAACAGCTAGTTCCTCTCTCTCCTATTTCAACTCTAGTTTTACATCAAATAGTAATGTGGACCGTGTGGTATTAGTCAATTCGAATCTGGCATGACAGCATTAGAAATTTCAACACGTAAAACAAAAATAATAAATAAAATAAATAATAAATAAATATTCACGGACATTTCACACAACGCTTTTTTTTTTTTTTGTTTAACGTGAGGGAAAATGTTATGCAGGACTCTTACCGACTAAAAAACCTCACGCCACGCCTAACAGCCTATAGTTGAGAGCCCCGGGTAAGCCCTCAGGAAGGATGTCCCGTGACTTTCACACAACGCTATCTGATCCCAAAGTAAGCTAGGAATAACCTGCTTGTGTTTTGGGTATCAGACCACGGATATTAATACTTATATACTTTTAAATACATACATATTATACATAGAAACACCCAGACTCTTGAAACAAACATTTATGGATCACACAAATATTTGTCTCCGGTGGGAATCGAACCCACAACTTCCAGCGCCGCGGGCGGTATCACTACCGACTGCGCCACAGAGGCAGTCAAAAAGCACTATCACTTGCAGGGATGCTGAAGAAAAAGCGTGATATAAAAAAACCGGTTGTCTGTAAAGTAGGTTTACTAACAATGGTTGAACGTGACGTCATAAGAAAAAAAAAAAAAGGAAACAAAAAAAAGTAAAAAAAAAATACTTAAAAATAAAAATAAAATACAAATAAAATTAACATTACAAAACAAAAAGAAATATAAGAACACATCAATTGATTATCCATCTGTAGAAAACATTACTAAAATAAATGGAACGCCTCAGAGCGAGGTAACGACGTATTGCGTCATCATTTTTCGTTCGTGTCGTTGTCACGTCAAAAAACCACTCCTTTTTTCAAAAATAATGGGTAAGTACACACTTTACAAATACATTACCACTCGCCACGCCACGTGTTCAAAACAAGCAGGTTATAAAGTTTGAAGATAAAATTTCACAATCGATAAAAATAAATCTCGAATGGCTCGAATTAAACAAGCCGCACGAGATTTACTTGAAACGACTGCAAATGGTTTCGAAAATTTGAAACTTGAATTTGGATCCGACTTTGAACGAAGTGGGTTCTATGAACCGACTCAATGAGATGACTGTTCAATTGTTAGGAACTGAAGGGTGTTGCCAGTATTTAGATTAGATTTTACTTGGATTAATGTAATTAATTTTTTGTAGATAGAATTGTTTATGATTGTTTTTAATAAGTATTTCTGTATTACTGTACTACGAGATTATAAAGTTATGCAAGATTTCTGTTCCAAATTTTGCTTAATATTGGCGATGTGATCTCTTACAATTTTGTTTCATAACTCCGAGTCTATTTACTAAGTAGACGTTTTCCTGTTGAGAGTCTTGGGGTATCCCTCCGAGGGCTTACCCGGGGCTCTCAACCGTAGGCTGTTAGGTATGATGCGTGTGGGTTTTGGTCTGTAGGAGTCTGGCATAGCATCAATGTAGGATTTTCCCCCACGTTAAACATATGGTCACGCCTTTATCCCCGAAGGGGTAGGCAGAGGCATGTTATATGCCCACATTTCACCTTTGTGTAATTTGTCCCACTTAATATGTGGTGGGCCGTATTGCCGTGTTTAAATGGACAGGCGCAGGTTGTGACTGCCTGCTGTTGAAATAAAGCCTTCAACTTAGCTTAACGACTGCTATTTTACTGGCAACCGGAACCAACGGCTTAACGCCTTCCGAAGCACGGAAACGCTCAAATAAATGTCACAAAGTGATCTCACAAAAAAAGTAGACGTTATTAATAATAGCATTTTAGGAGCTTTCTTCGGTGCTATTTAGTCCAAAATAAGCTTATATACGTTTGTGCTATACAATGCAGAGAAAGCATATACATGATACTACAATTCAGTAAAATATCATGTTATAAAAAGTTGACTGCGAATGCTGAAATTTTCTCCTTTTCAGGCACTGTTTCTGAGTATGGCAACATTTATTATAACAATGCGTGCACCAAAGCACATTGTTTCAAATTCAAGATATGAAGGTCGCCCTGGTTACGAATATTTGATTAAATTCCTTCTCAATTTTAATACAATTGATTTCAAACATTATTGCCATTGGAATAAAGGTGAAATTAGTATTAACATTTCCATATAATCGTGAACTAATAAGCAGATTAAGAATCATTTTATGTTCTTTTCTTGGTAACGTATGCCATGATGTTTGTTTAGAACAGTTTGGTCATAATTATTTTTAGTTATTTTAATTAGTTGGTAACTTTTAACCTAGAAATTTTTAGGGTTTCGTCCCCAAAAGGTAAAAACGGGATCCGATTACTGAAACTTTGTTCTCCTTCTGTCTGTCTGTCATCTAGCTGCGTCTCAGGAACCGTGAGAGCTATAGTCCGCTCACAGTTAATTTACCTCTGACATATCGTTTTATGTATGTTGGTATTGCAGTAAAGTCCCCCTATGAGTGCCAGCTTGAGACATTTAACCGCGTATTAGGGGAGATTTTAAGATGTAAACGTTAGCTTTATCAATTACTTTTTTATGTAAATATCTATTTGTCAATATACATAACTTTACTAAACACGTGGTTCTGTTACTATACCTACTATTGTACTTAAGTTTTATTTTTATTGCTAGGGATAATTAAAAAAGACACTCATTACCATCACCAAGGACGGCAAAGTTACTCCTTCCACATCTCAAATAATTTCCACGCCCGAAAAACAGCAGCAAGAAAAGAAAATAAGTTTCGACTTTATGGTTAGAGTACATGGGATAAATAAAAATAAGTATGGTAACACGAAATCAAAGAAGCCATCATCAGCGCTAGAGGTAAATTAACTATGAACGGACTATACACAGTTGAAAATTTTACAGAGATGATAATATTTCTATTGTTGCTATAATAGGATTTTTTTAAGGGGAGCTTCCATACAACGGATGTAATTTTTTTCTAGTACGGAACCCTCCCTGCACAAGCTTTCCAAATAAGTCCTTTATACCTTTAGAAATTAACCCTTAATAAATGTAACAAATGATGATGAAATTAGCCTTATCGCAAACACGCTATAAGAATATGTAACTATAATAAAAATATCATGACCTCCGTTTTAGGGTTTTTTTAAATAGGGTTCCGCATTTTAGAGGTAAAAAAGGACTCTAGGCATGAAACTTCGCTGTCCGAATGTCTGTCCGTCACGAGGCTGTATCTCAGAAACCGTGATAGCTAGAGAGCTGAAATTTTCACAAAATATGATGTATTTCTGTTGCCGCTATGACGACTCAGCCTAAAATCAGAATGTAGGGGGGCACCCATACAACAAACGTGATTTTTTTTTCTTTTTTCGGCACAGAATCCTCCGTTTGCGAGTCCGACTCGCACGTGGCCGGTTTTTTATACAGCCACTAAAAGCTCACATATCGGTGGTAGTGTATGCTAGGTTTCAAGTTTCGTGATCAAAATTCACGAGTTTAAACCCATGTATACATTATCAATGAAAGTACACCCACTTTAACCAGGATCATACTAAGTATTTCAACTTCACGACTATTTATAGGTACTGATTACACCCACTCAGCACGAAATATAATAATTTGGATAATTAAATAGCTTTCTTACTAAAATTCTGATAAAAAGGAATATTTTTGAAAGCTCTGTTCATAAGATAATTCAAAACTAAGGTACTTCAAAAGGTTCACGGGACATCCTTTCTGAGGGCTTACCCGGGGCTCTCAACCATAGGCTGTTGGGCGTTACGTGAGGTTTTTTGGTCGGTAAGAGTCCGGCATAGCATCCTACGAGGATTTTCCCCCACGTTAAAAAAAAAAAAAGGTACCTACTTCAAAAGGAGCTGGGGTTGGGAATGACAAATCAGTTAATGTAACCCGAACTCCCAGTAATAGAATTTTTTTAACGTGAGGAGAATACTACAAGGATGCTATGCTGGACTCCTACCGACTAAAAACCACACGTATCCTACGGTTGGGAGCCTCGGGTAAACCCTCGGAAAGATACCCCAGGACTCCAGTCACCGCATAAAGTTGATTTTAAGGACAGAGCCATTAATTTTTAAGCGTATTTGCTCTGCTTACCTCCTGTAACTGTTAACGTCTTCTTCCTTATTAGCAACATTTTTTTAATTCCGTTTTTAACAAGACAAAGTCCGCCTAAGCAAAAGCGTAGTGAGAGTCAAAGATTAAAGAGCGTCCACGAAATCAATTAATACCTTTAGAGGTTTTCAAGTAAACCCTAGAGACCTAGAGTCGTCTTAGATTGTAAGTAGTCGGGTTGTAATATCAGACAATACGCAGCAATACGCAAAACATATACGAAGGTAAATAGAAAATATATGCTTTTTTATTTATCGTGAGGGAAAATCCTTCATGGATGCTATGCCGGACTCCTACCGACTAAAAACCTCACGTAACGCCTAACAGCCTACGGTTGAGAGCCCCAGGTAAGCCCTCGGAAGGGTGTCCCAGGACTCCTAACGGTAAAATACTTACCAGATTAAGAAAACTCGCCAAGTGCAAGTAGGATTCGCTCGGAGAGTTCCATACTAAAAACCGCAAAAAGAACTACGTTTGTTGTATAGGAGCTCCCCTTAATCCCCCTTTTTCTTATTTACTATTTTTGTTGTCATAGCGGCAACTAAAATACATCACCTTACATTTTTTTTACAATTTGTGATAGAGACTACATAAATATACCTATCTTGCATGATAATTTTAAATCTCTAGCTGTCACGGTTCATTAAATACAGCTTGGTGACAGACAGACAGATAAACAACGAAATCTCAGTAAATATAAGAAAAAATACAAGCGTTTATAGACCGCAATAATTACTTATCATCAGATAAAGCATCTGATTAACCAAACAATAGAGAAAAGCCTACATCCCATTAAATAACAAACAAAACCAAAGACAATAGAATTATGGCGCGTTTATTCTTATTAATATTAATAACAAACAAAACCAAAGACAATAGAATTATGGCGCGTTTATTCTTATTAATATTCGCCATCTGTTGTGTCAAACGTCAGTCAAAAGTCAAATTCCCACATTATTCGTGCGCCGGCGCACATAACTATATAATCATATGAATTGTACGTTGATATGTGTGCTTTCTTCTAACCTATAACCTCACTTTCATGACCTTAGTAAGTACAATCGACTTTCTACGCTCCCATGTTAGTTAAGTTGTATTACTTGGAAAGTATCTAGCTGTCCCTTAGGGCGCTAGTGAAATGCCGGTATTAAAGTAATTGAGTAAGAGACAGATCACTTACGGTCGCGGTATTTCTACTATCAATCTTGAGCTAATGAGAAATGCTTTCAGAACAAACAGTGTGCTGCAAGAATTTCTAAATTAAATTGTAAATGAAGAGCAAACATGTTCGTTAATGTTGTTGATTGCTGCTTTTAAAATTCGGTCATCATAGAGGCACGTAAATAAAAAAGAAAGAAATGAGTGATAACGGGATTTCAGTTGTGAATTGTTTTATAATGAAATACTAGTCGTAATTAGTATTAGTAATGTAAGTTCTGAAAAAATAAAATCACACAAAATCATCGTTGGTCATTGTTAACACTTTATATAGTACTCGTAGATTTTAATCTACGAGTAAATTCTGACTCATTAAAACATGAAGTTTTAACACAATTTACATGGACCATCTGTCGGAATTAATTCGTTTATAATATGTAATGCATTAACAAGCGTGATATACGTCTATCAAATAATAACTAGTAGGTTAAATCAAAGGCTTTCCTGTAAACTATAAACACTAGTAAAACTAACGATTGGTTGATAGTGCTCGTCATAAAACTTTATAGCTGAATAGCATTCTAGAGCAAATATTCACCTGAACTAATTCCTTGACTTATGACAATAAACTATACTCCTGTGTTAATCAAATGAATTTTTTTTAAAAATGTGATGTGTAAAAGTTTTTGACTACATTGTGAAAAGTTAAACACTCAGACGAGTCAGCCATTTTACAAAAACTATGAGATTCAAAAGCCCATCACAAAATGGTTGTCCCCAATGTGTTTTCACCTGCTACTATCAAGCGAGTCAAGGCCAACGAAGCTTAAAAGTGTCAACTCAGTGAGCTGATGATGATTATAGTGATAATGATGATGAGGGGCGAGGCATGTGTGATCTGAATGTGGGCTGTGGACTCAATTACTTAGCAGACGTTTACGTTTACTTTTTATTTATTTTGGAATAGCTTTGAAACAGATTGGTAAAGAATGTTCAAGATATGGCGATAGAAATGTTTGAGTTTCGTAACATGGTAAGCGTGCCAAAAATGATGAGTATTGATTCCACAGGCTGGAAGAATATGAGAACGAATGCTTTGTTCCTGATGTGTAAAATGCTGGAATAAATTTGGCATTGAGAAAACACTATTTATTGAAAAGTAGCTTCTATGAAGTATGAATCTCATTATGATGCACTTTTCTTCTGGCATAGCTAACTATGTAAGACAAGTGATTCTTGACACAGTAAATTAAATCTATCTACTACTTACATGTGTTGTGTGCAAGTAAACTTAAAAGGAGGCTGTTTTAACAATGTTTTTGTCGCGCTTAATAAAATTAAGAGTAGTAGAAGTAGGATGGTAAAATTATATAACTCGAATCCATATTGTAGTTCATTCCATGGACACATTATTTCCCTTTCGTCGTCACCTAATTCACAGACACACTTAAGCAAATGTAACCATTACCATGCACTTGCGTTTTTAAAGATAATGACTACACGTATGTGCCATTTCTCAGACGATATCAGATGCATTTTATATGCAATATCCTATCATCTGCTTCACTATACGCTCACGCAAAAACTATGAATACAATCGATTAGGTTCACATGATTGTTGTATGTGATTCATGTCAAGAATCGATGTCAAGTCATTGGGGACATAGATACACTTTATAGGAAGAATATTTATTGGTTCGGAAGTAAACGACGCTACAGGTGACATACTCGCCTTAATTTCTAAGACGATGTCTTTAATAAATGTCTATCATTAAGAAATATCTGTAGTTCTTCATTATGGAATAGTTGATGCGAATAAGATCGACACAAAATGCGTTACTTATAGTATTCTAGATCATACTACGAGTAGAATTAAGGAACAAGATAAACTTTAGAAAGAAAATCATGACCAGTCTTGTAAGACAATATTAATAACTATAGTGTTAGGTCCCTTAACCGTTGTCATAAAGAATATGACTGGTTCCTACTTAAATTAGGGTCTCAAAACAGGCCATGGGGTCACATAATTTTAGCTAGTGTAAGCCTAGGTTGTTGTTATAAGTTGGGCAGTCGTTGCAAGCAATGTCGAGTAAGAAAGATAAATCGATAAACCTTTTTTTTTGTAATTCTTATGCGAACATTTATAACGTCCTTACTTCTCAGACAATCTGGTAGAAATGTTGAAAAAAATACAGTGATTTTATGAATTAAGGCAAACATTAATTATCAGATAGCCATTAATGCCTTTAACGTGTTCACCTTACGCCCTTTCCCACAAAAGAAATAAACAATGTTTTTAAGATTACGAGTACAATAATGTTTTTCAAAATATGTGAAGTAAGTAAGAGCATCGTAAGATCGTGACTTTGATGTACTAGAAATAATGCAACGTACCTTTCTAACAATGTTAGTACGTAGATAGTAGCGATAGAAGAAAAGATATTGTGAACTTCAGTTATGAAAATGAATGCAATATTTGTACTATCTAATAAGTCATGAAAAAAATAATATTTGATGAAGCCAGCGACGGAGTAGTCCAAAATATATTACCTGTACTGAGTATTCAGCCTCAATCTTGATATTTAAGGATTCTCAGCATTGGATAAGTACTGTACGAGTCCGGAGACATCGACTAAAAACTCGAGATAAATATTATTGAAGCTTTGGCTCAAAAATTTCTTGCTAGATTGAAGAGGCAGATCAATATTAAGATGCCTAATGGACCCGGCAAACGTAAACTGTGTAGAATGCAAGAGACTCACTTTTGCACACGTTTTATGAAACCAATTTACTATTTGGTCCAATAACTAAAAGCAAGAGTAAAACCATTTAAAAAGCTCCGCAGGATATCCCTATGATAGACACGGTAATCTCTAAACGGCAAAATGAAAAAAAGATTAGAAGATTTTAATAAAATTGACGATTACCATTACATTTTTCTCAGATAGATATATTTTTATAGATATATTTTTCTATCTGAGAAAAATATCATCGTCATTTGAACCAGTCAATGTAAAACAAGAAAAAAAAATTGCAACAAACAAGAATAAATTCTCGATGAATCACAAAACGATATCTCTTGTTTTGCTCACGTTACATAACTGGCACTTAGTCTCAGACAACCACAGTGCTATCATGGTGCACTAAGTAATAACGTAGCCTGTGCCTCATAGCCACAATCACCTGTCATTTTATATTTGTGTCACAGGGTCTCATCGCAAAGATTCTTTGGAAGTTATGAATATTCTGATTTGAAAGAAACTAAGTCTAAGTGAAAAGGTATAGGTCGCTGGTTGGGACTGGATGCGAAAGGCACAAGGCCGTGGACTGTAACGTGAATTGGGAGAGGCCTACGTCCAGCAGTGGACTGCTATGGGCTGAGTTGATTGATTGATTGAAGTCTAAGTGATAATCTATAAAATTTAATCTCATTATGAAGTGAGATTGCTTTTAATTAAATCATGATGTACCCACACAATGGAGGATGGTATCATGAGAAGTAGGCGAAACAGACTGAATTTTAATATTAGGCTCTACTAAAACAACAGATAATATCCAGATTTTTTTATACTATTATATAAATGCTAAAATCTAGTTTAAATCTTTCATATACGAATTTTATCCGTGTTCTAGAAGAAGTAGTGGATTACGACCACTAACATGTATGTAACTACACTATTACCATTACTTTCTGCATACGCTCAAATTTAAACAACGTTTTTAAATTACAACTAATTATAAATGTCATGCTTGAGTCACTATTAAAAACATCATGACTAAGAAGAAAGTTAAAATGTTTCGTGACCCTTCTCAAAAAGGTCAGACATATTAAGCAAGTAGGTACCTACACAGAGATCGCAACAAAAGGAAACTATAACATGATTTGAATAGGAGCAATTTACAATATTGGAGATTAATAGAGGACAAACAATACTGTGAATCATAGGAGACGTGACCCTTCGTGAAAACTCGAGGCAATATTAGCCACGAGAACTATAAACCTTACTTTAAAGTAACGAATCAAATTTGCCTCCGTTTTAATTTTGGTTTCCCCACCGTCTAAGTTAACCTAGTTGAAAGGATATCGATAATAATCATATTATAACATTAAATTATAGCAAATTAGGGTAGCCAAAAACTTATAAACGAGACTAATCATTAGTATGCAGATTTCAACCACAATTTCGACCCTTAGTCTTACCCAAAAAAGTTAAAGCAATTACAAATTCATCAATAATTTCTCCATCTATCATGGTGGTATAGTGATATGAAGAACGAAGGTTGAAGGTTACGTCTTGAATCTCGTCAAGATGCTTGAAAAAGAAAAAGTTTGCACGGAATAATTAAAATAATTAGGTGTTTCTTTTCCCAGACTATTGTTGTTAGAATGTCGTGAGAGTAAGTCATTCCTACTTACTACTCTATGATTAATAGGCAGTTATTTTTTCTATACATCATCACAAGAGATTGAATGAAGTTCTTTGACGCATAGATGACGCTTGACCTACAAACTATTCACGCATTTTAATTATTGGTCCTATTGAAGTGATATCGATTGTAGAGAAATAATGACCATCTGAATGAAAAATTGTCGAGGTACACAATAAAAAAAAAAGTAATCCGGACCTTGAGACAATAAATAAGTAACTCGATAATTTACAAAGAAATATTATGAAATTCGGCAGGTACTTAAATTTGTACTACGAATGGAATTAATAGGGCAAAATCAAATACATCTAGTTAAGAAAGTAGTGAATTCAAAACGAGCCTACCTATTAGTTCATCTACAAAAGAATATTAATCTCGTGACAATGTCTCCTGAAGAAAAGAAAACGAAGTGTTTTGTTACTCTGATGAAGGGATTAGGGATGAAACAAAGCCAGCTTAAAAATATACGACTATAATCTTTGATAGTATAAATGAAAGTAGCTAGATCAAATTAATATGCGTTAATAAACATAAAACGAGCACCTTTTTAGCGTTTTGTGTTCTCTAGTCATGATGTATCTACATATGGATTCTACAATTAATACGTACATAATTTCGACATCAACAGGTTTCTCTCATGTTTTTTAAAGAATTCTAATTAATAAACTTGTAGAAAATACCTGAGGTAAGTACACGATGGTCGAGATAAGATTTCAAATGATCTCTTAATTGGTTTGGACGTGCGATATAGAAATTAATTACTACGCGGCATCCCTCATACTTACATCTTTTCTTTTCGAAGATGTTTTTAACACGCTTATATTAGCTTCACTTGTAACTAAGTATGTAAGAAAATCTTGGAATGTTAATTTGACCAACTTCCCGTCCTTCGATCAGGCTGAAATTTTGCACACGCTCTGAGTTCTGATGACAATACATGACTAGCTAAAAAACGTCATTACAAATCCAATATGGCGGCCTCCCCAAAATGGCGGACTGGCTGTTTGAAATCCACTCCCATGATATGGGTATCGAATGAAAGGGTTTGCTGTCAGAAATACAAAAAAATATAGTCACGTGACTTAAATCCAATTTGGCGGACGTCCAAGATGGCGGACAGGCTATTTGAAATGCACTTCCATGATATGGGTATTAAATGAAAGGGTTTGCTGTCAGGAATACGAAAAAAATAGTCACGTGACTTAAATCCAACATGGCGGACATCCATGATGGCGGTTTGGCTATTTGAAATGCACCCCCATGATATGGGTATTAAATGAAAGGGTTCGCTGAATGGGATACGAAAAAAATAATGACATTTGGTAATTTTTAGTGCGTGCTAAAAGCGTGTTTTTTAGTTTTTTAAAACTTTAATATGTTATTTTAAAATAACATTTGGCAGTCTTATGTAAAAATAGTTGTATTCATTTGTTTAAAATGTTAGAGTAAAATATATCTATATATTTGTTTTCAGGATTAAGTCTTTTATGTACAATCTGTTCTAAAAAAATCTGCTAATGTTATTTGTTCAACATCGGTTTAGAGAGGTGAAAACTTTATAGTCTATCCCAATAAGGAACAGAATTTGGAATTTTTCCTTTAACATTCAAGATCCGAGTTTAAGTTTTTATTATTCAAATATTGGAGTCTATTTAAGGATCCTGATATTAGCTTCTTTCTCTCTTACCTTGGATACGATGAGCGCCTTCCCAGCTAAGATGAACAGGAATCCAATAGCCAGAGGAATCATCGCCATCATCTTCATTGCTCCGCCCATCATCATCATTCCCATCATTTTTTTCATCTTTCCTCGCCCTGGAATTGTTAAGTTGTGCAATTAGGTCATGTTTTTAACATTCCTGTAGTCTCAATGAAGTATTATGATAAAAAGAATCAGCAAACGAAAGTGAAAAAATATTTACAACTAGTGATCAGATGTTTGGAGAAGTGGATTTTCAGTTTGATTTTGACAATTTTCATGTATTATCTCCTCACCACAATTGTGTCTAGACAGGGTACAAACTTCATGTAGATTTAATATATGCTTGATACTCGTAGTTCTACAGATCTTTTTAAAGCAAGATAGTACTGGTAGTAATACCAAAGATAAAATAATAGTATTTCATAGTAAACCACTGGTACCACAGGCAATAAAGGCACATAATATATTATTTTGTTCTCATTATTCAACATCAGAACTAAAATACTGTCCACCAATAATTAATTTCCTTAACATCTAGGAACACTACTTAGACAATAAAGTTGCAAACCATCTTATAAGTAGGCACCTACAGATTTAACGATGTACGTGTAAGCAGGTAATTGCCGATAAATACAATACTTCCTAATAATAATGTAACGAAAGGTGTAAAGAAAGGTTATTATTTATAGGTTAGTAGTGTTGTAGTTAGGCAATAAAGTATGTGAACTGACAGTGAAGTATGATAAATTGTCACGCAAACTATATAACATAATATATTCCGTTTCAAATTGACGATATGGAAGTATTGGTTTTTAAATGTGGCCCTTTTCCAGTGCCTCATTGCGCTATTTAAACAGGGACGCAAGGGCCCTCGCTTCCAAGTCCCATGGAAGGGTCCCGGCTAGGAGACATGCCGCCTCAATTCAGATTGTGCGGTATCCTTTATTACCCTGACGCCCAGCGCCTTCTGCGGGCTAAGCAATCTAGCCACGTTGCTGGCCGTATGTTGAACTCCTATCGGCTAAATCTACAGTCTACCCTAGACTTAGAGTATTTATTAGGTACCTTCTTATTTATACTGTAAGACCCTAGAACTGTCTACGGTCAGGATTTCTGTGTAAGACCTCGGAAGGATGTCCTAGGACGCAAACGGAACTGCTAATTGATTATTAAAAATGCAATGACTTCCTTTTACGAGCTATATTGATATGAAGAAAGTAATATTTCAATTCGCAATATTTTGGTTACATTTCTTGATGATTTATTATTTGAAAATTCCACCTATAAAAACACACACACACATACCTAAATGATAATTCAAACCGCTTTCTTTAAATCAATCACTCAATCAAATCAGCTTGTAATGATCTATTGCTGGACACATTATATGGTTAATTGTATCAGTAATTATGTTATTTCTAAAGAAAAATATCACACAGTGTTCACATACTTTAAACACCTTATCTCATTCCGTTCGTGATGAGTGTTTTTTTTATATTATGCTAAGGGAAAAGTGACTGACTTCAATATGATTTAATATTCTGTACAATAAAAAGAATCATCCTAAACATCTTTTAATAGTAAATAGAAGTTGCATAATTTATATAATCAACAACAATGGTCAAACTAGATAAAGAAAGTCTTTCAAATTTAACTAAATCAATACAAATTGTATCTTCAAGCTTATTGTATTAGACTTTTTGGTAACGCTTTTATAATAAACACCGTCTATAATCACTATGTCATGGGATTTATTATTAAACGGTTATTGTTATAACATTCAAAGAAAACGAAAATTTGACATTGAAGTCATTGTGATCAAACTGTAGCTTAAATATAATTTAACTTTCATTTTCATAAGCGATTGTAAATTCATTTTCTAGTGAGTAATGCTTTTCATCTTCAAATCTGTCTAATGATATTATGTAGGTATAGCTTTATTTGATAAATTTGGACGTGACTATAGATTTATTTAAGAATAATTATATAAGCATCTCTTGAATTAGTATTGATTGTAGTGCTATGGGAACCTATTACTACTTGTCATCTAGCTCATTCAAAGCTTGTATACTTTAAAAATTTAGTATTGTAACAGTTTCATTCACAGTTCTGTGGATTTATTTATGAATGGATGTCGAATTTTTCCTAACTTTGAACTTACACAGTGATTTGCAAATGGTGTCATTTTGTCAAGCAATAATTTGGCACACAATTATTTCTTTTCCGCTTGTTTTCCGCTAAATTTGCTTAAGATTTAAACCAAAACAAAATATGCATAGCTTTCAATTAAGAGTTGCAGCGCATAAATAAATGATCTCACAACAAATCAATAATGAAAACTATACTATCAGGATATAAATAAGTTGAATAGATACAGCTCAACACTATATTTCACAATACCAATTAGAAACCAGTGGTAACCACGATGACCATACAATAGTGACAATCACCATGCATTTGTGTGATGGGTAACCATTACCGATACCGGTAACTGCAAAATGATCATTTATTATATCGATCGCGGCATGATATTGTTGTCTGAGAAAGTTTATGAAAACGGAGGAATGAAAAGATAGCATTTTTCGATTTAAAACGAAAAGCTTATCTTCATCTTTTCTTCTCTATTATTATAAAATTGTAAAAATAGCTGTGACGGTACATTGAAGATAAATGAAGAAAAATAACTGTAACTGAAAAATTTAGGGCTTCTGAGTCCAAATCTATGACTTCTTTCTTCGTGTCTATTTGTTTCATCAAAATCGGTTAGGCAGCAATAATAATGTTCCTTAACCTATGTTTTACGACAAGCCCTATACATTGGACAGGCTAATGTCGTTTGGTTATTAGTTAAAATCAACTCTCGAACGAAGTCGCGGGCAAAAGCTAGTGTAGTATAAGAACAACTTCCCGATTGCATAACACATGGCAGCATTGTAGATCAGGTTGATAGATAGATATTAGGAACAGGGTTTTTTTTTAACGTGAGGGAAATTCCTCATGGATGCTATGCCAGACTCCTGCTGTCTAAAAAACCTCACGTAACGCCAACAGCCTATGGTTGGGAGTCCCGGGTAAACCCTCGGAAGGATGTCCCAGGATTAGGAACAGCTGTGAGTAATTGTAAATGTTTTTACGCATTGTTTGAAACCATTGTCATCTGAAAATTGACTTTTACCAACTTTTTGGAGCGTCATCTATCTATACTTATAATAAAACTGTTGAGGGTCGAGAGTCTGTACATGGAAGATATTTTGAAAATTTTAATTGGAGGGCGTTCTCTAATCGATACTGAAGCCGAAAATGTAATTTAAACTTTTCATGTCTGTCTGTCTGTCTGTCTGTCTGTATCCCGAATAAGTATCACGCCGAAACTACTGAACCGATTTGAAAGATACTTGGAATATTCCGAGCTTATAGTCCGAGGAAGGTTCTAGAATACTTTTGATCCCGAAGTTTTGCGCGGGTCCTGCGGGAGAGGGGATCAAAGATAAAATGGGTTTTCAGTTGTAATTTCTCAACGCGTGATGCCATTTCAAATATTTTTTTAGTATTGGAAAGGGAGTACTTTAAGGATTTTTCGACCAAAGTTTAAAGATTGAGGGGTTTGTAGTTCAGAAATTAGAGGCATCTCAACTTTCGCCAAACCTAGAATTCAAGGGTTCCTTTGAAGGAGAGGGTAAATCTAAACGGGCGTGTTGGCTATTAGGCGTATTCTAAAACAATTCAGTCCACGCCTTCGGCGCGGACTGAATTATTTTACAACGGCCTTAATAATTAAGCTCTTTTATGATTAAGCAAACAGGGGCGTTTCACACGGTGTTTGACGAGTCTGATAAAGAATTAACTGTGCTTTCGTGCACATTATGTGACGTAAACGAAGTTGCGAGGGTCAGCTAGTTAGTAATACCTCCAATAAACTTGAGATCAGTTTAGATGAGAGTGGCTTAGACCTCGTAGATTGGTGGAGTTCCTTTACACAAAGTTTACTGCACAACACATGTTTATCAAAAGAGGCTACAAAATGTTTACATTATGAAAATCCTCAAAATCCTGAGATATGCAAACTTAGATCAGCTAATCTGCAAACTGGGTAATAGATTCAAAGAGTTGTATGCAGCGGGAAATATACTTAGATCATGATTGTAGACCAAGATAAAACTAATTAATGCCCAGATAAATAATTTTGGAGGTTCACATTAGAGAAATCCAATAAAATTATATCTGTCATCTGAGGTCTGCTATTGAGTAACCTATTTTAAATTGATTCCTCAGACAGGCTAGTCAGTTGAAGGATCCTCGATAAACTCTAAACCTCCTTCTTTCCCTGTTTCATACATCACACATACATATTATCACACCTTTATGGGTTTGTATCCTCAAGGTGCTTTTCAAAACATTAAAACTAGATAATAATAGTCTAGTCCCAATAGATAGCCGTGTCCCACGACTTCCTCACCTTTGACCTGCTGCGAACCCTGTAGCATCATTCAACCCAAACATGCCTGTACTCACAATAATGTTTAGAAATATGCCAGATTTGTTGACATATTATTACTGCTCCACTCCCTTACGTAGCAGCATTATGATAGTATATGATACTTCAGAAAAATTCGGATTTTTAATGGTGAGTGAGTATGGATTTCAAAAAAATAATCCATTCTCTTTATAATGTTAGTAGAGGCATAACGAGCAACATGTTTAGTATTTGATTTATAAGGATTAGTAGAATCATGCGCTTCCTGAATTACTAGAAGTTCTAGATTACAATTACCTACATACTAGTGTAAATAGATCGCAGTATAAAGTAGGTATTTATTGACCCTTAGATTTATTACAACGAAATCCAAACGATTTATTACATTTAACCGACTTTGTTAAGGAACTCTTAACATATTTGTTTACACAACACTAATCTAAGTAACAAGATCAATAAATAGGCTAATACTATAATTAGAGTATGTTATGATTACTGAAAGTTAAAAAGTCAGTATGAAATCATCAAAGGTTAGTTAAGTTAAAGTAAATAAAATTTTAAGTAAATACCTTCTTCAACCCCCTTGTTCAAATCCTGGCCAGAAATCTTCGGCATAGACAATTGCAATGTCCTCGAGTTCGCAAACGAGGCGACCCTATCCCAAAGCATTTGCGTCAAAGCCTGATCCTTATCCAAATTCCTGGGTAACACAGCATCTATATCATTCTCAGATATAGCTGAGACTTCACTCGGGGATGTCTTCACAACATCCACTCCATTTATCAAAGGTATCACATCCATGCGTGCCGCTCGATCGAAGAATAATATAGCCTTCTTTTTCAAACATTGGACGAATCCTTCCGAATGCTGGCAGTCATCATACACTCTGGTGATGTACCGGAATCCAAGGTCATCTTTTGCTAGTGAAGAACTAAGGAACAACGCTACTAAGATCACTTTGTACATGGTTGTTGCTTGCGGTTCGGAGGAGGGACTAAGACTGTAGGCGAATCGTAGAGGCCGCGCAATTTATAGGATATGTACGGGGGCATAGTGTTAGATGCTATGAATGGTTGTAGAGTAAATTGTTTTGTTTACTGATGGAATGTTAGGGTGGAAATGGGTAGTATTTTATGTTATCTAGTGAAAAGAAAAAAGTTTAATGCTATTTTTATGATAGAAATGTGAAATACACTGAGGTTCGCAATGAACAAGCTTATTTTTAAAAAAAGATGTTCATGGTAAAAGATTTTTATGACATTTTGATTTTCAGTGAAAATTAAAAATATTTGACTTCAAAACCTAACAGGTAAAAACACGTTTCAAGTATTTTTTTTAAATGGAATGTACTGAATGATACCAATTTTGCAATTGAAACAGAACACAATATACGATGTAGGACACACGATTCCGTGTATTTTGGTGTAAGAGGTGACGAGTCAGGTACCCGTTTTTTTCGAATGTTAAATGCTTTCTTTTTCACGTAAATACATAATAAATCGACTGTTTCTCGTGAGTAGAATTATTATACTTGTATAAGCGTTTACTCGACGTTGACGACGGTTGGTGTATCTGCGTAAGTACATAAAAATATTAAGTATAATTTATTGCCGGTACATAACCTTGTTACTTCTTACCATAAACTGTACAAGGAGCTCCATCATATAATTCGCGTTTAATTGCACTTACTTATTAATAATATGAATACCCGTAGTCGCAGAGCTCTCGGCCGCCAGCAGGAAGAGCCCAAACTTCAGTTGGTGTTGCTGGAGCTTAAATCTAAAACGGAGCTCTGTGTACAGTTGGAAAAGGAAAGAGAGGAAAATGAAAATCTATTGATAAACGCTTTGAATGACAGAAAAAAATTAAAATGCGAATTATCAAGACTTCATGTTAGTTATGATGACATTGTTGCGGAGCGGGACCACCTTCAGTCAATTGTAGATAGGTTCCAAGAGTGCAGTGACGAGTATGAGAAAACCTTGAGGAGGACGACCTTTCTGGAACAGGAGCTAAGGGATGCCCAGGGACAGATCTCACACCTGGAAGAAGCTGCTGAGAAAGTTACTGCCCAACAAACCGATAATCTTTTTAGTGAGTTAATGAGTGGTATCCCGCAGTTTATTCCTTCTGCAAATTCTCAAAACCTGGACTTGACTACTATAGATCTTACAGGTGACAGTCCATATCAACAGGACAAGTCGGTTTTGTTTTGCAGCAGAAATAAACTAAAAAAATATCTAAAAATTAAAAAGTTCATACAAAAATCAAAAAAGCAATTAAAATTCCATAAAATGTTAATCAAGAAGTGTAAAAATATAGGTTCTTGTTTAAAATTTAGAGAACAAGCTAAATTGTCAATGTTAGAACTAGAACAAAGCCATTTAAAATATTGCACTGACACACAAAAATTAGAGTCAAAAATACAAAGTTTGCAATTTGAGCTACAATATATGACTAAAAAATATGAATGGTTCCTTAAGGACTTTACTAAATGTTCTTTAACAATAGACAAGGTACTCAAAACATCAAATGATAACACTGAGCGCCTTAATTGTTTCCTAAATGACCACTTATGCAATATTAACTGCCCTAAAGCAATTGAGCCGGTGGAGGCCCAGGGCGAACCGGTTACCGCTGAGCCCCTAGCTCCCATTACCACATGCTCGCCCAGTACATCAGTGGATATATTGTGTGACAGTGTAAATAATAGTAATAGTTGTACTAAATTAATTGTATTTAGTGATGATATTGGTACCAATCTAAGTTCATTTTTAAAACAAAACTCAAATTCAAGTTATTACTCGGTTATTAATAATTGCTATCCGGGTGCTTCATTAAGTGGTATTATGCAAAAGATATTAGAATATAAATTTGAAGCTAACAGTAAAATAATAATTTTCTGTGCAAACAGGGGGAAAATTAGCAATGATGATTTGTCCCTATACATGAATTACATCTTAAACTTAAATGTCATACAAGTTGTAATGTTCACACTTCCATTTATAAAAGGTGTGCCAGATTCGGAAAATTCATTTAGATATAAGATGAATTTGCGTTTAAATTTAATAAGTCAGTATAATAATAAATTTAATATAATTGACTTTAATTCTGTATTTAACACAAATTTGTCACATAGTAAGTTTATAGTCTATAATAATCACAAGGGTAGGTATTGTCTACCCAAATATTATAAAAGACAAATAGCAAGTTTGCTATTTAATTATTTTTATTCTGTAGCCAAAAACTTGGCTGACAAAACTGCTTTATTTGAGCAGAGTAGATTTAGGACTTTGGAATCTGTTCCAAGTAATTTAAATTAACTGCTGGGACAACAGAGGAATTACCCTCTAGCCAAAATTGTAAATTAATGGAGTTAAATTTAATTGCAAACCGTAATTTTATCGGAAACTGTCCTCCGAACAAAACTAAATTAAAAAATGTAGATTACATCAGCCTGGTGCATTATAATATTGCAACATTAACACAGGTCAAAGAGTTTGAATTGGAGCTGTTCATGAGCTCAGAAAATATTGAAATTGTTTGTCTTACAGAACATATGCGTAAGGAGTATGAGCTCATGTTCAGTTTCAGTAGTCACCGGGTTGGTAGTGCGTTCTGCAGGGTCAACACAACACGGGGGGGTTCGTTGATTTTATTAAATAAGAAATTAAAATATAAGGAACGGAAAGATGTTGTGTCCCTCTCTGTAGAGTGTACAGTTGAAATATCGTGCGTAGAATTGGAGCAATTCATAGTAGTATGCGTATATAAACCTGGAGTCTCACCCTTTTGTGAGTTTGAGGAAGTAATGGATAAAGTGCTATTTAAACTTGGAAAAACTAATAAACACCTAATAGTGTGCGGTGATTTTAATGTTAATATACTTATAAATACGCGTCAGACCAATGATATCTTAAATTTATTTAAATCACACAATCTCACTAACTTATTTTTAGAGCCTACTAGATATTGTGATACAACAGCTACTTGTCTGGACAATATATACAGTGATATGTTGCCAGAAAGTAAGAGTATTATAAATAAGATAAAATCAGATCATACTGGGCAAATAGCATCTTTCAAGATCACAAGAGAAAAAGTTAAAAGACGTAAAATATTATGTAGACCAGTAACTAGTGACCGCTTGGAACGTATGCGAGTTGGACTTTGCAATAAACTTCCATTTTTAGACACTGGCTTAGATCCAAATGTAATGTATAAGTTATTTTTTGATTCCTTTTACAATGAGTTCAACTCTGTATTCAAGTCTAAGGAAGTCACAATCGGTGATAGGCCAGCCTTCAGTGAATGGGCCACTGAGGATATACATAAAAGTAGACAAAAACTGTATGAACTATACTCAGAAAGACAGCTTAATAGAACAGATGAATTTCTAAATTATGTTAAAACTTATTCAAAAAAGTTTAAAGCAGACTGCTTAGCAGCCAAAAGAAAGTATATAAGTAATAAAATTCTCAATAGTGTAGACAAAGTTAAATCTACTTGGAAAATAATTAACGCAGAAAGAGGCCAAGCAAAATCGAATGATAATAATTTTAAACTTAAAGTAAATGGTAACATAATTACAACAGATGCCGAAGTCGCTAACGAATTTGAACAATTTTTTTCTCGAATTCCAGTAGATTTGACCGGAGCCCTAGGTTCTTCTACCCCAATAGCAGAATCCTTGTTAAAAGCAAATGTTCCTTGCTGTAATGAAATATTCAAATTCAGTAAAATTAGTATACACACTGTCATAAAAACTTTTAAATCTTTAAATATTAAGAAAACTGCTGACCTCTGGGGAATTTCTGTACATTTAGTTAATTCGTTAATTGAAATGGTTGCCCCTGAATTATCAATAATATTTAATAATTGTGTTGATAGTGGTGTGTTTCCTGACTTAATGAAGTTTAGTAAAATAACTCCTCTGTTTAAATCGGGTAGCACCTCAGATCCGTCCAATTTTCGTCCTATTTCTGTACTACCCACGTTTAGTAAAATCTTTGAAAAGGTAATGCTTAATCAAATGCAAAATCATTTTAATACAAATAAACTATTCCATACTAAACAATTCGGTTTCACGCGCGGTCGGTCTACCACGGATGCTGGAATCACATTGTTAGAGTGTATATATGAGGCCTGGGAGGAGTCGTATGATGCTTATGGTGTAGTCTGCGACTTATCTAAGGCCTTCGATTGCGTCCAGCATCAGACTTTAATTCAAAAACTTGATCATTATGGAATCCGGGGGACGGCCTTGGATTTAATTAGTTCTTACCTTAGAGATAGAGTACAGAGAGTAGTTATAAATGGTAAACAGTCAAATGGTTCTGCTGTAACAATGGGGGTGCCTCAGGGTTCAATTCTGGGACCTTTTCTATTTTTAGTGTACATAAATGATCTCCCTCACCTTATAAGAGACGATCACGAGGTAGTTTTGTTTGCTGATGACACATCTTTAATATTTAAAGTTGAACGTGGACAACGCGATCTTGACGAAGTAAACAATGCCCTCTCTAGGGTAGTCCACTGGTTTAACGCTAATAATTTATTGTTAAACGAAACTAAAACAAAATGTATTAGATTCACCTTGCCAAATGTTAGGCTCGTTAACACCAGTATTAAGATTAGGGATGATCAAGTAGAATTGGTCGATGAAACTGTCTTTCTGGGCATAAAGTTAGACTCCAACTTGCAGTGGGGGCCTCATATCGGGAGAGTCTCGGGCAGACTGAGCTCTGCAGCCTATGCCGTTAAAGGTAGGAGATCGCTAGATGGCGCCACCATCTATACATATCGTGGGATTGTTACTCTACACAAAAATAGCAATTAAAATTGTAAATTGTATATATTTTATGTTACAAAGTGAATTATAATATGCAATAGGATATATGGAATTGGAAAAGTGATAAGTGCTAAGTTTTGATGTACATTATAGACAAAAAAAAAAACAAATACAAACACTTCTGTTGTGACGAAATGATTGTGTGAAAATAGTATATTGTACTTTTGATGGTAACTTGGATGCTATAAAACAACCATTTAAACATTTTGTGAGTGCAGTGTGGGGTTTAGTGACATACTTTAATAGTAATATCTGTAAATTTTGATGAACATTTATGTTTTAAACATTGCGGGCGGGCGTAAATTTATATTTCTCATTCTGTTTGAAAACGGCATTTAATATTTAGTGAAATAGCGACATCTGTTATCGAGTGGCTGTGTGCTCATCCGTCATATCTGTCTAAATCGCTGAATCGCACACCATTGACGGCGACATCTGTTGTCGAATAGCTACAACTAAATATAAAAAAAATCATTCTGTTTTATAAAAGATGAATAAGTGCGGAGGCTGTGGCCGTTTTGCGTCGCAAACAGATACCGTGAAGTGCAAGAAATGTCTTAACCACTTCCATAGGTCCTGTGTGGGCATACTTGCGAGGGACAGAGTCCCTTTGGAGTGGCATTGCCCTGAATGTAAACGACCACCTGTTGCAAGGCAGAGGAATGATGAGACACCCGTCCGTGCGACCCAGCCCGACAGAGTGAGCGACTCGGAAACTGGTCCCATGTCACCCGATCGGCCTATACTTTCTCGGAAGAGTGAGGAGTCGCATGAAGGGTTTGGGGGTCGAGAATTTGGCCTGTTAATGGAGGAAATTAAGGCGTTTCGTATGGACGTTAAGAAATTTCAAAGACAGATGGAGATGGAGATGGCAGCCTTAAGAGAGTCCGTGCAGACGTGCGGTTCCCGCGTCGATGGAATCGAGGCCAGACTGCAGGCACTAGAGGACGCCGCCAAGACGGAGTCAATCGAGCGGGTGGTAGAAAATCTTCGGCGCGAACTGAACGACAGGGATCAGGAGCTTCTGGCAAATGACGTGGAGATATCCAACGTGCCGGAGCAGCCCGGGGAGAACCCGGTCCATCTCCTCAAGTCGCTCGGCGCCAAGCTGGGCGTCACCCTGGACGAGCGCGACGTAGTCAGCGTGGAGCGCGTGGGGCGGCGCGCGCTCGTCGCCACCAGCCCGCAGGGGCCCCGAGAGGCGCGCCCGCGCGTGCTGGTGGCGCGCCTGGCGCGCCGCGACGTGCGCGACGAGCTGCTGCGGAGCGCACGCGTGCGCCGCACGGCCACCACGGAGGGCGTCGCGGGCGCTGCGCCGCCGCGCCGGTTCTACGTAAATGAGCGCCTCACGCGCACAAACCGGCAGTTGTTTCGAGAGGCGCGGGAGGTCGCCGGCGCCGCTGGCTGGAGGTTCGTGTGGACGAAGCGGGGACAAGTCCTCGTCTGCAGGAGACCCGGCGACCCGACGCATCGAGTCCGGTCTGGGGTGGATCTTGCCACTTTGTGCGGACAGTCGGCTTCTTAGCGATAAATTGCGTTGTAACCTGTACATACAATTATTGATTCTTTATTATATGTACTTTGTTGTGATGGTTGGATGTGTGGATGAGTACTGCATTGACGGCGGCGCTGGTATTGTTATGTGGGCGCAGTGCACGGGAGATTTTCTTATAGTAATACATATATTGCAGAACATTTATAAAATCAGGACCCATTGCAACATAAAGGGTAATATCTATAATGGTTATTATAATAAAACTGTTTTAACTACAGAAAAACCCTACCCCGGTAGGCAACTGTGCGCATTTGGTGGATGTAGTTTGTCACCTGTAGTTTCACCAAATGCAGTTGCAATGTCTGGTTATTATAGACTATTCAAAGTTTTCATAAGTAAACGAAGTCATAGGATTAAATCTTTATTAAAATCGACAAAACATATTTATATAAACATACACCTTATTACATATAGTTTCTTGAGATTTGTATTAACTCCAAGCATCTATAACTGCACATATATATACAGGACTTATTACGTACCGGACATGAAATATATTAACAATGATAGCCTACTACTAAATATTTATCTACATTGCAGCCAGTTTATGTGTGCACCTTGTGGTTGGAACTTGGGAACGCCACTATAATGCTGGTCGGGAAATGTCTAAAATTTGGACTGCTAAATACGGGCTCCCTATCAACCAAGCATGATGAATTTAGAGTGGCCATGCTGAATCATGCTGTAGACATTATGGCAATTAATGAGACCTGGCTCAAAGAAAAACAGGAGGGAAAGGCTCCAAAAATTCATGGGTACAAACTAAGGCATATACCACGGCCTATGAATATAAAGAAAGGTCGGGGTGGTGGAGTGGCCTTCTACATTAAGAATGGTATAAGTGCCAGGACTAGGGAGCACCCGGTGAATCGTGATGTGGAACAAATGTGGATTACTACAAATGTGTTGGGAAAAACTTTGCTTGTTGGTACAGCCTACCGCCCTCCTTGGCTCAATCTGGAGGTGTTTTTGGAAGGGATAACTGATAGTTTGATTGCTCTCGCTCCTTACGACCATGTTGTGCTACTGGGGGATTTCAATGTGAATATGCTTGAGATGGGCGAGGCAGACACCAGGAGATTTGCTGACTTCCTTGCATGTATGAATCTAACGCAGGTGGTGAGGTCGCCTACACATTTCACTAAGGGGAAGGCGTCTACGCTCATAGATGTGGTATGTACTGACGTTAAGATGAATCATGTTATAGTTGATCACATCTGTGAGTTGGGGCGACACTCAGTGGTGGTCTGTGAAACATCAATAAAAAAGCCCAAATCTAAGCCCAGGATGGTTAAATATAGACCAATTAGGAACATAGTTATGGGATGTTTTGAGGAGGACAGGGATAGTTTGCCTTGGTCTCTGGTGAGCAGTTTTCGGGATGTAGACACCATGGTTTCCACATTGACTTGTAACATGTTGCACTTATTCGATCTGCACGCTCCAATTAAGACTGCACTATTTAGGGAACGGCCAACTCCGTGGATCACGGATAACATTCGCCTCATGTTCAAATTGCGGGATAGGGCAAGGAAGAAGTATCACAGTACAAAATTGGAACAGCATCGAAACTATTACTTGCAATTGAAGCGCCTGGCCATTGAGTCCTCACAGAATGAAAAATCAGCATATTTCAAAACAAATATAAATAAACAAATAAGTAATCCCAGACGTTTGTGGCAAAATTTAAAAGCAGATATTCTTCCAGATCATGGGGAGACACTGCTTCCCAGTCATCTAAGAGACACGGATGCTATTAACCGTGCATTCCTGAATGTACCGGGTTCTTGTGAGGTATCCATATCCCAACTCACATACTTTGAATTCCATAGGTGTACTTCATGTCAATTTGATCTGCAGCCTGTATCCACTGAAACAGTGCTCAAGATTGTTAACAGCATCCAAACTAATGCTTCGGGTGTGGATGGGATTAGTCATGAGATGCTTTCCATGACTATGCCGGCCACTCTCCAGGCCATAACGGATATTGTGAATGCATCAATTGAGACTCAAGCGTTCCCTGATATGTGGCGGCATGCTGTGGTTCGTCCAATAGCTAAAAAAAGCAACCCAGCACAGTATGGAGATTTGCGACCCATCAGTATCCTTCCGTGTATTTCAAAGATACTGGAACGTGTGGTGCATAGTCAAGTCATGGAATATTTGGAGGTGAATAATCTGTTGCCTGAGGTTCAGTCTGGTTTTAGGAAGGGTCGTGGCACGGCTACTGCTTTATTGGATGTCGTAGGTAGTGTGCTGGAGGCTAGGGATGTTGGGGAGGGTACAGCTTTGGTTTTGCTGGACTTCTCTCGTGCGTTCGATTCAATAAATCCTACACTGTTACTTTCTAAGTTGTCTTACTATGGTTTCACCAGGCAGACAATAGAATGGTTCCACAGCTACCTCGTGGGCAGAACACAGTGTGTTGAAATATGCAACGAAGATGGTTCTAGGGTTCGCTCCCCTCCCCGTCCTGTAACTAGAGGTGTGCCACAGGGCTCTATATTGGGGCCACTTTTGTTCATTTTATATAGCGCAGATGTCACTAGTGTCTTTAAAAATTGTAAATTTCACATCTATGCAGACGATATCCAAGTTTACAAATCCTTTGCCCCCCGAGATACAACTTCTGCAGTTGACCAAATAAATGCGGATCTGGAGGCAGTGGCGGAGTGGGCAGAGAGTAACTCATTAGTGCTGAACCCTACTAAGTCCAAGTTTATGGTGCTGGGGTCAAGGCAACAAATCAGCGCTATATTAGCTCAGGATCCTGAGGTTTTGATAAAAGAAAAGAAGATTCAAAGGGTGGAAACTGCTACGAATCTGGGAGTCATTATTGACTCTGAGCTCCGTTTTGAAAGTCACATAAACAGAGTGGTTAGTAACTGCTTCTACAAATTAAAGGTACTCTACAATGTGAGACAGTATCTTTCTGTGCCGCTACGCAGGCTTTTGGTGGATAGTCTCATCCTCTCTCGGTTTAATTACTGTGATACAGTGTATGGTCCCTGTATTCTAAAACGAACAGAGAACCTAATCCAGAGAGTGCAGAATGCCTGTGTCCGCTTTTGTGTAAATATCCCCCGAAGGAGCCATGTAACACCATTCATAAACAACCTGGAACTGTTGAAGATGGCTGCTAGGAGGAGACTGCATCTGGCCAGTCTAATGTTTGGAGTGGTGACAAATAAGGGGCCTGCTTACCTCTATGATAGGCTCATTTGGAGGCACACAAAGGAGCGATACAGCAAAAGAGCGTCAGTGCCACCTCTATCAATACCCAGGTACAGGACGGCCTCGTTCAGGGGTTGCTTCAGACATGCATCGACACATTGCTGGAATGTTCTATCTCCTCCAATCCGCAACCTGAAAACAAAAAGGTCTTTCATTAAAAACTTGAGACGTTTATACTTGTTGAAACAGAAAACTGATAGTTGAAACTAATAATGGTAATAATAATAATGATTGATACTAAGACATAAAAATGTTAAGTCCTTGGAACACTATATACAATTCACCACTATATTATGATTTTTTTTTTTTCTTTTTTTTTTTTTTTAATTCTATTTGTTGTTATAATTTCCTTATTTTAAATTTACTCATATTTTAATTTAGTTGAAATTTATAGGATATGTATAAATAATAGAAATGTTTATGATGATCCTAAGATCATGAAATAAAAGTTAGCGAGTATGTATTGCTGATGTCTTCGATCGAGGGAACTATAGATGCACAAATTACGGCTAGGAAAACTGGCCACCTTAAGAAGGACAAAGTAACACCTATGAGCGTCTCGACGGGTTGGTGTGCTTGGGTGCGGATTCGGGGGTCGTAGAATAGGTTTCCACCCCAGACGGGTCTCTGTGTGATAGGCACATAAGTTTGTTCTGTTTTGGTGTAAAAAAAAAAGAAATAACTAGCTTAAGGAAAAAAAAAATTATTAATCAATTGAAATGTATGTACTTTAGAAATATGTAGGGTTGTTAACCGAGGAAGATAGATGAAGTTGTGTGAGAGTGTCCACTTATATTGTTGTTATTTATTATTGTTGTTATCTACATTATTCCTTCTCTCTTACAAATATAACTGCTAGAGTTGCAAAGTTAGAGCATTTAAGAAAGGAAACTTAAACTGCTGCTCCTTTTTGAATGAGATAATCTCTGAGACTAGTTTATTTATTTTTTATATGTAAAGAACAAGCGTAGGTACTTACTTTTTCTGTGTCACGGGTCTTTTTTGAGTGGTTGTGTGTGGGTTTGTTTTTATTGCCTTCCAGAGTTTGTTTCTGGTCACGGGGCGGAAACAGCTTGCGTGATTTAATTCTGATTTGATCATAAAAGTTTTTTTTTTTCTTGTGTCCTGAACCAAATAAAATAATTAAGGTTAATATTAATAATGCCACGTACGTAGATGACGCGTGGCAGCACGCGCTCATTATGTGACACTTGACAGTGACGATGCCGCAGGGGTGACATTGCTGCTGTGTTGCCGCATTGAAAAGTAATTTGGTTTTATGATTTCATGTTATTTTTTTTTTTTTTTGATTTTCGTTTTTGTCCTGAATTATTATAATTCTAACTTACACATTAATAATATTTATTGTAATGTTTGGGTTTATATATATATGCATTTTTTTTTTTTTTTGTGAACTATTTTAGATTTTGGACCCTGATCATTGGTCGGGAGTCGGGAGGGGTAGTGGCGCCATCTCGATATTCGGCACTCTCTGAAAATCAGCGCAGTCAATGTAAATTGACAGCATTAAGCTGAGAGAGGGCCGAGTTTTGCGCAAGATGGGCACAATTTACTATGCTTATTGTTGTTTGTGTGGTACCTTTTCCCTGTAGGATTATAATTGTCAATTTTTTTTTCTTTCTTCTTGTGTGTGTGTGTGTGTGTGTTAGTGGTGGTGGTTATTTGATTTTTTTTTTTTTTTTTTTATTTTGTTTTTTTTTTTTCTATAATACTAAGAATACACAACAATTTTGTGATGACTAGGTTTAATTTAAGATAAGGTACCTACTACACATAATTTGTTGTACTTAATATTGTGTCTGTATTGTTGCAAAATAAACTGTTTTCTTTCTTCTTTCTTTCTTTCTTAAAAAGATCCGACAACTGACAGACATTAGAACAGCGCGTCTTGTCTACTTTAGCTACTTCCACAGTGTCATGACCTATGGCATACTATTATGGGGTAACGCTGCCGACATCGAATGTATCTTTGTGTTGCAGAAAAGGACTGTCCGGGCTATCTATGGTATGGGGTTTCGGGAGTCATTAAGAGAAAAGTTTAAGGATATCAACATCCTTACTGTGTATTCACAGTACATATATGAAAACTTATTATATACTCATAAAAATACCAGTAAATTTATTAAAAATAGTGATATCCATAACCTAAACTTAAGAAATAATAATAAATTGGCTGTACCTAGATTTAGGCTTAATAAAATAAGCAATTCTTTTGCGGGCAATTGTATTCGAATGTACAATACATTGCCGACAGCCATAACAGGTTTGTCAGTTAATAAATTTAAAAAACTAGTAAAACTTAAATTGTACCAGAAAGCTTATTATAGCATTAAAGACTTTCTAGAAGACAAGACTGCCTGGCAGTGACACGAATTGCTCCTTTCTACATTTAAAAAACAAAACTGTATTAGATACTAAGATGAATAAGAGGGACCGGACTGAGTTTCTTGTGGTGTTCTTCTCAGTCTGTAGCATTTCCGAACCCCCGGTAGAGTCACAAAAATTTTGACAAACCAAAATAATTTTTTAAAAATTTCAAAGGGAATAAATTTTATTTTATTTTTATTTTATTTTACGAGAATTTTCGTAAAATCATAATAAACGTTAAAATTCGTACTTCAATACATACTGGGTGTTTCTTTTAGGGTGTCAAGCCGCCACTAGCTGGTAGCAGGGTTCCATACCTATCGATTTAACCCCATGTATGTTCTACGATTTTTTGTAGTTTTCGAGATATAATTTTTTTCCGTTATTTTTTATAATTACGTGTCCACGTGGCTTTTTTCTTTTTGGTTCGACTTTTCTTGGATATTTTTTAGGGTTTCGTAGCCAAATGGCAAAAACGGAACCCTTATAGATTCGTACATTTCGCCGTCCCCGGGGAATAAAATGATAACTGCCAGTATCTTGATTTTAATGTTATGTCATTTTTGAGATCTTTGACTGTTAATACGTGTACTGAATTTTTATTGTAATTTTTTTACAGTTATTTACAGAGTTACAATAAATTACCATAGTATTCGAAGATTTAAGACAGGCCTAAAAGAACGGGAATAAATGGATAATATAATATTATCAAAACGTATCCTCACTTGTTATTATGACAAATAGTAATATTATTATATTCTCGTAAAAAAATATTCGACTTAATATGATAAGTGCATGTTATCCTTATATTCTCGTTCAAAACCGTCCACTCGCTTCGTATAAAGGCGTTAAGTCGCGCGGATGTGCGGATGCTGAAGACATCAGTGTATGGAATATATAGTATTCCATACCTAATGTTATCTCACTAGCAACCGTAGAGACGCTTTCCGATGAAGCCCTCCCCGCAAAGCAGCGCTGACACGGGACGGCTGCAAAGTATTCTCGTAGTCCGTCCCAGTCTGCTGACGAGTAGTGCCACAATCGCCGCGTTATCTCTACTGCCCTTGCAGTATATGACACCTGCAGGCGGGCACGCACAACACAGTGGTCGGATTGACCCAGTGAGGAGCTAACCGACACACTGTACTGTGCTGGGTAACTCTTCAGCAATAAGTTGAGCAGGGCGGGTTCATGGTCTGACCTGTCCGGTATGCGCGTAATCCCGCACACCACTTGGATCAGACCAATGGAGAGAGCAGCGTGAGCGGCCCGTCCCGCAGGATCAATCCTGCGGGACCCTAGCCACTCAGTGTGGTGATCGTTGAATTCCCCCAGAAAAACCAATTCAGCGTTCGGGAACTGCATCTGCGCGTCGTCAGCCCCCTCGCTGAGGTGCCGGAACAGCCTTGTTATCTCAGCTGTTCCTGTATGGGGGCGATAGACACATACGTAGATCTCACTCATGGAACCGTGATCTACGTGCAGCCAAAGGACGGAGAAGGAAGGTTTCTCAAAGCAGCGCAGCCGGCGACAGCAAACATCCGCCCTAACGAACGCGCACACCCCGGCTTTATCTTGAAATTGTTCCTCGATGATATAGCCAGGGTAACATAAGTACGACTGGTCAGCAGGGTGGCGTATTTGCGTCTCCGTTAAGAACATCAAAGCTGGCCGTGCCGTCTCTAGATGGTGATGGACGACGTTGAGATTGGTATGGAATCCGCGGATGTTAGCGAACTCCACCTCAAACAGAACGTTTCCGGGACTGTTCACAGCGGCCGCTGTGATACATCTTTTTCTTTTGTGCGCTGCCTTGATATTTGGGAATTGGAGAGGAGACGTGAAGACGGAACGATATTTGCTACAGCAATGAGTGACAAGGCGTAGAGGCTAGCTTCATCTATGACCGTGTGGTGAGACTGAGGCTGACCCGCCGGACGAAAGGGCCCCCGTACCCCCCGAGTGTGGTCGCCGGGTCCCAGTCCAGTCACGATTCGGCACGACGAACCATATCGGGATTATGCGCGGCCTAAAATGCGGTCTTTGACGAATATGTGTTGCCAGTGATAACATAATTATGTTCTCGAGGTGTGACCGTTGAAAATGTTCACTACTGAGAGGCTTGCTGTTGCTCACTGAGCAATGGAGAGAATCATGCTCTGGGTGCTTTTATGTGATCGAATTCGCAAGTAGGATATCCGAAAATAAAAACCACGTCACCAAAAGCTTATATCGATTTACCGCAAAATACAGAGAGTCCAGGCCTCCCTTGAGGCTTACAGATGACCTAATAAAGGTTGCGGATGCTTGCTGTATACGAACAGTACAGGACAAGTTGCAGAGGCTCTGAATTTGCAGAAGAGCTCTAAGACATTACTTTGTCAACCGGTGCATGATGTATCTCACTCATGATCTAATAATTTTTCGGAAGATGACTCTGAAATCTGATGTTTCCAGCGAGTCATAGCGCAAATAATGGCTTAAGTTGTGGTGCACTCAGGCGCGCCAAAATATAGTAACTGGTGTCTACAATCTAGCGCTGATCTCTTCCACAAATGGCGTAAGAGGCTAGCCTAGATTAGAAAGAACAATCTAGGGTTTGGGAGTCCCAGATAGTAGCTCTGCTCGTGCTCAGAGTTGTTTTCTATTAAAGATTTCCCTTTATGGTGCAAACAGATTGAGTCCTTGGTAAATTTCATCTCCTATATGAGATCCCTGTATGGGCGTAAACCCGGACGGCCTGCAACGTGGCTAGACTGCATAGCATAAAGGCGATTGCCGCCAGAATGATAAGAAGGTACCGCACTATATTATTGAACCGGCACGTCTCCTAGCCGGGATCCCTTTATGAACGTATGCGTATGCCTTTATGACCACACTCGGGAGGTACGGGGGCCCTTCCGTCCGGCGGGTCAGCCTCAGTCTTACCACACGGTCATAGATGAAGCTAGCCTCTACGCCTTGTCACTCATTGCTGTAGCAAATATCGCCCCGTCTTCAGTTAGGGTCCCTGCGTCATTTTATAAATGTCGCAAGGAGGCGCAGGAGCGGGAACACAGGTCTGTACCTCGAAAAATGGAGGCCCAGCGATCCCTGTTTCAAGGAGACATAAAAGGTTCGTCTCTTTCTCTCTCACACACTTACCACTAAAGAGGCGGTGAAGCCGGTCATGAGAGTGTCTAGAGAGACGCCATGGCAGCCTCACCTACCAAGTGTCACAGGTGCTTACCGGGCACGAGTGCTTCGCTAAGTATTTTTGGCACAGACATTGTTATTTTGATTGTTTTTATTAATACTGATAAGGATAAGAGATTTTAGTATTTTATCAATCGATAGTGCGGACCTAGTCTATTAATTTTAGAATTATTGCTAGGATGTTGTGTTTTTAAACTTTATTTTGAAACTTTTGAATAAAGCTAATATTGATGATTACCATAATGAGTTTTATTGGATAACTAAATTTATATTCTTTATAGAAAAAAAGGTTTGCAGCATTCATGAGAATAAGATGATATTAAAGTATTATCATTATCACTCCCATCCCAAAAACTCGTAGAAGAAAATGATAAGTAACAAGTATCATATTTATTTCTGGTCACGCTGAACGGAGAATAAAATGATAATTGACATTATACAACTTAGATGATGTTTCATTTACACTAACTTTTTATTCTTTAAATATCTTAATTGTGACAGATGTTAGACAAATTTGACCAAAACGATTTAACTAGAGAAAAAATTACGTTTTTAAAAACCTAACAATCACGCATCTATGTCCAGTATTTCTGGAGTAATCGTTGAAAACATGTTTTTTATTTTTCCTGAAAAGTTGTGTTTTTGCAGTTATCATTTTATTCTCCGGGGACGGCGATTTGAACGCGACTAAAACGAAAGTGATGGTATTCGAAAGAGAAGAGGACAGAACGAATGCCAGGATAACTGTAAATGATGTAGTGCTGGAACAGGTGGATGAGTTTGTATATCTTGGATGTGCATTTAGCAGGGATGGACGGTACACCGCTGATGTAGAAAAGAGGGTAACTGCGGGCAATAGTGTGAATGGAGCGTTAGGCAAACTTTTAGGGACCAAGGCCTTAAGCCAAAAGGCCCAGCTCGCAGTACACAATGCGGTGCTGATACCTACGCTAACGTATGGAAGCGAGAGTTGGGTATGGCAGGAAACTCATGAAAGTAGAATTAACGCGGTCGAGATGCGCGCGCTACGCAAAATCTGCGGAGTAACGCTCGCAGATCGCGTTCGGATTGAAGATGTAAGAAAGAGAGTTGGTCTGAAAGAGAGTGTCGGTGTTAAAGTAAGGAAGGGCATGCTACGATGGTTCGGGCATGTGGAACGAATGGGAGATGAAAGAATGACAAAACAGATATACAACGCGAAAGTGGATGGACGTAAGAGTCGGGGAAGGCCACGACACACCTACCACGACCAAATTAATCATGTGTTAGTGGAGGGTGGTGTCAAGAGCCGTAGGAGCCGACGTGCATGCATGAAAAGAAAAATGAAAGTTGAAGAGGCGAGTGAGGTGTGTATGGACCGTGCCGTGTGGCGCTCGGTTCTTTCTGCCTACCCCGCAAGGGATTTGGCGTGAAGATAGTATAATATAGTATAGTATAGTATTATAGATTCGTCATGTCTGTCTGTCTGTCTGTCTGTCCGTCCGTGTGTCACAGCCACTTTTCTCCGAAACTATACGGCCTATGCTATTGAAACTTGGTAATTAGATGTATTCTGTGAACCGCATTAAGATTATTATATAACACTAGAAAAAAAGCAGTAAATTTTGGGGGTCCCCATACTCAGAACTGAAACTCAAAATTTTTTTTTTCATTAAACCCATAAGTGTGGGGTATTTATAGATAGGTCTTCCAAAATGCTGTTGAGGTTTCTTACATAATTTTTTTCTAAAGTGAATAGTTTGCGCAAGAGGGACTTCTAAAGTCGAAAAATGAGTGTCCCCCCCCCCTCTAACTTCTAAACTAAGAGACTGAGAAATCTAAAAAAAAATATGATGTACATTGCCATAAAAACTACCAACGAAAATTGGTTTGAACGAGATAGAGCTGGTAGTTTTTTTTTAATACGTCATAAACCGCAATTTTCGGTTAGAAAAATCACGTGTTAAAACATCAATCAAAGTTACAACGAACTATAAGAACTTTTATATTATGTTTCTTGCTGCTACGAAACCCTTCATGGGCGAGTCCAACTCGCACTTGGCCGGATTTTTATTATAATAATGCCTATTGATTGCAGTATTATGGACAAAATAATCTCCTTCCTAACTTTGATACAAGATGTAAAAATTTTAATCGATAATAAAAAATAGGGAATTATGCAGAACATTATATCTCGAAAACTACAAAAAATCGTAGAACATACATGGGGGTTAAATCGATAGGTATGGAACCCTGCTACCAGCTAGTGGCGGCTTGACACCCTAAAAGAAACACCCAGTATAATAAAATGGTAACAGGTCGCTGTCTGTACATGGAAGATAAATAAGAAAAAATATTATAGGGGGGCCTTATGAACGCAATAGAACCTGAAAAAATTTTTGTCTGTTTGTCCGTATGTCTGTATATCTGTTTGTCTGTACGTTTTGCACGCTAAACTCAGTAACCGCTTAACCGATTGCAATGCGGTTTCCTTTATTGTGTTGAGGTGTGCTTCACTTAACATTAAGAGTTTGTTTCATGTCAATCGGTTTATAAATAAAAAAGTTATATCACTTTAAAGAATTATACATTGACATAATGAATCTAAAAACGGGTAAATCTAAACTGACGTGTTAGCTTAGTCACAAAAAAGCTTAATGATTAAGGCTATTTTAAAATAATTCAGTCCGCGTGGTAGGTGTGGACTGCATTGCTTTAGAATAGACTTAATCTGTAAGCTCTTTTATGATTATGCAAACAGGGCAGTTTCACACGCTGCTTTATGAGTCTGATGAAGAAATACCTCTCCTTTGATACACCTTATGTGACGTAATCGAAGTTGCGGGGTCAGCTAGTGTTGAATATATTTAGACTGTTTGTAGTACCTACCTTAGTTGGGTGAAATCTTAAAAGATACTGTCATTCAATCTTCGGGGTCCAATTCAACTAATTTGTAGTGTGTAGACACAACCTGTTGAGTACCAGAAAGATATGGAGGTAAGGTTAAATGATTTGAAATCATTGATGCTTCAGTTCGTTTCAAATATCTCGTGTCAGAATTGTGAGTGTGGATGTTTGTAACTTTCTCACGCTCTAACAGCTTTAACGATTTTGGCTGAACTCTGGTGCACGGATAGGTTATAGTCTGGAATAACACATAGTATGGTACTGTTAAACTATACCAAGAATAAGTTTTACCGAAGCAGGAACAGTAGAAATTTTGTTCGTATTAATATTTCCAAAAAACAAACCCTACTGTTTTTGCCTATTCTCTGATACTCGAGATTGTAACAGCATTTCATACATCGGCCCATCCAAGTAATGTGTGAGCGCTTACCGAGATGTTTACGACCATGAAATTGATACAATTACCTAGAGTAAACTTTACATGACAATATAAAATATTGTGAACAAAACCCAACGGAGCACAACTAACATTGCAAGGCGGTCAACAGAGCTAGTGTAAAAATAATGTCAAACCAAATACATGAAACTCCTTGTATCTTTATTATTAAGTACTAGCAGACGTCACGCGGTTCCACCCACGTAGTTCCCGTTCCCGTGGGAATACGTGAACAAAATATAGCCTATGTTCACCGCAAAGAGTGTAGCTTTCCAACAGTGAAAGAATTTTTCAAATCGGTTCTTTAGATTTGGATTTTTTTTTTACGTGAGTGAAAATCCTCATGGATGTTATTTCCGGACTTCTAACGACTAAAAAACCTCACGTAACGCCCAACAGCCTATGGTTGTGAGCCCCGGGTAAGCCCTCTGAAGGATGTTCCAGGACTCCCAACAGACCTACGGCCGCCACTGCGGCCTCGCCCAGGGGGTGGTTCGGGTGCTATCCCGCGTCTTTGGGGGGTATCGGGTGTGATCCCGCTTCTAAGGGGGGGCGTGCGCGAGTTTCTCACGTCACGCTGCCGTCATGGGCCTGCTTATGTAAGGACGGTGAGCGACCCTCTCACCTTCCTCAGATCCCGGTCATGGAGGCCGATAGTCCTCGGCGATAACACGTCGGCGGCGCCCAGGCCGCCGACTGCGGAACTCGGGTGGGAGATTTCTCTCCCGTACCCGCCCCGCCGCCTCCTTCACGAGCATGACCTGCTCGCAGAAAGAGGCGGCGCAGTCCCACTTACTCCCCCGCTGGAGAGCATGGCTCGCACCATGGCCTCGAGCGAGAGAGTGTCCACGTCCAGACCCACTACGAGCACCTGGCGCTGTTGCGCCCACGCCGTGCACTCCACTAACGTATGGAGCGCTGTGTCATCGCTGCGGTCCTTGCTGTGCTGACACTCAGTCGTGATTTCCCGGTGTCTTCGCCATCTTTAGATTTGGATATTATTTGATTCAATTTATCCCTCTAGTTGCATTAGTTCGGTTGACCGAACTAATGCAACTTTTTAGTAGCAGAAGTCCGGTTGATTTCAATCACCGAACCGTTGCTACCCTTCTAGCTGCAGTGGTTCGGTTGAAATGAAGATCTGTAAAACAAATAAAGATCAACGAAACAAATGAAGATCAACGAAACAAATAAGGATCAACGAAACAAATGAAGATCAATAAGATCGATAAAACAAATGAAGATCGGCGAAACAAATGAAGATCTAAAAAACATATGAAGACCGATAAAACATACGCAGATCAATAGAACAAAAGACCATAAGCAAGTTGTCTTTTTTTTTTTTATACTGCTTAGGTGGCAGACAAGCTTACGGCCCACCGGAAGGTTGGTATACGTAGCCTATAGACGTTTGCAACACCAGAGGCGCTACACATGCGCTGCCAACCCGGGCGCAGGTTGTGACGACCCACAGTTGAAAATTTTCAAGCCGCCCGTAAGGCCTTCAACTTGGCTTAACGACTGTCATTTTACTGACAACCGGGACCAACGGCTTATCGTGCCTTCCGAAGCACGGAAACGCTCGTAAATAAATGTCACAAAGTGGTCCACGTGGTGGTCACCCATCCATATCCGGCCATAGTAAATGTTGCTTACTGCAGTGATCGTTTATAGAACACTGAGTCCGCGGGGCCACGAGCGCTTCAAAAGCCTGGTCAAAAGGTTGTTTTCTCGACATTAACTTAGTTCTACCAACAACCGAACCACTGCAGCTAGAGGGATGGAGTAGCAACAGTTCGGTTATTGAAATCAACCGGACTTCTGCTACTAAACAGTTGCATTCGTTCGGCTGACTGAACTACCAACCGAACTATTGCAACTAGAGGAATTTATCACTTGAGTTGAGTTGACCGGTGACCCAACAATTATCTGGCTATTCACAGGGGGAATGCTGCTAGTCTATTCGGCACAATGCCACGGGGGCCTTATTTAGGTTTAGTTTAGTTAGTTATAATGTACATAAATACCTACATAATATCTATACTTATACTACAATATTTTATAGAGGAAAGATTTGATTGTTTGCATCGAATAGGCTCCGTAACTGCTAAACCGATTTTTAAAATTATTTCATTATTGGCAAGGTAGATACACTATTCCGGTGAACATAGGCTATCTTTTAACTCCATTACCACGGGAACGGGAACTACCTACTCGGGTAAAACCGCGTGATGTCCACTAATTATGTAATTTGACTGTAATTTTTAACAGGAAATGTTTAACCTTTATCACTTTTACCCTGGAGTAAAATAATTCTATGTACTTTCCAGCAGCTTTATTAGGTAGAATAAGTAGGTACGGTCATATTGCTTTGTGAATGATGTAGTGATTTATTTACTTTGTTGTTGTGATCTATCCATCTCGCCTGTCCACTACAATGTGAAAAATAAATTAACTCTCAAGTTGGTATTTCAGGAAATATCTGCTGTTTGATTTTTTTGTACTATTAGTAGTACAAAAAAATCAAACAGCAGATATCATAATAAGGTGGCACTTCTGGACGTTTGTAACGCAAGATAAGCTGCCCACGTGCTGTGTTGTGATGTGACTGTTGAAATTTTCAGACCTTCAATTTGTCATAACTATGTCATGTTGCTGACAACCAGGACTAACGGCTAAAATTACCTTCCGAAGCACGGAAACGCTCGCGATTAATTTGCGCAAAGTGGTCACCCAACCAAGGATCGGCCATAGCTAAAGTTGCTAACTGCAGTGATCGTTTACAGAACACGGAGACCGCGGGACCACAAGCGCTTCAAGAATTCAGTTCAATACTGGATAAAGGCCTTCCCTCTTTGATCAACAATCCTTCCCCTAGAATTGCTACAACGTTCAGTCTTGAGTAACCCGCGACCTTGATAAGGTCATCTGTCCACTTTGATTCTCCCCACTCTGATTTTTCCGGTACATGGTCGCCATTCCAGCACTTTTCCACCTCATTGGCCGTTAGTTCTACGTCCAAAAAGCACCACGCGCTGTTGTTGTTTCATTATCTTACACAGGTGCAGCCTCTTGTGTAAACTAGTGAGAAATCAAAGTTTACCCGGAAACTATGCAAAGACCGGGAAAATATTACAGTCTATTATTATCTTCGGACGAAAATCGACCATCAGATGAACTGTAAGCTTGTATGCCACCTAAGTAGTATAAAAAAGATCAATCGATTGTTGTAAGTTTGACCCGTGTATGTTTGTAAGTCCGTTCTACGGAGGGACCAAATTTCAATGCGATTTTTAGCATCTACTAGAGGACGTCACGCGGTTTCACCGGCGTAGTTCCCGTTCCCGTGGGAATACAATATTTTTTCTTTCATAAGAACCTTCTCCTGACAATACCTTACACAACAAAAAAAGAATTAGTGAAATCGGTCCACCCGTTCTGAAGTTATGCGCTTGCCAACACATTTTGCGATTCATTTTTAGGGTTCCGTAGCCGAATGGCAAAAAAAATAAAATAAAAAAAAATAGATTCGTCATGTGTCTGTCTGTCTGTCCGTCCGTGTGTCACAGCCATTTTTCTCCGAAACTATAAAAACTATGCCATTGAAACTTAGTAAGACTAAGTAGATGTATTCTGTGAACCGCATTAAGATTTTTATATAAAACTAGAAAAAAAGCAGTAAATTTTGGGGGTCCCCATACTCAGAACTGAAACTGAAAAATGTTTTTTTTTCGTCAAACCCATACGTGTGCTGTATCTATAGATAGGTCTTCAAAAATGCTGTTGAGGTTTCTAACATAATTTTTTTCTAAACTGAATAGTTTGCGTAAGAGACACTTCCAAAATGGAAAAATGTGTGTCCCCCACCTCTAACTTCTAAACTAAGAGAATGATAAACCTAAAAGAAATATATTATGTATATTGCCATAAAAACTACCAACGAAAATTGGTTTGAACGAGATCGAGTTGGTAGTTTTTTGTTAATACGTCATAAACCGCAATTTTCGCCTGTAAAAATCACTACCACTGCGAACGTGTTAAAACATCAATCAAAGTTACAACGAACTACAAAAACTTTTATATTATGTTACTTGCTGCTAAGGAACCCTTCATGGGCGAGTCCAGCTCGCACTTGGCCGGTTTTTAAATATAAAGGTTAGTCTGCTGGAGATTCCTCAGAAAAAAAATTGAATTGGGAAGGAAATGACAGGACATGTTTGTTCTCATTAAAACGGTCATAGTATTCGGTTTTTTTTGTTTATTTTGTAATAAGGTAACACTCTCAACACTATCTACAACTATCTCTATACTGTAATGGTAGCTTTTACCGAGGTCAGGGGGTTGTAGCTGGCGCTATAGATTTGAAATCTTCGATTACAGTTAAACTAAAGCTAACGTGTTGAGATGGACAGGCGCAGGTTGTGACTGCCTGCTTTTGAAAATTTTCAAGCTGCCTAAAAAGGGCTTCAACTTGGCTTAACGACTGTCATTTTACTCAAAATGGATTTCAAAGTAAAAAAACCTTCAGATAATCTAACCAATGAAAATGTCGCTCAAATGTCCAGAAGATGACTAAGGTGCTGATATTGACTTTGAGGAGTATTTTTCATCACGTGTAAGTAATGTCAGTAGTAAATTATTAAAGCTTATCATGAATCAACTTAATAACTTAACTACTACCTAATCAATGCAAAAAATAAATCCATAGTTAAATTTTTAAGTTGTTGAAACTTGATTCAAAGTCAAAATGTAATAAACTATTAGCCAAGCAAGCATTACATGCTAAATAACTACTGACGCATCATGAGACTAACTCCAAATCTATTAACGGAAAAATAAATAAAATGAAACTCATTGGTCACTTTTTTAAATAATCAAGTATTCAATTGTCATCAAAAAAATTTACACTTTCCCTCTCAAATATCGTAGTGTGTATTTATGACCTTCGAATTTTTAGGGTTCCGTATACGAAAATAGTAAACCATAATATATTATTAAGACTCAGGAATCAGATATGTTTGTCCAGGCGTTCATTTTAATGTACACTTTTTTAAAGATTTTGACAATACGACTCATGTCCCGTGAGAGTCGTATTGTCAAACTCTGAAAGTCTGTACTTTTTTTACCGACTTAAAATCCTCACATATTCTGACAAACAGCCTACGGTTGGGAGTCCCGGGTAAGTCCTCGGAAGGATATCCCAGGACTCCCTACAGACCCACGCCACGGCTCCCACTGCGAACTCGCTTACGAAAAATCTGTACTTATAATTTTAAAGGTACTACTGGTAGAAAATGCCTTTGGCATTAAGTCCGCCTTTGTACAAATAGATTTTGTACATAAAGTTTAAATAAATAAATAAATAGATGCGTGTAAATGTAAAGTTATTGGTATGTATGTCACCTATCATTATCAGGGATTCTAAATAACCTGGGAAAAGGTATATTTACAAGAAAGCAGATCATCACTTAAGATATGAGGACTGAGAATGACGCAAAAATGAAGATCAACAATTTATTGTTGTGTGTTATTCATTTTAAAACACATTTGAATCTGTCCGTGGTACGGAACCTTCAGTGTCAGAGTAAGGCTTACACTAGAAACAACTTTTTAAAATGCGTAATGTTGGTTATGATTAATGAGGTGATAATTCAAGTGATTTCCTTTCAAAGGTACTCTGTCCTTTATTGTATACTATTGTGATGCCCTAATGATTTATGACAGTTTCAAGACATAATGAACTAGTAGATTTTCAACTCGACTGATAATTTGCGATTAATCTTTTATTATGTTTACTACCTCAGTAATATAAAAGAGGCGTTCCATAAAGTATATGATATAATGGTAAATTTAGTTTATTAATGAATCTTGAGGGTTATTTGAGTAAATAGTCTGTTACGACTTGTATACTCGTTCTCGTGGTTTGAAATTTAGAAGGTTGAGTAGAGTTTAAATCTGTACCTACTTAAACTTCTTCGGGAAAAATATTTTATTAACTTATGGCCATTGACTGGTGTTTCGCAGGTTATGGTGCTGAGCTAAACTCTATCACAGAACGATTGCATTTTGATAACCTTAAAATAAATAGCGTAAAAATTATGGAAATAAAAACGTACTACAAAAGAAAACTTGATTGGTGTAAATTCCTTAAAACAGCAAAAAGAAAACACATCTGTCAAGATATTTGACACCATTGACCCGCGTTAAAAATAAACATCTGCCAACTGTCAATGTCACTTGAGGTACTCAACAATCAGTGCGTGTACCCCTCCAATTGTGTTGTATGTACTGATGATACAATCGTACACAAATACACACGACCCATTATTATTCTATGCCCATAAAGAAAGTTAGAAAAAATAAGCTTAATAAGTCTTAAACATCATTCTATTGTAAAACATTGTTTGAGAAAACAAGTGTGGGTCTACGAGCCTCGTATGAAATGCTGTCGGCTTTAAAGATTATCTGTGTATCAAAACAAAAGTTTTGAGAAAATAAAATGCCATCAGAACTGTGAAAGTGTACCGTGAACAGTGAAAGGGTTGGGTATTAAATGTATTAACCATTGTGTTTCCGCCAATTTGAGAGTTCAAGTTCATTTTGTTTGGGAAATTATTGCACCAAGAGTTCATTCACCGACGATTAATGAATAATTAAATGGTGTAATGGTGTTTTCATTTTAAATGTAGACTTCAGAACTTGAACTTTTACTAGTTCCCTCGTCTCCACCGCCTTAACGGAAGCGAAGATATTATTCGCCTTTGACCATCAAGTTGATGGCGTTAAGATTATGCCATTTTTCACTTGGTCTTATAAGCGATGAACAATCTGATAAATATTACTCATCTGTTTTACTGGGATGACCAGGTTCCAAGTTCACTATTTGCTTGCATAGAATTTAAGGTTTGCTGCCTGATAACTACGCGAGACTGGTTAGCGTATCAGCGGGAGATCAAAAATAGATTATTTTTATTCTTGAAGAAAGTCTTTGCCTCAAAGAGGTCCTCAATATAATAGTCTTTTTTTAACGTGAGGGAAAATCCTCATGGATGCTATGCCGGACTCCTACTGACTAAAAAACCTCACGTTATGCCCTACACGAAAGAGACGGCGGGGCGGGAACGGGAGAGAACTCTCCCACCCGAGTTCGCCGAGGACTATCGGCCTCAATGACCCGGGGCGTTGGACTATGGTTCAGAGTCTCGGGTAGGCCCTCGGAAGGATGTCCCAGGACAGACCCACGGCCGCCACTGCGGCCTCGCCTAGGGGGTGGCGCGGATGCTATCCCACGTCTTTGGCGGGTAGGTTCCAATGGATATGGCCAGACTTTATATTCTGTACTATGATATCAGATATGACGAGAACTGTACAATGTTAAAAATGATTAGATTAGGAGCTTGATATGCTTGATGTGCTAGTAAGATTTGCGTTGGCAATATCTTAGTGGGAACGAGCAATCGTTGAAAGTTGTAAGTAAATATTATAGTTACACGAACACAATAGGAAATACACTGAGGTGTTTTATATTTAGTACCGGATACGTGAATCATGCACAACATGGCTGCGATGTTTCCTGAAATAGGAAAAACTATTTATAACGAGCGTAAAAATTGTAGATATGTTTCCTTCAAAATGTTTTACTTTTCTCTAATTTATTTTGCTTAAGCGATTATAATTAAATGTTGATTGGTTACCTATATTGTTTGATTTTAGGTCTATTGAATGTTTATATTGATTTTAATGATGTTAGACGTTCGATTCCTGGGTTAGGTAAGTGAGTAATTTTTCATAATAATATAATAAGCATGAAGTCTCTAAAGCTCTGACACCTATTTTAAACATAAAGTAAGTATTCTATTCTTTTAAGTATAGGCATGGGCCCTGGTACAATTGAAACCTTTTAAATAACTATAGGGTATTAAATAGACCATACGTTGGTGGAGTGCATGACATGGGCGCAACAGCGGCAGATCCTCGGAAGTCTAAACGAATACATTCTCTGTTATTGCGCTATTATCTCCAACGGGACCAAGAGGGGCACCACTACGTCTTTCATCGCATGGTCTTTCAGGTCATGCTCGTGAAACGAAGGTTTTTTTCACATGAGTTCCACAGTCTGCGACGTGGGCGCTGCAGACTTGTCTTCGCCGAAGATTATCGGTCCCCTCCCCATGTCTGGGACCCCTGAGGGTGGCGTTAGAGAAGAAAGAAGTAGAAATAAAAATATATTCATTTTGTCTTTTTAAAAGAAATCTCTTTACTTCATCTAATTGGACCCTTCATGTTCTGAAGGGTCATAATCGTGATTGTTCGTTATGTTTCCAATCCGCCATGACATGTTAATATTGTACAGAGAAAGTTTTTCCATTAGAATATTGTCTTCACAACAGAGATATCACAGATTTTAAAACTAAACACAGATGACCCATACCGAACAAGAAAAGGAGGCCAAGAAAGCAAATACTAAATCTAAAAGTGAGTACCTACTGTAACGCGGCAGTGCTAAATACTGTTGAAATGTTCACACGTAACGAGTGATTTGTCATATAACGCGAATAATGCCAGCATATGTTAATATAAATAAACATTGTAGGACATTCTTACACAACGCCATCTAGCCCAAATCGAGCTAATAAAATCAAGTGATATGGGATCTAGACCACTGTTAAACAAACTTACATATTTCGAAATATACAATATACATATTATACATAGAAATAACAAAATTCCGGAACAAACAATTATGGATCACAAAAATATGTGGAACCGGGATCGAACCCAAGACCTCAGCACGCCAGTCGGTTAGGTACGCTACCGACTGTCAATGACGACATTATTCACGTATTCACTTTTAAAGATTCTAGGTACGCTATTCACTTTTGGATCTAGTATTTGCTTACATTGCTTACTTTCTTGTTCGCTAAGCATCTTCTGCTTTTATTTCTATAATCTATGAGTGAAATGCTTTCATTTGTTTCGCGGAAGCCCCTCGAGGGACGCGGGCGCTTAAAGTGATGTGTCATGACAAATCGATGTACAATCGTAAATATACCTGATGCTGTCATGGAAAATAATATAGATGTTATTTTTTTCTGGTTCTTCCGGTGGTTTTGTTCGTGAAAAGTCGTTCTACACTATTTGAACTATTCTTATTATCTGTCAATTAAAAAGTTTATCAGATTTCGATCTCTCACCGTCCTTATAGAAGCAGCCCTAGACGATAGCGTGACGAGAGGGATTCACGCATTCGGCTGTTGGTAGTAACGTGCGGTTTTTTACTCGGTAAGGAGTCTGGCATAGCATCCATGAAGGATTTTCCCTCACTTTAAAAAAAAACAGCAAACATTTGTGCGAAATTGCAAAAGAAATGAAAATCACCTCCTTTTTTATCGTTGCTTTAAAACGTATAATATTAAAGCACAATAAACAGTAAGTAATTGCGTATTGTGTTTAGCGAAACGACTTAAATAGAGTAACTCATAGTAATAATAACTCCCGTATATCGCTCGCTTATTTGGGAACTATTATGAAGTACACCTACTGGTGCAACTGGCGTGTAGCGAAAGTATTCCAAGTCCATAGTTCTCATAATTAAAATTTAACAGTATTTATTATAAAATACAGACTGGGACAGTGGCACCCAAACTCTAGATGTTGCTGTGACTTTCCATCGGACGGTGGATCATTTTGGCGAACTAAATATAAAAAAAAATCAGTGCAATAGAAGATTAAAAGAAAAATTAGGCAAAATTTACAAAATTTATCGATACTTTTGTATAATACAATGCGTAGATATTATACTAAAGGTCAGAGGTCAAAGGTAACTGTCGGAAATCCTGGGCTATCCTTTCGAGGGCTTGGCCAGGGCTTCCTACCGTAGGAAGTGCCAGAAAACGTGTGGTTCTAGTAAATATAAGTCTGGAATTATCATCCATGGTAGATCACTTCACCAAAAAGAAACATTATATTATAAGGTTAGTATGTCTCACTTTGCTACATGACGTCTTAGGGTGGGTCTGCAAAAATACCTTTGACTGACTTTAATGAATTGATTTTAGTGAAAATTTACAGTAAAAATATAGTTTATACATCAAAATTGGTCATAGGCTACGTTTTATACCGAGAACCAGTTTATGTGCGAAACTAGTGCAGGAAAAGTTCATCACGCAGGAGGAGATACGGATATACACTAATACCATAAAGAGGAAAGATTTGATTGTTTGCATAGAATAGGCTCCGAAACTACTGAATGATTTGAAAACTTTTTTCATTGTTGAAAAGGTACCTACACTAATATCGGTGAACATATATTATTCTATATTTTATTTCCGTATTCCCCGGGAACGGGAACTACCGACCCGGGTGACAACGCGTGACGTTCACTAGTTGGATATAAAACCATGACTTTTTTACATTTAACTAGTGAACGTCAATACTCTGGTTTTTATCTGCTTCTGCAAATAAGTATCTTTTTCTAAAACACATTTCCGAATTTAATTCGGTTTTCATAGGCAATTAGAAATATTTTCTGGATTATTAAAACACTTCATGATTCAATTTTTCTTGGCCCTGTACGCTATTAAGACCCATGTATACGGAACACTTTTTCTTATCACATACAAATAAAATTAAAGTATCTGTTTGTAGTTCCAAATTGTCATTTTTTAATGCAGGTAGTAGTAGTAAAGGACATAAAAACTTATTTTGAATTTTTAAAAATGAGAATGTACAGATAATTGCAATTTAATTGTAAAATGTATACGGTAGTTTAGTTATGTATTAGGGGTTAAAGTATGAAATTGCTGATTAGTACCGAAAATCTAAATTGTTTATTTTTTTTAATTTTTAACAAACTTATTTATTTTAAATAGTTACCATTATTATCTATACATTGCTGCCATCTAATAGGAAGGTCATTTATGCCTTTGCCACAGAACTCTAAGGATCTAGACTGCACAAACTCTGTGAAAGTATTTCGTACTGCCTCATGGGAAGAAAACTTCTTGTCACGTAGATAATTGTCCAAATCACGAAAAAAATGGTAGTCCGTTGGAGCAAGGTCTGGCGAATACGGAGGATTACGAATGGTTTCTAAGCGCAGTTCCTGTAGGGTTAAAATGGTTTCTCGTGCTGGATGAGGTCTCGCGTTGTCATGGAGCAATAATGGTGAAGATCGATTCATGAGTCGGGGCTGTTTTACTGCTAGTTTTACCAACATTGTACGGAGTTCGGCACAATAGACATCTGCCGTTATTGCTTGACCAAATCGGAGAAAACTATAGTGAATAACACCATGCTGAGACCACAAAACAGTTACCATTACCTTTTTATTTTTAAGTTTCGCTTTAGGACACTATTGTGGCGTTTGACTTGGGGTCAGCCATTGCATTTTTCTTTTACGGTTATCATAAAGAATCCACTTTTCATCACATGTCACAATTCGATCCAATATTTCTTCATTTCTGTACCGATTCAACAAGGCAACACAAGTTTCAATACGCGTTTCTTTCTGCAGATCGGTCAAATCGTGAGGCACCCTTTTTTCGTATTTTTTAATTTTATTGATTTGATGCAAATGAGTCAATATTGTGGGTTAGGTAACGTTAAACCATGCCGCTAATTCCTGGGTAGTTTGACTAGGATCGGCTTCCACCATCTCTCTTAATTCATTGTTATTCACCTGTGTGGGCGGTGTTCCTCGTGGCTCGTTCTTCAAGTCGAAGTTTCCTTCACGAAAGCGTTTAAACCAAAATCGCACGGTGCGTTCATTAGTAGACTCCTCTCCAAACGCAACATTGATATTGCGGGCTGTTTCTGCCGCGTTACTTCGGTGTCGGAACTCGTATTCAAAAATTAGTCGAATTTTTGCAGTATCCATCTTTCTTGTCTAAGTTGAAAATCAAAAACAATTGAAAGTCGATATTCAAATGTTTCACATTTTTTAAAAGAAGAACATCATAAAAACTATGTTAAAAAAGTTTCATTCGAAAACCTCAAACCACGAAGATACCATGTCAATTCAAAGAACCTATTGCAATAAAACGGCAATTTCATACTTTAACTCCTATTATATTATATTACAATTAAATTATTATCTGTAGTGACTTAAACTGCCCTTGGCCCTCGTGGAAGTTACAATATAAGTAAGGGTCAAAAGGGGTCTTAGAAGGTTTTTACAGGGTCGGCAGGGCGAGTGTAGCGCCTCCGGTGTTGCAAGCGTCCATAGGCAGCGGTGATCACCAGTCCATCTGGTGAGCCGTATGCTTGTCTGCCACCTTAGTGGTATAAAAAATAAACAATCTACAGTTGCACTTAGTTTGCTTTTCAACGAACAATTTTATAACCTTCTTTGCCGAGAGTCCTTGGACATACTTATGAGGATACCCGAAGCGCCCAGCTCTACATAAAGATAAGTAGGGAACGTGTGGTCATAGACCATTTGCGCCCAGCTTGTTATTTTTTTTTTTTTATACTACTTAGGTGGCAGACAAGCTTACGGCCCACCGGAAGGTTGGTAACCGTAGCCTATAGACGTTTGCAACACCAGAGGCGCTACACACGCGCTGCCGACCAGGGCGCAGGTTGTGACGACCCGCAGTTGAAAGTTTTCAAGCCGCCCGTAAGGCCTTCAACTTGGCTTAACGACTGTCATTTTATTGACAACCGGGACCAACGGCTTATCGTGCCTTCCGAAGCACGGAAACGCTAGTAAATAAATGTCACAAAGTGGTCCACGTGGTGGTCACCCATCCATATCCAGCCATAGTAAATGTTGCTTACTGCAGTGATCGTTTACAGAACACTGAGTCCGCGGGGCCACGAGCGCTTCAGCTATAGTATACGTAGCGTATAGTATAGTATACGTAGCGTATAGTTATACGTAGAAATTTTCCTAAGTTAAAAAAAATCTCTTCATATATTTTCACTGGTTCGTCAGTACCGGCCTTTACATCATGTTTTACGTGCACGCATCATTGTTACAACTAAAGTACCGGTACTAAGCCGCCACACGCCTTTGTATCATTAACCTAATAGCTTAGATGAAGCTATTGATCTAACTACCTACTGTCTTTGCAGTGCCAAGGTCTAGGCTAATTCATGGGCGGGACGGAATAAAGTGCTGGTAGGTTATGTATGTCTTTGATTTAAATATAATAGTAGTCTTAGTAATGCCACAGTATAAAGTATGATATGTCGGCTGTGGTAATGCTCTTTCACTACTTCAGCTAAGCTCTTGTTAGGGCTAGGCTTTCTTTCTTTCTTTTCGACATTATTCCGAGATCATACGCTTGACTTATGGCATTGGTGTGTTGTAAGTCAACATGTGGTTTTATATCTATAGCGTCCATGTAGAATTTTCACACGTACCTAAAATAAAAAAAAATTATCAAAAAAAAACCGACTTCAAACAAAAACTAAAAAATGAAAAATATATTAACTTTGCACAAAGTAATAGGTAAGTATATTTAGATTTATCAGATATACCTATTTATTGAATGCAATACTGAAATCAGTGCCAAGTAAAACTATAGGTTTAGGTAGGTATTATTAATCTCTCATAAAAATATTGCCACCGACTTCAGTATTACATTCAATAATATCTGATAAATTTAAATATTACTTTACTTTGTGCAAAGTTAATTTATTTCTCATTTTTTAGTTTTTGTTTGAAGTCGGTTTTTTTTTGGTAAAAACTTTTTATTCATTATTTTTAGTGACAGGTGAACTGAAAATATGTATATTGGTCTAGGGGTATTATTCTCCCCAATACAAATTAATCAAGCCCAAACACAAGGTAACTGCTGTAAATCGATTCGAGGGATTTCTTCGATTTCTCCAGGATCCCACCATCCGATTCTGACTTCCTGTATAGTATATGGGACCACATGGAGTAAGCACCCGCTTTCAAATAAAAAAAGAATCATCAAAATCGGTTAACTCCTTCAAGCGATTTGCCGGTAACGAACATAAAAAAAACAGACGAATTTGAGAACCTCCTCCTTTTTTGGAAGTCGGTTAAATAAAAAATATGTACTACAACATTATTTCTCTTAAAAAAGTTCTAAAAAAATTGCGCGATAGCATGTGTCTATCTTCGGATTGGTGCACAATAACCATTTTAATGGCAATCAATTTTTAACCGACTTCAAAAAAAGGAGGAGGTTCTCAATTCGTCTGTATGTATTTTTTTTTATGTATGTTAAGCGATATTTTCGTCAATTATAGACGGATTTCAAAATTTCTTTTTTTGTTGAATAGGGGTTACTTCTGAGGTGGTCCCATTTTCACCAAGTCAGGATGGGATCCAGGAGAAAACGAGGGCAACCACCGAAAATTGTAGGGACAACTAGTGCGCTTGTTAACTTTTTAATTAAGTGCTTTAATGTTCTACATTTTAATGAAGGTCTGGAGTCGATCTGATGATAGAGTCGAAAGACAGTCGAGGGCATTCCTTAACGTTTTACAGCAGTTACCTTGTGTTTGGGCTTGATTGATTTGTATTGATGAGAACTTTACACTTAGATTGATAGATCCGACTTAAAAAAAAAGAAGTTCTCAATGTTTTATGTACATATGTTCACCGATATTTCGTCAATTATAGACGAATTTCAAATCTGCTTTTTGTTGGATAGAGTTCACTGCTGAGGTGGTCCCAATTTCACCAGGTCAGAATCTGATGATGGGATTCAGGAGAAATCGAGGGCAACCACCGAAAATTGTAGGGACAACTAGTGCGTTTGTTAACTTTTTAATTCAGTGCTTATAGGTACTACAATTTAATGAATGTCTGGAGTCGATCTGATGATGGAACCGAAAGACAGTTAAGGGAATTCCTTAACGATTTACAGCAGCTACCTTGTGTTTGGGCTTGATTGATTTGTATCGATTAGAACTTTCACCTAGATAGATATATTTTTCGATTCACCCGTCACTTAAAATGATGAAAAAAAATTTTTCAATAAAAAATAAAACCGACTTCAAGCAAATCCTGAAAAATAAAATTTATTCAGCACAAAGTAATATGTATTTTGATTTATCATATTTAATTCAATATATATAAAAAATATATATAAATAACACTAACAGTGTAGGATATGATGGAATATCTACTAAGGTATTAAAAGAAGTAGCATCCGAACTAAACAATCACTTAAGCTACATAATAAATCTTAGTATTGAGGCAGGTATATTTCCCCAATCGCTAAAAAAATCCATAGTAAAACCAATTTTTAAAAAAGAGGAGAGAGATATAATGAAACATTATAGACCTATATCTCTTATTCCAATAATTTCCAAGATCTTCGAAAGATACATCTATAGAGAACTTTATAATTACCTGGAGAAAAATGAAATAATATGCAAGGAACAATATGGGTTTTGTAAAAATAAAAATATTAATTTAGCGGTATATAACTTCCTTTATAACGTCATGACTAAAGTTGATAAAAGAGCACCTGTGGCAGCCATATTTTGTGATATGACACAGGCGTTCGATCATGTCCAACATGACATTCTTATAAATAAACTAAATGCATATGGCATTCGAGGCAACGTACTCGATCTTCTAAAATCATATCTAAGTGATAGAAAACAAACCACAGAAATTAACAGGATTAGTCTGAGCACTAAGAGGGAGGAAATTTATCGGTCTGAGGAACGCGATGTTATTCATGGCGTGCCTCAGGGAAGTGTATTAGGACCGCTGTTATTCATCCTATACATAAATGACTTACCCAAATCCACTAAGCATCCTATGACACTTTTTGCAGACGACAGCACTGTGACGATTCCTTGTGATAATAATGACATTGGCAAACATAATCTTGACATCTTTAATACTCTGACATCTATAGTACAATGGCTAGACATGAATAGTTTAAACATTAATTTAGAAAAAACTAAAATTATGCATTTTTCCCAACGCCCCAGACTGATGAACTTGAACTTGAATTTTATTAACACAATCGTCCAAAACGTAACCTCAACTAAGTTCCTTGGATTAAATTTAGACCAAAAACTTAATTGGAAAATTCACGTAGAATATCTGTGTAAAAGGGCCTCTAAATGCGCATATGCGCTACATTCTTTATCGGCTACAGTAGATGCAAAAACTTTAGTCACTGCTTATCATGGATTTGCTGCGTCGATCCTTCGATATGGCATAATCTTTTGGGGAAATTCGACAGATTTCAATATAGCATTCAAGGCCCAAAAAAGATGTATTCGATCGATGTTTCATTTAAAAATAACAGATAGCTGCAGACCATACTTCTTAAAATATAGTATCCTAACATTGTCATCTTTATATATCTTTGAAGTTGCTATGTTTGTTAAGACTCATCCATCTTTGTTTCCGACATTACAGGAAACAGTGTTCAGAAATAGAAGGGATAATAGCCGACTTCGAATTCATGTTGCAAAAACTGCACTTATGCGCAATAGTATCATTTGTATGGCTCCAAAAATATTTAACAAATTGCCTAAACAATGGAAGGAGCTAAATACCAGTACTTTCAAGTCTAAAATTAAAGGTTTCCTACTCCAAAAAGCATACTATTCAGTAACAGAATTTTTGACAGACAGCATAAAGTGAGAGTTATGGGAATTGACATTTTTATTATATCTTGTAACTTATAGCAGTACGCACATCTATTGACATTGTTTTCAATTTATTGTATGCTGAAAAATTAATTAGATAATGATGATTATTTATTTACTACATTTGACATGACATTGCTAATCTCAATTGTAATCTTTTCTACGTTCAGTGTTGCAGTATAATTGTTAGCTTCACACTATATATTTGTGCGCCACTTAAGAGGCAAAACATGACTGGACGATATTGATAATTGTATACCTATTGCATGCTTTTGTATGTATACTCATGTTGGTAACAAATAAAAAATTTTATTTATTTATTTATTTATAATATTGAAGTTGGTGCCATCAATATAATACTTACATAAAACTATGGGTTTACTTGGCGCCGACTTCAATATAATATTGAATAAAATCTGATAAATCAAAATACATATTACTTTGTGCTGAATAAATTTTATTTTTCAGGATTTGCTTGAAGTCGGTTTTATTTTTTATTGAAAAAATTTTTTTTTCTACAATAATGACACGGGATACCTCTTTCATAAACGAAATTGTTCTTAAAAATAATGCGACGGGAATACACGTGACGAGAAACCTTTCTCTCTCTCTCACACGTAGTATTGAATATTATCGACGAGACGCTACGGGAGTAAACGCAACGCGACGGAAGTAAATGCGACGGGAACAGGTAATACTCCCTCGTATGTGGCGCAAAGTTGCGAGGGTCAGCTAGTATTATATATACCGTAATTCCACCAATTTTTTGATTTTAATATTATTTTGTTGTTATAGCGGCAATCATCTATGAAAATTTCAACTCTCTAGCTATCAAGGTCCATGAGATACAGTCTCATGACGGACAGACAGACAGACAGACAGACAGACAGATAGACAGCGAAGTCTCACTAATAGGGTCTATTTTCTACCCTTTGGATACGGAACCCTAAAAAAATTCCACATCTCTCACTATCTCTGAAAGTATAGGGATCCTTGGTGTTGACATCTCCAGTGATGTGCAGTTCCGCAGTCACTTGGAGGGCAAGGCCAAGCTGGCGTCCAGGAAGCTCGGAGTGCTCAGAAGGGCGCGGCGGTACTTTACTGCGGCGCAAGCACTTCTTCTCTATAATTCGCCTGTGCGTCCGCATATGGAGTACCTACTGCTGTCACCTCTGGGCGGGGGCACCCGAATACCAGCTTCGTCCTTTTGACTCGGTGCAAAGGCGAGCTATGAGAGTTGTCAACGATCCCATACTTGCAGGTGGTGTGGAACCTCTTAGTGACAGGAGAGACTTTGCTTCTCTGTGTGTTTTCTATCGCCTGTACAACGGTTTGTGCTCTAAAGAATTGTTTGATATGATGCCTACGGCTACATTCTATCATCGCACCGCTCGCCATAGACAGGGTGTTCATCCTTACACGTTGCGTCCTGAGCGCTCCAGCACGGTGAGATCTAATAGAGGCTTTCTCCCGCATACGCTTAGGTTGTGGAATGATCTCCCTGCTTCGGTTTTTCCAGACGTCTACAGTATGGGGTTCTTCAAAAGGGGACTTAGAAGGTTTTTAAAGAGTCGGCATCGCGATTGTGGCGCCTCTGGTGTTGCAAACGTCCAAAGTAGTCAAATGCAGAACTAGTCAATACCAGAAAGAGACTAAAGAAGAAGTGGTCCTTAAACGTCAAAGCCTGACCACGCGGTACATCTGGTGGGGCCGTATGCTTGTCTGCCACTCTAGTGGTATAAAAAAAAATGCTGCACTGAACGCATCGGAGCAATCAGTCTGAAATGTTGTTGGTCCGATTTATACCTCCCATCTCTCAACCGACTTTTACATCTGCCCGAGGAAGTCAGTGTTGCCCGTTCGCTCTAACTTTGCCGCTGGCGTAGAGGCGTATACCCGAATTGTTAATTATACGAAGTAAATTGACAGTAACTAATGTCACTTCGTCATAGAAAATACGCAACACTACAAGAAGAAGTGACATTAGTTGCTGTCAATTTACTTCGCCTAATTAAAAATTCGACTTTAGTATAGAGCCGAGCGGCAAAGTTAAAGCGAACGAGCAGTATATCTACCTCGTTTTTTCTTCATCCTTGGGCGAGCACGGAAATTAAATCTTGTATGGCATGTTTACACACTTTTAAAAAAAAAAATTACTAGTGAAAATATTTGTTTGTAGTTTTTATCTATAGATATTATTAAGACTTAGATCTAAATATAGATCCGTTTCTTTTCTGTTATCAAACTTTTAATAATCTGTATCTTCATTGGTCCAATGTTGAGGGCACGGTCGTTGTTCGACTTGTTAGCTAACCTTGCAAGTAGTTCTAGTAGTAAAGAATAGATGGCGTTATTCTATATTGTACCTACTAGTGTAAGTTATAATCGAAGATTAATCGATCGACTTTGGTCGAATCCAGCCTTATAGATAGCCTTATAGAATTTTTACTTAGGTACTCAAGTTACTAAGAGAGAAGAATAATCTAAGAAGTGAATTAAGTGTATTATATCTTAGGTGTAAATACCTACTACACGATAATCTAGTTCACGTGTACATGTCTATTATTTTTCTCACAACAATCTTCACATTCCTAAGACGTGTGGATCTTTTAATGAAGATCGCTAGGCGGTTTTCCAGTACTTACCTAGTTTCTGATAATCTTGCCAGCAAATCTGACTTGAATTAAAATCTCACACAATTCTATACCTACTATTGGTAGATAGACCAAAAGATACACGTGTTGTGTGGTTGCTTAGAGGACAAGGAGTCGAGACACAATATTTGGAATTATTTTAATAATTAACTTTGAAACCAAACCGCCTAAATGAGGAGTAACAACTAGTAACAAGAATATTACGCATTTTCAGAGGTAATAAAGGTTAAGTACCTACTTATTTCAATTATGAGATTTGAGTCGGTAAGATAATGTGACACTGAATTGTCTTGCGTAAGTTTGTCGTATTTTGGCGCTTTAGATACTTTTTTTTAACGTGAGGAAAATCTTACATGGATTCTATGTGGTACACCTACTTATAACCACACGTGATACCTACTTACTGTCTTTCTGAGCATAAAGCTAGACTTCAACTTGAAGTGGGGGCCTCACATCCAGAAAGTCTCGGGCAGACTGATCTCTGCAGTCTATGCCGTTAAACAGATCCGACAACTGACAGACATTAGAACAGCGCGTCTTGTCTACTTTAGCTATTTCCACTGTCAAAGTCAAAGTCAAAAAACATTTATTTCGCATAATCCTAATACATAGGCACTTGCGACTAGAGATGGGTAACGACCCGGGTTAAAACCCACCGGTGGGTTAAAACCCAGTTATCACCCGTTTCAATCCACCCACTGGGTGGTTTGGCCGGGTGAAAGCAAAATATATATTGCCGATAAAACTTGCAACGCGCTGCGATCGGTTTGCGGGGTGGTAGGTAGAGATGAGTAACGACCCGGGTTAAAACCCAGTTATCACCCGTTTCAATCCACTCACTGGGTGGTTTGGCCGGGTGAAAACAAAATATTGCCGATAAAACTTGCAACGCGCTGCGATCGGTTTGCGGGGTGGTAGGTAGAGATGGGTAACGGCCCGGGTTAAAACCCAGTTATCACTCGTTTCAATCCACTCACTGGGTGGTTTGGCCGGGTGAAAACAAAATATTGCCGATAAAACTTGCAGCGCGCTGCGATCGGTTTGCGGGGTGGCAAAACTGTGCCGGAGGGGGGGGGGGGGAGTTTGATCCGCGCCCCGCCCGTGCTCAAACTCACTCTCTCTCTCTTTACTCACTAGTGTATAAGTGTACTTCGCTACGCCAGTTAGAGTGGGCGCGTTTTGTGTGAATTTGTTGTTGTTTTTATTTACGACTCTGCATTATTATTGTGATCTGATCCAGTTTTTACCTGAATGACCTTGGCTTGAACACCTTGAGTACGATTTGCTTATGAAATTTGATTCTGTCGACCCGGCTCTTGCCAGCTCGGGTAAGTTATTCGCTGTGGCCCTCTCGGAAAGATAGGCCCCGACAATTCGACGGAGGTAGGGAGGCACTTCATGATAAATATATGCCTCCCTAATGCAGCTTGAGGGCAAGATGTTGAATGCGTTGGCGATGTCAAGAGACACTGCCATTACCAGTTTGCCCTGTGATATCGCTTCTTCCACCAGTCCTCTAATGCGCATGATCGCGTCCATGGTAGAGCGCCCCTGACGAAAACGTAACTGGTTATCCGCCAGATCTGACCCCACGCGTTTCAGGTGCCCGACGAGGCGCTGTGCAATAATACGCTCAAAGAGCTAGCACACCTCGTCGAGCAACACGACCGACCGGTACTCAGATGGGGAGTTAGCCGCCCTCCCCCCCGCCTTTCGGATCAGAACCAGTTTCCCTGTCTTCCAGATCTTGGAAAACTGGCGTTTTTCAAGGCATGCGCTAAATAGCCCTATAAGCCGCCCAAGTTCCTCGAAAGCCAGTACCTACGCTCGGCCTGGAATGCCGTTGGGACCAGGGGCAGTGTTCCTGCGGGATTTAAGCCGCAGTACAGACGCCCCTAACTGACTCTCCGAGCCTTCAGGTACATCGTTCTCGCTGTTATCCGCGCCGGGCACCTGAGACGAAGCCTGTTCCTCCGCTCTTGATGGGAACAAGGAACCCAGGACCCTCCAGCTGGAGACTCTGGGTCAGTGAGGGTGCCTTAGGGCCTAGTTTGCCTCTTAACATAAGGTACGGGCGCCCCTATGGGTTCCGCTCCAGGGTCTCCGGCAATCTTTTGGACCGCTTAATGTCTGCTTGAGGGGCCCACTTGGCCACCCTGTGCCCCTCATAGAGCTCCATCTCTCGAGCTGCTGCATTGTCTGGGCGGCGACGCCTCCGGCGGAACCTGGTGTGGCGTACTGATAGCACGCGGTAATACACGCTGCACGCAGCTGTGCGATTTTCGGCATCCACCAATACACTTAGTCTTAATGGGGTGACTCTTCTGAACCACCCCACTAAGGCATGTTGCAGGCTTGTTTGCAGTCGAATCCAGGCCTGCCCGATGGCCGCCTCCAAGAGAGCCTCCCGATCCAGGCGATTGACCGCCCAACGCGCTTCCGGGGGATTCGCGATAACCGGCGGTAGGTTAGGTGGAAGGGAGGCCTCGAAAGGGATATATCGGTGGTCTGACGACGACTCATTCTCCTTCACTACACGCTAACCCTGAACACAGCGGGCGAGATCAGGGGTCGCAAACGGTACGTCTACGACCGAACTAAGCTCCCGCCGTGGCCAGGTTGCGATTGCGACATTCTTCCGTTTTAAGATTACTAGGCCACGTGTAGTGACCCAGTCCTCCAGTTTATGGACCACTGCGCGATGCTCTGGTACAGAAGATTCTGAGCAGCAGAGAAGTGGTTCAGGTTCACCTGCAGGATGCGGATATGGGTGTTCATTAGTAGACGTCCATCTATGTACCCTACCGCGAAAGTGGACGCTCTTGAGCGGTACCCTCGCTCCCCCGAACGGACGGACGGGGTTTTAACTTGGAGGCGGCGCAGGCCTTGATGCCGACAACACGACACAAAAGAGAGTCGCGGAGCGTCACAAACAAGGGTCGTGTGACCGGACTAACCACAGCGGAAGCACCGGTCTCCCACGGTGACTTCCGCTGTGCACTGCACCCCCACATGACTCCACCTGGCTTCGAGGTGCTGTAGAAGATGCACCTGCGCCTTGAAGAAGCCCACAATGAGAAGGCTCCGTCAGCCTGCCACTTTCTGAGCCACCGCGACAGGGCCGCTTCCATGACGGCGGAGATTATCTTCTCTGTCGTGGCCGCGTCATCTGGACCCGTAATGCGCAGACCGGCGCATTTATTGGGTCTGGTGACGCTGACACGTGTGAAATCCCCCGTGTCGGTGTCTCCCTCAGCTTAGCCGCTAGAGCCTCAGTCTTGGGACCGCTGGTGGCGCCGGAGATCTCGAGGAGGAGTGTTTCAGTGCGCGTCACCTTGCATCGGAGCCTCCTCCTGTGTCGAGTGCCTTTAGGTCCACTAAGGCTTTCGACTGCCTCAGGACCTCAGCGTACCCCACGCCCCTTGCCATGCACTCTGTTGTCACCGTAAGGACAACGGCGGTTGCGTGGGAGCACGAAGTCTCTTTGGTGCCTTCGTAGCGGCGGCCCTTGCCGTCTTTTTGGCAGCCTTAGCTGCCTTCTTTTTCGGTCCCGCTACCTCCCAGACCCTCTCTCTGGAGGGGTTCTGGGGTGCAGCGAAAGCCCTAGCTGTGCTGGTGGAGGCGGGGTTGCCACTCTCCCCATGCGCCATCTTCTTGGGGGCGGGGGAGGGGGCGTTGGTTTTCGCTGGGGACCGCGAGCCCAACTGGATGCAGCCGTCGTCACATACGATGTGACGACGAGTGCCGCTAGTGGTGGGCGGTTTGCCCGGTCTTCGAGGACGCCGAGGCGTCTCTCGATGGCCTCCAGTAGCTGAATCATGCTCGGTGTCACTTTGGGTGCACGAGCAGGGGCCTTTTGTGGAGGGTGGGTGGTCACACCCCAAGCCAGCTGCGTTAGCTTTTCGATTTCCTCCTGCATCAGCGGTTGCTGTTTGCGGGAATCGGCAAGCTTAGTCTCCAGGCTCGCAACCCGGGCCCAGAGTTTTCCCTCCTCGTTGGAGATGCTCCCATCGAGGTGCTCATCCAACGCCTTAGTGGCGCCTGTGACGGCTTCCGCCACTATCTTCTTCCTGCCCGCTACATTCTTGGCGCCTTTTACGGCGCCAGAAATGCAAGCAAGAGACGCCACTATCTGTTTTGCCGCTGATACATCTGATGTGAAGAATGTAGCTGCGTTAGCTGTCCGGCACTGTCCAGCGGGGGCACATCTACCGGCGCGGCGGCCCCGATGCCCTCTCCTTGGTTCTGTAGAGGTTGGCTTTCCGACCTCTACCCGCAGTGGTAGCGTCGATTTATTGAATAAACTGCCTACTAATTAGTTCTGTTTTTAAAATATATATCTGTTTTAAGGGTAAGGAGTTTATTTTTGACTTGCTAGACTCCTGAACACTACTTCCCACTTCTTACTAGTTTACGAAACCTATTATCACCCTCCCACTTCTTACTAGTTTACAAAACTTATTATCACCCTGCAAAATGGGTGATTATGGGTTTTAATTGGGTTAAAACCCAAATCACCCAGTTTAAACCCAAATGGGTAGATTGGGTTATAACCCGCTACCCATCTCTACTTGCGACACGTCAATGAATACAATGCAAATAGTACCACCAGTTCAGAACGCGGCCCGCTTGAGAAGAACTGGCAAGAAACTCGGCGGGCTATTCTTTTTGTGCACTACATATTAACAATACCTAAGTACTATAAACTAAAATCCATCAGTAGAGCAAGCAGATCACTTCCAGGCTTCCTTATCAATCAAATAATCGTCAACTGTATAGTAGCCCCTGCAGCACAATTTACTTTTTATACTGCATGCTTTTTATTTCATTTGGAAGCCTGTTGTAAAAACGTATACAGTTACCCAGGAAAGAATTATTGACTTTGTTCAGTCTACAATGATAAACGGCAAGGTTGTTTTTATGCCTGGTGTTCGGGTGCCGTCTATTTGGTAGAAACTTGATACTCCGAAACCTATTTGGGATAACTCACTTCGCAGAAACTTCTTTAATCGATCATTTATTAGGCATAAAAAATATTTGACATAAATATTTTTAGGCATAATGTGCTTATGACCGAATTTAGAATGGCATACATTTAAGATAGTAGAATTTTATTTGGCTTAATTACCTTTGGCAGAGTTAAAATTTTGTATAACTTCATTTAGCATAACGTTCATTTAGAGTACAGATTTTCGCAGCGTTTCATTTCTCATAAGAATCTTTAGCAAATTTACATTTCGCATTTTAATCACTTCGTCAAATATTCATTTGGCAACTTTTTACTTGCTCAATTTTTATTTAGTCAAATATACATTTACCAAATGATTTGTTTCGCAAAAAAATATATTCCAAAAGTAACATCCCGACTCGAGAGTACCCCGACTTGGATAGGTTAGGTTAGAAGGTTAAGGCGGGAGCGAAGCGGAGCGGAGCTCCCGCCTTAGCCTTCGTGGTTTTTTTTAATGCAATGAATTCAGACTTTTAAGTAAATCATATGATATGTAATATTTTGGGTTTAAATAGTTATGGATAAGAAATATATACCAAAAGATGAATCTGGTTTTGAACTTTCTGCGATGTGATGATTATACATTGTGATTATTATGGATATAAAAATTATGCGTACAGATGATTCTGACTTACAAATTTATGGGTTTCAATGTATGCTAAATGAGTTTATGCCAAACGATATTCTGCGAAAAGAGGTTTATGCTATTAGTTGTTATGCAATATAAAATTATTACTTAAAAAGTTCTACTATATGAGGTGTACCCCTGGTGTTCACATTGTGTCTATCGCTTAACTTAGTAAAACTAGATAATTTTTTCTGAATATACATAAGATTTTCAATATTTTCAATTTTGTGTCATGACCTATGGCATACTATTATGTGGTAACGCTGCCGACATCGAATGTATCTTTGTGATGCAGAAAAGGGCTGTCCGGGCTTTCTATGGTATATGGGGTTTCGGGAGTCATTAAGAGAAAAGTTTAGGGATATCAACATCCTTACTGTGTATAATGTGTATTCACAGTATATATACGAAAATTTATTATAAATACGCATAAATATAACAGTAAATTTATGAAAAATAGTGATATCCATAACTTAAACTTAAGGAATAAGAATAAATTGGCTGTAGCCTCCTAGGATTGGCCTAGATTAGGTAAGGATTCATAAAATAAGCAATTCTTTTGCGGGCAATTGTATTCGTTTGTACAATTACATTGCCGACAGCCATTACAGGTGAATAAATTTAAAAAACTTATAAAATGTAAATTGTGCCAGAAAGTTTTTTTTATACCACTAAGGTGGCAGACAAGCATTCGCCCACCAGATATACCGGTGGTCACCGCAGCCTATAGACGCTTACAACACCAGAGGCGCTACACTCGCGCTGCCGACCCTGTAAAAATCTTCTAAGACCTCTTTTGAAGAACCCCATACTGTAATCGTTTGGGAAAACCGAGACAGGGTGATCATTCCACAACTAAAGCGTGCGCGGTAGAAAGCCCCTACCGGATCTAACCGTGCTCGAACGCTCCGGACGCAACGTCCGAGGATGAACACCCTTTCTGTGGCGAGCAGTGCGATGATAGAATGTAGCCGTAGGCATCATATCGAACAATTCCTCAGAGCACATACCATTGTACAGGCGGTAAAACACACGTAAGGAGGCAAAGTCTCTCCTATCGCAAAGAGGTTCCACACCACCCGTAAGTATAGGATCGTTGACAACTCTCATAGCTCGCCTTTGCACCGAGTCAAATGGACAGAGATCGGCACCTGAATATCAGCCCAGAGGCACTGTTAAACAACATATATATACTGTGCCAGAGGTGTTTTATAGCATTAAAGACTTTCTAGAAGACGAGGCTGCCTGGCAGTGACACGAATTGCTCCTTTCTACATAATAAAAAAACTGTAGTTTCTTGGGGTGTTCTCCTCAGTCTGTAGCATTTCCGAATCCCAAGTAGAGTCACAAAAATTTTGACAAACCTATTTTTTTTATCGTAAGGAAATAAATTTATTTTATTTTTTCTTTTACGTATCCTGCCAAACAGCCTACGTTTGGGACCCCCGGGTAAGCCCTCGGATGCAGTGGCGGGGCAAGACCTAAATTTGGTGTGGGCAAGACAGATTTCGCGAGGCCCTGTTCTGTGGCGCCAATAATAATAGTATCGCCATAAGGAAAAAAAAAATACTTTAAACCGCAAAGGTTTACGTCAAATGTGGTTAGTGGGGTCGGGGTCACTCGTCCCAAAAAATCCAGGATAAAACATATATTGTTGGTTCCACTACCTAAATGGGTCCATGAGTATTTGTAAATCCTGGTGCCCTGCGGATTATGTCATTTAAAGCGTGGTGTCGTGGAAACCTCCTAGTGCACCGCCGACAGCTTAAGGCATGATAGCTATCCGCTTCCACCATGGAGCCACAGGTGCATGAATGAGGTTCGCATAACTTACAGCCCAGGCGTAAAGCCACTGCTACACTCAGTGAGTCCCCATCGAATTCTATTCTATTCTATTCTAGTCCCATTTCTAATTTGATTTGATTATTGAATGTACATAGTTTTAACTTAATTGTCTTTGTTATATATTTTTGTTTATTTTAAGCTACAATTTTTTTTTAATTTATGTTATTCTAATTTTGTTTGATTATTTAATGTACTGTACATACATGTTAATTGAATCGTTTCTGTTCCATATTTTATTTATTTTAAGCTATTATTTTTACAACTTTTGTTTTTTATAAGTAAGTTTTTGTATTTTATAACTATGACATATCTATATTATAAATATTGTGTGCGTTTGTGTATCTATTAAAAACTCAAAATTTACTGAATCGATTGAGCTCAAAATTGGACACGATATACAATAGGATTCAGAGATGGTTTTAGGCTACTTTATACACTTTTATCATAACAGCAATAAGAATAAAATAGCTTTATAAAGTGATTTTACCAATAGATGGCGTTGGTCGTTTTTTTTTTAATTATATTCTGCCAGCTTCAGAACAAAATATTATAAACAACCTATTTAGAAGGTACCTACCAGATTGATGTTTTTTAAGAGAAGTTTGATTGCGGCCTCCTTGCATTCAGAATAATAAAAGAGAGTACTTACCTAATAAAGAGGTCAGATATGTTTTGCATGTTATTTTTGAACTTTTTGGACTTTCGGAATTTTGGAGTTTTGGACTTTAGACTTTTGGAATTTTGGAGTTTTGGAGTGTTGGAGTTATAGAGTTTTGGACTTTAGGACTTTAGAATTTTAGACTTTTAGACTTTGGAGTTATGGACTTTTGGACTTTGGACTTTGGACTTTTGGACTTTTGGACTTTTGGACTATTGGACTTTTGGACTTTTGGACTTTTGGACTTTTGTACTTTTGGACATTTCGAGTTTTGGGCGTTTGACATTTTGGACTTTTGGAGTTTTGGAGTTTTGGAGTATGGAGTTTTGGAGTTTTGGAGTTTTGGAGTTTTGGAGTTTTGGAGTTTTGGAGTTTTGGAGTTTTGGAGTTTTGGAGTTTTGGAGTTTTGGAGTTTTGGAGTTTTGGAGTTTTGGAGTTTTGGAGTTTTGGAGTTTTGGAGTTTTGGAGTTTTGGAGTTTTGGAGTTTTGTAGTTTTGTAGTTTTGGAGTTTTGGAGTATGGAGTTTTGGAGTTTTGGAGTTTTGGAGTTTTGGAGTTTTGTAGTTTTGGAGTTTTGGAGTTTTGTAGTTTTGGAGTTTTGGAGTTTTGGAGTTTTGGAGTTTTAGAGTTTTGGAGTTTTTGAGTTTTGGAGTTTTGGAGTTTTGGAGTTTTGGACTTTTGGAATTTTGGAGTTTTGGAGTTTTGGAGTTTTGGAGTTTTGGAGTTTTGGAGTTTTGGACTTTTAGAATTTTGGACTTTTAGACTTTATAGTTTTGGACTTTTGGACTTTTGGAATTTAGACTTTTGGACTATTGGACTTTTGGACTATTGGACTTTTGGACTTTATGACTTTTTGACTTTGGACTTTTGAACTTTTGAACTTTTTGACTTTGGACTTTTGAACTTTTGAACTTTTGGACTACTAACTCCTATGTATATATTTCATGATATTTCTTTCGAAAAATAAGGTCATGAAGAAGTTTCACTTCTTACGTGTGTGCAATAGTACACGCACACATTTTTTTAAAATGTACCCATCATTTAGTTTGTTACTCATTTCTCAAAAGTACATAAAACCAACATAAAAAAGTCACAGCAAAGCGTGGCAGGGTACCGCTAGTGTTTTACAAAACGTGTTATTGTTGTATTTGATTAATACATTATTTCTTCAAATCTTAATGAAAAATCACAATACAATACAAAAATGTTGTTTAAAAATTAGGAAAAAATTATAGTCGTCTGCTTATAAGTATCTCTCAAAAACTCCTGATCCCGTATGCTAGTCATATTATTTTTGATGTGGGTAGAACAGTACTAAGCTAAAATGTAGTTTATTAACAATTATAACTGTAATAAAACGAATTAGACATATTTTCTTAAAGAAAATAAGAAAAATTATATTTTGTCATATAGCTCCCAGAGCGGTGCCTAGGGGTACCTAAAATGTTTGGCAGATATTTTACTAACAACTCATTAAAAGTCACTATAAGCGTTAAAATAAGAAAACACGAGAAAATCGCAAGCTATCCCTTTTTAATGTACTTTTCCATTCATTGAAATCCGTTTTTGTCGAATAGTTTTTAAAATTGAAGTCTAATCAAAATTGTGTTTCTATGTTTTCAACTAACGGGTGTTTTTTTTAGAGGTATAGAACTTTAAGTTGGCACCACTTTTTTAACTGCCGGTAATTTTGTCAACTGTCAAGTGATTTATATTTAGTTTGGTTTGGCATTTCAACATGAATAGACTGACGCCGGAACAACGCTTCCAAATTGTGAAAAATTATTTTGAAAATCATGGTTCTGTCCGAAAAACGTATCGCGATTTTTATAAGCAAATTTTGTTTACGATGAAGCCCACTTTTGGTTGAATGGATACGTCAATAAACAAAATTGACGTATTTGGGTTGATGATAATCCTCAAGCGTATGTTGAGACACCGTTACATCCAGAAAAACTTACTGTGTGGTGTGCTTTATGGGCTGGTGGAATAATTTGTCCGTACTTCTTTAAAAACGATGCTGACCAGAACGTTACAGTCAAACGTGACCGCTATAGAGCGATGATTACTGACTTTTTCGTTCATCAATTGAACAACCATGATGTGCAGGAGTAGTGGTTTTAACAAGACGGTGCAACATGTGACACAGCTCGTGTCACAATTGATTTATTGAAGGAAACGTTTGGTAACCGCATAGTTTCACGTTTTGGTACCGTAGATTGGCCTACAGGATCGTGCGATTTAACGCCACTTGACTATTTTGTGTGGGGATATGTGAAGTCGCTAGTCTACGCCGATAAGCCCGACACGGTTGACCACTTGGAGGACAACATTCGGCGCGTTATTGCTGATATACGGCCACAAATGTTGGAAAAAGTCATCGAAAATTTGACCTCTGGATTAGACTACGTCTGAGCCAGCCGTGGCGGTCATATGTCAGAAATCACATTTAAATTATATTGCCAGAAAATTGTCTTTCGAATAAAGTCAATTTCATATCAATAAAAAAAATCCCCTGTGTTTTATTCCATTTCAAAGTTCTATACCTCTAAAAAAAACACCCTTTACAATTATTAAGATAAAAACATTGGCATCATTAGTTTTTTGTATAATCAGTAAAAAGTTTTTCAAGATTCCTATTTCCGCCGATTTGTATGAATCGATCCACTGTGCGGCGGCAAGGATTACCTACTCGCGATATTATAGTTACCTACGCAACGTAAGCAAATGTTGCCAGACTAAAAAACATAATTTTCACAACAAAATTAATTTACCTATATCTTTTTAGGGTACCGTACCCAAAGGGTAAAGAACGGGACCCTATTCATGAGACTTCGCTGTCCGTCTGTCTGTCTGTCTGTCTGTCTGTCTGTCTGTCTGTCCGTCAGGAGGCTGTATCTCATGAACGGTGATAGCTAGAGAGTTGAAATTTTCACATATTATGTGTTTTTGTTGCCGCTATAACAACAAATACTAAAAACAAAAACATAATAATATTAAAGGGGGGCTCCCATGCAACAAACGTGTTTTTTCGCCATTTTATCTTATATATTAGGTAATAAGGTATCCTTCTCAATTTAAATACGTTAGTTGGCTTAAACATATAATCAAGATTATTTCTTCCCTTTACACCATACAAATTAAATGAATACTTTAGGAGGTATAGCAAAGTCAAATATTGCTGATTGAAATTAATTTCCTGTCGCCATGATTAAACATTATACGGGTGACATACTAACTTATTTTTCGACTTTCATCGTAAATAATTTTTCTTTAAAGAGTGAACAACGCTTTCAGCAGATTACTTTAGGTAGGTGTAATATTTCAAAGATAGCAATTTCATGGGAAATAGTCAACAATGAGCCCATATTTTAGATTTTTATTCAGTATAAACAATTTACGTACAAACACACAATTCAATTACACGCTCGGTGCATGAGACTGTTGAGACGTATCATATTTATAATGTCAGCATTCAAATGTCATCAATATTCTGAAAAAGAAATTAAACATAGAGATCACAAACTCTTTTGGAAATATAATGTACCTACCGTAGAGGATCTACATAACAGGATAGTTAACACTATAGTGCTATAGAGCAACGCGAACTGTCTAAGGCGCGCGTTGCTCTATGGTTAACAACCACCACAGTGCAATACTTGTTTTATACTAAGTAGTGTTAATAGGTGATAAGGGCAACCAGTAGACGCTTGAAATACTCTCAGAATATCGAGCAGTGTATTTTCATAAAAAAATATAATATAAACAAAATGGACATTTACAGGGACATCCTTTCGAGCGCTTATCCGGGGCTCCCAACCGTAGTCTGTTGGGCGTTACGTAGGGTTTTTAGTCGGTAGGAGTCTGGCATAGCATCCATAAAGGATTTTCCTTAACGTTAAATAAAAAGAAAAAGGGGGGGCTCCCATGTAACAAATAAGACTTTTTGTGGTTTTTGGTACGGAACCCTCCGTGTGGGAGTCCGACTCGCACTTGGCCGGTTATTTTATTTTATTCTCGCTTTGAAGCAATGCATAAAAATTTTTGAGGCGCGAGGCCCCTTGTACCGCGAGGCCGTGCGCGGTGGCCCACGTCGCCCACGCCCTACGCCGCCACTGCTCGGATGGATATCTCAGGACTAGAACTTTATATACTAGCCTGTACGTTTAGATATATAGGAGTTGGAAATACTGAAAACTCAAGGTTTACCTTGAATTGCACATCAATAAACGTTGCTGAGTTTCAATTCAACATCAGATTTAAGATCTACTTTGAAATCGGTGATATATTTCATTGATTTAGTAAAACTTTCTGTTGAATAAAACTCCTTTCTAAAACCTGCCAAGTGCCAGTCGAACTTCTGCAAGAAAGGTTTCATAAATCATTATGTTTAAGTCTATAGTATTTTTTGTAAATCATCATTATCTGTGAAATTTCAACTGTCTACATACCGCGGTACATGAGATACAACTTGGTAACATACAGATGGCCTCCACGTTTTTAGGGTTCCGTGGCCAAATGGCAAAAAACGATACCCTTATAAATTCATCATGTCTGTATTTTAATTTATCCGAACACTTAAACACACGTACCTTGCTCTGTGCGAGTGTGTGGTTAGCTATTGCATCTGTGCATGGGGTGGAGCTTTCCAAACACACCTACTACCAGTGGAAAGAGCACAACGTGCAGTGCTAAAGGTCATAAAGCGTTTACCGTACCGTCATCCAACAGAAGACGTTTACGAAAGAGCCCAGGTGCTTTCAGTGCGGAAATTATACCTTCTGGAAATGCTGCGAAGATTCTACAGAAAACCCTCACTTACCCTGGAAATGACCACTAAACGTATTGTTCGCGTGCCCGTACCGCATGTGACTACTGCATTCGCACAACGTCACTTTAATTTCCTAGCCCCATTTACCTACAACAAAATCTTAAAACTCGACAGAAAATGTAATCAACTCAGAGATCACGGTTTCAAAAGATTAGTAGTAACATGGCTAAAACAACTTAACTACAACGAAGTCGAAACTATGATTGATGGTCTAAACATATAAAATACGTAGGAGGCAAACGAAACACGCACAACCTCACACATAACTTACACGCACACACACACACACACACACACCACACATTCACCCATATGGACGCTTAAATACATTTTTGTATAAAGATGTAACACGCTCATATCTTAAAACTGCTAAGTATATCTGTAGATTATATACTAAGTATATCTGTAGATTATATACTAAGTTTACTTTTATTGAATTCAGATTTAGTTTGATACTACTTGTTTCAATGTTTTCTAATTACTTAAGCACGTTTTAATTGAAATATATATCTATTATTATACTTATGTAGTAACAAATAGGCGAAGACACCGGTCCCTGAGATACAGTTTACACTAGTTCGGGGACCAGGGGATTCACATTATAATGTACATTCCTCATTTTGTGTTAAGTAATAAAAGTATTTATTATTTATTTATAATGTCTGACCGTCCGTACGTCACAGTCACTTTCCTCCGAAACTATAAGACCTATGCTGTTGGAACTTGGTAAATAGATTCTTTCTGTGAACCGCATTAAGAATTTCACAGAAAAATAGAAAAAAAACAGTACATTTTGGGGGAACCCATACTCAAAACTGACTCTCAAAATTTATTTTCATCAAACCCATACTGGATTTTTTGGGTTGGGTGAAAAATGCTATTGAGGTTTCTAATATTTTTTTTTCTAAATTGTGTAATTTGCGTAAGAGATACTTCCATAGTGGAAAAATGTGTGTCAATCTAGTGTCAATAGTAAAATTCTAAAGCTAGTTTTGGAAATTCTCGAGTTGGGGAAATTTGCTTCTAGTCGATTACAATATGAAAATTATAACTACGACAGGCTAGTATTTGTTGAAAAAAAACCTGTGCATTTAATGTAAAATTTCTGGTATACCGTCACAATACCAGAAATCATAATACCTTTACTTAAAATGCCCGAGCCCAAAATACCCGAAATCGAAATATCAATATTCAAAAGGCAAATATTTATAATATAAATAATTTAAAATGCCTTACGATCGAATAACCGAAACCCAAAAAATAAATTTATCAAATACCTTATCCTAAAATGTTCAAACACAAAATACCTTTTTTTTAACATGATTTAAATCCTACATGGATGCTATATATCTGTGAATGGTTAACACCCCGACTCAGAGTATCCCGACTCGGATGGGTTAGGTTAGAAGACTAAGGCGGGAGCGAAGCGAAGCGGAGCTCCCGCCTTAGCCTTCGTGGTTATTTTTTTTTTATTTTTCGTTAGCCCACTGTAGTACTTTTGTAACTCTGAATCAAAGTGTTTTAACATGAGGTAAATCCTACATGGATACTATGCCGGACTCCTACCGACTAGAAACCACACGTATCCTACATAACAGCCTACAGTTGGGAGCCCCGGGTAAGCCCTCAGAAGGATACCCAAGGACCAACAGACCTACGGCTACGCTACAACTGCGGCTTCACTTAGATTATAAATAAGTTAAATCCAAATAACAAAACGTGTGAGTATAGCGATAAACTGGGTAGGTTATGGTTTTTTTTTATTCCAAGCACAAGATTGTATAATTGTTCCTTAAATTTTGGTGAATGAAATTATTATAGAAAAGACAATATATAAATATGTGTTACATTCCACGCAGTTATGACATTGACACATTGTATTCTATTTTCGGTATTTTAAATTAAGGATATTTGAAAATTTGTATTTTGAATTCTGATATAATGATTATTTGTATTTTAAATTTAGACATTTTACGGTAAGGTGTTCTGAAATAAGGTATTTTGAATGTTAAGGTATTTCGAATTCGGGTATTTTGGTCTAATGCATTTTAAGTAAAGGCATTTTGATTTCTGGTATTTTAATATATAACCAAAATTTCTTCATGTCATTGATAAAACCATTCAAGTTCATGCCACTTAAGGCCAGATACACGATAATACTCGTTTAAACTCATTCCACTGTACCTACATAGTTATAATGTACTTACATAGCTGGTATAATGTGAAATACATAGGTAATTAATTCGTTTTTAAAGAATCCGAAATCCGACAAAGATCAATCAATCAATCAATTTAGTCTATAAATAGCAGTCCACTGCTGGACATAGGACTCTCCCAAATTTCGCCACAAACACCGTCTTGCGCTTTGCGACCTTATTTAGGTCGTCGCTCCATCTGGCAGGGGGTCATCCCACCCCGTGTTTATCAAGTCGCGGTCTCCACTCTAGAACTCGATTGCTCCATCGGCCATCAGTTCTTCTACAGATGTAACCAGCCCACTAGATCTTATACAGTTAGGGATACCTCAGAGACACCCCAAAGACAAAGATTCAACCGACTATTACTACATAGTTCCAAGTCATTCCTAATCCTTGGGAAGACGTCATAGGATTCTCAGATGTCTTTGGCTACCATCGCATCGTCGACTAAGGGTTCGTACCCTTAATCGTAACCCTATAGCATACATACATATTATATATGGTTACGCCTTTATCCCCGAAGGGGTAGGCAGAGTAATGTTATATGCCTACATTTCACCTTTTTAGAATTTGTCTCACGTAATAAGTGGTGAGCCGTATTGCCGTGTTAGCACAGGTTATGACTGCATGCTGTTGAAATTTTTCAAGCTGCCAAAGTCCGCTGAGTCCGCGGTGCCACGAGCGCTTCGTAACCCTATAGACTGGTCAATTGTGCAGTTTCTATGGAGTTTAGTTCGGATGTCTTCTCACTTCTTCGGACGTAAGATCTCATGTCATGCCCTGACGGTACTTTTGGGTCTGTATCTGAAAAACAGCTAGAGATTTTTAGTTCTTCGATTCTGTTCGGTTTATTGTAATTTTTTTCAGTGACTTTTTTTTTACTTGAAACACAATTTGATATCTATTTATTATGGCTGAAGCGTATGTGTTCTGATGCGCCTTAACAATATAAAATCGCGTGCATACTATTACGTAATTAACTTCATACTTAATTGCAGTGCACTAGACGGATTGATAGTGACTGCTAAAGTTTGTAAAGTAATAATTACGAAACCGTGCTATTACATATGCTGCACGTTGAATTTTGTTATAATTAGATACATGTAAATAGGAATTTATTCACGATAATAATACAAAAGCATCGTTTTGGTTTTCAGAAGCTTTTTGTCTTATTTTACAATGGATTTTAGAGGAGTCCTACAAAAATCTCTAGGGCCCACAATCGGTACTAGAAAGTCTAACAGCTGACTGTCCTCCATTGTGCTCCTTTGTAGCTCTTAGAAGTAGGAACCAAGTAAATAAATTACGATAATATAGGTAAGCTTGCGTTATACAATCTGTAGAACTTCAATCATTCAATCCATCCATCAAATCAGCATAATCAGCGTAGAATTGCACCACAATAAACGGTCCTGCGCTTTGCGCATCCAGTCACAACCTTTTTAGGTTCGTTGGCGTTGATCCATCTGGCAGGCAGTCGTCCTACCTCACGTTTAGCAAGTCGTGTCCACTCCAGAACTCGTTTGCTTCATCAGACATTGGTCCTTCTACCATTGCCAGTCCATTGCCACACCAAAACGCAAACTTTGCGAGCTATGTTGAGCAATCTAGTTTTCTGACAGATAACATCGTTAAAAATTTCTCAGATACACTACAAGCACAGCTCTTTTTATACTCGTAGCTCGGTGCGCTACTTTTGGGACATGGTCGGCGGTTCTAGGGTCGGCAGCGCGAGTGTGGCGCCTCTGGTGTTGCAAACGTTCATAGGCTGCGGTGACCACCAGTCCTCCTGGTGGGCCGTATGCTTGTCTGCCACCTTAGTGGATTAAAAAAAAAAAAAAAAAAAAACATGGACAAGCCCCACCATAAGTACTATTTTTTTATGATAATAAATTCTTTAAACTTAAGTATTGGTATCGTTGGTTATAACTGGTAGAACGCACAGGTTATACATTCGTCTTCAATCATTGCGGTATAAGCGAATATCCCATAATAAAAAGCCCAGCCTTAGCTGATTTTTCTGGCAATTTTTATGCAAAAAATGCACATAGGATTTTGGAAATACTCAAGAACTCACTTCATTAAACGACTCTAAAATGGAACCTTAAATTCTTAATAGATGAAACTACAATAACACCGTGCGCTTTTTACAAAAAAAATATTTACACTAGAAAAAAACACCTCTCAAAGTTATTAAAAATCATCGAAATAGCAGAAATAATCAAATTGACAAAGGTAAATTTCGTTGATTTTCAGGGACAAGAAAATAATTATTTTGTAAAAAGCGCACGGTGTTAATGTAGTCTATTAAGAATTTAAGGTTCCATTTTGGTGTCATTTAATGAAATAAGTTCTTGAATATTTCCAAAATCCTAAATGTCTTTTTGTGCATTTTGCGGACGCTCCCCTTAAGTCTGAGTACTAAAGTGATTGCAGAAAATCAAAGGTACTTATATATTTCCAAATACCTAAATAAGTACATGATAGGAAACATCCAAACTCTGAAATGAACATATTGCAGATTTTTCCGTTCCGACCCAGGATTCGTATCCAGGATCCATCACGGCAGTCGCATACGTTAAAGAAATTCACCATCGAGGCAGTCAATACAAATGAAAGTACCTATATGATGTGTTATTAACCAGAAAATATGCAAAAAATAAATATTACAAGTTCCAATGTTAAGGGTTTCGTAGTTCAGGAATTAGAGACATCTTAACTTTCGCAAAACCTACAATTCAGGGATTCCCTTTGAATGTGAGGGTAAATATAAACTGGCGTGTTGGCTTAATCATAAAAGAACTTAATGATTAAGGCTATTGTCAAATAATTCAGTCCGAGGAAAGGCGTGGACTGAATTGTTTTAGAATGGACTTAATCTTTAAGCTCTTTTATGATTAAGCAAACAGGGCAGTTTCATACGCTTCCATGAGTCTATTGAAAAAATATCTGTCCTTTTATACACCTTATGTGGCGTAAACGAAGTTGCGAGGTTCAGCTAGTAAATATTATAGGTAAGCTCGCTGCTCCATGCTGCATTATATTATCAGCCACTTTCATTTTAAACATAGTCACTAACCTCGCAGCCCCGCTCGTCCGTGTTCTGTAAACGATCACTGCAATAAGCAACTTTCGCTATGGTTGATCCTCGGATGTCACCACTTTGTGACGTTTCTTTTGCGGGCGATTTCGTGCCCGCTTTTTTATATTAAGCTCGTCAAATTGTCGTCACCAGGCTGATAGAAAGCCGTGGCGCATCTAGCGATTGAGGGCCACTCTCACAGTCCGTAAGACTTCTGTCTGTGGTCCTCAAGTTGGCGGCCCTGTGATGTGCCTCTTCACGCTCCGCTTGAAGAACCCGGGATTGTAAGTCGTTCCAGGTTTTTATAGTTCGACAGAGGAACGATCTTTTGATACGCTCAGTTCTACCGAAGACTCTCTCCACTGTGTATGAGTGGCATCTCTGCCCGGCACGTGTTTTTCGGGATCCTAAAGGAGAAGGTGGGAACAGATTGAAAAGCTCTTCAGAACACTCGCCGTGATATATTCTGTAGAAGGCAGCTATGGCTCGAGGCCTCCCATCGTCTCAGGATCTCTGCATAGCGTCCAGCGCGTCCAGTAAGTACCACACGTTGGTCTGAATTGTTGGTTACATGACTGACGTTAAACCAAGTTGAAATCTTTATTTCAGCAGTGGCTCGTCACAATGATATTGCGCTTTTTCATTTCAAAACGGCACCTCACTTCTTGTTACATATCACAAAAAGCTATTAGGTGAAATGTGGGCGAATACTAAACCTCTGCCTGCCCCTTCAGGTATAAATTACTTGTCTATTACACAAAGTCAAATCACAAATTAAAGTAGACTTCAAGAGTTACAGCGAGGCTATTTTAACAAACGGACCAAGCGCTCAGATGAGGAGGATATTGGCCTATTACCTAGTCCGAAAGTTTGCCTAGAGTCCGCGATTTGCTGCACAAATGTAGAGCAATATTGAACTCCGTGGCCATCTTATAATGGAAAGGAAATGATGTCCCGTTCATGTTGCAGTCAATATTTTAAATCGGAGTAATTTGAAATTTCATACTTTATTCTTGCATGACTTATGAAAAGACAGAATATCGGGATCAAAAGTATCGAAAAAGCCTTACTAAAAGCGATACTATTTCGGAATAGTCTATATTCCGAAATAGTATCGCTTTTTGTAAGGCTGTTTCGGTACAATTTTTTAAATAACTTTTCGGCTTTAGTATCGACTTTAAAATAATATTTCTAATGTACAGGTTTTTGAATCTCTACAGTTTTAACGAAACATTCAAAATTCTAATGTTTGGAAATATGATATGGAAGCGAACCTTGTTTTGAATTGGTGTGAATTGAATTTCCAACGTAATGAAACGGAAGTGTAAGCGCAACTTCTTCTTGGATCGATCTGATTTTTTTTATACCACTAAGGTGGCAGACAAGCATACAGTCCACCAGAAGGACTGATGGTCACCGCAGCCTATGAACGTTTGCAACACCAGAGGCGCCACACTCGCGCTGCCGACCCTGTAAAATCCTTCTCAGACCCCTTTTGAAGAACCTCACACTGTAGCCGTTTGGGAAAACCGAGACAGGGAGATCATTCCACAACCTAAACGTGCGCGGAAGAAAGCCCCTATCGGATCTAACCGTGCTCGAACGCTCCGGACGTAGAGTGTGAGGATAAACGGAAGTGTATTGAACAGGGACAATTATATTCGACGACTGCCTCGTTGGTCTAGAAGTCGATATTTGTGATTGCGGATCACGAGGTCGTGGATTCAATTCTCACCGGAGACAAAAAATTGTATGATCTGTAAATTAATGTTTGTCTCAAGAGTCTGGTTGCTTCTCTGTATGATACGTATGTATTTAAGAGACTACCAGACGCCAAATTGTTGAAAGAAGATAGAAGATATACATTTTAGCGTGCAAGACAGAGAGAGATGCGATCGGTTTTTGTGCATTTTTAACGAAAAAAATAAATTATAATAAAAAACTATAACCAATATTAAAAAAATCCTCTAGTGCAAATTAAGATTTTACGATTGTCTTTCTTATAAATATTTTATCTTATAAAAACAACATAAAACCTATGAGATCTAGGTTAAAATTTCAAGAAATCGAGGTATTTTCAACACAAAAATCTATCGAGGATTTTATCAGCAATCGTGTTTTTAGCTTGCGTTTTTAGTTTATGAACTGAAGTTGTCTGTGTTAAAATTTTAATTCATTAGACCTCACGAGTCCTGAGATCTAGATCAAGGTAATAGTCTATTTGGCGTCATACAGACTCTTAAAAGTATAAAGGTTCTAGCTGATGCGCGCGGCTTGGCCTGCGTGAATTTTGTTTTCCGTTCGCGCTTTCCGTGGGAACATTTTCTAGGGATAAAAAGTACCCTATGTCTTATTCCGGACTATACTCTATCCCTGTACCAAATTTCATTTCTATTAAGCCGTTAGAGCGTAATAAACATCCAAACATCTTTACAAACTTTCACATTTATAATATTAGTAGGCTAGGATTAGTAGAAAGTAGGATATTAGTAGGATTAATTACGTGGTCTGATACCCATAAAACAAGCAAGTTATTTTTTATGGTGTGAAATTTCTTATGACGCGGTTTGAATTAGATTTTAAACGAAACGTTTCATGTAACGAAGAGTGTAAGACATTTTTATTTCTACGTACTTACTTGACTTTTTTAATTCTGTAAACTTGCAAATGCTTAATATCTGCTAGATGACACTGTAAAAAAAAATATTTAGAAAATTTTTATATAAATTAAGCTAATTAATTGCCAGCCTAATGGACAGTCATTGTGACATAGCAACTGGCGGTTATTCTTACAGTTCATTAGATTTCTGACAGTGGTCCTTAAGTGAGCGGCCTTGTCATGTGCCTCTTCCCGTTCCCCTTATAGAACCTGGGGTTGTAAGATGAGGGTAACTTATAAAGATCGACAGATAAACGATATTTTGAGTCGCTCAGTTCTGACGAAGGTGCTCTCCACTGTGTATGATTGGTACCTCTGCCCGATGTGTTGTTCGGGATCGAGAGTGTGGAGGATTTTTTTGGATAAACTAGTTTCATCTGCAAGTGGTGCACCTGCCTACTGCCACAGGAGGCTAGCTTTTAAAATTTTGTTCAAAAGAAGCTCAGTCTTTGAAAGCGGTTGACTACGTCATGTGCCTATGTAGTGCAAATGGATTTTCATTTCTACCCAGTACCAGCAGGCCTGCCTCTGCAATTTTATAGGAAGAGGCGCTCTTGTTTCCAGCAAAAGTTAAAACTAATAGCTTACGGCTCTGGTGGCAGATAGAGGCAAATTTTTACCCTTAACTAGGTGGCTATTTATAACAACCCTAGAGGATATTAAAGTCAGTATCTTATCTAATGGACAGCACGACTCGTGTCCTTATAGGTAGGTGAGCAATCAACTCAGTTCTATTATTCTTTTATTCATTTCTACCAGTGCAATATAAAATCTACATACCTAGTAATATTGTAAAAATCCTGAAACACACGGTGACCTTGACTGTGATATCCACTTCGTAATCACGAGATCGATAAACGTCACTCACACACGCAAGGCAGAAGATCCCACACATGTCCCTGAGACGTGTATAGACACGGCTCAGTGCACGGCCATACGATGCAACAATTGCACGCTCTAAAAGATTTATAGATAAATGCAGTTCCCGGTGAAAATAGATAAATGGCAGTGCACATTTACAAGGTAGCCATTTCTATAGACGTCGCATAAGTTGGACAACGTCCATCACGTTCCTTTTGTCCACATCGAGGGGGACACCCGCGGTTTTCGACAAGATGCAGTGCCGCGGTATTGTCCTTTTGTGTTTTTGTGTCCTCTCAGCTTCCGCTGACACCTTTGGAGCCAGCCTGAGGCTATTGGGCAGGGTGTACGAGAACTGCGAAAAATCTCAAGAGATCGTGAAGTGTTTGAAGATCCAGGCCGTGAAATTAGCTGATAGGGCGGCGCGTATGGACTCTCTGCCAGTGCTTGGTGGTATCTCGTTAGTGAAGAAACCTAATGGAGGAAGAGCTTCTCCAAATGCCCTTCCAGACGATGTAGACCTGTATTCTTTGTCGACAGAGAAACTTGATGATTATCTGCAGTTGGCCACAAGTAAGTTGATCCAAACACATCGTGTACTTATTTCTCCCAAGAGTGTTGGGGATGACATCGGACGGTCTATGGACGAAGCCAGAGGGAAACTGAAGAAGATGATTGGACCTATTCTTGCTGGAGTAGCAATCAAAGGTGGCTTTTTAGCAATCGCATTCCAAGCGATCGCTATGATTGCTGGTAAGGCTTTGCTTATTGGTAAGATAGCTCTTCTGCTGTCGGCTATCATTGGATTGAAGAAACTGGTATCTGGAGGTGAGTCACTTGAGAAAACAACCTATGAAATTGTGAAGCATCCTCAAGTATCTCAAAGTCACACATATTCTTCGTCCCACTACGGCAGTGATTTCGATACTACAGGACCAGGAGGTCACTACAGAAGGAGCGTGGAAGACGAAGCAGCTGCTCAAGATAGGGCATACCAAGCCTATGCCAAGAAACAGTAGAAATAAAACAATAAAGAAGGCTTACGACTCCTTAGGTTTACAAAATTTACAACAATATGGCATTTTACTTAATTATGCACTAGATTATTATATTACAGGACCTCATGCAAAGTCTATTTGAGATAATGACATATAATCAGAAAAATATTTATTTAGCTTATTCAAAGACTAGGTAATACAATTTAATATTTATTTTATGATTTAGACATAATATTTATTGTACGACGATGATTTTATTTAAAAATAGGTATAATATTGTGTAAGATATGTATGCTTGGGTTATGAATAAAATAATAATTAGGCAATAATTTGTAATCAAATGCACCAAATAATAATGATAATGATAATTTATTTAATGATTATACAAATAATTAACGTTAATGTAATAAAATACTAATAGTATCAAATAATTTAGGCTAGTCGACGGGTACTGTGCATTTTCTGTTTTCATTCGTTTGTCCAATTTTGTATAAATAGTTTTAGGGTCAACATTAAGTGTTATTTTTTATGTTTTTTCATGTACATGGTGCTGTTTAGTATTAGTATTTAGTTAGTTATTTATTTATTTTATTTCTGTATTATTTATTATAACATTAGGTTGACATACAACGAGGTGGTTACGCGAGTACCTTTTATTTATTATATCAAAATAATAATTGCGTACTTATTATAACCGTTAATTAATAATTAATTTAATTACTTATAAGTTAAATGATGATGAAAAATATTCAGAATGAGATCAACAGAATTTGAAAAAGAAATATTGACAACTTATGTTGAGTTTTATTTGTTACAAAATGGAAAGAAATTATTAAAATTATTTGAAACCTTGTAATGTTATTTTCATTTTTGATGTACCTATCCCTAAATACATATTAAAATTTGGCGTCAGATTGTAAAAGTAAATTGTTTGCTTTACAACTATGTATCTAAAATTTTACAATCGTGATGTTAAATTTTGGAAAAACTAAAATTCCTTGTGGTCGTATATGACATTGTTCTTATTAAAGAAAACACTGTACCACCACAAGAAAATTTGACACATATTTTCTTAACGTGGGAAAGTCCTATTGAATGGACTTCTGCCGGCTAAAACCAAATGGTGGACCATCATGCCTACGGGAGTCCAGACGGTTAACCCCAAGACTCCAGATATGGACATACCATAAAGGGAAGTATAAACGTGCTCCATAGTTTCGACAGTGGATGCCATTGCATTGACTCGACATCATCAGATGATGAATATGCATGCAAAATAATTGTACCTTCTTAAGCTTTTAAATTGAAATCATTCAATTATTTGGTTGCTTTAGATTCAGGTTCACATTCTTGCTTGATTGCTGGTTTGTCATTTGATTTTATTTTTTTACTGGAAACCCTTACTAAGGTCATAATACCATAAAAGGTTTAGATCAGCGTTTCGTTGTACATCAGGTAGATGTATAGATCCTTTTACATAGACAACACTATAAACGAATTGCTAAATGTATCGTAAAAACATTGCGAGATCGGAACAGTAAGAAAATGGTCTGTACAATAACTTCACACGATAAAATTGAAAACTTAAATCGTACTTATTCAATAACCAACTACCCATTTCAGTAATTTAATTATCCAACTTATCGAACATGACATACCACTTATCTATTTTCTAATTTTCCGCTCGACTTGCTTCGTAGTGAAATGATAGCAAATTTCATATTTCCCGACAGTCTTCACTTTCTTAGACTTTTTCAACAACTCTATTACCAGGTATGTAATGTTTTTACCTTTTTTCAACAATTTTATTTCAGGTTTGCAATGTTTTTACCTTTAATATGGGTGTGCTTTTTCTTTTAAAGGTATTAAGCTCACTAAAGTGCCGCTCGCCTATGGTAAACCATTGTCGTTCCGAATTTTTATAGTCCGACACAGAAACGATTTTCTGAATGTCTCACTCGACAGTTCTGGCGAAGATTCTCTCCACTAGGTATGAGTGACAAATCTGACCGTATTTTGGTATTCAAAAAGGAGAGGATAGGATTAGATTGAAGAGCTCTTCAGACTTAGAAAAGCCGTCCTACGGATATCCTTCCGATGGCATACCCGGGGCTCCCAACTCTAGGCTGTTAGGCAGGATACGTGTAGTTTTTAGTCGGTAAGAGTCCGGCATAGCATTCTTGTAGGATTGAGGAGAAATTTTCCTCACGCTGAAAAAATAAAGAAAAATCCGGCCAAGTGCGAGTTGGACTCGCCCATGAAGGGTTCCGTAGCAGCAAGTAACATAATATAAAAAATCTTGTAGTTCGTTGTAACTTTCATTGATGTTTTAACACGTTCGCAGTGGTAGTTATTTTTTTTGGCGAAAATGGCGGTTTATGACGTATTAAGAAAAAACTACCAGCTCGATATCGTTCAAACCAATTTTCGTTGGTAGATTTTACGGCAATGTACACCATATGTTTTTTTAATTTATCATTCTCTTAGTTTAGAAGTTAGAGGGGGGCGGGGGGACACGCATTTTTCCACTTTGGAAGTGTCTCCTGCGCAAACTATTCACTTTAGAAAAAAATGATATTAGAAACCTCAATAGCATTTTTGAAGACCTATCTATAGATACCCCACAAGTGTGGGTATGATGAAAAAAAAAAATTGAGTTTCAGTTCTGAGTATGGGGGGCCCCCAATAATAACTGCTTTTTTTCTAGTTTTATAAAAAAAATCTTGATTCGGTTCACAGAATACATATACTTACCAAGTTTCAACACCATAGTCTTTATACTTTCGGAGAAAAGTGACTGTGACATACGGACGGACAGACAGACAGACATGACGAATCTATAAGGGTTCCGTTTTTTGCCATTTGGCTACGGAACCCTAAAAAGGCACGCAATGCAATTACTTGAGGCGCCCTGAGCTAGACGAATAGGTAGTCCACGAGACTTTAGTCGGTTCGATTCCTGCAAGACATCCGAGGCAATTTGCACCAATAAAAAGACAGGTTGATGATTTGGTGACTTTGGAATCGCAGTGTACCATCATTTGTGACATCATCTTCATCTCATAAAATAACAAATTTTATTTACCGCTTATCGACCTACAGATTGATTCTCAGTCTATTAATTCAGACTGGAAAACATTGTGATCATCTACTGAGTCTTTTTCCAACCCAGATAGGCTAGGTTTCAGTCTAACTGTGATGCGTCTGGAGTGACTGCCATCTTACCTCCACTACCAATATTAGCGATTTCTAGATTCTGTAGTTAGGCTAGGTTTTTAACTTGAAGCAGAGTAAGTGTCGAGTAGGGGCCCCTTTCGTATTATTATAGTAGCCAGTTCTTGTGTAATAGTCTGTCAGGTATTTCTCCTGAATGGATAACTATTAGAAGCTGACTACGTCGTACAAAAATATGTTTTCTCATGGATGAAAGTAGAGTATATTACTCGAGTACTACCTTGTCCTTCCATCTAGACATTTGAAAATGCTGTGAAGCGAAACCAGTCAGGTTTATAATAATAAATATTGTGGAACAGTACAAGTGTCGTTTTCAATATGTGCCACAAGTTCCACAAAGTGCCATCAATCAACAGTATAAATAATCTACTATTACATTAAAGTTGTAATTCTGTTAGCATATTATTTGCTTTTCAAGATTATACAGATTTCAGCCGCAACTCCATGCGGCTGAAATAGACTAACCTGCTGAGGTTATTGTTTTTATGCTATAGTCAAAAGCTCTATTGCGCTAAAACCAAAAAATCTACAATGTACCGATGGCGTGGGTTATTAATTTATAAATTTAGTTTTGTGTTCATGAAGACCAGCAATGTCTTGGCTAGGCTTATTAGAGTCCATCACAAATCTATTCACCGCAATCTATGAATAAATCTCATAAAAGCGATATGCGTGTGCGCGTAACGGAAGCTATAGCCAATAAATTACTCGATATCCTAAACGTAGTCAGAGCAAGACCACACCGCTAGGTAACTGTGCAGTATAGATACAAGACGAGATGCTTGTTAGTAGATGTATATTAACACAATAGAGCAACGCGATCTGTACAAGGGGAGTAGACAGCATGTTTGCTCTATAATATGTGTGTCACATAGAGCAACGGGGATATGTTGCAGGGAAAAATCGTATTTATATACACCACTATAAACGCAATCGGCTGTCACTATGGAATTTATTAAATCACTAGATGATGATCTTGGCTTCGCCCGCGTTAAATTCGGTACCCGTTCCCGCTTCCCGTAGGAACATATTCCAGGGACGAAAAGTAGCTTATGTGTTATTCCGGACTATGATCTATCCTTGATCATCAATCTTGTTATCAAGTGGACGATTTTTAGGGTTTCGTAGCCAAATGGCAAAAACGGAACCCTTATAGATTCGTCATGTCTGTCTGTCTGTCTGTCCGTCTGTCTGTCCGTCCGTGTGTCACAGCCACTTTTCTCCGAAACTATAAGGCCTATGATATTGAAACTTAGTAACAAGATGTATTCTGTGAACCGCATTAAGATTCTTATGTAAAACTAGAAAAAAAGCAGTCAATTTTGGGGGTCCCCATACTCAGAACTGAAACTCAATTTTTTTTTTCATCAAACCTATACGTGTCGGGTATCTATAGATAGGTCTTCAAAAATGCTATTGAGGTTTCTAAAATATTTTTTTCCTTAAGTAAATAGTTTGCACAAGAGACACTTCCAAAGTGGAAAGATGTGTGTGTCCCCCCCCTCTAACTTCTAAACTAAGGGAATGATAAATCTAAAAAAAATATATGATGTACATTGCCATAAAAACTACCAACGAAAATTGGTTTGAACGAGATAGAGCCGGTAGTTTTTTTTTAATACGTCATAAACCGCAATTTTCGGTTAGAAAAATCACTACCACTGCGAACGTGTTAAAACATCAATCAAATATACAACGAACTATAAGAACTTTTATATTATGTTACTTGCTGCTACGAAACCCTTCATGGGCGAGTCCAACACGCACTTGGCCGGTTTTAACATTTATTTATTATATGTTAATTCCGTAGGATCTAGATTTTCACAGACTGGCTTCGGCAACTCGACGTCATTTAATGCGCCTATTTTGCCTTTGTTGCCCGTGGCACTACCGCTTGGCACTACCAGTAGTGTCACGGGAAATTTTACTTTCCCGTGGCACTACCGTCCCTATTGGCTGATTAAATCCATATAGTATAATTTCCCATGGCACTACCAATTACCAATGGCACTACTAAATACCAAACATATCAAATCAAGAGCGATCATGTTCTCACATGGTCCCATGATGACAATCGGTAAAACAAATGAAGATCAGCAAAACAAATGAAGATCAGTGAAACAAATGAAGATCGGCAAAACAAATGAAGGTCGATAAAACAAATGAAGATCGATAAAACAAATGAAGATCAGTGAAACAAATAAAGATCGGCAATGTCCGTGAATATTATATTATAATTTATTGTAACGGTATGTAATATAGTAGTTTTCAGTACAAGTGTGGGATGTCTGTTATTACAACGAGTTACGACAGGTGTTGACCCGAGCCGAAGGCGAGGGTAGACAGTCGGAGCGAGTTTAAATAACAGTCCCACACGTTGTATTGAACAACTATTTTTAATACAGTTGCGAAAAAATTAAGCAATTTTATAAAATCATAAAAACACAATAAACCTGAATATTCAAAATGGCGCCAACCGTAAAAGAATTATATTATATCTTCCTAAGCAGTGCACTTCATACAGCCAACTTTTTTTATATTTATAAATTAAATTTGGCCGATACTTATATTAATTTATTTTTTATTTATTTTATTTATTTATTCTTGTACACACTAGGGATGCAAAATACAAATAACAAGAGGAAACATAGGTACAATGGTACTGCTTATTTCTAAAAGAAATATCTACCAGCAGACCCAGGGCCTGATTTACCCATAAGCTAACTAAGCTGAAGCTTAGGGCGCCAGGACCGAGGGGGCGCCTGGCGTCGGGCTAGGCGCTGGGCTGTGAGTTACGGTACTCTCACAATGTTTTTCAGAATCTTAAATAACATTACCTGGTGAAAATTTGATCACCAATGTTAACTAACATTAGCGAACATTAATTTTGATCGCAGCGTTATAATATATTTTAATGTTAGGTTAGTTAAAAATTTTAAACCAAATTCCTTCAACGGTGGAGCACACTAAACGTCTGTCAATTCTAAACAGCTTGTAACAACTCCTAACAACATGTATAACATTTTGTAACAGCCAGTTTGGGAACACCATTATACTGAAGTACATAATAATATTTGGTAATTTGGATTAAAATAAAAAAAAACGTGCGTAAAAATTAAATTCCTGCGCCCCGGAACAATAGTGTGAGACTGCACTGTTGAGGCGGTGAAAACGCGCATGGAGGGAGGAGTGGCTGGAAATACACCATGGCAGCCTCACCTACCGAATGCCACAGATACATACCGGCTTACTACCTTGTTTTGTTTTAAACACGAGTGCATCAGTAAGTATCTGAAACGCACACAGCATAAGTTAACACCCGAGTTCTAGCACTGCGGTGACTGTAGCGATAATACGGCGCTTAATGCACAGGCAGAGTGCTCAGCATTTGAACTGCAACATCGTTGCGCGCCTGGGCGTAGATGTTCTCACGGTGGAGACTATGTTCTTCAATGGGAGAAAAATGAAGCCGCTGAGTCTTTTGTGAGCAAGTTGCGTTTGCGAAAGAAGCAGCGGGAGAGGAAACTCCCTCCCAAGTTCCGTAGTCGACGGCAGAATCGTCGCACACTGCAATACGCTCAGGGACTACCCGCCTTCACGACGACGAGTTGTCGTCATGCCGGTCTTACAGAAGCAGATCAGGGCGATGCGTGTCTCATCACCCATCAAAGAAATAGAATAGTACCCTATTCCCATCCCGATACACCCGAATACCCCCAAGAAATGAGATAAAACCCAAACCCACGGGAGGAATTGCGATGGCCCTTTAAACCTGCCGGCATTTTCGATCAGTTTAGTGCAAACTGCCGGAAGTGATCAGTAATGTCACATCGGGGACACCGCAAGTTTATAAATATTAAACTGTTTGTTAGTTTTCTTTCATTTCGTGACAGTCAAGAAAGTTATTTTCGAAAAAGAAAAAGATGTCATTACTAGAAAAACAACAGATCTCTTGTTTTACGTCGAAATGTCCGGATGGTCGGTGCTTAACTACCGGGATCGAACCGTTCCATTCAGCTTACACCAAGGTTTCAGCTTAGCTCTACCACCTTATTTGGTACCTTTTGTATTTCGTCTACCTAATTACTGACAGTTTAATTAGCCCCGCCGAAAAACGAGAAGTGTTATAAGTTTGACCTATGGATCTGTGCATGTGTGTGGCATTGTAGTCTAGCAGCTCAACAGATAGGCCAATTTGTCGGTTTCCTATGCTCGAAGGCCAAAGTGCCGGGGATGGTTCACAGCTATAAATTTTGCAGATCATCAGCTCACTTCCTGAGTGATGCAAAGATGCGTAATTCGGTGGTCCGATTTATCGGAAACTGGATGTACCTAGATACCTACTGTTAGGTAATTTGATGTTATTTACACTAATGGTAACCTGTTACTAGCTGATGCATCAAATAGTCTGCGTGATACCCAACTCCTCAGTAAATTACAGGTTAGTTGCAGCCGGGGGCGCTTATTCATAGCTAGCCTAGGGCGCGTGGAACCCTAAATCAGGCCCTGAGCAGACCGGCGAGAGGAGAGCATAAAGTAGGATAAAACGAGTAAAAGTGTGTAATTTAAAGAACAGGATAGAATAGAAGTAACACACATGCAGAAGTATAAGTAAGTTAAATATGCAAATAGTATACTGTATATATATATAATAATAAATAATTATATAAATATAAATAATATATACAAACAAATATCTTAAAATATATACATAAATATGGTTACACGAATAAATAAGTAACTTTACAGTGAAGGCAAATAATAACCACGGACTTTCCTTTTAATTTATGCTTCAATTTTAATTAAAATTACTTTTAATCTGATAATGAAACAAGTTAGTATCTTTTTTTAGAAATATTTGCATGAATCACAGACATTATTTTGACAATTGGGAAAGAAAACGCACGAGTGCGGGAATTGTAAAGAAAAAGCACAAGTGTGTAATAGCCCACATCCCGAACGCTATACGTCCCTGTAATATGCCACTTTTTGAGCAACTGTATTAAAAAATATATTCCAGTTAAGGCGCTCCCTCACCGGGAGCATTCGCGCGTAATGTAACGTTACGAGTCGAGAATTACAGCAGTGAGGGAGGTGAACCGAGCATTGCAATGCGCACCTTGTAACGATACAAGACGAGGTTACATCAGTGAGGGAGGAGAACCGAGCATTACAGTGCGCGCCTTGTAATGATACAATGTGTAACGTTTTGATACAACTCGTAACATAAATGCGCTTTGCGCACCTTGTAATGATACAATGTGTAATGTTTTGATACAACTTGTAATCAATGCACTTTTTTGTTGCGGCTGGCCGGCCGCACACTGGTCCGGATTTTAAAATAGGTGGACATACGATCTAAGATGACAAATGCTTTTGGGAAAAAAATAGTAGTACGAGTACGAATTTCAGGTTAATATTGCAATCCAATATGGCCGCCGCGCCACCGTTGTAAAATTTCATGTTGGATATCGTTTATGGGGTTTTTGGTACGCTGAGTACGAATCACATGATAATTTTGCAATCCAATATGGCCGCCGCGCCGAAGTCACAAAATTTCATGATCCGTATCGTTTAAGGGGCTTTTCGGTATGTTGGGTACGAATCACATGATAATTTTGCAATCCGATATGGCCGCCGCGCCGAAATCACAAAATTTCATGATGAGTATCGTTTAAGGGCTTTTATCGTAGGCTGAGTACCATTTTAATGTAATAGGCCTTAATTTTACAATAAAGACCTTTTGCCATAGTATTTTCGCATCGCTAGTTTAGAAAGCCTAAACGTAATAAGCAAATCATTAAAATTTGCATGGAAACATGGAAACTTGATTTTATTATAAGACATCATAACTTTTGTTTAATTTCTTTTTCGCTAAAAATAAAAAATATTCAATATTTGTTATTTATTTCCTTTTTACATTTTTAATATACCTAACTAAGTATATTATTTCTTTTTTTTTTTATCTGTTAAACGGTTTTTTTTTTTGTTTTACGTGAGGGAAAATCGTCATGTATGCTATGTTGCGACATAGCATACATGACGACGGTTTTTTAGTCGGCAGGAGTCCGCTCCTGCCGACTAAAAAACCTTATGTGCCCTGCCTAACAGCTTACGGTTGGGAAGCCGGGTAAGCCCTCGAAAGAATACCCCTGGACTCCCAACAGACCTTATGGCTACCACTGCGGCCTCACCTAGAACTGATCTTCATTTGTTTAAGCGACCTTCATTTGTTTTTACCAATATTCATTTGTTTTTACGATGTTCATTTGTTTTAGCGACCTTCATTTGTTTTTACGATGTTCATTTGTTTTAGCGACCTTCATTTGATTTTACCAATATTCATTTGTTTTTACGATGTTCATTTGTTTTAGCGACCTTCATTTGTTTTAACCGATATTCATTTGTTTTAGCGATGTTCATTTATTTTTACGATGTTTATTTGTTTAAGCGATCTTCATTTGTCTTGGCGATCCTCATTTGTTTTGGCGATCTTCATTTGTTTTAGTAATCCATTTGCTAGTAGTGCCACGGGAAGTATTATTTCCCGTGGCACTACTGGCAAATGGTAGTGTCAACGTAAATGTACAATTACCCGTAGCACTACCAGTAGTGCCACGGGAAAGTAAAATTTCCCGTGACATTACTGGTAGTGCCAAGCGGTAGTGCCACGGGCAACAAAGGCTATTTTGCATGGGGGGTTGTGGGACTCTTCACGTTGCCGACGACTTCCTGGAGCGACCTCGGTGTACCGAGGTGTGTAGCCCTATATCTTGCCAGTTCCGGATATTTCATAAGAATGTGGCTGGGTTTCGTCCGTCTCCATGCAGGCTCTGCAAATGACCTTTGACACCTAAATTATATGTTTAGTACTATTATGATTAGTTTTTGTGAAAAAAAAATATAAAAATTATAATAGAAAGCGGTGCGGGATCAGAACGTACTGGAATTCTCAGGGTGAACAACGTTCGCAGGAACAATAGTAATATAATAAAAAAGAAAGCAGACTCTGTGCTCTGGTTTCCACCATTAAATATGAAAATGCCAAGATAAGACGTTGTCAAATAAATCCATGTATCTACCTAATTCATTATTCCTATATTTTATGTAAGTAAAACAAGTAACTGTAACTTTTTTTATACCACTTAGGTGGCAGACAAGCACACGGTACACCAGAACGACTGGTGATCACAATTTTATTTTATTTATTTTATTTTATTCCTTCCAAAACCCCTATTGAACAACCCCATACTGTAGGCGTTTGGGAAAACCGTGGCAGGGAGATCATTCCACAACCTAAGCGTGCGCGGGAGAAAGTCCCTGGAACTTACAGCTAATACTATGTATAAAATGATAATAATTATATTACTTTGAAACTATGTACCTACTGTTTTGAATTTTAATTACAATGCTGTAGGTATTATCTGAAAATTGACTTCAACAGGAATTTTTTTTTAATAATCAGCCCGGTGCCCCATTAGTTGCCTTACAGAGAAAAAACTTTGCTGCTTCTCTTTAACCATGATGGACAGTTTAAAAATGATAACGAAAATTTTTGAAAACGAAAGAATTATGTCTAAAAATAAGAGACCTCAGAAATATGCCATTTTGATTTCTGTAAACAGAACATGACCGCCTTTACTATTGTATCAATGTGAATAAATTCTTCACTTTTTAGTATGGGTGATTTTTGTTTTAATTCAGATATTTATTTGTTGATATTTCATATTCAACTGCGAAAGCCCCGACAGAATCCAAAATTAACCACCTTAATTTCAAACTTTAGTCTGCGATTAGACTTTTTGAGGCAAAAAATTTACAATCGATATGAATCTATAAGAACATATCAATGATTGGGATACATAATTTAAAACCATCGATATAATCGACAAAGATAAAACAACCGAACAAGAATTTGATTAAAGAAATCCCGAGAAAGCTTGGTGTGTTCACGCAAAACTACCACTCACGCGATTCCTAAACATAACTCACTGGCATTCGTATAAAAACTATTGAAAGTAGCCACTGAGTAGCAATAGTGCTTTATAAATTAGCACACGTTGAGATCAGTTTTATTGCACACAAGAGGATCTAGCGGTAAGATCGAGAACCGTTTCATATCACTCCATATTTATCACGTCTGATGCAAGAGCTGTGGAAAATATGAATTCGATATCTTTTTTCTTTTGCTTGAAAATCTTTATCGCCTCGTGTGGCGACGGGGTCCCGTGTTGTGACGGGTAAGAGTACAAAATGTCGCCAACCCCATACATCCCGAGGGCGTCGCAAGAAGCGACTAAGGGAACACTTTCTCAAAAAGATCCATGGCGTAGAGAAGGAAAACTCGAAATGAAATCAGTAAAATGACAATCGTTAAGCCAAGTTGCAGACCTTTTCTTTTTTTTGTTTAACGTGAGGGAAAATCCTCATGGATGTTATGCCGGACTCCAACCGACTAAGAAACCTCACGTAACGCCTAACAGCCTATGGTTGGGAGCCCCGGGTAAGCCCTCGAAAGAATGTCCCAGGACTCCCAACAGACCTACGGCCGCCACTGCGGCCTCGCCCAGGGGGTGGTTCGGGTGCTATCCCGCGTCTTTGGGGGGTTTCGGGTGTGATCCCGCTTCTAGGGGGGGGGGGGGGGGTCGTGAGTTCCTCACGTCACGCTGCCGTCATGGGCCTGCTTCTGTAAGGACGGTGAGCGACTCTCTCACCGTCCTCAGGCCCCCGGTCATGGAGGCCGATAGGCTCGGCGAAGACACGTCGGCGGCACCCAAGCCGCTGACTGCGAAACTCGGGTGGAAGAGTTCTCTCCCGTAAGTTGCCGACCTTATGGGCTGCATGAAAAATTTAACTGCAGGTAGCAGCGACCTGCGCTTGTCCATTTCAACACGGCAATAGGCTCACCACCTATTACGTGGGACATAAAACTATACGGTGAAATATGGGCGTTTACTATGTCTCTGCCTACCCCTTCGGGGATAAAGGCGTGACTATTTGTATGTATGTATGCATCTGAAAATGTTTATATTAGAAAGAGGCGGAATTAATCTTACAATACGGTTTGATCTTACAATCCTTGTATAACCTCTTAGTAGAGTCCAAGTGTTTCATTTTCACTGAAAAATAACTTATTATGTGTTATGAGCTTATTTGTTCTGTACTTATGAGCATAGATTTATTTTGATCCCATAGCATAAACTTTATTAGCTTAATTTGTACTAAATGGAGATATATTATGTAAAAGCAATCCTAAATTACTTCGGCAGCTATGCATATTGCCAACCTCATAAAATTTATAAATGCTCTGTGTTGCTCTTTTGCTGCTCAATCTATTGCCAAAGTTAAAAGACAGTCGGTGGGTGACTGTTACTGATTTTTTCCAGCCCTTTATATAACACTAGCTGACCCGCGCAACTTCGTTTGCGCCACATAAGAGAAAGTATTACCTGTTCCCGTCGCATTTACTGCCGTCGCGTTGCGTTTCCTCCCGTAGCGTATTCAATACTACGTGAGAGAGAGAGAGAGAGAGAGAGAGAGAGAGAGAAAGGTTTCTCATCGCGTGTATTCCCGTCGCATTATTTTTAAGAACAATTTCGTTTATGAAAGAGGTATCCCGTGGCATTATTGTAGAAAAAAATTGATTTTTAGAACTCTTTTAAGAGAAACAATTTTGTAGTACATATTTTTTACATAACTATAAATATTTACGCAGCACACGCAACGAAGCTCTCAAAAGGAATAACTTTTCCCCCGTTTTTTAAACATTTACTATTACTGCTCCGCTCATTTTCGTTGTAGCGTGATGCTATATAGCCTATGACAGTCCACAATAACGTTGCTTTTTATTAGTGAAAGAATTTTTAAAATCGGTTCAGTAGATTCCGAGATAACCCCTTACAATTTAACAAACACACAATCTTTACTTCTTTATAATATTAGTATAGAAAACGCGGTATCTAGGTTAAATGCCAAATTGACATTTTACTTTCCGATTACCTTGTTATATTCGGGATGAACAGCTTAGCGATCTTTTCAAACTAAAGAAATTGTTGGAAAGAAAAAATCCTATAAATATAGCACCGACCCCCCCTCCCCCGTCCCCTAGATGAGGTTGCAGTGCTAGCCGTAGGTCTGTTTGGAGTCCTGGGGTATCCTTCCTAGGGCTTACCTGGGGCTCCCAACCATAGGCTGTTAGGTAACGTGTGGTTTCTAGTCGGTAGGAGTCCGGCGCAGCATCCCTGGGAGATTTCCCACACGTTAAAAAAAAGTGCTAACGTTAGAAAAATCCGTGAAACGGTAATTTACTTTAATCTTAGATTACCTAATTATGCTAGTTGTCGTCGCATCTCGCAGCCTTCGCACATAACCAACGCTATAAGTACTAGATTTTTATTTTGGAAAAGTTATATAAAAAACTTTTCTTAAAATAAAAATGTAGGTGGTTGGTTGGCTTACTTCAAATTTATTCTATAAATTTAATCTTTTGCAAAATATTAATAACTAGCTGAGCCCGCAACTTCGTTTACGTCACAGGTGTATGAAAGGAAAGGTATTTCTTCATCAGAGTCATCAAGCAGCGTCTGAAACTGCCCTGTTTGCTTAATCATAAAAGAGCTTAATGATTAAGTCTATTTTAAAACAATTCAGTCCGCGCCGAAGGCGTGGACTGAATTGTTTTTTGAATTGTTTAAAAATAGTCTTAATTGTTTTTTGAATTGTTTAAAAATAGTCTTAATCATTAAGCTCTTTTATGATTAAGCCAACACGCCAGTTTAGGTTCACTCACAGTCAAAGAAACCCCTACAATTAAAATTTTCAAAATATCGGATTCTTAAAAGTGTTATAACTCTTTTATTTCTAAACCGATTTACATAAAACAAACGCTAAATGTTAACTGGAGCAAACCTCAACGCAATAAAAAAAACCGCATTGCAATCGGTTGAGCGGTTACTGAGATTAGCGTGCACAACCGTACAGACAAACAGATATACAGACATACAGACATACAGACAAACAGACAAAAATTCTAAAAATCATTGTTTTGGGTTCTATTGCGTTCATAAAGCCCCCCTATAATATTTTTTCTTATTTATCTTCCATGTACAGACAGCGACCTGTTACGATTTTATTATATGTATTGATCAGTCATGTAAAATTTAATTTCTATAATTTCCAGGTTAGTTCGTACAACCTCAATATCTCACCTAGTTATTTATAGGAAGTTGGTTCCTCCAGTAGCGCCGCCATTTGCTTCTGAACTAGAGCGTGAAACGAAAGACAGGATGTACCGTGTGCTTCTCGCTAAAAGAAATGCGTTGTACGGTTCTAATTAAAGGTACTTACTGGGTTAATTAGATAACGCGTACGTATTAATAAAATGGACAAGTGCAGTAAAATTTCCTTGGTTGTGAAACTTTCACTGAACATCGATTTTAATTTTTTTACTGCGAAGTAATTTTCAGAAATTAATTCTTTTTCAACGATGATTTTTTGGGCAACTTATGTTTTTATTCGTTGTATTACTGATACCAAAAGGCTATAATTAAAATTGTACTAATTTGATCGAAAATAAAGTAGCTGGTTGGTATATAAGTACAAGCAGCATTAAATGGACCGCGTGCTTGTCTGACACCTTTGCTGTATATAATGAAACATAGTATATAAAGCTTCTGTTGGTAGTCCTCGGACATCCTTCCAAAGGAATTACCCGAGGCTCCCAACCATAGGCTGTTGGGCTTTACGTAAGGTTTTTTCGTCGGGAGGAGTCCGGCATAGCATCCATGATGGATTTTCCGTCGAATTTTATCCTAAGGTATCCTTTCAAGGTTTTACCCGGGGCTTCCGACCTCAGGCAGTGGTAGGACACGTATGGTTATTGTCGGTAAGAGTCCGGCATAGCACCCATGAGGCCATACAAAAACAAAGAAGTTTATAATAACTAAATGCAAACGCCAATTCCTCCTAAAATGAGAGAGTATTCATTATTTTTAGCTCCAATGCTCATATAAAGGAATGGATCAAATTTACAATTTGTGCCATGGAAGAACTGAATAAATGCCAAAGGAGAAGGAAAAAGACAAAGAAATTGTAATTTAATAAAGTTTCTCATTCCATTAAGAATATTAATAAGCAAACGTTCTATGAACAAAACAGTGCGACATAATACTTATTTTTAAAATACCATTGTGACATGAAGCGGCTTAATATAAATGTTTAATGACTAGTTATTATGAAATAATCAAAATTATTATGTCAATTTAAGATCTCACTAGAAGCAAATAGGTACCTATTAACGAAAATCTGGAAGTTATAATCAGCAATAAAATCTATTTAGTATATTATATTTACAAATTAACAATATGGTCAAAATTAATACTGATGAATACTTATAAATACATTCCTAATTATATTTCAGTAACAAAAATTTCAAACGAGAAAAATATTCGTCTTAAAACTTCTCACGCGTATTGAAAAAATCAATCACTTGTACTTACCATTACCACAGTATAAAGAATACTATGGTATCTGTCGGCTGTGCTATTACACAACTTTATATTTATTTAAAAAATACTGACCGGTTATCAAAGGTAGGAATAGTACAAGTGATTGTTTTGTCGTAAATTTTGCTAACAAGTTCCATCAAGTGCCAACAATCAAGAATATAGAGCGTACCGAGGATTGTTTTCATTTTATTTCTGATATCTGTGGCCCTGAATCGCATAAACAGATTTTAATTCGGGTTTCTTGTTGTAAGTACCTATACATAAGCAGCCACGTTTAAAAAAATACAATCGTAAATATAAAGATCAGTTCTTTAGCGATCATTGAATATTTAAAAAGTTGGAGAAGATCTCTCTTTTTACAGTTTTCGCAATTTAAAAAGTGCAATTTAACATCTGTCAGTTCCATATAATTTGAAAAACATTCTCTCTTTCTCTAACATATCCAATCGCTCCGATTTTAATTTCGGATGAGTATTGTACATATTTACTATAATTGAGATATCTACTATTCTGACTTAACCAGTATTGATAGGTGTCCATTGAAAGTTCCTAGCATTTCTTATATTGACATCGTCTCTTGCATCATTGCTGCCATCTTTCTTGGTGACGAAGAGTCTCTCAAGCCTGTCCCTCAGCTCGTCAGGAGTTATTGGAGCCGCAGTCGACATTTCTGGTGACTTCTCTCGATAAAAGTGATCGGTGTGGAGACGGCGGTAGTATCCTGAAAAGTCACATTTTAAATATTATGATTTGATATTTTCAGATAAATAGGACTCGCAATTATTTTCTACAAGAAAACATGATAAGGACACTTGTAAGGACATATGAATTTTTAGTAAGTGTAGATAGATGTGGTTAATTAGACAAGATATTTGAAATAGTAGGTAATAAAGTATATAGAAGATAGGAATGAAAGAAAGAGATATAAATTTATGTTAAAATTTATATCTAAAAAAATCGTTGAACTGAAGGAGACTTTTATTAGTTAATTTGGTACATAGTAGACTTAACTAATTGTACAACTGTACTTATATTTTATCTATTAAATATAAGCTGCCAATATTTCTAGCATTTTCATTACGTTGACACTCCACTCTCATTTTTACAAATTAGTGGATTTTTTAAATGCTCTGATCCACGACGAGGTTTGCAACGCCGTGGGTGTAATACTGGAACTGCCTACACTATTGTAAGCACGTAAAGTATTATTAAGACAGGGACAGCCTATGACTACCTACTTCATCCGTTTCATTAAACTCTATCAATTGCATTGTAATATTTCTGATTCGATGAAGCTGGAGAAGATGCGTCTTGATTCAATGAGAGAATTCAAAAGCTTAATGAACTTAAGACCCAGGCTATCCTATTTAGAAGCATGAAATCACAAAATACTCACGTGATCATTAAGAATGGTATTTTCAACGAAAAACTTAGCATTTCCAGCTTAAGGGAAGCTAAATTCGAATATGTCAAGTGCAGGGTTGGAAACAGTGCATCGCGATCGGCAAGGGATCGTTGTACCTATTGGAAATGGTAATTTTCTATTGTAAATGTCTCCCGAAGGTTATAGATAGATGGCGGTGTTAGCAAATTTAAAATGTTTCGTGAAATAACTTGCAAACTGCACTAGACATCTTTAATAGGAAGCTATTAATAATAATTTAAGTTCGTTTCAATTAACGAGGGAAAAAAAGGTAAAATAGAGTCTTCAATTAATAGCTTGTTTTCCGACCAATTTTTATTTTATTTTAAAGTTAAATACGTAGTATATTTACTTTTTGGTTTCATAAGAGCTAGCAACAGACCTAAGAGTTCAAATATCAACTACAACATCGCTTTAATTTGTTGTGTTTCAAAATTATTAAATTGCATCCTGACCGTAAACGAAAAAAGCTTATAATACTCTTTTTTATTTTGAACATTTATTCTTTAGATAGGTTATTGGTAAGCAAATGGCAAAGTTTGTCAACTAAGTCTTCAAGTTGACACCAAGTGGCACGCTGCAATGGAAAGCAGCAGCCTGCACTCAATATGCGCAATACTCTATGAGATTGGGTCCATGTATTTTCTCAACAACTAGATATTAATTAAGACTGTACTAACCTGAAGGATGATGGTCGTGGTAATGTGTCGCAGGTTCATAAGATGTGTAAGGAGAAGAAAATGATGGTCCGCCTCCGAACAACGAACCCTGACTCCCGAATCCAGAACTGAACAGAGTCACAGCCAGTAATGCTAGCTTGGCCAGCAGGAATGCTTTTTTGCTGGCAATCAGTAATAGTCCTAATACTAATGGTAGTAGAGTTGATAGTTGAAATTTGAAGCCGAGTAGAAATGGCACTAGGAGATTTCGGGCTAAGAGACGACCTGAAAATTAAGAGAAATTACATTTATAAGTATTAATTTACTGCCATAATATATCGTGCTATCATGTTTTTTCCGAAGTCTGTAGGTAAAAGTTGATCAAAGGGGGCATTTGAATGTTTCTACGGGTCATCCAAGCCTATCATTGCAAAACAAAATAGTCAATTTTCCATAACATAAGCTAATTTTATCTGCTTGTCCCCTAAGTTATTGAAAAAATACGTATATTTAACTGAAAGTTTTGCAATGTTGACAATCGTTGCGTACAAGTTCAAGCATTAGTCAATAGATGGCGTGTATTTCTATTTTGTGTAGATTTAGTTGCTTACTGAAGGTGATATTAGTTTAATAGAAATCGGAGAGATGGCGTAAAATAAAAGAAAAGCCTATGATTTCAAACTCATAACATAATGTGATAAGATTATTTTAAAATTGAACGTAACTATATGAATTGATTGATTGCAATATTGAATAAACTGACTTCCACATAATAATGATTACTTATTTATGTGGTTGTATATGATATATTTTTGTTCGTATGTATGTAAATAACCTCCACTAGGTATTTGCAGATTACAATCGTACAATTTGTTCGATAATGTGTTCATATTCTTACTCGTATTTTTAATAGAATTAAGTAGTTCAGAAATTAATCGTTGTAAGATTTTCTGAAATTAATTGCCATTGTATTGAGAAAATTTCCTTTTATATGATAATACATAATTCGTATATGAGCGTCATGAGTCATTTGCAGCAAAATTCATCTTAACAATCTCAAAACATGGGGAACAGTAGAATTAAATAATTCTACTTTTAAAGGGCTGATTGATCTTTCTTTAAGAAATATTAGAATTGTCTTCAGTCTGATTGACCAGGCATCAGCACTAGACCATCGTGCATAGTTGACTTCGGTCCCGGAAGTCTTTTGAGGCCCCTTTAAGCTAGGTATTCTATATTAGCCAAGGATTATAAAATTATGTGAAGTAGGGTGCCTTTATCATAAAATTATGCAGAAAGTAAATGTCATTAGAAAATAAAATAAATTATTTATGTTAAAATTTCTTCTAGTTTGTATATTTAGATGTGAATATAAATATGCAATTTGGATGTAATGTTATTACAACTCATTATTAGGCAAATGAAACTAATTTTGCCACTCAGAATGATGTCATTCGCCTAAAGGGAGCGGACATCGTATCTTTTCATTGTCGTATTATAAAAAAAAAAAAAAAAAAAAAGAAGCCTTAAGACCGCATACCGTTTTCAGATAAACTTTTACCACTCCGCGCCATGCCCGTGTCCTACGACCTTTCTGTGTGTTTCGCGCCTAAGAGCCACAATCCTGTTGGGAGTCTTGGGGTATCCTTCCGAGGGCTTACCCGGGGCTCCCAACTGTAGGCTGTTAGGCAGGAAACGTGAGGTTTTTTTAGTCGGCTGAAGTAGATTTTTTTTTTTTCAAAGCATCGATCTCGTTGTGAGCACTCAGTAACTGAGATAGATAGCATCCATGAGGATTTTCCCTCACGTAAAAAAGGCCATAATCATAAACTAATAGCTGTCGCCTGATACTCTTAAATTATTGGTTCTAAATTCAGAGTCGTCATAAAAAAAATGTGCCAATTTTAGTTTGACCCATTTCCCGGACTTGTTTGGTACACTTGTGTAAATTTGAGGTTGATTGTCTAAATAATGATGTAACCATTGAGCTGATCTGATTATAAAAAAAATTGTGGAACTATATCTTATTAATACGACAAGTTAATCCTCCACCATTCTGCTATCTCAATGGGTAGTACAGCATTTCTAGATGATAAACAAGATTGTGGTTTATGCTATGCTCTGGCATGGTATGGTTTGCAAACAGAAGGTGAATTTCTAGGTAACAGCCCGGTGAGTCGGCGAAAAGGATTTTTTCTACAGTTCTGGTATCATTGACTACAAATTTTATCTTCAAGCTATTTTCTCCTAAATTTTCAAATCATTTATAATTAGCTATTTTTACCTAAAATTACCCATCATATCCTTAGTCTCTGTCTACAAGTCAAATGAACGTAAACAAAGTGTAAATGATACAGTGTTATTATCACTGACTAAGAGGAGTTGAAGATGATTATACCTGTAGATAGTTCTGTAGGTTGCTGATACGCCCTGTCCTTTATTCTTGGGTCCATAACAAATTCAAGTACTCCATTAGCTAATGTTGGTGCTATTCTCATCACCAATCCAGGATACACTTTACTGAGATCCCAATGTAAGGATCTTTTGGAGATCAAGCTACTGGCATCTTCCATTATAGACCTGCAAAAAGGTTAATTTGTAATTAAGAATAGAAGCTTTTTTAAAATACCTACGAGATACATGACGATATAACCGTGGTACACTTCAGCTCTCCACTATTTGAAGAACAGGTAAATGGCAGACAGCCACTAGAATAGAAAAGTGGGTATGTGGTGAGAATCTTCTTCAATTCGCTTTTGTTTTTGTTTTGTAAGACCACAAATAAAAATAACAGTAAAAGAAATCAATGTTCCAAATTCAGATGTGGAAACGCTAGATACTGACAATTACAAACAAGTCTTACCCCCAGTTTCCGAAAGGCTGATCAACGTTAAAATTAACTAATCGGCTGTTAAGGGCGGATCCCCACCAGACGATCAAAAATGGATTGCCAATTCCTGCGATCCACGATCCGAGAGCATGAGGCATGGATCATGTAGCCTGACGAAAAGTTTTGTTCGTTCGGAAACTGGGGGTAAGTGAGCGTTAATCAGTTAACCAGCAGTTCACACTAAAATGTAAGGAAAGACAAAGAGAGGAAAAAATACCTAAAATCCATAGGATCCTTATCAAGAAAGGCTCCAATATCTCTTGGAGTCTTTTCATCTCTTACAAATGATACACCAGAGGCTAAAGCAAATTCTTCAGTTTCATCGTATTGATTCAACTTGTTTAGGAGTTCTTTGCCAAAGCACACGCCAACTTCGCTTCCTCTTCTTACACTTAAACAATTATTCAATTGAGATCCTTCATTTAGATTATTGCCTTTAAGTTCTTCACCTTCTTGTAATTCTATATTATGAATCGCAATCACAACATTAACCAAACTAATTACAGCCACTAATATACTAATCTTAGCACTCATGATTTTCCTATTTAGATCATTGATACAATTTTCACAAACACAAGTATCTTGTTCTCCTTTTACGTTACTTTTAACTAAAGTATATCAGTCTTGAGTACTTTATAGAGTCTCTGCGTTATGTTCCGATGAACTTTGCCATTGTTTTGGTTGTAACAGTGCCTTCTCACACAGAACAATAGGGTGAAAAGCCGAGGATAATTTGCGAATGTATCTTTTGGAACAATCTCTAATTCTGTTACCGTGAATTGTGTAATACGTGTAATTACTTATGGCACATGGATTTTGTGTTTTGAATAGAGATAATAAACTGTATCTGAATAATTTTGGAAATCGTTGCTTAGCACGCATTACAAACATTGAATACAATACTATTCATTACGCAGTTTTGTGTCTAGATCTCTCTGTACTCTAAATCTATTTGCGATCATGTTTGGTTGTTGCAATAGTAGCCACAATGAAGGGATTTGAAACAAAGTATACCCTAAGGGGTTTGACGAGGTGCTAACAATATGGAAGATTTTTTTTCTGTTGTTTTCAGACAAATTAATTATTATACTAGGTATTCAATATTGGCATTGATCAATGGAACAACTAACAGAAAGGAAATAAATTACCAAATGCTACCCTTAAAGGTGTCAATCAAATCAGCATATTAGCATAATGAAAATAAATTGAAAACTGAAACTGAATTGGCCTCTCTTGTTTATGTACCTTCTTTTTTTTTATACTACTTAGGTGGCAGACAAGCTTACGGCCCACCTGAAGGTTGGTAACCGTAGCCTATAGACGTTTGCAACACCAGAGGTGCTACACACGCGCTGCCGACCCGGGCGCAGGTTGTGACGACCCACGGTTGAAATTTTTCAAGCCGCCCGTAAGGCCTTCAACTTGGCTTAACGACCGTCATTTTACTGACAACCGGGACCAACGGCTTATCGTGCCTTCCGAAGCACGGAAACGCTCGTAAATAAATGTCACAAAGTGGTCCACGTGGTGGTCACCCATCCATATCCGGCCATAGTAAATGTTGCTTACTGCAGTGATCGTTTACAGAACACTGAGTCCGCGGGGCCACGAGCGCTTCAGACCTACATCGTCTTTCGCTTCCGGCATCCAGTCCGTACATGGAACCCTTTCCAGCTCATCAGTCTGTAAAGGTGTCAAATAGTAGATAGGTATGCGTTGATTGTGAGGTCATTGTAAAGTCAATGTTAAAGGATTTGGTACGTTATACTTAGTATAAGATTTTTGTTATATTTCTGAATATCTTAACTCCAGACGGGCGTCCGTTTACCCTTGTATTTTTGAGATACGTCGAGTACTTTGACTTTTGTTTAATGTAGGAATGTCCTCGACTTTGCGAGGTAGCGCTCAATCTAGTAGTAGTGGTAAATTCCAAGTGTTCTGTAACCTCGACTTGGCGAGGTAGCGCTCAATCTAGTAGTAGTGGTAAATTTCCAAGTGTTCTGTAATTGATCACTGCAGTAAGCATACTAGCTAGCCCTTGGATGAGCACTTTGTGTCATTTCATTTACGAGCATTACAGTGCTTTGGAAGTGTTGGTCCCGGTTTTATTACCAGGCAGTCGATTAGTCAGGTCAAAGGACTGATGTGTGACTTGAACATTTCAGAACAGTTTTACTGCCTATTATAATGACACTATTACTGACACTCCTCGGTCCGTGTCTTTGTTCGTCTGCCCTTCTATCTGTTCGTTTGTCCGCGGCAAGAACCGTGATAGCTAGACAGTTAGTTAACAAAGATATTTCTGTTCCCGCTACAACAGCAACTATAGGTGCTAGTCCTGTGGTATCCTTCCGAGGCTTACCCGGGCTTCCAACCGTAGGCTGTTAGGTAGGATACGTATGGTTTTTAGTCGGTAGGAGTCTGGTACAGCATTCGTGTAGGCACCGAGGGTGAGTTAGGGGCGGCTGTACTGCGGCTTAAGTCCCGCAGAAACACCGCCCCTGGACCCGACGGCATCTCAGGCCGAGCATGGGTCCTGGCTCTCGAGGAGCTTGGGCCTCGACTTATAGGTCTTTTTAGCGCATGCCTCGAAAAAGGCCAGTTTCCCAAGGTCTGGAAGACAGGGAAACTGGTCTTGATCCGAAAGGCGGGGCGGCCGGCAAACTCCCCATCAGGGTACCGGCCGGTCGTGTTGCTCGACGAGGTGTGCAAGCTCTTTGAGCGTATTATTGCACAACGCCTCGTCGGGCACCTCACACGCGTGGGGCCTGATCTGGCGGATAGCCAGTTTGGCTTCCGTCAGGGACGCTCCACCGTGGGCGCGATCATGCGCATTAAAGGCCTGACAGAGAAGGCAGTCGCGCGGGGTGAGGTGGTGGTGGCGGTGTCTCTTGACATCGCCAACGCCTTCAACACCTTGCCCTGGGGCTGCGTTAGGGAGGCAATTAATTATCTACCATGGAGTGCCACCCTACCTCCGTCGAATTGTCGGGGCCTATCTCTCCGAGAGGGCCATAACTTACCCGAGCTGGCTAGGGCCGGGTCGGCGAGATGTGTCGTGCGGTGTTCCACAGTGATCGGTATTAGGGCCGCTCCTGTGGAACATCTGTTACGACTGGGTGCTGCGTGGTCCGTTACTCCGAGGGGTCGGCGTAACTTGTTACGCTGACGACACCCTCGTTACGGCGCGGGGAGCAACGCACCGTGATGCAGCACTAAAGGCCACGGCAGGGGTTGCTCAAGTCGTGGGTCGAATTCGGCGGCTGGGTCTCGAGGTCGCCCTTCACAAATCCGAGGCTCTGTGCTTCCACGGACCTCTGAAGGGGCCACCTGCGGGATCCAGCCTGTGGGTAGGGGGCGTCAGCATCGGCATCGAGCCCTCGATGAAGTATCTGGGGCTCGTACTCGATGGCCGGTGGAATTTCGGACATCACTTCCGAAGTTTGGTCCCAAAACTGAGGGGGGCATCAGCCGCACTAGCGCGGCTGATGCCCAACATCAGGGGTCCCAACGCTCCCTACAGGAGACTATACCTGGGGATCGTGCGAAGTATGGCCCTATACGGGGCCCCCGTATGGGCGGAGACCCTGTCGGCCAGTAATGTGGCCAGACTGCTGAGTCCGCAGAGGACGATGGCCATCAGGGTGATAAGGGGATACCGCACGATCTCCGGTGAGGCGGCATGTCTCCTAGCCGGGACCCCTCCATGGGACCTGGAAGCGAGAGTCCTTGCGTCACTGTTTAGATGGCGCAAGGAGGCACTGGATCGGGGCCAAAGGCCTGCGCCTCGAGAAATCGAGGCCCAGCGGACCCTGCTCCACCAGGAAACCGTGGAGACATGGAAGGTGTGACTTGAGCAACCAAAGGGGGGATTCGCCACAATCGCGGCCGTCAGACCGGTCATGGACGAGTGGCTGGAGAGGAGACACGGTGCTCTCTCCTACCGGCTGTCACAGATACTAACCGGGCACGGTAGCTTCGGTAGGTATCTGTGGCGAAGACACCGGGAAACCACGGCCGAGTGTCAGCACTGCGAGGACCGCAGCGATGACACAGCGCTCCATACGCTGGTGGAGTGCACTGCGTGGGCGCAACAGCGCCAGGTCCTCGTAGTGGGTCTGGACGTGGACACTCTCTCGCTCGAGACCATGGTGCGAGCCATGCTCTCCAGCGGGAGTAAGTGGGACTGCGCCGCCTCTTTCTGCGAGCAGGTCATGCTCGTGAAAGAGGCGGCGGGGCGGGTACGGGAGAGAACTCTTTCCCCAGAGTTCCGCAGTCGGCGGCCTGGACGCCGCCGACGTGTCTTCGCCGAGGACTATCGGTCTCCATGACCGGGGGTCTGAGGACGGTGAGAGAGTCGCTCACCGTCCTTACAGAAGCAGGCCCATGACGGCAGCGTGACGTGAGGAACTCACGCACGACCCCCCTCAGAAGCGGGATCACACCCGAAACCCACCCCCAAAGACGCGGATTAGCACCCGAACCACCCCCTGGGCGAGGCTGCAGAGGCGGCTGTAGGTCTGTTGGGAGTCCTGGGACATCCTTCCGAGGGCTTACCCGGGGCTCACAACCATAGGCTGTTGGGCGTTGCGTGAGGTTTTTTAGTCGGTAGGAGTCCGGCAAAAAAAAAAAAAAAGCATTCGTGTAGGTTTTTCCTCACGTTAGAAAAAAGAAATAGGTACATACCTACTCAAAGTCGAAAAGAATATGGGGCCATATTTTTTCTGATTTTTGTATACTCATAGCCTGTATATTCCTTACATCATACGTAACCTATTAGTCAATTTTCGGTAAGAGAGTACGAATCGTACACGACCGGTTTTTTTTTTAATTTGACCTTAAAACCGAAGATCCTGTATGAAATAACAAACAATTAGATCGTTCTGCATTGTAGCGTCGGCGCAGGCGTCGGAAAGGGAAAGTGCTGTATATCCGACTCTCTCAGTAAAAGTCTCTGATGTAATATTCTTGAATTTTAAGTTATTCAACAAACGAATTTTTGCGTTAATTTCCGAAGTTATTTTTACTTCAATTATAAAAGTCTTTCTCTCATTTTGATGTAAATATTCCGCCTACTTAACCTTGGTACTTAAAGTTAGCTATTTATTTCTAGTTTTTTTAGTTGTGCATTTGAATTTTTTTTATTAATAATTGTAAGATTTTTAGAAGCCGTTTTGGAGTTCTATTATTTTGTAAAAGTACGGTTTTTTTTTTCTATTTTACCTACTTAATGAAATATGAGTTCTAATTAAATTACGGATCAGATTAAATGTGATGAATAAATGCAAGTATTTGTTTTAGAATGTAATTTTTTAACATAGTATGTAGCTAATTATATACTTAAATAATTATGTAAGAATATTATCACAAATGCACACGTTCTCAATATAACTGCCTAAAAAAACATGTCTTACAATATACTTATGTATTATTCATTCTGTATCTAATTACATAAATTATCGAAATATTATGTATATCGAAAGTAAAAAAAGTTATATCGCTTCTCATTCAAGTGCTTAACTTATGCTTTTTTACACTACACCCAATTATTTTGCATAATTATTTAACAGATAGTAATAAGGTAATGACATCTAATTTACATCTATCAATTCAATTACGTGATTAAAGAACTTTCCCGTATGTTATTCAGCTACTTTATTATCTATGTTTTTATTAAAAAGTGTTCTAATATCATATTCATCGACTAATACACTTTTATTAAGGTCATACAAATTATTTACGTTTTTACAAATTCATTCAATATCATTGACTACTTTGAACATAAGTCATTGTCGTCTTGCTTTCGCCGCAGTCGCCTTAGGCTCATTGGTATTTCTGTACCCAAAGTGTTTTATGTAATTTCCCCCTCTTCATTCTCCCATACTTATGACAGCCTTATTCGTACATTTATAAATCTATCTTCAACGAAATCTAATCCTTATTTTCGTTGTTTTAAAGCATATGTTACAATCGACGTGTTGTTATGGTTGTTCAATTTCAAATTCTCAGAGTAAACCACCTCAAGAGTTCACATCACACACTTTTATGAATGTATTCATAAACACAAGCTATAATCGTCCTAGTTCTATGTTTGGTAAAGTATAAAATGGCTAAACAGATAACATAGCGAACAGGTATTTGCCTTTTTACATTACAAACTTAGCGTTACGTGTTATTAAATTATAAATTCGATCAATATCACCCTTATTTCTATATTCATTAGGTTCAAAATACTTGTAAAGAAAGGTTTAGGTTGTTGAAATAATGTTGTAATAGGCTTTAAAGGAAAAGCGTCGGATGTAAACCGGACACAGGAACGCATGTGAAGTGAAATTTCTTTTTCACTGTTTTCGAAAAAGGATGTTGTCGGTTTGTTTGACACAAATATTTGCGTTTGTACATCAGAGTACCATTATACTCTTTAAGCAACTTGAAATGGTTGTAGCCCTGCTTACTCAGTGTTTTGAAAACGGGCACTGCGTGAAGCATCTTTCATTACGGCTGGGTCTGCGATGGGTGACGCACTTGGTGACATTGTCATTTAAGATTATTTTTGTGCTTTGAAAGGCATGGGAGTCGTTAAACCAAATTTATATATAGCATGCCTCTGCCTACGGGATAAGATGGCTATGTGTATGACTATGTATACGTGCATTCTATATCCTTAACCTAAGAGGAGATTCTATGATACATTGTAGATTTCGAGGTTCTTTCGCGTATACATCTAAAACTTTCTTTACCTCTCGACGTTTCGGCGAAGTTTAGCAATACTATATTTATAGGTATCATCAGACAGTGGTAGTGCGTAGTACTAATATGGTATTTAATATTACATAGAAAGACCCAGACTCACGAGACAAATTTCTGGATCACAAAATTAATTGTCTCCGGTGGAAATCAAACCCACGACCTCGTGAACCACAATCGCACTAGACGACCTCTAGACCAACGAGGCATCGCTATGTGAGGCCGCAGAGTAGTAGCACAGATCAATACATATAATAAAATCGTAACAGGTCGCTGTCTGTACATGGAAGATAAATAAGAAAAAATATTATAGGGGGGCTTTATGAACGCAATAGAACCCAAAACAATGATTTTTAGAATTTTTGTCTGTTTGTCTGTATGTCTGTATGTCTGTATGTCTGTATGTCTGTTTGTCTGTACGTTTGTGCACGCTAATCTCAGTAACCGCTTAACCGATTGCAATGCGGTTTTTTTTATTGTGTTGAAATTTGCTCCACTTAACACTTAACATTTATTTCATGTCAATCGGTTAATAAATAAAAAAGTTATAACACTTTTAAGAATCAGATATTTTGAAAATTTTAATTGTACGGGTTTCTTTGAATTTGAGTGTAAATCTAAATAGGATAGGTTTTTATAAGCTTCACGATTATTATTATCACGCTACTAAGTCTAGGGGTTTGGCAGAGAATAATTGAATTCTGTATGTATGTGGGAGTAAAAACACAAAAGCGTCTAGATCTTATTTAGTAGCATACATTTATTTATTTATTTATTTTTTATATAAACGCGATAACGCCGTGCTGAAATGAATATTTTTTTCAAACCGCCCATAGGCCTTCAGTTTGACTTTTAACGATTGTCATTTTACTGACAACCGGGTTTCACTTCGCCTTCTCCTTCTCTATGCAATGGATCACGTACCGATCCATCCTAAGGTTAACCTTTTGAGGGCTTCCCCGGGGCTCCCAATCGTAGGCAATCGTGGTTTTTAGTCGATAGGAGTCCGGCATATCACCCGTGTAGGATTTTCCTAACCTAAAAAAAATCATACTACTAAACTACAGGCCCGTGTGGCAACTGGGAAGACTTTGGTTTTGCGAAAGTGTTACCTTAATCGCCTCTGAGCGATTCAAAAGATCGTTTTTGTGTCGAACTAAAAGTTTTTGTATAAAATTAAAAACTTGGAATGACCTGCCCGCCCCCTTTTTTTTCCCTAATCTTACAATCCCAAGTTCTACAAGTGAAGCGTGACGAGGCTGCCAACTTGAGGGTCAGAAGTAGCCAGCCAAGGGCCATCGATGAAACTGGCATTATATTCAGTAAATGTTTGAAAATCAAATAATTGTCTTCTTAGGGGGGGCACGTGACACGGCACGGGACGGTGAGCGGCCTCCTCATCGACGTCAGGCCCCCGGTCATGTAGGCCGATCGTCTTAGGCGAAGACATGTCGCCGGCGCTCCCGCCGCCGATTGCGAAACTCGGGTGGGAGTGTTCTCTCCCGCCCCTCCCCGCCGCCTCTTTCACGAGCATGACCTGCTCGCAGAAAGAGACAGTGCAGTCCCACTTACTCCCGCTGGAGATCATGGTCTCCAGCGAGAGAGTGTCGACGTCCAGAACTGCCACGAGGGCCTGGCGCTATTGTGCCCACGTCTTGCACTCCACTAATGTGTGGAACGCTGTGTTCTACGCTACGCTCCTCGCAGTGATGGCACTCGGCCTTCCTTTGCTAACTTTGATACCAATGAAAGGCATACTCAACATCTCTGTTTGTTTGTTTATTAATTCATTAAAAATTTACATCATATATGAATTTAATGACATAATAATACTTTAAAAAAATACAGTTCATTGGTAACAACAGTAATAACAGCTTGGTATTGATAGATGTGCGTGGTGTAACAATAACATCTGCATTGAAAACTGTGTTGAGCCGGTCCCAAAGAAACTAGAAATCTTGAATAAGTAAAAAAAGCTGCCAATTTTTCATGACGCACAAGACAGAGTCTCCTGTACATGGCGCAGATTCGGTATTACTGCTCTCAACTTTTGGATAACTCCCAGCAGTGCTTACACTCCGTCTGTACATGCAGCGATGTGATATTCACAATAAAGACTGTCCTGAGGTAACTGACAGCATTGAACCACTGGTGCAGAGTAGAACAATAGTTTTTTTTTATTTTATATTAAGCTCGCCAAATTGAAGTCACCACTGATGGAAAGGCGTGGCGCATCCATCGCGATTGGGGGCCACTTTAACAGTCCGTAAGACTTAAATTCAATTAAAAGACCGAATCTACCAAGGTGAGGTAAAGAGCTCTTCAATTTATAACTTCACCCTCTCCTTTCGATCATAAATAACACGGGCCCAGGTACCACTCGCATGCAGTGAAAAGACTCTTCGCCAGAATCTAGCAATGCAAAAATCGTTTCTCTTTCGAACCATAACAATTTGAAACCCTCTGTCAGGTTGTATCTTCTCTTACAACACCAGGTTTTTAAAAGAGCATGAAAATGCACATCATTGCGCCTACAACATTAGATGTTGTGAACTGGGATAGTGACTCACAAATTCTTAAGCTATGGGTTATTATTTTTATCACAGAAACGTTTCTTTGTGGGGTGGCGTCTAACAGTGATAATAGACACGTGCTCTAGGAGGCAACTGCTAACGTACAGGAAAACAGCTAAAGTCGTGGACCCTACAGCATATGTGCTGGAACGAACACTTGATTGGTAATTGGAACAAATGTTTCAAGCAGTGATCCGAGCAACAATGCCCAAGGTGAATGCTTCTTTGAAACAATCTTCATTATTATCGTCAGAAGTTTAGCATAGAGGCATAACAGCACACAGGTAGAGCCAGAGTCCTTTGGTGATGGTTATCCAGCTTCGAGGAACTCATTCGTTGTAGGTCACATGTAGGACATCAGTTGTATACGGCACCCAACGGCAGTCTTAGATTTGTGAATCAACTTTTTTCTTAGCAAGAGGGATCTTTCACAACGAATGGACTTCCAGTGCCCCGGGAAGGTTGGTTATGTATTGAAGTTGTAAAACAGAACCAGTCTTCTATTACATCAATCGATGCAATACTATTGAGGCAGAAATGTCTGCGTGTTGTGTCGTCATATGCTTTCGTATAGCAAATACTTTGCAGGGACTTTCAACAACACTGCGGCTGTCGACCTACGGTTAAGTTGCTTCTTACACGAATAAGTGTTTGCCGCTGGTTCCTGCGTTACTAGCCATGGTTCCCTCTGTATTTTTGCTTCTGAGAGCAAAGTTACAAACGTAGTTTATAATGAACATTCTTAAAAATACAACTTTACTGGAACATGTTGAGCTTTGGCTACAGTGACATAGGTACATAAATAAAACACCTTAAACACAATACATGCATACGACGGCATACTACTACTGAGGCATATTATACGCTTACATTTCACCTTTTTATAATTCGTCCCACGTAACGTAATAGGTGGTGAGCCGTATTGCCGTGACGAAATGGACAGGCGTAGGTACTGCCTACTTATGAATTTTTTTAAGTCTATAAGGCCTTCAACTTGGTTTAACGACTGGCATTTACTGGCTACCGTTAGCGTTAGTGTCTCAAATTTTCCGGTTATACTTAAGGTTTTCAGTATGTGGCTCAAATCTAACAAACGTTTCGTATTCGCGCTTCACCATAGTACTTACTCTTTTTATTATTAAAGGGGCCAATTAATAAACACGTACGTCATACCGGTCTTGGACCCACTAAAACCATGAGGTCTATACTTATCCATCTAGCGCAGTCCTGGGGTATCCTTTAGAGGGCTTACCCGGGGCTCCCAACCGTAGGCTATTAGCTAGGATACGCGTGTTTTTTAGTCAGTAGGAGTCATAGTATGTACATTGATGTGGGATTTTCCTCACGTTAAAAACAATCCATCTAGCGCATAGCTCCCCGGGTAAGTTGGAGGATGTCCTAAATTTGTCGCCACATTTTGGTTACGACTAATCCTAGAGGCTCGATTCGATAGAATACAGTTAAAATTTTGCTTATAACATAATTTCCACGCGAACGAAGTCGCGGGTAACAGCTAGTTATATAATATATTCTATAGTAGCCAAGGTCTGTTGGAAATCCTGGGGATGACCTTCCGAGGGCTTACCCGGGGCTCCCAACCGTAGACAGTAGGTAAGGAATGTGTGGTTTTTAGTCGGTAGGAGTCCGGCATAAAATCCATGTAGGATTTTTCTTATGTTCTTTTTAAAATTGAGGAAAAATTCATCATGGATGCTATGCCGGACTTCTACCGACTAAAAAACCCCACGTAACGCCCAACAGCCTATGGTTGATGGAAGGATGACTGGGGGTTTCGGGTGTGATCCCACTTCTAAGGGGGGGGGGCTGAATCCCTCACGTCACGCTGCCGTCATGGGCCTGCTTCTGTAAGGACGGTGAGCAGCCGTCTCAACGTCCTCAGGCCCCTGGTCAGCCGATAGTCTATTTTTCTCATGTTAAAATGACTAACGAGGCAGTCTTTAAATTATTTAGTTTCGTAATGAGGCAGGAAATAAACATTTTTAGTAATGTATATAAGTTTTATAACTAGAGTAAAACACTACTTGGTTATAATATCGGAATTACATATTATAGTATCGTAACTACTTATCTAATTGAGGTATTACGAACAATTTTAGTCGTAATTATAAAACTTTCTTGCTTTCACTTTTTGTGTTTTTAGTTCGGACATAATACTGAGTTCATTCTTCGTGCGGCGCTGTATGTAATATGAAGTGGTCACAGAGCTACGCGACCAGTACAAGGGTAGAAGACATAGCATGTTTGACCTATATAAGTATACTAGCTGACCCGCGCAACTTCGTTTGCGTGATAAATGAAGAACCGCTCGACCGATTTTGTGCAAACTTCACATAAACCATCTATTAAATAGTCCAAACAAAGTCTAAACATTTCGTTTGGATAGGTGAGCCCGTTCTTCAGTTATAAAATTACAACGAAAAGTGGCATTGATTTATATATATATAGATATCTTTCTGTCATATTTTGCGGGGAGAAATCATATCAATCAATACATATAATAAAATCGTAACAAGTCGCTGTCTATACATGAAAAAATATTATAGGGGCTTTATGAACGCAATAGAACCCAAAACAATGATTTTTAAAATTTTCTCTGTTTGTCTGTATCTCTGTATATCAGTTTGTCTGTATGTTTGTGCACGCTAATCTTAATAACCGATTACAATGCGGTTTTCTTTTTTGTGTTGAGGTTTGCTCCACTTAACATTTAGTGTTTATTTCATGTCAATCGGTTTATAAAAAAAAAAGTTATATCACTTTAAAGAATCGTACATAGACATAAGAATCTAAAAATGGGTAAATCTAAACTGGCGTGTTGTCTTAATCAAAAATAGACTTCCTTCAGCTCTTTTATGATTAAGCAAACAGGGCAGTTTCACACGCTGCTTGATGAGTCTGCTGAAGAAATACCTCTCCTTTCATACACCTTGTGTGACGTAAACGAAGTTGCGGGTTCAGCTAGTTCATAATATACACCACTGCAAAAGCAGTCGGCTGTCACAAACTAATACACACATAATTTCAGACATACACATATATTTCTTATGTATGTGTGTGTATAAGCGTGCACTTTTTTGGAGTCTGCTTTGACAGAAGGGTAACTCTCAATATGTCGCCTCCCCTCCTTGTCGCTATAAGGGTGTGTTAAAGGTTTATAGGTTTCATGTAAAAACCGGTCGTTAGTACAGGACCTGTATTTTTCTCGGGGCCTTTTTAGATTTTTTTGTCAACTTAACAAAATTCTCAGCAATGCTATACAGGATGCCTTTTTTTACATAAGGAAAATCCTACATTGATGGTATGCTAGACTCTTACTGACAAAAACCACTCGTATACTACCTAACAGCATACGATTGGAAGCCCCGGATAAGTCCTCAGGACTCCCAACAGACCTGCGGCTACAATTGCGGCCTCACCTAGGGGGGAGTTCGGGTGCAAACCCGCGTCTTTGGGGGGTTTCTCGCGTGATATACCGCTTCTTGGGACGAGTGCGTGAATCTCTTACGTCACGCCTAAATCTACACTTTACCATTCTACCGTTCTACCATTAAATTATGACCAGAGTCACGCTTGCATCCATGAAATAATACCCTTTAAGGCTGGTAATATTAATATAATGTTAGTAAATTGGCTAGATGGCTAGAAACTTTCGCTGTATACTACTGGGATTTACAATACTGTTATACAACAATATACAGCACTACATCCGCATAGGAACTAGCAATAGTACGATACTGTGAATTGGTACTAATCAAATACCGTCGCTCATTCATAGAGCTTGGAGTATTACATATTTTATACATTGTGATGACCTTAGACTGTTTTTATACTACTATGGTGGCAGATAAACTGACGGATCCACCGGATGGAATGAGATCACCGTAGTCAATGGAACCCTTTTAAGATCCTCTTTTGAACCCATAATAGGCTCTTGGAAAAACCGGGGCAGAAAGATTATTAAACAATCTAAGCGTGTTTTTAAGACGAGGTTTCTTTTGGCAGCATTGTTCAGGAAGGCTGTATGATGACAAGGCTATGAACGCCTTAAGCTAGAACTTGGCTCTTGCTTCTTGCGCTCATTATCTAAAGTTTCAGTTGCATACAAAATTTCCACTTTTATTCTTAAAGCCGACCAAGTTTTTTCAAGTAAGTACATACAACTTGTTAAGTATACTTGTATTAACTTTCATACAAATTATGCATTTCCTTATCTTTAACAATTTAGTGGATGACGCTCTGCACTCCTAAGTAAGCTTTTTATTTTTAACCTGAAGGAATTTCTTTATGGATGACTCCTACCGACTAAAAAACCTCACGTAACGCCCAACAGCCTACGGTTGGGAGCTCCGGGTAAGCCCTCGGAAGGATGTCCCAAGACTCCCAACAGAACCTCTTAAGTAGGCTTAATGTAAGCCTATGGCAAAGAAGAAATAAAATCATGAGTATTTTTTTTTTGGCATGGCGGGAAACGATTGGCATCTATTTAATGTACTTACTTATAGCAAGAGCCTCGTTCATTACACAGAAAGTGTGTCAGTTTTCATATGAGATTTTCTCGGAACCACCAGACCTAATCGCGAATATTTATAACAGTTAATAAAAAAAAATGGTGGAATTTTCTAAAGTATTTGAAAAAAGCATTGATAAACTGGTCTGATGACAACGCACCATGTTTTAAACAGTTATAAATATTATTTATAGGCGGATTAATGATGATTTAGAGTTATAGGTATTAAATGATCTTTTTCTCTCGCGTATATTTACGCTTGAGCGGCTAGACGCACAATATAAATGTAGATTTATCTTTTAGTGGCGCAATGGCGAGAGCTGGATCCTGGTTTAGGTAAAATATTGATGTATCTTTACTTCTATACTATAATATTATAAAGAGGAAAGATTTGTTTTTTGTTTTTTTTGTAAAGAATGCTCCGGAACTACTGGACCGATTTGAAAAATTCTTTCATTGTTGGACACTCTTTATCATATATTTTTCCGGCTCTGAAACGGCTTGACTTATTTTAAACTAGCTGAGCCCGCAACTTCGTTTACGTCACATAAGGTGTATGAAAGGAGTGGTATTTCTTCAGCAGACTCATCAAGCAGCGTGTGAAACTGCCCTGTTTGCTTAATCATAAAAGAGCTTAAAGATTAAGTTTTAAAATAGCCTTAATCATTAAGCTCTTTTATGATTAAGCCAACACGCCAGTTTAGATTTACCCATTTTTAGATTCTTATGTCTATGTACGATTCTTTAAAGTGATATAACTTTTTTATTCATAAACCGATTGACATGAAATAAACACTAAATGTTAAGTGGAGCAAACCTCAACACAATAAAGAAAACCGCATGGCAATCGGTTAAGCGGTTACTGAGATTAGCGTGCACAAACGTACAGACAAACAGATATACAGACATAAAGACAAACAGACCAACAGACAAAATTTCCAAAAATCATTGTTTTGGGTTCTATTGCGTTCATAAAGCCCCCCTATAATATTTTTTCTCATTTATCTTCCATGTACAGACAGCGACTTGTTACGATTTTATTATATGTAGTGATTGATTGATTGATTGATGAGAAATTTACCGGCAGATAGAAATTTAATGCAAAATTCTATGCAATCGCTATGGTACTCAAAACATTCAATTATTTATACCACTAAGGTGGCAGACAAACATACGGCCCACCAGAAGGACTGGTGGTCACCGCAGCCCATGAACGTTTGCAACACCAGGTGCACCACACTCAAGCTTCTAAGACCCCTTTTGAAGAACCAATGCGCTAAGTCGGGGGACACAACTTTATATTATAACTAGCGGATGTCACGCGGTTTCACCCGCGTAGTTCCCGTTTCCGTGGGAATACGAGAATTAAATATAGCCTATGTTACCCGCAAAGAGTGTAGCTCCTCAACAGTGAAAGAATTTTTCAAATCGGACCAGTAGTTCCGGAGCCTATTCGTTACAAACAAACAAACAAACAAACAATAAAACAAACAAACAAAAAACAAATCTTTCCTCTTTATAATATTAGTATAGATACCACATCTAGGACATTATTACGTGAATAGTTCTTATCGATAATTATTGACTCATAGGCATATAAAGCTCGGAAGTCCGATGGGAGCGGAAATGAACTACATAAGAAGCTATTATTAAAAGAAATCTGGTTTGGTATCCGGTTATCTAAGTAATTATAAATATCCATGCCAAGAAAGTTAATCCCTACTAATGTTATAAATGCGAAAGTAACTCTGTTTATCTGTCTGTCTGTTACGCTTTGACGCCTAAACGGCTGGACCGATTGAGATGAAATTTAGTATAGGGATAGTTCGAGGCCCTGGGAAGGACATAGACTACTTTTTAACCGACTGTGCTAAAGGAGGGTTATGATTTTACGATATAACGACTTCCACGCGGTCGAAGCCGCGGGGAACAGCTAGTCAATTCATAAAACAAGTAATCAGAGTTTTATTTTATTAAACCCACCACTAAGGTGGCAGACAAGCTTGCAGACCACCTGATGGAGAGTGTCATAATAGCCTATGAACGTTTCAACCCTGAAAGAATCTTCTGAGACCCCATACTATAGGCGCTAGTTTGTATTAGAGATAAATAGAATACATACATTTATCCCCGAAGGGGTAGGCAGAGGTATAGTATACGCCCGCATTTAACCTTAAAGTTTTGGTGTCCCAAGTAATAGGTAGTGAGCCTATTGCCGTTTTGAAAAGGACAGGCACAGGTCGTAACAACGCTCTGTTGAAATTTTTCAAGCCGCTCATAAGGCCTTCGTGATGACTTAAAGATTGTCATTTTACTGACATCCGGGTTTACTTCTAATCAAATTTAAAGCTGGGCAGAACATTTTTTTCAGAGTTTCAATGTTTTCTGTGTATATTTATGTATGTATTTAGAAATATGTAAGTACTCGTATGTCTATCAGTAGGCTAGATAATATTGTTTTTAACACGCTTTTATTAGCTTCACTTGTAACTATGTATGTAAGAAAATATTGGAATGTTAATTTGACCCACTTCCCGTCCTTCAATCAGGCTGAAATGATATGGGTATCGAATGAAAGGGCTTGCTGTCAGGACTACGAAAAAATAGTCACGTGACTTAAATCCAACATGACGGACATCCAAGATGGCGGGTTAGCTATTTGAAATGTACCCCATGATATGGGTGTTAAATAAAAGGGTTTACTAAATGGGATACGAAAAAAGTTTAATGTATAAAAATTTTTAGTGCGTGCTAAAAACATGTTTTTTAGTTTTTTAAACTATTGATTATTTATTATTGAAATAAATTCGCACTAAATATACTATCTTGAGACCAGCGAGGCAATCGTTTTCATCTCACTAGATGGTTATTAAGCGGTACTATACTGTAACGGTGGTTGCCATGTGGTGTAAATCGACCTGTTCGTGTATTAGTATGAATGTAGGGGAATCATTTAATAGCATCTTACGGCTCGGTACAGTTTTGCACTCAACCGTGGTTAAAGTTTTTCTGATAATTACATTTTCATTGAAATTGATCTTCCAGCAATAATAATTAACATACATAGATATGAACACGTCTTTTATCCTCGAAGGGGTTGGAAGAGACATTTTGTATGCTCACAGTTCCCCTTTTAGATTTTTGCTCCACGTTATAGGGGGTAAGTCATATTGCCGTGTTGAAATGGACAGGCGCAAGTAGTAGCCTTCAATTTGGCTTAACGACTGCTATTTGAACCTCTGGCAATATCCGGAAATAATAATTAACAAATAGGATATACATATACAGATACACACATACACAAAGTCATAGTACGTTCACATAATTTTCTTAATTTGTTATAATTTACTTTTTATTAGATTAAGTATTCAGTGACTACGACCGTAACTTGGGAGTTTTACAGAACCCGTTTCTAGCAGGAAACTGTATTCGAAACAAAAATCAGCCTATGTCCATTTTCCAATCTCTGATCTTTGTACAATATTGTACATACTAAATATCATCAGAATTAATTAATACTAAAAGCGTTAGAGACAGATAGAGTCATTATTTTGAAATTGAAATTTGCTCGAAGCCTTTTTTAACGTGAGGGTGAATCAATCATGGATGCTATGCCGGACTCCTGCCGACTAAAAAACCTAACATAACGCACAACAGCCTATGGTCGGGAGCCCGGGTAAGCCCTCGGAAGGATATCCTAGGACTCCCAACAGACCTAACCACGGCTACCACTACGGCCTCGCCTAGGGGTGCCCGAAGCCTTTACACTATTTACCAACAAGTTGCATTTACAAGGCTTCTAGCCCGGAGGCTTACATAACAATGCGTATAAATTATAATGATTATCATCATCCTTTAAACAGCATGCTTGCATATATTATTTCCGTGGGATAATGGTTAATTCCATACTGTGTTTTATGATTCTCAGATTATGAATTGATAATTAACATTGAGAACTTTGCAAACTTTGTCTAACGTTAATCTGGCTTGGTAAGAATATTTGCCTGTGTCTTGCAACAAAGAAAATTTGCCATATTGCACGAACGCTGATCTTCGAACGTTTTTCCAGATTTTACTATACATTTAACATGTCACTCGTCTGTCAACCACCCGAACTTGTAAGCCAGTTATACATCAAAAATTTTGTACACAATGTAATAATGACTAATTATTCAATATTTAAAAATATTACCTTACAACGGCTTTCAAATGTAACCGAGATTTGCAGAGATATAAAGCGATTACTGCTCGTTCACTCTAACTTTGCCGCTCGGCTCCATACTAAAGTCGAATTTATAATTAGACGAAGTAAATTGACAGCAAGTAATGTCACTTCTTCATACAATGTTGCTTATTTTCTATGACGAAGTGACATTAGCTACTGTCAATTTACTTCGTCTAATTAACAATTCGGGTATACGCCTCTACGCCAGCGGCAAAGTTAGAGCGAACGGGTAGTACTTAAAGACACAAAGTGTAAGGAATGTATAGGCGCCAGCAAGGAACAAAAGGAACAACGGTATGCAGCGAAAAGAAGTAATAGATACTTTTCACGAGGAATATTTCCTCAGAAACCTTCTACAGTTTGAAGTTCAGGTCTGACATTACTGATTCTTATCAGATACTCATTGCTGGTATTCTATTTGACTATTCTATCTCCATATTTGGTTCTTCTATCTAGAAAAGGTCGCAGGCTGGGACTGGATGCAGAAGGCGCAGGACCGTGTATTGTGGCGTTAATTGGGAGAGGCCCAGGTCCAGGAGTGGACCGCCATGGGCTGATTTGATTTGATTGATTTGATTTATTTATTTTTATTTATTTATTAGTTTATGTACACACAAATTACAATAAATGAGAAAACATATTAAAGAAAACAGCATTGTACAAGGGCCTACTTATTTCTACAGAAATCTCTTCCAGTAGGCCCGTAAGAGGATGATCTCCTTATTCATGAATTATCAAGTCAATAGGTGTTAGATAAGACATTTTAAGATTTTACATCCTACAACGGAATCCCAATATCTATATATATAAAATCAATGCCACTTTTCGTTGTAATTTTATAACTCAAGAACGGGCTCACCTATCCAAACCAAATTTTAAGGTTTTATTCGTACTATTTAGTAGATGGTTTATGTCAAGTTTGCTCAAAATCGGTCGAGCGGTTCTTCATTTATCACGCAAACGAAGTTGCGCGGGTCAGCTAGTTATGCATAATTTAATGAATAGATTATGTAGATACGGGTGAAAACGATCCGCTAAGAGCATTGCCTCTAACGTCACGCTTGACAAAAGTGACAAATAGACGTATGTGTGAAGATGTTATTACACTAACATGGATTCAAGAACTTGAATACTTGCATCAGAAATGAGAGGTGAATAATTTCTACAACTTGTAGCTTACTAAGTATAACAAAGTAACATTTATGTTTTTAATTTCACTAATTTTGCTGATCATTCATTATTCAATATAAATGTATCTCTTGCTAAGGCTGTTTGGTTACTTTAATTTTCATTTGGTACTACTATCATCACATACTATCATCCCAAGGCGGCCATTTGACTATGACTACGATGTTAAATGACTATGAGTAAATATAGGTTGATTTTGGTCAAATTCTTTACAAGTGGTTGAAACAGAACCTTATTCATTACATATACAAATAATCACGCCTTTATCCCCGAAGGAGTAGGCAGAGGCATAGTTATTACACGCTCACATTTCACCTTATAGTTTTATGTCCCACGTAACAGGTGGTGAGTCTATTGCCGTGTTGAAATGGACAGGCGCAGGTCCCCGCGACCCGCAGTTGAAATTTTTCAAGCCGCTCATAAGGCCTTAAACTTGGCATAGGTAACCGGTCAACGGGTTTCATAACGAGTTTTCCTTCTCTACACAATGGATCTTTTTGCGAAAATATTCCCTTAGTCGCCTCTTACGACACCCTCGGGATGTATTTGGGTGGCGACATATTGTACATTAATCCGTTACGTACGTACGTACAAACGTAATTATTCATTAATCCGTCGGAATTGAATCAGGATTGTCTTAACACACGTTATAGTCAAACAATCGGTTTGTCAAGTTTGGTTTGTGCCCTAAAATATAGGCAAGTGTCTCATCGCACCAAGAAACTTCTAATAAAGACAAAAACCAAGATTTAATATTATACATCTATGTATTGAATATCGCATGTTTTCACATTGTATTATGATGTAAAGAAGATGGTAATTGTCATAAAATTAAGCTAATTTTCTCGTGATGAAAACAGTTTTATATGTTTTTATCTCGTTATCATGTATCATGTCAAACATGGTCGCACGCTTTATGCATATATGCATATTACCAGCAATTAACATAATTAACCAGCCAGCAGAAAGTTGGATTGTGACCTTCTAAGGCAGTCGTTTTTTTTCCAAGCCTTAGCCGCGTAATAACAAAACTACGACTAAGAATTAAGGTCAAATCCTTCATAGCTGTGAAATTGGTGATAGAATGGAGACGTTAACAGCTATAATGAGAATGGGATTTTTAAAACTCTTTGAAAAAGTTCTGCAGATTGAATTTTGTAACTAACAGTGAAAATGTATTAATCAATCAATCAATTCAGCCTATAGCAGTCCACTTATGGACATAGGTCTCTCCCAAATTTACATGGTCCTGCGTTTTGCGCAGTGTGCCATAATTTTTGGGAGGGTTTCGACCTTACTGTATCCGCTGGCTAGACGGGTTGGTACAGGGTTTGATTTCGAGTTTTCCGTTAATCAGCAGGTGCACCACTCGCAGGTGAGGCAGGCTTGGACCCTGGGGTTGTTGATAGGGTCCCATCGCACCCCGCAAATGTATAAAGTGTTAATATTCTCGGGTCGGAGAACGCTATGAAGCCGTTCACACTCCTGGACTTATGCTATTAGCAGAGGTTTAGCAATTTATACTCACTTTCAGTTGATCTAGGTCAATCAACCGAAGCTAGCTTAGAACCTTTCTCAGACCATCCAACAATATAATTTTCATCACATGGATCATCCAAGCCGTTTGCGTAGCGATATTCAGACAGCACATCTAGTATTGGGGCTGACAAGCAAAATAGAACAGCTTGTTGACCTTCCAAACTGTCGCTTATACTCAGTGCCTCAGTTGTTTCTTCTTCCTAATGGTTGCACACAAACTCTGCAATTTGTGTCACAAATCTGCTTTTATTGAATACAAGCGGACATTACGCGGTTTCTCACGTAGTTCCCGTTCCCGTGGGAATAAAATATAGCCTATGTTCACCGCAAAGAGTGTAGTTTTCCAACAGTGAAAGAATTTTTCAAATCGGTCCAGTAATTCCGGAGCCAATTCGATGCAAACAAACAAATAAATCTCTCCTCTTGATAATTGACGTTCTGACTTTCTAGGCATTGTTGAAAGTTACTGCCATCTAACCTCTCGACACCTCGTATGCCTACGCTATTTATTCTTCCGTCCATCAAGGCACTCGCTAGCAGGTGAGGTTGTCTTGAGCTCCTGGGATCGCGATGAGCCCGGGGTACATCTGTAATCATTATAAATTTATGAATATTTCAAGCATATTGCTAATGAGTAAATACAATGATACATTAACAGCCAAATTAGGTTTAATTCTATATGGACTACCATCTAACTTCAAAATGATTAAGTTTAGATTTTCGTTTTCGAATTTCGATACCACAGAAATTACTACGATAATAAATCCCTCCGAAATACTTACTACGATAGATAGTCAAGACTCACACTGCCGCCTTGACCAAATATTGGGCCATATATTGTACCTGAAAATCTTACTAAGTGCAAGTGTTAATCAGTTATTTCAACCTTCAGATAAAATATTCTATATGTAGTGCAGTCTTGATAAAATACGACTGTTAACACATTAGATCTGTCTGCCCGAGTATAGTCATCTACAGAAGTGCTATTTGATTTCATTATGAAAATTCACTTGTACTATTCCACTTTTATTTTAATTTAAAAATACCTGACCGGTTTCGCTTTTAAAGCATTATCAAAGGTTCTTACACTAATTTTGACATAACGTAATGACGTTTTACAAACATTTGTGCATGTGGGTAAACAAAAATAAACATAAAAATTAAGCAGGGTTGTGGCTGTGAAGAATTTTCCCCCAAAATGGGGAAACCTTTGAACATTCAAATTCAAATCTAAATTAGCATTCAAAATAAATAACAATATAATTAAATGTCCAATAAAATTAGTATAGTGAGCAGAAAAAGATCCAAAGTGGTCTTAAACTTGGCATACCAAGCCGACACAACTACTATGGATACCGAAAAGAAAAGGTGGGCTCGTATCCCATACATAGGCAGGGTATCGTATAAATGCTCTAGACCACTAGACAGAGTCAAACCGGCTTTTTATACCATCCACAGTTTAAAACGTCACCTCTGTAATAATGCCGATAAGACTCCTGTAGCACAAAAGAGTGGAGTGTATGCATTGACTTGTGCAGGGTGCAATAAAAAATATATAGGACAGACAGGAAGGCCTTTCCAGACAAGAGTCGCGGAACATGCAAGTGGCTGGCGACTAAAAAAGACCGAGTCTAATTTTGCAGAACACCTGCTGACGGAAAACCATTCCTTTGACCCAAAATTAGACTTTAAGGCCTTACACATTTGCGATAAAGGTCGAAAACTGAATGCTCTTGAGGTCTTAGAAATTAATAAATTATTAAAGGGTAACCGAGACATTTTGTTAAATCAACAGTTAGACATAAATAATTCACCATTATTAAAATATTTTCAGTAGTGTCATCCACAGGATCGCTTGAAAATTATACATTAATAGCTATTTCGAATTGTTAATTTAATTTTTATGATTTTATATTTTATAACATTTATTTGACATTTTTGTAATTTTATTTTATTTATGTGACTTATTATACAATTGACATTTCATGAAAATAGAATTTACGTGGACATTACATTATTTAGAAATTTAATTTATTTTATTTGACATTTTATTGTAATTTAAATTTTATTGGACATTTAATTATATTGTTATTTATTTTGAATGCTAATTTAGATTTGAATTTGAATGTTCAAAGGTTTCCCCATTTTGGGGGAAAATTCTTCACAGCCACAACCCTGCTTAATTTTTATGTTTATTTTTGTTTACCCACATGCACAAATGTTTGTAAAACGTCATTACGTTATGTCAAAATTAGTGTAAGAACCTTTGATAATGCTTTAAAAGCGAAACCGGTCAGGTATTTTTAAATTAAAATAAAAGTGGAATAGTACAAGTGAATTTTCATAATGTATTATAACAAGTTCCATCAAGTGCCAACAATCGAAAGTATAACGGCTATTTGATTTGTTTAAATTTCCCAGCTTGTGTCTGTGAGACAGCGTCTTGATAAAATCATTATCTGATTTCCCTGAAACCCTACCACGATTTTTGGAGTTCAAGGTGACTTAACTAAACTAACCTAAACTTTCTCATCCTGCTTGATTCCAAACTCTTTTCAGAGACCTGCTGTTCATCCGGACTCTACTTTAACTGGTTGCTACGTACGTTGCACTTATTGTACTTTCGTATGACCTTCTAAGAGGTTCCCTGAAAATGATGTTGACTTAAGTTCCGAAGATGTTGATGGGGCTCCAATACGGCCGTGATAAATTGTGATAGCACTTTAATATAAGAGTAATTACCTAAGGCTGCTTTGACTTCAAAGGCGACATCAATATCAATCAATCAATCAATATCAATCATCAATCATCAACATCAATATATATATAACAAAATCGTAACAGGTCGCTGTCTGTACACGGAAGATAAATAAGAAAAAATATTAAAGGTGGGCTTTATGAACGCAATAGAACCCAAAACAATGATTTTTAGAATTTTTGTCTGTTTGTCTGTATGCCTGTATGTCTGTTTGTCTGCACGTTTGTGCACGCTAATCTCAGTAACCGCTTAACCAATTGCAATGCGGTTTTCTTTATTGTGTTGAGGTTTGCTCCACTTAACATTTAGTGTTTATTTCATGTCAATCGGTTTATAAATAAAAAAGTTATATCACTTTAAAGAATCATAAATAGACATATGAATCTAAAAATGGGTAGAACTAAACTGGCGTGTTGGCTTAATCATAAAAGAGCCTAATGATTAAGGCTATTTTAAAATAGACTTAATCTTTAAGCTCTTTTATGATTAAGCAAACAGGGCAGTTTCACACGCTGCTTGATGAGTCTGATGAAGAAATACATCTCCTTTCATACACCTTATGTGACGTAAACGAAGTTGCGGGGTCAGCTAGTTATTAATAATGTTATTCATCTATACTTAATATTATAAAGAGGAAACAATGGTTTGTTAGCATCGAATAGTCTCCGAATCTACTAAACCGATTTGAAAAATTCTGTCACTGTTGAAAACTACACTATTCCCGGTAACATAAGCTATATTTTTTCCCGTTTTCCCACAGGGACGGAAGCTACCCGGGTGAAACCATGTTACGTCCGCTAGTATTGCATAACACCAATTGCACTGTTCCACAACATTTATTTATTTTACACCGGTCGACCGGTTTCGCTTTGTGTCATTCTGAAAGTAAAAAAAAAATGTACAGCACGTTCCACCGAATGCCATCAAACAACAGCATAAATAAATAATGTTATTCCTCAAAAAATGAAGTGCTTGCTAATACGTGATAGAGATTAAATCCTTAGGGACTCTTCAGACCGTTTTCTTTTTTTCGCGAGGGAAAGTCCTAATGTATGTTAACTCCTACCGACTAAAAAACCTCACGTGTCCTGCTAACAGCCTACGGTTGAGAGCCCCGGTTCAGACCTCGCAAGGACACCCTACTTAACATTATTTGGGCTAAATAATGCTTTCTTATTGTACTTTTTCGGGTCAATAATATTATCAACTTTGTGGAGTGCTGTGCAAAAAAAACTTCAAACAAAAATAAGTCCCTTAAAAATTTGATCAAAATTGATTTCATACCAGATTCTGGGTTCCTATAATTCAAGTAAAACACACTCAATCAATAGGTTTATAAACTGATACGAAACTGAAATCGAATTTATGTTCCGAACAGTACTCTAGAGCATAAATGCATCGGTGCATCCCCCTTAGTGCCCAGTCTACCGTATAAATAAGCACATATAAGCGACCGTGTGCTCCAGTTATATACAGTGCCCATATAGCTCACCGAGCAGATACATCAACATGGTCAAATACCTTCTATTTCTAACACTGGCAGCAGTAGCCACTGCCAGAACAGCCACCTCATCACAAAACAAATTAGAAGGAAGAAGTTCAGACGACACAATATTAGGAGACTTGAAACTAGCTTATGAAACATACAAAGACTGCAGTGAATCAGATATTGGACACTGTTTGAAAAGGAAGCTAGCAAAGACCTTGACAAGGTTATCGAAAGCTGATGAGTTGAATCTTATCAGCGGTGTGACGATAACGAAAGATAAAGATGTGAAGTTCCATGAAGTTGAGGAGGCGGTGCCAAGAGGGATGGACGATGGGTCGCTAAACAACCTGCTTTTGGACAAGATCGTGAACTTTATGAGGTCTCACACAGTCCAGGTAAGGGCAATATCTTTGTCTTCTATATAATACGATCAAAAACAAAGAAAACAATGATTGACGTTTTACTAAGTAATTGCCATTGGCTTAGCTATGTATGTGAATGAACAGTACTTTTAGATTTTCATCCCTTCTAAAATTATTTATAAACTTAGTACTTTATTTGACTTGCCTTACAAATATTTCAATTCTTTATTCTATTGGATTTCTCATTGATTTAGAGTTTTGCAGTCTACTGCCTCATCCAATTCATCTTAATACATAGTGTGCCATCAATTGCCAGTGTCTCTGCTCAGACATATTGGTTTAGATTTAGGTTAGGTTGGTATAAACTTGTTAATTGGTTAGCATGTGCACCACTTACAGGACAAACGGGTCATGATGATCTTGATTGCACTCCTTCGCACCCTTTTCCATTCAAAATATCATTGGTACGTCAATGGATTTGCTTTCCTTTACGTTCTATCAAAATATCTTGTAACGCGTATGTTGAAAATCATATTTGTAAACTCTACAATGCCGTCTAAAAAGTTGAAGCATTTATTATAGGTTAGGTGAGAGATTAAACTAGGTCAAATCACATTTTGAAGAATCAGTGTGTTATGAATAATTACAAACTTTTACAGTCTGCTAATATTTTTCATACCTATTGTTTCTCTTTAGAATTTAGGAAGCTACTACAAATTTTACTATTGTCAAAAAATACAGACCTTTTGTGTAACGCTTACAATTATAGCATAACGTTTTTCTTCTCAAGATCGTACATTTTTGCTGTGACACACAAAACATAACATCAAAGTGTAACATTCTATGAGTAATTATTTTATTGTGTTGGATGTGGACGTATCACGCTCAAGTATATAGCACATTTTTTTCTACTTGCAGCCACTTCAAATAATGCTTTCGTAATCTTGCAGGAATAGTGCGCTCAGGCTACTTAGTAAAATAGCAGTTTAAATTTGGATACAGAAGATCGTCAGAAATATTTTTCGGTCTTAATAGAATACCCACTAGTCATTCAAATATAATAACTTTTCATATTTTAATGGCTTGAAAAGTGGTTTACTTATCATTGATAAGTTAGTATTGACTTATAAGGAAGAATTGGAAATCGATTATAACCTACATACTACAGGTTACCATGGATATTTTTGTCTTTAAATTAAAGTCATTTGATTTTTGTCATACCAAAGTTATTTTAGGCTAGAGAACGGGAAAACCAATGAATTATTATTGAAACACAGTAAAATTGGACTAAAGTAGGTACCCTTTTCGTTTCGTGCTGTTGACACTTATGTGTTCCAGAACCGCACTTCACTAGAGTCACCCTCAAACGGCTTTCTGAGCACAGAGGGCTGTGTAAAATTGGACAGAAGTAGATACCTTTTTCATTTCGAGCTGTTGGCAACTAAGTATGTGTTTCAGGACCATTGTTCTCCCCTCTGTGCTCAGAGAGGCGTTTGAGGGTGACTCTAGCAGCAGGTACAATCAAAGTACGGTAGAGGCTCCTTTTACTTGGCATCTGCCGAGGAAAAACGGCCTTTTCCGTTGTGTCAGCTGAGTGGCTGGTCTATCGTTTGACTCAGTTGGGGCGATGTGGAAGCGTTACTTGGCTCGCGTGGCCACCCGCGACACGGCTACAATGAGCGCAATGTTGTCCTCCTTGTAACCAAAAGAACCCTTGTCATTTGGAATGGCTACTGGTGTAATTTTTAACATCAAAAGCTGTAGCATTACTAAATCTTCACTATCATCTAATGCTAGTCATGAAAAGCTAAGAATATAGTTTTAAAACTATAGATTAGGAAGCTTGAGTGTTTTCTCACTTTCCATCAAGTGGACCGTATGTTTGTGTACCTTAATGGTAAAAAAACAACTAAAAACAATAATAGAAACGGAATAAGAATCGGATTAAAATTCCGAATATGAGCCCTATATTAGGAATTCCAATCCGATTCTTTATTATACGAAAGCAATAACATAGTCACTCTTTCCAATCGGGTTAGATGTTTCGGAGCGTGATGATGCCTTAGCTAATAGACTTTTTTTATTCGAATGGAAATCTTCGCGAATGTCATAGATGTCATTAGTGTCATAGATGATTCGAACAAACTAGCCACACGTTCCAAACCTATACCTCTAATGCCCGCCGGGTGCGCCGGGTAACTTTTCCGAAAGATGTGTTAACTATTTGAAGCAATAACGAGTTCTTGAAGTAAAATTCTAATCTAAAAAACCGATCAAGTGCGAGTCCGTACCAGCAAAACGAAAAATAATTACATTTGTTGAATGGGAGCCTCCCTTAAATATTACTATTTTTCTGATTTTAGTATTTGTTTGATACTACAGCGTCAACAGAAATACATCATCTGTGAAAATTCTAGATCTCTAGCTATCAGGGTTCCTGAGATACATCCCCGTGACGGACAGACAAACAGACAGACGGATGGCGAAGTTTCATGAATAGGGTCGCGATTTTCCCTTTGGGTATGGAATCCTAATAAAAACTAGCAGGGCATTGACTTATGTATAAACACAACATCATGTGACTTCCGTTGACCTATGGCCCACAAGTGCTTGAAGTGAACATTATTTAATTTTCATTGTATAGGAAAACTCACTTTTTTGTGATTTTAAAAGTTTTAAGTAGGAGTCCTATACTACAAACGTAGATTTATGCCGTTTTTAGGGTTTCGTAGCCAAATGGCAAAAACGGAACCCTTATAGATTCGTCATGTCTGTCTGTCTGTCCGTCTGTCTGTCCGTCCGTGTGTCACAGCCACTTTTCTCCAAAACTATAAGACCTATGCTATTGAAACTTGGTAACTAGATGTATTCTGTGAACCGCATTAAGATTCTTATACAAAACTAGACAAAACGCAGTATATTTTTGGGTGTCCCCATACTCAGAACAGAAACTCAAAATTTTTTTTTCATCATACCCATACGTGTGGGGTATCTATAGATAGGTCTTCAAAAATGCTATTGAGGTTTCTAGCATCATTTTTTTCTAAGGTGAATAGTTTGCGCAAGAGACACTTCCAAAGTGGAAAAATGTGTGTCCCCCCCCCCTCTAACTTCTAAACTAAGAGAATGATAAATCTAAAAAGAATATATGATGTACATTGCCATAAAAACTACCATCGAAAATTAGTTTGAACGAGATAGAGCTGGTAGTTTTTTTTTTAATACGTCGTAAACCGCAATTTTCGGTTAGAAAAATCACTACCACTGCGAACGTGATAAAACATCAATCAAAGTTACAACGAACGACTAGAACTTTTATACTATGTTGCTTGCTGCTACGAAACCCTTCATGGGCGAGTTCGACTCGCACTTGGCCGGTTTTTTGGTATGGAACCCTTCAAGCGCGAATTTGATTCGCACTAAGCCAGTTTTTATGACAAAATCAATCAATCGCAAGGCAGCCCACTGCTGGACGTAGGCCTCTCCCTATCCACGCCACTACTCTCATCGGGTTTTCGGCTGATGTAGCAAGTCCACAGCTACTGTAATGTGTCTATTCTACGAGTTTCGTCGACCACTTCAGTTCTTTGTCGAATAACCTCATAACTAACTTTACTTTTTTTATAACTTTGAGGACATGGCATGACACTGTGTGTGGCACTGACCATACCGAGTGTCCAAGTCTCAGCAACTTCACATAACTGGTAGAATGCATTGATCTATAGAAATTACTATCCTTTGTCAAAATATTAAGTTTTCATTCGTATGCCTTTTGTTTTTTTTCAGTAATCAAATATTTTACTATAAATTCTAAAGCTATTGAGTCAGTTTTGGTTTAACCATGTTTATTTCCTTACCTAAAAACTTACTTGTCAAAGTTAAAATATATCACTACGTATTAATTTCGGCACCTGCTTTGGCGCAAGTCTCTCTGCTATGGTATAATATCTACTTATTTAGACATTCTCTTTCGCAATTTTTCTACCATTTCTTATTCATTACTAATTTTTGTTGCTTGGCATTAGTTGTTGCGAATTAGTTATTAGCAGTAGGTTTAGGTTTTATAAACTATTCCAATCATTGATTCTTATTCAACAAAACTAAAGTAAATTAAATTAAAACTAATTTCGCTAAGGTTTTCTGCTCACTGACAATGTGACACTCTGCATACCCTACTGTGTGAGACTGGCATCTTCTGTTTAGTACGCATTGCTTGAGGTCGAAAAAGAGAGAAAAGCATTAATTAGAAGAGCTCTTCAGATCATTGATCAGATATCTTCCAACCATCTTCTCAGGATAAAAACTGCTGAAAAACTGCTAAAAAGGTGCTGCTGTTCTAAATTGAAGAAGAATTAACAACATTTAGCAAATTATTCCTTTACATAAATCAAATTGCCTTTTATGATTTCGATCACTGTGTTGACTACTTTACAATATGACATTCGTGACCTTTGTACAACTCCTTCCTTTCAAAACATTATCTAAGTGCTCAAATGAAATACTAATTAGTATACAGGATACACACTTCATTACCAATACATATAGAAGTAAAAGCGTAACACCAAATGCATCACTATAAACCACATACCGACTATCAACGCACCGTGTCTGCTTTCCCAAGTGCATCTTTTAATTGCATTTTATTATCATCTTTACGTTTTTCACGATACGCTCTATTAAACCTTTTTTTTTTCTTTCTAATTAGTTCACAAGTATGATTTACGCGTATTATGCGTAGTAGAAATTTGTACGGTAAAATTCTTCATATTTATGACTTTGTGTAGGCAATGCGAATGTTATCTACTTTTAATACATACACACATAGTCTTTTTGTGTAAATCTTTATGTCTAATTTGTGCATGCTGGTTTTTTTTTGGAATTGGTGCAAGCGACTGACTTTTAACCCTGCAATCATCTGTTTGACTTCCTTGCTTCGGGGTTTGTTTTAGGTTTATGCACTTGTCCAGCGCTTCCATAACTTCAACAATAAGCTTATTCAGCTCACACCAACCCTTTACGATCATCAAGTCAAGTCTATTTGGTTCTGCCTTTGTTATCATGTCCCAAGTAGCACACTAAAGCTGTTGCTGGATCCTAGACATTGTTCCTCTGTTTTTCTCACAGTTGAGCGGTCATCACAAAATGTTATCGTGTTCACTTTCGTGTAGCTTCCCTTACTTAATCGAGTAAGCAATAAATCAATACTTGGTTCCGTATTTTTTTATTTTAAAAGGAAATACTGATATAATGCGTGCTTTCGAATTATCCGCCTCAATAGTCACACGCGTATGTTCACTGTAAAGATTATTGTTTTTATAAGTTTTGAATATTGATTAAGAATCTATTTATCTGGTACTTATACTATAGCTTATTATAGATAATCACTGATGATTTAAATTTAAGTTTTTGAAGTCACTTTGGGTCTTCTGATTTCAAAATTTCATTCATAATTATCACTTCAAATAGTACCATAACTGAAAAGTAGTCAATAAATTTGTGGCCGTTTGGAACCTTACAGTTTTGCCATACGTGGTTCTGCCTCGGTAAAAAATCTTCTAACAACTCATACATGGGGTTAATACACAAAAAAAAAATTGTTACAATTTTTCTTATAATTACTTTTATTACAATTCCGTTTTTAACATCGTCTCTAAGAACATTTACATAATTTAGGAAATTGGCTTTATTCATATGAAATGCTGATTTAAGGCTCGCTTCTCTTTTGGTCCAATAATTTTTATTAAAACACTCGTCAGATCTTCCACTTTCCAATACTCTAAGGAAAGTCAAGAAGGAAATGAGGCTCTATTACCGAGACATCCCTGTCCGTCTGTCTGTCTGTCTGTCTCCAGGCTGTATCTTAGAATCCATGATAGCCGCTATAACAAAAATTAATACATAAATAAGAAAAAAAGCTGATACAAAATGGGTTTGCTCATCATACAAGTAACGAGATTTTTTCGCATTTCTCTGTTGGCGAGTTGGACTCGCACTTGGCTAGTTTTTTTATTATACACATCCATACCCTACAATGATGTGACTGGTTGTCCCTTTCAATTAACCTATGAATGAGTCTCGAATATGATTAACCAATATACAAATTACACAAAATTTAATAAAAATATTTATCAATTCCAGGTCAAATTCCCCGCTGAAGACAACAATGAACTTCAAGAAGGAGAAGGTCGCAGCAGGAGAAAGAAACTCGCTCCGCTATTGGCGATTCCACTTCTCATTGGGGGTATGATGGTACCTCTGGCATTTGGAGCCCTCGCCCTGTTGGCTGGCAAGGCACTCATCGTCTCAAAACTGGCGCTTGTCCTCGCTGGCATCATTGGTCTGAAGAAACTGTTATCGTCTAATGGAAATTCTGAGTCACATGAGGTCGTCGTATCTGCAGCACATGGAGGCCCTGGATGGAGCAGGTGAGATAAAATTAAATAGAAGAACATTTTTTTCGTCACCGTGGATCAGTTTCAAGGCTGATAGTGGGAAGACAAGAAGTAAATAGAACAATTTAATCTAACAGTGGCAACCTTCCCTCACCTCGATGTGCTATATCATCTAGACAATCTGATAAACATCAAATTAAGCCACAAATATTTGTTCCGATCCAGAATTCGAACCAAGCTGTCGTATACAGTTACCAACTTGCCACCGAGGCCATGCTTGTAGTCAAATAGTTTTAGGGAGAACTTCTTGAGTTGCTTCTTCTTTCACCTCCGCTGTTTGCTGTGAGGCAGAAGGTTTTTATCTAACAAGCTTTGATAGGATCTAAATAATCTCGGTAATTTGAAGTTGAATATTCTTAACTGAGCGTCTTGAAGTTAGCTTTTAAACTGTGTCTAGATTTCAAACCTGAGATCCATTTTTATTCGTTCCTGGGAAGCAGTATTGGTTTGATTTTTTTTTCAGTCCGCTCTACTCAGGTCTCACCCTAACCCGGAAGGGGCACTTACACCAGAGCCTTATCTTTTGGTGTCCAGGAACACCAGTTTGGATTCATTTGGACTGGAAGAACTTCGTCTTATCCAAAACACCCTTTTCCATATTAACATTCCATATTTCTAAGAAAGTTGAAGATCCACCTACCCAATTTAATACCGAACTTTAACCGTGAGACGTGCGTAAAATTCTCAATTGCCCTCCTCTTGGGCCGGCTTCTGTTAAGACAGTGAGCATCCTACCCACCATCCTTATACTTCTGATCATGAAGGCTGAAAGGTTTGAGTGACCTTGCTGCAGTATGCAAAACTCGTGTGTAGACTTCCATACCAATATCTCTTTTGAGGGCATAGCCTGCTCGTAAGCGCGAAGGCGTTCCTCTTGCTCTCCCTGAAGATATTTCATAACTCGCACCATGATCTCCAACAAGAGGATGTCCAGACTTGCCAAGGGGACTTGGCGGCATCGCGCCCTTTTTTAGTACTCCACCAATTTGTGAAATAGGTCTTTGGAGACGGGATAACACTCGAACATTTAACTGAGGCCGTAGATACAGCCTAAGTCTGCCTGGAATTCTGGGAAATGCTCCGGTTGAGTTACTTGAAGTGCCTGACGCTAGACAGATAGGAAGGGTCCGTGTTCCTTTAGCCAGTTCACGTCCAGCAGGAAACGATATGAAAAACAGCTTAGTAGTAAAGAGGATCAATGAATTCCTGATTTAAAATCAGATTTTCAATAAAAGCTGGAAGTAGACAGGAGTACTGAGATCCCCTAAGAAAGCTCTATAGGCAGAGATTCGTTATTATATATCCCCAAAAAATAATAGCCGACAATGATAATGTACCTATTTGTTTTGTTATTAAATGTTACTAATAGCTTATTTGTTCATTTTCAGGTCACTCGAGAAGGCTAACGATTTAGCGTACAATGCCTACACCCACTAGTGTCAGAATCAACGTTAGCGTTAATCATTAAGCAGGTATTAAACAGAACACTCGTAAATTTATAAAAAAACAGAAATTATATTTATAATTGATATAGAGTACATAATTATACAACATTTGCAAATAAATCCTCACTTAAGACCAATAGTCAATCATAAAATAAATTATTCAAATAAACATTAATTTATTAAAATTAAAGTAATAGTTATGTAAAATATTTATTGATATCCTTAATAATAAATAACATTCCCATTTCAAAATTCAGCAAATAAAGTTATACTAACTACATTTTTATATAATATTTATTTATTGTCATATTTAATTATTTATTTACGTAAGTGTATATATAATTATTTATTTATACAAGACGATAATGTTATTGAGGAAAGTATTTTGATTTAATCACTGAAACGAGTCCTCAATTTATTTATTTTATTTATACATAAATAATATAAGACACATTATTTAGTCATTATTTAACCAATAATGAGAATATTGGCAAAGAGATTCGACAATTTTTGTAGCATATATTGTGTTATTAAAGTACCACAAATAAATACTCTTTGAGGTTTTAAGAGTTTTATCGATGACTAAGGGTATTTAAGCATATTTTTGTTATTATTATTATTACGTGTATATAAATTAATAAGAAAAATACTGTATGAAAGTCTTTGGAGTCCGCTTTAATTATTTTATGTATTTTTTTCATTGTGCCGTTGTTGTTATGTATTAATCTTTTATTTTACATTCAACCATTGAAGTATTTTATGCCATAAATTATTAATATCATATAAAATACGTATATAATTATACATCCTATCTTATATCTCTGAGTATATTTATATATCTAGAACAATACATAATTATGTGTTTAGTGTGGGTCATAATGTATTTATGTATATGTTGTGCAATTCATTATTTAATTATGTTAGAAAGACTGACTAACAAGCTAATTATTTATATAATATTTTGAGAAAAAAATATGGTAAATATACATTATGTACATATGTAAATAATTATTGAATTTATTTGTACTTTTAAATATTCATAAATAAAGCTATTTACCAAATATAATGTGTACCTACTTGATACAAGTATATGCATATTTTTATATATATTTATAAATATATTAGTATCATGATAATTTATTTGATTCAGTGTAAATATTACATTAACATTTTTATTTAACGTTACAGTGAAGTCGATGTATTAACTTATTCAAATATTAACATTAATGATCTTATCTATACCAAATGTTTAAAATAAAACTATGAGTACTCAGAGAGTGTCGTTTTATTAATTAGATGGTAGAAAACCTACATACAATACACGAAAATGCTTTTACTCGCGGGGGTTCCTATGAGGTCTCACTCTGATAGGTGCTGAAAAGTAAGTACAGTTTGGGGAAGAATGTCCCTTGGAAAGGTTCCTATGTAAAATAAAAAAGAGAAATACCACTGTCATCTAATCATTATCCGAGTTTATTTAATCCCGGTACGGCCTTCCCAGGGGGTTTTCTTTATTTCATAACAGTAAACTTCAACATCCCTTCAAGTAATTTAAACTTGATTGTGGACAAACATGCATTTTATTAAATAACAACAAAATATACGTGGTATATAAATAACATGTACAAATGGTATTTATATCAAGCTAATTTAGGTTAATATTTATCAAAGCTAAATTGATACAGTGACTTTGTTTGAGGACCAAACTCTATTCTAGTTTTATCAACACGTTCTTTTTAAATTTACTGTACTGTACCTGTCACGCTTATTTCTTAAAATTTAAATATTTCGCAAAAGCATAAAACATACACGTATTGACACAATTTCTTTGACCATTTATAAAATTTGACGATCGCGCCAGTCTGCATTATGTATGAATGCATTGTTCTCCGAGTAAAGTATGTTTGCGACAAACGAAGGAATTGCGTTGAGTAACTGTACGACATGTTTGTATGCAGTGAAAGTGAAAATGGTGGTTCAGAGTTCGTGTAACTTTGTTATCATTTTGTTTCTTGCCAAGACTATGACTAAATTTTAGCTCCTCACTTGAGTCACAAAATACAAGGAAATTTGAAATGATGAAGAAGAGATTTTTGGTATCACAGAGACCTATTTAGGTATAATAAGATGCTGTTAGATACCGAAATGAAAAATGAGACATTTTTATACAGCGCCATCTAGTCCAAACTAAGTCAGTTTAAGTTTGTACAATGCAATCTGTACAACTAATATTATATGCTCATATCATACTTCAAATAATTGCATGATATTAAACATAGAAAACACCCACAACCGAAAAAATATTTGCACATTATAAAATAGATTTGGACCGACTGACCCGACGGCGACGTTCAAATCCGGAACCTTAGCAGCATGGCAATCGCATTATCGCATACAACACTGGATCTTTGAGACACTCAAGTTTTATTATCGTTTAGGACAAAAGTTGCAGCTCGAGTGTGGCTGAGCTGAGCTGAGCTATCTATTATTAGGTGGGCAGTATCTGCCGCCTTAGTAGTATGAATAAAGTTATTACCATTACGTATAATGTATAGTCAAATTACTGATTACCAAAAATGAGATGACAGGTTGTGGACGAATATAAAAATAATAACGTGCCTTTAGCCCTCATTGAGTATGAGAGAAACCTTAGATCATTCATAATTGCAGTTCTTTCCGGCTTGGAGGAGAAAACAGTGGCGTACCCATAAGGTGAACGATGGACCGACGGGCAATTTTATTCATACCTTGGTCATGTGAATTTCTATTCGCGTTCTATAAATGATATTATTTTAATGAAATATTAGACACCTGAAAATATATTATTATAATAAGCCTAAAATTGTAAATTGGTATAAATGGTAATAATTCTAACAATAACGTGTTGATAAGCGCAGCAATTAGGAAAAAATAATTCCAAGTAGGTTATCAATTAATTTTAAACAAAAGAATGTGTCGAATCACTTTTCAAAGTACAAATTTAATAACCCTTGAAAATACACTTCACACTTACAAATACAAATTAAGTGACACTTCAATAGCAATTAGATCTATTTACGATACAATAGGTACAACGTTAATCAACATGTAAAAAGCAACTTTGACTCTTATTTCTGTGTCAGTCGGGTCTTTAAACAATTTTGATTAGAATGCCAGTCCTATTCGTGGTATTAATAGCGAAGGGACATAACAACTATTGATGATGGAGGCTGGGCCACTTTCTCCTAAGTTCAACGCTCTTAGGGCCCGGAGCATTGTCTAATGTGTATCCATTTGAAATCCAACAAGGTTTTGTTGAAGGTCTTATTTTTTACTTATCCGTCTCAGAAGTTTTATAACTATTTTATTGCTACCTCCAGCCTGAAAGACTAAACCGTTTTTGAAGTGTATTTAGTATTAGTATTTCTTTACGAATTGTCACGGCGAAATAAAGAGCTTAGTAGCTGCCCTGGGACGTCCTTCCGAGGGCTCCTAACTGAAGGCTGTTAGCTAGTATTACTGGAAGGATACGTGCGGTTTTTAGTCCGTAGGAGTCCTGCATAGCATTCATGTAGGACTTTACTCACGTTAAAAAAAAGGGTTTAGTAGCAGAATTAGTTTGATTTTTGTTCTAAAGGCCGGCTAAAATTAATAGGGATATTTTTAAATGCACCTCTGTTTAATTTTTCTGCACACTAGGTGACTCCACTAATTTACTGAATGCAAACCAGAAAATTAAATGCTGTGCAAAAAAACCAATTGATTAACTAAACATGTCCTACTTAAAAAAACTTAAATATTACTCAGAACGAGATGACCTTTGTAATCCAATTCACACCAAAAATGTGGTTCGTACATCGAATATATGATTTGTGAAACAAAAATACAAATTGCATATCAAAAATACTAACTTGCACTCTAAATAGTACTATCTTATAACGGAATAGGTTAGGTTAGGTTAGACTTTGTAATTTTTTTTTATCAATAAAATTTAGTTTTGTAGAGGCGACTGATTAAATTGAGGTTTTACTTAGAATAAGCGATGTTCTTAAAAGTAAATTAGGCGCTAGATTTCTGTAAAAAAGTTTTAATATTTTAGTTGAACAATAGAATTTTTAGATATACTATTCTGATAATAGTTATTCGTTCAGTAAAACAGTTCTGCAAATACCATTAAACAGTATAATGAATTTGGTTTATTTAGTGTGCATAATTAGTGTGCAAGTCAGTATTTTTGGTTTAACTTTGAAATATTTTGTTCGGAAAAAGGGAATAAACAGATATCGATTTAAATACATGAGTATTCAAACACGTTAGGACCTGAAGACATCAGTATTTTACTCCTCAATTTTTATATTAAGCTCTCCAAATTGACGTCGCCAGCCTGATGGAAAATCATAGCGCCACTCTCATAGTCCGAAAGACTTCTGACAGTCAGTGGTGCTCAAGTTGGCGGACCTGTATTGTGCCTCTTCACGCTCCGCTTGAAGAATCCGCGATTGTAAGATGAGGGAAGAACGCGTGCTGGCAGGTTTTTATGGTTCGACAGAGGAATGATCTTTTGAAACGCTCAGTTCTGGCGAAGAATCGAATAGAATAGAATAAAACTTTATTAGTACACCTCGTTAAAAACTAGTTACAAAATTTTTCATCGAATAAAGTCAATTATCGAATAAATGTTGAAAGAAACTGCCTACAGAGCTTGGACCACGGCTCGCGCTAACTCAGATCCAAGCATCTCTGAAGTGAAACGCAAACTGAATGCTGCCTCGAGGGCCAGTAAAAGAGCGGTTGCCAGGGCTAAGTTCGATTTCGTCGGCAGAATTGGTCAGCGACTAGCCGGCTACCCTTCTGGAAGTCGTGAATTCTGGTCGCTCGTCAAAGCTGCCGAGGGAAACTTTTGTCGGTCGGGATTACCACCTCTACATAGACTGGATGGTAGTCTGGCCCAGAGTGCCAAGGAGAAGGCCGACCTTTTGGGTTCTCTCTTTGCCTCCAACTCGACCATGAACGATGGCGGTGCGCTTCCGCCTGGTATCCCTTGGTGTGGCACTTCAATGCCAGAAATTAAATTCAAGCAACGGGACGTCAGGCGGGAGCTTCAATCCCTAGATATTCATAAGTCGAGTGGGCCGGACGGCATTCCCGCGGTGGTACTTAAGCGGTGTGGTCCGGAGTTGTGTCCGGTGCTTACACGTCTTTTCACGCTTTCATACTCCATGAAGCAAGTCCCGGCGTCGTGGAAGATCGCGCTCGTGCATCCTGTGCCCAAGAAGGGTGACAGGACCGACCCGGCCAATTATAGGCCTATAGCCGTCACCTGCCTTTTATCTAAGGTGATGGAGCGTGTAATTAATACACAGCTCCTGAGGTACCTTGAGGAACATGACCTGCTCAGTGACTGGCAGTACGGTTTCCGTCACGGTCGCTCGACGGGCGATCTTCTTGTGTACCTCACACACCGCTGGGCGGCGGCTATCGAGAGTAAGGGTGAGGCTCTAGCAGTGAGCCTTGACATCTCGAAAGCCTTTGACCGGGTCTGGCACCTTGGTCTTCTTAAAAAACTGCCCTCCTATGGACTGCCCGAGAGTTTATGCGGATGGGTGTCCAGCTTTCTGGCCGGTAGAAGCATCAGGGCCGTCGTTGACGGCAGCTGTTCTGACTGCATGGCCATAAACGCTGGTGTACCACAAGGCTCAGTGTTGTCCCCTACTTTGTTTCTGCTGCATATCAATGACATGTTGTCTATTGACGGCATTCATTGTTATGCGGACGACAGTACGGGCGACACTTATTACACGGGCCGTCCCGGTATCTCTCGGGTTGCAGGGGAAGAAAGTCGTGAACAACTTGTGTCTGAAGTCGAGGCTACTCTCACCAGAGTGTTCGATTGGGGTCGACAAAATCTTGTCCAATTCAACCCTACCAAGACACAAGTTTGTGTTTTCACCGCAAAAAAGACCCCATTCACTGTGGCGCCACAATTTCAGGGCACATCTCTCACCATCTCTGATAGTATAGCGATCCTTGGTGTTGACATCTCCAGTGATGTGCAGTTCCGCAGTCACTTGGAGGGCAAGGCCAAGCTGGCGTCCAGAAAGCTCGGAGTGCTCAGAAGGGCGCGGCGGTGCTTTACTGCGGCGCAAGCACTGCTTCTCTATAAGTCGCAAGTGCGTCCGCATATGGGGTACTGCTGTCACCTCTGGGCGGGGGCACCCGAATACCAGCTTCGTCCATTCGAATCGGTGCAAAGGCGAGCTATGAGAGTTGTCAACGATCCCATACTTGCAGGTGGTGTGGAACTTAGTGACAGAAGAGACTTTGCTTCTCTGTGTGTGTTCTACCGCCTGTACAACGGTTTGTGCTCTGAAGAATTGTTTGATATGATGCCTACGGCTACATTCTATAATCGCACCGCTTGCCATAGACAGGGTGTTCATCCTCATACGTTGCGTCCTGAGCGCTCGAGCACGGTGAGATCTAATAGAGGCTTTCTTCCGCGTACGCTTAGGTTGTGGAATGACCTCCCTGCTTCGGTTTCCCCAAACGCCTACAGTATGGGGTTCTTCAAAAGGGGACTTAGAAGGTTTTTAAAGGGTCGGCAGCGCGATTGTGGCGCCTCTGGTGTTGCAAACGTCCATAGGCTGCGGTGACCACCGGTACATCTGGTGGGGCCGTATGCTTGTCTGCCACTCTAGTGGTATAAAAAAAAAATTCAAAGTCAAAAAAGATTTATTTAGCATTATCCTAATACATAGGCACTTGCGACACGTTAATGAATACAATGCAAATAGTACGACCAGTTCGGAACCGGCCCGCTTGAGAAGAACTAGCAAGAAACTCGTCGGGCTATTCTTTTTGTACACTACATATTTACAATAAGTACTATAAACTGAAACTCCATCAGCAAGCAATCGAAGACTCTCTCCACAATGTTTGAGCCTCTTACATAGATACTAATAAGAACAGACAGATACTCCTACATTTCAACTTTGTTACTTCTTCCAACTGGTAAGCTTATTGCCGTATTTAAATGAACAGGCGCAGGTTGGGACTACCTGCGTTTTTGAAATTTTCAATCCACCATTAAGACGTTCAATTTGACTTAAGGATTGCCTCTGGAATGAGAACCTATGTCTTCCTAGGCATGGAGGTGCTTGTGTAAATGGAGAGGCTCATCCATCTTAGGACAAGCCAAAGCAGGAGATGCTTAACGCTAGCTGTGATAGTTTACAAAACATTGACATTGTGAGGCAACGAGGACTTCACGCTTTATAGTAGGACGTTTAGAAAATAAACTAACACTTGAAAAGTTGGCAGAATTAGCAAAAATTGTATACGACTTGGCACCATCTCGACCAGAGCAAGTAGCAAGTGCCTCACTTTCAAGTGAACCTGCTCATAGAAGCGATGGCAGCGCAAATGAGCGAACTTACTAAACAGGCAGCTTTGAATACGACTCGTTTGGACACACGTGAACAGGTACGTAGCCGTTCACATAATCGTGGTAGGGGAGGAAACAGAAAAACTTCAATCCATTCATACATCTTTGGCTTTGATTTTGCGATCACGACCACGCTCGTCACTGCCCGGTCAACCTCACTGTTTCTACGACTATACATACGGTTCTCGAGCTCAAAAATGCAGTGTGCGTAGCGAGCGTAAAATGCTAGGGTCAGCCATAATTAGGGGTCGCTATATCTTTTTAGTGTAGGTCCACGGTAATTTTTTTTTATCTTAGTAGGTATGTAGCCAAATACGTTGCATAATTTGAGCTTTACGTTAATGACCTGTGCTGTGGTTTGGGAGAGGCCTAAATAGTCCAGCAGTGAACTGATTTCATTGATTGTTAATGGGTTACTACTTTTATTCCAGTCGGTGTCGAGACTAGACTAGAAAAACTGTCCTGTGGATTCGACTGGTGACCCAAGGGCTGGCAGTTATTTCTCCCAACGAATAGGCATCGCCATTCAAAGGGGGAATGCTGCCAGTCTATTGGGCACTATTTAGATTCAGTTTAGTTTAGTTTTATACATATTGTAAATAGTTATTATGCTTTATTGTAACATCTACCTAATATTTTAATGAATAAAGTTTCATTCTATAACAATATTTAAAATTAAAAGGATAATAAAATCTTATTGAAAGAACCAGGCAATGGGTTCAGCTAGAGGTGATCGCCCTGCCTTTCGTTATTATACACCATACGTCAAGTTGTCTTGGGATATTGTATGATCAATAAAGTAAAATAATGATGTTTCGAAAGAGAAAACTAGCAATACCAATTTGTATTGCCCGTTCATGTGTGGGGGAAAGTGTAGGTAATATATCAATGCCTGCTAAGTCAACTAAATTATTTTTGAAAAACCATTAGTTTCTGTAATATTATGGTGTCATTGGTCTAAGAGAGGTAAATCTCTCATGTTCTTTTAGGTAGCCTAGAACAAATCTTGGTACAGATGGCATCACAGCAGTTGAAACGTGATAGGTGCGTCAGCCATCTTATCAGGTTCAAATTCAGGTAGACCTACCAAGGAGATAATTATAAACACGGTTGGTTAGTACAATACTGCAGTTTATTTACTGTAACTACAATTTATAATAACGTTAGCTTAGCGAGCAAGAGTGGGATATGGGTTCTTAAGGCCCTAGACCACCATGTCCAGCCACGAGGTGACGATGAAGCGAGGTATATCACCTGTGGCTTTTCATCACAATGGACTTAGCTGTAATGAATGCTCGCGAACAGAAGGTTCCGTACCAAAAAACGTCAAAAAACACGTTTTTTTATATGGGAATCCTCCTTAATCCTCCCCTTTTTTCTGATTTTAGTATTTGTTGTTATAGCGGCAACAGAAATACATAATTTATTTCACATTTCTAGCTATCATAGTTCCTGAGATACAGTTTCGTGACAGTGGTACTGACAGACAGACAGGCAGGCAGCGAAGTCTCATGAATAGGGTCCCATCTTTACTTTTTGGGTACACAACCCCAAAAATTATAAGGCAAAGCCACTGTCATTTTTTTGTTTTTCTCTATGTGCCACTGGACCTTAGACTAAAATAGTTTAAGCACTGGACAGATCCGGAGTTTTAATAAGAAACTTATAAAAGTTTCTTATTAAAACTCCGGACCATCGAAAATATCCTCTCCGATGACTGATTCAGAACCAAATTAAAGAAACCTTACTTGTTACCACTAATCCTTTTACAAAATGGCCGTATGTACCATTCAACACCACGCTCCATATTAAGCTACGTATAGAATTCAAACTTTTAACAACAGATTGTCAGATTCCCACACACCACCAAAATGCAAAAAAAGGATTACCAAATTAGCTGTCAGGTTTTCTAAAGTGAAAGTATTTCCCGATTCGGGCGGTCAGTTCCCGAGAATAATAGCCACAATCTCACAAATCGACTAACCGGTCGCTCTTCGCTTTCTTTTTCCGAAAAAAAGACATCAAATTACTCGAGTGATGTAATTTTGTTCTTGCATTACTTTTTTTTCGTTTTCTTTTTGGGATTGTATAATAGTTTTAGTGGGTCAATAGCAACGTGTATTTGTATAGAATTTGAAACTCTTTTTTTCAATGAGTAATATTATGTAAGGTGACCGTAATTCTAGGCTTTTAAGGCTGGTTGGTTGAATCATTACGGATGTTTGTAATGCGCTTGTAAACGGTAATTATGTAAGTATTATACATATTTTTACACTTGTTGAGGAAGCTATTAACGCTTTTTTTATTGATGTTACTGATTGACCTTGAACTTTTTTGGATGAGGTCGAGATTTGAAAATAAAATTACTAGTAATTTTATATGTGAGAGTTTCGGTAATCAATTTAGGACTAAAGTATAAATGAATACGTAACTATAACTAAAAATGTTAAGTTTAAAAAGATCAGCACGTTATGACAGTCATGAATTCAAGATTTATTGTAACAATAGTTATGGATAAATCATTTTGGATATTTCGTTTTATTTTAATACTATCTCTTCTATTTAAGTATCTGCTAGGAAAGTTTTTTATTATAATTTATGTCCAAAGGATTTAAAACATTCATTATGGTTATATACTTTCGCTTTATAACGTATGCCACTGTTTCCTTTAATTTTTTTTTAATAAATATTCACGAACATTTCACACAACGCTATCTGATCCCAAAGTAAGCTAGGAATAACCTGCATGTGTTATGGGTATCAGACCACGAATATTTATATTTATACATACATACATACATACATATACTCACGCCTTCATCCCCGAAGGGGTAGGCAGAGGCCTATACCGGCCCACATTTCACCGTGTACAATTCGGTCCCACGTAACAGGTGGTGAGCCCATCGCCGTGTTGAAGTGGACCGCCGACGTCAGAGCCTCGTCCGTTGTTCAGCAGGTGCACGAGCTTGCACGTGAGGTTGACTTGGGCCCGGAGGTGTTGGTAGGGCCCCACTACACCCTAAACTCAGCAGAGCAGGTCATTTCCAGGCTTCCCCATCCAACAAATAATCATTGACTGTATAGTAGCCCCTGCAGTACAATTTATCTTCTACAAACCTTTTAAACTTATTAAGGGACATACTTTTATATTTATATACTTTTTAAATACATACATATTATACATAGAAACACCCAGACTCTTGAGACAAATATTTATGGGTCACACAAATATTAGTCTCCGGTGGGAATCAAACCCACGACCTCCAGCGCCACAGGCGATATCACTACCGACTGCGCCACAGAGGCAGTCAAATTATTATTTTATACTATTCTTTATAGTTGTTCAGCATAATTATATAGAGCTATTAACTTGGATAATTTATCATCATTCATCACATTTAGCTAGGAATCTTATTGGAATTTGTAGGCATAAGATTGTCAGACACTTATTCTCCACGTATTTGGTGGGCTCCTTATCATCGTAACAGCGGAGAAAGAAGATCTCTCTTGCAGTTCCATTGTTTAAGTAATAATTTTCTATGAATGATAAGAAGTTCTATCAAAATAAGCCTCGTCATTTTACACTCTCACTTACTTTAAAATTGTTTTGCATAGAGTCATTCTTCATGATCACATTCAGAGTTCCGCAATTTGGCATTCCTTACAGTGTGACTAACATCTAAGTAGGCGATAACATGTGGGTTGTTGCAAAAAAAAAGAAAAGTAAGAAAGCAGACGACTCCAACATTCTTGCTAGTAATAGATGATCAGCCTTTTGATGATTGCCTTGCTGAAATGAACAGGCGCTTGTTGAGACCTGCTATTGAAATTTTCACTCCGCCCATTTATTTTAACGTGAAGAAAATTCTACACGGGTGCTATGCCGAACTCCTACGCAGTAAAAACCACACGTATCCTAACTAATGACTACGTTTGGGAGCCCCGGGTAAGATCTTGGAAGGATGACCCCAGAACTCCCAACATACCTTGGTATCACTGCGGCCTCACCTAGTGAGGGGGGTGGGGGTGAGGGGGTTCGGGTACTATCCCACGTCTTTAGGGGATTGTCCGGGTGTTATTCCGCTTCTTCGAGCTGCGGAGCTGGGGTTGGAGAGTGCTCTCTCGCTCCCTCCCCGCCGTCTCTTTCACGAGCTTGACCAAAATCAAAATTTCATTTATTTCACTTAGGCATTATACAGATGCGCTTGTAAAACGTCCAGAATATAAAACAAAAACTCTACCACCAGTTCACAACGCGACCACCTGGGAAGAACTGGCAAGAAACTCAGCGGGTTATTCTTTTTTTTGCTCTATTTACAATTTTAAAGAATCTAAGAACTATGCATTTTAACAGTTTTTTTGAGAACTCAGCAGAGCAGGTCATTTCCAGGCTTCCCCATCCAACAAATAATCATTGACTTTATAGTAGCCCCTGCAGTACAATTTATCTTCTACAAACCTTTTAAACTTATTAAGGGACATACTTTTAATTTCGACCTGCTCACAGAAAGAGGTGGTGCAGTCCCACTTACTCCCGCTGAAGATCATGGCTCGCACCATATACTCCAGTAAGTCACGCAGCCCATAAGGCCTTTTACTTGATTTGACAAACGCCAGGTTACAGAAGACTGGGACCAACGGTTTTGCGTGTCTTCTGAAGCACGGAAACGTTTGCTAAGAAATGTCACTAAGGGGTCCCATCGAAGAACCATCCAAAGCTGAAGTTACTTACTGCTGTGATAGTGTTACTTGAGTCCACGGCGATTTTGTGAAAATTTGTTTACAGACTTTTTCACCTTCAACAATAACAACAACAATAATCTTTATTGACATAATAAGGGTACATAATTTCTAGTTGGATACCCTGACTCCTGCGCTAGTTAATAAAAACTGTGCTGCAGGTGACAGTGTATTCCCCTCAACAATAATGGGCATCTTAAGTCATTGTATTAAATGTTACACCTAAGCATTGATAATATAAAATATAGAAAAAAAACCACCTTCATGAGATAAATTCTCATTCATATGTCATAGAAACTTGAAAATCTTTACCTGCACTGGCGATAATGGTTTTCAATTTTATACGTTATCGTGACTTATAATCTGGCAGTCGCCATGATAACAGACTTCAAGTAAAGCTTAGATGTAAATTTGGAAAAGTTACAATAGCTATTTTTAACATTTTCCGGACGTAAACGGAAAATCAACGGAAACGGTGGCAAAGAATCGCGAACCTTCGATGCTTCAGAAGATGCGAAGATATATAACAAAGTGATCACGTGAAGGTTACCCATCAAAGAACCAGTTTTAGCAAAAGTTGCTTACTGCAGTGATTGTTTCCAGAACACTCGAATCAGCGGGATATTAGCGCTTTTGTGATTTACTAAAAGTTTTTTTCACCTTTGCGGATTTACTACGATAGAAAATCAAGTAGACAATTATAGTAAAAGAAACTACATTTAACAGCCTTACAAACAACAACAGCTTTCATTTAAGTCGATTGTATGCAGCCATAGAGCAACACGACCTACGACTTTGATAGGAAAGAGACGCGCCATATGTGGAGACTTTCATTTCTGTCATTGAATAATAAATAAATAAATATTTGTGAATATTCACACACAACATCATCTAGCCCAAATTAGGCTAAAATAAGCTTGGGCTATGGAATCTAGACGACTGATATACTTACATATAATCATGCCTTTATCCCCGAAGGGGTTGGCAGAGGCAGAGTTATACGCCCACATTTCACTTTATTGTTTTATGTCCCACGAAATGGGTTGGGAGCCTACCGCCGTGGTAAAATGGACAGGCGCAGGTCGCCGCGACCCGCAGTTGAAATTTATCAAGCCGCCTTGCAAGGCCTTCAACATGTCTTAACGATTGTCATTTTACTGACAACTGGGTTTCATCTTGAGTTTTCCTTCTACGCAATGGATCCTTTTCCGAAAGTGTTCCCTTAGTCGCCTCTTACGACACACTCGGAATGTATTGGGATTACGAAAATTGGTACTCTTGACCGTCGCCACACGGGGGGGACAGAAATACATACTTTCATACTTCTAAATACATACGTATTATACATAGGAAACATCCAAATAAACATTTGAAGGATTATACGCACATACTCTAAATGGTACAATGATTAGTTTATGTACGTGTCTGTAATTTTGAGTGTATTGTTTTGTGAAGTTTTATAGTGATAGTAATAGTAGTGGTGTAGTAAAATAAAATTTTCCCCAGCAACATAATAAACAATCAGATATACATTATGCAAACATGCTCTGTCTACACTCTTCGTACTTGTCGCATTGCTCTATGGTACGCCGCAGTTAAGTCTTGGATGGCTGTGGGCTTTTCAACTATCAATAAACTTTGATACCTGCTTGTGTGATTACATGGTGTACTTCGACTACAACGTCTTGATGCTATTGAAGAGTAAAAAAATAATTTAAAATTGTTTTTATAATTAAAGATTCTTACTATCATCTAAATAGGGTCTGTGGGTTTATGGAAAACGACAACGAGGTGTTATAAGTTTATCGTGTGATTCAGGCTAACATCAGTTGCATTGAAGCTGTTTAACGCCTTAACGACTTTTGATGCGATTTTTTTGTTTGAAAGTTTATTTAACTAGGTCGGTTCTTATCTATGTATTTTAAAAGTAGTCAGCTCACTTTCTGAGCGCTGACTTTGATGATGGGATTTTACTAAGATTCGTAGGTCCGATTTATCGATAATGTGGTATTCTGTTATTTTGATGGTATTTCTACGACAACGTGGTAACATGAAACTATCTAATGCACCAAGTAGTCAACTCCTCAGAAAAACACGGTACCGTGTTTGTAATATTTAGAACAGTCTTAGGATCGGAGGGTTTTTAATTTGCAAAATAAACACTTGCTACGTTTATTGTAATTTTCTGAACCAAATTAAAGCCAACCTTTAGTTCACGGATAATATGAATGAAACGCTAAGTTATTTTAATAAATGAGAAGCGGATGCTCTGAACTCATGCATATTTATTTCACTTTCGACTTCTATAAATGAATATATTTAGGTAAAAGTAAATATGTAACTAAATTATTGTATCTTATCAAAATTAGAATATGGGTGCCAACCCACATGAATTTCATACATACAATATCTACGAGTATTTTAACACCCGGCGAAAAAGATGGGTGTTGTACTCATAGGTTTATCCTGTGTATCTGTCTGTCGGCCTGTGGCATCTTAGCTGCCCATTGGAAAGATCAATTTTAAAGTGACAAATTTTGTTCAAAATCCGATGTGATTGAGATGGTTTCAGGCAATAAATTTTTGAGAACCAACACTTTCTGGGTTTATGTCACTCTTTGTTACACAGGATATCCCTTTGTTGCCCAGAAAGTGAGCTAATGGTTGTAAAAAATTAAGAAGACTAAAATTAACATTCGGATATTGTTTATGATGTTACTTTGATTATTGTTGTGACATGGTAATTAAAATTGCTGCAGCAATCTATCTAGTTTGTAGGGAAGCCACCTTCTCTGAAAATCATGGATCACAGTGTAATCCGATCTAAGCACAGTGGTGTCTGGGAACCAATAGCTATCGTAACCTTCCCAAAATTTGACCTTAGCTTTACTTGATGTCTGTAATTATGATACCGACTACCAGATGTAACCTAATGATAACGTTTAAAATTGAGAACATTATGGGCGGTGCTGGTAAAGATTTCTAAGTTTCTATGATATATGGATAAGAATTCACCTCGAGGAAAATTCTTGAATAGGTTACGTTTTGAAGAGACGGACCTATCTATTAAATCATGATTATAAAATCACCCTTAAATTGTATAAAAAGTTACAGCTATGTATTCAATGTTCCGAGTTTAGAAAACTGCAGAGCTTTTAAATTACATACATTTTGTTTTTTTTTATTTTTTTTGTAACTTTGTGAATTAATATTTGGCACTCTGTAGTCACTGCCGCTGCCGCGGATCACTCGCTTCGCTCACTGGTCATCTTGCAAAATTTAATCTGGTGAAGAAAAGTTACGTATCAAATAAATGTAATGGAATAAAGATATTGTTTTTGTGGTTATGAAAAATGTAGGTATCCTGATTGATGATATTTTAATTCAGATTTCATAATGGTCCTAGTTTTTTTAGCTCACCCTCTGTTGCGTGGAACTAACAAAACGACTGGCAATGTATGGAGGTGTGATTCACCTCTATGTATCCTCTCTGGGATATAAACGTGATTGTATGTTATGTTATTGATCTTATTTTTCAGTTACAAGTCCAACCAAATCTTCGGCATTCATAGCTTGTATCTTTTCACCACTTCAATGCTAAGTTATAACTAAATGCATATATCCTCAATCTATAAAAGTATTCTTATCATCAACTTGTACCTGATTAAGCACCATTTAAATCGTTGTTACCCAGGGCGCATATCTTAAAACTATTTGTAACAGGGTCATTGCCAAACCACGCACGTACTTATGCTTCTACCGTAAGTATTTTGGAGCATGCTCGTGATGCATGTTGGTCATTATTACATGTAGCAGCTGGACATTTGTTTCGTTTTCTCTTTAAGGACGTTCTTGACATGAAAGTTTTATGTCTCAGTAGTCATACAGGAAACTACTTTTTTTGACGAGTTAAATTCCAGTTGGTCATCCAACATTGCTGTTTTTATAAGGCATTGAAAAGGTAGTACTTCATTTATTAACCTCTAGTGTCATCAAACTATCGTCTAACAGTCCACCGGTAGATCAAATTTTATGGTAATTATAGCTGAGCCCTACACTTTGCGTTGCTTCTCATGACTGTCGCTGAGCCAATTGAAGGCCTGGCATAAAATTCGATAAAGACCTGGCATAAAGACGTGACTATACCGTAAATGCCCTTTGAATCCCTAGGTTCTCTTTGACTGACTGCTCCAGATAGCTGATTGGCTTTCGATTAAGTATTGCTATAAGTGACGGTCTTCTCTCGTTTCCCATAAATTCATTTGCACTAATATTGTTTGCCATAATCATCCCCGATCATAATATTTATTTGCACTATTATCATTTATACTAATAACGTTTGCCTTAACAACTCAACAGTCATAACTTTTATTTTCCATAAAATGACTTTCTATAACAACATATATCATAATAATTAGTTTCCATAAGTAACACATCTCATAATCGACTCTTGACATAATTAAAATTTGATATAATTATGAAAATAATACATAATATTGTTAGGTCGAAATTAATTATCGTTAACACCCCGACTCAGTGCAATCCGACTCGGATAGTTTAGGTTAGAAGACTAAGGTGGGAGCGAAGCGAAGCGGAGCTCCCGCCTTAAGTCCTCGTGGTTTTTTTTTAAACCACCCAGAAGTGCTTAGTTAGTAGACGCCATATGAGGTTTAGTTTTAGGTTTAATTGTTAATAAATTATCTGTGTCGTATAAATTATCTTTATTTATATTATGGTGAATAAACGTTATGGAAAATGGCATTATTGAAAACGAAAATTATGGCAAATACATTTATGGATTTAAATTATTATGACACTTGATCGATTATGACCAATGGAATTAGTGAAAGTCATTTTATGTCATTTCACGATTATGGCAACTGAAGCGTTATGTCTAATGAAATTATGGCAAATACCAGTATGGCATATGAAATTATGGCATTTTAAATTATGGCAAACATTAGTAAACCATAAGTGATTACTATCTGACCTTGTCCTGTCTCTCACATCACAGTAGCTGTCATCACCGTATTATACCTCCTCAGTCAGCAACAAAATATCTACTAGTTTACTACTACCTTACTTACCTGAAAAATTGATCCGATTCCTATTCACTTCTAGTTTCTTTACTAACTCGTTAGTATAGATTATTAGTTTTATCCATATCAGTGCTACAGTTTCCTATTCACAGTATTTAAACCATTTTCAAATGAATCCAAACTTTTTAATAGTGCTGTTATTGTTGTACAGATGTTAACAATAGACTATCTTTCGATGTAGGTATGAGAAATTCATATCAGATGCATTTTTCTACACGGTAGGAGTGAGGGAACGGGTTAGCTGACCTAGTAACATTCTTATCTTTCTATCTGACATCCTAACGTGAAGACCCGTTTGTACTTATACAAAATTCTCTATAATTCGTTGCAATGAGTAGTTATCATTTGTCTTTATTGCAGTGGTTTCAGAGGTAGTTGTGAATTGACCCTTTTCATTCAGATGATAAAGGTTGCACTTAGTTATCACTAACCCAAGCCTGGACCCATTACAAGCAGCAAGCAGGCGTAGGGCACATTCCGATCTGTAGAACTAGGTTCTGTTACATGTGCACTTAAATGTTGGGGTCAAATGGAACTATAGCAAATTGAACTCGAAGATAATAAGAATGAAGATAGTGAGTTGCCAGGAACATCAGGAGAACTAAGAGTATCAATTTTACTAAAATTCCCCCTTAAGGATTGCTTTGGAGGTAAGACACACGCGCAGAAACTGATGATTATAGTTACATAAAACATCCTGAATATGTTATTAGGTACATTTGAATTCATTATCAGCTAATTTCATTTAAATACTCAATCCAACAAATTAACGGAATTTTTATAAATAAATTATATTTAAGAAAGTAGAATCCTAAATTTATTTCATCAAAGTATTTCACGAACGTTAAAAAAATTGTTATATAAAATTGAATACGAAAATATCCGTATCTAATGAATATCAAGTGTCAAGACATTTTATCCCGCATAGAATCACCAAAACATTGTAATATCTGTGTTCCATAACCGCACCCACACAACCAAAACACGTGCCACCCGAAAGGTTCATATTAAAAATAAAGAATAATTTCTACGTCATCAATTTAATCGCAATCCATTGAGTTCACTTTTCTTGACCGTCCTCCGAGTAGTGGGGTGAGATGCTTAAAACAGGCCGTCTTATACATCGACGCTACACTTTGCGCTAAGCTTTCAGTAGGGGTGATTTGAATCGTCACCATGATACGGTATATTGTTGTCCTAGTTATTTTCGCGACGGCGCGGGCTATGCCTGCTCTGGACAAGGAGTCCAACGAACTCGGATTTTTCGGTTCTATGCTAGGTGCGGTTAAAGAGTGTGTTGATGGAGATACTTCTCTGTGCATAAAGGTTAGACCCAGTGATGTGATTTGTGAAGTGAAGTGATAATGAGATCTAGATATAAAGTAATATTTTGGTTGCAGGAGAAGACGTTGAAGTATGTGGAAGCCGTGAATACCGCGAGGGAGTTGAATGTAGCTGATGGTGTGGCCATCCTAGGTAGTGGGTCTCCAAGGTCCGCGAGGGCTTTGGAACCTCTGCCAGAGGATCCTAAGGCCAGGGAAGCCCAAGTCGAGTCACGGCTGGTAGATTCTGCGGCCGACTTCTTAGAAAACCATGTTATCCAGTTCAAACTGCCGTCGTCTGCTATTGAAGGCATGAAGAGGTCCCTTGAAGAAGGTATGTTAGATTAATAGAACTACGTTCACGCCAATACCAATAGATTTGACTGTCTCTGTGGCGTAGATGGTAGTGATACCGCCTGCGGCATTGGAAGTCCTGGGTTCGATTCCTGGGTCGGTCGAAATATTTGTGTGATCCACAAACGTTTGTTTCGGAGTTTGGGTGTTTTCTATGTATAATATATATTTATTTAGATATATATATAAGTATGTATATCAGTGGTCTAGATCCCATAGCACAAGCTTATATTAGCTTAATTAGGGCTAGAAGATGTTGTGTGAGAATGTAGACAAATATTTTTTTTAAAAGTGAAGATGTTAGAATATCCTTATTTCACGTCTCAAGTATTCCATAAGTCGCGAATTGTCTATTTGTGATATATTTAGGTCTAGAATCTGCAATCTTATAAATATATATTGCTAGAGAAAAACACATTTGTAGGATAATAAGTCCATTTGCACGGAAGAACCGCGATATAATCTATCTTATATATAAAATTAAACTTAAGTGCTCACTTTAAAACTAATTGGCGAATCATACTAGATGCGTGAGCGCAGTGGAGAAGAAAATTTAGAGCACTTTAAAGTAAATACTTATATGATATTTATGACACACTAGCGGACGTCATGCGGTTTCACCTGCGTAGCTCCCGTTCCCGTGGGAATACGGGAATAAAATATAGTCCATGTCACTCAGGGATAGTGTAGCTTACCAACAGTGAAAGAATTTTTCAAATTAGTTTAGTAGTTCGGAGCCTATTCCATGCAAACAAACAATCAAATCTTTCCTCTTCATAATAAGTTTAGATAAATTAAACTAAAAATCATAAAGACGTAGATTATCAAACTCATGATTTACGTTTAAAATGTTGATTTAAAATATGACAAAAAGTGAAATCAAATCTTATAATAAAGATTAAAATAAAGATACTTATTATTATTATTAGATCTATAAAGTGGTTCAATGATCTGAAACGTATTGAAAGATCCGTAGATAATATTTATTATTGAAATCAAGTTCAATAAATAGAGCAAAATCCTTCATGGTCATTGGTTTACAGTTGTGGTCGTTGATGTAACCACTTTTTTTAGTTGACTCTGACAAACAGACAAAAAATTTCACACTAAATTGTAAATATTGAATAACTCTTGATCATTTTAACAACAAGAATATCAGTTATTATTAAACTGGCGCAATTTTTTTACACTTATACTTATTGAATTGGGCGCTGCAACGTGTCCGAAACGTCGGTGCATGTATGTAAAAAGTATTTCCCGTGAAGTCCCGAATTCTATAAGCGAGGCCGCACTGATTGCCTCTCAACAGATCTAAAACTGTCCTGACATCTGTACATGAGTCCTGGGATATCCTTCGGAGGGCCTACCCTGGGGCTCCCAACAGTAGGCTGTTGGGCAGGATACGTGAGGTTTTGCTCGTGGTCGGAGTCCGGCAAAACATACATGAGGATTTACCATCGCGTTAAAAAAAAGTGTTAAGAATATCAAGCAATTGAAAACTTGTAGAGAATGCGTTAGAAAGATTTCAGTTACATAAATCACCATAATATTACCAAAAAATTGGAATTTACAAGAATCATGGAAACCATCATTATCGCATAACTTAAGTGCGTCAAATTTGAGAAGAGTGCTATCTTCTCAAATTTGACGCACTTAAGTTGACCGCAGCAAATACAATTCAGTGAAGTACCGACACCACTCGTTATGCTAATGGTTCTGCCACTGAACATTAAATAATCACCTAACATTTTTTTCGTTCAAAATATGAATATAAATATGAATCTTAACGATATTATATTTAGACACAAAGCGGATACAGTAGCACTTTCACTGAATATAATTTATTTTATTTATATAACAACATTATTATAAATTTTAATCATTAATGAAATTTAATACATTCTGCCGCAATTATACGCTGTATAAATATGATTAATATTACGGACAATAAACTCTTAACGCATTTTAATTATAAAACGCACTTTCATCTTTTTAAACGTCTTTATATTCTTAACAAGTAATTATGTATAAATAACTCAACAGGCACTAATGTTAAATAATTTCATTTTCAAAAACTTATAACAAAGTTAAATGTTTAATATATTATTGTCATAATTATATTTGATCTAGGAAAAATTACAACAAAATTAATTATTTAATCAGTAAAACTATGTATATTGTGATAAAAATGTCTTATAAATCTTTTATAAAATTATCTTCAATACGGCAATAGGCTCACCACTTACGTGGGACATAAAAATATAAAGTGAAATGTGGGCGTATATTATGCCTCTGCCTACCCCTTCGGGGATAAAGGCGTGACTATATGTATGTATGTATAATTATCTTTTTCTCCGACAATTTTCAATAATGACCTAAATATCCTCTGATAACCACAATTCAAACTATTACCCAAAGATAATATATGCTATAACGCTACTTGCTAAGCAGGTGAGGTTGTCTACCTGGTTACAAAGTACCTGTATGTATAAACATAGTGACCGAGTATGTAATACCAGTTCAACTTATAGTTAGTACCGTTACAAATTACGAATGCAAGGTGTCCTCTGTAACAAGAGCAAGGGTTGTCACGCGCGAGTATTCAATCAATATAAATATGTTATAAACGATAAATTATGAAATATGATTCTACTAATAAGTGATTTATTTTGTGACGACGATGTACTAAAATTACAATAACTAGTTCATTGTCATATTGATACATATTATAATTTGTAAATGTAATAGATACGTCATGCCTACATGCCTTTGTAAAATTAAAAATCACTTAAAAATCAGACATTGGATTGACACTATATTTTACTATATTGGGTGTAACAAAATTGACTCTCCAAATTTCGTCACGTGACGTGGCATCATCAGTCAAGAAACATTACAAAAATGAAGAAAAAAAATCTGATATCTAAACCCTAAAATATGATGTTAAAACGATGTAGCAAAAATTCTACTCACAAAAAATATAATATAAAATATAGAATCAAAGTAAAGAATATAGTTTTATCAATATGAATATTAATGATGTATTTCATCCTTAGCGACTTTGAATGCCACAGTAAAAATTCTAACAGCATCCCAACACAATCCCAACATAATCATTTAGATACTGTGATTAATATAAATAGAAAGTTTTTAACTGCACCAATGGTTTCTGCTCTGCAATTACATGCTCTGGATTTGATAGTGTACTCGTTCTAATTATATAGTTATCTAAAACATGCAATGTTGGTAATAATAGGTACTTTGTCATCATCGTGGTACATCTTGTTACTGTAAAAGAAATTTTTTTCATCGAGATTGATGTTAAAATAAAGACCAAATCAATGCATTTTATTTGTTGGATTACCTACATTCAAATATATCAACTTTCTCATAAATATCCGTTTCAAAATGTGTCAAATTGAGACTTATTAACATTAATAAGTCTCAATTTGAAATCCTAGATTTTCAATTTGCAACACTTTCAGACTGATTGCATACGGTCTTTACTTTTGATCAAGATCACACAGCGAGCTTTTCTGCGAAAATCAATTAAGCTCAGACTCTGTAAGAGAAGCTACCTTTTTCAATCAGATGACTGAACTCAGATTCAAGGACTTTCTTTATCAATGTCTTGATTAATAAAGTCCTTTATTAGATTCCTTTTATCTAAACATGCTTCGAATATTAAAAATGTTCACTTAAAATTATGACATCCCTGAACAATCTAATAGATTACATTCAAATGTTTCTAAACTATAGCGCGTCACTTTATTTATGAAGCTAGTAGTAATTTATTTTTTCACCTAATGTAATATCAGCAATAGAGATTTGATAATCATGTATTACTAGCGTTCATGTAACTTTTGAAAAAAGCAAATATCTCGATGTTTTAAAAGTGGTTATAAGTAAAACAATATAAAAATCATAAGAAAAGTACATACATATAGTCAGACCTTCATCCCCGATGGGATAGGCAGAGACATAGCATACGCCCACATTTCACCTTTTAGTTTAATGTCCGACGTAACAGGTGGTAAGCCTATTGCCGTCAAATTTCGAAAAGACCGAAAGTTGAAATCAAAAAAGAAACCTTGATATCTTGCAAAACTACATCGCTATCAGTACAAGGTTGGACCAAGATTAGTGTCGCAGAATGCGGTAGAAGAATATATAACCTTGGTACTGTCAAAGTCACAGACTTGTGGAAAGCAGGCCACTCCCGCGGTGGCGATACAGTCGTCCTGTTCGAAACCAGTTGGGCGACTCATCGAGAAATCTCGCCACTCCTAACTCAGATGAAAGTCGCCTTTCTATGTTACGAGAGGTTCATGCTACTACGGACACCATGAAAGATCGTAAAATATTAATATAATACTAGCTATTATTCGGTTTAAGTATAGATTCGAAACTTTTCAAAAGCTTGTGTATTCAAGATGCAATTTGAGACTCAAAATTAACATAAAAATGCAAATACAAAATAATTAAGTACATCCAAACATACTCAATTAATTAAGAATACATATTCAATCAATCCTGTTTTATGGAAGGATATTAAACATGCAGTCGTCCTAAAAATCGCATTTTGAATATGAAGAGTCCTACTCTCTTGTATATACCTAGTTGAGGATTTGTAGAGTAAAATGGACTTTTACGTAACCGTCTAGAAAAAAAAACTTATTCCCACGGGATATATATTTTATTTTTAAAACAACAATCAATGCAGCAGACAATCATAAATGACTTAGCATATCTGATTGAAACTGGTCATCTTGGTCCATGGACGTTATATAATAACCCAATTCAACGGATTAGAGTTTACAATCCTCAAGTAAATAAACAGCCTTATAAAGCAGTGACTCTCTCAAAATTATGACGTCATAATAAATTCGCGCCCACACGTAAATGAGTCGTAAAATATCAACGTAACGGATATAGTACGTATCCGTTTCAACACTTTCTCTTACCTATATTAAAAGCTTTACATAACTAAGCAGACGTGAACTTTAATTTATGAAGGTTTAGTCTGGCAGACTAGGTTTATGACTTTGGCCTCTATGATCATAAAACGTCAACTTATCGTAAATTATAACTTTAAAACGAAAAGAAGTGATATAGCAAATTTTTGCCTACTTTGTTGATATACATTCAATAATTGGTGTTGTTATGTAATACAATAACGCTCTGAAACGGTTTGTTTAGGAAGTATTCTAAAATTATAAAGAGGAAACATTTGTTTTTTTGTTTGTAACAAATAGGCTCCGGAAGTACTGGACCAATTTGAAAAATTCTTTCACAGTTGGGAAGCTACACTCTTTGCGGTGAACATATGCTACATTTTACTCCCGTATTCCCGCGGAAACGGGAACTACGCGGGTGAAACCGCATGACGTCCGCTAGTACAATAATATAATTTTGTGATCAGTTTTGTATTTTGTCAGAATGAGAGTATAGCATTTAACATAGGCACACTAAGAATATACCACACTTAACACCTAGTTACGTATATATACTATTAATATTATAAAGAGGAAACATTTGATTGTTTGTTTGTTTGCATCTAATAGACTCCGAAACTACTGGGCCGATTCAAAAAATTCTTTCACGCTTAGGAAGCTACACTATCCCCGGTGAACAAAGGCTATACTTTATTCCCGTGTTCCCACGGGAAAGGGAGCTACGTTAGTGAAACCGCGTGACGTCCGCTAGTTATACAGAATCAGCAATAGCTCTTGTTTGATTTTTTTACTTGAATCCGTGTCATAACAATGTTAGCAAGTATTTAACAGTAAAGCTATTGCTACTGCTATTTCAAAATTATATTCAAAAGCAGTAGAAGGCTAAGAAGAAAACACTAAGACTAAATCTATGTCTAATTTATTTTGAAATTAATCACCATTGGAATTTCGTGATTAGGATTTAAGAAATTGAAATCGGTGCTAAATACCTAGACGATATTGATTTTTTTATTACAGTAAAAAAATATAATTAGAGAAACTGTGTTAAGTTGCGAAATTAAGTCATCATTATTCACAGGTTAATCGCGATATTGTGGCAAAAAGTAATTTGAAATTTGAATATTTTAAAGTATTTAAATAAAACAGACTTTAAATTTAAAGTATCTACAGAATTATTAAAAAAAAACTTAGATCTTCATTTTGCTAGTAGTTCCTCTGCTGTTTGATAGATGGCGTCTTAAGCTTTTGATAAAGTGGTTTCATGTAGGTAACTGTCCACTTCTAATTTTTATAGATGCTGTAAATAAAGGTTATAAATGTTATAGCTACTGTATTGACATGATCGTTTTCTTAGAATATTTAATACACAAATATAAATCTTGGATTATAAATTTGTATTGAAAAGAGTTATACATATATAGTACACAACATACATACTTATATTATGTTATACGAGTATGTTACTAATTCTTTATTAAAAATTGTTATGTTTGTGAATTAATAACATAATGCTGTGGTGCAGTTCTGAATCATATAAAAACTCGTATGTCTTTTGTATGAAAATAATGATCTAAATAAAAATAGTCTTAATGAATTTTTAATGACAAATGACAATTCAAGGTGACATTTTTTGAAGTGCGGAGTTGTGGGTGAAACTCTGAAAAAATTCTGTTATAAATATCACTGCAATCGACATATCATTTAAAATAAACATCTTACCGATTAACGCAAGCATAAGTAATGACTTGATGATATACTTAGACGTTTCAATCGAGAAAAAATAACAACGTCAACTGGAGCAGAAGTAGGTTATCTAAACTGAGAGGAAATTGATCTTGACAACCAAGCCAACGACTTTGTTTGAAATCATCACAAAGTGGTCGTTGTGAAAGTTAATGTTTAAATAGAACTTAAGACTCATACCCACCTATTTATGTAGATAACTTAAAATCTAATTTTCCAAAAATTGCTGAATTTTTGCTTTGTCTTTGAGAGGTTTTAAAAACTGCTAAAATCCCTAAAATCCTAATATTCCTGCTAAACTCTCTCGTGGTCAAATGTTGCCCGAATATTCTCCAAAATTATGTTTATGATGATGATTTCGTTCCTGTAGCATTTCTAAAACTGATTTTCACGAAAACCTGTTAATTGACAGTAGGAATTATTCTGGCCAACGCAATACTGGGTAATGGGGAAAATATGAGAAAAAGTTTACTACGTAATAATTGACTATTATATTATTAACATAATTTATTTCAAATTAATTTCAGTTGTAAAGTGGTATATTAATTACCTGCGAGGTCTATGCACTCTCAGACATTAGCTAAGATTATGATGACAAGAGAAATGAACTACTCTAATTTTATTGCTCCGAGACTATTACATTTAAAATACCAAATTGTCTAACTTTTTATTTTTATATTATACATTACATTAGTTAATTAGTTACATAAAATGTATTATCGCTCCGGGACATGAATACAGTCAGATATAAAAAATGTTTAATAGCATTATTGCATTTACGGGCATTGTAAGCAGCACACGATACAACATTTTGAGATTTGTCTTTTTATGAAGTCTCTGATTCCAAAAAATGGTTTAAAATCATTTATCCTAAAAACTTTCTGTTATACTGAAATAGCTAAGCCTCAACCACTCGAGTAGATCACTCGAGAAGATATTTAATATCCAAATTTTTCCAAGCAAAGTAGTATTTGTCACATTGTTTTTTAGCAAAACATTAATTGAAATAAATTCTTTTCTATTTCAGCTCGTGGCAAGAAGAAGAAGATCAAGCAACTCCTGCCACTCCTGGCCATCGCCAAACTTAAGATCACAGCCCTCATCCCTCTGTTCCTTGGAATCATCGCCTTCGCTGCAGCCAAGGCCGTACTCCTGGCCAAGATCTCGCTCCTTGTTGCCGGTGTCATTGCCCTGAAGAAGCTTTTAGCAAGCAAACATCATGACACCAGCTACGAAGTAGTAGCCCATCCTCATCACGAGGAACATTACGCTAGCAGCGGGCATGGTTGGGGCAGAACCATCAATGACAGCCAAGACCTTGCGTACTCGGCTCATGTAAAATCTGATTAGACTAAAGTAGGTATACAGCAATGAGGCGCTCTAAGTCCAATGTTATTTAAGTAACACAAGTGAAATGACATGTACTGAAATTATTTATTAGTAGTTTGTAAGGGATATTTATTGAATATTTAATGATGAGTTACCCTTTGTGAGGGAACTGTACCTCGATGAGATTTTTGTTGTTGTTTTCCAAAAAAACATTGTTCTAAATTTGTATGATCTTTCTTGCTTTACTACTATATTGGTTTAGTAGTTGTTCACCCTATACGGTATCCGTATTTGTGTATTTTTATTTTAAAAATATATTATTTTTATTTGTATTTTATAGTGAATCCTTATTCGTCTAGTCTATTATTCTTTGCTAAATCTTTATTTTATTTTTATTAATATTATTTATATTTATTATTATTTATGTATTTATACATTTTGATATATTTGTTATTTTTTTTATTTATATAATTAATATATATGTTGTGATGTAGTTATTGTATGTATGATTATGGTTCAATAGTATTTCAATGTATGAATTTCAATATATTTGCCATAAGTATTTATATATTTACATATCTATATTTTAAGTAATAAATATTTATTTTTTAATATTTATTGCATTAGTGTAATGTTATAATATAACATATTGTTGCTTTAATCGCCCACCTTTAAGTACAAATGTAGTGTATTTTGTATGCCAGAGCAATTTTTTATTATTTATAATATTTTATGTACAAATTTTATTTATTTAAAGGTTCGTACAAATAAAGAACTGAAAATTAACTATGTGTATTAATTGACTCCTATTTTTTTTGTAGAACTGGCAAATGAACTACATTGTTGCAACAACTTGAGAAAAATTATCGTGATCGTGTAATACGTGATTGAATTATAATAAACTTAAGTTTTAAGAAGTCCCAAATGTAGGTGCTTTAGCTAGTCGCCCATTTTAGTCTTTGTTTGTCTGTCAGTCTATTTTCGGCACCATCAATGGCTTAAATTAGTTATGAGACTAGTGTTCTCTACTATAGTATGATTACTAAACATATCGACTCTCGTTGGTCTAAAGGTCGAAATCGTGGCTTCGATTCCCACCGGAGATAAAAAATTGTGTGACCCATTAATGTTTGTGTCAAGAGTCTGGGTGTTTCTATGTATGATAAGGATGTATTTAAAAGTAAATTATGTATTAATATCCTTAGTCGGAAACCCATAACACAAGCAGGTCATTCCTACCTTACTTTGGGATCAGATAGCGTTGTGTGAAATGTTCGTGAATATGTATTATTATATTTATATAAGTAGTTTATTGCACTTTAAATCAGCCTATGGTAGTCAGCTGCCAGACGTAGGCCTCACCCAAATTGCGCCACTACTCATGGTCCTGCTCCTTACGCATCCAGGCCTTCCGTGCAACCATATTCAATATTAACTTATTATAGTAATAATTAGAGATGAATGCAGTGTAGTATGTTTCAAATTGACTTGGTCTATTTACCCTATTATCAGAAAAACTGTAGATACGAGTCGAAAATTAATACTAACTCCTCCACCTTTTGTAAATACGATTTAAATGTATCTTTACGTCAATAAAATTGGAGAATTATAATATTGAGCTTTTTTGGTAAAGAGAACTTTTTTGGTACATGTGATTTAGAGATTTGTCTTGGGTGGGAATCAAACCCACGAACTCCGAATCCGTAGTCAGGTCCACTAACCACTATACCACGAGGCCAGTCAATATTTTTTCACATTACAATCATGTCAGTAGTCATTGCCCAAACTGGTGACCTGCTCATGTTATTCCTAGATTTATGTTATCATTCCAGGATACATTCAGTCATGCCTCTGTTTATCCCTGAAGGGGTACTAGGCTAGGAGTCTATTGCCTTGTTGAAGCGGACAGGCACCGAGTCATGTGACAACACTGTTGTAAATTTTTAAGCCGCTCAAGGGCTTCACGCCTTCCAAAACGCGGAACTGCTCGTAAATAAAATGTTACAACATCGTCACCTGTTAGTAACTCATCCAAGAACCATCCATATCTTATAGCAGCGATCGTTTATAACACTAAGTCAGCGAGGTCACTAGCACTGTTCATTATTATCCCATAATAAAAAAAAATAAGAACAAAAGTGCCAGTAAGCTTTAGTTTAAATTTTGCGTGAGTGTGACTGAACAAAAACGTAACTACATGTACAGCTTGGCAAAAAAGAGAAGAAAATAATGGAGGAGCCACTGTGCTGTTCATATGGCAACCCGTTAAAAAGAACCACCAATCAGTAGCCAGTTGTCAACAACCGTCAATAAAACACACGAATCAAATTGTATACCGTCATTAAGTGACAGACATATGTGACGTTATTGGCAGCTTTTTGACAATGTAGCCAGTCAGCAAAATATTAGTTCCGTTTCTAGACTTTTTTGCGAAGCTGTAAAATATAACTTCATGTATTTTTTTTGAGCTCTGCAAATTGGCGTCGCCAGACTAATGGAAAGTCATGGCGCATCTTGCAATTGGGAGCCACACAGTCCGTATGACTTTTGACAGTGGTCCTCAAGTTGGCAGCCCTGTGATGTCCTTCTTGGCCTCTTCACGCTCCACTTGAAGAACCCGGGATTGTAATGGGTTCAGTACAAGGTCAATAATATTAAATCAAGTCTGATATATATGAATGAAAGTAACGTCAGTGTGCGTGACGTGTGTGTACACATGATACTGACTCAAGTCATTTGACCGTCTCCTGAGCACAAAGATGAGGTGTGCGGGCGGGTGTGTTCCAAGTTTTTATAGTTCGACAGAGTAAGTAACGATATTTTGACACGCACAGTTCTGGCGAAGATTCTCTCCACTGTGCATGAGGGGCACCTCTGCCCGACACGCGTCATTCAAGAACGAAAAGGAGAGAGTAGAATCAGGTTGAAGAGCTCTATACTGTACCTACGTGTGTAAATCCTTCATGAATGCTTTGCTGAATTCCTAGCGAATAAAACCACAACAACGCCTTACGACTGTCTACGGCCAGGAGTCGACGTGAGCCATCGGGAATATTGCCTAGGATTCCCAGCAGTGATAAAAATATCCAGCCTGTAAATCTCATTATAAACTCATCAAATATATTACCTACTTCATCTGAAGTCCTTGATTCCAATCCCATATCTCTCTTTTCTACTGTAATTAGAAAATGTTTGGCATAGCTGTAGTTAGTATCTACTCGAAACTGAAATGTTTAACAAATTCTGCTGTTTTTTGTAACGTTAGGAAAATCCTACATGGGTGCTGTGCCGAACTCCTACCGACTAAAAACCACACGTATCTCACCTAACAGCCTACGGTTGGGAGCCCCGGGTAAGCCCTCGGAAAGATACCCCAGAACTCCCAACAGACCTACGGCTACCACTGCGGCCTCATCTAGGAGGGATTTGGGTGCTATCCCACGTTTTTGGGGGGGGGGGGGGGGGGGGTGGTTCGAGTGTTATCCCGCTTCTAAGGGAGGGCGTGATGTTGCTAACGTTCATAGGCTACGTCGACCATAGTAGGGCGTAAGCTAGTTTGCCACCTAGGTAGTATAAAAAAATTAAATGTTGATGATGAACGAAAGATGCGTGAGATAAGTACGCAATACATATCTAGTTAGTGTTGAAATAGTTCGGCTGAGTTCAACTAGATGGCGTTAGATAGTGTGTATAATTAAGTCTTCGATATTGATCAATAGCGGAATGCTGCTAGTCTTTTGGGCACAACGCCACGGGGCCTTTTTTTTTGTTTAACGTGAGTGAAAATCCTCATGGATGTTATGCCGGACTCCTACCGACTAAAAAAACTCACGTAACGCCCAAAAGCCTATGGTTGGGAGCCCCGGGTAAGCCCTCGGAAGGATGTCCCAGGAGACGCCACGGGGGCCTTATTTAGGTTTAGTTAAGATAGTAATAATGTATCGAAGAATATCGAAGAGTAAATTGAATGTAAGAGACCTAGTTCTAATGAATGGAGGTGTGTGTGAAAAAATATTATCACTGGCTTAATGGAGTCCGTCAATAAGTCTGGGATTCAAATTTGGCAAGTACTATAAATCTCATTGATGTCGTAGTTGGGCAGAATAAAATGCGGTTTGTTGTCTAAACAGTAGTATACGAATATAATGATATCCATATTAATCAGACAACGGATATTAGTACATAAAATATCTTTTGTAATAAGTAATACACTTATTTACACACATATATAATTTACAGTAACAACTAGACGCTTGAGAAAAATATTTAAGGATCAAATATTAAGGGGTCCTTCAAGAGGAGCGTGAAGAGACACATCACAGGGCCGCCAACTTGAGGACCACTGTCAAAAGTGGCCCCCAATCGCTAGATGCGCCACAGCTTTCCATCAGGCTGGTGGCGACGTCAATTTGGCGAGCTAACTATAAAAAAATGTGAGGGGATAAAATCCAGAACGATGTTATCCGTCAGAGAACCAGAGTGATCGAATACCTTGCATAGTATGCGTTTTGAAGTGGCAGTGGGCTGGCCACATCTGTAGGAGAGCCAATGGTCGGTGGAGCAAACGAGTTCTAGGGTGGAGACCACGACTTGGTACACGTGGGGTACGACGACCCTCAGCCAGATGACCCGACGACCTGTAAAAGGTCTCAGTGAGTGTCTGAATGCGGAAGGCGTGAACTGCCATAGGCTGATTTGATTGACACAGAATTCTTGTCCTATGGTGAGAATCGAACCCACGACCTTTTGATCTGTAGATGCACTAGACATCTTCTAGATCACGACACAGTCGAGATGGATACGGGAACAGGATAGACTCAAGCTATTTCTTCATTTTTGTATTATTAGTAAATTTTAGACTGCCTTGGTAACGTGATAACTTGATAAGATTATGCAACAGCCATTTTAAGGTTCCAGGTTTGATTCACGGAATCTAATACTACTTACTACTAATATTACAAATGTGAAAGTTTGTAATTCATTCATCAATTCTCAATATACAACTGAGCGAACCATCTTGGTCCCAGGCATCTCTTCCCATTAAATATAGTGGGCTAGGGATCCGCAAAATTTCTAGTGTGGCTTTGCCAGCCTTTATGTCATCTGTACATGCCACGTCGAGTCTCGTAGGTAAAATTCTGACGAATTGTCTTACAAACTATGAGACGACTGGCCTTACAGATGCCAAGAATGCTTGGCTAATGGCTTGTCCGGGACAAAATTTACCCACCCATCCAAATTTACAACGGAGCTGGGACGACGCTATGTCAAAATTAACCTTTGACTCCTTTTTAAATGCTAGCTTAGGCCCGGATCGGGCCAGATTATTAGCGCTCAGTAGAAAGGAATCCGGTGATTGGTTGAAAGCTTTCCCTACAGCCAACACCGGAACTTTTTTGGAACCGGACATCCTAAGAATTTCAGTTGGTTTGAGACTTGGCGTCACGCTTTGCGCTCCACATCGATGCCCCTGCGGTTTTAACGTTGACACTTTGGGGCATCATGGTCTTTCATGTTTAAAGAGCGCAGGCCGCTTCTCACGCCACGCTGCGCTGAATGACATCATCCGCCGTGCTCTTGCCACCGCCAATGTGCCTGCGCTCTTAGAGCCAAACGGCGTTTTCAGGGACGATGGCAAGAGACCGGATGGTATAACTTTGATACCGTGGGAGATGGGTCGGGTCCTGGTGTGGGATGCAACTTGTGTTGACACTCTAGCCCCGTCCCATCTTCCTAAAACAAAATTAAAAGCCAGTGCAGCAGCGGAAGCGGCTGAAAATATTAAAATTAATAAATATAAGGGTCTCGACTCATCGTATCGTTTTTGTCCAGTCGGTGTCGAGACCCTAGGTCCATGGAGTCCCAATGCGCAAAAATTTTTCAAGAATTTGAAAAAGCGCCTTGTGACTGGTGACCCAAGGGCTGGCAGTTTTCTCGCTCAACGAATAGGCATTGCTATTCAAAGGGGGAATGCTGCTAGTCTTTTGGGCACAATGCCGCGGGGGCCTTATTTAGGTTTAGTTTAGATAGTAATAATGTAAATATAGATATGTAATAATATTATGTTTCTCTGTAATTTTTAACAATAAATGTATATACTTGTGAAGATGTTTTGATGTGTATATGTTTGGATGTTTGTTACTTAATCACGCTCCAACGGCTGAACGGATTGGGCTGAAATTTGTTGCAGAGATAGCTTATAGTCTGGAACAACACATAGGCTACTTTTCATCCCGGGAATATGTTCCCACGGGAAGCGGGAACGGGTACCGTATTTCACGCGGGCGAAGCCGCGAGCATCATCTAGTATAATTATAAGCGATTTACAAAATATGTTACGTAGTTGAACGAGTGCAGCGGGAAATGAGCCGGGAGGCACGTGATCATACTAAGTATAATAAAGTTTATAAATTAAAGTAAGATCTAAAAACCCCGTATGGTGACGGGAAAAGCACCTACAAAATATTGTCACCCTAATTTATTCCGAGGGTATCGTAAGAGGCGACTAAGAGAACACTTTACGCAAAACAATCCTTATTAGGCCTTATGGGCGGCTAATAAAGTGCGCCTGTCCATATCAACACGGCAATAGGCTCACCATCTATTAGGTACCTACGTGGGGCTAACACTAAAAGGTTGAATGTGGACATATACTCTGTTTGCCCCTTCGGGTATTAGGCGTGACTATAGGTATGTATCACCTAAAAAATAATCATTAATGAACACCTTTCTATACTTACTTATTTTTGCATCACACTAAAGTTGACTGCCTTTGAATTTCAGAATTAAGTTTTAACCTGTACCTGGACGGTAAGATTGATGAATGTTGGATTGCGAATGGGTGACTTACTTGTAAACTGTTTGCTGTATGCAGATGATTCCATGCTCATAGCCGAATCGCCATCAGAACTACAGTCACTAGTCACAACGATGAAAGATGATTGTCTAATGAGAGGCTTACATTTGAACGCGAATAAAACGTAAGTGATGGTATTCGAAAGAGAAGAGGACAGAACGAATGCCAGGATAACTGTAAATGATGTAGTGCTGGAACAGGTGGATGAGTTTGTATATCTTGGATGTGCATTTAGCGGGGACGGACGGTACACCGCTGATGTAAAAAGAAGGGTACAATAGTGTAAATGGAGCGTTAGGTAAACTTTTGGGTACCAAAAGCTTAAGCCAAAAGGCCCAGCTCGCAGTACACCGTGCGGTGCTGATACCTACGCTAACGTATGGAAGCGAGAGTTGGGTATGGCAGAAAACGCATGTAAGTAGATTAAACGCGGTCGAGATGCGCGCGCTACGCAAAATCTGCGGAGTAACGCTCGAAAATCGCGTTCGGAATGAAGATGTTAGAAAGAGAGTTGGTCTGGAAGAGAGTGTCGGTGTTAAAGTTAGGAACGGCATGCTGCAATGGTTCGGGCATGTGGAGCGAATGGGAGATGAAAGAATGGCAAAACAGATATACAACTCGAAAGTGGATGGATGTAGGAGTCAGGGAAGGCCACGACACACCTACCACGACCAAATTAATCGTGTGTTAGCAGAAGGTGGTGTCAAGAGCCGAAGGAACCGACGTGCATGCATGAAAAGAAAAATGAAAGTTGAAGAAGCAAGTGAGGTGTGTATGGACCGTGCCGTGTGGCGCTCGGTTCTTTCTGCCTACCATGCAAGGCATTTGGCGTGAAGATGGTAATGGCAATGGTAATGGTCTAAATCTCATAGCACAAGCTTAAAATAGGTTATTTTGGACTAGATATTGGTCAGTTACAATTTCCAAAAATTTTTTTTTTCAATATTTATAGTCGTTATCTACTCTATCTATATATAGTCTGTCTACTCTTTTAAGGAAATAAGCACAATTATATGTATGTAGGTTATTCTGATTACGAACAATGCCTTATAAATATTAAAATATCTAAAGAAGAACGATATTTTATATTTTCAGACTAGAATTGCGTAATATTCAAATTTTACTTAGGTATTATGTCATCCAATATTATTTGCAGCTGAAACTTATATATTTTTTAATGAATATTCTAGGTTAATTTTATTTATTTATCTTAATTATCGCATATTAACCTAGTCTTAATCTCTAGTTTCTTGAACCAAATTTAAATAGCACTCAATGTTTTTAAATTGAATGTAGAGAAATTCGATGTTGCTTTTTTCGCTGAAAACGTGTGTGTACAAAAAGCCTTGAACAAATTACAGTAGTAGATGGGATCTTTTTCCAAAAGATCGTTCCTCTGTCGAACTATAAAAAACCTGGACCAACCTGCCCGCACACGTGTTTCCCTCATCTTATCATCCCGGGTTCTTCAAGCGGAGCGTGAAGAGGCACATCACAGGGCCGCCAACTTGAGGACCACTGTCAAAAGTCTTACGGACTGTGAAAGTCGCCCACAATCGCTAGATGCGCCACGGGTTTCCATCAAGCTGGCGACGTCATTTTGGCGAACTTCATATAAAAAAAAATGTGAAAAGGAGTCGCTGGCTCAGAGAGCGCAGTGGGGCTAAAAAGGCAACGTAGCGCTTTTCATTCATAATCTGATTCATTCGCAGATTTGTACAAGAAATGCTTTAGAGACCGTAAAATGGTAACATTATTAAATGAATTATCTGCAATTCGTTTCATAACCCAATCATAAATGATATTGATGTTGCTACTACGAAAAATTTATGAGGACACATCAAAATGAAATGAAATATAAACAAACGTAGAGTAATAAAACATTTTATGATCAGATTATGGAACATACAATGTTGCCTTTTTAGGCCCGCAGGACCGTAGTTTGTGGTGCAAATTAGGAAAAACCTACATTATTTGTTTTAGGCCTTTCGTACACACACGTTTTCAGAGTAAAAAGCAACATCGAATTTCTCTACATTCAGCAGCGGACTCTCATAGGTTGATTTGATTGAACAAGATTCCTTGCTCTTATATTTTTTTAGAGTCCCGTACCCAGAGGGTTAAAACGGGACTCTATTCATGAGACTTCGCTGTCCGTCTGTCTGTCTGTCCGTCACTAAGCTGCATCTCAGGAACCGTAATAACTAGAGAGCTGAAACTCTCACAGATGATGTATTTCTGTTTCCGCTATAACAACAAATACGAAAATAGGAAAAAAAAGGGGGATTAAAGAAAAGAAACGCGAATTTTTGCTGTTTTGGTACGGAACCCTCCGTGTGAGAGTCGCACTTGAGCAGATTTTTTTTACATACATACATATAATCACGCCTTTATCCCCGAAGGGGTAGGCAGAGGCATAGTATACGCCCACATTTCATCTATCATCTACATAGTTTTATGTTCCACGTAATAGGTGGTGAGCCCATTACCGTGTTGAAATGGACAAGCGCAGGTCGCCGCGTCCCGCAGTTGAATTTTTTCTAGCCGCCAATAAGGCCTTCAACTAGACTTAACGATTGTCATTTTACTGACAACCGGGTTTCATTTCGGGATTTCCTTCTCTACGCCATAGATCTTTTTCGTAAGCGTTCACTTAGTCGCCTCTTACGACACCCTCAGGATGTATTGGGTTGAAGACATTTTGTACTCTTACCCGTCGCAATACCGGACCCCGTCGCCACACGGGCAGTGTTTTTGTTTTATATTTTTTTCACATTCAAACTTGTTTATCGTGTTCTTAATGGACACTTTTATCCCATGACAGTTCAGATATAATTCACTAGATGGCGCCTTAGATCATCTAACCACAGGATGCGCCTTACTTAAGCATTGTTTTCTGCCATTGCACATGACCATTTGGTCTGTTGGCTTTATGAAAAGCCTGTACATCAGTACATCATTTTATATGATTAAACTAGTACATTACATTGTAGTTGACTGTACAATAACAATTAACACACAACAGCCATTACGCGTTTGTCGATAAATACATTTTTAAATGCAATGAAATTTTATATGTCTTTGTGTTTCCCCCTTCATTTGTATGAAAACTGGCAGAATATTTTTGTATGCGGTGGTTCGCAAAGGCTAGTCCCGTGTTATATGGTCTAAAGGATGGCGCCCATCGCTGTGTAAACTAGACATTTTGCTCTTGTTCCAGATATAACTGGGAATTTATTTCCGGGACAAAAAGTAGTCTCTGTATTAATCCTTACTACCATAGTCCACCTCTGTTCCAAATTTAGTTCATTTGAATTTTCGATGGTTGCCCTCGTTTTCTCCTGGATCTCATCATCAGATCCTGACCTAGTGAAAATGGGACCACCTCAGAAGTAAACCCTATTCAACAAAAGAAAAATTTTTGTAATCCGTCTATAATTGACGGAAATATCGCTTAACATACATAAAAAAACATACAGACGAATTGAGAACCTCCTCCTTTTTTTTTAAGTCGGTTAAAAATAATGATGTGGGATGGAAAAAATTTAAGTATTGCTTCTTTGAACTAGATGGCGTTGATTGTCATGATAATTTAATACGATAACATTTCAAAAGTTGTTATTCAATAGGATGTGAACTTGTTATACTTCAAAAGAGAAAATTTTACGAATTTTTAAACAGAATACATGAACGGCGACGGAAGAAGGAAATGTTCATATAATTTTATGTATTAGGTAATTGATATACCTACAGGACTAAACTAGCATAAGTATTTTTGTTTTATAATAATACTAGCGGACATCACACGGTTTCACCCGCGTAGATCCCGTTCCCGTAGGAATACGGGAATTAAATATAGTCTATGTTCACCGCAAAGAGTGTAGCTTTCCAACAGTAAAAGAATTTTTCAAATCGGTCCAGTAGTTCCTGAGCCTATTCGTTACAAGCAAACAAACAAAAACAAAAAAACAAAAAAACGAAAAACCAATCTATCCTCTTTATAATATTAGTAGGTATAGATTATGTGCGACTGCTGTGTATCTGAATCTGAGCCAAATTTGAATACAAAATATTACTATGATTCTATTTTTCTGACACGAAACCTTCATAATATTCTGGATGTTTCTGTACCTCGACAAATCTTGCTTCTTGCTTATATTCAAAAAAGTCATCACCAAAATCAGTCCTTGGCTATTTAGTTCTCCCAGTTAACGCCACAACACTCGGTCCTTCCGTTCAATACCAGCTTTCGGCATAGCTGAACGAATCTAACTGAAATTTGGTACTATGAAATACCTACCAAATATCAGTCATAGTAGAATAGTCTGGACTAAAACTAAGGCTAATTTTTATCTCGGGAATTAAGTCTCATGGGGAAGCAAGAATTTTACCCAAATTCTGCTCAAAAAGCCGAAGAAACCATCTAGTAAGTTTATAAAGAGTACCTAATTTAGTCTAGTTTTCAAATAGATGAATGAATGCTTTCACAAACGAATTCGCAAGTGGTCACTAACTACTGATCGTAATCAGTTCTCACCAGACATGGCGGCGTCGGCAACTCGAATGTGCTTCGAATCTCACGAAAACTGGTCCTATAAAATTATCAAACCTTCACCATAACTGAGTAACGACTAGAAAATGCCCGCGGCACGACCCGCTTTGCGAACAAGAACCATTTATTATAACTGCTATTTATTACGATGAAAGTTTTTTAAACGTTGCGTAAGATGACTTCAAAGTTGTACGTATTGCGGCCCCAAACGGTCTCGAGAATCAAACTGACTTATCTGCAATATATGTAGGATATTCGATATACTAATGGATCAGCGTTCAGACGAAAAGTAAGGTAAGGTAAGGCCAAAAAAGAGCGTTTCAAAAGATGATTCCTCTGTTGAACTATAAAAACCTGGAACGACCTGCCCGCACACGTGTTTCCCTCATCTTACGATCCCGGTTTCTTCAAGAGGAGCGTGAAGAGGCACATCACAGGGCCGCCAACTTGAGGACCACTGTCAGAAGTCTTACGGACTGTGAGAGTGGCCTTCAATCGCTAGATGCGCCATGACTTTCCATCAGGCTGACGACCTTTATATAAAAAAAATATAATCTAAACTACCTCTACGAATCAGCAAGAATCTCAGATTCTTAATATAGAATTTATATTAATAAAAGTTCATTTATTTCAGACACTAAATCCCATAATAATAACGACCTGAAAAATACAAATGCGAAAAGCTCAGGACCTTGTATTGAGGCGTAGAAGGACTCTAGATAACATGAACTGAAAATTGTTTATCTAGTAACCATAGGACGACGCAGCAGAATCTTCGCCAGCAAAAGTCACACGCTTAAAAAGGAAACAGTAACTAGCATAGGACATGAATCTATTCAATATCCCAACGGAAATGAATTACGTAAAGAAAGCGATAAGTTTGAAAAATTTCTTCTGACCGCTTTGACTTTGGCCGAACATCCGTGTGAGAGCATAATTACATAAAACAGAATACTATTTATCATAATGTACATTCTGTAACATGACTCAAGACACGTGAGTTTTGGTCATATTCATACACGACGTAATATTAAAAAGTTGTGTATCTAACTGTGACTCACTAACAAAGAAGCGTGAATTTAGTCTCAAACCACAAGAACACATTGTAATCTTTAATGTTATTCATTCTAAGCTAAATTATTGTCGTGATTAAACGTGAAATTTGGCAAAGTTCAAAGCTTTCTCATTTATTACATGGGTGTGCTTAGAAGACATTTATTATCTCTCATTTTAACGCAAAATCGTGGTGTCCTGCCTAATGTGGAAACCACGATTACAGTGTTTTTTTTTTTTGTTTTTAAAGTGTTTATTGTTTGGCTTAGAACAATGCAGATAAAAACGTCGCCTTATACGTATACTAGCTGATGCGCGCGGCTTTGCTCGCGTGAAATTTTGTTCCCGTTCCCGCTTCCCGTGGGAACATTTTCCCGGGATAGAAAGTAGCCTATGTATTATTCCAAACTATACTCTATCCCTGTACAATTTCAGCCAGATCCATTCAGCCGTTAGAGCGTGATTGAATAACAATCATCTAAACATCCAAACATCTTCACAAACTTCCACATTTATAATATTAGTAGGATAGTAGGATAGGATAGGATCGTCGCATATATTCGTAAGATATAGAATTTCTAACAGAAACACATTATAACATTTCAAGAATAGCCATGCTAAAACTAAACAAAAAATTACTGAACAATATGTACCGGCTGATAATGCTAAATCCTCTGTTGAGTATTGCTCTATATAGGCAGATTTTACGGCCTTCTGACCTGCCAGATCCTTTATAAGTTTATATTCATTGTTCCTTTATCGTGCTGCCCGCCGTCCTTACAGAAGCGGGCTCAAGACAGTGGCATGACATGCTAGTTACATCCACGCTTCACGGCCCAAGAAGCGGGATATCATACGAACTAACCCTCAAAGACGAGGGATAGCATCCGAACATTTACGGTGGCTGCCGCGAATCTTGAGACCTTCTTCCAAGGGCTTTCCCAGGACTCTCAGCCGTAAGTAATTGCAGGGCACTGTGTGGTTTTATTAGGTAGAAGTCCAGTATGATTTCCTCGGATAGGTAAATAAAGAAGACCAGCCGGAGCAGTAGAAATATCTTTTATAGTTAAATTTTGTTGTGATAGTTAAATAGTTCTCATCATCACGGAGCACCTGCCTGATTCTTTCATCTCTGCATCACCCTAAGGTTAACTGACAGAAAATGCCTAAGGCATTAAGTCCAGTCCTGGGACATCCTTTCGAGGGCTTACCCGGGGCTCCCAACCGTAGGCTGTTGGGGGTTACGTGAGGTTTTTTTGTCAGTAGGAGTCCGGCATAGCATCCATGAAGGATTTTACCCCACGTTAAAAAAAGTAAATAAATAAATAAATAGATGCCTATTAAATGAAGTGCTCGTTTACTGTGTTAGTGGAACTCCGAGCGTTTCGTATTCTAGGTATTTAGTTAAATATTTTAGGAAGTATAATCGAATAAAGTAGAATAATAAAAACTAGATTATTCATAGGCTGCTGAGTTTATTAACCTTTCTTTGCTGAATTTGAATATAAATAACTTATAGGTGAGTGTGCCAAAAATACAATTACGGCATTCGACAATGAGGAAACAAACGTGATTGTAATATTTGATACGCACTTAATATCCTTAGAATAATAATGTATTTGGATCATGCGTTGAATAATGTTACGAATAAACTCCAAATTCGGTCTACCGTTTTAGTTTTACTGTAATAGAAACACTGTCTTGTGTGGTCTTCTCTTATTATGCGATGTGAATATATCTAGGTATTTATACTGAGCTCGCCAAATTGACGTCGCCCGCCTGATGAAAAGGTGACATCTAGCGATTGGTGGCCACTCTCAGAGTCCATTTTCCAGGCTGAAATAATGTTTATTTTGGGACGTGCGCCAAACACGAGTCAACCTAAATAGCACGCGAAATTTCATCATAGTCGTAGGACTGTGATGGAATTTCCCTCAAAGGCCTCATAAATACGATTCCTTTTCAATACTTACTATCATTCTTACTATAAATATATAATATAATTATAGTAATAATGTTAGTGAATATTATTTCTGAGGATGTTTGGATGTTGTTATTGAATCACGCCCTAGTCTGGGGCCCAAGTCTGCTATTTATATTGTGTCAGAATAGAATCGTAATCGTAGCCCATTATAAAGCAAGCGCGTCGGCTTCGATACAATTTGACAGTTCTCATTTACAATTCCACGACAGTGACAATTACGATGCTATATTAATAGACTTGGGCTTCAAGGATGTGGCTCAAATCAGCTTTAAGAAGTTATCTATACTCTATGCCTACTAATATTATAAAAAGGAAAGATTTACTTGTTTGTTTGTTTGCATCGAATAGACTCCGGAATTACTGGACCGATCTGAAAAATTCTTTCACTGTTGGGAAGCTTCGCTCTTTGCGGTGAACATAGGCTATTTTATCCCCGTATTATGAAACTGCGTGACGTACTCTAGTTAGTCCTTTTGTTTTAACGTCAGGAAAATCCAGCAGGGACAGCCTACGGTTGGGAGCCCCGGGTAATCCCTCTAAAGGATGTCCCCAGGACTGAGACTGAGAGATGTAGGAATGAGAAAAGAACTTCACAGGGACGGAGCCGTGGACCACAGCTAGTTTATAATATAAATTGTCACTCTGGCTCCACATAACGTCTAAATAGACGTGCTTACATTATCATCACACTTTCATGATCTCTAACATAAGTATTAGAGATAACAAGATATTTACTATGTTATTATGAGTTTCCATTGCGACCAGTAGTAATGGGGTGTTGTTACACCTCACAAGCAGGGTAGATAGATATAATTATGTAGTAAAAATTTCACTTTTATCGACAGTATTTCAGTTTCTCCGTCATAGCTGTGCTTACCATATTGCGGGGATATGTACCATGTGTTAGACATAATATACCGTCCGTTGCCTCTTTCTTTAAGCAGGCCAAGCTCGTGAAAGAGACGGCGGAGAGGGAGCCGGAGGGAACTCTCCTACCCAAGTTCCGCAGTCGCCAGCCTATCGGCCTCCATGACCGGGGGCCTGAGGACGGTGAGAGGGCTGCTGATCGTCCTTACAGCAGCCGGTCCTAAACGACAGCGTGATGCCTCCCCTAAGAAGCGGGGTAACACCCGAACAATCCCCAAAAGACTTGGGATAGCACTCGAACCCCCCCTACTAGGTGAGACCGCAGTGGTAGCCGTAGGTCTGTTGGGAGTCCTATACCGAGGGCTTTGCCAGGCTCCCAAACGTAGGCTGTTAGGTAGGGTACGTGAGGTTTTTAGTAGGTAAGAGTGCGGCATAACATCACTGTAGGATTTTCCTTAGGTTAAAAAAAAATAGTAAATATACCGTGTCTTTATAATAAGGTCGCCAAATTGACGCCGCCCCCTGTTGAATTGGGGGCATAGTATATAAGACTTCTGAAAGTGATCCTCAAGTTAGTGGCCGTATGAAATGCTTCTTCACGCTGCAAGAAGCCGGGGTTGTAAGACGAAGCAAAATATTTTATTAGACAGGTCGTTCAAAGATATTTTGGTTCAATAGAAAACCGAAATTTTGAATCTCTCAGGTTTGGTGAAGATTCTCTCTATTGTTTAGGAGTGGCAGCTCACTGTCCTAGATTTTTTCAAAGAAAAAAAAATTCATTTTTATTCGGCAAATATAAAACTTAACAACGTGCGGTTGTTAAGTTTTATATTTGCCGTCCGTGCCGTAATGGCTTGAGAAAAAGAACAATCCTACAATATATAAAAAAACAAAATAGAAAGAAATAATATCTGTACAGCTGCAAGCTACAGCATAAATGGTGTGGGTGACAACAGCGCTGATTTTCAACTGAAACCCGCTTATAAATACCCATAATTATATAAATTTAGGTACAGGATTTATTCCATTATAGTTTTCACTTCCCACAAAAGCCACTGTAATAAAATACTAATGATGTAAAACGCAGTTAATTTCTATCAATAGGCGGTTATGATTTTTAATTGCGATAATACAATAAAATATTAGGCAACCGCTCTCATCTCTATTAAACGCCCAGTACTTTTATAACTGCTTACCACGCAGAACAATGGTCGTGAACATCTTTGAGAGAAACTGTTTTTATAACGTGTGAAACTTAAGCACTACTTTGTAAAGATGACAGTTTTCACATGAGCTACATTTTAGGGTACCGTAAGCAAATATATCTTACTAGATGATGCTCGCGGCTTTGCCTTCTTCGAGTTTGGTTCCCGTTATCGCTTCCCATGGGAAATTATTCCCGGTATAAAAAACGCAATAGTTAAAGAGCTAATATTTTATTCCAGACTATAATCTTCCAAGTTTCAGTCAGATCTGTTCAGTCCTTAGAGCGTGATTAAGTAGCAAACATCCAAACATCTTCACAAACTTTCACATCTATAATATAATTCATATTTATAATATTAGGAAGTAGGATATAACTGTGTGCCAGTAAATCCTGGACAATAAGGTGATTATAAAACTTATCAAAGCCTATCTGCTAAACTACCGTACAGACTTTCACATGGTTTTCACCAAAGAATTACTAAGTTTATCAGGAGACTTTTGTATGTATTTCTACACTAGAAATGTAGTATTACAGTGTATAATTTAAATGCCAAAATTTCGCGGTCTCGCGGGCGTGAGGACAGCTAGCAGACTGCTCACTGTCCTTAGAGGAGCAGGCCTAAGACTGCGCGTAACTTGAGAATTTCACTCTCGCCCCGCGCCCTAAGAAACAGGGTGACATTCAAACCAACCTCCAGAAAAAGGAATAACACTACAACCCTTAGGCAAGGCCGTTGTAATGACCAAAAATTCTATTGTGTATATTATGTCATATTTAGTAAGAGAAGGGGGAACGACGCTATCAGAGCGTTCTAAGTTTCTATAGTTTGAAAGAGAAATTATCTTTAGTAATGGTTCTCGTCTTTCCATAAGAGTGGAACTTCCACCCAATACGCGTTAATCGGTATGAATAGGTAAGAAAGAGCAGTATTAGTTATAAGTTGAAGAACTCTTCAGAACACTTGTTGTGCTTGTGATAGATTCGGTAGAATCAGGCAAAGACGCTATTGCTTTTACGCGGCACCAACAGCTCAAGCCGCATTACCTCAGATCGTCACGTACATTCCGGAGTCATCCCAAAAGCGAGAGCAGTATTCTACTTACAGAGTCTTGTACTGCAGGCCCTTCTAGTTTGGCGTGGAGAACTGCCTCATATTGTAAGTTAGCTAAGTGATAGACAGGGACAGATTCCAGCTCGTTTTTGCTAAAACAATCAAATTCAACCTTTTCTGGAAATCAAACACTGCCATAAGTAAACACAAGATATTACTATGCTTAAAAGTAAAACCGTTTTCAACAAACATAGCCATGTTTAGAAACTTCCTAGCTATTTTTACAATGACCGGCAACATAACCTGTCTACTTTTGTCATGGCTAACAAAACAAAGCCCAAGTACGTAATGGGATATTCTATAGTTAGAAATAAGTTGTGTCTTGGTTAAAAGCAACATAGTATTTTGAAAGCTCTCACTTGGTTGCAAGTGGCGACAGGTTGTAAAGTCACCCACGTACAAGTACATTAGTCATCCTGACAATGTCTACCGAATGACTTGCTCTTCGCTGAGTACTTACACTTTTTATTTCTCTGTATGTCATTGCAGGTCACTTTTTTAAGGCTTGGTAATAAACGATAGTTGTTTTGCTGTTTTACGTACTATTGAAATTGAAATAGTACCTACTTAGTTCGCAAATTGATAACACAAAGGTGTTTTAGAACACGTCTTAATAATCAGGAATACCTGCAATAAGTGTGTACTATTGCTTGAACCAATTTTTGACTGAAGCAATAGCTTTGACATATGTAATTGTTTTTTAACCGTCAAACCTCAATTCGTCTTTATGTTTTATTTTATGTACCTATGTTGAGTCAATTAAAGACGAATTTCAAAATTTCTTTTTTTGATGAATAGGGTTTACTTCTGAGGTGGTCCCATTTTTAATGATGGACTGACTTGCAAAATAATAGACCTAGATAAATACCAACTGCGAGAGGAGTTGGTATCCAGTCAAACTCTTTTGGACCGGATACCAAATCCTCTTGCAATTTGGTATTTATGTCCTTTATGTATAAAGCCAAATTTTGAGCTTAAATTCAACGCTTGCTGGCGGTGTTGAACCCTTTTGCAGCAGTGCCTTTGCAGCTATATGTGTGTTCTACCACTTGTACTATAAACTTGGAGTAATTCAATCTACTTATCATCACATTTTCTAGCGAATTTTCGCTTTCTTTGCCATAACTTTTAATCAGCACTTGCATGTGAAACTAAGCTTGTTATAATAATCTCTTTAAAGTCAAGGCATTTATTTTGTTTAGTTCTATTAGTTCTCATTATGTAGCAGTTCGTAGTTTTAAGGAGCAGAGGAAGTTTTAAGGGACATCCTTCCGAGCGCTTACCCAGGGCTCCCAACCGTAGGCTGTTGGGCGTTACGAAAGGAGTCCGGGACAGCATCCATGAAGGATTTTCCCTCACGTTAAAAAAAATAAAAAATGGCTCGCATATCTTTATATTATTCATAAGGAAAGAATTCTACTCATTTGAAGAGATTAATAAACATGTAACAATGTTACGACTACTCATTTAATTTATAATATCAAGTATTATTAATTATTTTTAAAATTGTGATCTGTATTTTCGGATTACGGTATTTTTAATTCCATTTTAATTTGACATTTTTTAGGATATTATTCTTTATTTACAAGTAACAATAAAATACATTGAACAATTAAATTAAAAATATTTACAGAAAAAGGAGGGGGGGGGGGGGAGGCGGAGTCAAAACAATGTGCAAGACTGTCGCAACCCTCGTCTAGGTGTCAAAGAATTCCTCCCCATCGCAATCGACTGGTAATGTTCCCATAAGACTGGCCGCATTGCCACGTTGGATGGCAATGCTTATTCTCTGAGCGAGAAAGAGGCCAGCCTTATGGTCACGAGAAGCATCGACCAAACGCTTTGCTATATCTTTATATAACACACGCGCACTTGGGCCCCACGCGCCCAGTGTCTCGACTCCAAACGGCTCAAATATATAATTTGCAACTAAATTATTATATTTGCGCCGCTTGAGAGTCTCGGCAGATGCAGCAGCAGCACAAGCGCAGCCTGCCGTGTTAGGAAGATGAGAAGGCGCAAGGGTGTCGGCACAAGTTGCGTCCCACACCAAAGGTCTTCCCATCTTCCATGGTACTAATGACATTCCATCCGGTCTCTTGCCATCGTCGCGCGCCAAACCATTTGGTTCAAGAACAGCTGGAACGCCGGCGGTGGCAAGAGCGCGGCGGAGAATGTCATTAAGGTGTGCATGACGTGACATACGACCTGCGCTTCTGCTGCACGAAAGCCCGTGGTGCCCAAGGGTGTCGACTGCTTCTCCACAGTGACATCGATGAGGAGAGACGCAAGGAGCACCCAAACGAAGGCAGGCGGCAATTCTGAAAGTAGTGTCGTCCAACATAGTACCTATATTGGGCGACGGAAGAGCCTGAAGCCAGACACCTGATTCCCACTCTCCCACAGCCAATAGGCGAGCGCGCTCTGCAACGTTTGAGCATGTGTTCAGCAAAAGAGTTCTGACTCTGTTGCAGAGCGGCCTATCCCACTGTCTCTGGGAGCATGGGTAGGTTGGCAAAACAGTATCTGGGCAACTCATTTTCCAAGCATTAATGGCTTCAATCTTACCTGGCACCTCAGAATTAACCAGTGTAGGTAACAAGATTTTCCTGGTCAATTCTTCAGTGCCATGGATTGAAGACAAAAATGCTGGTAAACTTACATCCGAAATTTTGCGAACGCCGAGGCCACCCAAGCTTATTGGTAAAGACGCAAGACATTTTTTTATATTCATTATTATTAATGTTGCCAAGTCACTTCTTAATTTCAATTTTTGATTATTATTTGGTATTTAAGACTACAATTTTTTAAACCAAATTGTGTAATTTATAAAAATTCATTATAAACTTAAAATAATCTTGTAATACATAATAGATAAAATTTGTGTTAAAAACTACTACTTTTGAGTCGATGCAGACTCTAATATGCTTTTTATTACCATTAAGGTGGCAGACAAGAATGCGGTCCACCTCATCGAATTCGCTGAAGTAGACGTTGTACTCAATTGCCTGCCAACTTTTGAGTTTATAATCAAAATAAAAATTTTTCTTGTGAAGAAAAAATCTCATATTTATGCTTGAATTTCCAAGTCCTTGATTAAGTGTAATAGTTCGTTTAACTTTTGATATAGCATCTAGACACGCGGCAGCGTGTTAAGCCAAGTTCAAGCAAAAGAACTGGCTAGCCAGCGTCGGTTTTGAATAACTTCGATCAATAAAGTTGTTTGCGGGTATTTTTATGTGTTTATAAAATAAATAGCTAGTCAATCAATCAACAGCTACTTTTACGCTGTTGTACTATATTAATTAACTTTTTAAATACATAAGTCATAAGACACTGACCACTATGGGAGTTAGTTTTATGGCCCTTTCCGGATTTCTTGCCCGCGAGGGTGCTGGTTAATGTTTTAGCTGTCGTATGTGAGTCTGAGGGATCTGGGGAGACCTCCCTTGACAAGTAACCTCCTTCACTACTCTTCATATATTTCAATCCTAGCTATAGTATCAATCTTTTTTTTTTTTTTTTTTAAATTCTCAGAGGATGTTATGCCGGACTCTTACCGACTAAAAAAACCTCACGTAACGCCTAACAGCCTGTGGTTGGGAGTCCTGGGTAAGCCCTCGGAAGGATGTCCCGGGACTACTATAGTATCAATCTATCAATCAAATAACCCTAAAGCAGTCCACTACTGGACGTAGGCCTCTCCCAATTTACGCCACAAAACACGGTCCTGCATCTTTTGGACCCATTCCTGCCTGCGATATTTTCCAGAATGTTGTACAATACATCATCAATATACCTACACATATAATAATACAGGATGGAATTTAAAGACGGTAGTTGGAGGTAAAGTTTTGCTGAAAGGAAACATTCCTTTATTTTTAAAAGCAAGTAAAACTGGATTTAAAGATTTTAAAAAATCACCTGCTTGATCCGGGAATCGAACCTGGGAGATTTGACATAATTAAATATCATGCATTTTATGATACCAATCGAAACAATCTTTAATACGAAACAATTTCTTTTGAACAACATAGTACCTACTTACCTTACTTTTTTTTTTAAATTGGTTGGTTAAGTGACGAGAAGGAATATTCCCATTCACAGAAACTAGAACATTTTTTTTATCAACTTCAAAAAAGAAGAGGAGGTTCTCAATTAGACTGTTTTTTTTTTCTTTAGATAGTGAGAATAAGCTAGTAGTATCTATATTAACAAAGAAACCTAACTAGATAAGGACGTGAACGAAGCTGCACATAACATTTACATTAACCACATATTTGCCACAGAGAAATTTCCCTTTCCGTTTAAATATTCAACAAACGACCTCCGGTAATTGACTAATTCGTCCTCAACTCAAACACTGTACCTATATGACGACAAATTTACATGAAATGTGCTAGGACTAACTTGAATTTTAACCTTTTCAAAATAAGGTTGAATTTACAGGTCAATAATTAAGATGTCACTATAATAGACTCTCTCCGATTTGAATGCAATTCAACAGCTTTGTCGTCTATTGGGTCTTTTGAAGTACTAATAGTAAAATAATGGTGAAGTACCGTGTGTATGTCATCTGTAATTATTGTACCAATTTTAAGCACACGAGATGTTTATTTTGCGTTAGTTCTGATATCTAATACAACGTTTATGTCTGTACTTAGTAATAAAGAATAAAAAATGGGTCACTTATTCTCAGATAGATCCTTGAAGGTCTATTATAGCTTAAGGCAGAATTGCAATATCGTTTGTACATAAGTCTTTTTTTTTTGTTTTACGTGGAGGAAAATCCTCATGGATGTTATGCCGGACTCCTACAGACTAAAAATATTTTTGTATCCTGCTAATATCCTACGGTTGCGGGCCCCAGGTAAGCGCTCGGAAGGATACCCCAGGACTACATAATAGTCTAGACAAAATAAGAAATAAATTGTCTATTTCTTTACTGTTGACTCGCTTGATGCTGCCGATATTGAAAGAGCTCAACATTCAACATAATGCTCCATGCCTCAGGAAAGTGTCATCCTTTACAAGGAAATTTGAAGACGAATCCAGGTTACCGACAACCGATATTTTAATATCTAGGTGGCAAGGACACAATTGCTTAAAGAGCTGTTGACAGAACGATACGGCAATCTTTGGATAAGGCTTATGAATAGCAGTGGATGTTGACGAAAACGATGTTTTTTTCCTTATTAAGGTGCTAGACAAGAATGCAACCTTCCTAATCGAAAGATTGGTTGAAGATTTTAATAAAAACTACTTACATAGTTTGGCCTGTATGTGTTCTACTGAGCCTCGTAACTTGTTCTAATGTGAGGTCAGTCGGTTTGCTGAATTTTTAATTCAAGATAACCACAGAATTGTAAAGAAACTTAAATTAATTTATGGTTTAGAATCTTATCCCAATCTCAGGTTTTCATACTTTTAAAATATTTTTGATTATAAAAAGTCATACCAATGCATGAAATATTTTCACTAAAATGTCTTTGGAGTAATTATCTGGGTAAATTCGTATCTATTTCCTAAATCAAAATATCAGTAACAGGTAGACAAACCTTTTAATGGTACTTTCAAGGTATTTGTAATTAGAAACGTGCTCTTGTAATTAAACACTTAGAAAGTATTTAAATTAATTATAAAAAAAGAGATTTCAGTGTAAGTTATTCGAAATGCTCAAAGAGAATTTTATATTCCATTAATTTTCCATTATTTGAATAATCACATTACGGCTTGACACAGTAAGTGCTACTTACTTATAACAGGCCTAAGAAAGGTTGAAAACTACACAAAATATATCTTGGCATACACAGAATTTCTTGTTTTACAAAAAATTAATACACGAAGTTACCTTCGACGCGTCTGAACATGATATGAGCAAAATGAAAGGAGGATCGAATTTGTAATGGATTTTAAAAAAATCGCAATGATGTAATTATTCATGAACCAAAGAAAGTCAAAGTTGCGCAATACATTGAAGTTCAACCTCTTTTACAAAATTAGAACTATTACTAAGTATTAAGGTCTTGGCATGAACTATGAATTTATAACATAATTCTACACTTTATATTCTATATAGATATAACACTTGTCTGTAAGTACAAGAAACTTTCGCTTGGTGCATCCACTATGCCTATAAATGGACTATTAAACAATTTACTTCGGAATACAAATGGTTAAAAATATAGAAAATTCAGACGATGACATAAGTGCATTGATGGGTTTTAGAAAGTGATTTTGCGAAACCCTCAGATGGAACCGGAAATCGCTGGTATTCCAAACATTTCGAACCAGTACCACCTCAATAATTATCTTTCAAAAATTTCCCCTTAAATTGTTTCAGAAATCAAAATAAATTATTAGGTATCCAGTATCGTAATAGTGTTAAAAAATATCTAAAAGTTATAAAAATATTATGACAGAGTTGACCCATTTTAAATAATAAACCTAAATAATAAATTCACACTCACACATTAATTTATTATACCATAATCATACTAATGAATAAATATGTAAATTAATTTTAAAAATATCACTTATTCCTAAAATAACCATAGTTCAAAATTTATTACCCCGCAATGCTTTATAATATTCAAAATGATTGCATTTTCCGAAATTAAAACCACGTAGAAAAAATCTCTTAATTTATTCATTTTTTTCTAATTATTTTATTAAAGCGGAGTTCACTAGCGTCAAAAAAAAGAAAGAGCAAAAACCGGTAGTTCAAAAAACCGTCAAGCTACGTACACCAAAAGTAACCGTAATATCATATCACTATAACACACATTTATTCAAAAAAAAATCTCACAAATACCTGTTAACCATACCCAGGGGCTGCAGTGAGGTATTTGTATTTCGTCATAGGCCTCACGCTCACAGCGGACTCAATCCGTGACATATGGAAATATGAGGAGGGGAGACACAAAATAAAACTCACGGTCATACACAGATCTTCAACAATTTGAGTTTAGCCTTCGTGAAAGATGAAAGCTGTAGTGCTATTGTGTGCTCTGGCAGTTGCCGGGGCTTTGCCCATGGCAAAGGAAGATGGCGTGGCAGAAAGATTCATCTCTGCCCTCAAGGATTGTCTGGATTCCGATACCTCTTTGTGCCTCAAGGTGTGTTGTGAAGTGCAGTGTTGTGACAGTGTTTTGTGGCATTACTAAGGATTTAAGGGTGATCGTGATAAATTTTGAAAATAAAATTGAGGACTTTGAAAAATAATAACGGTTTAAGTGAATTTCGCAGTCAAAATCATGGCTTAATACTCAAAATATACAAAAGTATATTTTTTAAAGTTAAAAGAGTGACGTAAAACGATTTTTATTTTCAAAAACTTCAATAATTCATTATTTAGCACGACATCGACCTAATTTAAAAAAATATCCTTAAATTTGTGTTGTTTATGACACTGACGTTTTAAATAACAGAAAGACAGTAAAGTCTAAATCAAAGTAAGAATTATTTATTTTTTTCACAGGAAAAGGCAATGAGGTTTACAGACAAACTAGCTGCATCCTCAAACCTAGATATCGTCGATGGAGTTAGTTTAAAAAATTCTGGCAATACACGATCAGCACGCAGTTACGAACCACTTCCCGACGACCCCAAGGCTCGGGAACTGAAGGTTGAAGAAAGGATTATGGAAAACGTAGTTGACTTCCTGGATGGGCATGTCCTGCAACTGAGAATGCCCAAAGCTTTTGAGGATGACAACTCAGTAGAAGAAGAAGGTATGTTCAGTTCATTCATTATTACAACAACTACACTAAAATACATACGAAATCGTTTATAAAAAACTCAATAAAGATAAGTGTATAATTTTACAATTCACTTCAAAACGATGAATTGCACGAAGAAGTACAAACAAGCAGTAATTGAAGACGTCAATTTAAATAAAACTACGGTTTATAAGCTCGTATTGATACTGCAATTACTCGTCATTGCAATCATTGTGGCAATAAAAAGATTAGCCACGGGTATTAGGCACACACAATTCATCGTATAACAGCCGAATGTGAGAAATTTTCTCACGATTTGTGATAAAATCACAAGCTGTCATCAAACATTTAAGATTGACACAATTTTTGAACAGTTTTTTAATGATCCACGTTTATATTTGCAAAAATGTTGTAGTTTTTGTGCCACTATATTTTAGACATCATTCTTAAACTACTATACAAACTATTAAGGTCTGTTTACTTGGGAGATAGATACAGAAACAGTAATATTTTAACAGTCACGGGTTTGATTCTCGGCTAAAAATAATTTTTTTGTAGTTATTTGACAGTCATAGTACCTACACATTTAATAAACACGTCATTTACACATGGAATTGACTTACATTAATTTTATCTTATATTTCATTATTTACAGGATAATTATTATCAAATTTGATACAGTTAAAACATCAATTTGCACAAGTCTAAACAATTAATATCAACACATAATACATCCTTGATTTAGCAATTTTCGTAAGAAGCAGGCGTTAATAATTTCAACTAACTAAAACATTCATTATATACATGGTTAAACATAAGTCTCTCAGTGCAATCATAAATTCCGACTTTATTTCATTTAAAAACTCATGCTTTCTAAATATTAAGATTTCGAGAGTATTCATATTCATTAAATATTTAAATGGATTCTCTGTTTTACGACTTCAATTTTCAGAGAAAAATTAATTATCTTTGATTACGGCATTTGACTATAAACATTTTTGGCCGACTCAAAAGCTTTCACTTTTCCAGTTTTCGTCGAGTGTTAATTCACATTCAGATGGCTTGCATAAGCTGATAATTTGCAGGCACGCCCAAATGACCTAGAATTACCAAGCTTTATATTACTTTTTTAATTTCCGTAATCGATTACATCGAGGATGCTCAAAATTATACTTTCTTTTTTAAATGTTTTGACATCATTTACATTCGCGTTGTATTCAGTTTCTACACTTTCTCTATCAAGGCTACTATTAACATTAATATCAGTGTTGTATCATTGACATATTATAGTATCACTTAACTAACTTATATCAATGCATTCATGTAATAGTTCAAGAAATATCTGTTTCCGACAAACTTATTAAGTCTAAGTCTGATGACATACTTAAACTTAATCAGATGAATACATTAACCAGCTCTTGAGTCAACTTGAAACCCATTCATAAAGATATAACGGTGACTAAAAAGAAGTACCTAAAATTATCTTTAATAGTCACTAAAGAAATGCTCTGACTTTAAAAAAATGTAAATCATGATTAGAATTTTTATCAGTGTTAAAACTTTTCTCACAAGGAACGAACGTTTTTGTTAACAATAGTATTCAAAATTAATCTTAAAGTTGTCCTTATAAAGCGCGCTAGAGGTACTTTCTCATAAATTTTATTCTACAACAATGAATGCCAAAATTGACATGACTGTGGCTTTCTTTTAATTGTCAGATGTGAGTTTACAAAGAGCTCTGTCAATTATCATCAAGTCTGTGGGAAAGCTTTTTTGTGAACAACATTCTTATGATCTCTAGGTGAAAGATTAACTGCATCGTATAAATTCTTTGTTTGATGTTTGTTTTGGTATTAGACACTTGTGAGAATTTAACGGGAATGTGAACCTACATTTTTAAATACTTTCTGCTTTTGATGATGATTATTCTTGTATTTATGTTAATTGTTTTAACAGAGCGAATCTAATTAGATTTAATTATAAAATCTGCAGAAATAAACTCACATAGAACATTTCTGCCATCAATTCTCGATTTAATCGTTTGAGCGTTCCAAAACCGTAACAAACAGACCAAGATAAGCACTTACTTATTTGTGTTCTTTTATCTTCCAGGCCGTGGCAAGAAGAAGAAGAAGCTGAAGAAACTCCTTCCTATTCTCGCTCTTATCAAACTGAAGCTCTCTGCTCTCATTCCTTTGTTCCTCGGTATCATCGCTTTCGCAGTATTCAAGGCTTACATCCTCGGTAAAATTGCATTCTTTGCTGCCACTTTCGGCGCCCTCAAGAAACTCCTTGACTCCAAAAAGAGCAGTGGAGGCTGGTCTGAACCCGCTCATGAAGAACACCACGGTTGGGAAAGCGGTGGTGGTTGGGGAAGATCGCAAGAACCACAAGAGCTCGCATATGGTGCTCATGTTAAGCAAGCATAAAGTTAAAGTGTTCACTTATTTATTCTAGGTAATTTAACTTATTAAACTAATCTTTATTCTTGTATATATTGACCACCGTTCGATACACATGCTAAGTTTTATATTTTTTGTATATATATTTTTACTTTCTTAAGTTCCCTCGACTGATTTTAGTCTTATTATTTTCATACTAGTATTTTTATTTAGTGTATATATTATGATTATTTGTCTCGTTATCTATGTATAGTTGCGGGTATAATATTACGTTTTATTATTTTAAGTTTTCAGTTCCAAAGATATTTGTTTTGTTCATATTTTTTTATGATTTGATTATTATTTTCTTAGTCATTTGTGTTGTTTGTGCGGATGCTCGAGTCATATTATTTATTAATGTATTTAATGCGAAGAATGTTAACAGTCTGTCTGGTATGATGATATTAATTTATTTTACGACGGATCCTCGTAAGAATTAATAAACGACATATTTAAATTAAATTAATTTTTCTTATTTTATCCGAACAGTTTATGAAAAACATTACCCTCCTGTCTTCGGCAGTTCGGGTAATAACCTACTCTTATTATGTAATCTTCACTCTGGCAATATACCTACGTATACTTTACACCGACCAACCGTAGCATCAATTTTAAAATAAGTGAAAGTTGAATCGAAAAGGTAAAATACTTTAGTACAGTTTTTGAAGAGTTCTCTGAAATACGTACGTTTAACTGGTTTTCATTGAAAAATATCTAAATACTGTAAAAATTAAAACCATAATGTTTGATTTAAGGAGGAGTTGTGAATATTTTAATTTGATTGGACCATTCTTATCTTACATCGGGGGCTGACGAAGTCAGCAACACTTCGACCCAGTGGGATCTTTTGTGTTAGCCCCTACCTTAATGTTTCTTACTCTTTGAAGAAGTGGTCTATTAACGCGGTGATCCCACTAAGAGGAAGAAACCTGTATTCTTCCGGTTTGGGATATGCATTCCCAAGGAGGCTCATACGCTTCGCTGCTAAGACGTCGCATTCGCACAGGATGTGCTCCATAGTTTCCTTGACATCACCGCAGGCTCTGCAGTCGTTATTTGAAGTGATCTTCATTTTAAAAAGCATGTCGTTGGTTCCGTAATGCCCTGTAAGGGCACCAACCACAGCTCGAGCTTTGCTTCTTCCATTATTCAATATAAATTTAGAAGCCTCATTGGTTCTGCTACTTATGAATTTCTTCGAATGTAGTAACCCTTGACTGATATCCCACTCTTGCATGTGTTTATTATCAGCGTAATCCTTAGCGGCCTTTATGAATGTACATGCTGGTAGGCCCATACATGGTTCAGGTCCAAGCATGGCATTTGCCGATCCTCTCCTAGCTAGCTCATCGGCCTTCTCATTTCCTTTTATTCCTACATGGCCTGGGACCCAGAGCAGTCGCAGCTTGTTCCTGCGGCCCAGCTTGTTTAGGGTTTTCACCGCATTCAGGACAAGTTTTGAGTTGACCTTGTAGGAATTTAAGGCCTTTAGTGACGCTTGACTGTCGCTAAGAATGTAGATGGTCTTGTTCTCTACACTCCTTTTCAGATTTTCCTCTGCGCATGCTATGATGGCATACATCTCGGCCTGGAAGACCGTGGTGTACTGACCCAGGCTGCTCCAAAGTTGTGGAGATTCTGAGTAAATACCTGCTCCTGTACCAGATTCCGTTTTTGAACCGTCTGTGTACCAGATGAGGCAGTCTGCATCTGGTGAGCGCAGTTCCTGCTTCCAGTCTTCCCTTGTGGGGACATGTATTTTGAAGCTTCTTTTGAAGATTTTTATGCACGGCATAGCGTCGCTAATCATATGCATCTTCCTTTGAATCTCATCATTAAGCTCCATTTTTGTATGCCGCGTTGTTGGCCTATTGCAGTTAAAAACGCCTGCCGTTTTTAGTCTGTATAAGGTTTTGATTGCCTCCTGTTGTATGAAGATGTGAAGAGGGGTTAAGTTTAGTATTATATCTAACGCCTTTGTAGGCGTGGACTTAAACGCTCCTGTGATAGCTATAGTGGCCATCCTCTGTAGTTTTCCCAATTCTTCCACGCACGATGTTAGTTTGGTTCTTGTCCACCATACAACACTGCCGTAGCTTAAAATTGGGCGAACCATAGTGGTGTAAATGAAGTACAGTACCTTGGGCTTCAGGCCCCAGGTTTTGCCATACGCCGATCTACACATATTGAAGGCTCTCATGGCTTTTTCTGTCACCTTCTTGGCATGCAGATTCCATGTGAGCTCCTTGTCTAAGGTCATACCAAGGTATTTCACGTTGGTGGACCATTCTAACTCTGTGTCAAATAAAAGCAATTTCTTTAATTTGCTCAACCTCTTCTTTCTTGTAAAAGGAAGAATTGTAGTTTTGCTGGGATTTATGGTTAGATGATTTTCAGCACACCATTCCTCCACATCCTTCAAAGCCTGTTGCAGAAGTTCCGAGACAATTTCCGGAAATCTGCCATTGATCATGACAACTATGTCATCTGCATATCCCACAGCGAAGCATGCCCCTCTATTCAGTTTGGTTAGGAGGGAGTCTGCTACCAGACACCACAGTGTGGGGGACAATACCCCTCCTTGAGGGCATCCCTTGGTCGTTGTGGCGTGAATTTCATCTCCTAATAGAGATGACCTTACTCTCCTGCCCCTCAGCATGAAGTCAATCCATTTGCAGAGGGTGGGGTCAATGCCGTGTTCTTTTGCGGCTTTCATAATCGATTCGAATGTTGTGCGGTCAAATGCTCCCTCAATGTCCAGAAACGCAGCCGCACAAATCTCTTGACCATCAATAGCATTCTCTGCTCTCTCGACTACATGGTGCAACGCAGTTTCGGTTGATTTTCCGGTTTGGTAGGCACATTGTAGCTTATGAAATGGTTTCTTTGTGAGAGGCCCATCCCTTATGTATTGATCTACCAATTTCTCCAGGGTTTTCAATAAGAAAGACGAGAGACTTATCGGACGAAACGACTTTGCCTCTTCATAGCTATCCTTCCCTGGTTTCGGAATGTAAGTTACCTTCACTTCCCTCCATATCTTTGGAATGAATCCAAAGGCTATGCAGGCCTTAAAAAGCCGCATCAAGTGCGGGCCTAGTATAGGAAGACCTTTTTGTAGTAGTATCGGGTATATGCCGTCCGGACCTGGTGATTTATATGGTTGAAAGTTTTTCAATACCCAACTGAGTTTTCTTTCTTCTACTACCTTCTTTGCAACATCCCAGTCTGCTTTCGTAGTTCGCATGTTTTGCTCTTCTACGGGCATGGGATCATCTGTGCCAAAATTATCATGAATCTTACAGTCCGGAAAATGTGTTTTCATCATGATCTTTAGGGTTTCTTTACCAGATTCAGTTAGTCTCCCTTCATGGGTTCTAACTGCATTAAGGGTATTACTTCTACTCACAGACATAGCCTTTACCAATCTTGAACTTTCAGGAACAGTATTGATGTCCTGGCAGTGAGATTGCCATGATTTCCTTCGTTCCTTGCGAACTGCCAGATTGTACTCGGTAAGCGCTCGGGAGTACTCTTTAAAACATCTCTTGGACTTAGCGTCGTTGAAGATGCGGCGAATTGCCTGTCTTTTCTTTTCTAAATCTGGCGTCCACCACGGAACCTTAGTTCCTTTCGCTTCTTTCTCTGGGCAGTTTGTGTACCATGCCGTTTTAATGGCTCTGTCAACCCGCTCAACCTCAAGTTCAATGTCAACCGTAGAGTTCAATTTACCTTTAACTGATTCTAACTCGTTTTTTAGTTCCTTAGTGTACGCCTCCCAGTTAGTGTTCCTGGGATTTCTTCTCCGTACCCCTGGAATGGAGTCCTCTGTATCGTATCTAAAACAGATATACCTGTGATCAGAACCACTAGCTTCGTCAGACACTCGCCAGTTAGTAATTCTCTTATAAGTATTATTAGTAGCTATAGTTACATCAATAACTTCCGAACGCCTAGCATCCACAAAGGTGGGAGCATTGCCTTTATTTAGTGTATGAAGTGAAGAGCTTACCAAATATTCGAAAAGTTCCTCCCCTCTATCATTGATGTCCGAGCTCCCCCAGGTGATGTGGTGGGCATTCGCATCGCAGCCCATCACTAACTCCAGGTTCTCCCGGCCGCAGAACTCGACAAGTTCCTTCATCTCCCTCATGTTAGTGGGTCTTTCTATCTTTGGGTAGGCGAGGTACACAGAGGCCAGCACAACTGCCCTCCGTCTTCGCCCTGCCCCCGTATAGACCTTGACTGCTGTAAGGTCCCTGGAACAAAGATCGTGTAAGGGCATAGCGTCTATGCCATTTCTGACATATACGCACGCCCTCACACCCTCATTAGTACAGTGGAAAATAGATCCCTCTCTACCTAAGCCTGAGACAACACCCGCAGAGCTTATATAAGGGTCCTGTATCAAAAAAAAAAAAAAAAAAAAAAAAAATAAATTTATTTTCTCAAAAATTGTTACATGATAAGGAACTAAAAGGTATGCCACTGTTTGTTACACATAAAATCAGGGTAGGCACTCTGAATTCCAAACTAGGTAAAAACCTGTATTTTGGAATTCAATGTTGATTCAATACATTTTACAAAATTTGGTACACAAAATTTTCATTTCAATTTTCACGTTACAAATTTTTAAGACAAGATAAATTTCTTAAGATATAAACAATAAATCAGTTTCTCATGCAACTAGGGCATTGTGCATGTGCATGGGAGCTTTGTGTAGGTGAATGGTGGGAAGGAATGTATGTATGTATGTATGTGTATGCGTGTGTGTGTGTGTGTGTGTGTGTGTGAGTGTGTGTGTGTGTGTGTGTGTGTGTGTGTGTGTGTGTGTGTGTGTGTGTGTGTGTGTGTGTGTGTGTGTGAGTGTGTGTGTGTGTGTGTGAAGGCAAGGCAATATCGAATTGATGTCCTTTAAGGTGACGTCCCAAGAGGGACATCGCCGCTTTACAGTGATGTAAGTTAATTTGTACACACCTTAGTCCCGCCATTTTTTGTTCTTTGCAAATGGGGGGTATCGGCAGTCTAGTGACTGTCGCCTGCGTCTACAGCCTCCTCCATAGTCTCCGTCTGCGAGAGTGGAGACGACAGGTTGAGGTCGTCCAAATCGCCCAACACATCATCGGTGCGATGAGAAGTGGCCGGTGAAGGGACTGGGTAGCCCCCGATGGTGTCCTGGTGTGACCCCGCGTCGCCGAGCAGCATCTGTGGAGCAAGTGGTGGAACTCCTGCCCCCCCACTGGCGCCGACCTTGTCATCGCTGTCTTCAAGGAGTTTGAAGTAGCCTTTATCGACGCCAGCGTAGAGGCAGTAGTCCTTGGATTTTATAAAGTCTGCCGATGTCCTGTCCATCAGGACAATCCTCCTGACACTGGCCGCCTCCACAATTGTGTCCACCACCTTCCAGTCTCCCGTCTTCAGTTCGGGGTTTAGGCGCTGTAACATCGAAAGAACGCTGGGCAGATCTGTGATCCAGACGTTCTTCGATTTCCACGCCATCTTCACCGGTTTGGGAAGATCTTTGGCGTTGACCACTTTAAGGGTAAGGCTGCCGATACTCCTCCCATCGATCCCGGCAAGCCAGTCTGCCGACCTCTGATCCTCGCAGAATACGTGGAGTGCTCCCGCGCTGACTGACCCGATGTTGAATCGAGGCAGAGGATCCGGGTGACCGACCATCATCTGCCAGAGGGCGCTGACAATCGGTCCGACGTCATCAGTGGTGACTTGTGAAGCCGGGAAGTTATCAGTGATGATCGCCATCCTGCATCCGTTGAGAGCGTCCCTGAACGATTTGTTCAGGTTCGGTCTCTTGGATGATTCGTCGGCCTTCTCATCACTGGACTCCCTGGCCCTTTTGACAGCAGTTAAGTCCCCTGCCCCCCCAGAAGTTGCCCCGACAGGTGCACTACGTTCCGAAAATGTCCTTGTCCGCCTTTCCAGTAGCATCTTGCGCCTGGCTGCCCCACTCAACCTTTTCGGTTTGGCATTTCGAAGCTCGCCTCCCGAAGCATTCGTCCCAACGGGTATGCTTGGCTGGTTGCCAGGCTGCCCGATGGTCCCCTGCCCGGTATGACTCACTTGAGTACGCCCCATGATATTGCGTTCGGTGACCCTCCCGCCAGATGACATAATGTCCTTTTTGACGCCCTTGCGGTCATCTTGTTGATTGATTGGACCATTAGTCTCGACAGTGAATTTTATATGGTTTTTTTTGCATTGGCGAAAATTAATTCTTTAGTTTAAACCATCACTAAACTTGTGTCTTGCGGGATGTTATCATCAATTATATTACTTACTAAGCTACTGGAATTGTCTGAAATTTGAAACTTTTACATGATCTTCCCGTGATCATGACCAGATTGCAACATAGATGCGCGACCAGTACAAGTCATAGTTTGTGCTACTTGATTGGAATCCATAAGATTCCAATAATCTGACTGAAACGTACAAACGAATTCATGAATTTTGATACTGTATGTATCAAAACAAATTTTGACATGTATTGACGCAGTAGCAGTGAGATTTTGTACGTTCCATTGTACTTTCCATAGTGTGGTTAAGATTGGAAACTGACTTTATTCAAATTGACTACTGTTGACAAAATAAATGACATGAGGGATTCACGCACACCCCCCTTAAGAAGCGGGATAACACCGAAAAGCCCCCCAAAGACGCGGGATAGCACCTGAGCCCTGTGGTAGCCGTAGGTCTGTTGGGAGTCCTGTCCTGGGGTATCCTTCCGAGGCCTTACCCAAGGCTCTCAACCATAGGCTGTTAGGCAAGATACGTGAGGTTGTTTAAGTCACTAGGAGTCCGGCAGATCATCCATGTAGGATTTTCCCTCATGTAAAAAAAGAACATTTTTTGAATCGGTATGAATTAGATTTCAAACGGAATTGTAAGCGCAACTTTTTTTTGGCTCGAGTGTTAGGAACAGGAACTATACTCGTCGACGTCGGTAGGAGTTCGGTACAGCATCCACGTAGGATTTTCTTCACGAAAACAGCTGATTTTCATTTTATTCATGATTCATGAAACAGCTGACTCGGAATAATAATCTGTAGTGTGGTGTCGGGACAACAAATGACGTTGTTGAAGTTGGGAGTTTCAATCAGTTCGCGGTGAAAAGCGGGATATACTTACGTTAAGTGTTCTGGAGAGGAAAGCAGAGCAAAACTAGTTGACTAACTCTCTGCGGTAAAGGAAGTAAAAAACTGTGACGAACACAACGATCCTGTGGCAGCTGCTGCGGTTTGTTTTTTATACCGCCAAGGTGGCAGACAAGCATACAACCCACCATATGTACCGGTGGTCACTGCTGCCTATGAACGTTTGTAACACCGGAGGCGCCACACTCGCGCTGCCAACCCTGTAAAAACCTTCTAAGACCCCTTTTGAAGAACCCCATACTATAGGCGTTTGGAAAAACCGAGGCAGGGAGATCATAACACAACCTAAGCGTGCGGGGGAGAAAGCCCCTATCGGATCTAACCGTGCTCGAACGCTCCAGACGCAATGTATGAGGATGAACATCCTTTATGTGGCGGGCGGTGCGATGATAGAACGTAGCCGTGGGCTTCATATCAAACAATCTTCAAAGCACAAACCATTGTATAGGCGGCAGAACACGCACAAGGAGGCAAAGTCTCTCCTGTGGCGAAGAGGTTCCACACCACCTGCAAGCATAGGATCGTTGACCACTCTCATGGCTCGCCTTTGTACCGAGTCGAACGAAAGAAGCTGATATTCAGGTGCCACCACCCAGAGGTGACAGCAGTACTCCATGTGCGACCGCACTTGCAAGTAATACAGAAGCAGTGTTTGCGCCGCACAGTAAAGTAGGTACCGCCGCACCCTGTTGAGCACACCGGGCTTCTTGGACGCCAGCTTGTTTGTCTGTGACTTTTGAATCCCCAAGGACCTAGGGTCGGGACCCAAGGACCTAGGGTCTCGACCCTAGGTCCTTGGGTCCCTACGCGCATAAATTCTTTAAAATTTTGAAGAAGCGTCTTGTGGAGTCTACTGGTGACCTAAGGGCTGGCACTATTTCTCCCAACGAATAGGCATCGCCGTTCAAAGGGGGAATGCTGCCAGTCTTTTGGGCACAATGCCACGGGGGCCCTATTTAGATTTAGTTTAGTTTTATTCATTTTGTAAATAGTTATTACGTATATATTAAGGGTAATATGTATGTAATAGGTATTATGTATGTAAGACAGTGTGAGAATAAGAATGATGTTTTTAGCCAAGGTAGGGGTAAAAATGACAGTAGTATTGATGTCATTAATCCAGTGATTGACCCTATTTGTATATTTTGTACATGCTCTTAATCCGGAGATGGGTAAACGTTTGTGGCATTTTCGTGACTGCCTCTAACATGACAGTCATCAAGCCTAGTTGAAAGCTTTATGTAGGGCTTAAAAATTTTCAGCAGTATTTAATAGGTGTAGTCACAACCTGCGCCTGTAGTTTTTCTCCACCTATTACGTAGGTGTGGGAGACATAGTATAATGGTATTTGGTAAAATGTAGGCGCACAATTATGCATACCTGGGTAAAACATGTGTAGGTACATTTACTTGACTTTTCGTTATTTTTACGTATGGAAATCCTTCATGAATACTCTACAGTTTTGTTATGATTAAATGCATATTATACAATAGTTTAAAGTTACATAAAATACCTTATTAGACTATCTCGCCCCAACTGAGACAATGAAAAACGGAATCCGTTTATAAGAACGTCATTGATGTTCATATCAACAGTGGATCGTCACAACCTGCACCTGTGCGTAGCGCTTCTGGTGTACAACTGTGTCCATAGGCTTCGGTGACCACAGTCCATCAAAGGGGCCATAAGCTTTTTGTCACCTTAATAGTATTAAAAATATTTCATATATCAATACAGCTAAGTGGCAGTTGGTAAGGCAGTTACTGGTCATTGTGGGCAGAACACACACTTGCTCATTCTGGGGATTAATGATAGACGATAGTGTCTATGCCCAACGTTATTGCTTAGTTGTAGTCTTCTACTAGGAGGACACATATTGAACCCAAGCGAGATCAAACGAATGGGCGCTATGAAGAAACTGCACTTCTTAGAATTCGTAGGACTTTGCCAAGAACTTTACTTGGAATGGTCGCAGTGATACTATTTTTATACGTTAAAAAACCGCTCTTACAAAATAATAATAAGTTATTTTTTTAACATGAGAGACCTACAGAGATGCTATGCCGGACCAACTACATGTTTGCTGTCTAATGTCTACGGTTAAGAGACCTGGGTAAGCCCTCACAAGGATGACCCCAGGACTCCCAAATAATAAGTAATGAAATCAACTGTCCATCACTCCCACTCTTTAGAGGTAAATTCCTCCTGCGTGAATCTAATAGCACAAGTGATACCTTTTTTTAACGTGAGGAAAATCGTACAGGGATGCTTTGCCGTACTCCTAACGACTAAAAACCACACGTATCCTACCTAACAGCCTACGGTTAGGAGGATGTTCAAAGTAATACACTCGAGAGCAATTGGTATTTATCATTCTTGATATTGGTAATTCATATTTGTAGACTTTCTTTTTTTATGTCGGTACTTTTATTTGATATCATACATACGAAAGTTCAGGTACATACTTTGGTCTTTTAGTGACCTTTTCACTGGTAACATTCTGACCTGCGGTTATACAACTGCCTACTGCCCGGTCGCTCTAAGTTTGCTGCTCGCCTCAGATACTACGGGTCTACACCAGTCTCTACGCCAGCGGCGAACGGGTAGTACTTTTGTGTTAATATCTCTAGAGGTATTGGAGGTAGTTCTTGGTTCTCATGCTTAAATATCATTTGTTTTACCAAAGTTCATTTCTTTTCAGCGGTTTTGTTTCATTTATGTTTGGTCTCCTCTAGTTGTACGTATTTTTTTACTTTTTTTCCCACGGCACTACCTACTGCTTGGCACTACCAGTTGTGTCACGGGAAATTTTCCTTTTAGTGTACGGAAGACAATAGCTCTTTATATTTTTTATAGGTTTTCATGCTTTTTAGTATGCAAAGTCAGCAGTAATAGTGGAGATAATGTAAGTAGAAAACATCGCAAGCAGCGGTTGCAGCCACTCTTCTATGTTATGTAGACATACTCGTACTAATAGATCATATACCTATGTGCACGCAATATTAGGCACTAGATACTGCCTGCAGCTTTACCAGCGTGGAATTCTGTTCTGGTTTCCGATTCCTGTTCCCATGGGATAAAAAATAGCCCCTGAAATTACAGCCAGATCCGATCAGCCGCTAGAGCGTGATTGAGTAACTCCTTACATCCAAACATGCAAACATCTTCATAAACTTTCAGATTTATGACATTAAAATTTTGCTAGAAATCGACTTTTGTATCCAGACTGTAGATAAAACGAAAAAATTGCAGCGAGTTTAGATTTAAATCCTCCAGGTGTCGAGACACCGATTGGTATAAAATTGTACGACGAGCCGAGACTAATAATAATACTTGGTTAATAAAAAACTTCATACATACATACATACATTATCATCATGCATGTCTCCTATCGGGCTAGGCCAAAACCATGGTTTTCCACTTTCTACGATCCTGGCTTACAGCTTTCGTTGATTCTACTTTCATAAGTGTTTTCTTACACGCTCAATAATTACTAAGTATATTACTTGAATGTATGATAGTTATTACGGATGGAGTATGGTCTACCTATGAGTTTGTATGGCGTAATGACACATAATTTGTAAAGCAGATCAACTTGTAAAAAAAGCGCCTGCGAAAAAGCTCAGAATCGGTAAGTCCGAGTCTTGATAATAAAATTTCACTAGTATGAATACTATACTTGTTCCCAAGTAAGGTTTCCCCAGAAGATCTTGTTAGACCATTTTCGTTACAATCACTGCAGTAAGCAACATTTACTGTGGCCGGTCCTTGGTTGGGTCTATGTGACCACTTTGTGACATTTATTTGAGCGATTCTGTGGTTCGGAAGGCACGTTAAGTCGTTGGTCCCGGTAAAATGGCAGTCGTTAAGCCAAGTTGAAGACATTAATGGGGCGCGGTGGCTTGAAAATTTTCAACAGCAGGCAGTCACAAACGCGCCTGTCCATTTCAACACAGCAATAGGCTCACCACATAATATGTGGGACATAAATCTATAAGGTGAAATGTGGGCGTATACTGCCGATACTGCCTCTGCCGACCCCTTCGGGGATAAAGACGTGACTATATGTATGTATATATTTATTTATAATCCCTATTCATGTGTAAAAATTCTCATGTAGGTATGCTATGCCGGACTTCTACCGACTAAACCACACAGAGTCTTATAACCTGAATGAATTTTCAAGTGTATCAGCCGCCCCGGGTATTTTATCTAAAGGATGTCCCCAGATAAAATAAAGCGCTTGTAGCCCCGCGTACTCGGACGTGTCCTGTAAACGATCACTGTAGCCGTTGAATGCCGCAAGTAAACTACATTTACTATGATCGGTCATCGGCAGTCGTCAAGCCAAGTTGAAGTTCTATAAGGGCGGCTTGAAAAATTTTAACAGCACGCAGTCACAACCTGCCCTTGTCTAGTTCAACACGGCAATACGACTCAATACCTTTTAAGAGGGACAATATCCAAAAGGTGAAATGTGGGCATATAATATGCCTCTGCTTACCTCTCCGGGGATAAAAGGCATGACCATTTGTATGTATGTATGTAAGTCCCAAGATTTTGCTAACACCTTTTAAACTTACAACAAAACAAAAAGCTCCTACAATTTTATTAATCTAACTAATGGAATGTATCAAGAAGTAGCATTGCTATTACAAAACTCGAAGGCGTTTTGACGATTGAAAACGTTTAGTGAAGAGCATATTTTATAAGGAATGGCCACTATGGCCACTATGGGCTGTGTGTTGCCTTCTTAGGTCAGCCCGATGCAGTCACCTAGGCAAAGGGTGTCATGGAGAATAAATTGAACATTTTTTTTTCTTCTAGTAGGTATGTTTGTAATTTGAAACAGGTATAATACTACGTACGTAGCAACTACGTAGTTTATACATTGTCGATTAGATGGCGTTAGCAGTTTAATAATTATTCAAAAACAAAAAAAGAAAGGTGCCGAATACTATACTGGCAGTAAATGCTACTCATACAATTTCGGGTAATGTTGTAGTGAGTAGTGTTAGAAAATAATTTTCTCCCACTAAACCTCAGTAATTTTCCGATTTCTAACAGCAAATCTTGATTGAAAGTCACAAGCGGCGCAGCACCTCAGTGACTGCATTGCAGCGACAACAATGCTGCTTATGGTCAAGTTCGGGCTCATGCCTAGAATAAAATTACAGTGAGAGGACACGCCATTTCGATGTGCCCAGCGTTTGCACCGGTCTATTTCGTATATTGATCTATTTCGTATTAATCTCCCAAACCCACTACGAGCGTTTACGCCAGGGACTTAGATTACAAAGAAGTCTAAAGCCTACGCCGTTTACCAGTAATGAACTGAATTTTACTTTGGCCTCATAATCTCGCATGCACAATAATAACATAAAATGATATTTTCTTTACTGCTCTTTCACTTGTATCAAATTGTGAGAAAAAGTGAAGAGGCATCTTTACTCAATGATGTCAAGTTTTATGAAAGTATAGAACTTGTTGATCATTGTCAACTAAATAGTGCTTGAACCTATGATCTCTTGCTTGTAAGCCTTGTAGTACAATAAGAAACAGAACAGATAACGTTGTGTGCAAATGCTCGTGAGTATTTATTTATTTATAGAAGAGTAGTTCTTTAGGCCGCTCTGAGGATCAACTTTCAGTGACTCAAACTGTCACTTGGCGGCGTGGCTGTCGCAGTGAAGCAGCCATTGCATTTAAAAAAGTATTATGGTACATTGTACCAATGCGATCCAAAAATATTCATCAATGAATACCGGGCGACCTTATTTACATCAATACTCATTGCAATAGTTGAGTAAAGAAATCGAACCATAAACAAACTGTGCAGTGAGATTCTACCCACATCTTCGGAACCTAAGTTGCCATCAATGGTGTAGCAGCTGACTAAAGACTGGCAATGAGAAGGAAAACTCAATAAAACTACATATACTAAAAAAAAACTTTGTTAACAGGATTTCTTCTCGTCTCAAACTAAAACCTTCTTACTACTTATCGCACATCAATGTAGGCTTACATGCTGAGCGTTCCCTTTCTAAACAAAAACTATTAAGTACCTACATATTTTCTTTCTTTCTTTCTTCTATATTATGAGCATTGGAATAATGTCCATGTTATGCGGTCACGGTGATAAAGCCTACGTCGATAAATTTATGTAGGGACTGCCTTTCATTAGAACATGATGCGTCTCAAATATGACTATAGCAAATATAAATGAAACCATAACGCAGTCGGAGTGATATCGGTCTGATTCTCGATCGGTCTCTGTCGAACTATAAAAACCTGGAACGACCTGCCCGCACACGTGTTTCCCTCATCTTAAAATCCCGGGTTCTTTAAGAGGAGCGTGAAGAGGCACATCACAGGGCCGCCAACTTGAGGACCACTGTCAGAAGTGGCTCCCAATCGCTAGATGCCTCACGGCTTTCCATCAGGCTGGTGGCGACGTCAATTAGGCGACCTAAATATAAAAAAATAGATTATTTCAGGACTACGGGCCGTAGGCAGTTGTAACCTTAATCTGATCGAAGTCCGGCATAACATCCATGAGAATTTACCCACATAGATTATTTATATCGTTGATTGAAGGCACCTGATGAAACCTTTAGTTGCACGTATTGAAAACATTATGTCCACCTTGTGCCATCACCTGCCTGCCACTTTTCACCAAGTGGTTACATAGTTACTACCCGTTCGCTCTAAATTTACCGGTCGCCCCCCATACCACGCCTCTACCCCAGCGGCAAACCTAGAGCGAACGGGCTACACCTAACTGTATTCGTATCTGACCAGCACAGTGTTCACTAACACTCAATCTATCAATCAAATCAGCCTATGGCAGTACACTGCTGGACGTAGGCTCTCCCAATTTACACCACAACACAGTCCTACGCCTTACGCGTCCTGTCACAGCCTACGATTATTCTAGGTCATCGATCCATCTGGCGAGTGGACATCCTACCCTATGTTTGCTGAGTCACCGGTCTCCACTCTACCATTAGCAGATTTTTTTTTTTTTTTTTAACGTGAGGGAAAATCCTCGTAGGATGCTATGCCGGACTCTTACCGACTAAAACACCTCACGTAACGCCCAACAGCCTATGGTTGAGAGCCCCGGGTAAGCCCTCAGGAAGGATGTCCCGTGACTCCCAACAGACCTACGGCCGCCATTGCGGCCTCGCCCAGAGGGTGGTTCGGGTGCAATCCCGCGTCAATGGGGGGTTTCGGGTGTGACCCCGCTTCTAAGGGGGGGCGTGCGTGAGTGCTCACGTCACGCCGAAAATCAGTCCATTCTTTAATACTGCCCTACGCGTTTTCCTTTCGTTTCCGTGTCAATACGGAAACGGACCCCATAACACGGTACTACTTCGTCAATTTCATTTCGATGTTTCCGTAATGCACCTCTCAAATCGAGTACGATTTGAATATAAAGTACTCGAAATAATAGTTAATTTGCTATAATTTAAAAAAAAAAAATGATGTTCAGCTACAGTTTGATTACGGTGAGCAAGCCCCATAAAAGATATAAAGCGTCTGAATGGTTCTTTATAACCGTGCATTTTGTAGAATAATCGTTTTATTTTGTGCTATTTTATCTCATATCCATCAAATCATATTCATGTCAAAAATATGTTATATCACCATTAAATCCCAATACATAATTATGTTCTATTCTTAGCCATTTTACTAAATGGACATTATATATTTTCAGCTTGTCTTTCAACTAATGTAAAATGTTGAAAATATTTATTCCGTCTGTTTTTTGGTGTAGATCGGAACTTTCTTTATGCACATACATTATTTGATTTGTTTAACACAATAACATTTGTTTATATACAAGTTCGTAAATAAAACCTTCTCCTTGAATAACTGTATTCATTGTTGCTGAAAACTGCATCAAAATTCGTTGAGTAGTTGTTGTCCGTTGATGTAAGGATACATTACTTATTTTATTTTGTTACTAGCTGTAGCCCGCGACTTCGTACGCATATCTTTAGATTGATATAACATTTTATTTATGAACCGATTGACATGAAACAATATAATAATGTTAAGTGAAAACCGCTTCGCAATTGGTTGAGCTGTTGCTGAGAATAGCGTGCATAAACGTACAGACAAACAGACAAAAATTGTAAAAACCATTGTTTTGGGTTCTATTGCGTTCATAGAGTCCCCCTATAAACTTTTTTCTTATATATCTTCAATGTAACAGACGGTGACCAGTTACGATTTTATTATATGTATTGATTGATAATTCATAAGAATTCATATCAGGGAAATTCAGAACAGCCTAGGATCTTTGATTATTAGATACGGTATAGGTCCATACCAACTTTCGAACTTGACATAGATGAAGTGACATCTAATTTCTTCTGCGTGTCTTATCTTACCTAAAGAATTAAATTATTACCTTCCAAACAAAACTTTCGTTGGGCTAAGCGTGATCATCACAAGCGTGACATTGTTACGACACACTGGAGGTACATAAGTTCATTTCCGGCACAAGTAGGCCTAAAGGTGCGCCGTGAAAGTGCTTACCGCGCCCAACACACTCGGTACACACGGGGCGAAAGTTTTAAACTTATCGTGTGAACAGTTTTTGGAATCAACAACGAAATAAAATATTTTGACGTTTGACTACTTGGGTATAAATAGTTAAATAGGTGCTTTTTGTTACCTCATGACTCCAGCAGTTATAAAACGATTTTGATTCAGTTCTTTCGACACTTTTACTGATAGATTTTTTAGCACGGTGAGACACGATAGGGGTTTTCTTCCGCGCACGCTTAGGCTGTGGAATGATCTCCCTACCTCGGTTTTCCCAAACGCCTATTTCTTAGGATTCACGATTTGTAATAAACGAGCTTTGACACATTGGGATTATACCCAAAAGGGAACACATCTGATTGTTCCTCCAAGTTAGGTCAGATCGCAGAAGACTAATTTACCACTTGAAGCCGGACAATAGTATGGAGTTCTTCAAAAGGGGCCATAGAAGTTTCTTACTGGGTCGGCAGCGGGAGTGTAGCGCCTCTGGTGTTGCGATGAACACCAGTACATCTGGTGGGCGTATGCTTGTCAGCCACATAAATGTAACCGTCCGCTTACTCGTAACTTTTATAGATCCTAAATCTATGCCCAGAGCTGACCATGCCATAACTAGTGTTGCTATTCCACGCTCCAGAATAGTATAGTTACATATAATTAAAACGTTCAAAATACCGAAAAAGCATAGCATAATCAACCTGCAATTTTCACTTAATTACTTGAGACAAGTATACATAGATAGAAAATATTCCTTTATAGGCAGCTCTTACCTAATTATGTGAGGTGTTAAATCCATAAATCGCGCTACACAAACCAAATTTATCGTTTAGTAAAAAGTACCTTGAAATAATTGTTAATATGCCAGTTAACTTCTGAACACAATACACACGACATTTTGGCATTTACTTTTCTCAAGAGGGTTTCTTACTTAGTTCAGCTTAAATTAATTCCCAAAACCAATTCTGTGTAAAAACACTATTAAGTACAACTATAAAATAGACATAAACACTACCAACAAGACCAAATGCCTCCTACATAACCGGTTTATTCCACAACTCGTGAGAAATTCAACTAGTGTGGTTCGACGCAGTACCGTTAGCTCAAGGTCGCATGCTCCCAATCGCAAGTGCTACTGACTCATCCTATACTTTCTTCTTGCGGTCGCAATATAGTCGATTTGGTATGTCAAAGGACTCCACCTTTAAAAGATGCACCTGCTAACTGACTGAATGCGTAGGTCCTCTAGCTTCGATATAATAAAAAAAACCGGCCAAGTGCCAGTTAGACTCGCCCATGAAGGGTTTCGAAGCAGCAAGTAACATAATATAAAAGTTCTTATAGTTCGTTGTAACTTTGAATGATGATTTAACACGTTCGCAGTGGTAGTGATTTTGCTAACCAAAAATTGCTGCTTATGACGTATTAAAAAGAAACTACCAGCTCTATCTCGTTCAAACCAATTTTCGTTGGTAGTTTTTATGGCAATGTACATCATATATTCTTTTTAGACTCATAGACTTATAACGCATAGACTGGAGTCGCTCAGTTATACGCACGAGCCCGCGATGCCGAACCAATATTAGTGTAGGTGTAAACTACTCGTCTTTATACTCGGTGACACTCACACAAGCTTACAGAAAATGTTGCTAGGAAATAAAATTTACCCTATAAATAGGAAAAAAATTAAATTGTTTGTATACATTTAATTTAACATTTAACTCTATTTATCTATACGCTATACTCTTCGCGGGGTAGGCAGATAGTCTCCCATATTTTATTAATATGTAGTTTAAAAAAATGCTCAATTAAACACTAACCCTCATATTCATAATCGTTTATTAAACCTATTTTAGTTAAAACACACTTTAAGTCTATTGCTGTCTCTAACCAATGACAGAGTATGGTTAGAAACAGCAATAGACTTAAAATGTGTTTTAACTAAAATAGGTTTAATAAACGATTATGAATAAGGGGGTAAGTGTAAAACGACTTACTAACCAGTATAATAATATCATGTAGATTGGGCCATGAATAAACACTTTCTTTCTTTCTTTCTTTATAATAAACAGTTTAAGTTTTTAATAGTAGACATATATATACTTTAAGAATTCCGAAGCCAAAGTGTAAATAAGGAACCCTATTTATAAGGTTAAGCCGTCCGTCTCGCTGTCTGTCTGTCTATCTCGAGGTTCTATCTCAGAAACCGTAATAGCCATAGAGCTGAAATTTTCCGAGATGATGTATTTCTGCTGCCACTATACCAACAAATTCTAAAATCAGTAATATTTTGTATTTCAAACTGTGGTTGTAAGTAATACATTATTACTACCGGCCTCCCTGACCGAGGGCCTGAGAAGGACGAGTTGGCTACTCGACGTTTTTACAGAAGCATTCATGGTGGTGGAATAATAACTAAGTCTAACCCCTTCCCCAAGTGGCGGGATAGCACCCGAACCCTCTAGGCGAGGCCAAGGTGGTTGCCTAAGTCTGCCGGGAGCCCTGGGACATCCTTCCGAAGGCTTACCTTACTTATTAAATTAATAAACGGGTTCAATTTTCAATTTCAATTTCAATAACTTTATTGTGGATCATAGGTTACAAGAGATGTTCACAGATTTTTAGTACAAGTTCAGCTATGTCCTGCCCTTTAGGCACACAATATTTTAAATAAGTAATTTGAATATAAACTAATTTGAACATAAATATAAGCACAAATAAAATGTCACGATCTAATACACATTATCAAGTACATAAATTAGGATTACATAAATTAGGTTATAAATTGGTTATAAATACAATGTCAAGAACTAAAACTAAATATTGTATTACACAATGTCAACATTTTTATCATCTAAGAAATCTTGCACCGAATAATAACATTTATTGATAAGCAATTGTTGTAATTTTTGCTTAAAATGATGTGTTTGTTCTAGGTTTTTTACAGATCGCGGAATTTTATTATATATCCGGGGCCCTAGACAAAAAACACTATTATGTAATAACGCTGTTCTACTTGGCACACTTGAAAGCATGTGGCCAGTACGAGCCCTAGTTCTGAACTCAAACAAGCTTAGATTTTCCTTTACAAATATTGCTACTTCATAAATAAAAATACATGGAAATGTCAAGATTTTAAGTTTCTTAAAATGTGGCTTACATGAGTCGGTCTGTTTTAGTTTGCACATGCTTCTAATACAGCGCTTTTGAGCCACAAAAACAGGTTCTCTTAATGTGGAATGCCCCCAGAAAATCACTCCATATCGCAAGGTCGATGCAACATAACCATGATAGGCAGTTAATAATGTATTTTCATTGGCAATCTTACGTAATCTATAAAGAGCATAAGAGAATTGGTTTACTTTATTACAAACAGATTCGCAATGAGATTTCCAATCTACTTTGCCGTCTATATAAATGCCCAAAAACTTGGTGACATCAATTTCTTTGATTTTTATATTTTGATAAGATATTTTCAAATCAATATCTTTTCTGTTTCGCTGCTTAAATACCATTAAATTAGTTTTGGTTAAATTAATATGTAAATCATTGTCATTAAGCCAATCTATTATCGATGTCAAAGATGTTACTATATCATGTTTTAAGTTACATAATGTTATTACCAGTATAGAGTATAGTACTGTCGTCAGCAAATAGTGTCATGTGATATGTCGTGATTGTTGGCATGTCATTGATATAAATAAGAAAAAGTAAAGGTCCTAATATACTACCTTGAGGAATTCCTGCGTCGATATTTTTGATTGTAGAACTATATGTATTTTCAACCTTAGTGTTCACAGACACTCTTTTTACTTGTGTTAATTGTTTTCTGTCGCTCAGATAAGACCGAATTATGTCGTTCACACTACCTCTAACACCGTAGGTATATAATTTATTCAAAAGTATTTTATGATTTACACGATCAAATGCCTTTGACATATCCATGAATAGTCCTATTGCTGGTAATCGTTTGTCCATGTTTATTAATACATCATGTAAAAAATTATAAATAGCTAAGTTTATAGACTTATGTTTTCTAAATCCATATTGACAAGTTGTGAATAAATTATTTGTTTCAAAAAAATTATATAAACATTTATGTATAACTTTTTCAAATATTTTGGAAAATATAGGTAAAAGTGCAATAGGTCTGTAATTACTTATAAGGAATTTGCTGTCTTTTTTATACGGGTGAATATACGGTATTTGATTTTTTTGTGTCCCACAAGAAAATGTTATCTGTTCCATTCAATATCGATAATTTGTATATTTTACAATATTTGCAAAGTCCTAATAATGATGGCCAGAAGATTTTTCCAATTTTTTGAATTTTATAAGCGCCAGAGGAAAATATGTTATCAGAGGAGTGACACTATGGCACAATAGTGACAAATTAAAGCAGAGTAGTGACATGTCTTTGATTATTAGCTAAGAAAAGGGCGAAATATTAAATAAAACATTTAATATACATAATAGGTTTCGAATATTTTTTGTATACGAGAGAAATTCAGTGTTCACAGTTTCTAAATGCATAATTATTTTTAATATTTATGGTTTGTTAATGCTTATGTTTCGTTTCATCAATCAATCATGAAATCAGCCTATGATAGTCTACTGCTGGGCGTAGGCCTCTTCCAAATTATGCCACAATACACTCTGCCCACCCCTTCGAAGATAATGGCTTGCCCATATGTACACGGTCCTGCGTCTTCCGCATCCAGTCAATCCCTGTGACGTTTTTAGGTCGTCGCTCCATCTGGCGGTGAGTTGTCCTACCCCACCTTTACCAAGTTAAAGTTCCAAAACTCATTTACTCCATCGGCCATCGGTTCTTATACTGATGTCGTCAGCCCACTGCCACTTCAAAACCGATACTCTGCGGGCTATGACGACCACTATGATTCACTGATAAATGTGATCTAATTGTTTCAGATTGTTCCCTTTGTATACACCCCAAGCATAGCTCATTCCATTGCTTACTGTGCCACTTTAAGGACTAGACCCACTGTGAGTGTCCAGGTCTCGGCACTGCAGGTCATAATTGGTAGAACACAGTGGTGATAGACTTTCGGCTTCAGGCATTGCGGTATATGCAAATAGAAAACACGACGCAGTTTGCTGAATGATGCCCAGCCCAAGCGGATCCTTCTGACTATTTCCTAATCCAGATTATTCTTTCTTAGTATGATTACCTGACCAAGGTAGGTATATTCCTGGACAACCTCAAGTCTCGCTCGATCCTTTGACGTAGATTGGTATCGGCATGACACGCTCACTGAAATTACCTTGGTTTCATCCAAGTTAATGCTGAAGCAAACACGTCAAGACTTTACAGCACACTCCTCAACTGTTCCAGCATTTCCTCTACCATGACGATACCTCGTCATAATAGCACGACGCATCTCGAAATTCGGTTTCTCCATGTCATCGGCAAATCGTTTCACCGTTTGTATTCTCGCCCCATCTCAGACCTGTGACTAACAGTAGTCCTCAGGCGCATTGGTGAAGTGTTTAGGGGATATTACATCTCCCTATACACACCTCTGCGCCGTGCTATAGGATTTTACTTTTAATCCTCCAACTGGATAGTCATGGTAGTGGTATGTTAACCATCTCAACACCTTGATACATCATCAATCAATTCGACATCGCTACAAAGCGTCCAGGGCTGTCCAGGTTTGGATAGAGTCGAAGGCTTTCTCGTAGTCCACGAAAGCCATACTTACGCAGTGGCTGATTGTACTCCTCTGTCTGCTGTACAATCCACCGAACAGTATGGATGTGTTCCATGGTACTAAAGCCCTTTTGAAATCCGGCTTGCTCAATTGGCTGAAACTCGTCAAGTTTTCCGGTGAAGCTATTTGTGACAATCTAGAGGACAACTTGTAAATATGAATTAGGAGTCAGATGGGGCCGTCACATTAGTTCTTTAGTAAGATCTAGTCACCTTTTTTTAAAAAACAGAGCCACCGCACTTCCACATCACGCTTTGGATGTCTGGCTCTGCTGGAGAGTGGAATTAAAGATGCTCGTTAATTCTCTAAGGACTGGAGTCCCGCCTGCTTTAAGGAGCTCAGTATAATTCCGTCTTTTACGGGGCTTTGTTATGTTTAAGGCGCTCGAGAACCACCCTAACCTCGCCCTGGTCTATATCCAGTATGTCTTCCGTGTAGTGGCCAGTTAATGGGGCTCTGTGGTCATTATCGCTTGCCATGATGTCTGATTATGCTGGAGTAGCTAGAACAAATGAATCGACCTCTTAATACATTAAGTATTAACGAAAGTTACTACATTATTTAATTTTTGTCACTTTCCTGGCGCGTATGTTTTTCTCTGGCATGAAATATGCCAGAGTAATGACGCCAGAGAAGTGACAAAATCGCACATTATCTATAAAAATAGCATCACTCGCATTTCTGACTACGCTTTAACTTAATACATGACATCTACACACAATAAACATTGCATTGCTCAAATATACAATTTCGTAACTTTAAAATAGAAAAATATATACTTACCAGAGGAAATATTCCAACGACTGGCACAAACCCGCTTTCCTGCAGTCAATCGCAAACTGACGCAAAATTATCGAAGCTTTTCTCAAGGATTTTAGCGTACTTCTTACTTTACACTGTGACCCGCGCATACATTAAAGTCAAAAACATATCTTTGCGCATTTAAGTAAAATTTTAGTTCTTTGGGTTTCGCCAGATGAAGGTGACATTTTTGTAAGAGGCCAAAAAAGATAAGTGATTTTTTTTTATATTAATAAATGTTTATACAGTGTATTTTATTAAAATATGCTTCGAAATTTATTAAAGCATTTGATCATCTTAAAAAAGATCATAATGGCATACAGTTTTAAAGTATCTGACCATTTATTTACCATAAACTGGTAAGCGGTAAAGCCAGAGGAGTATACATTTATGACTATTTTAGACTATTAATGCTAAAATAAAACAAATTATTATAAATAAACTATGTGGTCCAAATAAAATAATATTTTCTTTATTGTTTAAGCATACGGAAACTATAGTATAATGGGGTTAACATAAAATTTCTCTATGGGCCACTGAAATTCAAATAGCGTATATTCACCCAAACTTGTTTTAATCACAATATTTTACTAAATTATGTGGTACCCACAAAATTTAGCAAATAAAATTATTTAAGCTAATATGAAGCGCTTGTGGACACGCGTACTCAGTGATCTGTAAACTATCACTGCAGTAAGCAACTTTCACGATGGCCAGTCCTTGGATGGGTGACCATCCATGTGACCACTTTGTGAAATTTATTTGAGCGTTTCTGTGCTTCGGAAGGCTGTTAAGCTGTTGTTTCCGGTTGCCAGTAAAATGGCAGTCATTAAGCAAAGTTGAAGGCCTTTTGAGGCGGACTTGAAAAATTTCAACAGCAGGCAGTCACAACCTGCGTCATCTCAACGCGGCATTACGGCTCACCTCCTATTACGTGGAACAAATTCTAAAAAGGTGAAATGTGGGCGTATATAATGCCTCTGCCTACCCCTTCGGGAGTAAAGGCGTAAGCATATGTATGTATGTGATAAGAGTATTTTTATAACAAGAACAGTTCCTAAAACCGATATTGAAGCAAATAAGAGAAAAAGTGGGAAAATTTTATTCTCATTGCTTGCAACACCGTCTATGAAAATAACGTCACTAAAATGTACGATTTTTGTTTCTTTAAATGAGGAGTTTTAAACAAAAGTGTTACATATTTTGCAGTACTAACCTATGCAATGTGATCTTTAGGTGTTTGGAACAATTTTCAGATAAATTGTGGCATTCTTTCACTGCACAATACGTCATTTTTAGACGAAAATTACGCGAGCTCTTTGCACTGACGCTAGATGCCCGGTACTAAAGCGCCGATTGATGTAGGCAGCCGGTATCAGCTGCCATGGAATGGCTTCACGTCGCTCGCGCGTATTGGGTTTCTATGCGTTATAATTCTATGTTTAGACTTATCATTCTCTTAGTTTAGAAGTTACAGGGGGGGGGGGGGGGCACACATTTTTCCACTTTGGAAGTGTCTCTTGCGCATACTATTCACTTTAGAAAAAAATGAAATTAGAAACCTCAATAGCATTTTTGAAGACCTATCCGTAGATACTCCACATGTATGATTTTGATGAAAAAATAACTTTTGAGTTTCAGTTCTGAGTATGGGGACCCCCAAAGTTTACTGCTTTTTTTCTAGTTTTATATAAGAATCTTAATGCGGTTCACAGCATACATCTAGTTACCAAGTTTCAATAGCATAGGCCTTATAGTTTCGGAGAAAAGTGGCTGTGACACACGGACGGACAGACAGACAGACAGACATGACGAATCTATAAGGGTTCCGTTTTTGCCATTTGGCTACGAAACCCTAAAAAGGATTGGTATGCTAATTAAACCCTTATATTATGAGAAAAATTATCGATCTTGAGCAGGACTTGAACCTGCGCTTTTTGGATAACCGGGTCAGATGCCATAATCTACTTGACCACCAATACCAAGACACTAACTCTGAACCGACTAATTCTTTCACCTCACAAGTCTTAAGGCTCTTTTTTTTAACGTCCGGAATTTTTTTAACGTACGGAAATCCAATATGGATGCTATTATAGACTTCTACCGACTAAAAACCACACGTATCCTACCTAACAGCCTACGGTTGGGAGCCCCGGGTAAGCCTCGAAAGGATACCCGAGGACTCCCAACAGACCTACGGCAACCACTGCGGCCTCACTTTTGAAGGGGTGCTACCCCGCCTCTTTGGGGGTTGTTCGGGTGTTATCCCTCACGTCAAGCTGTCGTCTAGGGCCTGCATCTGTAAGGACGATGAGCAGCCACGTCTTAAGGTACTTAGGGATCATCTACCACCAACATAGCATCCCATAGAGTAATTATGAGGAAAACGGCAATCAAATCACAGTGACTTCTGACTTCCCATCAAAGCGGACTTCGTTCTTCAAATATGTCGGTTTGGCAATTACAAAATACCAAGAATAAAGAAAATTAAGTAGGTAACCTACTTTGACTACTATTTCCAGTTCCGTTGAATTTTCATTCAGTCGTTGTCCTTTTCATCTATATATATAAAAATCAATGCCACTTTTCGTTGTAATTTTATAACTCAAGAACGGGCTCACCTATTCAAACCAAATGTTTAGGCTTTGTTCGGACTATTTAGTAGATGGTTTATGTGAAGTTTGCACAAAATCGGTCGAGCGGTTCTTCATTTATCACGCAAACGAAGTTGCGCGGGTCAGCTAGTTATCCATGAAGTGTTACACTAATGCTGCGGACCCTATTGTCGTGTTGAATCTTACTGAGATAAGCTGTGGCTGCCTGCTGTGGTAATCAACGGCATAACGTTCCTTGCAAGCACGAAAACGCTTGCAAATAGAAATTCCGTAAACAGTCATCCATGCACAGAATACCGGGCAGTGTTACAGTTGTAGGAAGTTCTTGTATTGGCGATTTATTTAAATATTCGCATGTCGGCATGCTAATAAGTGCAGATAAATGACTCGATAGTGAACACGTGTCTATTCAATTCGATGTCACATAATGACATTATGCATGCAAATGATTGCAACATAATAGAAAGCGATTTGACACTAGGTATCGATTTGTGAAGATGGATAGTTGATTAATTTTCTTTGTACACTTTATACTTACGGACGGGACATTGTGCAAATTTACCAACGCAGCACAGGAGGATATCATGAGCGTTTCTTATGAGGTGACGTGCTTGTTAGTAGGGAGTCTTGCGTGGGAACCAGAGGCTGTAGTTAGGACTGCTGTATCCAGCAAGTTTAATTTTGAGGACACCCTGGTGAGATCAATTGCTGAATATTTACAGACGGCTAGCGACGATCTTTTCCGGAAATGGTCCGAGAGAATAAAAACTCCCTACGCTAGTTTAGTAGCTCATGGAGATCATCCCGCCCGTTCAACGTCTGCGGGTCGAGAGGGTGCACTGTACTCCGACGGGCAAATCACTTATAAACATAATTATTCATAACGTGTTTCTAAAGAAAAACAATATTAGAAGAATGTAACCTCCTGACGATATCTATGACAGTACCTATGCAATGAGATGTATAGTGATATACATCTTTACTTTATATTATAGTTGCCGTGTGAAGTCGTGTGTGTAGTATTTTTTTCTTCCGATGCAACGACTCACCTTGCCCGCCATGAATAACCACTAAAGAACTTCCGCCTGCGGAGAAAACCCTGACTACCTAATCTTGGTTGGAATGCCAGAATTTCTGAACCAAATTATTGTATTGTTCCCAGATTTCCTTAAGTAGGTATATCGAATTTGATCTCGTCGGGACAAAGTTTGTACCAATGTATAAACTTTTTTTTATTTGAACCTACATTTTTTTTAATAGCTGAAAACCTGGATAGATCCATAGAATTAAAACATTGTTTTCGTGCTGCGGAAGGCACGTTATTCTATTGGTCCCGGTTGTCATTAACGGAGCAGTCTTCAAGCCAAATTGGGGCCTGGGTGGCTGAAAGAATACAGTGGGTAGTCACGATGGCTAAATTTCAAAACGGCAACAGTTTTAACACCTAGGTAGGTACTACGTGGGCAAAAACAGATGGTGATATTTTGGCTAGCAATTGGGCGTATTTTATAGCTCGGCCTATCCTATGGGGATAAAACCGTGACTAATATAGTATGCACCTATACTTTGCGTCCAGAGAACCACTTCCTGTAGAAAACGGATGAAAATTTTACCACACGGGAGAATATAAGGTACTACAATAAATTCTAAATACCACACACCAAGTCAAACGTAGACATTACACAAACATAATCAAAATGACACCTCACTCTCCGAAAGTAATCTGACGACTTGGCCCCATAATATGTCCACCAAAAGCCATGGAAATGGGGCCACAGTATCTATGTCAACCTGTAGGTATATCAAGCTGTGCTTTCTACTTAATTACTTGTTTTGTCGCCGTGACTTGCGCAAGATCATGGGCGTCGTATGCTCATCAATTTGAAATGCCTCGGGAGGCGTGATGACATAATAGCCGCTAAGAAACGAAGTTGTAAATAGAAAGACAATCGTTCCGGATGCGAACGGATATGGATGTTATCCGCTATAGATGACTAGATACAACATGTTATTGAATATATACATACATTATGGTCACGTCTTTATTCCAGTAGAGGTAGACTTTGATGCACACATTTCACAATTTTAGAATTTGTCCCACGTAATAGGTGGTGAATGGTGGGTCGTATGACCGTGTCAAAATAGACCGGCGCAGATTGTGACTGCATGCTGTTGAAAATTTTCATGCTCCTATATGACCATTCAACTTGACTTCACCGGGACCAACAGCTTTATTTACAAGCGTTATCGAGCTTCGGAAGGCTAACGTGCCTTATAAATAACGCTTGCAAATAAATAAGAAAAAGTAAACAAAAAGTTACCTCTAACGTAGTGTAAATCTATGTCTGTTTTAGGCCACGCACTGGGCTATTCAGAGAAAAAGATCGGAAAATTATGTTCTGATTTATATGAACACACATTTAAAGCTACTGCGTACCGATTTGTTATTACTATTGTAAAATTAGTTTTGCTCCTTAAAGATTCACACGTCTGGATTGCCTGCTAATATTGAAAAGGATGAGAAATGGAAATTAATCTGTATATACAGATTAATTTCCATATCTCATCCTTTTCAATGTTATTTACCATTAATGAAATTTTTGAAACGCTCGTGGCCCCGCGGACTCAGTGTTCTGTAAACGATCACTGCAGTAAGCAACATTTACTATGGCCGGATATGGATGGGTGACCACCACGTGGACCACTTTGTGACATTTATTTACGAGCGTTTCCGTGCTTCGGAAGGCACGATAAGCCGTTGGTCCCGGTCGTCAGTAAAATGACAGTCGTTAAGCCAAGTTGAAGGCCTTACGGGCGGCTTGATAAATTTCAACTGTGGGTCGTCACAACCTGCGCCCGGGTCGGCAGCGCGTGTGTAGCGCCTCTGGTGTTGCAAACGTCTATAGGCTACGGTTACCAACCTTCCGGTGGGCCGTAAGCTTGTCTGCCACCTAAGTAGTATAAAAAAAATAATAATACCAGTATTATGATCAAATCAATGAGTCTGTGCACTGCTAGACGTCATCTCTTCCTGAGGATCCTTCCGAGGGCTTACCCGGAGCTCCCAACCGTAGGTAGGGAACGTGAAGTTTCTAGTCGGCAAGACTCCGGCATAGCATCCATGACTGATTTTCCTCACAGTAAAAATAAAACCGTCGCCTCTCTCAATTTACGCCGCAACACTCCTGGGTCCTGGCCTTTCACCTTCATATTTTGCTCCATCCTGTGACCCTTTTCAAAGTCATTTATTTCGTTAAAAAACATTTATTTCGCATAATCCTAATACATAGGCACTTGCGACACGTCAATGAATACAATGCAAATAGTACCACCAGTTCGGAACGCGGCCCGCTTGAGAAGAACTGGCAAGAAACTCGGCGGGCTATTCTTTTTGTGCACTACATATTTACAATAAGTAGATACTATAAACTAAAACTCCATCAGTAGAGCAAGCAGATCACTTCCAGGCTTCCTTATCAATCAAATAATCGTCAATTGTCTATACAATGCAAATAATGCAAATGCAAATATATTATATATATTGATACTATTATCAATATATATAATCTATATATGTATATAAAAATCAATGCCACTTTTCGTTGTAATTTTATAACTCAAGAACGGGCTCACCTATCCAAACCAAATGTTTAGGCTTTGTTCGGACTATTTAGTAGATGGTTTTTGTGAAGTTTGCACAAAATCGGTCGAGCGGTTCTTCATTTATCACGCAAACGAAGTTGCGCGGGTCAGCTAGTATAATATATTTCAGGTCGTGTATATCCATCTAGGGGGTGGATAGTAATTATATTAAGCTTGCCAAGTCGCGTTCTTTACTCCAGAACTCGTATGCTCCATCTGCCGTAGACAGAAAAATATTATGAGGTGCTAAACATTTAAAAAATAATACCGAGAAACCATTCATATTTACCACCTTACGTAAAACTATTTTAAATTTTCACAGCACTGATGCAACTTCCAGCCAAAGCGGCGTCATCTTAAAATCATTCGATTCATTGACCCAAGCTATGTACATACGCTTCGACCAAGTATTTGTATAGACTAGCCCATCCATACATTCGTTTTTAAGACGTTAAAGTGAACATGCGCTCACTTGTTCGCAGTCGGTGTTATTGTTCCGAAGGTGAAACACGTGTCAAGAGACATTTTACGTAAGATACCTTCCTGTGCGTTCCCGAAGTGTAAAAACACTACCATAAATTCGAAAAAAAATGTATGTGTACATGTCGTATCGTTGCTACAATCAATATCAATCATCAAAACATATAATAAAATCGTAACAGGTCGCTGTCTGTACATGGAAGATAAATAAGAAAAAATATTACAGGGGGGCTTTATACATGAACGCAATAGAACCCAAAACAATGATTTTTAGAATTTTTGTCTGTTTCTCGGTATGTCTGTATATCTGTTTGTCTGTACGTTTGTGCACGCTAATCTCAGTAACCGCTTAACCGATTCCAATGCGGTTTTCTTTATTGTGTTGAGGTTTGCTACACTTAGCATTTAGTGTTTATTTAATGTCAATCCGTTTATAAATAAAAAAGTTATATCACTTTAAATAATCATACGTAGACATTTGAATCTAAAAATGGGTAAATCTAAACTCGCATGTTGGCTTAATCATAAAAGAGCTTAATGATTAAGGCTATTTTACAACAATTCACTGAATTGTTTTAGAATAGACTTACCCCCTTATTCATAATCGTTTATTAAACCTATTTTAGTTAAAACACACTTTAAGTCTATTGCTGTCTCTAACCAATGACAGAGTATGGTTAGAGACAGCAATAGACTTAAAGTGTGTTTTAACTAAAATAGGTTTAATAAACGATTATGAATAACGGGTTTAATCTTTAAGTTCTTTTATGATTAAGCAAACAGGGCAGTTTCACACGCTGCTTGATGAGTCTGATGAAGAAATACCTCTCCATTCATACACCTTATGTGACGTAAACGAAGTTGCGGGGTCAGCTAGTAAACAATATCTTTGTGTGTGAACAAGTCTCACTTTTTGAGTACGTAATGTATGACGTGGGCCCGTCTTTGCTATTACTTGGTCGAAGCATATACGTACATATTAGCACTTCGGAATACGACTTTTTCTTGCAAGTTACAGTGGGGCTTTTACAAAATCATTCAACCGTACTTTCACTCACAAACTAAAGTAAGGTTACATCACTGGCACAATTCGATGTACACCTTCGTGCCCAATTATTTAATCGTTTTATAATAATTGTGACCTAGACATTGCGTTGCTATGTCAGCTCTAAGCAGGCTTTGAGAATTTTTTGTAGTATGAAAGTTTAATGCACTCTGAATTGAGTTTTTTTTTGTGTTGAACTAGTTTAGTGTTATACATAATATCTTGTAGACTGATGTACACTTTTTATCAATGAACACCGTACTTTATCTACTTAACAAATTCTTGAATGATAGAGTTAATAGCAGGAATTATGTGCTTGTAGTTAATATAAATGATTTTACGTGATTTTAGTAAAAGCACTAAAATCGAATAAAATAAAACCGGCAAAGTGCGAGTTGGACTCGCCCATGAAGGGTTTCGAGGCAGCAAGTAACATGATATAAAAGTTGTTATAGTTCGTTGTAACTTTGATTGATGTTATAACACGTTCGCAGTGGTAGTGATTTTTCTAACCAAAAACTGCGGTTAATGACGTACTTAAAAAAAACTACCAGCTCTATCTCGTTCAAACTAATTTTCGTTGGTAGTTTTTATGGCAATGTACGTCATATATTTTTTTTTAGATTTATCATTCTCTTAGTTTAGAAGATAGAGGGGGGGGGGGGACACATTTTTCCACTTTGGAAGTGTCCCTTGTGCAAACTATTCATTTTAGAAAAAAATGATGTTAGGAACCTCAATAGCATTTTTGAAGACCTTGACTTTTTTTTTTTTTTTTTTTTTTTTTTTTTTTTCTCTTGGCTGTATTTAGTCAGGAAACCTGGTGTACCCTCGAAAGGAAATCCCAGGGATCCTGACCAGCCCCAGGCGCCAGGTTTGAAGACCTTGACCTTTGATGAAAAAAGAAATTGTGTTCCAGTTCTGAGTATGGGGACCCCCAAAATTTACTATTTTTTTTCTAGTTTTATATAAGAATTTTAATGCGGTTCACAGAATACGTCTAGTTACCTTGTTTCAATAGCATAGGCCTTATAGTTTCGGAGAAAAATGGCTGTGACACACGGACGGATAGACAGACAGACATGACGAATCTATAAGGGTTTCGTTTTTGCCATTTGGCTACGAAACCCTAAAAATCTCCCCTCTCAACATCAATCTTACAAGTTTCTTCTTATTTTTCAGTTTGAAGTGAAAAGGGGTCTTAGAAGCTTTTTACAGGGTCGGCAGCGCGAGAGTGGCACCGCTGGTGTTGCAAACGTTCATAGGCTGCGGTGACCACCAGTCCTTCTTGTGGGCCGTATGCTTGTATGCCACCTTAGTGGTACAAAAGAAAGTTTAATAGCTTGCACCCTAGCATTTTCATCTCAGTATCTTACTCCTACGCCGGATATTTTTTTTCAAAATCCTCGCACACGTCGCAAAACAAAAGGACACACCTATATACGCGGCACGACATATTCATAACTATACACATTATAATAAAATGATAGAAAAGTCAAAACTGTACAGAAATATTTAAAAAAAAATACTCGCTGGGTGTTCAAAATAAGTTATCGAAGTCGAAAATATAGTTAGAAAAATTTTTGTCTGATTGTTCGTTTGCTTTGCTTCGTCCGGAAGGATCTCGAAAAGTACTCAATAGATTTGATTCAAATTTTGCACAAATATAAACTAGGGTCAGGGTCTTCAAATATGCTATATATTATCACGCTACATATCCTAGGGGCTAAGCAGAGAGCAATCAAATTGGCATTATAACATAATTTTCACGCGTACGAAGTCGCGGGCAATAGCTAGTAATAAATAATAGACTTGCGTCTATTATTATGTATAGTATATGATACGAGTATACCTATCTAGAATTAAGAGTCACAAGAATACACGTGTACTCACCCACACAGGCGCCAGTTGTGCGTGTTTTGAAGTAGCAAACAAGTTACCCGGTGGGTAAGGTACAGATTCCATTAAATGTAACGAAGCCGTACCCTGTGAAATTCCTACTAATATAACTGCAAAAGTTTGTATGTAAGAATGTTTGTAACTCTTTCACGCTGTAATGGCTGAATGAATCTGGTGGCAATGATACAGGAATAGATTATAGCAAGCTTGTGCTATGCGATCTAGACAACAAATGTACATTATATTATATCTAAATGCAAAGGCACATGTTATTGTACCATCCTAACTTCGATTCCTCGGCAGCGTGGCAGATAAATAATAACTATACTATTAGGCGGTCCATATACTACAGGTTGACTGCAAAATCTTTGGAGCCAAGAACAAGTCTTTGGTTTTCATAGCTCTAGATTACCGTCTTCAAATCACTCCTTATTTCACATCGTACCAACCTTATCCTGAGTTTGTAAGCTACTGTCCGACTGTCTGCCCGACTGTTAGTCCGACTGTCTGTCCGACTGTCTGTACGACTGTCTGTCCGACTGTATGTCTGACAGTCTTTTCAATTGTTTGTCTGACTGTCTGTCCGACTGTGTGTCCGACAGTCTGGCCGACAGTCCGTCTGACTGTCTGTCCGACTGTATCTCTCACAGTCTTTTCAACTGTTTGTCTGACTGTCTGTCCGACTGTCTGGATGACTGTGTCCGAAAGTCTGGCCGACGGTCCGTCTGACTTTCTGTCCGACTGTCCGTCTGACTGTTTTTCCAACTGCGAGTCCAACTGTCTGGCCGACTGGTTGCCCGACAGTAGATCCAACTGTCTGTCCGACTGTCTGTACGAGTGTCTGTCTGACTGTCTGACCAACTAGTTGTCTGTCCGACTGTCTACCTGACGGTCTGTCCGACTGTCTGACCGATTGTGCGTCCGACAGTTTTTCCAACTGTCTGTCTGACCAACTGTCCATCTGACTGTCTTTCCAACTGTCCGTCCGACTGTCTGTCCGACTTTCTGTCCGACGGTCTAGCTGACTGTTTGTCCGACTGTCCGTCTGACAGTCTTTCCAACTGTCTCTCTGACTGTATGTCGACTGTCCATCCGATAGTCTGACCGACTGTCTGGCTGACTGTCTTTCCGACTGTCCGTCCGTCTGTCTATCCGACCGTAGGTCTGACCGTCTGTTTGACTATCTATCTGACTGTCTGTCTGACTGTCTGTCTGTCTGTGCGTCACGAGGCTGTATCTCAGCTAGAAGTATATCCGTTGCCGCTATAACGAAAAATTTTAATACTAAATTTAGTTAAAATGGGTAGTAGTATAAGGGGAGTTCCCAAACTACAAACGTGATTTTTTGCCATTTTTTGGTACGTAGCCCTCGGTGTGCGATTTCGTCTCGTACTTGGCTGTTTTATTTTTCTTTGGTGACTGAAAACCAATTTAATATTTAAAAAAAAACATAAAAAATTCCAACGCATAAAAATGTTGCAGCCGCAAAACATTAGGTATATTAATCCCATGCTTTGGGATCAATATTTAGTATAGACTTTTTCTAAGTAGGTAGGTTGCTTAATTACCATTGGTATAATTTTTGCCATTTATTTTTACATTTTACACTATTATTTATATTTTAGTACAATGGTGCTTAAGCACGCTTGGACTGAAATAAATAAATTAGAATGAAATTAATTTCATTATAATTTGCAAAATCTATTTACAGTAGGTTAACTAGTCAAGTGCGAGTTGGAATTGTGCATGGCGGGTTCCGTACCAAACGGCAAAACAATTACGTTTTTTGTATGGGGCTCCCGTACAATATTGAAAAAATATTTTTTTTTAAACGCTTTTATTAGTTTAACCTGTATTGTTTCACCGACTTGTAACCAACTCCTTTGGGCTCGATTTTGCCCTACTTTGAACGATCAGATTTAATTCAAATTTTGCACACTTGTCAAGGACCGATGACAATGCAATAATTTGATTAAAAAAGGAAAAAAAAAGAACTAATAAATGAAAAATAAATGAAAGTTTAAAAAACTGAAAATAACGCTTTTATAGAAAATACAACTAAAAGTAGAAAATAAATAATAAGTAATAAATGTAAAAAAGTAATAAATGTAAATAAATGTAAAAAATGTAAATTTTTATAAAAAGCGTGGGGTGCATAGTATCAATAGTTTAAAAAATATCTTAAAATGCACCGCACGCTTTTTTACAAATATATACATTTTTTACATTAAATGTAAAAAAATGTATATTATTAATGTAAAAAAGTAATAAATTTTATTACTTTTTTACTTTTATTGCATATTAGGGTAAAGGTTGGCTATTTGGTGATACATAGCAATATGGTGACAATTTTGGTTTTACCTCTGCTAATATTACCCAGCGCGATTGTTACGTTTTTCTAATGAACTGACCTTACCTACGAGACCTGCGAGCTGTTGTCGCCATTGGACTTGGAAAGCTGGTTTTGCGCACAAATAGGTTAAAAAATGGAGGATTTTTGGTACGTTATATCACCATATTACTAGACATATTATATTTTTATAATTATTTTGGTTTTAGCACTATTTGAGTGCATTTTGGAGGAAAGATTAAGTGATAAGCTTTGCACTTTTCTGTATTTTGAAATTTCAGTTTGAATTTCATTTTTTTTAATTAACGACCTTACGAATTTAATGAATTTTCTTAGATAAACAAGTCGTCGGGCCAACAAAAATGCAAAAGAAAGGGCAATAAAAGAAGAAATTATGACGCATTACACTTTAAGGAATCTTGCATGAAGGCCGTCAAAGATCTATGGAAAGGAAGAAGAGAGATCTATGGAATAAATTAAATATTGCCAAACTTCAACTAAGTACCATGTGTGACTATTGCGCCGATCCGAAACCAAACTGTGAGCGCAGAGTGCATGAATTGTAGCAAAAGCTACCACCAGGAATGAAACAACACGGAATTACCACAGTTCGTGTGTGATAATTGTGACGGTGTGACTTTTTGGGCTCTGATGACAGTGATTGGCTTCATATCACCTTAATGCCATATATAATATCACCATAATGCCCCCGTATCTCCATATTGTCAACGTTTAGAAGGCTTTTTTAGTTAGATGTATTTCCTAACATATACAACTTATTGTTACTGTGATTAGTAGTTTTTGAAGAGAAAAGTCTGTTATTGTAATAAGCAAAGTGATTTTCTAATAAATTTTTCTTTTCGTGTATATTTTTCACTTTATTCCTTATTATCACCATAAAGCCAACCTTTACTTTATAGTTTTTAGTTGTATTTTTAACCGACTTCCAAAAAAGGAGGAGGTTCTCCATTCGTCTGTATTTTTTTCTATAAAAGCGTTATTTTTTGTTTTTTTAAACTTTTAGCATTTTTTACCTTATTTTTTTTCTGTTAAGGAATTTATTTACATCAACTTTACTATTCTGTGAAAATTTTAACTGTCTAACTATCACGGTTCATATTATATCACATTCAGCCAGGTGACGGACAGACAGACGGACATCGGAGTCTTAGTTGTAGGGTCCACTTTAACCCTTTGGCTACGGAACTAAAAAAAAAATAGAAAAAATATATAAGGTATTTTTTAATTACACTATTTACATATTTTTATGTATTTTAATTGTGAATGATGTAAAAATATATGTAACATATTTTTATGTAATTATTTTATATAAGGTAAAAGAAAAATGTTAAAGTCTAAAATTATTTACTTAGTTATTTTACAATAACATATTTTATCTGTTAGCTCTTTTGAGATTAAGTAAATTTGTCAATTTCTCTCTCTCTAATGTGACTTGAACCAAGTTTCGAGGGTTAGCTAGTATAAATAAGAGCAATTATTAAAGTCCTGTGCAATAATTTTAAAGAGCTCGTAGCCACGCTCAGTGTTATACACAAGTACCTACATACAATTCATAGAAACACCCCAACCCTCGAGACAAATACTTTTAGATTACACAAATTTTTGTCCCCGATGTTCGACGTTCGCACAAACATAAATGATCACGCCTTTTATCCGCGAAGGGGTAGAGGCAGAGGCATATTATATACCCACAATTCACCTTTTAGATTTTTTCCTTCCCTTTTTCCCTTCCGAGGGCTTACCCGGGGTTTCCAACCGTAGGCTGTTAGGTAGGATACGTGTGGTGCTTTAGTTGGCAGGAGTCACATTAAAAAAACACGTTAAGGAAAATCCTGCATTGATGCTTTGCCGGACTCCTACTGACTAAAACACCTCCGGGAACACCGCACGGAGTTACTGGATGCGGAAGGCACTGGACGGTGAATTGTGGCACATTTAAGAAGAGGCCTACGTCCAGCAGTGGACTGCTATAGGCTGATTACATAGATAAAAAACCGGCCAAGTGCGGGTTGGACTGGCCCATGAAGGGCGAGTCCAACTCGCACTTGAAAAAAATTTGAGTTTCAGTTCTGAGTATGGGGACCCCCAAAATTTACTGCTTTTTTTTCTAGTTTTACATAAGAATCTTAATGCGGTTCACAGAATACATCTAGTTACCAAGTTTCAATATCATAGGCCTTATAGTTTCGGAGAAAAGTGGCTGTGACATACGGACGGACAGACAGGCAGACGGACAGACAGACAGACAGACAGACATGACGAATCTATAAGGGTTCCGTTTTTGCCATTTGGCTACGAAACCCTAAAAACAAATAGGAAGAGGATATTAAATCACATTTCAATAGTTTGTCACTTGACGGCGAGGCCGCGGCGGGCACCCTTCCCGGATAACCTGGAGTGTCCATTTGTGCACACCTGCATGGAGATTCAGATTTAGATAAATTTATTCATCAGAATGGAGGTATTACTACCCCTTCGCGCTAAGTTTGCCGGTCGCCTCCCCTACTACGCCTTTAAGCCAGCCCACCAGCTTCTAAGCCAGCGGCAAATTTTGTGTGAACGAATAGTACAATTATTTGTGATCTTAGGGAGTTTCGAGAGACATTCATTCTGTCCTCTGAAGGACATTGACTCCACGGGTCTCAGTTATTAAATCTCTGGACTAACCTGCGATTTTTTTTGGGGTGGAGCAAAACACCGAGGTGGTTTAAGGAGTATACCAAACCACAGGGATCTCTGGAGGACTCTGCCACAGCTGCAGCTGCAGCAGGAATAATGGTACGTAGAGGCATAGAACAGGCAGAAAAATAAAGCATTTTACTAGTTACAGTTCGTCCCACGTAATAAATTGCATATTATAACATATCCACTGAATATCATCCTATTTTTCATTGTCTGTATAGTACGGGATGTAAGCAACTGGGTGTCTTTGGAACACCTTGTTAATTACAATATCTTGATATGGAAAATATTGGGCTCAGTGTTAAGCCAATAAGTGATAATTGTACATTACTTATTGTTTAACGTGATAACTCGATAAATCTATCTGTCATACACTTGAGAGTCCCTTTAAAATTATTAAATAAGACTTACTACAATTCTCTAGGTTTATTACAATCTATGGTAATCATCAACATACTTTAGCATCTTAAATCACGTCAAGTCGTCAAGCCAGAACTTTTTGGAACCAATACAAATATTAAGTTATTCACTCAGTCAGGGTAATAGTTAAGTGCATAAACATGATCAACGTACTAAAATAATGGATAAGGTGTTAAACAATTACCAGTACCATCAAAATTACAACTACAAACAATTTAACCTGTGCATTAGTAAAACACAGAAAGTATCAACTCGATGATGCTCAAATTTCCGGTTTCCGATGCGACCTCGAAATTGAGAATTAAAAAATAGCTACATTTAAAATTAGATAAAGTTTATGCAAAAGTGAACAATGAATTTCACTTTAATATGTTTTTATGAACATTGAAATATTCTAAATTTCAGCAAGCATGTGTACAAATTACGCCATCAATTTTCACTTCACTTTATGGGCTTACGAAAAGTACACACAATCAAACTTTTTCTTTAGTTCAATTTACACTGTACTCACAAACGCATGTGAAGTATTAGATGTTGTAAGCGCAAACTTCACTTTCTAACATCCAATATTTATTTTCCTATTTATCCTGACGAGAGCTTAAGCGATCTACGAGCAATCAGTTAGCATACGACACGACTTCAAACAGAGCGCATACGTTTTACGTCACATTGTCAAAATTTGTAGTGGGGGCGCGAAGGATAAAATCCATCACTTTTTTGGTAAATCATCATAAGTTTACCAACTCTGATACTGTACAACCGTTCAGTGGATTTAGAAATTTTATTATTTTTTTAAGATGTGGAAGTCAGTAGCTTTATTAGCCATTTTGGCTACAGTGAAGTGTAACCCAGTGCATGTTAAAGGTGTGGCAGAAAATTTAGTGGGTGCCGTAACTGAGTGTATTGAAACGGATACGTCCTTATGTTTAAAGGTGAATATCGTGGAAATCACAGTGTTTGTGAAGTGTCAGTGATTACTACTTAAAACTACTACTACTAAATACTACTATCACCAGTTCGTAATAACATGGACATTCAGTATTGGAGATATAAGTGTCTATTGATCATAACAATGGATACTTAGCAGTTTTATTACGCATTATTCACGTAATAGTGTGCCTGTCTGAAATTTAATAGGCAAATTAATGACAACTATAAATTCCTATAAACACTTAAATGACAATTGTTATTACAATGATTCCTTAAAATCTTATTTAAACAATATTGCATTAAAAAATCTTTTCACATACATAACTGATGGATCAAATTGTTTATACTACCAAGGTGGCAGATAAGCTTACGACGTGTTCATCGTAGCCTATGAACGTTTGCAACACCAGAGGCGCTACAATCGCGCAGCCAACCATACTACAACAATATAAATTTTACTACAATTTATATCCCTTTCTGAAAATTTTAAAATCAAAATAGCACGTAACTAAAATATAAAACATTAATTTACAGGAAAAGGCTTTAAAATTCACTGAACGGCTGTCCATTCTGAAGGATGTCGATATCTTCGAGGGTATGTCCTTAGTCAACACGGGGTCAGCAAGGTCAGCTCGAAGCTACGAGCCGTTATCTGCAGAGCCCGCAGCCAGAGAACTTCAGATCAACGAGAGGATAGCGGACAACGTTGGTGACTTCTTGGACAATCACGTACTGCAGTTGCGTCTGTCTACATCTGAAGATGAGTCTAGAGCTCTTGATGAGGAAGGTAAGGAAAATCTGTGTGTATTATAACCCAGGGTTGTTCAAGCTGAGCATGACATCATTGAGCCACGAACTTGAAGAAAACTGTCAATAGTCTTGAGGATTAAAAGAGTGACCGTCAATTTGCTAGATTTTGCCATGGCTTTGCATTAAGAGAGTAACGGCATTTAGAAAAAAATTATAAGTCTTATAGACTTCGATAACCGGCGTTTAACGTTGTTTATCTTTTCAATAACGTAGCTCTCAAACTGTTAAGAATTTCTTAAATGTCGGTTCCTTACATAAATTACTAAACAAACCTATACGATTACAAACAAACTAATCTTAACACAAAATTAGCTAAAGTATCTTGATGGAAGCCAACCATTGGTTTCAAAGTCAGATTGTGCAGCCGACAAAAACGTTCATATAATACCTAAAGTCGAATTTTTAATTAGAGGAAGTTGGGTGACAGCAGCTAATGTCACTTCTTCATACAATGATTCATATTTTGTATGACGAAGTGACATTAGCTGCTGTTACCTGACTTCGTTTAATTAAAAATTCGACTTATTTGAAGAGCTCCTTAAAATCGATAAAACTGAGATAGGTAGCTACTTTATTCACACTATAAAATCGAAGAGTTACAAAACTCGTCAAAATCGAATCCTCCCGGTCCAAGTTACATAACAAGAAATCATTAGAACGGCGATAAACGCTTCTATTGTCACAGGTCGTGAAATTTCACGCCTCTAAAATGCCGAACAGGTTATGAACAATGACATGGGACCTAGGAACCTCAACTTTCTCTCCTATACACATTTACACAGGTGTCAAACAAAGCCCTTTCTGAGGTGCTAATTCAATGTTTGAAAGACGATTTCATGGTTGTGAAATATATTACAACGTCAAGCAATATTGTTACAAATCGTGTATTAAATTCAAGCCTTTGAATAGGTTAGTTAAGATTTACTAGCATGTGAAATTCTGACATTATAACTATCCAGGTAAACCTATCAATATGGTTTCCAGGAAACTTAACAGATGTAAACTAGCTTGACTTTACAATAAAGCCCTCAATGAATAGGTAATCTACGTATGACCAATTAGGTAAATACATGACCATCTAAATTACTACTAAAGACTTGTAATAAAACATACATACCTACTTGTTGTAGAATATTACATTAAAACCTGACACACAGATACTAAAAATATGAGGTACTTAGTTTACTGTGTTCCAGTGAAAATTAACTATGAAACCATAAACATTTGATAATCAATTACTTCAAGCATTATCATTAATTGATCGTCAAACCTGAGAGAAATTATGCATGTTACGGCGAGTGTCAAAAAAATTCTTTAGAAAAGACGTAATATGAATAAATATATTTCTAGAATACAAATCACTAATGGTTAACTTTGTCCCCAGCTCGTGGCAAGAAGAAGAAGAAGATCAAGAAGCTTTTACCCCTCCTTCTGCTCCTGAAGCTCAAATTCGCCGCTCTAATCCCAGTCTTCCTTGGAATTATAGCCATTGTCGCCATTAAGGGTGTCCTCTTAGGAAAGATTGCTTTCGCCATGAGCGCTTTCAGTCTTCTCAGGAAGCTTATGTCTAAGAAAGGTGGATCTATGGGACACGGTGGTGGCGGCACGTCATATGGTGCCCCATCACACCATGAAGATCATGGAGGGTATAACTATGAGCCTGCACCCCAAGGGTGGGGTAGGAAAGCGAGTGATGGAGCTACCTTAGCGTATTCAGGCCATCTTTCCCACTGAACTGATTGAGAATGATTGTGTATTTATTTGTGTGGGTGATGTTTGATGCCATGTACAAGTACCTCAAGTCTTAATTTATTTATTTTAATAAATATTTGTTTTTAATTCTATGTTATAGTTTTATTTTTATCCAATGAAATAGGATGTACTCTTCTTACTACTATCGTGAGTGATAAATATGCATAGCGATTATTCTTAGACGTAATTACCTTCTTTCATGAAAAACACACTACGACGCATGGGTCTACTAAACAACTATGCAAATTCTGATTGGTGAAATAAGTCTGAATGAAAAACTATGTAAATTTTTATCAGCGAAAGGTAGCAAAGACCTGCATAATCCACCTTCTCAATAACAATGGAATCAGATGTTACATAGCGACACTAGCTGTACAGCCCCCGGCTGTAGGCAGATGTTAGAGATACGAGTCAGTAGGAGTCCGGCATAACATCCATGAGGAAATCCACAAAAAAGGTGAGTTGTGTGCTGATCTTTGCGAGTTAAAGTATATAATTTTAAACTTGGAACCTTATCTACAAAGCAATAAATAGAGGATAATAGTTCCATTACACAACAAGTGCATTTAAAGTGGCTGTAGGCAACCACGTCTGTAAAGAAATCGATGGTTAATAGAGTAACCGAGTTCTAAAGCAGACTGCTACTCAGCAAACGTAAGCTCCACCCGTCAGATAGACTGACGACCTGGAAACCATTGCAGGTAGGGATTGTATGCGAAAGTCACAGTACTGTGTATTACGGCGTAAATTGGGAGAGGCATATACCCAGCAGGGAAATGCCATAGTTGGACTTGATGATTACACAATATACAAAAAAAATGGCGGTATTCTTCAGTGATCGTAAACTATAATTAAGTGAAAACTTATTACCTTCATACTCAAAAGCTATCTCTTTTTTGTTAAAAACAAATCACATTAATAATTATTATCACGATCAAGAAGGTATAATTATGGGAGGCAGTGACATAATTTGATTTATCTTCGTAACTGACCACCAGTATGTCTTTAATTTCAGCACATAACTGCAAACGGGTTTCGCATTAACATTTTTTAGCGAGAATGAAAGTTTATTGTGCGTAAAAATATCATGCAAGACACATAATTGTATCATAAACCATGTTTATGATACATTATCGGCCTTTTTGTTGTTTTTAACTTGTGTACCGAATTAATAACATCTTGTACACTCGGAACTAGAAAGGTCTGACATAGATACGGTATGTATAAGGCTAAGGTATAATTGTCTTCCAACTCTTTACTGATCTAGCCTTTTACGTTATGATTGTTCTGTAACTCCAGATAGAAGAGAAAAACCGATAAAATACGAGTCGGAGTCGCTCATGGAGGGTTACGTACCAAAAAAAGCCTTATAAAATCACTTTAGTTGGATGGAAACCCTCCTTGAGTCCCCCTTTTTCTGATTTTAGTATTTGTCGTTTTATTGCGGTAACAAAAAAACTATCATCAGTGAAAATTTTAGCTCTTTAGCTATCACGATTCCTGAGAAAGAGCTTCGTGACGGACAGACAGACAGACCGCGATGTTTCATGAATGAGGTCCCGTTTTTCATCCTTTGGGTACAAAAACCCTAAAATAACCAAATAAATTCAAAATCTACATCTAATTTACTATATCCCTGTAAATTAAAATATTTAATAAATAAAATTATTCGATGTTGCATAACTCATTCCAAATTATGAAATACGCAGCGATCAATAGCTTGAATAGCCATATTTCACCCAACACACCACAGGCTTGTTAACCGGTTAACCCGACTGATTATCACCTTTTCACTATCGAAAAACTTTTACTTTAACATTCCACCTGAGGCGCTAAATTACCAAGTACAGTTAATTTCAAGGTTTGGCAGACATAATACATCGCCAAATTTAATCTAACCCTTCTTTAGAGAGAAGTTTAAACTACTCCCACTTAACACGTGCTGGACTGAGGTGCCACTCTCACACAGTGGAGAGAATCTTCGCTAGAACTGAACGATTCAAAAGATCGTGTCTTTGTCAATTCATAAAAATCTGGAATAACCTGCCAGCGCACGTGTTTCCCTCCTTTTAAAATCCTGGGTTCTTCAGGCTGACCGTAAAGAGGCACATCATAGGGCCGCCAACTTGAGGACCGCTGTCTATAGTCTTACCTACAGACTGTGACAGTGGACCCCAATCGCTAGATGTCGCTGTGACTTTTTATCAGGCGGGCGGCATCATTTGGCGAGCTAAATAAAAAAAAAATGTCTTGAAGACATTGGCGAGGTATAATAATTGTAATCCTGCATCGCGATATGAAAGTTCTTGTGACGAATACTTTTGAAGAACCATTAGGCTTCAGCACACCAGGAACTATCTTCTTGTTGAAGGATTTTCGTCACCTACCACACAATACCTAACGTACAGCCCAAACCACTGGACGGGTCGGGCTGAAATTTGGCATGCAGGTAGATGTTATGACGTAGGCATCCGCTAAAAAAGGATTTTGATAAATTCTACCCCCAAGGGAATAAAATAATCCTTATAATATCAGTATACAAAAATAAGACTTGGTACTGTTTTTACAATTATACCATTACTTTTACTGATAAAATCACGTAAGATATTTACTTATTTACAAAACTGTAGGATTCATTTATATTCATACTTACTAGTAATTAAGATCCTCGAGGAGATAGGTAAGGTGTACCAGTACAAATTCATAATTTCTTGTGAACCTATTTTAAGGTTTCTGTACCCAATGAGTTATAATGAGACTCCACTACAAAAAAAAAACAACCCGCTGAGTTTCTATATTCTGTAGTGATCTTACGAATAAAATGGAAAATTTAATATTTTCTACGATGGTGTCAGGTTCAGTGTGTGAATTTGATATTAAATAACATATATAGATATTCATATATTCATTTTCACACATAGATATTTCTTTTTTGGTTTTGTTTTCTATCTGACACTGTTTATCTTGTACATTCTAAATCTATGGTCTTCACAATACATCACTTCCGAAAAATTCTAAATCTATGATCACTTCACACACTTTGACACACTCGGTTTATCTCATTAACCGTGATAACTAGAGAGTTGAAATTTTCCCAGAATAATTATGTATTTCTGTTGTCGCTAAAAACTATAAAAAAAGAAATAAAAAGAGGCTCCCATATAATAAAAAATAACTTTTTTGTTGTTTTCGACAAAACACATTAGTGGATAATCTAAGAATAGAAATACGTAACCATGCTCGACTCGCACTTTACCGGCTTTTTTATTTGTAAATTTGATTATTCCAGATTAAATTAAGCAATGAAATTAACAAGTTAGAACCAAATAGGCCAGTCAATACAGGAACGTCCCCAGCCTGATGGAAAGCCGTGGCGCATCTAGCGATTGGGGGCCAATCTCACAGTCCGTAAGACTTCTAACAGTGGTACTCAAGTTGGCGGCCCTGTGATATGCCTCTTCACGCTCCGCTTGAAGAACCCGGAATTGTAAGATGACACGTGTGGCAGGCCGTTCCAGGCTTTTATAGTTCGATAGAGGAACGATCTTTTGAAACGCTCAATTCTGGCGAAGATTCTCTCCACTGTGTGTCAGTGGCATCTCTGCCCGGCACGCTTTGTTTGGGATCGGCAAGGAGAGGGTGGATTTCTTGAATCCTTTCAAGGTGTTTAGGGGGAAAACATACTAAAAGTCCCAAGGTCTAGGAGGCGAGCTGGGGAAAAAGAGGTAATGACAGTGGTCCCAATCGTAAGTTATTAGTTAATATTGCAAAAACGATGCACGTACATAATAGTCACGCCCTTAATCCCGTAGAGGTAAGCAGGGGCTTAGTATACGCCCACATTGCACCTTATAGTTTTATGTCTGACATATTAAGTGGTGAGCATATTGCCGTACTAAAATGGACAGTCGAAGATTGTGACGATCCAGAGTTGAAACTTTTTAAGCCGTTATGGTCGGCTTTCAACTTGGCTAACGATTGTCATTTTACTGACAACCGGGTTTCATTTCAAGTTTACCTTCTTTACGCAATGGATTGTTTTGCTAAAATGTTCCCTTATTTGCCTCTTACGACACCCTCGGTATGAATTGTGGTGGCGACATTTTGTACTTCTCCCCGTTCCCACACGGGGCACGGGCAAAATGAAATGTATTGTAGAAAGAGTTATGCACTAGGAAACTCGAGACTCACAAGATAGATAATTATTTATTGTACACCGATATTGTTACAAAAGAATAATCTATTAGAAGCACAATGCATTCGAAAATAATCAAATGTACAATGAGCGGCTTATCGCTTAAACCGATTTCTCAGGCAACCTTTGGAAGAACATAAATGATAAGCAAAGGAATTATGTTCTAGATGATGCATAAATATAATTACATTACATACGTATATATTAGTCACGCCGTCTTCTTAAAACGGTAGAGTTATTACAAGCCCAAATTTGACAACTTATATTTTGTCCTATATAATAGTTGGGTGGTGGAAATGAAATAGGGAAGTTCAAGTCTACCTGCTGCTAGAAAATATCAAGTCACTTGTGAGGCCTTCAACTTACCTAGATTACCATAATACTTATTTTTTTCGTATGGATATCCTCATGGATGTTATGTTGGACTTTTACCGGCTCAAACCACATGCTCTATCATCTGTCTATGACCGGGATATGCCCTGGGAAGGTAAACCCCAGGGCTCTCGACAAGCTTAGTCTACCAGCAGACTTTCCCCTAGGATTTGGATTTCATTCCACTTCTTGGGGGGGTTCGGGTGATTACCATTTACTAGCAACCGGGATTAAATGTGCCTGGTATGAATGGTCACCCAGATCAAGTCCTGTTGTTCAATTGAACATCATGTGAATTGCCCTCTGAGACATCCTGTGGACTGAATGAACCGAGAGTGCACTTCTCCTAGCAGATTTGAACAATATGCCGTGTCAAGTAGACTCGTTTGGGAGCTGCACGAGTAACAAATGAGAAGACCGATCAAATGGTCTTGGGCACGGAGGTTTCCGTACCAAAAAAACGGCAAAATATCATGTTTTTGTTTTATGGGAGTGCCTTAATCCACCTTTTTTCTGATTTAATGATCGTGAATGATGAATTTTTCTGTTATAGCGGCAACTAAAATGCATAATCTGTGAAAATTTCAGCTATCTAGCTATCACGGTTCCTGAGATACAGCCTCGTGACGGACCGACAGTGAAGTCTCATGAATAGGATCCCGTTTTTTTAACCATTGGGTATGAAACCCTAAAAACAAACCCCGGTCAGAATACAAGAAGGCAAATAGGGACATTCAATAACTTTGTTGGGAGTCCTGAGACTTCCTCCCAACCGTAGGCGTTGGGCGTTACGTGAGGTTTTTTAGTCGGTAGGAGTCCGGCACAGCATCCATGAAGGATTTTCCCTCACATTAAAAAAAAAGTCAGTTTCAATATACGAAATCATAAAGGTAAGTAGGCTGTACATAGTATACTAGACTAGCACCAAAACCTGCTTTCTGTTAACCATAATGTGCCTACGGGCGCGTAGGAATGTGTGCAAACAACGAATATACGAAATGATTTATTTGATTTGATGTCACAAGTTCAGGAATCCGGAGAAAGTGTTCAAACCAGCAAGTTTAACCAATATGGACCTTAACAACTCTCAAGAAAACAATAAACCAAACTTTAAATTATAAATATTAATGGAAATAAAAAGTATGCCACGCACTTTTGTCGACAAATTTCTTTAAGGTATAGATGTTTTAATATGCAAATTAGGCGAACACGAAAGTGGGGATTTATCTAATAAAAAAACTGTTCTGATCGAATTCTCATCATAGTTCGAACGATCTTGGATTGGACCGCGACAGTTGATCGGAACAAAATGAAGATTCTTGTGGTGATATTGAGTATTGTCGTTTTGGTGTCTAGTGGTCCTGTATCATCTGAAGATTCAGTGCTAAAATCGGTTATCGGAAATTTCGTAAATTGTAATAGTGACTTTAGTACATGTTGGAAGGTATGTGAAGTGATATGATGTGTCGATATCAAGTATAACATCCGGTATGATTCAGTAAAAAGTGTTATAAAAAGTGAATTGAATAATACACTAGTTAAAGTGTAAATTTAATTTAATATTATAACATTAGAAGGTTAACGAACTTACGAATTGAAAGTCAAGTTTACGCATAAAATTTTATAACAATCATTGTCGAAACATCTTTAAAAGTTAACATAAAAATACAGTTTTAGAATAAGAGAAAGATAAGAAATAAAAATTATACAATTCTTGTAAATAAGGCATGACAGTGAAAGTGACACATAATTAGTAGGTCAAGTTAGATACGTCAAAGTTGGATTAGTTACACTGAGATAATCGGTCCCACACAATCATTAAAATATAATGTTTATTATTTAATTGTCAATAGAAAAGGTCAAGTCTAAGAAAACAAGGGATTTGACTTTCACAATAAAAGAACCGTTATTTTTACTTTTGTAAAAAACTAACATTGACTAGACTTTAAAAAACTGAAGGTTGAAAATGTAACACATTTGTTTCAGGAACATGCACTCAAGGCTGCTGAACGACTCAGTGCTGCGAGGAAGCTGACGATTACTGATGGAATTACTATTTTGAATAATAGCCCTAAAGAAGCTAAGAGCCTAGAAACTCTCGCCACTGACCCTGTACAGAGGAATCAGCAATTGACTGAGAGACTGTGGCAGAGCGCCTCTGATATCATTCAGTCTTCTGAGTTGGAGCTGAGCTATGGAGGACAGGATGATGAAGATGAATCTCGGTCCATTGATGACGCAGGTAAGGGAAAAAAGTTGTAATCCTAGAAATACTGTTTAAGTGAAAGTTTGTGAAGATGTTTAGATGATTGGATGTTTGCATGTTTTTTTACTCAATGACGCTCTAACGGCTTAAAGGAAGTGGCTGAAATTTGGTACGGGGATAGATTATAGTTCGGAAAAACACATTTTATCCTGAAAACGTGTTCCCATGGGTGCGGGAACGGGAGCCAAAATTCACGCATACAAAGCCGCGAGCATCAAATAAAGAAAAAAATAAAAACGAGAAAAAGGAGTGTTTAGTACAAATAGAAAAGAAAAAAAGGCTAAATGCTTACAATAAACATACAAACAAATCAATCAGCGTGTTTATAACAACGGTGTCAATAACTAACAAGCAAATAAAACTAGTCTTAAATTGAGGTCGTAACATTGTAACGTAAAGTGTAGTGTAACGAATGAAACCGGATAAAAACGGTTAACTATTTCAATAGGAAATTGATGAGATGATGAATCGTTGTTCAATACATATTTTATTTTATTCTTGTTAACGATGATTGCTTACTTGCTGATTGCTGACAAGTTTCAAAAATTAAAACTCAGCTTCAGAGTCCTATGTGTGGATGCCTAAGGATGGTGAGGGGGCTGCTCACCGTCCTAACAGAAGCAGGCCCTACATGACAGCATGACGTGAGGGATTCACGCACGTACCCTCTAAGAAACGGGACGACACCCGAAACACACCAAAGACGCGGGATAGCACCCGGATCCCCTTAGGTGCGACCAGTGCAGTGATAGCCGTTGGACTGTTAGAAGTCTAGATGTATTCTTCCGAGGGCTTACCCGAGGCTCCCAAATGTTAGGTAGGATACGTGTGGATTTCAGGCGGTAGGATTCCGGCATAGCATTCATGTAGAGATTTTCCACACGTAAAAAAAATGCAGTGCCATGTGATTTACTTTCAGTAGTTGGGTTTCAGTTTATTTCTTTGCTTCTTTTTGTAATTTCATGATTTTATGCCCAATAGGAGACTATCTATTCAATATAATGAAACACATTTGCTATAACTAGCGTTATACTGTCAAAGAAATTTAAAAAATATAAGGAGCAGGGAACATAAATACCGATCAAAATGATAACTGCATTTGACTTGCGGTAGTACGGTTATTAGCGATTATAGAACTTAAGTGTGCTATAAATTAAAACTTATTATCTATCGTCAGTTAGCATACAAGATTATCGTTTATCTACTGTCCGTTATTTACGAGTTTCCTATTAACAACAAATTGTACTACTAGTTAAACTGGATTCGTTGCAGTTAGATGCTCTACATAAATGTCGTTGCTTTAAAAGATTGTATGGGATTACACAAGTTTGTTTATAGTTATCTTTTAATTGGTGTCGTGATTTAAATTGTATGTTTTCTCAAATCGGCATTAATTTAGAATAGTTACATTATCTGGTTTTTCAGCTATTTTATGAATACTTACTTCACGTACATTGACTAGCTGATTTACCACATAATCTGTTCAATTTTCTAATATTTTCTTGTAAGGATTCACCCTTGTGTGTTATTCATAGAGAGATTATCATCGAGGTTATAAAGCTGTCTCAGTCTGAATATCTAGTTATTGTAGAGTGTATAGGAAACCATATACTTACTTCAAACATCTTATTGTTTCAGTTGAGGAAGGACGCGGCAAAAAGAAGAAGCAGATCAAAAAGAAGTTGAAAATGCTCATTCCTCTCTTACTCCTTGCTAAAGCCAAGGCTGCACTCATCATCGTTCTATCCGTGGTCGTCATCGCCGTCTCAATCTTCAAACTTGCTCTTCTCGCCAAGATCGCGTTTATTATCAAGTTGATCGGAATCATCAAGGAACTCTTGGCCAAGAAGCATTCTCAAGAAGAATCTTGGCAACCACAAGGTTGGGAGCCCCATGCTGAGCATCATCCTGTCCCAGTTGAGCACGGCCATGGATGGGAAGGCGGCTGGTCTCGTTCAAACGTGAAAAATGATGCCAACAGCTTGGCATATTCAGGATACGGTATTTAAGGAGTTGCTTACCAAATGTTTTCTCTTATTTTCAAATATGAATGTTAGAGATTGAATGTATTTAAGTGTGACTGATTTATGATTATTTTTGATTTTGCCGTTATAATTCTTTTCAGTCATTTTATGTATTGATGCCATATTATGATTTAAATAATTTGACTGAAAAGGAAGCAGTTAGATTATGTGATAGTATTATTAGTATCTAACTCACGCCCGTGATTTTAATCATGTCAAGTAACCCACCATTCAATTGGTTTTATATCTCTTGAAAGCAAATTATATTTTCTTAGAAAAGACGAATTAATATCGGTAATCTATCAGTCTACTGGAAGATTGCCTGGAAAATACTAGCAAATTCTTGTTAAATATTATATGTAAAGGTACCAACACCAAGATAACCTTGTAAACTTTCACGTATATTTTGTAAACACCTAATAATTTGTATGTTCTAAAACCAAATCTAAACTTTCTTTTATTTATTTATATGTAGATACGAAACGGGTATACGTTATACGTAATAATTTGTATTTATTTATTTTATACCAAAAATATTTCAATTATTCTTGTTAAGTACCTATTGATTTTTAATTTTTAGACATTTCTTTTCATTTATTTTTTATCTTGCACATATAAAAGCCTATTTTTATTATTTATTATTATTTTTCATTTTTAATTTAAGTTAACATCTTGAAAGTTTTTTAGTATTTTATTATTTAGTTCGTCTTTTTGTAATTTTAGTTTATATTTAGTATATTTGATATGATCTCTTTATTTATAGTATTTATTTTAATTTCACCAAATGTTTTTTGTGTCATATTGAGTCAAAGAGAATGTTTTTTATTTATTATTTCTTTGTGTGTTTATATGAACGTGTGGTCAATGTTATTTAATTTATTTCTATCTTTTTATGAATAAACTGTAAAATATTTGAGTTTTAATTCATTTTTTATTTTTATCTGATGCTATAGCCGTAGTATAAGAAAAACAATGACACAAGCATGTCTTTGTCTTCAAAAGGGTAGGCAGGGGCATATTATAGGTATGCAGACACAGGAGTGTCTGGGAAAGCTCTCGGAAGGATAATCCCAGGGCCCCCGACACACTAATCGGCACAAAATCGTTGAAAATACCTACCTACATAAATTTAATCGGAATGAGATTACTTTAAAAAAGTTGCTTTTCAAGGCACATAATGTAAGTGATATATTAGATCATAGAAAACCCACATGGAGCCCTACCAACTCTTTTGCCCTTGGAAGGAAAACCCATGGGCTCTTGCCACCGAGACTCTTTACTTAACAATAACTTAGTTTATTCACACAGCGCCATCTAGTATCAAACTAACCAAAGCTTTTTGTACGAAAATCAAAATGAAAAATCTTTAGCCTTTTAGGTCATCTATCACTTTTTAACATCAAAATGATTTATTCTACATCTACACTGCCAGATTCTCTGCGCAATAGGTAGAGCCGGAGAGAAAAAAATCTGGCAATAAAACTCTCGGCCACTTAATTCTCATGGTAGATAGGATACTACTACCTACTGGCTAAACCATACAGTACCCCATCACTGTCTTACGGTCGGGAATACCATGAAAATGAATCTTTAGAATGTGCATCCTTCTTTCAATTCGTTGTCTCAATATTCCTAATTTACTTTAATTTGACGCCTACTATAAATTTCTGAGCAAAACTTTAGTGTGTGAAAAACTATTGTACCTATCTTTATGTTACTGATGTGAGTATTGCTATTAACTTTATTGTATGTTTAAATCTGTTTAACTCAAGAGGCATTAATTTTAGTACCTAATATCGAAACATACGCGGTTTTACGCGCGTGATTGTCGTTCCTTTGGGAATAAGGGAAAAAAATGCCTATCTCACCGGGGATAGCGTAGCTTACCAAGAGTGAAAGAATTTTTAAAATGAATTAAGTAGTTTCGGAGCCTATTCAACGCAAGCAATCATAGAAACAAACAAAAAATCAAACCTTTCCTAAAACCCATATATACATACGCCTTCCCTACAATTTACGCCCCTTTGTTCCAGATAAAAGAACTACCCCAGACAGAGGCATAATACGAGAACATGCCCTTATTTCACCTTTTTAGAATTTTTCCTGTTCAATTCAATACGGCAATACGGCTCATCAGCCGTATTGCCGTATTGAATTGAACAGGCGCAGGTTGCGTATACCCAGCAATGGAAAATAAGTAAAAAAAACTTAATTATTTAGAATACAAAAAAAAAACAGATTACCAAGTAAACATACAACTGAGAAGCAAAAAACAAGCACTACATTTCTTTTGTGATTGTCTTTAGCTACTTACTGTTTTACTTTGTCGGCAACATTTGCAGGCGGGAAGAAGCTATGTCAAGCGAGTGATGTTTAGAAAATAGCTACATGTTCCCATAGCTTGTTCCCGCCTGCAAATGTTGCCGACAAAGTAAAACAGTAAGTAGCTAAAGAAAATGACAAAAGAAATGTAGAGCTTGTTTTTTGCTTTTCAGTTGTATGTTTACTTGGCAGTCGGGTTTTTGTATTCTAAATAATTAAGTTTTTTTACTTATTTTCCACTGCTGGGTACACCTAACCTGCGCCTGTTCAATTCAATAGGGCAATACGGCTCATCGCATATTACATGGGAAAATTCTAAAAAGGTGAAATAAGGTCATATTCTCGTACTATGCCTCTGACTATCCCTTCGGGAACAAAGGGGCGTAAATTGTAGGGAAGGCGTATGTATATATGGGTTTTAGGAAAGATTTGATTTTTTGTTTGTTTCTATGATTGCTTGCGTTGAATAGGCTCCGAAACTACTTAATTCATTTTAAAAATGCTTTTCAATTATTCTTGTTAAGTATTGATTTTTAATTTTTAAACATTTTTTTTCATATATTTTTAATCTTGCACATTATAAAAGTCTATTTTTATTATTTATTATTATTTATCATTTTTAATTTAGGTTTAACATCGTGAAACTTTTTTAGTATTTTATTATTTAGTATATCTTTTTCTAATTTTAGTTTATATTTAGTATATTTGATATGATCTCTTTATCTATAGTATTTATTTTAATTTCACCATTCAAGTATATTTAAAAGTTTTTTAGTTATGGTTAGTAGTGGAGTTATTAATTTTCGTGTAGTGAAGGGACATCACCAAAATTAAACCTTAATTATTTTATTTATGGTCATAGATATTTACGGTGCTACTCAACCGATTGCAATCAAACAAATGAAAGAATTTAAGTCTGACCAAGGCGTTCTAAACACAATACCGCATCAAAATCGGTTCAGTAGTTTTGCGTTCATCGCAATCAAGTAATTATAACGCTAAAAGTCCGCCATTTTGATTTTCCATGAATTTTATTATACCTGGTGTCACTCACACAATCACAACAAATGAAATAACACCTTGTATTTCAAAATCCTTCAAGCTGTTCAGGCTGTAGAGAGTCCAAGAAAAATTATCAAGCTTTACATTTTAGCGCCAAAAGTCTGCCATTTTTATTTTTTGGAAATTTTAATATACCTGGTGTCACTCACACAATCACGACGAATCAAATGACACCTTGTATGTCAAAATCCATCAAGCATTTGAGGCTGTAGAGCGTGCAAGAAAAAAAAATCAACGTTTTCATTTTAGCGCTAAAAGTCTGCCATTTTAATTTTTTTGGAATTTTAATGTACCTGGTGTCACTCACACAATCGCGACAAATCAAATGACACCTCGCATGTCAAAATCCGTCAAGCCGTTCAGGTTGTAGGTTGAGGACGTGACAAAGAATTGGACCTCCATACATACATACATAGTCTTGAAATACATTACCCTCCTGTCTTCGGCAGTTCAGGTAATAACGAAGATTTTTATGTAATTTACCATTATCAGTAAAAAATACATTATAACAATGCGCCGGTATTTTAATCAAATACTTTATTTAAAGAAGAAAGTAGGCAAGTATCTAACTAGCTTCTGCTGAGTGCTGTTAGGGTAGGCAGGGTAGGTGCTGAGGCCTTTTTATTCCACGGGCCTCGCCGTGGGCCACCCCGCGGCGCATCGATTGAGGTTCGCACGATTCTAGTGCCGATTCAGGCTCAGATCAAATATCTGGGTCTAGTATTAGATGGGCGATGGCGCTTTGAGGAGCACTTCAAACGTCTAGCCCCAAAGCTTGTCGCGGTTGCGTCTGCCCTGGGATGGCTTTTGCCCAATCTGGGGGGACCCAGCGTCGCTTGTAGACGGCTATACACGGGGATTGTCCGATCAATGGCACTTTATGGAGCGCCTGTGTGGGCAGCGGCCCTGACCGCCGAGAATAGGGCCAGACTCTGGCGTTCTCAGAGGGTAATGGCGGTTAGGGTTATCCGCGGATACCGCACTATATCCACCGAGGCTGCATGCGCATTGGCCGGAACACCCCCATGGGATCTGGAGGCGGAAGTGCTCGCTGAAGTCTATAGGCGTACCACTGAATCTCGTGCGGTTGATGGTATTCGCCCGCCTCACACGGAGATCCACGGGTGGCGAGAAGCCGCCCGTCTAGAAATACTGCAAGACTGGTCATTCCGGCTGGAAGCTCCGCGTGCTGGCTTTGCCACCGTAGAGGCGCTCCAACCGGTCATTATTGAGTGGGCGGAGAGGCAACATGGGATCCTTACCTTCCGACTGACACAGATGCTTTCCGATCATGGTTGCTGCGGAAAGTATCTGTTTTCGGTTGCTAGGAGGGAGAGGACCCCCTCTTGCCATCACTGCGACTGCAGTGAGGACTCGGCGCAGCATACGCTTGCGGTATGTCCGGCTTGGGACGCGCAGCGCCGGGATCTCACTGCAGTTATCGGAGAGGATCTCTTGCTGCCAGCTGTTATTCAAGCAATGCTGGTCAGTGAGAGCAAATTTACCGCAGTAGCAACTTTCAGCGAGGATATAATCTCGCAGAAAGAAGCTGCGGAGCGGGTAAGAGAGAGAGATCCACTCGCTGACCCAATCCGCTGCCCACGCATGGGACGACGGAGGCGCGAGTATCTCCGACAAATGCCACCCTGAATATGGCTGCGGGTGTAAGGGGTGGGGACCCTTCACCCGCGTTTACATAGCCACCCGCGAAGGGGTAGCGTGCAGTGTGCCTGACGTTGCCCAAAGAGAGGTTTAACATTATAATAAGGTAGGGTCGTAAATATGGTAGGGTGCCCGCGACTCACAGCGGGCTCGCGCTGGGGGGTTGCTGATGTAATGGCTTGCCGTGCCCGGCCCCCCACCAAGGCGCGGAATATGGCACACCGCAGGAAGTTTTTAGTGGGTGAGAGCCCCACACTCGCCCAGGTGTCCCCGCGCCTGGGTAGTGCCGGAGGACATTTGTTACCTGCGTTAAAAAAAAAAAAAAAAAAAAGGCAGGGTAGGTGCTACAACACATAAAGGGTTGCAAACGTCAATACGTCAATACGTAAATCTTACAATCTTATTTTTCTCCACTAAGTGTATGCGGAAGAAAGCTCTTATCTGATCTCACTGTGCTCGAAAGCTCCGGACGCAGGCTGCTGTCTGTGGCAAGCGGTGCGATGATAGATCGGAGCCGTGGGCAATGTGGGCATCATTATCAAACAATTCCTCAAAGCACAAACCACTGTACTAACGTACCACTGGCACTAGCATTGCAATTTGCCGATGCCATGTCTTCGCCCAATAATAACGGCCTCCATGACCGGGGGCCTGAGGATGGTGAGGGAGCAGCTGCTGCGTCCTTACAAAGGCAGTCCCTAAACGACCCTAAGAAGCGGGATAACATCCGAACAACCCCCCAAAGACGTGGGATAGCACCCAAACCCCCCTGGCTGAGGCCGCAGAGGTAGCCGTAGGTCTGTTGGGAGGGAGTCCTGGGGTATTCTTCCGAGGGCTTACCCGGGGCTGTTAGGTAGGATATGTGTGGTTTATAGTCGGTAGGAGTCTGGCATCTCATCTTTCGTGGCGCATATTACTATGTATCAACACTTCAACAGTAACTTTTATTGATTTACTATGTCGGTTACAGCGCCATCTATTTCTGCCACAGTAAACTTTGACAAAGATGGTAACGCTTAGTAGTTCACTGAGTATTCGTACACATTTTTATGGTTTAGCGCTAGTGTCTTTTTATTTTTTCACTTTATGATTTTGAAATAAAATTCTTTAAAAAACATTTCACTAAAATCAATTAACTTATATTGTGACTTGAGTTTGGTGACCATACATTTATAATCTTCAGGGGCCGCCAACTATTGTCTAAAGTTTTGTAGATCGTGAGAGTGGCCCCTTAATCGCTAGATGTCGCTATGGCTTTCCATCAGGGAGGCGGGCGGCGTCAATTTGGCCAGCTTAATATAAAAAAAATCGGCCAATTGCAAGTGAACAGTCTCCTTTATTATCACCTTTTTTCAGGTTTTAGTACTTGTTCACGTTAATAGATAATATAGAAATACATCTGAGAAAAATTCAGCTCTCTATCTGTCTCGGTTCCTGAGATACAGTCTCAGGACGGACAGACAGACAGACGGACAGCGAAGTCTCATGAATAGGGTCCCGTTTTTCCCCTTTGGGTACGGAACCCTAAAAATACAAGGAGACTGGGCTCATGATAGAGTCAGAAGCTTCTTTAATCATGGTAATTTGAACGATACTTGGTAATCATATGGGTACCTACATGTAATAAAATGATAGAAAAGTCAAAACTATACATTGGAAATATAAAAAAAAAATACTCGCTGGGTGTTCAACATAAGATACCGAAGCCGAAAATATAGTCAGATTTTTTTTTTGTCCGATTGTCTGTTTGCTTTGCTTTGTCCGGAAGGATCTCGAAAAGTATTCAATAGATTTGATTCAAATTTTGCACAAATATTAACTAGGGGTAAGGTCTACGAATAGGCTATAATCATTACGCTACATATCCTAGGGGCTAAGCAGAGAGCATTCAAATTGGCAAAATAACATAATTTTCACGCGTATGAAGTCGCGGGCAACAGCTAGTCAGTAACAATGGTAGTCGTTAAGCCAAGTTGAAGGCCTAACGGCTTTAAAATTTCTTTCAAGACCATAATGTTACAATGTAAGCTTGTGGGCAAAATATGGGCGTATTCTATGCACCAATCTATTACACCTTTGGAGAAGTTGTAAGTTGTTGTGTAAAAATATCTAACAATATTTAATGATAAAAAACCGGCCAAGTGCGAGTTGAACTCGCCCATGAAGGGTTCCGTAGCAGCAAGTAACATAATATAGGTAAAAGTTCTTGTAGTTCGTTGTAACTTTCATTGATGTTTTAACAAAATTGCGGTTTATGACGTATTAAAAAAAATTTAAATAAAAATAGAACCGACTTCATAAAAATCCTTAAAATAAAATTTACCTAGCACATTGTAATATGTATTTTGATTAATCAGATTTTATTCAACATCATATTGAAGTCGGCGCCAAGTAAACCCATTTATAGGTATTATTAATGGCACCAACTTCAATATTATATTGAATAAAATCGGATAAATCAAAATACATATTACAATGTGCTAGGTAAATTTTATTTTTAAGGATTTGTATGAAGTCGGTTCTATTTTTTATTTAAAATTTTTATTTTTTTATTTTAAGTGACGGGTGGACCGAAAAGTATTTCTATCTAGGTGTAAAGTTCTCATCAACACAAATCAATCAAGCCGAAACACAAGGTAACTGCTGTAAATCGTTAAGGAATTCCCTCGACTGTCTTTCGGTTCAATCATCAGATCGACTCCAGACCTTCATTAAATTTTAGTACCTACATTAAAGCACTTAATTAAAAAGTTAACAAACGCACTAGTTGTCCCTACAATTTTCGGTGGTTGCCCTCGATTTCTCCTGGATCCCAGCATCAGATCCTGATACCCTGGATATGGGACCACCTCAGAAGTAGCCTCTTTCAAACAAAAAAACAATTTTCGAAATCCATCCATAATTGGCGCCGCTATCGCGTAACATACATACAAAAAAAAAAAAAAACATAGCGTACGAATTGAGAACCTCCTCCTTTTTTTGAAGTCGGTTAAAAAAAAAGTACCAACTCGATTACGTTCAAACCAATTTTCGTTGGTAGATTTTATCGCAATGCACATTATATATTTTTTAGGAGAATATGTAAGTATAAGTAATAGGTAGATTAGAAAAATGTACTACAGATAAACAAATTATTATCAGAATCTGATCTGAAGTCACAGTGTCGCTACAAAGTTCGAAAATTAGGAGAAAGGATTTGTGATCTTATGACGATAGGGCTACAACAGGATATTTTAAGCCGTCAGTGTGCAAGTTCAACTCGCACTTAGCCGGTTTTTTTAGCTGACAGTTTTTTACAACAGTATAAATATTGTTGGACAGTCTCACACAACATCATCTAGCCCAAATTAAGCTTAATAAGCTTGTTTTATCGGATATGGACAGCTGATAAACATACTTAAATGTACCTACTTTTGCAGATCACATAAATATTTGGTCTGACTCAGGAATCGAATCCAGAATCTCAGTGAATGAATAATTGACTGATTTCTTCTGCAACTGTTTGTTTGGTTTAGCGTATGCATGCACTGAAGACTTGCACGGTAGTAGAGAAATTTACAGTGACACTAATTTTTAAAAAGAAATTGAAAGTTAATAAAAAACGCACAATTTTTGAAAAAGATTTTAGTAATTTTGTAAGTATAATATTAAGTACCTACTCTCAATTTCTTTTAAAAATAAGGCCGTATTCTACTACAATTGTACAATATAATTCCAATTACAATAAAAAATACAATTACATTGTACTGTAATGAGAAATGCATCGATTCTGCGTAATATAAATAATTATAAATACTTTTTTTTTATGTTCAGCACGCCAAATTGACCTGTAGGTAACATCAAATCAGCCTCAGTCAGTCTTCTAAAGTGGTCGACATAGCTCGCAGATCAAGCACTTTAACGTGGTCCGGCCGCATCAGCAGAACAACCAACGGCCGATGGAGAAAACGAGTTCTGTAGTGGAGACCGCGACTTGGCAAACGTAGGGTAGGACGTCCACTCGCCAGATGGACCGACGACCTAGAGAAGGACGCAGGTAGGGACTGGGATGCAGAAGGCGCAGGACCGTGTGTTGTGCGGGCGGAAGAGGCTTTTGTTTTTTTTTACGTGAGGGAAAATCCTCAAAGGAAGTTATGCCGGGCTCTTACTGACTAAAAACCTCACGTAACGCCCAACAGCCTGTGGTTGGAAGCCCCGGGTAAGCCCTCGGAAGGATGTCCCGGCGGGAGAGGCCTACGTCCAGCAGTGGACTGGAAACGGGTACGGAAAATTCTATGCTACAATTCAATACGCACACAATACATTGGTGGGTATATCTTTAATCCTTCATAATTATACTATACGCCACGAAAAAAAATTGTAGGCCAAACTTGTAAGACAAGGGGTCTTACTAGTTTGACCTACATGTTTCTGACTTATTTAGCACAGTCTCTGGTTTAGGACTTGATAGAACAGGCGTTTGTAGGAGTCCGCCATGGCATCCATGAGAATTTTCACACGTAATAAAATGGCGAATATCTCTTTGCCCCTCATAGTGGCGAATGTGGTGAGACAGTACCCCCCTCCCTCCCCTCTCCCCAAGCAGCGGGATAACACCCGAACAACTCCCCAGACGCGGGATAGCACCCGAGCCCCATAGGAGAGGTTGAAGTGTTCGCCAAAGACTGCCGAGAGCCCTGGGACATCCTTCCGAGGGCTTCCCTTATACAGTTGTAAGACATCGTGTGGTTTTAGTCGGTAGGAGTCCGGCATAGCATCCATGTAAGATTTCCACACGTAAAAAAAACCGTATACTCGTAGATGATCAAATTCGACTATACTAAACAATGTCTTCTCCGTGTTGGTGGTATAGACCACGACCAGCCTACCGGAACACGACTGGGTGTTACCGATTCGGTTAGTTTATTCCCCGTCTCGACACTGCTCGCTGCAATTATGTTATTAGAAAATTTTAACCAAATTACCTCTTACAATAATGACTACGAATACGGTTGTAACGATGAAATTGTAATGAGATTTTGTTGAAGATTTTTATCGAAATAGTATTCTTATTTACAACCGTTTTCTTTTAGTAACATGTGTTTTGTCAGAACGAGAAAGAGGTGCATCATCATCTCATCTCATTCTCTTCCCTTTACTTTATAAACTAGAATTTGGAAAAGCACCCCACGCTCCTACCAGCTATTGAGTACTAGCCCTAGGTAAGGTCCTTGAGGGGGTCAATGACGATTTGTTCGACTACTTAAGATAAGACTGATTCTTACATTTGGTCCTTCTTCAGGTTTAAGTAGTGTAGCAGAGCACTGGGTACAGACGTTGATTCAAAAGTATCTGTGATCCAATATCAGAGTCGAATCTCCCACTACAAAACCCTTGTGCCAAAGGACCTCGAGTTCAGAAGAACTAGACTAGATAAAACTGTCAAATTCTCTACAAGCTTGCTTTTTGCATTAATCTCTATTCCCAAGCCACACAAGGCGATAAAATCCCGAAAACCACGAAGATACTATCAGCAATCATTGATGAACAAAAAATGAACTAGTTTTCGTGTTCCCTTGTGGCTAACCAGGGGCCCCGTCGTCTGTGGCGGCTTCAGCGCGCGAACACGCCGTCTGTGGCGCCTATGTCGAGCGGCGCGAGCGGCGTCGGCTGATGTTTTCTTAAAATGGCGATTTCTCATAACTTTTCTATGATAGCCATTTAAAATACTTACCTCACTGGAATCGTTATGAAACAAGCTAATGATAAAATGATAGATAAGACCAGTTCTGCCTTGTAATGTATTACTAATTTCTATTAGAAAAAAGGATTTGTAATTTTTCACCAGTTTTCTCTGCATCCTCTGCATCCTATAACACCTTAGATGTAAAATACCAATGTTATGTTCAGCAATAAATAAATGATTATGATTATGATTATGATTAAAATCCCCTAAACTTCGAAGATACAAGCAGCAGTCATCGATGACCTTTTAATGCACCAGTTTTCATGTTTCCCTGTGGCCATGTGAATCGACCGTGGTTTTGATGTATCAAACTTCATACTTATAGAATTCGGGACTTCACGCGAAACACATTTACTTACATTTTCACACCGACGTTTCGAGCACGTTGCAGCGCCCGTGGTCGCGGTTGGACTCTGCAACCAAACCAAACCATACCAGCAACCAAAGGGGGGCGCTGCAACGTGCTCGAAACGTCGGTGTGAAAATGTAAGAAAAGGTGTTTCGCGGTGAAGTCCCGAATTCTATAAGTATGACTGTAGAAAACCGCGATAGTTTAAAAATAACAGTATCAAACTTCTCCATGTTTATAGTTAGTTCTATCCTGGTGCGATTTTATATTTTTCCTATCTACGTTTCTAATCTGAAGAATGACGTCATAACATAAACAAACTAAAAAAAAAGTTTCTACACTGCAAACCGCATAGTTTTCTAGAATGTATTTCAAACGGAAATTCCGATATCATAACTATCTATTAAGAATGTAATCAATAGTTCTAAACCATTGATACTCCACTTTAATAAACAGCTGATGGTACAGATAGAAGGTTATCTATCTTTATTGGCTGCACGAATGATTACAGCACATTAAAACTTAATTTCTATCTTATTTCACTTTCTCGATTGAAAGAGAGACGTAATTATTGGTATTCTAACGTATTTAAATAGACCTGGTTGTCTCAGATATATAATATTGTATATTATGGTATGATATTATTATTAAACCTTAAACAAAAAACAGTGAAGTGCGTGTTAGACCACGCTTAGAAGAGGGTTCCGTAGTCACTTATACTGTCACGTGGATTTAGAGGGTGTTTTGTTTCATTGCTTTTGTACAAAATATTCCAAGTAAGCGCATTTTCCAATTTAGGCCTCTATAACTTTTTTTTTAACGTGAGGGAAAATCCATCATGGATGCTATGCCGACTCGTACCGACTAAAAAACGTCACGTAACGCCCAACAGCCTATGGTTTGAAGCCCCGGGCAAGCCCTCAGAAAGATGTCCCAGGACTAGGCCTCTATAATAAGACAGCGTGACGTGAAAGACAGCTTGACATAAAAAAATTCCGCAAGCCACATGCCCCAAGAAGAGGAATAACACCCAAACAACCCCCCAAAGAAGCAGGATAGCACTCCAACCCCCCTAGGTGATGCCGCAGTAGTAGCTGTGAGGTCTGTTGGGAATCATGCGGTCATCCTTCCGAGGGCTTACCCGGGGCTCCCGACCGTAGGCAGTAGGCAGGGAACGTGAGGTTTTTGTCGGTAAGAGTCCGGCATAGCATCCATGTAGGATTTTTCCTCATGTAAATAAAAGGCCTCTGTAACACCTGAACATATAAAGTATCTAAGCCTGCCTGCCCCTTCGGGGATGGAGGCGTGACTATATGTATGTGTGTATGTATGTTGTTGCATGTATAGATATGTATATATTTTGATGAATGTCTAAAGTCTCTCTCTCTTTTATATTGTTATCCTGTGAGGAGTATAAATGATTTTTAACTAACATGCTGTCTTTCTTTGGCTGGCATGTGTGGTGGGCTGAAGCATGACGTGCAGCTGAAGTGCCAGGGTGATGTGGGTGAGCAAGGTGAAGCCTGCGTTACTTGCCTATAATTTTATAATAGTATATTAAGTATTAAAAGAAAAAAAAAATGTAAAGGGTAATAGTCCATAAGTCCATTAGTCCAAAATTATTGTTTTCTGTTGCTATGAACATTTGAGGAGTTAAATATAATGTACCTACTAATTTTACTCTTAAATGGATGTAGTAATTATTTATTTAGTAGGTATTAACTGCATTGTTTATCTGAGTTAGATTTTTATCACATTGTAAATTATAACCTCTTACTCTCACATTTTTTGTGTACATGTTGATTATTTTCTTTGCATAGTAGAATATGTTACAATGCTTCTAGATTAATGATTTACTTACGACTGGCAGCGGCAATATTTGTTTGTTGGTATCAGCATAATAGTTATTTCTTGCTATCAGAAGCGACGCCTCTTGGAGGATAGCATGCTTGGCATTTGAGTAAACACATTTAATATGAATAGCAGCACTCCACATTACAGCACAGAACCATGCATTTCTGTTTAATTTTTTACAATTCACGATTTAATAAATAATTAAATATGTACTTATTGTAAATATATCTGTGATCTGTGATTTGTTTTTGTGTCAAGAAGGAAAAAAAAAGGAATGGCTTGGTGGCGTCTCTCGGATCGGAGACGGAAGTAATTAGTGTCCATTTCGATTGCTCGGCCAATATGTCGTAGAAAAAAGAAACTTATGTCAGCATTTCGAAGGAATTCGTAGAAAACGAACAGTGAAAACCGCAAATTCGAAGAGTCAATATTTAGAAAGTTATAAGGGTTTAACCGTGGCCGCGCAGTCCGCATGAATTCAACTGCGCGGCCACCAGTTCTCTTGAACGGAGCTACGTACAAGTCTAATTCTTTTTGCTAATCACTGATACGATTTCGAAGAAAATGTAGATTATAAAAATAAAGCCCTACTATTTGAACTTCACAACATACGGCACTCCAAAGTTATGGCCGCGCAGTCCGCACAATGCGAACCGCGCGGCCACGGTTTTTTTTAAATGGAGCTTAAACGGAGCTTAGTAGAAGTCCCATTCTTTTTGCTAATTACAGATACCATTTCGAAGAATATGTAGACAGTATGAATAAAGCCTCAAATTAAGAACTAAATAACGTATAGAACTTAAAACCTATAATCGAAGGAAAAAATAGTGTGACCAAGATTTATAGTGTGTGAATCCAGGCTTTTTACTATTTTAATATCATAGTGTAAATATATTTATATAGCAAGTAGCTTTTCTTGTAAAAAGAGCTACTGATTGTTTCAATTGATTTCCAATTCAATTCAATTGAGAATTAGTGATTCGAATTAGTCTTACGAAAATGTGCTTGTAAGCTTTTAAGTAAAATAGGTTTATTAAAAAGAAAACATATTTGCTGGCGATTGGCAATCATTCATTCTACATGGCGCTGTGTGAAATAGATATTCCACTACATTTAATATTGGTTTTTGGTGCAGGACCTCCTCACTCCCACAGTTCAACAATCCCAACCACAGCAACCACCAAAAGGAAACAAACCTTAGCAAATCACCACGACGATAACGAACTGCCCAACCCAAAGAAGACAAATGGACGGGACGATAATTCGCCTGATGGCATTTGTAACTTTTTCTAAGATGAAGCGGTCCACAACTATTCTGAGCATTTTCCGTACTTATTTATATAAGGTGTTATTTACTAACTAGAAGTATTCTTCTATAAATGTAGGTATTAAAATGTCGTTTATAAAAAAAGTAAAGTAAGTAGGTACATATAAGTAAAGTATTGACTTTCGATTACATTACATTAATTAAGTACTATACGTAAAAACACCATACAGTACCTCATTACCTACCAACTTAAATATTGGGTAAAAAATATTAGTATTGCAGAAATACCTTACTTGATATTGTTATTGTCCAGACTACCAACGTTATAGGTTAAACGCAAAGTTTATATTACTTAAATAGTGGTATTTAGATTCAATTTACGTAAAACGAAAGCATTTGAAATTAAATCAGCAATTAAAAATGGTCGAAAACAAGGACGTATCATAGCTATACACATCGACATCGCGACTTTAAAAAACAAATAAACTTTTATAAATTTGAAAAAAGAATTCTATAAATTATCTGTAGTAGCATGCATGAAGTAAACATATTTGCTGGCGAAAGAAAAAAAGTCAATATCAGAGGAACGTGGAGTAAAAAGGAAACTTGAATTTCACTTACTGAGACATATGATTACCTACTTAATGTGTTTACGGGTAAAAAGTAATAATTAAATTTATAAAATGTTAGTGCTGTTTATCGGATTAGTAATTACTGGCGTAATTTAAGTCATAAAATAACAATAACAATATGTACCTATATAACAATACCTATATAACAATATGTACCTATATTGTGATCATCACCATTTACTGAAATATAAATCAATCGATGAGTGTTTTTTTTCTTATCTTCTTATCTTTGACTGCCTCTGTGGCACAGTCGGTAGAGATACCGCCTGCGGCGCTGGAGGTCGTGGGTTCGATTCCCACCGGAGACAAATATTTGTGTGACCCATAAATGTTTGTCTCAAGAGTCTGGGTGTATCTATGTATAATATGTATGTATTTAAAAGTATATAAGTATTAATATCCGTGGTGGATCGTGGATACCCATAACACAAGCAGGTTATTCCTAGCTTACTTTGAGATCAGATAGCGTTGTGTGAGACGTCCGTGAATATTTATTTATTTATATCCTAGAAGTAAACTTCTCTATTCAAATTCAAACCAAGGGACTACAACTATTTGCTTTTTACGATTAAAAGTATAGCAATATACGTGACATTAAAAAGTCTTATTAACCGACTTCAAAAAAGAGGAGGTTCTCAATTCGTACGCTATGTTTTTTTATGTATAAGTATTACGCGATAGCGGCGCCGATTTTGATTTTTTTTGTTTGAATGAGGTTACTTCTGAGGTGGTCCCATATCCAGGGTATCAAGATCTGATGCTGGGATCCAGGAGAAATCGAGGGCAACCACCGAAAATTGTTGGGACAACTAGTGCGTTTGCTAACTTTTTGATTAAGTGCTTTAATAAGTAAGTATACCTACTACAATTTAATAAAGGTCTGGAGTCGATATGATGATGGAACCGAAAGACAGTTGAGGGAATTTCTTAACGATTTACAACAGTTACCTTGTGTTTCGGCTTGATTGATTTGTGTTGATGAGAACTTTACACCTAGATAGATATACTTATCGGTCTACCCGTCACTTAAAATAATAATAAAAAAATAATTAAACAATAGAACCGACTTCATACAAATCCTTAAAAATAAAATATACCTAGCACATAGTGATATGTATTTTGATTTATCAGATTTTATTCAATTTAAAATGGAAGTTGTTGCCATTAATAATACCTACCTACCTATACCTATGGGTTTACTTGGCGCCGACTTCAATATGATATTGAATAAAATCTGGTAAATCAAAATAATAACTTTGTGCTAGGTAAATATTTTAAAGGATTTGTATGAATTCGGTTCAATTTTTTTTTGAGAATATCTCGTCGACGCAACGTAAATCATGGTCACCCTTTTTTAACTCAAGTTACAGGGTTTAAGTTCTGTAACTCGTGATTTTCAAGCATTAGAACTTCATTCATGATATCTACATATTCTTCGAAATCGTATCAATGATTAGCAAAAATAATGAGACCTCTACCAAATTCTGTTTAAGCTCCACTTTAAGAAACACGTGGCCGCGCGGTTCGCCCTTACGTAAGTGCTGTAGAACGAGAAGTTCAAACTTTAGGGCTATATTTTTCAAATCTACTTTTTCTTCGAAATCGTATCAGTGATTAGCAAAAAGAATTAGACTTCTACAATGCTCCGTTAATGAGAACTGGTGGCCGCGCGGTTCGCTTTATGCGGACTGCGCGGCCATAACTTTGGAGTGCCGTATGTCGTGAAGTTCAAATAGTAGGGCTTTATTTTTATAATCTACATTTTCTTCGAAATCGTATCGGTGATAAGCAAAAAGAATTAGACTTGTACGTAGCTCCGTTCAAGAGAACTGGTGGCCGCGCAGTTGAATTCATGCGGACTGCGCGGCCACGGTTAAACCCTTATAACTTTCTAAATATTGACTCTTCGAATTTGCGGTTTTCACTGTTCGTTTTCTACGAATTCCTTCGAAATGCTGACATAAGTTTCTTTTTTCTACGACATATTGGCCGAGCAATCGAAATGGACACAGTAATTAACGTTGCCAGCTCAAATATAATTTTCTATGGATATGTTTTAAGGGGTCCCGACACGATCAATTGGCGAATGTCGAACACGTTAAATGTCTGTACATATACGTCGATGCACACTGAAGCAACTTCCATTCATATTTGGCGTGATTGGCGATTGCAAGGCATGGTCGTGTCCGGTGTGCCCATTATATATATATTTTTTAAATTTTTATTTCGTTTTTTATTTGTCATGTGTTGTTTGTTTGTTTTTTAATTTTTGTTATTTTTGTTAAAACGCTGATATGGTTTACAGTGGTAAAAATAGTTTACAGGGGTTGTCATGTGTTCGCGTGATAGAGAGGAGGGGAGAAGATTGTTTTTGTTTTTGATAATTATTATAAAATATGAATGCCTCTGTCAAGTGGGGTCCGGCTACCTCTGAAAATCAGCGCTGTCTGCCTGTTAGCGCAGGTGGACAGCATTACGCTGAGAGGTGGCCGTTATTCTACTTTCTGTGTTAGGTATACCTTTAATTGTACTATTGCTGTGTGTTTTAAAAGTAGAATAAAAAGCTTTTTCTTTCTTCTTTCTTTCTTTCTAAGCCATTATAGTTTCTGTTGATTTTTTTTCTGGTTTGTAGTTCAATCTATACCTACTTCTATACTTACTAATATTATAAAGAGGAAAGATTTGATTCTTTGTTTGCATCAAATAGGCTCCGGAACTACAGGACCGATATGAAAAATTCTGTTACTGTTGGGAAGCTTCACTCTTTGCGGTGAACTTAGGCTATATTTTATTCCCGTATTCCCACGGGAACGGGAACTACGCGGGTGAAACCGCGTGACATCCGCAAGTGTATAATAATGCTTGTAAGGTCTTAGATCATTCAGAACTGCTAGTTAGCAAAACGAAATAAACAAATTCCAATGCAATAGTTTAGATAGATGAATGAAAACCGGTAGTAATATCACACCAGCTGGTATTCACACACTTTTTCTTAATACATCACCACAAACAAGTATTTTGTGGGACACACAAGGCCAAACATTTAACCTAAGTGAAAACTACTAAGTTATTTATTTAGGTTACCCTTTACTGTAATTACTTATGGTTAGAAAACGAGCTGTGGTCAAATATTACGGAGAAATTCTAATGTTCAGAAAGGTACACGTACTTATCGAGGCTACATGTTACATCAAAGTATTTTATAGTTTGTTCTATGACTTTTTTTTATATCACTAAGGTGGCAGACAAGCATACGGCCCATCAGAAGGACTGGCGGTCACCGCAGCCTATAAACGTTTGCAACACCAGAGGCGCCACACTCGCGCTGCCGACCCCATGAAAATCTTCTAAGACCCCTTTTAAAGAGTCCCGTACTTACGTGTCCTCCGTGTCCCGTACGTGTTTGGGCAGACCGAGACAGGGAGATCATTCCACTACCTAAGCGTGCGCGGAAAAAAGCCCCTATCGGATCTAACAGTGCTCGAACGTAGAGTGTAAGGATGAGCTCCCCGTCTGTTAATAACTAATGGAGTCAAGCGAAATGGCGAAAATCTATTGGAGAACGATAGTAAAGGAGAAGAGGGAGAGAAACCCACCTCACAACCTCGATTTGTCAATCCTAACGTACAATAGTTAAGGATAACTTGATTGATGAACCGACCTTCTCTGGAAAGGAATTTTGGGTTTAGGATAGGAAAAATACCTGTAACTTCCTGATTGTTAACAATGAGAAACTAGAGTAATCGTATTTTGTTTTGTTTCCACTAATATATTTACATACTTGCTAGGCGCTACTGCATCACATGTGCCGCCCTATGAACTTCGTTGTTCCCGTTGTAACGTACGTGAATCTACACGGATAAATAAGTATGATTACGATTTGTTATTGATAGATAGATATTGTAAAAGAGTGTATGGATATCTGCCAGATTTGTTGGCATATTTTCACCCGCGTAACTCCCGTTCCGGTGGGAATATGGGAATAAAATTTAGCCTATGTTACCGACAGTGAATGTAGCTTTTCAATGGTAAAAGAGTTTTTGAAATCGGCACAGTAGTTTTTGAGTTAATTCATTACAAACATTCACACACAAAAATATCATTTTTTCGTCTTTATAATAATTAGTGTAGATATGCAATGTACTAAAGGGCAGGTTCGCAGGACCGTGTACTATGGCGTGAACTGGTAGAGGCGTACATCCAGCAGTGGACTATAAAATAACTGACTTTTATTTTGGTAAAATATTTTTTTAAATCGGTTTAGTACTGTTTCAGGGTTGATCGATTACAAATATACTAGGTAAAAGCCAAGACTTTCCGGTACTCATTCATCTGCCAACCCTATCATGCCGCTACATTATTAATCATCAAATTATCACTCTCATTACTTTCCCAGTCTCACACAAGACACGGAAATAGGAAGTATTAAATACTTATCTACCGTGCCCATAAACAGCTCCGCTCCTACTAATAAAATTGACGACATTCTAAAGTTGAGTACTCATCATTTTGTAATGGTGAAACTAGAATGATATTGCTTTCTTTCGATTATTGCTACTACGTCTCCGTAGAAAAAAATAAGCAGCTCAATTTTGTCTGGGACTTCATTTTCAAGGATACTAACACCAAAATTGGTCTACCTGATTCTAATTTCATCTAAATAAAAGTTAATAAAAACGTATTTCAGGTGTTTTCGAAAATAATATAATATATATATATATAATATTTGACTGCCTCTGTGGCGCAGTCGGTAGCGATACCGCCTGCGGCGCTGGAGGTCGTGGGTTCGATTCCCACCGGGGACAAATATTTGTGTGACCCATAAATGTTTGTCTCAAGAGTCTGGGTGTTTCTATGTATAATATGTATGTATTTAAAAGTATATAAGTATATTAATATCCGTGGTCTGTTACCCATAACACAAGCAGGTTATTCCTAGCTTACTTTGGGATCAGATAGCGTTGTGAATGTGTGAGATTTCTGTGAATATATAAAAAAAATTCACGACTTTAAAAAAAAAAAAAAATACTGATTAAGGAACATGCGATAGGGGCATATTTTTTTTTTTTTAAATAAACATTCACAGACATTCCACACAACGCTATCTGATCCCAAAGTAAGCTAGGAATAACCTGCTTGTGTTATGGATATTAAAAATACATATTATACATAGAAACACCCAGACTCTTGAGACAAACATTTATGGGTCACACAAATATTTTTCTGCGGTGTGAATCGAACCCACGACCTCCAGCGCCAACGATCCACGATTGCAACGGTTGTTCGAATCATATTACGGGTGAAGCTAAGAATACTTTATAATAATCGAATACAGAATTCATACATTTCATTGTAAGAACATAGGTACAACGAAACCGATAGCGAGTGTAAATGCCACATAGCCATCACACGACACACCCTGACACAATAAGGTGAATCTACAAAGTCGCAAAAGTGAAATTGTTTGGTCAAGCTTTAACTTCAACCAGTCACATTCTTTTCTGCAGTAACACGTAATTAGTGATTGCCTACGACTTCGCCCATTGACGTTTTTAAAAACTCGTTCCAAACAGAAACTTTTCCCATGCAATTTCAATAAATCCGTCATCGGTACATCTAATTTCAGCTGAATTTATTCAGGGATTAGAGTGAACATTAATTAAATATTATCAAGCCTTTTATCCCCGAAGGGGTAGACGGAAGCACTTTATGTGATGTGTTAACACTTTTAATAGGTATTAAGTAGGTTTAATAGAAAATACGAGAATATTATAAAAGCTTAAAGTCGTTGGCACTCCCGAATTGTTTGCTTTAGAGAAATTTTGTATCATATAAAGTAGATAATTAAACGCAATACATTGTACTTTGTTTTGTGTCTAGTACCTACCTTATTTGACCCACATCCGGTTGTCCAACGCCTGACCGGAACTTAAAAGCTTATGTAAAACTTGACGACGAATATTTCTGTTCTAAATCTTTTATCTCGAAATATCTTCATATCGGAAGCGCTCGTGGCCCCGCGGACTCAGTGTTCTGTAAACGATCACTGCAGTAAGCAACTTTCACTATGGCCGGTCCATGGATGGGTGACCATCCATGTGATCACTTTATGACATTTATTTGAGCGTTTCCGTGCTTCGGAAGGCACGTTAAGCCGTTGGTCCCGGTTGCCAGTAAAATGGCAGTCGTTAAGCCAAGTTGAAGGCTTTATTTCAACAGCAGGCAGTCACAACCTGCGCCTGTCCATTTTAACACGGCAATACGGCTCACAACGTATTACGTGGGACAAATTATAAAAAGGTGAAATGTGGGCATATAATATGCCTCTGCCTACCCCTTCGGGGATAAAGGCGTGATGATGAATATTTATATCCGGTTTAAAGTAGCTAAGACCATCTTTGGATCAATCCAAAAAGTTTGGTAAATTATGGTTTGGTCAGGTCTTATAATAATATGCGGAACCAGTATATACACAATATGCAATGCGGAACTCGGGTGGGAGAGTTCTCTTCCGCTCCCTCCTTGCCGCGTCTTTCACGAGCATGACCTGCTAGCAAAAAGACGCAGCGGTGTCCCACCTACTCGCACGGTAGATCATGACTCGCACTATGGTCACCAGCAAGAGAATGTCCACATCCAGACCTGCCACGAGGACCTGGGGCTATTGCGCCCACGCCGCGCCGTGCACTCCACTAATGTGTAGTGCATTGTGTCCTTGCTGTTCTCGCAGTGCTTGCACTCAGCCGTAGTTTCCCAGTGTATTCGCCACAGATACTTACTGAAGCTCCCGTGATTGTACGCCACCATGTCAAAGTTCCAACGCCCATTCGAACACTACCTGTCAGAAAAGCAACATCTGAGCGACCGGACATTAGAGGTACAAATTGCATGCACAGCGGAAGCCATCGTCTGAGTGCCACCACTGCTCGGGCTGCTCAGAGGATACGGTGCTCCATACGCTGGCATATTGCCCAGCGTGGACGGAGCAACGACGCGGCCTCGTAGTGGCCTTAGGCATGGAAAACCTCACGCTGCAGGCCATAGTTTTGGCCATGGTAAGCAATGAAGCGGCATGGAACTCTGCCGCCTCCTTTTGTGAAGCAGTGATGTGCACAAAAGAAGTGGCGGAGAAGGAACGGGAGAGAAACAGTTCTCTCCCGTGCTGCAGAAGACGCATTGGGCACCGGAGATCCCAGAAGGATCTTCGTCCCCCATAAGCGTGAGCCTGGGGGCGATACCCTGGCAGAGGCAGGCTCAAGATGGTAGCGCGTGGTGACAAAAAGCAGAGACCAGAGGTCCCGGTGCCCGGTGACCAGTGTTGGTCAGGATATCTGGGATTTCCTTCCGAGGGTACACAAGGTTTCCTGACTACATACAGCCAGGAAGGAAGTAAAAAAAAAACAAAAAAAGGTACCAATTGCAACTCGAGAATTTCAATAACTCCTGTAGAATTTAGACTCAAATGTACTTCAACACTCTCGTAAACATCAAGGCAGTGCTCCACATAAAAAAAATCGTTTTGGAATGTGGGCCCCATGACGTAGGCCCACGGAAAGACGAACTATCTTACCGATTTGATAGCGAAAGTTTAACGGAATAACCATCACTGATTTACATAATGCAATGCGTGAAGCCGAAAGCATTTCGTATAATATACACTCGAGAGCAATGAATCCGGGTCACTTAAAGAATCCTAAAAATCTCGGAAACTAAAAATGCTAGGTTAATGCAATAAATTGTATTTAATAGACAATGTAATACTCCTTAAATGAAGGTATTAAAACTTCTTAGTTATTGTAAAGTTATATCATAAAAAAATCAAATTTGAAAAAGGGCCACTTTCGAAGATGGAACTACGAAATTACAGCATTTGGTGTTGCTTTTGTTTGTAATCTGTCATTTATGTGGGTACATAAACCATGTTGATAGTGCTCTATATTCATTAATCAAGCTGAAATTATGTCGCTTACGCCTGAAGAATGCACCAGAATACTTACAATGCTGGAAACCGGCCGGAGTCAGCGCGATACAGCCAGGACTGTCGGTGTGTCGCTGTCAACAGTACAAAGAGTTCTCCGACGTTACGAAGAAACTGGTTCTAACCTACGCAGACCAGGAACGGGCAGAACCAGGTGTACCACAGCACGAGAAGACCGATACTTGGTGAACACCATGCTTCGAAATCGCTTTCTCACAGGAACTGAACTCACCAATCAGTTTCGACGCCTCGGAGGAAGTAACCCAAGTGCATGGACAGTAAGACGTCGGCTTGCTGAATCTAACTTAAAACCCCTTAGACCTGCAAACGGCCCTAAACTGGAGCGTGGGCATCGTATTTCGAGACTAAGGTATGCCCAGAGCCACGTAAATTGGAGTATTGAAGATTGGTCAAAAGTTATGTTCTCCGACGAATCAAAATTTATGCTCTACAAGCACGATGGAAGACACAGAGTGTATCGAAGACCAGGGGAAAGATTCAAGCAAGCATGCATCGAAGAAAAAGTAGCCTACGGTGGTGGGTCTGTACTTGTGTGGGCCGGAATTTCTTCTGAAAGTCGCACAGAGCTGGTGATCATAGAAAACGGCTCTTTAACTAGCGTAAGATATGTGGAAGAAATCCTCAATGATCACGTTGGTCCATTTATGGTCAATTTAGGTGAGGATGCTATATTTATGCATGACAATGCCCGACCTCATACAGGTAGGATTGTGAATGACTACCTTCAAGAGATGAACATTACTCGTATGGAGTGGCCAGCGCGCAGCCCGGATATCAACCCGATCGAGCATGCTTGGGACGAGCTAGGCAGATGCGTAAAACAACGAAACCCTCCCCCAATCACGCTTCGTGAGCTCAAAATTGCTCTCACAGAGGAATGGGAGAATATTCCCCAAAATCGTATAAGGAACTTGGTGTACAGCATGCCAAACCGCGTAAACGCAGTAATGGAAGCACGAGGAGGCAATACGAAGTATTAAAATTCAAGAAAATCGTAATAAAGTTCAAAAATTTCATGTTTCCTATTTTTGTTTTAAGGAGAGATCAGCAGTTTTTTCTTTATGTAATTTTGTGTTAATAAAATGTATGGTGACTCATATTTTTTTTACTTTCATTTAAGGAGTATTACATTGTCTATTAAATACAATTTATTGCATTAACCTATCATTTTTAGTTTCCGAGATTTTTAACATTCTTTAAGTGACCCGGATTCATTGCTCTCGAGTGTATTATAGGTTTATTTGATCTATTTCTAATTTATTGTTACTAATAATAGTGCCTGTTAACCATTTTTGCATGCCTGTTTGGTGGAGATATAGTGATACTTACCTATATTTCGCAATAATAAAGAATTGAAATTGAAATTGAATCTATAAGGGTTCCGTTTTTGCCAGTTGGCTACGGAACTCAAAAATCACTAGGTGTGTCAGTCTGTGCAAACTTGCCTTTGTCTATTCTCTTGGTGACAAAGACGTGATTGTATGTATCTAAGAATGGGATTTTCGAAATCTCTCTGTACTCCTAAGGTTTTCCTTCCGAGGGCATATCCGGGAAGGGTACAGTGTTTTAGTCGATAGGAGTTTTGTAAGAGTTCCACTTATAAAAAAAAAGAATCCAAAATACTTTCATTCTAGGCGAGGCCGTCGTGGTAGCCGTAGGTCTGTTGGGAGTCCTGGGACATTCTTCCGAGGGCTTACCCGGGGTTTCCGACCGTAGGCTGTTGGGCGTTACGTGAGGTTTTTTAGTCGGCAGGTGTCCGGCATAGCATTCATGATGGATTTTCCCTCACGTTAAAAATAAAACTTTTATTCTTTACTTTTTAACCACGCTTAAAGAGATAATTGACATAAGATTTCATTTTTAATAAAACGTTTTTACAACCCACTTCCGTATAATATAACATTAATGTTTGTATTAATCGTGTTAGTGTAGTTATTTAAATAAATATGCATTTTTATTATGCGTACATAAGTGTATATTATATTTTAAAATTCTGTTATGGTCTGCTGGAATTTAGTACTGTTGAGTAAAAGATTTTTAGACTCAGTAATATCACGGTATATAATGTATAGTACTTTAATAATGAAATACAAATAAATAATAGTCCTAAAATACTTCTAATAAGCACAGGTTTAATAATAAGTGGAAATCGTAATATAATTAGAAGTCACCTAAAGTTTGTGTTAAATATCTGTAACAATAATGTAATAAATTAATCTATACATATAATAAAATGATAGAAAAGTCAAAACTGTACATTATAAATATTAAAAAAAAATACTCGCTGGGTGTTCAACATAAGATACCGAAGCCGAAAATATAGTTAGAATTTTTTTTGTCTGTTTGTCGGTTTGTCTGTTTGTCTGTTTGCTTTGCTTTGTCCGGAAGGATCTCGAAAAGTACTCAATGAATTTGATTCAAATTTTGTACAAATATTAGCTAGGGGTAGGGTCTTAAAATAGGCTATATATTATCACGCTACATATCCTAGGGGCTAAGCAGAGAGCACTCAAATTGGCATTATAACATAATTTTCACGCGTACGAAGTCGCGGGCAACAGCTAGTTGTTAATAACTCAGTACTGAGTTATTAACAGTTCATTATAATATTTACTACTCCTTAAAATAAATAAAAAAAAAAGCTGTAAGTCCTCAAATTTGTAGAAATTATAGTAGGAGATTAAAAACTTCTAAAAATGTCAGCTATCATCGGTAACAACCCAAAATAAAGCTTACTCCTTTATTAAGGAGGACTAAACAGCTTGTAATGCGGTTATTGTAAAAAATCTTGAATACTATATTAACACGTTCGCGTGAGCAACCTCAAAGGTAATTCGTGCAGTTGTGGCACACCATTTTCCCATACAAGATTTTACGACGTCTTATAACGTTCCGCCGTAATATGTATTTCTAATTAATATGATAAACGGCACAACGTCTCTTAACGTCCGACTTTATTTCTTTTGGTACTTTCCAGCTTATCGCTATTGTCACTGCTAATCTCATCATTACGAGGGTCGTAATCTTCATCCGATCCATACTGACCATCGTCAAAAAATGGGTCTTGGTCACTGCCTCCTGATGACACCTCTTCAAAAAGCCTCAAAATACGCTCTTCCTCTCTATCCATCTAAAACAATGCATAACAAGCCTTTACTAAAGCAAATAGCCATCCAAAAGCTTTACCCATGATAGCCCCAAAAAGTATTGCCCATATAGCTGACCACAACCACGTTTTTGACATAATTTATTACCAGTATTTAGCGTTCAAAATCGGTAATAATAAAATGTGTAGAAAAACGGTTACACAAATTCAAAAATATTTTTTGCAAAAATCGAACGATCTATAAACTTTTTTCAGAGTCATATACATGCAATGTATCATTACAAACAAATATAATAAACAATAATGTTGTTTTTACTTACTTTTTTGGCCTAAATAATACGTAAAACGTTTCAATATCACGAACTTCTCCACACAAACACGTATGTCCTCGTCACTGCGCACAGCCAGATTGCCTGAGGGGAACGCGGTACATGCGCGGGCGGCATGCGACGTTGTGCGTTTACAGGGACGTATTTTGTATGTGTGTATAGTCATTGAAACAAAATGTGTTAATTGTATATAGCGGCGGTGTAAAGTATAGGAATCGTCATATTGTGGCACAAAAAAAGGTGTGCCAAAGGATTTTGTTCTTTTGATAGACGTTATAAGGTGTTCCACCGAAAAAAAGTATGAATGTTAAAGGACGTCGGGCGACGTTGTGCCGTTTCACACTTAATTTAAAACGACGTCGTAAGAAGTTGTTCACGCGAACGTGTTAAACACATTCGTTTTCTTTGCTTGTTTAATATACAATACTTTCGTTATATTTTTGTTATCAGCATTGAAACTCATTATGACTGACTTAATTATTTTACGGGACCTAATGCTTTTTGGGGCGCCAGACTCACCATCACACCACCCTGTCACACTAGTGTGGTGGTTAGGAAATCTATTTCTTAACTGTCATACTGACAAAAGAAGGTTGAAAAAATACAATGGACCATCACACCACCCTGTCACACTAGTGTGGTGGTTAGGAATTCTATTTCTTAACTGTCACACTAGTGTGGAAGTTAATATGTCCTTGCAATGTTTAAATTGTTTTCTTAACCGTCACACCATTTGAAATCACCAAGAAGTATTGATACCTAATTTAAGTCCTTAGATAACTGGCCACTTACATTAAAGTGTTCCAGATAATTTAGTTTGCTTATGACACGGATGTCATTTCAGTTGAAAAACTCAGTCACTGGAATCGTTCCCATATCTCCCCTAGTATCAGTAGTCCGATTAATTAATTGTTCTCTGGTTCTGGTCTTCTTTTTTTGTCAACAATATCATGGAACAGGAATGTACTTTAATTAAAAGTAACGGCGGGAATCTTCTTCTCAGCCCACACGGACACCAATATTATAAACAGAAAGTGCATGTAAACAACAACATTATTTGGTTTTGCCGAAACCGTCGTAAATATAAATGTTTAGGATCGGTTACGACTCAAGTAAGTTTTAAAAATCTTTCTTATTATTACTTCTGTTAACGCTTTTTACATCTAGTAGTCATAACATATATAATATATTCCAGGATAACAAGATTGTCAAAACTGTGGAACACAATGTTTCTGAGTGTGATGCAAATGATGCCAAAAACAGAATTTTGTCTACAATTAATAAGATGAAAGAGGAAGCCACTAAGTCAGCAGATGCAATGCCAGTCATTTTCAAAAAACATTTGAAACCTTTAAAAGATCAAGGATTGCATTTTGTGGCTAAATTACCATCATTTGAAAACGTAAAATGCAGTTTATATCACGCAAGAAAGAAAGCATTTAACGTTAAAAAAACGATATTTCGTGATTTAGATGAAGTAGAAGTTCCAGCTCAACATCGTGATTTTTTAATAGCTGACTACCGGCATGAAGAAGCTAGAATACTCGTGTTCTGTACTGAAGAATCTAAACAATTACTGGGCACGGTAAAAGAATATTTTGGGGATGGTACCTTCAAGAGTACACCACGGCCATTCTACCAATTGTTTATTATTCATGGGGACGTAGGAAGTACTTCAAAGACTACTAATGTAGTTCCATTAATATTCGCACTTATGAGTGATAAAAAAGAAACCAGTTATTTGGCACTGTTCGATTTAATTAAGTCCATTTGTCCCAACTGGAATCCAACAAAGTTTCATTCAGATTTTGAAATTGCGATAAGTAATTCGTTAAAAAAAATTGTTCCTGGTGTGATAATAAAACATTGTTATTCCCATTTCTCAAATGCTTTATGGAAAAAATCCAAGAAACTTGGAATAAAAGCGAAACTTCACAAACGCATCATTGGATTATGTGCAGCTCTTCCCTTATTACCAGTGAATTTTATTAAGGATGGGTGGGTCTATATAGAATCACAGTGTAATGACATGAAGGAAAAAAAAATGCATGCCTTTCTAAATTATATGCGGAAAAATTGGCTTAAAGACGATACGCAAATCAATGATTGGTGTGTACATAATGAACGGCACAGAACCAATAATGTTAGCGAAAATAGTCATTCTGTAATCAATAAGTTCATAAACAAAAACTATGTAACCATTGCTAAATTACTATCCGTACTAAAAGAATATTTAACTGCAGACCATGTCACATTATTTAACACTCAAGAAAGCTCTAACCCAAGAAGGTGTTTAGAAATCGAAAAGGATAATTTAATACTTAACACACAAATTCGGTTAATTCATAGTGAAATAACAATTGAAACATTTTTGAATATATTGCGTTAATTGTGCTTAGTTTTAAGATAAACATTAAACTGTTAAACATACTTGATATTTCGACCTTTTGTCAGTATGACAGTTAAGAAATAGATTTCCTCACCACCACACTAGTGTGACAGGGTGGTGTGATGGTCAGTCTGGACCCGATGGTGCAGTCTGGACAAATATTAAGTTCCACACTAGTATGACAGTTAAGAAATAGATTTCCTAACCACCACACTAGTGTGACAGGGTGGTGTGATGGTCAGTCTGGACCCCTTTTTGGCACCATTTCAGTAAATTATACATGATGGAAATCCATTTTAAAACGATTTTAAAATAAAGCAGTTAGGGACGCAGCGCACACCCTTGATTTAATTGTTTACCCTCCAGATGTTTTCGCTTCGCCTACACACGACGCATCCTCAAGACTGCATGCCAGTAATGATATTTTCTGCTCCGAGTAAGTGGAGTTGTGCTCATTGTTAACAATCTTGTGGGTAGGAAAGGCAAATCGAGGGCATGCGGTGGGCTCCTCTCCCTCCCATCTTCTTATATCGTTTTAAGTTCTACATAACTCATCTTACAATCCCGGGTTCTTCAAGCGGAGCGTGAAGAGGCACATTACAGGACCGCCAACTTGAGGACAAACTGTCAGAAGTCTTACGGACCACAGTCCGTAAGACTTCTGACAATTGACGTCGCCACCAGCCTAATGGAAAGCCGTGGCGCATCTAGCGATTTTGGGGCATCTAGCATTGGGGGCCACTCTCACAAGAGTGGCCCCCAATCGCTAGATGCGCCACGGCTTTCCATTAGGCTGGTGGCGACGTCAATTTGGCGAGCTTAATAAACTTAATAAAAATAAAAGTAGTGCCCGGCAAAACTTTCTGGCGTTTTCCGCCAAATCCGGCGTTAGCAAAATCTCCGAACTAATCTGTTCTCTCATCTCATTTTAGGTCACATTGGTAGTTAAACACCGAGAATTGTATTCAGACTACGAGAGCATAAAGTCGAAATATTGACGCATAGGCTACTAGCATTTTCTAAAACAGATTTTTTAACGACAGTAATAATTTATTACTGGCGGCGGGCAATGTGCACTGAACTTGAAGGGTCTTCTATCTGTCCCCGTTTCAGCTTCGGTTTTCTATGTTGAGTTGTACTTGAGACACATTCTACGATTTGTACTTGTCACGTAGAAAAAAGAAATAAGTATGTAGGTAAAGTCTGCAGTCTGATCTCTCTGGTGACTAGCTCCCGGTTAGGAGTCTCACACATTTTTTTTGATATAATACATTCCACCAAGTATAAAAATATACAAGCAGGTAGATAACCACAGCTCATTGCGAATTCAAACCTGGATTGTAGGTCATAATGTCAGGCGTACTACGCACTACTCTTGTAAGGTAAAATCAGAGTACCGCAGAAAATATTATTAAATGATATATTAAAATTATAATTTGTAAAGCTAATACATGACACCACGTAATACCATAGAACACACTAGTGACAGCAGTTCGTTCCTTGATATAAAAATATAAAAACTTATACCGTATTTATGTGGCCAGCGTTATATTTCAACACCCCCCCATAACGTGGACATCATCAGTTATGCTACACCAAGCTGCTTAGTAAAGTCCTGATGCTTGACACAACCCAGCGGCTTGGTAAACACATCTGCTATCATTGCATCTGTTGGAATGTACAATATTTTTACATTGTATCGATCTACCATGTCTCTTACATAATGGTACCTAATCTCAATGTGCTTACTACGCTTGTGATGCACCCTATTAACAGCTAGTTGCATAGCGGACTGGTTGTCACAATACAACACAATATCACAAACAGGTATCATTAATAGTTCTTTTAATAACGCTTGGAGGAATACCGCTTCTCTGCTAGCTTCACTTAAACTAATATACTCCGCCTCGGTAGACGACAATGAAATACACGATTGTTTATAACAACCCCATGATATCAAATTACCACCGTACTTAAACAGATACCCTGTATACGATTTTCGATCAGAATCAGAGGCCCAGTCTGCATCGGAATAACCCTCCAAGGTGGGGTTCTCATTAGACTTCTCAAAAACCAAAGCCTTTTGTTTTGTACCCTTAAGATACCTTAAAACACGCTTAGCTTGATTCCAATGAAATTCCGTATAACAGTTGTTATATTTACTTAAATATGACACGGCAAACGAAATATCAGGTCGCGTAGTAACACATAAATACATTAAACTACCAATCAACTCTTGGTACGGAAACTTGCTGACATTATTATTCCTAACATTATCATTATCAAATTCCTCATTGACAGAACTAATGTTAGTCATCATTGGAGACTTTACAGACTTGCAGTCTGTCATCCCAAAACGATCTAATAATTTGTCAATCCGATTTTCCTGACTAAGTTTGATAGAGGTTTCATTACGTTCGACTTTAATACCTAACATATTTCTTACCGGCCCTAAGTCTTTAATCTTAAAGAATTTCAGCAAATAAGATTTTAATGTCTCTGCTTGACGCTTGTCATTGTAAAACACGAAAAAATCATCAACATACAAAGCAATGAAAACAATCGACTCACCCGATCTCTTAATAAAGATGCAGTCTTCTTGCTTGCATTGTTTGTATCCAAGGGAAAGTAAAACATCTTTTACCTTTTGGTACCAGGATCGCGATGCTTGCTTCAACCCGTAAACCGCCTTTCGTAGTCTATAGACTTTGTGTTCACTCCCAGGGCTTATGAAACCTTCTGGTTGTTCCATGAAAATTTCCTCTTGAAGTTCACCATTAAGAAATGCTGTTTGTACATCCAAATAATCAATCTTCAGATTCATTTTGACAGCCAGAGATAATAACAATCTTATAGAACAGTGCCGAATGACTGGCGAAAAAGTTTCATTGAAATCTTCTCCATACTTTTGGGTAAAGCCTTTCGCTACCAACCTTGCTTTGTAACGTGTTATATTTCCATCAGAGTCCCGCTTCAGTGTAAAAATCCATTTATTTTTAACCAATTTCTTGCCAATCGGTTTGTCAGTAAGCTCCCAAGCTCCATGAAAGATAAAAGAATCTATTTCTTCTTGCATGGCTTTCTGCCACAACTCCTTATCTTCACAATTTAAAGCTTCTTTTACAGTTCGCGGCTCTATAGGTTCTGTCACATTACAAACATTAGTTACATTACACGTCGGTCTAGGCAAACGTGGACGCAGGTTATACCGTTGACTAGTAGACTCATCTGCCTGTGTAGACGCTCTTGCTGAGTCTTCACTAGGCTTATGTTCACACTCCATCTCACCACGGTAATTTGGCAAATTGACGGAAACGGCATCCAGTTCTGGCTCCGCCTCAACAGGACAATCTAGATCTAGCTCCGCCTCAACTGGAGTAGTTTTTAGATTCTTATCATTGCCTTCTGTGAGATAAATAGGTTCAAACACACGTTTCTCACCAATTTCAGAGTGTCTACCTGGAAACACAGATTCGTTGAAAACCACATCGCGTGATACAACGATCTTATTGTTATCAGGGTTGAACAAACGATATCCCTTTACGTTGTCATAGTAACCTAAAAAAATTAGTCTTTTACTTTTAGGGTCTAATTTTTTTCGTTTGCAGTCATCTATGTGTACAAATGCCTCGCAACCAAAAACGCGCAGAAACTTAAGACTCACTCGCTTACCACTCCACATCTCTTCCGGTATTTTACCAGATAGTCGTGAGCTAGGAGATCGATTTATAAGAAATGCTGCTGTGTTCGCAGCCTCTGCCCACATCTTGTCGTCTAGATTAGCATTGTACAATAAACATCTGACTTTGTCAAGCAAACTACGATTAAATCGTTCAGCAGATCCATTTTGTTGAGGACTGTACGGTACTGTCAATTGATGGATAATACCCTTTTTCTTCAGAAACTGAGTTAATCCTGCGTTTACGTACTCCGAGCCATTGTCTGACCTCAGTACTTTGACTTTAGCGTCACACTGATTCTCAACAAGATTTATAAAATTTATAGTATACTTACATACTTCACTCTTCTTTGCAATGCAGTATACAAACACCTTCCTGGAATAGTCATCTAGGAACGTAAGGATGTAGCGCTTTCCTCCGAGAGAAGTTGTCGGCATTGGCCCGACGACGTCAGTGTGAATAAGCGCCAGTCGTGTCTTAGCTACCTGTTTGTCAGAATTAGTCACAAAAGGGGCGCGGGATTGCTTACCCTTAAGACATACATCACAAACTTGCTTCTGACTAGCAACCTGAAAATCAATATCATTAGCAACCTTCCTTAGCGATGCCAAGCTATCAAAATTTAGATGCCCTAATCTTTGATGCCATAACATCATGTCTTTAGACGATGCGGATGTTGACAGGTTAGCTCTACTAACATTTACAAGTCTGTAAATTCTCCCAGATTTCCTAGCACTTAAAACAACCTTACCAGATTTTAATATTTTACATTCTGTATTAGTAAAATTAAATATAAAACCCTTTGCGGTTAAAGTTGACACAGATATCAAGTTTACAGTAAGGCCAGGTACAAACATTACATCTTTCAAAGTTATGTCAATATTACTACCATGAAAGTTCACTGTAAAATGTACATCACCTTTTCCTTTCACTGTTAACTTCTTTCTATCAGCAACACATACTTCCTTTGTCAGTGATTGATCAAGCGATTCAAACAATTCCCGACATCCTGTCATATTGTCCGTGGCTCCAGAATCAACAATCCAAGAACTGTCATCCCTAGTCGTGCTGAGTGCAGTCAACATCATAGAAGTCGATACATCAGTTTGAGGACAGTCCTTCTTGACGTGACCTTTTGATCGACACTTCCAACACCATAGTTTCTTTGTATTTGGCGAAGTATTTACGTGTTTCGATGTAATAGGCACATATTTTCTATTGCCTCGGAAACTGGTCTTGCTACCGCTACCACGATCACGTGTCAACAAGCAGTCATCAGGACCACCAGTGCCTTTTCTCCATCGATGATCTTGCAGAAGTTTAATTTTTATCATATCTGTGGATATATTAACACCTGAGTGTTCCAGAGCCATAATCATGGGTTCATACTCCTGTGGTAACCCCTGAAGCATAATAGCTGCTAGAAATTCATCATTTAAAGGCTTCTTCATGTTATCTAGCTGTTCAGCTAGCGACAAAATTTCATTTACATAAAACTCCATGCTCTCAAACTGCTCCAGCTTAATCGAGCATAAATGTCGAAGACATGACAACCTTTTGTGCAAACCAGTGTCGTCATACGCATTTTTCAAGGCATTCCACACATCTTTCGCCGTTTTAGCGTTTACAATGTGAGAATAGCATGACTTGTCAACACTCAAGCACAGTCTCGCTTTAGCTTTTTCTTCTACGCGAGCATTCAGTTCAGCATTTGCACCTTCAGCTGTTTCGAGTTTTTCGGTGATGCATTGCCACAAATTTTCGAATATGAGTATGTTTTTCATTCGAAATGCCCAATCTCTATAGTTGGTTGTGCCTTTCAACCTTTCAACGGCAATAGCTGTTGAGTTGTTTGAATACTCCATTTTCAAAATTTAATTAAATTATAAATATAATCACTTACATAACATTCTACGTGATGTAGCCCATAACCTCTTGTAAGGTAAAATCAGAGTACCGCAGAAAATATTATTAAATGATATATTAAAATTATAATTTGTAAAGCTAATACATGACACCACGTAATACCATAGAACACACTAGTGACAGCAGTTCGTTCCTTGATATAAAAATATAAAAACTTATACCGTATTTATGTGGCCAGCGTTATATTTCAACAACTACACTACAAGCAACAAAAACCTCGCCTGTCTGCAGTATTGTAGCTACAAAACCGGCTCCAGTGTACACAGCCGGGAATAGGTCATAACAAGTGTGTACACATTAATCTCATGAGTTTAGGGCTTTCAGATAAGGCGAGTGACCCTGCTTATTGACGGAGTGTAGTCCGAGTAAGCATAAGTCTCTATTTGAAAATGGTATAATTTCCTTTCGTGTTTATTTTTACCCGGACTGACGAAGAAAGAAGGGTAATGTTTTTCGAGATAATTTATGTATTATGTATCCTTTCACGATTATTCTTTGTTACGTCCTACAGCCTGAACGGCTTGACGGATTTTGACATGCAAGATGTCATTTGATTCGTCATGAATGTGTAAGTGACACCAAGTACATTAAAATTTCAAAAAAATCAAAATGGCTGACTTTTGGCGCTAAAATGAAAACATTTTTTTTTTCTTGCACGCTCTACAGCCTTAATGGCTTGATGGATTTTGACATACAAGGTGTCATTTGATACGTCGTGATTGTGTGAGTGACACCAGGTATATTAGAATTTCTAAAAAATCTAAATGGAAAAGTTTGACATAGCTTCTTCCCGCCTGCACAGTCAGTAGCTAAAGAAATTCTTCGTTGCTCGATGTCGATGTTGACCGTTTTTTGCTTTTCAGTTGTATGTTTACTTGGCAGTCGGGTTTTTTGTAATCTAAATAATTAAGTTTATTAGTCTATTCGTATGTAGATACTCATTCATTATGTCTATCATACTTTGACTAGGTTAGAAATACGTTATCTCCTAATGAAATTTAAGTTTTCTTAAAAATTAACAATAGGATAAATATTTATTGTTAAAAATTACAGAGAAACATAATTATTACATATCTATATTTACATTATTACTATCTAAACTAAACCTAAATAAGGCCCCCGTGGCATTGTGCCCAAAAGACTAGCAGCATTCCCCCTTTGAATAGCAATACCTATTCGTTGAGCGAGAAAACTGCCAGCCCCTTGGGTCACCAGTTGACTCCACAAGGCGCTTTTTCAAATTCTTGAAAAATTTTTGCGCATTGGGACCCCATGGACCTAGGGTCTCGACACCGACTGGACAAAAACGATATGATGAGTCGAGACCCTTATATTTATTAATATTAACAATTCTTTTTTATACCACTAATGTGGCAGACAAGCATATGGCCCACCAGAAGGACCGGTGGTTACCGCAGTTTATGAACGTTTGCAACACCAGAGGTGCCACACTCGCGCTGCCGACCCTGTAAAAATCTTCAAAGACCCCTTTTGAAGAACCCCATAGTGTAGGAGTTTGGGAACACCGAGGCAGGGAGATCATTCCACAACCTTAGCGTGCGCAGAAGAAAACCCCTATCGGATCTAACCGTGCTCGAACGCTCCGGACGTGGAGTGTGAGGATGAACTTCACAATATATTAGTTGAACGAAAAGGTACTCTTCTTTCTACTAACTTCTCTACAATGACAGTTCTAAGCTTTTGATAAACCAAAGCCATATTTTTATAACATAATCTACTTAAAATTACATTAAGTTGGAGATCTAAATCAATGTCAGTTAATAAATGAAGACATTAAACGCGCGCCTTGACTGCCTTCCTCGTGTTCTGATTAGATTATGATTGAAGTTTCTATGATGAATTACAAGATATTAAAATGTAACAGAGTTCTGATTTAATAGTTTGTCATATTTGAGATAACAACATTGGTATTATTCTGCTTCTGGGAGCGAAAAGCGTGCATAAAACTCTCAGTTCCCGTCAGGCTCCTTCTGTGCGGGAAAGTATCTCTTTGGGTGTACTCAAGAATAGAGTTAAAGCACTATTTCTGTCTTTAAATTGATAAGTATGTAAGTACAGTGTATATTTAGTGTACTTCTTCATGTTTTACGATATGGTGATGTAGAGATGCATATATAGTATTATGTTTATACTTACTACTATTAAGTTCCTATCCATTTTAGTGTGTTAGTATAAGTGTTGGTATTATGTGTACGACGTGTTTGTAAATGATAGTCATGGTATCTATGTATGTAATTCTATAACACTTTGTAACTTTTATCTTATCTTCTATCTGGTTACACACTTCTTAAACCTTCTGTTGCGCTTTTCCTATCACCCAAAGGTTTGCTGGGAGAAAACTCAGTGTTGAGTGAAGCTCGCCTTTGTACATCATTGTTCTTAGTATTTAATGTTAATGTATTTTGTTTCTGTGTGCAATAAAGAATTAAATCTAAATCTAAATCTCCTTCTGTAAGAATGGCGAGCAACTCTAGGCCGATAGTCTTAGACAAAGACAAAACTCTCTTGTAGGCTGAATCCCGTATGAGGGCAGCCCTTTCCGACGTTCGTGAAATCACAGAGCCACGTATTTTATGCCCTTATGACTGCGTCAGGGTGCAATGCTCCTCACGCCGTAACGGGTCGCACGTTATGTCCACACCTTTGAGTACCTAATTGATCACTCAGCACCCAATCGTAGACTATGTTCCATAGTAGTGGTCCTAGAATAGACCCCTGTGGAAAACCGCACGAAACTTCACGTATTGTTACAGTTCTATTAATGTACAGAAGGGTAGCATTAGATTCTTTCCAAAGCTTGGCTGTAAAGCAATCTCTTGCGGGAAAAAATATTAATAGTGAAGACAGCATCAATCAAATCAGTGTATGGTAGTTCTCTGCTGGACGTAGGCCTCTCCTAAATTACGCCACAACCATGGTTTTGCGCCTTCCGCATCCAGTCCCATCCTACGATATTTTCCACGTCATCAGTCCATCTGACTGGTGGACCTTCTACGTTGCGTTTACGGAGTCACGGTCTCCACTTTAGAATCCATTATCTCGCTTCAAAAGATGGTATGGTTTCTAATAAATAGTTTAGAATACTACAACATTTAACTATTAAAGAACTTAAGATTCAAATTTAAATATCTTTCTTATTGCATTCATTGTTTGCGGCATGTATTGGCGAATTACGAAGTGATCGAGATCAGATATTAAAGTCATTATGCTATTGTTATATCTGAATAGAGATAATAGCTTAAGAGAAAGGAATATTTAAGATCTGGGCACCCTTTCACATTTGTGTACTACACAGTACCCAATATTAGTATTGGTTTTTTATAAATCTGTATTATAGATTTTTTTGGTCAATATTGACATAGGTACCTGCAAATTATACTTGAATTGTATGTTTTTACTAGAAGATTCGGTAAATTTTGCGGGTCTGTAATTTTAGGTCTAAGAGATACAATGTATGCACTATATGTGATACAATGTACGGATGTAATTGTAGATCTTACGTTTAATTCTTTGGCAAGCTTTGCAGCTTTCGTGAACCTTTTGATGGGTTTTGACATATGAGGTGTAAGATTCATAGTAGTCATGTCAAATATTTTTCTATGGTTATGACTTTAACAAAACATTACTATTTATATATTAAGAAGGTTTCTACGCATCTGCAACGGCTCAAAGATATCACCCATCTTCGACATCACTTCAAAAAATGATGGTGTAAAAATAAACTGACGAAGCATTGGCTCATAAAGATGCAGGAATATGCATCACTTGTAACTAAGTTATTAGTAAAGCTATGGTTTCCTATAAACATCGTATACTGCGTGCAACGTCATCGTACGCCTCGCACTATGTTAACTATGGAAATGTACTGTTGTGGTCTGTTTTTATGCGATGATCTCGGCCTATAAAAACCGTATTCAACCTGCTGACTTACTTTATTAGATCATCTGATCAACTTATTGTCCACCCTGACTAGCCTAACTACATTGATGGTACAGGGGTGAATATATGCAGGTGCTGTATCGAGGTTTTGGATTGGAATTCCGAGTAGTAACACATTTTTGTGACTTACAAATATTTGTTTCGAAGTTAAACTGTTTTCTATATGCAATATTTATGTATGTTAATCACTTTTCTAGATCCTATTGCACAAGCTTATATTAGCTTCATTTGTAACATAACGTTATTTAATATTTAGACTTCATTAACACCCAAAAGTCTCACGCTTGTTACAACCAACACGTCTTCTATAAGTCGGCGTGACTCCATTTTCTTATCCCATAGTTCCATCACCATAAATACACTCGAGAGCAATGAATCCGGGTCACTTAAAGAATGTTAAAAATCTCGGAAACTAAAAATGATAGGTTAATGCAATAAATTGTATTTAATAGACAATGTAATACTCCTTAAATGAAAGTTAAAAAAATATGAGTCACCATACATTTTATTAACACAAAATTACATAAAGAAAAAACTGCTGATCTCTCCTTAAAACAAAAATAGGAAAAATGAATTTTTTTAACTTTATTACGATTTTCTTGTTTTTTAATACTTCGTATTGCCTCCTCGTGCTTCCATTACTGCGTTTACGCGGTTTGGCATGCTGTACACCAAGTTCCTTATACGATTTTGGGGAATATTCTCCCATTCCTCTGTGAGAGCAATTTTGAGCTCACGAAGCGTGATTGGGGGAGGGTTTCGTTGTTTTACGCATCTGCCTAGCTCGTCCCAAGCATGCTCGATCGGATTGATATCCGGGCTGCGCGCTGGCCACTCCATACGAGTAATGTTCATCTCTTGAAGGTAGTCATTCACAATCCTACCTGTATGAGGTCGGGCATTGTCATGCATAAATATAGCATCCTCACCTAAATTGACCATAAATGGACCAACGTGATCATTGAGGATTTCTTCCACATATCTTACGCTAGTTAAAGAGCCGTTTTCTATGATCACCAGCTCTGTGCGACTTTCAGAAGAAATTCCGGCCCACACAAGTACAGACCCACCACCGTAGGCTACTTTTTCTTCGATGCATGCTTGCTTGAATCTTTCCCCTGGTCTTCGATACACTCTGTGTCTTCCATCGTGCTTGTAGAGCATAAATTTTGATTCGTCGGAGAACATAACTTTTGACCAATCTTCAATACTCCAATTTACGTGGCTCTGGGCATACCTTAGTCTCGAAATACGATGCCCACGCTCCAGTTTAGGGCCGTTTGCAGGTCTAAGGGGTTTTAAGTTAGATTCAGCAAGCCGACGTCTTACTGTCCATGCACTTGGGTTACTTCCTCCGAGGCGTCGAAACTGATTGGTGAGTTCAGTTCCTGTGAGAAAGCGATTTCGAAGCATGGTGTTCACTAAGTATCGGTCTTCTCGTGCTGTGGTACACCTGGTTCTGCCCGTTCCTGGTCTGCGTAGGTTAGAACCAGTTTCTTCGTAACGTCGGAGAACTCTTTGTACTGTTGACAGCGACACACCGACAGTCCTGGCTGTATCGCGCTGACTCCGGCCGGTTTCCAGCATTGTAAGTATTCTGGTGCATTCTTCAGGCGTAAGCGACATAATTTCAGCTTGATTAATGAATATAGAGCACTATCAACATGGTTTATGTACCCACATAAATGACAGATTACAAACAAAAGCAACACCAAATGCTGTAATTTCGTAGTTCCATCTTCGAAAGTGGCCCTTTTTCAAATTTGATTTTTTTATGATATAACTTTACAATAACTAAGAAGTTTTAATACCTTCATTTAAGGAGTATTACATTGTCTATTAAATACAATTTATTGCATTAACCTAGCATTTTTAGTTTCCGAGATTTTTAGGATTCTTTAAGTGACCCGGATTCATTGCTCTCGAGTGTATTATGTACAATTGGTATTTTTGTTAACCTTTACAATGTCCATAACTATTATTATCATTAAGGTATAAATGAAATATCAATGAATATTGAATCAATGGTTATCATTCGTCATGTCTGTCTGTCCGTCCGTATGTCACAGGCACTTTTCTCCCAAACTATAAGGCCTACGCTATTGAAACTGGTTAAGTAGATGTATTCTGTAAACCGCATTAAGATTTTCATGTAAAACTAGAAAAAGCAGTAAATTTTGGGGGTCCCCATACTCAGAACTAAAACTCAAAAACAAATTTTTTAACAAACCCATACGTGTAGATAGGTCTGTAGATAGGTGTCTAAAAAACGTTCGTTTGGTTGGCCCGGCCCTCCCGGAATTTATGACTTCGGAGTATAGCAATCTACTGTACTCATCACCAGAAACATATGTACCGCTTTCTTTTTCAATGTAACTCTGTATTTTTGGAGAAAAACTCATGAAAAGGGGGCCGGGCCAACCAAACGCTTTCAGCTCGGCCCCCCTTGTAACTCGAAAAATATACAGCCAATTAAAAAAACACTTGAGCTTGAGAAATGTACCCCGGCATCTCGTTATACGTTCCAAAACAGATTTTGTATATTCGTAATATCAAACGATAAATCGATGTAGAAAGGGGGCCGAGCTGAAAATTTTTGATAAGAAAATACGTACAGAAGGACAAAAGATTTTTATTAAAAAACTATAAATATAGAATCTACACATGGTAAATATCATATGTACCGCCTTAGTTTCTAATAAAACTTGCTAAATTTAAAATAAACACCAACCTCAGTTCGTTCAGCTCGGCCCCCTTTAAACGTCTATAGTTTCTAAACTATGACATATTTCGCTACGAAAAAACTATTTCCTGACTCATAAAAAGGAGTACATTCCTTCTAAATGAATTAGTATTCTGTGAAATTAGTATTTAAAAGGATTAATGGGATCGAAAATATCATACAGGATAAATGATAAGGTGACCATGATTTAGAAAATAGTATTTCTAACTGTAAAATTGCGAAAAGTTGTTTAGCCGAATGTTTTTTTTTGCCAAATGAAAATTTGGGAAACATGCTTTGGCATGTGACACTTTGGATATCGTTTTTTGCCAAACATAAGTAAACCGCGTAAATCGTTAGTTATTTAGTATGCATTATGTAAAGTACCTAACCCTACACAATGCCTACGAAATGATGCAAAAAGAAAATCAATAAAATAAATCGCTTTCGTTAAGAACTTCAAAAAACTCCTGAATCCAGATGTTTAGATTGAGGAACCACTTCATAAATGTAACTTATAAGCTACTAGCGGATGTCACGCGGTTTCTTCCGCTTAGCTCCTGTTCTCGTGGAATCACGGGAATAAAATATAGCATATGTTCAATGGGAAGAGAATAGCTTCCCAACAGTGAAATAATTTTTCAAATCGGTCCAGTAGCTTCGGAGCCCTTTCGATGCAAACAAACAATTAAACCTTTCCTCTTTGTAATATTATAATACATTTACCAACTTTTTCCAAAAATTAACCTACACATTTTCCGATTGCCTAGAATGTGAGCTTCCTGTAAAAAGGTGAGGTTCATACGGACAGTGATGCAAAGTGTTTTATAGTAAGCTATAGAAAATAAACTATTTTCTATAGCTTACTATTAAACTCTTTGCCCATAGGGCAGGATGACGCCTAAATAAGAAGAAAATGTTAAAATATATTACAACTACGGTAATAAAGTCTATCTGAACAGTAGAACAACTCGGTTGTTGTGCCACTGCCATCGGCAGGCGGAGTAGCGGCGCGCGGGGATGGCCTCCTATCGGCGCGGTCCAACGTTCGACAACCATTACTACCTTGGACACTACCAATATACTCGCATTGGGACATCACTGCAGTCGATCCTCTTAAACTAATTTTATTTTTCTATTTGTACAAAAGTGGACATGACAAGTTTAAAAAAAATTACCTCCTGGAGAGTAGTTTAAAACCCAAGCGTACACATCGTATCATGATTCATGAACTTCATATAACTACCTAGTTTACTCGTATCCATCAATTTCAACTTTACTCAACTAGTAGTACCAACCAGGCCTCCGTCACTCGCTACAAGTCGTGTTATAAGCACCTACTCGTAAGTAGGTCGTGAAATAATATTTCGCTTCATTTAGTCATGCTTTTTTTTCATCTCGCTTCTAACTAATATTCTAAAGAACCAGCTGACCCCCGCTACTTCGTTTACATCACATAAGGTGTGTGAAAAGAGAGGTATTTCTTCATCAGACTTATCAAGCAGCCTGTGAAACTGCCCTGTTTGCTTAATCATAAACGAGCTTAAAGATGAAGTCTATTCTAAAACAATCCAGTCAGAATTATTTTAAAAGCCTTAATCAGTAGTTATAACAGTTTATATTTACCGCACATTCAAAGAAACCCTACAACTAAAATTTTCAAAATATCTATGTAATAGATTCTTAAAACATACATACATACATATCGTCACGCCTTTATCCCCGAAGGGGTAGGCAGAGGCATGTTATATGCCCACGTTTCACCTTTTTATAATTTGTCCCACGTAATAGGTGGTGAGCCGTATTGCCGTGTTTTTAAATGGACAGGCGCAGGTTGTGACTGCTTGCTGTTGAAATAAAGGTGAAACTTGGCTTAACGACTGCCGTTTTGCAACCGAGACCAACGGCTTAACGTGCTTTCCGAAGCACGGAAACGCTCAAATAAATGTCACAAAGTGATCACATGGATGGTCACCCATCCATGGACCGGCCATAGTGAAAGTCGCTTACTCCAGTGATCGTTTACAGAACACTGAGTCCGCGGGGCCACGAGCGCTTCAAAATATCTATGTAATATATTCTTAAGAGAGATATAACTTTTTTATTTATAAACCGATTGCCATGAAATAAACACTAACCCCCTTATTCATAATCGTTTATTAAACCTATTTTAGTTAAAACACACTTTAAGTCTATTGCTGTCTCTAACCAATGACAGAGTATGGTTAGAGACAGCAATAGACTTAAAATGTGTTTTAACTAAAATAGGTTTCATAAACTATTATGAATATGGGGGTAAATGTTTAATGGAGCAAACTTCAACCCAATAAAAACATCCTGAGTCATCTGAGTCATCCTGAGCTGCGTCGCGAGCAGATTGGACTGCCTGTATGTAAATCACTGCTGCAAGTTGTCCACCTCGTTGATAGACGTGTGGCGGTGATTCGCATACCAGCGGCTTCCTATTTATTTTATTTTTAGATTAGGTAGTTGCTTTTGTTTATGTTATTTTGTGTGCTTAGGTTAAGAATACTAACATAGAATAAGAAATATTGTTACTAACATAATAAGTCTAGTTACTTGTGGAATAAATATATTATTATTATTATCAAAATATTTTTATTAAAATTTGAGTAGAAAAAATGTTATGATTACAAAAATAAGTAGTTACGCTTACTTTTGTAAAGTTAGCTTAACCTTTAACTGGTGACGTGCGGTCTCACAGGCCGAGCGGCGTAAGCGAAACATCATATCACCCCCTTCCCCGCATTTCGAGTAGCTTCGAGTTTAGTGTAGGCAGTGCCCTAGAGGGCAATAGTTGCGTCGGCCAGGCCCAAATCGGTAAGTTAGATCGATTGAAAATTCTCGGGCGGCCTCTCAGACCTTATGTCACCACTTACGAAACTTTTTTGGAATTACACTGTAGTGTTGTACTGCGTTTTTTTTAGATATTTCTTACTATGAATGACTCTGGACTTCCTAGAAAAAAGCGTAGAGAGGTTGTTGACAAAAATGTAGTGCCTACTCGAATTGTAGACTGGTTTAGCACAAGAAAACTCAAGTGGATCGGAAGCTGAAGACGTTTCCAAAAATTATGTCCCGGAGCATAACGACCACAACTCGGAGATGGAAGAAAATGCTTCTGAAGACGAAGAACCTGTATATATGATATAATATATCAGGAAAATCAGCTTGCAGAGAGTGACAGTGACGAATGTATATCATGCGATAAACATGTGTGTTTGCAGTGTGCGAAGCAATTATGCCCTAACTGTCAATAAAAATACTAAAGATTGACAGTTGTCATTTTTGAGACATGACACTTTTGATAAGAGTTAATTTTTTTTATAGTTGATTAGTATTTGAACTTTGTTAAAAAACAAATATTTTATAATTTATGTTGATTTTTACTATTTTATAAGCAATCGTTGATCTCGATTCTAGTTTTTCAATTACAGAGATCCAAAACTTTGTAAACTACCCAGTTTCTAATTAAAATTATATTTAGACTACATGACGTTGTTTTAATTTTACTTTAATATTTAATTTAAAACAAAATAAACATGAGGATAACCTACCATATTTTAATATAATGTATTATAGACCAATTATGGCAGCGGCCTGTCAGGCCGCTCGTCACCAGTTATGTTATAAAAAAACCATGTCACCAGTTAAAGGTTAAAATAAATAATTTTTATTTTCACTTTTTGTAAAACTGGACATTTTTTAAAACTGGACATTTGACACTGTGGACATTTTGTAAAACTGGGCATTTTGACACTGCGGAAATTTTGATACATGGGAAAATGAAGCTGTTGAGTTGTTTATTCATTTAAAGATTTACTCAATTTATGCAGCTTTTTCTTAATAATTTTCACTGAAATCATGGTCACCCTACACATACAATATGATATTTTCGATCCCATTTATCTTTTAAAATACTAATTTCACAGAATTTTAATTCATTTAGAAGGAGTGTACTCCTTTATATGAGTCAGGAAATAGTTTTTTTGTAATGAAATATGTCATAGTTTAGAAGCTATAGACGTTTAAAGGGGGCCGAGCTGAACGAACTGAGGTTGGTGTTTATTTTAAATTTAGCAAGTTTTATTAGAAACTAAGGCGGTACATATGATATTTACCATGTGTAGATTCTATATTTATAGATTTTTAATAAAAATCTTTTGTCCTTCTGTACGTATTTTCTTATCAAAAAATTTCAGCTCGGCCCCCTTTCTGCATCGATTTTTCGTTTGATATTACGAATATACAAAATCTGTTTTGGAACGTATAACGAGATGCCGAGGTACATTTCTCAAGCTCAAGTGTTTTTATAATTGGCTGTATATTTTTCGAGTTACAAGGGGGGACGAGCTGAAAGCGTTTGGTTGGCCCGGCCCCCTTTTCATGAGTTTTTCTCCAAAAATACAGAGTTACATTGAAAAAGAAAGCGGTACATATGTTTCTGGTGATGAGTACAGTAGATTGCTATACTGCGAAGTCGTAAATTCCGGGAGGGCCGGGCCAACCAAACGAACGTTCTAAAAATGCTGTTGAGGTTTCTAACATCATTTTTTTTTATAAAGTGAATAGTTTGCGCAAGAGACACTTCCAAAGAGGAAAAATGTGTGTTAACCATCAATCAAAGTTACAAATAACTACAAAAACTTTTATGTTACTTACTGAACCCTTCATGGTCTAACTCTCACTTGGCCAGTTTTTGTATAACGCAATAGCGGACAAGATTAAGCCAAAGACCCCATATATAGGCACTATTTTTGGAGAAAATCTATAACTATTCTGAAATCTGAATCAAATTTCCAACAGCCAGAACAGAGGGTACGCACCCACAAATACAATTTCTCTACTTCGAACAACGTACCAACTTGAGACTGATGTTGCAAACGTGCATACACTACGCTACTCATCTAAATCGGGGGAGCCTTAAGCTTGTCTGCTACCTTAGTAGTACATACAAACATACATATGGACACGCCTTTATCGTCGAAGGGGTAGGTAGAGGCATATTAGGTAATGTATTCTGAGAAGGTGAAATGCGCGCATATGCGCCTAAAGAGGCCTTCGCCATTGGCTTAACGTCTGTCATTTTTCTGGCAACTGGGACCAACGGTTTAATATGCCTTCCTAAGCACGGAAACGCTCAAAAAATGTCACAAAGTGGTCACATGGATGGTCACCCATCCAAGGACTGGCCATAGTGAAAGTTGCTTACTGCAGTAATCGTTTACAGAACACTAGTGAGTCTGCGAGGCCACGGGAGTTTCACCAACCTTAGTAGTATCAAATTAATTCATAAATCATAATGATTATCAAAGCTATCAAAAAAAAAAGATGTCAGTAAGTATTGAATCTCCACACTTCAAGTGCAATTTCCACATTAACGCAACATGACAAATCACTAGTTATGATACGTCATGATTACTGGAACACAACAAGTCATCACAATCAAAGCATTTTGTCATTCCACATCACTTACTACACAACCGCTTTCTATAGTTCGGTAAAAGTTTTACACAAATTACTTGCCGACTCATCTAGATCCAATTGTCATGCGTCATACAAATCATAATCTTCATCTACGAAAATTCAACAGTTTAATTTGATGTGCGTGGGTAATATAGAGAGTATAGAAATATTACGCAAAATGTTATAAACAAATTTGTGTCTACCATATCTAAGTGGATAAATTAGATAGTCTAAAAATAGAACAGATTTTCTTCATGTGTAATGACATGCGTTGCAACTAAATAGTTGTGGCCGGCCGACAAGAAGTTGCTCATTTATCTACTACCGTCTTGCTAACCGGCTTCGCTCTCGATGAAGATGAAATTGGACTAAAACATGTGAAACGCAAGTCATAGAAAGTGGAGATATCAATGTATATATTATAACCAGTTTTTGTTTACCAGTTTTAGAAAATCGTCTAGTTGTTTAACTAATATATTATGTAGGACGTATTATAAATAATCTTAATGTTTAGAGAGAGTTGTCTCGGACATCCATGTATAAATTATGGAAATGTGTTGTACCGGAACTGCGGGACATGTCAAGAGATTTTATTATAAACATTATTTATTATAATTAGCTTGTAACAACTTTGATTAACATGCTTAGGCGGAAAGAAATTCTCTTGTCAACTAAATACCATTCTACATACAGACTAGAGCTACACTGCTACAGTGTGTACCCATGTAAACCAAATGGTGATTGAATTATAAACTGCAGACGAATTCACAAATATAAATAAATTATAATTGTATATTAAAAATAAAATAATAATACCAATCTGCAAAGATATATGGTTTTTTTTTTCATATACTTTAGTGACCGACTAATCTATTTTGTTTGTATTAGGGTTTTAGGGATAGAATTCGGATAGGACTCTATCATTCCGATATTCTTCTCACTGAACTATTACCGTATCAGATTTTAGTTCCGATAAATCTAATAATAATTAAGTCGGAACGATTAATATGGTTTCAATAATACCGCCTCAGGTAGCACCATAGATAATATCGATCTTTAGATGAAAGTAAAACGTAATAAACGGGTTCCTTCACTTTTATGCTATTGACCTGACATTATTCAACCACATAGAAATTTCGAGTCGTTTCGATTTCCGTTTAGAATTACTGACCAGAACATACATGAAATCTATAGGGTATTTTGTATATTTAATTTATGTCCAAATAAATAAACAACAAATATAAATTTGTATTATAATTTATTCAATAAATTAATTAAGTTTAATGGCAATAAATTAATATAAATAAATTCTTTGTATGTACACAGAGGTTTTGTCTAAAGCATTTGATTAGGTTTAATTCAACTAGAGTGTGAGTAAGCACTATACGCTAAATTTTGTGCCTCATCCAAATTTTTGTTCCAATCAGACCCGTAGCTGGAGTAACCATGGCCAGAATCGTGACCAGATTCCACGTGGACTGGATGGTGTGACTCATGATGATGGGCGTGAGGAACGACTTCGTATGTAGTTTTGGTATGATCTTGTTTGAGGCAGTAAGCGACAAGGAGGATAGCGGCCAAGACCAAGGCAATCTTGGCTGTGGCGAGAGCTTTCAGTGCGATAAGCTTGACGATGAAGAGTTTTCCGAAAAGGAGCTTGGCGGCCAAAAGACCGATGAGGCCCATACCGCCTCCTTTGTTCTTCTTCTTGCGACCTGGAACATAAAGGTTTAATGATAAGTATATTTGGAAAAAAAATGTTAATCGATGACAGGAGTTACACAGCAAAAAAAATCTAATGTTGAAACTATAACTTTAAAGTATTTTTTATCCTTTGTGAACCTAAAATTAATGAATTACTTAATAATAAATTTATGTTCCTTCGAAGTTAAAGATCATTGAATTATGCATTATGTCATAGTAACTTTTTTCAATTTTATTTATTCAAATTAAAATTTTCATTGAGTGAATCAAAAGATTGTGTAATTGTATTCTGAATTCCAAGTTCAATTGAACGAAATAGTTAGTTTTTTATAAAACTTGTAATTTACCTTCTTCTAGTGATCTCTGGATAGACTGTTTGTCAGCATCATTCATTTTGACCTCGAGAGCATGAGTTTCAAAGAGATTCACAACACCATCAATGAGCCTGTAGTTGACTTCAGTGTCCCTTGCAGTAGGATCAGCAGGGAGAACATCTGATTTGATGGCCGACCTTGATTCTGGTTCGCCCTTTAGTATAACTCCATCAATAATTGTTATGCTCCTTGATGCTCTCATATTATCAACAATTCGTAGCATTTTTTCCTGAAATTTAAAATTATCGTTAAAATTTTAAGTTTTTAAAATCTTTAACACTTTTTTTATGAATGATACAACTTAAATATAAAGTTGTCTTTAGGAATGAAGTAACACTTGTTTTTTTTTATTTTTCACGAAAATCTTATATCACAACACATCACTTTCACTGTATTAACAAATTTATTAACCTTAACACATGTTACGTAATCTCCTTCGCAGTCCTTTATGAAATTTATGGCTGTTTTTAATGTGTTATCACTTTCTTGGGCGGAAACAAACGCCGTAGCGGCGAAGAGAATTAGAAGAAACTTCATTTTATATATATATATTTTTTTGTTATAATATTATGTTTTATTAATTTTCTGACATGCACTGCTGGCAAGCCAAGTTTGACGAGCCGCTTGGACTGCTATACAGTTTTATCACATTTCTCCCCACCTGTTTTCTATTTGAAGCACGTTGGACCATCTAGGTTAAGATTGAATTTTGGACAACTTTCAACTGTATATCTTACGGCACAAGGTAGATTTTATGCTGTGTAATTTAAACGAAGCTACATTGTAGGCATAGGGTCAGAAAAATATTGAAGATATTGACAATCCATTATGAAATTTACATAAAAGAAATTATTATAAATGAAGATGTTAGATGGTATTGTATGCATAAAAAGATGTTGATGAATATGTATTAAAACTATATCTCTTGGCCATTGTACTGTAATAGAATTGTTAATGATAATCCCCAATTATGTTATGTAGTGTTTTAATGGTGGATGAGATTTCTTTGTGCAATATGAGATTAGATGGACGACTTTTACTGTCGTAATTGTTTTTAATAGACCATTAATGGTTATATCTTATAAAAGATTTTATCTATTGACTGACTAAGTTGTTTTGTGCCTTTTTTAATAACATAGATATATTTCAAGCCACACTGGATGGAATAAGTTTAAATTTGACGTTTATCTAATTAAGTATATTTACAAGATGCCACAGCTATAATCGCGTGCAAAAGTGTTGCCGTTCCCGCTTCCCATGGGAAATAATTCAGGGGATAAAAAGCAGCCTATGTGTTATTCCAGACTATAATCTATTCCTGTATCAGACAGAATCATTAAGTTCGCTAAGGCCGGATTTGACCAAACTCGAAGTTATAGGAGTGTTACTATTTCGGGCATAGTTTTAAACCTTGAATTTATCCTTGTAATAAGCTCGATTACGTTTTTCCAAATAACTTGCGGGTTCCTAATTTTATAGGATAATAAGTGAAATATTGACTGACAGCAATTTTTTCTTCGTTTATGGCAACTCGTCGCCGATGAAATCGTCTGTGTAAATTATTCACATTAGTTTGGTCCTTTGCGCTCGGTAAGACTAATTCGCAGTACGCCTAACTCGCGTTATTACTAGTCAAAAGGAGAAGTAGGCATTACCATAGTTACGATATGCTTAGGTCAGTTGTTGGTAAAATGTAAAATCATCTTAGGGCGAGGCCGCACTTGCGGTTATCGCGGCGGTTTCTAACCTCAAAATGTCAAAACATTGACTTGATTTCATTGATTTTGACAGTTTGATGACATTTTGAGGTTAGAAACCGCCGCGGAAAACCGCAAATGCAGCCTCGCACTTACTTTTAGAATATGTACAAGTTATTCTTTAATATAGTCTTAGGGCTCGTTTAAGGAGACGCGGGGCGTCAAGCGTCGCGTACGGCGTGGCTTGCAGTGGCGCGTAAAGCGATTTGACCGTTTATAGTCAGGCGGCGCGTGAAGCGGCCCGCGTAGCGTCACGCGCAAAATCAAACATATAGAAATGTAGGAGCTCGTTTAAGGACACGCGGGGCGTCGAGCGACGCGCGTGGCGTGGCTTCTCTCGGCGCTGCGTCCGCCGCGTGGCACGCAGCTTCACTCGGCGCTGCATCCGCCGCGTTGCACGCAGCTTCATATACGGCGTCGTTCAGTGCGACATAGGGATGTGACATTGTACATAAAAAAACGATTTTTAGTTAATCGTTTTTTTCTTTAGCATGAAAAATCGATTAGTAAATTATCGATTTTTCTCAAGAAAATAATCGATTTTTTTAAATTAATCGATTTTTTCCTAATTTGACATTTATTTTTTTATAAAATAAATACCATATCAAGTTTTATTCATTAATAATAAACAACAGAAATAGTAAGTACTTACATAATCAACACAAATTAAAGTTTTAGAACAATCAAATTATAACAGGTTCAAAATATTAAAATAAACAATAGTAAGTTCTTAATAATCAACACAAATTAAAGTTGTAGAACAATAAGGTTGAAATTTAAATGTTTTTCACATTGAATCAACAAAATATTCAAATAAATAAAAAGTAAATTAAATTATTCAAAAACTAAAAATCCGTAGGCAACAAAAAAAAAAAAAATAGTGTCCACGGACTTGCTTTTTAAAAGTGGTGATAGTTTTACTGTCCCTGATACCAGGCGGAAGTGAGTTCCATAGTCTGACTGCATGCACGGTGAAAGAGGATGAATAAAAACCGGTTTTGTGAGAAGGAAATTTAAGATTTGAGCGTAGGTGAGATCTGCAGAGAGCATCAGGAGAACGAACAAAAGAGAACCTTTCCTTTAGATAGGGAGGTGAAGATGGATTATAAAGGATATTGTAAAGGAGGCAGAGGATTCGAGTGTTACGGCGAAGGCGGATTGGGAACCACTTGAGTTCTTTGCGAAAGTGAGAAACATGATCGAACTTTCTAAGATTGAATATAAAGCGTATACACAAATTTTGCAACCTCTCAAGTTTATCCAGAAGCTCCTCAGTGGCGTCTAAATAGCAGGCGTCGGCGTAGTCAATAATGGGCTGAATAATAGTTAGAACAAGACTAATTTTCGTCCTCAAGGGTAAGAGGCTCTGGAGGCACTTCAACGAATGAAAGGAGAAGTGCACTTTCTTGCTGACGTCACTAATATGGGCACTCCAGGATAGCGTGGTGTCCATGATCACTCCCAGGTTCTTCACAGTGTCTGCGTAGGGTATCTGAATACCGGCCAAAAGAACTGGATCCAGTTCAGACACCGGCATATTGTCAGTTTGATACTTACTGCTAATGACGATGGCTTGCGACTTCAGAGGGTTGATGCGCAGTCCGACCGAATTAGCCCAGTCGCTTCGTCTAAGTCGCGGTTAATGCACGATATGCCAAATGGGGCGTCAGTGGCCGAAAAACGTCGGTACAGCTGCAAGTCGTCAGCGTAGAGATGGAAGTTACTAGAAATAAGACTCGTAGCCGAGTTGATGAAGATACAGAATAAAAGAGGAGATATAAGTATGGAATTGAACGCCAATCTTTCATAAGTATCGATGTATCGTTTATTTTGCGTACGTGATATTTTGCTTTCATGACGTTCTGCTCCAGAGGGTTATAAACATCGATTACATTTTCAAAATAAAATATCGATATTTTATTTTGATAAATATTTTTATTTTAATATCGATATTTTCTATGAACGATATTGCCCGACATTCCTACCTAACGCATACCCCGCACATCTCCCACCCCTTCCTTGAAGCGTCCTTCGCGGCGTCACCTGCAGCTTCATCCGCCGCGTTCCTCCATTGCGAGACTCGCTGGTTTACCCGCCGCGTCCTCCGCGGCATCACCCGTCGCTTCAATTGCCGCTTCCGACGCGACGACACTCGCCGCTGTGGCAGCTACAACTCAAACAAACGCTTGCAAAAACGCTTCTCCTTGAACGCTCTGAACATTTCCATACGTTTGTGTTTCTGGCGGCCCGCCTGGCGGGCCGCGCCGCTCGAAGCGACGCGTCTCCTTAAACGAGCACTTACTCCGATTTTGGTTAAATCCGCCCTTAAACTTTATTAGAGAGTAAAAGAGAAACAAACATCCATACTTACAAACTTTGACTTTTTTAATATATTTAGTAAGGTTGTGTGACGAACATGGTTATTATGAAGTAGAAAACTTAGGAATTTAAGAAATAATAATTATATGTGTTTTTAATTTTATTTTATGCTCGTCTGTTAACCTACAAAAAATTAACAAGTGGTGTTATTCAATATGTACAAAAAATTAAGAGCCGCATTCTTTTGTTAGGTCAATAGAAAATAGAAACATAATAAAACTAGCATAATTTTGTCTTTTTTATACTTTTTTCATATTTATTTTATTACAATGAATATATGCTGTATATAATGTAACAGTATTGTTATGGTAGTAGCTACAGAATTATTCATTTAAAATTGTATAAATAAAGTCTACAAATTATTGTATAATAATGATTTGGCTAGGTTGTACCTATATGAAAAAAAAAATGCTTGAAAAGTGATCCACAGTGTGTGTATTTTTTAACCGAACTGCCGAAGAAAGGAGGGTAATGTTTTTCGAGACTATGTATGTATGTATGTCCATTTCTTTGTCACGCTCTACAGTCTGAACGGTTTAACGGATTTTAAAATACAAGGTGTCATTTGATTCGTCGTGATTGTGTGAGTAACACTAGTGGGCCCTGTTTAATAAAGCTGACAAGTCAACATATTTGTCGAAAAATGACTTAATTGTAGAATTGTCGCGCTTCGGCTGTTTAATAAAGGTGACAAATATGCAAAAACTCGACATGCAATCTTTGACATATTTGTAGTTTAAAAACGCGTTTAATAAAACTCGACATTATGTCAAAAAAACACAGTCAAATTATGTTGACAATTGTCGGATTGTCGTGACAATTATCTAAACTTGTGACATATGTGCTGATCATTTTGTTATAGGAAGATAAATGAGGGTAAAACAAGAAAAAATATCAACAAAGTAATAGAATGAATCAATCACTAGTGCAATTTAGATTGTTGTTTTGATCGCATGTAAAATGGAAATGCACAAAAAATCTGACCATTTTCGGCCTTATTTAAGAAGATGAAAATACGTTATTTGGATTAATACCCCTGATATAAAAAATATAAATGAAAGGAAATAACTAAACAAATAACAGCGTTCAAAAAAGACTGGAAATACCTTTCGCTACACTACATGGCAAAACTGAAGCGCTCGTGGCCCCGCGGACTCAGTGTTCTGTAAACGATCACTGCAGTAAGCAACATTTACTATGGCCGGATATGGATGGGTGACCACCACGTGGACCACTTTGTGACATTTATTTACGAGCGTTTCCGTGCTTCGGAAGGCACGATAAGCCGTTGGTCCCGGTTGTCAGTAAAATGACAGTCGTTAAGCCAAGTTGAAGGCCTTACGGGCGGCTTGAAAAATTTCAACTGTGGGTCGTCACAACCTGCGCCCGGGTCGGCAGCGCGTGTGTAGCGCCTCTGGTGTTGCAAACGTCTATAGGCTACGGTTACCAACCTTCCGGTGGGCCGTAAACTTGTCTGCCACCTAAGTAGTATAAAAAAAAAAAAAAAAAAAAACTGGTGCAAAAGGACCATGGTAAGGTTCAACTTCAACGACTTTATTCGTCAATCGTCATCAATAAGTGTTTTATTAATTTAGACCGATAACCAAATTTAAGTACCCAAATGGGTTTTAAATTACAAAGGTACTATATTATATAGTGTAGATATGTATGAAATATTCGCATTGTGTTTTAAACTATTTATTTTAATTGTTTACTAGTTATTAAACCTTTTAAAACACTTTCTTACACTTGTAATATTCAAAATATGAATCGCGACAGAGGGTAAGGCTCCTGTCAGAATTGTTGGACAATTCTACTAATATGTCAATATGTAATGACAATTTTCTGTTTAATAAAGCAGAATTGACAAGTTTTTCACGACAAATTGTCGCCTGTCACCTGTCGCTAAAAAGTTTTATTAAACAGAAATATGTCGGATTGTCGTGACGACCCGACATATTATTTTGTAAATTTTCCACCATGACAATTTTGTCACCTGTAAGATTGATTAAACAGAAATATTGTCGAATTGTAACTTTTTGACATTATGTCGGACTTGTCAAATTTTCAGCTTTATTAAACAGGGGCCAGGTATAATAAAATTCCTAGTAAATCAAAATTGCGGATTTTTTGCGTTATAATTATTTGACTGCGATGGACGCAAAAACAATAGAACCGATTATGATGCGGTATTATGTGTTTATGAGGTCTTGGTCAGACTTAAATCTTACATTTGTTTGATTGCAATCGGTTGAGTAGCACTGGAAATATGACCGAAAATATAATAATTAAGGTTGAATTTTGGTGACGTCCCTTCACTACACGAAAATTAATAACTCCACTACTAACACAACTAAAAAGTTTTAAATAAACTTAATTATAAGAAAACAAAAAACCCGACTGCCTAGTAAACATACAAATGAAAAGCAAAAACAAGCTTTACATTTCTTTTGTGATTTTCTTTACTTACTGTTTTACTTTGTTGGCAATATTTGCAGGCGGGCAGAAGCTTTGTCAAGCGAGTGGTGGTTTACAAAATAGCTACATGTTCAGCTATTTTGTGGCAGTCAGGAAAAATTACGCGCCGAGTCAAAATTAACATACGATATGTTCAACGCCTGTTAGTTTAAAACAAAAGATATTCCGGGCCAATATCAAATCCCTCCTGCTGTATAGGTGCGAGACGTATGGAAGGTCACCAAGATCATCTCGCGCCAGCTCCAGGTCTGCATTTACACCTGTTTGCGTCGCATTCTCGACATCTACTGGCCCGAGAAAAACTCCAACTAAGAGCTGTTGGAGCGCTGCCACGAACCCCTGATTACCCTGCAGATAAAGCGTATGGATTGGAATCCGCTGTCCCAAACAAACGTGAAAACGCACTGTGACAGACGAGGCAATGAACGCTGGGAAGACCTGGAACGAGATGAAACGGTAAGAACCTTGGTTCTTAGCGTTTCATCCCGTTCATTATCTTCCATCGCGTCGGGTCAAGACCCGAAGATAACTGTGAATGCCCTCTGCCCCATCCCTCTAGGGGACATAGGATTTCAAGTCAACAGTTTCGGCGTAACAGGTACTTATTTTGGATGAAGATAGACAGACACATCGTGCCCTCGATAAAGTATCTGGGGCTCGTACTCTATGGAAACTTTGGACACCACTTCCGAAGTTTGGTCCCAAAATTGAAGGGGACATCAGCTGCACTCGCCGCACCCCCGATGCCCAACATCAGGGGGCCCAACGCTCCATACAGGAGACTGTACCTGGGGATTGAGCGGAGCATGGCTCTATATGGGGCCCCGTATGGGCGGAGACCCTGACGACCAGTAATGTGGCTAGATTGCTCAGCCCACAGAGGGTGATGGCCGTCAGGGTGCTTAGGGGATAGCAGCTAAAGAAAATCACAAAAAAATGTAGAGCTTCGTTTTTGCTTTTCAGTTGTATGTTTGCTTGGCAGTCGGGTTTTATGTATTCTAAATAATTAAGTTTATTTAAAACTTTTTAGTTATGTTAGTAGTGGAGTTATTAATTTTCATATAGTGCAGGGACATCACCAAAATACAACCTTAATTATTATATTTTTAGTCATATTTCTGGTGCACAATACTACTACTACTACGGTTCAGTAGTTTTGCGTTCATCGCAGTCAAATAATTATAACGCCAAAAGTCTGCCATTTTGATTTTCCATGAATTTTTTATACCTGTTGTCACTCACACAATCACGACGAATCAAATGACACCTTGTATTTTAAAATCCGTCAAACCGTTCAAGCTGTAGAGCGTCCAAGAAAAATTATCAAACCTTATACATTTTTGCGCCAAAAGTCTGCCATTTAGATTTTTTAGAAATTTCGATATACCCTGGTATCACTCACACAATCACGACAAATCAAATGACACCTTGTATATCAAAATCTGTCAAGCCGTTGAGTCTGTAGAGCGTGCAAGAAAAAAAAATCAACGTTTTCATTTTAGCGCCAAAAGTCAACCATTTTGATTTTTTTGAAATTTTAATGTTTCTGGTGTCACTCACACAATCACGACGAATCAAATGACACCTCGCATGTCAAAATCCGTCAAGCCGTTCAGGCTGTAGGACGTGACAAAAAATTATAAATACATACATACATACATTATCTCGAAAAACATTACCCTCCTGTCTTCGGCAGTTCGGGTAATTACATTAAAATTTATCAATTTATGTAAATAGTTTTCTGGGACACGGCACTCTTTCTCCGGATTTACAGATCGGATGACAGTGGCTGCCCGACTTCCGGAATCTGAATTAATTTTTTAAAGTACTGCAGTGGCAAACAAGGTAACCCGATGGTTGGTTACCATAGTCTATGGACGGTGCTACATACGCGATACCGACCGAGGTGCATGTTACAGTATGACTACAGGTATGCTGTACGACTAGTTGTTATAAAATTTTCAACCGGCTCATAACCGCCTTCAACTTGGCCTAACGATTGACATATTACTGACAACCTGGACCAACGGTTAACGTGCCTTTCAGCACAGTAAAAGTACCCAAATAAATGTCACATAATGATCACGTGGTGGTTCGGCAGTCAAGCACCGGCAAAGGCTAAAGTCAATCAAAAGTAGTTATTACATGCTCCTTTTAAGGGTTTCGTAGCCAAATGGTAAAAACGGAACCCTTCTAGATTCGTCATGTTTGTCTGTCTGTCTGTCTGTCTGTCCGTCCGTGTGTCACAGCCATTTTTCTCCGAAACTATAATTCCTATGCCATTGAAACTTGGTAAGTGGATGTATTCTGTGAACCGCATTAAGATTTTTACATAAAACTAGAAAAAAAGCAGTAAATTTCAGGGGGTCCCATACTACAACTGGAACTCAATTTTTTTTCATCAAACCCACACGTGTGGGGTATCTACTATCTTTAGATAGGTATTTAAAAATGCTATTGAGGTTTCAAATATCATTATTTTCTAAAGTGAATAGTTTGAGCACGAGACACTTTCAAAGTGGAAAAATGTGTCCCCCTCCACCTAACTTCTCAACTAAGAGAATGATAAAACTAAAAAAAATATATAATGTTCATTGCCATAAAAACTAAACAACGAAAATTGATTTGAACGAGATCGAGTTGGTAGTTTTTTTTAATACGTCATAAACCGCAATTTTCGCCTAGAAAAATCACTATCACTGCGAACGTGTTAAAACATCAATCAAAGTTACAACGAACTACAAGAACTTTTATATTATGTTACTTGCTGCTACGGAACCCTTCATGGGCGAGTCCAACTCGCACCTGGCTTTTTTTTTTTCTTGTGAGATATTAAAGAAAAATGTATGGGTATCCCATGGATATAATATTTAGTCTATCATAACGTACAAAACATGAATTTTTAAACCACAAAATTACTAACGACTTCAGAACTTGTTCCCAATGAATGTTTTAACCAAAAAATGTTAACAGTACACATTTATCTTTCTATTTTTAGAAATATACTCTCTATCATACAAATTGTGAAGCACGAAGCGATTAATTTAAATTGCTATCGCTAATATCTCACCATAGTTAACGGAATCCCACGATTGCGATCGCCTACGTAGTAGGTCGATTAAATTTATAGTAGTTTCTTTGCGTGTACTATTTAGTTACTGAAGTGGACAAATGTAAGTAAATTTCCCTCTGTTTTATAAGAAAGATTATCTACTTCATTAATGTTCTACCAAGCTTATCACCCCTTTATCTATATGCTATGGGTACCTTCGGTTTGAGAGTTTAGGCTCTTATGGTCCAAGTGCGGAATCAAAAAACAAGTTCAGTTATCAGCCAATTCCAACCACTGAACGTCGCAATATACAAACATTTAACAGACTAAAAGTTAAAAGACTGGGAGACTGTATTGAGCAAATTAATTTATTTATAACACACAATTACAGCACCTTACAGTAACTTAACACCAAGGCGTGTAAGCAACCTGTATATACGTCCATAATTCTGTCAGTTAATTCATTCTATTTGGCTTGTGTTTAATTAAACGCCACCCAAAAATGTACCTATTTTACTACTAATAAAATTCGAAACGTTTACCAAAATGAATAATGGTTACCAAATTGGATAAATGGTGACCAAATTACGTTTCCGAAAATATGAAGCAAAAAACTAACTGTCGACCGTTGTCGACTGTTTAAACTGTCGGATTATTATTCGGTAAGTAGTTGGTAGATTAAGTATAAATCTATCGAAATTCCTACTAAGTATAAATAATACCAATAGGTTCTGGCGCTCGGCGTCGTTAATGGTAACAGTTCCAACCTAACCTAACTTTGATTACAATAAGGCAAATTAGAACTAGAGTTTTTGGTGTCAATTAATTAATCCATTTTGGTGACCATTAATCCATTTTGGTGACCACTTAAAATGTTTCCATTCTATTTCAATGATTATAAATTATTAAGGTTCATGTGAATAACATGGTCAAGATAGCATTCATTTTCAGTAAAACTAAAACGTAATATTTCCGGTATTAGTAATATTTGGAAACAACTTCTGAATGTTTCAAGTAAGTATAAACGAAGTTAGAGGTATATCTACTCTACTCATTAATAATAATTTGTGTTGTACTTTCTGCACATCATTCTACACGTGCAGTTTCTCAGTTTATTATAAAAAGCATGCTTGAATGCCGATCATGAAAAACATTATGGCTTCAGAACTACACCATGTATAATGAATTTCTACTTTTAAATTTGGAGATAACTCGTGGGTTCCGTAACCTAAGAGAAAAACCGAGACCCTATTCATGAGCCTTCGCTGTCCATCTGTCTGTCTGTCCGTCATGAAGCTGTATCTCAGGAACCGTGATAGCTGAAATTTTGACAGATAATGTTTATCTGTTGCTGCCATGACAACAAATACTAAAATCAGAAAAAAGGGGGCTCCCATACAGACGAGTGATCCCATGAACCCTCGGTGCGCGAGTCCTATTCGCACTTAGCCGATTTTTAAATACTACGCACAGACTCTAAAAAAACGCCTATAGTATATATCTAACCGCATTCGTCTACAGACTAACGTTGCTTGTTGTGAGTTTCAAAAAAAGTAAGATGCTATTAAAAAGTGAACTCATCTGGTCACTTTTTGTGATAATATTAGAATGTAATATATGATGTAACGCTGTTTGGATAAGCAAGTCATTGCATATAATCAAATGAGATGGTTAGCGATTTGCAAGTCAATAAAGCTAGAAATTGGAGTGTCTTTAGTGTTAGATAAATATTATGAATACTAAATTTAAGTGTTTAGCATAACGTTTATAAGATTTTAACATGTTGAACAATATATTATGCCATGTTATGCACTGACATTAAAACTAACAGGTTTCAGTAGAATGCTCGTTTCTCATTTATTTAGTTTGGAATCTTACTTCTTACTAATATTATATTACTATTATATTACTATTAATTATATTATTATATTACTATGCGAAAGTTTGTGAGTGTGGATGTTTGTTACTCTTTCACGCTCAAACCGCTGAACGGATTGGGCTAAAATTTGGTACAGAGATACATTATAGTCTGGAATAACACATAGGCTACCCTTTATCCCGGGAACAAGTACCCGCGGGAACAAAGCAGCGGGCATCAGTTAGTAAATTATAATTTTGCTTGCAGAGCAGTACACTGAGTACTCTGAGGGATAAAATCCGGAACGATGTTATCCAGTCAGAGAACTAGAGTGGAAGACATAGCTCGCAGAGTATGCAGTTTGAAGTGGCAATGGGCTGGTCATATCTGTAGGAGAACTGATGGTAGGTGGAGCAAACGAGTTCTGGAGTGGAGACCGCGACTTGATACACGTGGGGTAGGACGACCCCCCGCCAGATGGACCGATGACCTGAAGAAGGTCGCAGGGACTGACTGGATGCGGAAGGCGCAGGACCGTGTGTTGTGGCGTGATTTGGGAGAGGCCTACGTCCAGCAGTGGACTGATATAGGCTGATTGATTGAGCAGTACAAGCAGGAGGCGCTTATTATCATGAAAGAGGTGACCGTAGTTAGTGAATGTTGGCAACACCAGAAATAACATACTCGAGCAGTTTTTTAGACTGAAAATTTGCTGACTATTACCTATTGACCCTATAAATTAAATAACAATTAAGGACCTAGAATGCTAATTGAATCATAGTTAAATGTAAATAAAAATTGTAAAATTTACGATCATCCATAAATCATTTAACTTGGCTTAACGACTAGGTACATGTTTTACTGGTTGACCAACAGTTTGACGTGTCAGCAATACTTCATAATAGAAGTAAACAAATAAGTAAATATTCACGGACATTTCACACAACGCTATCTGATCCCAAAGTAAGCTAGGAATAACCTGCTTGTGTTATAGGAATCAGACCACGGAAATTAATACTTATATACTTTTTAAATACATACATATTATACATAGAAACACCCAGACTCTTGAGACAAACATTTATGGGTCACACAAATATTTGTCTCCAGTGGGAATCGAACCCACGACCTTCAGCGCCGCAGGCGGGATCACTACCGACTGCGCCACAGCTTCAGAAATGGACAGTCCAATTCAGCACCGCCTGTTCCGTAAACCTTTCTTTGAAGCTTATTACACAGTACGAGTATACCCGGAAGAAAGTGAACATCAGACTGGACTAACTGACAATTACTATACTTACTTCTTACTTATTTACCTCCAGGGATGTCCCGGGGCTCACAAAATTAGGCAGTGGTAGGGCACCGTGTTGTTTTACTCGGTAAGAGTCCGGCATGGCAGCCTTAAGAGATTTCTACAATTAATCAACTCAGCCTTATAGCAGTCCACTGCTGGACGTAGGCTTCTCCCAGTTCACGCCACACACACGGTCCTGTGCCTTTCGCATTCAGTCCCAGCCTGCGACCTTTAACAGGTCATCGGTCCATCTGGAGGGTGAACGTCCTACCCTACGTTTGCCGAGTCGCGGTCTCCACAAAGATATTTCTACACGTAAAGAAAAATAATGAACACTGTCTACAATATAAGGTACATATAAGTACTTGTAAAGTGTGAAAATGACTCTATCTACTTCTTTCTAGCCCACATATTCAGCTTTCTACAGGATGACGTAAACAAAATACGCCATCATGTATTTCTTTTTGCGTATCTTCATACCAATAAATATATGCCTCTCTATTTAGTAGTCTCTGTACAACAAAAGCTCACTAAGACCATTATTTTGACATTTTACAATTAAATAAAACAGCAAGCACATTTTCAAAATACCTTAGGCCATTTGGCTACGTCAAAATACGAATCCAATTACTATAAGGCTTGATAAAAAAGCCGCCTCATCTTATCACTACGTAGTAAAATTGTCGGTCACCAGTTATAACAGAATTACGTGCGTATTTTTTTGTCGGAACCACTTTCGTTTTCTGCGTAAAGTTTTTTTAAGGTTCTGTATCGAACTACAGGTCGGAAACTCCATTCAAATAATTCATTTTCAAATCAGTCACCTACACAAATACACGCTATGTTCGTACAGAACGTGAAAGTGTGTGTGACCAGAAAAGCTAAGCAAATGTTTCCTCAAAACATCCGCCAACTATGATGACAGCTGTGGCGGGACTGGCGGGGTGGGGAGGCTTGGTCAGTGAGGGGCAGGGAGTTGCCTATCTGCCAGTAATATTATCTTTGCTATAACTGAGACTTTATTGTCCGTCAGTCTCCCGTCCGTCACGAAGACTATCGGTGAGAGCTGAAATTTTCACAGATTATGTATTTCTTTTGCCGCTTTAACAGCAAATACTAAAAAAACAATAATATTTAAGTGAGCTCCCATACAAATAACCTAATGTTTTTGCCGGTTTTTTTGGTACGGAACCCTACGTGCGCGAGTCCGACTCGCACTTGGCCGATTTTTTCAAGTGCGTTACATTGAATAAACTATTTAATGAATGAAACTCATCTCTAGACGCTCTTATCTTTGAATTTTTTATCTGATTCATATATGAGTCCGATTAGTTAAGTATCTTCTTAGACAACTTGGTTGGTTGTTAATAAACACTTTCCGCTTTTCGAGTTTTGAATTTCGCTTTTTCGGTTCTAGATTTTAAATGCATATTTTTCAAAACTGTTTATTTTAACATATTGAGAAATCGATGCTTGTCTTTGTTAAGCTCTATATTCCTTCAATCTATCTAAATTCCTTCAATAACTTCAAAACTAGTTTCATAATATTTTTTTTTTTTGAAAATAGCTTCAATTTGTCACGAAGTCTTCAAAATAAGTACATAAGTATGAGAATAAGGGCACCAGAGCATTCGCGAAGTATCAACTACTATCATTACCCACTTAGGTCGTATTATTCCAAAGCCTAGTTATTTCTGCAGTTTTCCACTATTATCAATGTTAATTGGATACTGTGTTTTATAGACATTTAGAAAAACAGTCTATTTTTATATATTTAGCTCGCCAAAATGATGCTGCTGCCTGATGGAAAGTCACAGCGACATCTAGCGATTAGGGACCACTGTCACAGTCTGTGAGATAATGGACAGTGGTCCTCAAGTTGGCGGCCCTATGATGTGCCTCTTCACGCTCCGCACGCACCCAGAATTGTAAGAGGAGGGAAACACGTGCGCTGGCAGGTCGTTCCAGGTTTTTATGGTTCGACAGAGAAACTATATTGTGAATTGTTCAGTTCTAGCGAAGATTCTCTCCACCGTGTGAGAGTGGCACCTCTGTCTAGCACTTCTTCTTCCCGAATTGTCCCCACAGCTTTTTAGGAGAGTTCATTTGGCAGAAAGAAATTTATATATTTTTGAGAGATAGAATCTATTAGTTTCTATTTAAACAATAAATTTGGAAAGGTCAAAGTTATGGTTTTGTAGTTCGATTACCTGTATCAGATAAAACACTTTTTCTGTGAATTTCTCTCCATAAAGTTCAATGGATGTTGTAACTCTGACCATCGATAGAGCGTCTTTGCACTATTCGCCCAAGACTATCGCCCCCCATGACCTTAGGACGCGGACGGTGCGGCGGCCGCTCACCGTCCTTACAAAAGCAGGCCCTAGACGACAGCGTGACGTGAAGGATTCACGCACGCCCCCCTATGAAGCGAGATAACACCGGATAAACCCCCCAAAGACGCGGGATAGCACCCGAACCCCCCTAGGTGAGCCCGCTGTAGTAGCCGTAGGTCTGTTGGAAGTCCTGGCGTATCCTTCAGAATGCTTACCCTGGGCTCCCAACCGTAGGCTGTTAGCAGGACACGTGAGGTTTTTTAGTAGGTAGGAGTCCGGCATAACATCCATGAGGAGTTTCCCTCACGTAAAACGAAAAAATAAACACTTTACTTATTCTAAGGGCTATTATTATTACAACGGTATCCAAGATATTTAAAACTTGAGTATACACGTACATAGCCTTGATGCAAGTTTTCATCAATACTAATATTAAGGTGCTCCCTCACCGGGAGGTTAAACAACATATATTTATACTGTGCCGGGAGCATTCGCGCGTAATGTAACGTTACGAGTCGAGAATTACAGCCGGTGAGGAAGGTGAACCGAGCATTGCAATGCGCGCCTTGTAATGATACAAGACGAGGTTACACCAGTGAGGGAGGCGAATCGAGCATTACAATGCGCGCCTTGTAATGATACAATGTGTATCGTTTTGATACAACTCGTAACATTTACAGATTCGACTCGAGCATTACGTTACGATGCTACCTCCCTGACCGACACGAGCATTCGCGTGTAATGTAACATTTATTATAGACTAGCTGATGCCCGCAGCTTCGCCTGCGTGAAATTTGTTCTCTTTTCCGCGTCTCATGGGAACTTATTCCCGGGATAAAACTTGTATCATTTCAGACTATAATCTATCTCTGTAGGTGATTACATGATAATTTTGCAATCCAATATGGCCGCCGCGCCGAAATCACAAAATTTCATGATGGGTATCGTTTAAGGGGATTTTTGGTATGCTGAGTACGAATTTCGGGTTAATTTAAAGAACCAATATGGCCGCCGCGCCGTTATCACAAAATTTCATGATGGGTATCGTTTACGGGGTTTTTTACTATGCTGAATACGAATTTCGGGTTAATTTAGAGATCCAATATGGCCGCCGCGCCGTTATTACAAAATTTCATGATGGGTATCGTTTAAGGGGTTTTTTAGTATGCTGAATACGAATTTCGGGTTAATTTAGAGATCCAATATGGCCGCCGCGCCGTTATCACAAAATTTCATGATGGGTATCGTTTAAGGGGTTTTTTGGTAGGCTGAGTACGAATTTAAGGTCAATTTTACAATCCAAGATGGCCACCGCGCCACCGTTGTAAAATTTCATGTTGGATACCGTATAAGGGGTTTTTTGGTATGCTGAGTACGAATTTCGGGTTAATTTAGAGATCCAATATGGCCGCCGCGCCGTTATCACAAAATTTCATGATGGGTATCGTTTAAGGGGTTTTTTAGTATGCTGAATACGAATTTCGGATTAATTTAGAGATCCAATATGGCCGCCGCGCCGTTATCACAAAATTTCATGATGGGTATCGTTTAGGGGTTTTTTGGTAGGCTGAGTACGAATTTAAGGTCAATTTTGCAATCCAAGATGGCCGCCGCGCCACTGTTGTAAAATTTCATGTTGGATACCGTATAAGGGGTTTTTTGGTATGCTGAGTACGAATTTCGGGTTAATTTAGAGTTCCAATATAGCCGCGCGGCGATATCACAAAATTTCATGATGGGTATCGTTTAAGGGGTTTTTTTGGTAGGCTGAGTACGAATTTAAGGTCAATTTTGCAATCCAAGATGGCCGCCGCGCCACCGTTGTAAAATTTCATGTTGGATACCGTATAAGGGGTTTTTTGGTATGCTGAGTACGAATTTCGGGTTAATTTAGAGATCCAATATGGCCGCCGCGCCGTTATCACAAAATTTCATGATGGGTATCGTTTAAGGGGTTTTTGGTATGCCGAGTACGAATTTCGGGTTAATTTAAAGAACCAATATGGCCGCCGCGCCGTTATCACAAAATTTCATGATGGGTATCGTTTAAGGGGTTTTTTAGTATGCTGAATACGAATTTCAGGTTAAATTAGAGATCCAATATGGCCGCCGCGCCGTTATCACAAAATTTCATGATGGGTATCGTTTACGGGGTTTTTTGGTAGGCTGAGTACGAATTTAAGGTCAATTTTGCAATCCAAGATGGCCGCCGCGCCACCGTTGTAAAATTTCATGTTGGATACCGTATAAGGGGTTTTTTGGTATGCTGAGTACGAATTTCGGGTTAATTTAGAGATCCAATATGGCCGCCGCGCCGTTATCACAAAATTTCATGATGGGTATCGTTTAAGGGTTTTTTTGGTAGGCTGAGTACGAATTTAAGGTCAATTTTGCAATCCAAGATGGCCGCCGCGCCACCGTTGTAAAATTTCATGTTGGATACCTTATAAGGGGTTTTTTGGTATGCTGAGTACGAATTTCGGGTTAATTTAGAGAACCAATATGGCCGCCGCGCCGTTATCACAAAATTTCATGATGGGTATCGTTTAAGGGGTTTTTTGGTATGCCGAGTACGAATTTCGGGTTAATTTAGAGAACCAATATTGCCGCCGCGCCGTTATCACAAAATTTCATGATGGGTATCGTTTAAGGGGTTTTTTTAGTATGCTGAATACGAATTTCGGGTTAATTTAGAGATCCAATATGGCCGCCGCGCCGTTATCACAAAATTTCATGATGGGTATCGTTTAAGGGGTTTTTTGGTAGGCTAAGTACGAATTTAAGGTCAATTTTGCAATCCAAGATGGCCGCCGCACCACCGTTGTAAAATTTCATGTTGGATACCGTATAAGGGGTTTTTTGGTATGCTGAGTACGAATTTCGGGTTAATTTAGAGAACCAATATGGCCGCCGCGCCGATATCACAAAATTTCATGATGGGTATCGTTTAAGGGGTTTTTTGGTATGCCGAGTACGAATTTCGGGTTAATTTAGAGAACCAATATTGCCGCCGCGCCGTTATCAAAAAATTTCATGATGGGTATCGTTTAAGGGGTTTTTTAGTATGCTGAATACGAATTTCGGGTTAATTTAGAGATCCAATGTGGCCGCCGCGCCGTTATCACAAAATTTCATGATGGGTATCGTTTAAGGGGTTTTTTGGTAGGCTGAGTACGAATTTAAGGTCAATTTTGCAATCCAAGATGGCCGCCGCGCCACCGTTGTAAAATTTCATGTTGGATACCGTATAAATAAGGGGTTTTTTGGTATTCTGAGTACGAATTTCGGGTTAATTTAGAGATCTAATATGGCCGCCGCGCCGTTATCGCAAAATTTCATGATTGGTATCGTTTAAGGGGTTTTTGGTAGGCTGAGTACGAATTTAGGGTCAATTTTGCAATCCAAGATGGCCGCCGCGCCACCGTTGTAAAATTTCATGTTGGATACCGTATAAGGGGTTTTTTGGTATGCTGAGTACGAATTTCGGGTTAATTTAGAGAACCAATATTGCCGCCGCACCGTTATCACAAAATTTCATGATGGGTATCGTTTAAGGGGTTTTTTAGTATGCTGAATACGAATTTCGGGTTAATTTAGAGATCCAATATGGCCGCCGCGCCGTTATCACAAAATTTCATGATGGGTATCGTTTAAGGGGTTTTTTGATATGCTGAGTACGAAATTTATGATAATTTTGCAATCCAAAATGGCCGCCGCGCCACTTTTACGAAATTTCATGATGGGTATCTTTTAAGGGGTTTTTTGGTATGCTGAGTACGAATTTTATGATAATTTTGCAATCCAAAATGGCCGCCGCGCCACTATTACAAAATTTCATGATGCATATCGTTTAAGGGGGTTTTTGGTCAGCTGAGTACGAAAAAAACCCTTATACGGTATCCAACATGAAATTTTACAACGGTGGTGCGGCGGCCATTTTTGGTTTCAAAATTAACCCGAAATTCGTACTGAGCATACCAAAAAACCCCTTAAACGATACCCATCACGAAATTTTGTGATTTCGGCGCGGCGACCATATTGGATCTCTAAATTAACCCGAAATTCGTACTCAGCATACCAAAAAACCCCTTATACGATACCCATCATGAAATTTTGTGACAGTGGCGCGGCGGCCATTTTGGATTGCAAAATTATCATTTGCACATCAATATTATTCATGAAGCGCTCGTGGCCCCGCGGACTCAGTGTTCTGTAAACGATCACTGCAGTAAGCAACATTTACTGTGGCCGGATATGGATGGGTGACCACCACGTGGACCACTTTGTGACATTTATTTACGAGCGTTTCCGTGCTTCGGAAGGCACGATAAGCCGTTGGTCCCGGTTGTCAGTAAAATGACAGTCGTTAAGCCAAGTTGAAGGCCTTATGGGCGGCTTGAAAAATTTCAACTGTGGGTCGTCACAACCTGCGCCCGGGTCGGCAGCGCGTGTGTAGCACCTCTGGTGTTACAAACGTCTATAGGCTACGGTTACCAACCTTCCGGTGGGCCGTAAGCTTGTCTGCCACCTAAGTAGTATAAAAAAAAAAAAAAAAAAAAAAAATATCATAAATTTCGTACTCAGCATACCAAAAAACCCCTTTAACGATACCCATCATGAAATTTTGTGATTTTGAGGCGGCGGCCATATTGGATCTCTAAATTAACCTGAAATTCGTACTCAGCATACCTAAAAACCCCATAAACGATACCCATCATGAAATTTTGTGATTTCGGCGCGGCGACCATATTGGATTTCTAAATTAACCCGAAATTCGTACTCAGAATACCAAAAAACCCCTTAAACGATACCCATCATGAAATTTTGTGATAGTTGCGCGGCGGCCATTTTGGATTGCAAAATTATCATAAATTTCGTACTCAGCATACCAAAAAACCCCTTTAACGATACCCATCATGAAATTTTGTGATTTTGGGGCGGCGGCCATATCTCTAAATTAACCCGAAATTCGTACTCAGCATACCAAAAAACCCCTTAAACGATACCCATCATGAAATTTTGTGATTTCGGCGCGGCGGCCATGTTGGATTTCTAAATTAACCCGAAATTCGTACTCAGCATAACAAAAAACCCCTTAAACGATACCCATCATGAAATTTTGTGTGGTAGTGGCGCGGCGGCCATATTGGATCTCTAAATTAACCCGAAATTCGTACTCAGCATACCAAAAAACCCCTTAAACGATACCCATCATGAAATTTTGTGATTTCGGCGCGGCGGCCACATTGGATTTCTAAATTAACCCGAAATTCGTACTCAGCATACTAAAAAACCCCTTAAACGATACCCATCATGAAATTTTGTGATAGTGGCGCGGCGGCCATTTTGGATTGCAAAATTATCATAAACTAGCGGACGTCACGCGGTTTCACCCGCGTAGTTCCCGTTCCCGTGTGAATACGGGAATAAAATATAGCCTATGTTACCCGCAAAGAGTGTAGCTTTCCAACAGTGAAAGAATTTTTCAAATCGGACCAGTAGTTCCGGAGCCTATTCGTTACAAACAAACAAACAAACAAACAAAAAAACAAATCTTTTCTCTTTATAATATTATTATCATAAATTTCGTACTCAGCATACCAAAAAATCCCTTTAACGATACAAATCATGAAATTTTGTGATTTTGGGGCGGCGGCCATATTGGATTGCAAAATTATCATGTAATCACCTACAGAGATAGATTATAGTCTGAAATGATACAGTTTTTATCCCGGGAATAAGTTCCCATGAGACGCGGAAAAGAGAACAAATTTCACGCAGGCGAAGCTGCGGGCATCAGCTAGTCATCAATACATATAATAAAATCGTAACAGGTCGCTGTCTGTACATGGAAGATAAATAAGAAAAAATATTATAGGGGGCTTTATGAACGCAATAGAACCCAAAACAATGATTTTTAGAATTTTTGTCTGTTTGTCTGTATGTCTGTATGTCTGTATATCTGTTTGTCTGTACGGTTGTGCGCGCTAATCTCAGTAACCGCTCAACCGATTGCAATGCGGTTTTTTTTATTGTGTTGAGGTTTGCTCCAGTTAACATTTAGCGTTTGTTTTATGTAAATCGGTTTAGAAATAAAAGAGTTATAACACTTTTAAGAATCAGATATTTTGAAAATTTTAATTGTAGGGGTTTCTTTGAATGTGGGTATAATAAAATGTGGGTATAATAAAACTGGCGTGTTGGCTTAATCACAAACTTAATCTTAAACAATTCAGTCCACGCCTTCGGCGCGGACTGAATTGTTTAAAAATAGTCTTAATCATTAAGCTCTTTTATGATTAAGCAAACAGGGCAGTTTCAGACGCTGCCTGATGACTCTGATGAAGAAATACCTTTCCTTTTATACACCTTATGTGACGTAAACGAAGTTGCGGGCTCAGCTAGTCTATAATAAATGTTACATTACACGCGAATGCTCGTGTCGGTCAGGGAGGTAGCATCGTAACGTAATGCTCGAGTCGAATCTATAAATGTTACATTACACGCGAACGCTCGTCGGTCAGGGAGGTAGCATCGTAACGCAATGCTCGAGTCGAATCTAATTTGTTACATTACAGGCGAATGCTCCCGGTGAGGGAGCACCTTTATATAGAGGAAAGATTTGATTGTATGTTTGCATCGAATAGGCTCCGAAACTACGACATCGATTTGAAAAATTCTTTCACTGTTGGGAAGCTACGCTATCCCCAGTGAACATAGGCTGTATTTTACTCCTGTATTCCCACGGGAAAGGGAGCTACGCGGGTGGAACCTTGTGACGTCCGTTAGTCTAAACTAGAAGTAAAGTTTGTGTGTTTGTTAAGGGTAATCTCGGGATCTACTGAACCGATTTTAAAAATTGTTTCACCAACGACAACCATTTCTCTCTCTCTCTCTAATAATAGAATCAGCCAATAGTACGGCGTACCGTACATATACGTACTTGATTCCACCATCATTACCACCTACAAATCACTTTGAAATCTAAGAACAATGCAATTATGTAGGAATTGCGTGCCGAATTGTTTTCTATAACATAGAACCCTAATGCCCGACGTAGATTAATTTTTATTACAGCTAAAACATCAACCGTGCAAAATAACCAGGCACCATTGCTGAATGAAATTACGGATGGCGCCAAAATTCTATGTTTCAAAGTCATGAGCAAAACCATAGAGCAACACGACCTTCAGTGACATGAAAATTGTTAAGCCAAGTTGAAGGCCTTATAAATTGAAAAATTTCAACTGCGCCTGTCTATTTCAACACGGCAATAGGATTACCACCTATTACGGGAGACATGAAATTAAAAGATATAATGTGGGTGTATACTATGCCTCTACCCATCCCTTCCGGGATAAAGGCGTGACTATATGCATTTTTGTATGTATGTAACACAACCTATGACTTTTATCAGGTGGAGAGGCACCATACAAAGACTTTTTCCTCTGTCAATACATCTCCAAATATATTGGGTGTAACAAAATTGACTCTCCAAATTTCGTCACGTGACGTGGCATCAGTCAAGAAACATTACAAAAATAAAGAAAAAAAATCACATGAATATTTTAACCGTAAATCCGTTTTAGAGGTCCTTTAAATTTTCATTATCACCCTTTCTATCGCTACTGAGCGGCAGTAGAAAGCGACAACGACAGCCAGACGGGTGCTCCGTGTTTGTTTTGCCACGGCGACCATGTTACCTGGAATTGCCGCGGTAAAAAACGAATTCATAATGAGCGAAAAATAAAATAAACAAAAAATAAAAAAATTAACCCCTTTTTTATTAAATATTTGGATTTGATTTCTGATGCGAAGTCATCTCATGAAATTTGGAGAGTCAATTTTGTTACACCCAGTATACATGTGTGTCTGAAATTTTGATTTTTTTTTGTTTGTTATTGTATTTTTTAATTGTATTGTGTTAGTTCTTTAGTGAGTGCTTTTGTAGAGCAACATATGACAGACAGATATGTACTAAGTAATCATGCTATGTCTACTTCCTTTGTATTGGCACGTTGCTGTATATGACACACACATATATATAGAGCAAACATGCTATGTCTACTCCCCTTGAACTGGTCGCGATGCTCTATGAGCAAAACGAAGGCGAATAAAAAAGTCGTGAGCATCGTGATATAACTCGACATAACGACATAAACAGAACTATTGTTGTATCTCTTATAGCTATTAGAAAGCTATTATGTGTTAGACAATTAGATGATCTACAAAACTCCATTTGTAAGAAAGAGATAGATGTAAGTGTGGTGTGAATGAGAGTATGATTTTATGATGACGGCAACCGATCGATATCGAAAGTTAAGAATATAATAGACAGAGCACCGTTAGGTGGCGTTTATACGATACGATAAATTATGTCGGATGAGTGAACATTGTTACGATATTAATAAGCTATGTCGTAACAATACTAAACATAAATAAAATAGTTAATCCTTTTCCTCTAAACTTCTAAAGGTATAGGCAGCTGCATAATACCAATTGATCTCAGCGTTATAATGATTAAACTAGTGATCGTTTACTTCCAGAATACATAACTAATGGGGCTCTAAATGCTTCATTGTGTTATCACCTTAAATTAAATCTTATCTAAGATTACTATATATTTTAATAACAAAAACCTTTTACTCTGCGTGAGAAAACCTAACTAATTCATTTTAAATCAAGTTGTGACATCTACGCCACGGGAAAGTACTTACTTTTACCATTCTTTTCCTAATCTACTAATCGTACCGTAGTCCATAGCGATAGAGCGTGGGATATCTCCTTTTCACGCTTATCTGCAGAGTCACGTACAGTTCTTGACTCCATCCTTCTTGGTTTATGAATTATGAATCCTGGTCCGACTCATCAAAAAATACCCTTGTAGTTGTCAAAATCAATTAACTGTTAATTATAAGAAAAAAGTGACACAGCCTCCGTTAAAAACTTCATCACCTTATAACTGAAAAAAAAATTAATTTTAAGCATAAAATATACCTAAGTACTCACTAGTATATTTTTTCAGATCATGAGACGAAATAGTTGGTATTAGAATACAAGATCATTTGTAATTATTTTGTCCTCATCATGAAATGACAGTCAAAATGGTCTTAAAAAAAATTAAACAAAGCACTAATTTTTAATATTTGACCGCAAAGACCAACTTCCACAACCGAGTCCTTTGCGAGGCGACGATCAAAATTCCCGTTCTGTCTGGAAGTAAAAAAGCCAATATTATTTTTCGTACTCAAGTAGAGATTCTCCTTTTTAAAATCGCTTACAAATCAATAAAATATCGTCAGATGTAAAGGGCCCCGATCAATATGGCTAATTTTTGAAACTCATCGTTAGCACGACATGTTTGGATGAACTTTCGATTTCCTACGCACTTCACTTTCAAACTATTTGAATGAATTTTAAAATTGCTATAGGACCGGGTCAAAGGTCTTCTGTTTGTGAATTCTTTTGTGTCAATACTGCTCTCTTATTGCTAAATCCACGCACTTTGATAGTATTATGCTAGTACAGAATCATTTTACCAATGTATTGGAAAGTGGTCAGTTACAATGTTATTTAAAAGTGAAGACTTGTAATTGGTTATCAGATTTATATCAGTTTTGTTTGTATTCATGTTGATGTAGCTGTAAGTCTTCCACATTTTTAAATAAATAAATAACCAGAGATGATACATTAACGATGTATTAATGGAATCTCTTATCTTATGAATGCTATCCTAGATTCTTACTCGGGGCTCCCAACCGTAGCCGTTAGCAGTACACGTGAGATTTTTTAGTCGGTAGGAGTCCGGCATAGCTTCTTTGAGGATTTTTCGCGGCACTTTTTTACTATTAAATAAAGGTTTTCGGTACCTTCTTGTTCACCGACGATTCGATAGGGTTACACCTATCGTGGTCCCGAGGGGACTGATGCATGTAGGTTGGACATTTTATTACAATATGAGTTTACCACATGCTAGTTTAAAACAAATCAAAGAGGATTTTCCCTCACGTAAATAAAAAAAAAATCATACGTGCCATGCCACTGCCAACGTAAAGCCCTCGGAAGGATGTCCCAGGATTCCCGACAAAGCAAAACTTCTAACACCCCTTTTGAAGCTATGTCCTTGAAAACCCTAGCTTCAGAAGTAGATTTACAAAATGTAACATTACGAAATGGATTCATGAATGATATTTTTAATGCGACACTTGTCTCGTTTGTAAGATTTTTTTTATATATACTCTATTTATAACAATATTGTTTAAAGCATGTACTAACCATTCTTAATAATTTATGTAGTCTTGCATTTGCATGAAATAATTTATATGTCATCAAAATCCTTGAGTCTGTAACAACTTCACCACAAAGATTTTTAGCCTGAAGTCAATCTGAACCACAAAATTGGAATACAGCGGCAATCCCTACTATGTATCGTAGAACCTTAACCTAACCGAACCGTAACCGTAGTAACCTCTTAACCAATTGCAACGCGGTTTTCTTTATTGTGTTGCTCCACTTAACATTTAGTGTTTATTTCATGTCAATCGGTTCATAAACAAAAAAGTTAAATCACTTTAAAGAATCATACATGCACATATAAATCTAAAAATGGGTAAATCTAAACTGGCGTGTTAGCTTATTTTAGAATAGACTTAATCTTTAAGCTCTTTCATGATTAAGTAAACAGGACAGTTTCACACGCTGCTTGATGAGTCTGATGAAGAAACACCTCTCCTTTCATACACCTTATCTGACGTAATCGAAGTTGCGGGGTCAGCTATATATTGAATAAATTTCAAGTTTACTCTATATTATAATCAATTTTTTTACATAATACTTCGGAGCTTTTGCCACTAATTTGTATTACATCACTGCATTTTTTTCAAATAATTTAAACTCAAAAATCTGATTTCTAAATAATTCTTATTACCTAAATTATGTCTAACATCACATAATATTAATAAGGAGTGGTTATACATTGGTTTACATAAACACGAATTCCGGTACAATTTAATTCGGTCATCCTACTTCCTACTAATATTATAAATGTGAAAGTTTGTGAAGATGTTTGGATGTTTAGATGTTTGGATGTTTGTTACTCAATCACGCTCTAACGGCTGAATGGATCTGGCTGAAATTTGGTACAGGGATAGAGTATAGTCCGGAATAACACATAGGCTACTTTTCATCCCGGGAAAATGTTCCCACGGGAAGCGGGAGCGGGAACCAAATTTCACGCGGGCGAAGCCGCGAGCATCAGCTAGTTATAAATATTTCATTCAGAATCTAAAGTAGAAATTGAGTGAGCTTGAGTCATTGGTCTCGAGTCATTTGATTTTGTTTTTAGGGTTCCGTAACAAAGGGGTAAAAATGGGACTCTACTACTGACATTCCACTGTCCGTCTGTCTTTTTGTCACTAGAGTGCTGACATTTTCAAATATAAAGTATGTATTTTTCTTGGCGCTGTAACAAAAAAAGACTAAATAAACGGGCCAAGTGCGAGTTGGACCCGCCCATGAAGCGTTTCGTAGCAGCAAGTAACATAATATAAAAGTTCTTATAGTTCGTTGTAACTTTGACTGATGTTTTAACACGTTCGCAGTGGTAGTGATTTCAGTAACCGGAAATTGCGGTTTATGCCATATTAAAAAAAAACTAGCAGCTCTATCTCGTTCAAACTAATTTTCATTGGTAGTTTTTATAGCAATGTACATCATATATATTTTAGGGGGGGGGGGGGCACACATTTTTCCACTTTGGAAGTGTCTCTTGCGCAAACTATTCACTTTAGAAAAAAATGATGCTAGAAACCTCCATAGCATTTTTGAAGACCTATCTATAGACACGATACCCCACACGTATGGGTTTGATGAAAAAAAAATTTAGAGTTTCAGTTCTGAGTATGGGGACCCCCAAAATTTACTGCTTTTTTTCTAGTTTTATATAAGAATCTTAATGCGGTTCACAGAATACATCTAGCTACCAAGTTTCAATAGCATAGACCTTATAGTTTCGGAGAAAAGTGGCTGTGACACACGGACGGACAGACAGACGGACAGACAGACAGACAGACAGACAGACATGACGAATCTATAAGGGTTTCGTTTTTGCCATTTGGCTACGAAACCCTAAAGACCGGTCAAACGCGAGTAGAGGTAGCGCATAGAGGCAAAAATAACATTTCGTTGAATGGGCGCGCTCCTTATGCGTTCCTTTGTTTCCGATTTAAGTACATATTTGCTGTTTTAGTGGCAACAGAAATACATCATCCGTGAATATTTCAATTCTCTTGTTATCACGGTTCATGAGATACAGCCTCGTGACGGGCAGACATACGGACGGCGTTTACTGTCAAACTATAAAAACATGGAACGACCTGCCCGCACACGTATTTCCCTCATCTTACAATACCGGGTTCTTCAAGAGGAGCGTGAAGAGGCACATCACAGGGCCGCCAACTTGAGGACCACTACCGAAAGTCTAACGGACTGTGAGACTGGCCCCCAACCGCTAGATGCGCCACGGCTTTCCATCAGGCTGGTGGCGACGTCAATTTGACGAGCTAAATATTAAAAAAAAAACAAAACGGAACCCTCCGTGCGAGAGCCCAACTTGCACTTGGCAGTGTAAAGACACTGCTAGAAGCTAGTTCATAAACCAGCTTCTCAGGCGTGACTATACACGCGGATTAAATTGTATAACTGTATTTCTGAGCAATATGTATCTGAATCCGTTGCGCCAGTTCTGCCCTCGCGTGAAGGGGGTTCCGTACATAAATTTATAAAATTCGGCAGCGCGAATGTAGCGCCTTGGGTGTTGCAAACGTTCATAGGCTATGGTGACAACTTTCCATCAGGTGCGCCGTGAGCTTGTCTGCGCTTTAGTAGGTACCTTTAAAAAGAAATGTTCTGAAAGTTTGGTGATGATTATGTTTATGTAAAATTGAATACCTACTATACTTATTCCTGTAGCGTTCCGGTAATAATATAATGATTAAAATACTTCAGTTTAACAAACCGATACAATGGTTTCAGAGATTCCATTTTTCTTGAATTAGATGGTAACGGTTACAAACTCATGCATATTCCAAATTTTTTGAATATGGAGATTTCGATAAAAAAAGAAATAACAAATTGCTAGCTGCAGCGGACATATGAGAGATGTTTAGAGTTTTCATGTTTCATTAGGAAATACGGATCCCTAAGAAGGAAATAATAGATATCGTATAAAACTATTTTAATTTAGATTGTTATGACTGCCGTGTTTCGATTGCTAACTCTTATTAACTAGTATTAACATTTTATTTAAGAAAGTAGAAAGAAATATCTTCAAGTTGGAAGTAAGAAATGGATTGGAATTTTTCATCTAAAGATTTCCTAATCAATAAATCGAAGACGTCAAAGATTGTCACAATTAGTCACCCATCCGAGAAGCAGCTATTACATAAATTGCTTACTGCAGTGATCGTTTACAGGACACTGATTCAGTGTGGTTAACGAATTACGGAACTTTTAATTTTATTCAATGGTTGTCTAGATTTCATGCATAAGTATCATTAGCTCAATTTGAGTTAGATAGCGCTGTGTGTTTTTTCCTCAAACATTTTTTATTTGATATTTTTTTTGCGGTAATACATCATCGAACAAGCCGAAATAAATTCTTTATATTAATACTCTCGAATTAGGCGCAATACACGGTCCTGCATCCAGCCACTCCCTAGAACTTTTTTCAGTTCATTCGGTCTATTTGGCAGTGGGTCATCCTACCCTACGTTTAACAATACTTTTTTTTTTTTTAGGTCGCCAAATTGACGTCGTCACTGATAGAACACCGTGGCGCATCTAGCGATTGGGGGCCACTCTCACAGTCCGTAAGACTTCAGACGTGGTCCTTAAGTTGGCGGCCCTGCGACGTGCCTCTTCACGCTCCGCTTGAAGACCCCGGGATTGTAAGATGAAGGAAACACGTGTGCGGGCAGGTCATTACAGGTTTTTATAGTTCGACAGAGGAACGATCTTTTAAAACGTTCAGTTCTGGCGAAGATTCTCTCCATTGTATATGAGTGGCACCTCTGCCCGGCACATGTTGTTCGGGATCGGAAAGGAGAGAGCGGGATCAGGTTGAATAGCTTTTCAGAATACTCACCGTGATATATTTAGTAGAAGGCAGCAAAGGATGCTATGGTTTTTCGATGTACCAACGGCTTGAAGCCTCCCGTCACCTCCGGACAAGCAATAATTCGGATAGCATGTCTCTGCATAGCGTTCAGCGCATCCAGTAAGTACCTCGCAGAGTCGTCCCAAACCTCAAAGGTGAGAACAGTATTCGACGCAATACGCAAACTTTAATATAAGGAAGCGTATTCGAATTAATTTATTTGGATCACACACAAAGATATGAATCTGTCTGTGACCGCAAAGGATATAAGTGTCATCATACATATTAATATACAGACAGACATCCGTACACAATACATTAATATTAATTGTCTGTTGCGCCTACAACCAAAAGCGGTTTCCACTTTTACTATCTAATTTGCAAACTTATAAATATGCAGTATTGTATTACGTTATTATTATAATGCATGCTATTAGCGTGTTATACTAGCATGGATGTTAGCAAGAGAGTTTAGGTGATTTATGGTTAAATGGTTTATGAGAAAAAGGTAAGCGCTAAATGGGATATGGGAAAAAATTAATTCATGCTATCTAAAATAAAAACTTCTCGTGCGGTGTTTGTCACCAAACTACTCGGCAATGGATTGACCGTTTTTTAAAAAAAAAAATATGTAGGTATCTATTTATACTAGCTGTGCCACCCGCCTTTTCCTGGGATATGCTTCGGTAAACTTATATGTCCTATTTATCTCATTAGGGCTGGAATTTTGAAAAAACTTTTTAGTAGATCCCTATTTTATAAGGGTAACTGGAAGATTTTGTGTCTTTTATTTGATTTATTTATTTGATTCTTTTATAATAAAGCAGTTGTGGTAAAATTTTACATTTCCAGTTTTAGGTTGGGTTTCGGCTGGACGTTGATTGATGAATAAGGTATTACAATATTTTACTATTAATTCAGTCGTTATCTATTATATAAAAATAAGTCGGGTTTTCCTTCCTGACGCTATAACTTTAGAACGCACGAACCGATTTCCACGGTTTTGCATTCGTTGGAAAGGTCTCGGGCTCCGTGAGGTTTATAGCAAAGAAAATTCATCAAAATTTCACATACAGTGCCATCGCGGGCGAAGCTGCGGGCATCAGCTAGTCAGCTATAAGAGCGTGAAGCAGTTTAATACCTTACATTACATACACCCATTAGAAAAGATTAGTTTAACTATTGTCTGGTAACCATTACCTAAATATCTAAAATCAGTCTCAACGACAAAATACAATAATTACTGGACCAGCAGTGCTACTCGAATGCGTTACTTTAGTTTCTTTACCAGAGCGTTTATCGCTTAACATCAGCTGTAATTAGAAAGTGTGTAAGTTCAAGATTTGGATTAAGATAACGTGGAATATGTTAGAAACATGTAAAAGTGACTCTAATTATTATTAACTGATAGTTATATAACATTTTGATAATTGAAAACTATTTTTTGGGTCTTTTGAGCAAATTCATTCATGTTAAGGTAGACAAAAGCATACTACATAATATTATATTTACAGTTTATACCACGTTATAGAAAATGAGCCAAGATTCGTGTTAAAATGGACAAAAGTAAGTTGTGAGTACATGCATTTGAAAGTGTTCAAGATATTTATGAGAAATATTGAATAACACTACTGGTACTGTTCCACAACATTTATTTACTTTACACCTGACGAGTTTCGCCTCTCAGCATTCTCAAAGGTAAAACTAAATGTAATGATGTATTAAATGTAATGATGTATGTATGTTTAGTTTAGATGTATTTACATGATGTAATGGTCTTCAAGTTAGTTGTTTTGTACCTTTGAGAATGCCGAAAGGCGAAACCGGTCAGGTGTAAAGTAAATAAATGTTGTGGTACAGTACAAGTGGTGTTATTCAATATGTGCAGCAGGTTCCACCCAGTCCTATCAACCAGCAGTATAAATAATATTCATGAGACCTTCATCTTGGTTTAATGATTGCAATTTGACTGGCAACCGGGACCAACGGCTTAACGTGCCTTCTGGAGCACAGAAACGCGTGCAAATAAATGTCACAGCGTGGTCATGTGATGGTTATCCATACATGACCGGCCACAGTAAATGTTGCTTACTGCAGTGATCGTTTACAGAACACTGAGTTCGCGGTGCCATGAGCGCTTCTAATTCAATACAGGTTACTAAATCGTAGAAATACCATCAAAGTGTCATTATACTCGTAAATATTTCAGATAATTCGAAGCTGTCATTCTTAATATTAATTTCACACACGACATAAAAATAACAAGAAACTGCTCCATCTCTTTATTTGTAATGCCTGCTGGCTTATTGATATTTTCCTGACCAGATTTTATATCAGACAGCTCAACAATAAATTCAATCATATCATCTGTGAACAAAAATCTAACAAAATCTGCCGGTGATTCTAATTGCTGTATTGTATCCGGCAAGTCTGTGTTTCCTATGAATTGAAAGTTATTTTTGTCGTATGGCTCCATTTTGTCAGATTTCCATTGCACCAGGTCTTTTTTTATTTTTTTACCCTTTTTTATTAGACTGTAATTTCTCTAAAGGTATGTCGTCGTCAGAGCTTTCCGAGTCAGACTCAGGTATGAGGACATGTCTCTTTTTGGGTAAATGAGAAGAGGAAGGTTCGTGTTCTGGGTCTGAATCGCTAACAAGGTTGTCATCACTCAAAAAGCCATCACCAGGGATAAGATTTACATGCTTAGAACATCCATAAAAGCGAGAAGGATCCATTTCTAAAACAAAAGAAAGATAAGCCTTAGTGCATACAAAGCCATAATTATATGACAGACAGTACTATAGCGTGAACGCATACGAAGCCATATTTGGAATTTGCAAAAACTGGCTCAAAAATGTAACAAAAACAAACATGAACACAAAAATAACTAACACTCGTCATAGTGCATGATTCAAGGAGTATATAATTATTTTATTTGATTTATACACTTACCGTATAATAACACACACCTGGGGTGAGGCTATGGAGAGGCACGGCGAATCTCTGGCTATTGGCCTAGACATCTCTAAAGCCTTTGATAGGGTATGGCAAGCGTCACTTCTTTCCAAGCTGCCGGCATACGGTCTGTCGCCTCAGTTGTGCCGCTGGTTGACCAGCTTCCTGCACGGGCGACGTATACGGGTTCTCTGTGATGGTCAGGCTTCCGGCTTCTTGCAGGTAAATGACGGAGTACCACAGGGATCGGTATTGTCCCCAACTCTCTTCTGCATATCAATGACATGCTGCCCCTTGGGTGCATTCATTGTTATGTGGATGATAGTACTCTGCATGGGAGCTATTCTGGCCGTCCAGTGGATGGGCGACACGACGTGTCGACGTGAAGAGACAGCAATTCGTGGCGGATCTCGACTGGGAGCTGGTTCACATTGCCCAGACAACCTGGTGAAGTTCAATGTCGGGAAAACACAGTCGTGTGCATTTACAGCTAAGAAGTCCCCATTCCTACCCTAAAGGACAACCTGGAGATCCTCGGTATAGACGTCCGGCGTGAGCTCAATCACAAAAACTACATAGAGCGGTGTATTGGGCTGGCCTCGCGTAAACTAGGAGTCCTAAATAAGGTGAGACGGTACTTCACGCCACACAGAGATGTTTACTGTACAAGACGCAGATTCACCCCTGCGTCGAATACTGTTCTCACCTTTGGGATGACTCCGCGAAGTACTTGCTAGACGCGCTTGATGCTATGCAAAGACGTGCTATCCGAATAATTGTTTGCCCTGAGGTGACGGAAGGCCTCGAACCGTTGGCGCAGCGAAGAACCATAGCGTCCTTGGCTGCCTTCTACCGAATGTATTACGGCGAATGTTCTGAAGAGCTCTTCAACTTGATCCCACCCTCTCCTTTCCGATCCCGAACAACGCGTGCCGGGCAGAGATGCCACTCATACACAGTGGAGAGAATCTTCGCCAGAACAGAGCGTTTCAAAAGATCGTTTCTCTGTCGAACTATAAAAACCTGGAACGACCTGCCCGCACACGTGTTACCCTCATATTACAATGCCGGGTTCTTCAAGAGAAGCGTGAAGTGGCACATCACAAGGCCGCCAACTTGAGGACCACTGTCAGAAGTGGCCCCCAATCGCTTGATGAGCCACGGCTGTGTACCCACATGGTGACTAAGGCTCCCATGTGGGTGCCAGGTGGTTCAACAAAAACAGGAGGCTTACCGCGCCTGGATCAGGACTCGGGCTGTGCGCGACCCGAATGTGGCCCGCCTCAAAGCAGCGTACAACATAGCCACTAGGTCCAGTAAGAGAGCGGACACCCAGCGCGTCACGCGGCTTGGTCAGGAGCTCACGTCACATCCGACGGGCAGCCGAGGTGCTGGCAAGTGGCCAAAGCCATGCAGGCCTACTTTTGCAAGCCCTCGCTGCCGCCGCTGCGCTATCCTGACGGATCACTGGCTCACAAGGCCCAAGAGAAAGCAGAAATCCTGGCCAATCTCTTTGCGGCTAATTCCCGGGTCGATGACTGTGGCAGGCAACTTCCCACTATCGCCGACTGTGGAACCACGATGCCGGATATTGTAATCTGGCAGTGCAATGTCCGAGCGGTGCTAAGGTCACTCGACACGCGGAAAGCCAGTGGTCCTGATGGCATTCCGGCAGTGGTGCTAAAGAATTGTGCAGCTGAATTATCTCCAACGCTAAAACGCCTGTATCGCCTTTCCTATTCGTCGGGAGAAGTGCCGGAAGGCTTGGAAGGAGGCGAACGTCCAGCCGATCCCCAAGAAAGGGGATCAGTCGGATCCGAGCTAATCATCAACAAACAGCTCATGCGCTATCTGGAGGATCACTCGTTAATTAGCGATCGTCAATATGGCTTTAGGCCGAAACGATCAACGGGTGACCTCCTAGCGTACATAACACACACCTGGGTTGACGCTATAGAGAGGCACGGCGAATCTCTGGCTATTGGCCTAGACTTCTCTAAAGCCTTTGATAGGGTATAGCATGCGTCGCTTCTTTCCAAGCTGCTGGCATATGGTTTATCGCCCCAGTTGTGGCGCTGGGTGGCCAGCTTCCTGCACGGGCTTCTTGCAGGTAAATGCCGGACCACAGGGATCGGTATTGTCCCCAACTCTTTTTCTTCTGCATATCAATGACAGGCTGTCCCTTGGGTGCATTCATTGTTATGCGGATGATAGTACTCTGCATGGGAGCTATTCTGATCGTCCAGCGGATGGGCGTGATGACGTGGAGGAAAAGAGACGGCAACTCGTGGCGGATCTCGACCGGGACCTGGTTCACGTTGCCCAATGGGGCTCAGACAATCTGGTCGAGTTCAATGCCAGAAAAACACAGGCGTGTGAGTTTATAGCTAAGAAGTCCCCATTCCTACTCCTACCCACTCTTCAGAGCATTACGGTTCCACTAAAAGACAACCTGGAGATCCTAGGTATAGACGTCCGGCGTGAGCTCAACCATAAAAACTACATAGAGAGTTGTATTGGGCTGGCCTCGCGGATACTTTGAGTCCTGAATAAGGTGAGACAGTACTTCACGGCACATCAGTGATGTTTACTGTACAAGACGCAGATTCGTCCCTGCGTCGAGTACTGTTTTCACCTTTGGGATGACTCCACGAGGTCCTTACTAGACGCGCTTGACGCCGTTGTCCCGAGGTGACTGGAGACCTCGAACCGTTGGCGCAGCGAAGAACCATAGCGTCCTTGGCTGCCTTTTACCGAATGTATCATGGCGAATGTTCTGAAGAGCTCTTCAACCTGATCCCACCATCTCCTTTCCGATCCTGAACAACGCGTGCTGGGCAGAGATGCCACTCATACTCAGTGGAGAGAATTTTCGCCAGAACCGAGCGTTTCAAAAGATCGTTCCTCTGTCGAACTATAAAAACTTGGAACGACCTGCCCGCACACGTATTTCCCTCATCTTATAATCCCGGGTTCTTTAAGAGGAGCGTGAACCACCAACTTGAGGACCACTATCAGAAGTGGCCCCCAATCGCTAGATGCGCCACGGCTTTCCATCAGGCTGGTGGCGACGTCAATTTGGCGAGCTGAACATAAAAAAAATGACGCAATTAATGGTCATGTTTTTTTGTTATTGTTATAAATTTGATGTTGTAGGTTGGTACTTTGCGAAAAGACGAAAACACCTAAATAAAATAACAAATAACCTTAAAGAATAAGAAAAAAGATGACATTAGTCACTGTGCCGTTTAAATTTCAAATGTTTAAGAGTATGTTTTACAAAATTATAAACACCCAAATAAAATCCCTATTGGGAGGAATCTTATGGGTTTAAACCGGGTTTAAACTCAATTTGGGTTTAAACCGGGATGATTGCCCATCTCTCTCATCCAGACTCTCTAGAGGCAACACCAGATGAGGCGAGTGCGAGAGTGAGGACGGGCGCCATGCCTCCGCTCGCCTCGCCTCCTGCGCGCTCCGCTCCGTGTCGGTTTTTGGGACGGCTGGCGGCGTCGGCGGCGGCGAGGGGGCGAGGCGAGGCAACCACACACACACTCTCGCGCTTGCTCATTATTTCTCCGTTTAAAAAACAATACTTAATTTATTTGGATATGTGATATAACTTCAAGACATTATAATATTGATTGGCAGAAAGCAGGTAACGCAGTCACTTGAGTCACTTTTATTTTGTAGTATGTATGTATGCATCTATCGGAGCATAGGAAACTGTATAAGCCGAGAGAGTCGAAAGCCTCCAAGAGACGCATTGCAAGAGTGCGGATGGCAGCACTTCTGTCACCTCCACTCGCCAAGACTCATGTCGAGAGCCTCCAGGAGGCCCCTCGCGAGTATCTGGATGGGCTATAACCTTTAAAATTTATACTTAAGAAACATCTCAATCACATCGGCTTTCAAGCAAAGAAAATCACTACCGTAATTTGTCCATCCGTTCACAATTCATTGTCAACAAGTTCTACACAACGCAACGGAAGGTTTTATTGCTGACACGTGTTCATCAATTGCAGACGAAAGTGAAAATGTTTTCAAAATTAGGTAATAATCATTATATTGTTTTCTCATAGACGGCATTGTTCAATGGTATATCGACTTTTACTGGTATTATGTAATGAACAAATTGGTATGCTATTTCGTATCTTGGACGTGAGGCGACACGGGGTCTCGTGCTGCGACGGATAAGAGTACAAAGTGTCGCCTCCCCAATACATCCTGAGGGTATCGTAAGAGGCGACTAAAGGAACACTTTCGCAAAAAGATCCATTGCGTACAGAAGGAAAATTCGAAATGAAACCCGGTTGTCAGTAAAATGACAATCGTTAAGCCAAGTTGAAGGCCTTATGGACGGCTTGAAAATTTCAACTGCGGGTCGCGGCGACCTGCACCTATTCATTTCAACACGGCAATAGGCTCACCAGCTGTTACGTGGGACATAAAAATTTAAGGTGAAATGTATACTATGCCTCTGCCTACCCCTTCGGGGATAAAGGCGTGACTATATGTATGTATGGACAGGTTAAATTAAGAGTCATAGATCCCGAGATCCATATTCAATAAGGTAGCTAGAGTTTCACGTCAAAAGTGTTTTATGGTTCCATACCGCAAAAGGAAGAAAGCTAAGAAAAGTACTTTTCAGCGGTGTTCAATCTATAATTGACTGACTGCTCTGTGGCTGAAAAAGACTGCTTCTTTGGCGCGGTCGGTAGTGATACCGCCTGCGGCACTGGAGGTCGTAGGTTCGATTCCCACCAGAGACAAATATTTGTGTGACCTATAAATGTTTGTCTCAAGAGTCTGGGTGATTCTATGTATAATATGTATGTATTTAATAGTATATATATATAATAATATCCGTGGTCTGATACCCATAACACAAGCAGGTTATTCCTAGCTTACTTTGGGATCAGATAGCGTTGCTTGAAATGTCCGTGAATATTTATTTATTAATTATTATAAATTATTATAATAGCGTAGTACCTATATATTGTATAAGATCGGACACTGGCTGAAAAACGGGAACGGGTGTTTTTTTAACGTGATGGAAAATCGTCATGGATGCTATGCCGGAATAAAAGCCTCAGGTATTCTAACTAACAGACTCCCAACAAATGGAAACTTTAAAAATCTAGAAGTGATGAAATCGTCCAAAAGAATCATTCGTACTTCCATACTACTATTATAAACTAGTTGTGACATGCGGCCCCCGCAGCTATACCCTCGTGGAATCTTGTTACCCCTGCCGCTTCCCATTTCAACTTATTCATTACGATTAGCCTATGTGTTATTCCATATTATAATATTATAATCTATCCCTTTATCAATTTTCAGCCAGATAGATGGGTTCAGCCATTAGAGCGAGAACAATTAAAAATAAGAAACATCCACACAAACTTTCGCTTCAAAGTATCAGTAAAATAAAAAATATTATTGCTTGTTGTTAAGTACAACAATGTCTTTTATTCTTCTACTAGATTGACAATAAATGAAAAACAGAAGACCCCCTGATGTTTAAAATCACTACAATACAAAAGTTCTCATACAGTACAAGCCCACTTTAGATATTATCTGCATTTTAAAATTATAATGCTGTCCATTTTGACACGGTAGTAGGTTCAACACTTAATAGGTATGTGGTATAAAAGTAATGGTGAATTGATGTCGTATAGTATCTCTCTACCTACGCAATCTACGGTCCCGTAAGAGGCGTGACTGTCGGATGTTTTAGTTTTTAGGAAAACTTCTTTCGGAATTAAAAGTAGCGTATAATTATGTTATTTAAGACTAAATTCTATCCCTGTACCAAAATACAAATGATGTAAAAGGCCATTTATTGAATACCTTAATCTCGTTGGAATTTGTTTAAACTATATTTCGTTCTTTTATAATTTCTTTAAAATTACTATTAGCTGTAACGAAACCTTACAAAAATGTGAATTGTCTAATATAATTATTTACTAACTAATTATTTTCTTAAACATTTTATTCAGCGCCCTATTTATAATAGTATAATAGAGTTGTACTAGGGCGCTTTTTAAAATATTTTAGAAGGTAATCTTTTTTAATTGACAATTTCATTTATAATTTACTATACATAAATATAATGTAATTTTATTGTGCAATTTAGAAAGACAAAACACACAAAACAATAAAATTAAGAATGTAACACAGAATGCTAGTATATTACGGAACATCGCTAAAAATGTTATTTGGACGTAACAGAGTAGTGTTGTTCTCTTAAGAATTTTAGTATGACCTTATTTTATGAACGAAAAAGCAAAAAAAAAAACTTTTGAAGATGTATGCGAATATCTATGCGTAACCTCAAACCCCTCAAACATAAATTTTGACGGAAATACTCAGTAGGGTGTACCCTACTGTGTATTTCCGTCAAAATTTATGTTATACTAGCTGAGCCCGCAACTTCGTTTACGTCACATAAGGTGTATGAAAGGAAAGGTATTTCTTCATCAGAGTCATCAAGCAGCGTCTGAAACTGCCCTGTTTGCTTAATCATAAAAGAGCTTAATGATTAAGTCTATTTTAAAACAATTCAGTCCACGCCTTCGGCGCGGACTGAATTGTTTAAAAATAGTCTTAATCATTAAGCTCTTTTATGATTAAGCCAACACGCCAGTTTAGGTTCACTCACATTCAAAGAAACCCCTACAATTAAAATTTTCAAAATATCGAATTCTAAAAAGTGTTATAACTCTTTTATTTCTAAACCGATTTACATAAAACAAACGCTAAATGTTAACTGGAGCAAACCTCAACACAATAAAAAAAACCGCATTGCAATCGCTTGAGCGGTTGCTGAGATTAGCGTGCACAACCGTACAGACAAACAGATATACAGACATACAGACATACAGACATACAGACAAACAGACAAAAATTCTAAAAATCATTGTTTTGGGTTCTATTGCGTTCATAAAGCTCCCCTATAATATTTTTTCTTATTTATCTTCCATGTACAGACAGCGACCTGTTACGATTTTATTATATGTATTGATTGATTGATATTAATAGTCATAATTTATGTTATGTACTTTATGGTATGGCACATGAAACGTATGTACATAATGTATATGTACATACATTTCATTTGCCAAATTATTACTTAGCAAAACATCTGCTCCCGCATTAGCCTTCTAACCTAACCATCCAAGTTAGAGCGCGCAGTATTCGACTTGGAACCGTTTTGGAGCTACACCATCGAAATTGGTCGGTAATGAAATTGAAGCCTTAAATAAATTATTAAATTAAAATGATATTGCCATTATTTAGTTTAGCTGTGCCTATAACTTCCCAAAAATGCTTACTTTTGCCTATATGTTTTTTGTCATAGCAAATAATTTGTCCAAACGTTTATTGTCTAAAGATTGTTTGCTGTAATAAATCTTTTGTTGTCAAAATTAAAAAGTGCATATTATTCCAAACATTGCATTGATATAAAAAAAAGGTTGCCAAAATTTGTTTGTTTAGTGAGTTTTTGGCAATTTTTTTGCGACAAAACGGTAGGCTCCCGCCATGGATAAATAAAATGACGTCACATTTTCTTTTCCTCGTTACCACTTTTTTTTATTTTTTATATTCAGCACGCCAAATTGACGTCGCCAGCAGCCTGATGGAAAGCCGTAGCGCATCACTATGCCTAAAGACAACATTCCACTACCGTAGTACTAGGTAAGAACCTAAGGTGCTGGGTCTTGGATACTTACAGTAAGACTAGTTAAGGGGAGCTTTGCTAACAGCTTTTTTGATGAAAAAGATTTTATTATAATTCATTAAAACAGTCTTTGAAAACTCCTTCTGGGTTCTTGAACGAGACTAACAGATGTTTTAACACTGTTGTTTAAAAAAAATTGTAAATGAGACTAACTAACGTTTTAAAACTATAGTTTTCAAAATAAAAATCTTAAGAATTAAAACTCGTAATTTTTTTTTTAAATACAATACGTAGTGTTAAAATATTATTGCCCAACTGATATAAAAAACATAGCTTAAACTTCCTCATTTTCTGGAAGTCGGTCAATGATAAAAAATATGGCCTAAAACGCCATCTCTTGAATGTACGTGCATACACAAGAACCATTCTACATGTATCACTCTCACGAAATATACAAAAAGTTTTGAAAGCAAAAAGTTTTCAACACATTGTTGAATACAATCTGTTCGTATTTGTCCAAAGCTAGATGTCAGCCTTGATCTTCACCTTAAACCGTTCACTATCTTAGTATTTAGTTAAGGCAGATTAAACTAGATGGCGCTTTAAGATTTACGAATAGTTTATAATAGTGGTGTTTTGTTTTATACCTAAGGCGTCAGACACGCATACAGGCCACCAGATGTACCGGTGATCCCCGTAACCTATGGACGTTTGCAACACCAGAGGCGCTACACTCACGCTGCCGACCTTGTAAAACCTTCTAAGATCCCTTTTGAAGAATCCCATGATATAGACGTTTGGGAAAACCGATGTAGTAGTGTTTTGTGAAAGATATTGCAGTAAGCAAATTTATCTATGGATCATAGACGCAACGCATGAAGGATATTATGGATGCATCCTCGGATGGGTGACCACCACGAGACCAAATGGTGAGATTTCATTTTCGACCGTCTCCGTGCTTCGAAGGCGTAATTCCTGGGTATCAGTACCATATCTGTCATTAAGTTGAAGGCCTTGGACAACGTCAAAATTACAACAGTGGGTTATAACAACCTGCGTCTGTTCTTGCAACTTGGCAATTGACTCACCACCCCTGGGACAAAGATACAGACAGCACAAACTTTCATATTTATGGTTTTTTTTAACCTTAGGGAGAATTTATCATGGATGCTATGCCGGACTCCTACAGGCTAAAAAACCTCACGTAACACCTAACAGCCTATGGTTGGGAGCCCCGGGTAAGCCCTCGAAAGGATGTCCTAGGACTCCCAACAGACCTACGGCCACCACTGCGGATGTACTAATTAGGTACATTTTGTGAGCGTGACTGACCGTGTACCACATTGATTAGTTGGGTAGGTATAAATCTATTCTTTTATTCAAGTTTTCATTCTCTTCGTTATGATTTTATTCGTTTTTCAGCAGGAGTAGCACTTATCGGCCTGTGACTCTTACTTGGGTCCTGAATTTCAGCCAAATCAATTCAGGAGTACCTACAGCATGATCGAGTTAATTTAATGCTATTAATTCTTGTATACACTCCGTAGTTTATTTTTTGTTACGCGTAGCTCCTAAACGGTGAGACCGAAACGAGAACTTTATACAACACTAGCTGATGCGCGCGGCTTCGCCCGCCTGAAATTTGGTTCCAGTTCCCGTTTCCCGTGGGAACATTTTCCCGGGATAAAAAGTAGCCTATGTGGTATTCCAGACTCTAGACCTGTACCAAATTTTAACCTGATCCATTCAGCCGTTCGAGCGTGATTGAGTAACAAACATCCAAACATCTTCACAAACTTTCACATTTATAATATAAGTAGGATATCAATTGTTCATGTCAATTAAGAGAGCTACAAAAGCACTGTCGGTTGGTCATAAGCTCACGGAAAGTCACAGGGGGTGATTCATATTTTGTTGTGTTCAAATAAATAAATATTCACGAACATTTTCACACAACGCTATCTGAACTCAATGTAAGCCAGGAATAACCTGCTTGTTTTATGGGTATCACATCATGGATACTAATACCTAAAAAGTATACTTCATACTTTTAAATAACATACTTATCATTCATAGAAACACCCAGACTCTGGAGACAAACATTTATGGATCACAGATTTTTTTGTCTTCGGTGGGAATCGAACCCACGACCACATGATCTGAACTCGAAAATTCCGACCTCAGGCCAACGAAGCAGTTCTATTTACACAACTTACAGTCAACGTTCAACTTGATTTTGAGATTTAAACAAAACACAAAAGTGCAAGTTATAAACGCATATAATAAAATACCCAAATTTATGAGTAGTAAATACCAACGGTCTCTCAATACTAGTAACAAACAATAGTAGCAAGTTTACATTAGAGAGTATCTTTTGAACACTGAAACTTGGAAACATTCATAAAGTTATTATATAAATGTGACATTATGTTATAAAAAGTGTTTTATTTTACGCTGTCTGACTGTGACAGACATGTTGTGAAATACGGAGAACGAATTCATCGAACATGTAGGCAAGTAAGTTGGATTGGAAGGTTTTTAATAGTTACAACAATGTGTATGACAATTGTGTAGTTTTTTATAATTCTGCTAATAAAAATCTCAGTCGCTTTAATTGTTAGGTTATTTTACATAAACCAGTTTATGGAAATGTATTTACGTTTTTTTTTTTAGTGACAGCCTACTGACACCCAATCCTGAGAGGGAACTCCGAAACAGAAAAGGGGACACCGGAACCTTGTCCATTAATCATTATGTCTATCCAATGAGGCTGACTGGTGTTTTGCATATGTGCGAATCACATACATCATTGGGCCGGGTGATTTCGGGAGTAGTATTTTTTTTTTACATACTTAAAGTAAAAAAAAGTTTATTTCGCATAATCGCTTGTAAATTTGTCAAGAATACAGAAGGAAGGCAGCACTACCACTGCACAACGCGGCATGTCGCAACTTCTTTCAATGTGTCTCTAAAACTGAAATAGTTCTGCCTGTATGGAATACAGTGTTCAATTATGAAGTAGATAATACTTTGTTTAATATAACAACAATATTAAGTAACAATCTACTAGATGTCTAATGATAATAATCATTCGCATTCTTAATTGTGACGCTTTAGTGTTTAAACTACGTCAAAACCTGTTTATTTACAAATTGTACACACCAAAAAACTCCCTACCGACAAAGTTAAGTAAAATAAATCACATACAGCAAATGAGACCCAACATGCTCGATACAATATTCTCCCGTATGTTACATCACACTTGAAGCGCTTTCACGAAGCGAGTTTACTTCTCGTAATTTTTGTCTCAAGCGCTGTGATGAGCATTAAGGTTAGATTTGTACGATAAAGACAAAAATCCGGTTAATTAAAGAAAATATTATTTGAAAAGGGTCTTTAATGAGAACTATTATAGAGAAAGTTTACGCTTTCTTTGAAATAAATATGATTTTATTAAGTAGTTTGTTGGTTTTATAAAGCAGGTGTAATTAGAGAAGTTTATTGATTGTAATAGATAATTCTTGTATTACATACCTTATTTCATTCATTATACTAGTAACTTACCTTATTCAAATTTACAGAGGCATGGGAAATGGCTTACCCAGCGCAAAAGAACCCATCTATGTAAATAATAAAATAAACAGCACTGAGCGCGTTGATGTCTTTTGTATTGAATTTGACGGTTCGATCTCGTTTATACAGTGTGGAAATTTTAACTACGCGATTTTTACACGATTCGTTACAAAGCGTGACTAGTTTCAGTCAATGAAGAGTATTCGTTTCTGGGAAATCTTCATTTAGCACAGAATAACCCAGGAGTCCAATGTGGCTCTGTGGTTTTCAAAGTTTTTTTACTTGTGGAATCTGACTGACTGTCTCGTTGGTCTAGAGGTTGTAAAGTGCGACTGCAGACCACGAGGTCGTGGGTTTGATTCCTACGAACATCTGTGTAATTAATTTACATAGGTATAATAAAATCGTAACAAGTCGCTGTCTGTACATGGAAGATAAATAAGAAAAAATATTGGGCTTTATAAACGCTATAGAACCCAAAACAATGATTTTTTTTAATTTTGTCTGTCTGTATGTCTGTTTATCTGTACGTTTGTGCACGCTAATCTCAGTAACCTATTGCAATGCGTTTTTTTTATTGTGTTGAGATTTGCTCCACTTAACATTTAGTGTTTATTTCATGTCAATCGGTTTATAAATAAAAAAGTTACATCACTTTAAAGTATCGTACAAAGACATATAATTTTAAAAATGGGTAAATCTAAACTGGCGTGTTGGCCCATACACCTTAAGTCACGTAAACGAAGTTGCGGGTTCAGCTAGTCCATAATATATGTCTGGAGAATCTAAGTGTTTCTATGTATTCAATATCTCTCAATCAAATCAGCTTATGCAGTCCACTGCTGGACGTAGGCCTCTCCCAATTTCCGCCTCAACACATGATCCTAACCCTCTCGCATCCAGATCCAGCATACAACCTTTTACAGCTAGTCTGTCCATCTGAAGGGTGGAATTAATCCTATGTATTAAAAGTATGTATTTACAAAAACACTATCTATAAATATATATACCTAACTCAAAGGTGACTGACTGACTGACATAGTGATCTATCAGCGCACAGCCCAAACCACTGGACGGATCGGACTGAAATTTGGCATGCAGGTAGATGTTATAACGTAGACATCCGCTAAGAAAGAATTTTGATAAATTCTACCCCCAAGGGGATAAAATACGGGAAGCGGGAACGGGAACAAATTTTACGCGGGCGAAGCTGCGGGCATCAGCTAGTAAATTATAAATATCTTAGGTCTGATACCCATAACATGAGCAGGTTTATCCTGTCGTAGGGATCAGGTAACTTTTTACAAAAATATACGTGACTGTTTAATTATTTATTTATAACAACTACAAATAATTTTTAAGATACAACTAGATAAATACCTACTTATACACATATATATGAAAATCACAAACACATAATGACTGCATGCAAATTGGTGTCTATTAAAAGAATGCAAATAGAATGATCACGCAACCATGATACGTGATAATATTCACGTAGAATCACCGTTTAGAGGCAAGCACTTACGGAGTTACGGCACACTTAATGTGTATTCGAATCAATGCCTACTTTGTTATGACAGCTTGGAGGAAACGAGTGATGAGGCAGGGTATTATATCAATAGACATTTAAGAGGGTACATGAGCAGCGCTTGTTCCATACAAACATACGCCCATTTTTTTTTTCTGATTAATGATTTTAATAGAACCTTTATATTTTTTTATAAAATCAAGTTAAGCTGTAAACATGTCATTATCCTTTTCTTGTTCTAATTCTAATTCTGCTAATATTATAAATTAAAATAACATGTGAAATTTTGTGAAGGAGTTTGAATGTTTGTTTATCACACTCTAACGGCTGAACGGATTGGGCTGAAATTTAGATTAAAATTTGGAATAACAATAAACACTTTATATCCCGGGAATATTATATACCCAAGGGGAGCGAGAATGCAAAGCCATCATTATCATCAGAAAGTAATAAATAAAGAAAATAAGACCCTTTAAAATTGCAGTATTGACCCGTTTTTATAGCCGTGGTTAGCAGACTACCAGAAAAATAAGCAAAGAGCTTTGGAAACTTTGTAACAACCATATATAATCTTTAAAAACTGTGGAAAATTTAAAAAATAATAAGAAGGTGCCAAAGTTTTAACACCCTCATTTTTTACTGAGAAACAGCGTAGACAAAACATCAATTTTGTCGAAATAAAATCGGTCTGAACTAAAGCTATTCTTATCGCACTGTGTGGGGTTGTCCATGTGCAGTGCAACGGCAATACCTAAATTCAAATATCTATTTAACACTGTTCCCTCTTAATAGATGCATTTGAATATTCACGGCGTGTTGCGTTTAGTTTTACGTAACGAATATCTAGTAGAATTGATTTATTATATTATGTATCATCATCTTTGTCTGCCTCGTTGGTCCTTTTTTTTAATGTGAGGAACATCCTACATGAATGATATAGGCTCCTGCCGACTAAAAACCACACGTATACTACCTAACAGACTACGGTTGGGAGCACCAAGTAAGCCCTCGGAAGGATACCCCAGGACTCAATTAACTCAACAGTCCTACGGCTACCAATGTGGCCTCACCCAGGACTATCCCGCGTCATGGGGGGCGTGCGTGAATCCCTCACGTCACGATGTCGTCTAGGGCCTGCTTCTGTTGCCTAGAGTACGTAACGTGCGACTACGGATCTATGGTTTGATTCCACTAGAACAAGATCCCACTACCTATGGTTCTTTGCTGTCCTGTAGATAATCTAATCACTGTACTATAGGCCAGTCAAATTTTATGTATTCTAATGGAGAAGTTGAAATAGTTTTAACTTTTTAGTTTGTATCAAAAAAAAAAGTAATGCAGCCATTTGAACTAAATTCCAATTTTTGGTTGAAGTCATATAAATGTATTATTCAAATTCATCTACAAGACTTTTTGAAAATTTTGGCACGGTTATTAATTTTAATATCTAAGTGAAAAAGAATAGGCACCTGTAATACCTAAATAAATATTTTTTTAATATTTATGGACATTCTCACTCAACATCATCTAGCCCAAATTAAGCTAATATGAGCTTGTGCTATGGGATCTAGACGACTGATAAACATACATGATAAACAAATATACAAGAAGCGCTCGTGGCCCCGCGGACTCAGTGTTCTGTAAACGATCACTGCAGTAAGCAACTTTCACTATGGCCGGTCCATGGATGGGTGACCATCCATGTGATCACTTTGTGACATTTATTTGAGCGTTTCCGTGATTCGGAAGGCACGTTAAGCCGTTGGTCCCGGTTGCCAGTAAAATAGCAGTCGTTAAGTCAAGTTGAAGACTTTATTTCAACATCAGGTAGTCACAACCTGCGTCTGTCCATTTAAACACGGCAATACGGCTCACCACCTATTATGTGGGACAAATTATTAAAAAAGGTGAATATAATATGCCTCTGCATACCCCTTCGGTGATAAAGGCGTATGTATGTATGAATGATAAACATACTGATAAATTACACCCAAACACAGAACAAATCAATGTGCTCATCACACCTATACGGAGTACTTTCTTATATCGAAAGTGAATCATACATAACTTTGGTTCCGCCATAACAGATATAGAAAACAGTAATAACTACACATAAACATCGTATTAATATACATCTTAATAATAGTGTTGTGAATGAACCGAACACTCACAAAGGAAATCAACTCATTGATGGTATTAAGTACATATTACACTTATGGCAATTCCCAGATGTGAGAAAATGTTGAGCACAGTTGTGTGAAAATGGATGTGGTAATATTGTAATTCCAGAACCCTTTAGGAATTTTAAGTATTCTTGTAATGTTGAAGTGTGTTTATAATTTAAAGTTGAACTAGATTGTGCCCGAGAGTCAGCCTCCGTTAAATTCTGGAATTTTTATTTCGGTTCCGCATCCCATTGAAACTTAATGCGGGCATACAGATTTAAAACATTTTATTTGGGTATTTTAACATTATTTTACAAAAAATACCGGGCAAGTGTGAGTCGGACACGCCCACCGAGGGTTCCGTACATCCGTTTTTCCGATCGTACGCGTCCGTCCGCCTGTCCGTCTCTCCGTCTGTCTGTAAAAGTAATTTCAACGCGATACCTCCACGTGTTTACGAGATACAGAAGTCTTGACTGACAGACGAATGGACAATAATATGATGAATGATCAGATAAGGGTTTCGATTTTCTTTATGAAGTACGGAACCCTAATAACATGAAAAGCAATTTGAAAAAGGTCATAGCGCCATTCAAATTACTTATGTAAGTCCCTACCATTATGTGTTATTGAAAATGGTGTTAAATGGGTACTACTACTACTAAAACTGAGCAAAACTCAGGAACCCTGTTGGGTGGAAAAAATACAGAGTAACGAATAGATAGATTAAATATATAAAATTCTAAAAACCATATCTATTTTAAGTTTTATAATAGCGGCGTTTTCCCTGAAAGAAAACGCATATTAAAATACTTACCTAATTCGAAGCTTATATAATGAGATAGGCATATCCGTTACCCGTAGGCTTATCTTACTCATGTTTGATGACGTATTTCCGTCGACTCACCAGCAGGGGGCGCCACCTGTGAACTTATAAAGAACATGGCGTCCACTTTGTCCTCATTGGCTTTTATTCACCAGGCAGATTTAAAAATTAAGCTTCGAATTAGGTAAGTATTTTAATATGCGTTTTCTTTCAGGGAAAACGCCGCTATTAAAAGTACTTGACCGTAATTCGAAGCTTATATAATGAGAAATGTTTGTTTTCGCCTGGTGAGTGACGGAAACGCCAATGTGATTCTAATTTATTTTTAGGAAAATAATATTACAGAATGTTGTATGTATGGTATCTAGATTTATAATCTTTACCACATTGAACAACTTAATATGTTATCTTACATACATATACATATACTCACGCCTTTATCCCCGAAGGGGTAGGCAGAGGCCTATACCGGCCCACATTTCACCGTGTACAATTCGGTCCCACGTAACAGGTGGTAAGCCCATCGCCGTGTTGAAATGGACCGCCGCCGTCAGAGCCTCGTCCGTTGTTCAGCAGGTGCACGAGCTTGCACGTGAGGTTGACTTGGGCCCGAAGGTGTTGGTAGAGCCCCACTACACCACACACAAATAAGGAATCTTATATAAGGAGTAGTAAGTTTCATTCTATTGACAGGATTAAATAATTGCGTATTATTATTATAGGTATTTGATTGGTGGTAGTTGCTGACATTATTACCAACCCATCGTCAATTACTTCGTGTTAGGATTAATTTAATCTTACCACCACCACCAATTCTTAGAAGCTGCTGCTGACCGGGCAGTGCCGGGGCTAGAATTGTTGGAGTACCTCTCACAGTCATAAGTAAACTATTTGACTGTGTAGTCTCATATCGGTTACTCTGATTAACCTAATTTCTATCTAGAATAAAGGATTTAATTGATTAGTCGTAGTATTATCTTTGTTTACAATAGTTTTCCAACCAGATTGTCTGAAATGAAAATGATCAGTTTCGGACTCTGATTCGGGCCTAAAGTAGTACCTATGACGTGAGTTAAAACAATCGAGCAAAGTTAGATCGTGGATGCGGCGACTTAAGCATAAAATCACTATGACGAGATACTTGAAAAATGTTCTCTGTGTATCAATACTTGGTAATATTTAACTAAGTCATCAATCCCAATATCAATCATTATGTGACTTAATTTTCTTTACATTTTTCAAAGAGATCGACCAAGATAAACACCAAAACATGCGAACTATGTAAGGTTGACTAGCGGTTTCTGTATTATCAAGTACAGCAACAACAGATTTATGTAACAGAATCGTATTATATAATAATCATGAATAAAATGCAAGTCGGTTAAAACTGTAAAATTGATAAGTATCTTAAAAGGTAGGTCTCCAGGAGCTCAATAGTAGAAGCTTTTGATTATATATCTGTTATTTACCTCTTCGCCCCCCCCCCCCACATTTCACTACTCCACAGATTCTCTATGTGAGGTGGTGGGAGACCTGTCGAGGTGTTTATTAAGGAAAGAAATAATATTTATTAGGTTCTTTTGCAGGTTCTGCAAAAAGAATGGAACTTACAGAGCTCTCTCTTTGAGATCTGCCCTCTATTAATACCTTGTGCCATCGCGGCACCACAAACACAAACAGTCCTGTTGACCGATTAAGGTGTGACAGCATCTTGGGTATTAAAAATGATGGTGGAAGTAATATCCACACATTACAAACAGGCCTATCTATGTAGTGTTCTCCATTCCATAATAGGAATATTGTTTGTAGGCAATCTTGCCTTGGTGGTGTTTGAAGCAAGGATGCTCACAAAAAATACCCGGAGGAGCTGATACATAATTATGGTATCGGCTCGGAATGCAGTGTATGGTGAAGTCAATTTGATGTCGGACAATTACACGCAAGCTGACGAGTTAAGTTCGTCAAGGCAGGTGATTTGGTCTCGTCCCTCTGGGGGGGGGGGGGACTACAACTGCTTTGAATGAGTACAGACTGCAACGCAGTACCGGTATATGATTTTGAACCCACTATTGGAGTTCCACTTGTACCACTCCGTGCACTACTATTTTCTTCAGTGGGTTGTCGGTTAGTTAGGGGATTGACCGAATGTGACGCTGAGGTAAAGTTACCTCTAGGCACTGCGAAAGTGGTAAAAATTCAAAAGACCGACCAAGTTTGAATTTTCTTTAAAAGAACTAAGTTTCTTCGATTTGGAATTAATAACTTCCTTTTATGTCTAATATCTTATCTTTTGGTATTGGACTTTCAGGTAGTTCTATGTCTATCGCATAACGATATGAGAGGTTTCTTTGGGAACCTATTATTGTTTTCTCCCAATTGTTTAACCATCCCTGGGTTTGAAGAGTTTTCAAGGCTATTTGTACGAGTTTGTGAAGAGTAACAGGATTTTGATGCGCAAAATGAGATTTTGTGTAGGTAGACGAGAATGTGAATACTCTTATTCTATAGAAATCGAGGCACCCAGATGGTGAGAAACGAAAATGTTTTGGGTGCGGCTTACCCGAGCGGAAGACAAGAATGTGCTCTGAGAAAGAATAATATACACTACATCAGCTTTACCATGAAAATAAGCTTGACTGAGATGTATTTTGCACATCCAATCTCGTGATTGGAGGAAATCTGGTAAACGGAACATGCTGAAACATAGAATTATTCTGGCTTCACAAAGGCGTACAATGTCCTAAAACTGAATTCTGGGCGGATGACCCATCGCTATTTAAAGTTAGGAAAAGTGGAGAAACCAAACTTGGTGACAAAGGAACTAGTTTTAGAGTGCCTTGAGCATTCATCTTTTGAACCATTGCACAATGTGGTCATTTCAGTTAAAAAGGAAACCTTTTTAAAAAGAGTTCGTTGTATGGATTCTTAAGTATTTAAAGCAATTAGTATTCCACCTTAGACAAGTTTTCCATAGCATTTTAACATAAAGTGAAAATTTTACAACTTTGTCAGGACGGGACTTGAAGAGAGTTCGGTGTAAATTTAAATGTGGGAAGGTTATCAGTTTTGAGCAGGATTCGAACCTGCGTCCTCTCGAATACCGTGCAGGACGGATTGGAGTTTCTGGATAAAGGGAATGCGGTACCCTTTTATAAATTTAAAACTTTTTGGTACTCTCGTTACTTACCAACGTATTTTGTACAGAGTTAACTGACCGACATAGAATGACAGGGTTATGACCCTGTCATTCTATGTCGTTTAGTGTTTCCTTTGCTGGTGTGGTCAGAGGATGTTAGACCTCTCCTCGTCTCTTTGAGAGCCTCGAGCTCGGAAATTTCGTAATTGAAGGGACATCCTTGCATGGTTACTTAGTATGTTATCGTACGCCTGGTTACTATCGTATACCCAATTATTATAGATATTGTACATACCCCTCGAGGGTGGTAACTGGTTCCTTTGCTGGTATGGGCAGAGGATGTTAAACTTCTCAGTCTCTTTGAGAGCCTAAAGCTCAGAAATTTCTTAATTGAAGGGACATTTACTGTCGTATGCCCAATTATTATAGATATTGTACACACCCCTCGAGAGTGGTAACTGTAATACAGGCCTAAAAAGGCTCTTGGTACAATGGAATCTGGACTCCATTCGATGGAGATCTGATCTTGACGCCTGATCCTCTCGAAGGCTGGCGTAATGATTTGGATGAACTTTTTTCGGGGTCATCCTTTTTGGAGATCGAAGACCAAAATGCATGCCTTCCCGAGTGCCGTTGAAAAGGCTTCAGCCTCGAAAATGTATGTGTTTGAAGGCGATATTTTATCAAGGTTCATTTTTAAGAATTGGGTCTTTGACAATTCTGAGAATAATATATGAAATCAGATCTATGGCCGCAGGCCATTTGTAATAAATTGATAAAAGATTTATGGAAATCCTATTATTAAAATAGATCTTCAATTTTGTTATATATATTTTCGAAGAAACTTAACTTTTTCAAAAGATTCTCTTTGTTTAAAAATACAACAGGTTTTGGCAGCAAAAGCCTTTTGGCAGAAAGAGCTTGTCAGCATTTTCAAAATGTAGCAGGGATTCGAATTGTCGAATCTCCCCGTTTTTGTCTCGGTTGACGAACCCAGGACTATGATTTTACAATAGTGGGTATCAGCATATTATCTTATCTAGGCAATTTGTCGCAAAAACGTGTCTATCAACCTCTTAGGTTATACTGTGTCTTAGGATCTTGGGTAACCGAAATCTCTTTTAATGCTGTCCCTATATAAAATACGAAGCAAGGATGATTGGCTGTTTCTATCATCCTCGTAAATTAACCTCTGATCTGTGAAGAAATTTACACTTGGTCAGCACCAGTGTTAGGTAAATGAGAAATAACTCACCTATTTCCATCATCCTTATCTGGTTTAGTGGAAGTCGGCTTCTTTTACTCCACTTACGACAATGCACGTGGCGTCGCGATCGCCCTTATTTGAAGTTCGAGCTAAATGAGCTGGAACTGTAGCTATTTGACGTACCTAATACGGTAACTGAAGCTCAAAGCGCGCTTCTGAAATACTCCACTTGGAATTAGCTCACTTTCTAAGGATGGAGGATTCATATCTATCAAGAAACCAAACTAAAAGAAATAGTATTATGTTAGGTACCTAAAATTTAAGTACTACTTTCATGGTGAACATTTTAGTTATTACTTTGACACACTCGTACGTATTCAGAAACTTGGGATGATTACGATTTTACCCATAATAGGCCATATTTTTACATGTATCGGAACATATAGTAATTAATGTGCCTTTATGTGGGTAGGTATAAAAATATTTTCTATATTCGGCGGTACTGACGCTGTACATACACGAAGCAAATAATATCTAAAAAAAGTATTAGTACCTATGAATACAATCTATACAATCAGTTTGATATTAGCTGTAACTAAAGATATTAAATAAAAGAAACTGCAAACTCGAAAGGTTTACATGCTATTTTAAAATAATAGGTTATTTCACGTTATGACGTATCACACTCATATGTGATCGTAAAAATATGAAGTAAAAACATACCTGAGACTTAAACGAACGGTCAAACCGTTACATATGTCTGTAGGTTCACTTACTTTAATTACAAGTCACTTGTTTTAGATTCACTGTATATTCAAACGAACGGCAAAGCCGTTAAATAATTATTTCTGTAAATTCATTTACTTCATCCCAAGTCACTTTTTATAACTTTACTAGATATATAACTAGTAACTAGAAAAAATATAAATGCACTAGCAGGTGTTCCTGCTATAACCTTTTGCTACGGGAATTAAAACGCCAATGAGGACAAAGTGGACGCCATGTTCTTTATAAGTTCACAGGTGGCGCCCCCTGCTGGTGAGTCGACGGAAATACGTCATCAAACATGAGTAAGAAAAGCCTACGGGTAACGGATATGCCTATCTCATTATATAAGCTTCGAATTACGGTCAAGTACTTTTAATAGGTGTTTTAAAATTAATTAAGGATCATTTGAAATTTGAAAGTGCTTTTATAACTATTTACATACCCCTAATACTGATGGCAAAATAAGATGAACTCTTGAATTTTTTTATTTTTATTAACATGAAATACACACACACATTTCATAAGATATAAAAAACGCATCCGACATCCAAAATAGCAACATTCCTCCGTGACCTCATAAATTACAAATGGCCGACGTCACGCGAAATATCGATATACCCAACGATCGGTTCCATCGCAATAAAACTTTCATCAATAACGAATAAATCTTCCTGGTGGTGTAGTTATGTTATATCGTAATTATTAATGAAAGTGCGAGTGGGCTCATGAGGATTTATTATTTAATAGTTACTTTGAATTGTGCCGCTAGGTTTGTTGTATTGGGCAGCGCAGAAATCTGCTTCGAGGTTTTCATACGCTATTATTATTATTAAAATTGTATGAGTATGTGTATTCTTTAAATTAAAAAAAATACTTTTTACTTAACAGCATGGCCATTGATTTGTGTAGATTGAATAGTCCGTAACCATAACCTAAAAATAGAGCTTTTAAACATTTCCTCAAAAGTAATACATTTATTGTTAAAAATTACAGAGAAACATAATTATTACATAATCTATAGTATTTAGATTACTAGCTGACGCCCGCAACTTCGCCCGCTTAAAATTTGTTCCCGCGGGAACTTATTCCCGGGATAAGAAGTAGCCTATGTGTTATTTGAGACTATAATGTATCTCTGTACCAAATTTCAGCTAGATTCGTTCAGCGGTTTGAGCGTGAAAGAGTAACAAACATCCACACTCACAAACTTTCACATTTATTAATAAGCTTTTATTAGGTCGTCGTGTATGTAACTAACAATGTAATGAAATCTAAGGATACTAATTTAACCATCTTCCAAGGATCGTAGCGTCATGAAAATTGGCAGATGTATGTAGTTCTGATGACAATACAATAATATGGTACTGTCAAACTGATATGATGATGGAGCCGGAAGATAAACACAGAAAACAAGTGGAATCTAAGGTAGCTAATTTAACCAGCTTCCAAGGATAATAGGGTCATGAAAATTGGCAGTTGTATGTAGTTCTGATGACAATACAATAATATGGTACTGTCAAACCGATATGATGATGGGGCCGGAAGATAGGCACTGAAATTTCGATGGAAAAAGTGGAATCTAAGGATACTAATTTAACCATCTTCTAAGGATTGTAGCGTTATGAAAATTGGCAGATGTATGTAGTTCTGATGACAATACAATAATATGGTACTGTCAAACTGATATGATGATGGAGCCGGAAGATAGGCACAGAAAACAAGTGGAATCTAAGGTAGCTAATTTAAGCAGCTTCCAAGGATCGTAGGGTCATGAAAATTGGCAGCTGTATGTAGTTCTGATGACAATACAATAATATGGTACTGTCAAACTGATATGATGATGGAGCCGGAAGATATGCACTGGAACTTCATGATGGGATATCGTATTATATCTTTTTTTGGATTCGTCAGAAAAGTCTTGTAATGAACTTTGAACTGGCTTAAGTTTCAGGGTTATAACAAACCTTTTTTTAAATGACTTGTAAACCTATGCAATGGAATCTCAGGTAACTAATTTAACCATCTTCCAAGGATCGTAGCGTCATGAAAATTGGCAGATGTTTGTAGTTCTGATAACAATACTATAATATGGTGCTGTCAAACTGATCTGATGATGGAGTCGTAAGATATGAACTGTAACTTCATGATTGAACATCGTATCATAGCTGTGTTTGGATTTATTAGAAAAGTCGTGTAATGAGCTTAGACCACGATTAGGGTTTAAGGTTATAACAAACCTGTTATATATTGAAGTTAATATTGAGTGTAAATATTGACATAGGTACCTGCAGAAAATGTATATGTATTAGAGTAATAATGAAATATTTTCACATTAGTCGAACTCAGACAAAACACCATGTAATACAGAAATCCCTACTAATATTATAAATGCGAAAGTAACTCTGTCTGTCTGTTACGTTTTCATGCCTAAACCGCTGAACCGATTTTGATGAAATTTGTTATAAAGATAGTTTGAGTTTAAGAGAAGGACATAGGCTACTTTTTAACTGACTGCGCGAAAGGAGGGTAATGATTTTATGCGATAACGACTTCTACGCGGATGAAGCCGCAGGGAACAGCTAGTTAAGGTATAAATGTTGTGACTAAAAAGTATAAAATAAATAAATGGTTTAAAAAACCCTAGAAAAATACGCTTTTATAGTGCACGAAAAACCCCAAAAATAAATTATGGATCGTTTAAGTTGCCTCTATTTCTGGGCTGAAGTGTAAACTATGTGCTTTTAGTTATAATATTTGATTATAAAAGCGTGGGGCGCTAGATCAAGAAATACTTTTTTGTAAGCATATTCCTATTAATACTAATCCTTATAGGGTGTAGTGGGGCCTACCAACACCTTCGGGCCCAAGTCAACCTCACGTGCAAGCTCGTGCACCTGCTGAACAACGGACGAGGCTCTGACGGCGGCGGTCCATTTCAACACGGCGATGGGCTCACCACCTGTTACGTGGGACCGAATTGTACACGGTGAAATGTGGGCCGGTATAGGCCTCTGCCTACCCCTTCGGGGATAGAGGCGTGAGTATATGTATGTATGTATGTATATAATAAAAATCCTGGCGAAAGCTGCATGAGGTCGCATAAGAGCATAACGTTTATGCTGCCAGAGGGAACGCCTCTTCTTTTAGGCAATTAAGTAGATACATGAGGGGAATACGTTAACACTGGCAAAATGTAGAGTTCTTGTTCGAGAACGAGATATCTTTGGTTACCGGCAAAAACCCGCTTGGGGATATATGCTTTTGTATTCTTTTTTTTTTATAAAAAAATAAATAAATAAATAATAAATAAATAAATAAAGTGGGTTTTGAAAATGCGTAGGCGTGATTAACTAGTTTAATTTTCAAGTAAGTATGTTATGTATTTCAATTAAAGCTATCATCGTTAATACATTTCCGAAATTTTAAATTATATTAATAATAATAAAAGTCACAATAGATATATTATATAAAAGCGTGACAGTGTAAATTAATAGTTTTAAAACACGAGAAAAACACGCTTTTATAAATGTGACCTTATCCTTAATCGGACAAGACATCATGCAGCTTCCGCCAGCAAAGTCTTTCCTGTTCCAGCGCCCCACGCTTTTGCAATCAAATATTATAACTAAAAGCACATAGTTTACACTTCAGCCCAGAAATAGAGGCAACTTGAACGATCCATAATTTATTTTTGGGGTTTTTCGTGCATTATAAAAGCGTATTTTTCTAGGGTTTTTTAAACCATTTATTTATAATATTAGTAAGATTACTATCTAAACTAAACCTAAATTAGACCCCCGTGGCATTGTGCCCAAAAGACTAGCAGCATTCCCCCTTTGAATAGCAATACCTATTCGCTGAGAGAGAAAACTGCCAGCCCTTGGGTCACCAGTCGACTCTACAATGCGCTTTTACAAATTCTTCAAAAATTAATTCATTCTTTAAAAGTATATTTAAAGCAGATCGCAGGCATAACCGCAAGACACACCTAGTCAATCATCCAAAGCAAACGGTATCAAACACGTGACACTTTTAGCCGATTGCAATTCAAATCGATTCATTTAAAGTAATATCGATGTCAAACGAAAGTCGTATCGAATAATTGCATGATATGTATTCGCTCTACGAATGTCAATACGTGAGAGAAAATTGTTTGAGTGATTTCATTTGAACTTTTGAGGAGCTTTCGATTTCATTATAAAAATATGATAATTATCAGAGTATTTATTGTTAAAAACTACAAAGACACAATTCATTAGTATCACATTACTAATGCTCTTCACGCGGTTTCTTCCATATAGTTTCCGTTCCCGTGGGAATACGACAATAAAATATACCTTATGTTCACCGAGGATAACGTAGATTACCATGAACGAAAGAATGTTTCAAATACGTTTAATAGTTTCGGAGACTAGTCAAAGCAAACAAACAAACGTTTCCTATTTTTTATATATCTTTCGGACGTCACGCGGTTTTACCCGAGTAGCTCCCGTTCCCGTAGGAATACGGGAATAAAATTTAGCCAATGTTACTTAGGGTGATTATAGCTTTTCAATGGTGTAAGATTTTTTAAAAATCGGAATCAGTAGTTTTTGAGTTTATTTATTACAAACATTCACACAAAAATATAAATTTTGCCTTTTTATAATATATGTATAGATATAGTGTACCTATATAGCTAACTTTACCTTAACTAAATGTAAACAAGGTCGCCTTATGAATAGCAATACCTATTAATATTTTTCATATCTTTCGTTAATGTGTTTTTTGTTTTATATCTGGTTGAAGTAAATTACTACCAATTCTTTACAATACCTTTACTATTACATAGTCCTTTTTTTAGCTTAAGCACTGCTGCTTGTTTGATAAAAATCGGTTAAGCGGAAACATAAATACAGAATTTAACTCTTTTTATGTAGGTACTGGACTAAAGCCGAATTTTTAACCGACTTCAAAAAAAGGAGGAGGTTCTCAATTCGTCTGTATGTATTTTTTTTTATGTATGTCAAGCGATAATTCCGTCAATTATAGACGGATTTCAAAAATTTTTTTTTTGTTGAATAGGGGTTACTTCTGAGGTGGTCCCATTTTCACCAGGTCAGGATCTGATGAAGGGATCTAGGAGAAATCGAGGGCAACTACCGAAAATTATAGGCACAACTAGTGCGTTTGTTAACTTTTTAATTCAGTGCTTTAATGTACTACCATTAATAAAGGTCTGGAGTCGATCTGATGATGGAACCAAAAGAGATTCGAGGGAATTCCTTAACGATTTACAGCAGCTACCTTGTGTTGGGGCTTGATTAATTTGTATTGATGCGAACTTTGACCTAGATAGATATATTTTTCGGTTCACCCGTCACTTAAAATAATGAAAAAAAAATTTTTCAATAAAAAATACAACCGACTTCCAAGAAATCCTGAAAAATAAAATTTACTTAGCACAAAGTAATATGTGGTTGATTTATCAGATTTTATTCAATATAATATTGAAGTTGGTGCCATGAATAATACCTCCCTAAACCTATGAATTTACTTGGCGCCGACTTCAATATGATATTGAATAAAAAATCAGATAAATCAAAATACATATTACTTTGTGCTAAGTAAATTTTATTTTTCAGGATTTCTTGGAAGTCGGTTGTATTTTTTATTGAAAAATTTTTTTTAATTAGACGAAGTTAGACAGCAGCTAATGTAACTTCTTCATACAATGTTACTTAATTTGTATGACGAAGTGACATTAGCTGCTGTCACCTGACTTCGTCCAATCAAAAATTCGACTTTAACTGTATGTTGAAAAGTTCAGAATTAGGTAACTACTATAATATTTATTTTAGGAGAGCCTGAACGAATGATCATGATCAGATTAAACAGCCTGGATCTCTTGTTGGAGGAACATGTGTAATTAAGGCGGTTAAGCTGTGTGTTTAACAAAAATAATTAATAAAATAATAAATAAATACTTTATTGAGATTCAGAGTTGCACATGTTCCTAACTACATTTAGTAAAATATAACATAGTAGACACAGTTGACATAATTTATGTAGCTATAAGTCCTGTCTCCCAAACTAGGTTATACCTGTATCTTGAGAGACAGTCTTCGGCCATTCGATGTACATTACATTAGTCAGTGGGTGTATTTTGTTTGAGCAAGTCTGTTGACAAGTTTATAACTACTAGTTAAGTGCGCGTTAGTATGTGGTTGTGTGTGTGTGTGTGTGTGTGTGTGTGTGTGTGTGTGTGTGTGTGTGTGTGTGTGTGTGTGTGTGTGTGTGTGTGTGAGTTGTATACGTTTATGTAATAAATTGTATCAGAGATTCAGTAGTTAAATAATCTTTCTGTAGCAGCCATTCAGTTAGTCTGACTTTGACGTTATATCTACACAATCCCCGAATATTTAGTTTTTTATTTATGTTTTTATAAATGTATGGGCCTAGCGTGTAGAATTGATGTTTAGCGAAGGATGTTTTGTGTCTGACACCGGAGGGATTGTTGCGTCGCTTTCTAGAATCCAAGGGAGGCAGAGTACTGTGATATCTCAGGATTGCTTGTAGGACAAATAGTTGTCGCACAGTGAGAACCCTACACTCCTTGTACAGTTGTGTTGTTGGGTGTCTGAAGTTTTTTCTGGTCATTACCTTTAATATCGCACGTTGAGCCCTTTCTAGTTTTAAAAGATAAGTTTTCCCAGCACCCCCCCATACCGTTATGCAGTAGCCAATCACCGACTGACATAGAGCGTAGTAAACCATTTTGACAGTATCGAGGTTTGCAGATGTCCTTAGTTGCTTGAAGATATGAATCAGGCGTAGTGTTCTGGATGTGAGTGAGTCGATCTGCTTGTCCCACCTCAAGCCACAGTCAATGAATACTCCGAGGTATTTGGCACAGTCAGTACGGTTTAGTGTCGAGCAATTACAGGGCAACCGACGGTCGCCACATGTATGGGCAGTTATCGTGAAAGTGCTGGGCGCAGAGGTATTTTGACGGATCGCGAAGGGAACATATGTGGTTTTTTGTAGATTCAGGCTGAGGCGGTTTACATTTAGCCAGTTCATTACCCTGCTTAATGCGGATTCGGCTCTAGCCTTCACTAGGTCCCATGTAGCACCACAGACCACAATCGCTGTATCATCAGCATAGGCGTATAATCTACATTCTGGAAGAGTAATCTTACACAAGCTATTAATGTAGATCTGGAACAATGTGGGGCCCAAAATACTACCCTGAGGAATGCCGTGTGTTACATTTTCCTCATCACTCAGGTGAGCATCTATTTTCACCTGTTGTGTTCGACCTTGCAGGTAGTCCTTGAATATTTCGAGTGGTATGCCGCGTATTCCGAGTGCTTCAAGTTTCGAGATGAGCAGGGGAATAGAAACCGTGTCGAAGGCCTTGGCTAGATCTAAGAATATAGCCAAACACTTAGTCTGTGAGTCAAGCTGCTTGGCTACGAATTGAGCCAGCTCATTTACCGCGTCCTCCGTGGATACTCCGGGCCGGAAACCAAACTGATTTTTTGCTATAGCCTGATGTTTATCTAAGAAAATTCTCAGGCTTTTGTTGAGGACTTTTTCAAGCAGCTTGGAGAGTGTCGTCAATACAGAGATGGGTCTATAGTTATCAACACAGTCCCTGGACCCCCCTTTATGAATTGGGTGAATGATTGCTCTCTTTAGGGCGGTGGGGAAAGTTCCCGTTTCCAGACAACGATTAATCAAAAAAGTCAGGGGTGGCACCAGTGTATTTCGGGATTCTTTCAGTATTCTAGGTGCTATTCCATCATAACCTATCGCGCAATCGTCACGCAGCTGTAAAATTAGGAGCTCAACTTCACTTCCATCGACGGGAAGAATAGTAAGTGAGTTAACCGGGGTATGTTGGGAAACATTGTCGACTGTGGACGAGCGGGTAGCAGGATGTGTAATCTGTTCGGCAATTTTTCTCCCCATGTTGGTAAAAAACTGGCAGACTTTATTGGCGGAAAGATTCGGATTACTACAAACACTTAATAGCTCTGTAGGGCTATTGTGTGTTTTTTCTGTGTTTGTAATTCCTTTGATGGCTTTCCATAAGGCCTTGGGGTTATTTTTTGCCTTTTCAAGTTCCCTCTGTTCGTAAGCTTTTTTAAGTTTTCTCAGTAGTTCATTACAAAAGTTACGGTAACGGGTATAGGTCAGTTTCAAGATAAGATTGTCAGGAGATTTAGTAGCTTTTTTATGCATTTTATCACGGTTTCTAATGCATCTCAGTAACCCTGTTGTAAGCCATGGTTTTATAACTTTTTTGAGTCTTGGGATTTTTCTTTGTGTTGTATGTTTAGCCACAACCGACCCTACCACTCTCGCAAACTCGTCCATCCCCGCACTTGCACATTGAATGCTGTAGATAGCAGAGAAGTCGGTATGCTGCAGTTCCATCTTTACCGCTTCATAATTTAATATAGATATGAAGTTATTTTTTTTTCTTATTGGATCTAAGTTAGCGATAGATAACAGGACAGATTTATGGTCAGTAATTGTTGACTCCAGCACTAGTGTAGTGGAGGGTAGGTTAGACTTTAGAATTACATGATCGTAACATTTATTCCTCCTGGTCGGAATCAAATGTGTTGGTAATAGTCCGTGGGTGGCGTTAACAGTTAGATAGTCCAATACACGATAATCTTCGTTTGTTTGGGCTATGTCCACGTTAAGGTCCCCAGTGAGAGCAATATTAGAGTATTTCGCCAATTGCTGGTAAACAGCGTCCAGACTACACACAAAGTCCCGGAAATGTTCCTTAGTGGAATATGACGGAGAACGGTATATTGTTAGAATAGCCATTTTGTCGTCTATTACGCACGCCAGGCAACTTCCATACTGAATAGTAGGTTCCCATACTCTATGTTTCAGATCCGATTTGACGTAGACCACAACACCGTCATTCTGGTTTGAATTCATTCTAGTAGAGTATGTCTGAAAGCCCGTCATTGTAGGGATTATATTTGATGAACTTAACCAACATTCAGTCAGAACTACAACGTCCATTTCAACTTTTGTATTACAAATCAATGTTAGAAGATCATCAAAATTCTTTTTTATGCTACGTATATTTTGTTGGATTATATTTAAATTATTTTGTGACACGTTGCGAAAGCTGAGACACTCATCTGGGTTACAGTTATAGCTTTCTGGTCTGGAATCTAGCTCGTCATTAATGAAGTTTATTGCAGCCATTTTTGTTCACAATATTTGAGCAAACGATCGATCAAAACTATGACAATATATGCCGAGTGTGTTGTAATGAGAGTGTAGTAATGAATGTCATAAGAATTGTACAAATTTGCAAGTGTAGGTGTAGTGTACAATATTTCCATCTGGATCCAAATTGCATACAAATTATCCCGGTAAAAAATTGCATTAAGATTTTCTAAACATGACTCAGCAAATAAATTAACAAAGCTTTCTCCATTGCAAGTTAAGTAATACAAAGCAAACATTATAATTATAATCACACTCACAATCAGAATAAAAATCGAATGCAAAATTAAAATTAAAATCGAAATAAAATTCAAAATCAGAATCATAATCAAACACACAATTAAAAAGGTAGTTAAAATTACAATTAAAATCAAAATTAAATTAGACGTTAAAAACATCATCAAAATTAAAAACAAAATTAAATTCAAAAAGTGAGAATGAAGAATCAAAATTAAAATGACAATCAATATAAAATACAAAACTAAAACTACAGATAAAAAGAGGATTAGAATTACAATCAAATACAATATTAACAATATTAAAATCGACTTCAAAGTCATTATCAAAATTAAAATTAAAAAGTGGTTATGTGGTACCCAAATGCATAGTCACTGCCTTCCACTTTCCAGCTTAACGATACATTTCTCGGAGCTTATTTTTATAGGCTTATCACCTTCCTGCTTCCTTATGAAAATGCATCCGTTAGTGGTCCAGCAATACCTATATTCTTTATTTTTCGCAAACTCTCTGACTCGGTGGAACAGTTTTCTATGACTAGGTGGCAATTGTTCGGCTATGTAAACTGGCAGTCGAGGTCCTTTTGCTCCAATAACTTCAGTATTGAGTCTATCTTTTGTCGCCTTATCTTTATTGTGTAACCGAGTGGCGTTTAATATCTTCTCCTTCAGTTGGACGTTTTTAAATTCAGCGATAATAGGACGTGGGGGTATGCCATTACCCGACTTTCCGGGGAGACGATATATGTCGCGAAAATCATCATCATGAATAGGCACTCCCACAACAGCTCCGACTTTGCATACGGTTTTCTTCAGATCCTCATTGCTTTCGGTTACTTCTTGTGGAATATTCCTAATCTCCGCACTGGACGATCTCGATTTCAACTGTAGATCTTGAATCTTCAAAAGGCTTGTTTAGTCAATGAACCGTGTGTTTTGTGAGCACGTGTGTGAAATTATAGAGCTCACGGAGCTTTCAGAATTGAGTAAAAAACACAAATAATAATAACTTACTTTACTAGGTGTATTTTTTGCCAAAACGATACACATATATAATGTTCATATTGACAGTATAATTCTGTCACGTGACCACTCTTCACTCTTGCTATAGATTATGCCCAAATCTATACAAATATTATAAAGAGTAAAGATTTGTTTTCTTGTTTGTTTGTTTGTAACGAATAGGCTCTGGAACTACAAATGTTGGAAAGCTACACTCTTTGCGGTGAACATAGGCTATATTTTATTCCCGCATTCCCACGCAAACGGGAACTACGCGGGTGAAGCCGCGTGACGTCCGCTAGTAACATATAATTTAGATCCTCAAGTGCCTAGTAGGTCGTACTACTAGGCATTAACTTACTTTACTATTAAATAACTCCGGTTGCAAATTAAATTTAAGGGTCCGTATGACGCTAAAGATTTTTATTTATTCATAAACATAGGCGTAAGTACAAGATGTTACAATTTTAGTTTACGTATCACTATGTTTTGCCAGTTATACCTAGCATACAAACCATTAATTATAATGTGAGATTACAGTTATTAAACTTAATCTTAATAAAATGATATTCAATACAATGTCATAGGTACACAAACAAGAGCATCCTACTTGCTACTAGCACCCACTGCTTTTTGTTTTTTTTTTTACATCACGAATTAATTTATATAGTACCTACCATATCAAATTAGCTTAAATCTATACTAATATTATAAAGAAGTAAAGTTTGTGTGTTTGTTAAATTGTAAGGGGTAATCTCGGGATCTACTGAACCGATTTTAAAAATTCTTTCACCAATAGAAAGCTACGTTATTGTGGAGTGTCATAGGCTATATAGCATCACGCTACAATGAATAGGAGCGGAGCAGTAATATTAAATGTTACATAAATGGGGGAAAAGTTATTCCTTTTGAGAGCTTCGTTGCGTGTGCTGCGTAAATATTTATAGTTATGTAAAAAATCTACAAAATTGTTTCTCTTAAAAAAGTTCTAAAAAAATTGCGCGATAGCATGTGTCTATTTTTGGGTTGGTGCACAATAACCATTTTAATGGCAATCAATTCTTTTCTACAATAATGCCACGGGATACCTCTTTCATAAACGAAATTGTTCTTAAAAATAATGCGACGGGAATACACGCTACGAGAAACCTTTCTCTCTCTCTCTCTCTCACGTAGTATTAAATATTAACGACGAGACGCTACGGGAGTTAACGCAACGCGACAGGAGTAAATGCGACGGGAACACGTAATACTCTCTCTTATGTGGCGCAAACGAAGTTGCGCGGGTCAGCTAGTAAACTATAATCTAAATAGACTATTATCTTGATCTAGATATTAGGACTCGTGAGGCTTAATGCATTGACTTTATTATACGAGCAACTTCATTTCATGAACTAATAATGCTTAAAGCTAAAACACGATTAGTTATAAAATTCTCGATAGTTTTTTGTGTTAAAAATACCTCGATTTCGTGAAACTTGTAGTGTACAAAAGTGGGGTTTTTTTTTTTTTTTTTTTTTATATTTAGCTCGCCAAATTGACGTCGCCACCAGCCTGATGGTAAGAAAGCAGTGGCGCATCTAGCGATTGGGGGCCACTTCTTACAGTGGTCCTCAAGTTGGCGGCCCTGTGATGTGCCTCTTCACGCTCCTCTTGAAGAACCCGGGATTGTAAGATGAGGGAAAGACGTGTGCGGGCAGGTCGTTCCATGTTTTTATAGTTCGACAGAGGAACGATCTTTTGAAACGCTCGGTTCTGGCGAAGATTCTCTCCACTGTGTATGAGTGGCATCTCTGCCCGGCACGCGTTGTTCGGGATCGGAAAGGAGATGGTGGGATCAGGTTGAAGAGCTCTTCAGAACATTCGCCGTGATACATTCGATAGAAGGCAGCCAAGGACGCTATGGTTCTTCGCTGCGACAAAGGTTCGAGGCCTCCCGTCACCTCAGGACAACCAATTATTCGGATAGCACGTCTCTGCATAGCGTCAAGCGCATCTAACAAGTACCTCGCGGAGTCATCCCAAAGGTGAGAACAGTACTCGACGCTGGGACGAATCTGCGTCTTGTACAGTAAACATCTCTGATGTGGCGTGAAATACCGTCTCACCTTATTCAGGATTCCCAGTTTCCGCGAGGCCAGACCAATACAGCTCTCTATGTAGTTTTTGTGATTGAGCTCACGCCGGACGTCTATACCGAGGATCTCCAGGTTGTCCTTTAGTGGAATTGTAATGCTCTGAAGAGAGGGCAGGGGTAGGAATGGGGACTTCTTAGCTGTAAACAAACACGCCTGTGTTTTTCTGGCATTGAACTCGACCAGGTTGTCTGAACCCCATTGGGCAATGCGGCCCAGGTCCATATCGAGATCCGCCACGAGTTGTCGTCTCTTCTCATCCACGTCGCCTCGCCCCGCCGCTGGACGGCCAGAATAGCTCCCATGAAGAGTACTGTCATCAGCATAACAATGAATGCACCCAAGGGACAGCATGTCATTGATATGCAGAAGAAAGAGAGTTGGGGCAATACCGATCCCTGTGGTACTCCGGCATTTACCTAAAAAAAACAGGAAGCCTGACCATCACAGAGGACCCGAATCCGTAGCCCGTTCAGGAAGCTGCCCAACCAGCGGCACAACTGATGCGATAAACCATATGACGGCAGCTTGGAAAGAAGCGACGCATGCCATACCCTATCAAAGGCTTTTGCGAAGTCTAGGCCAATAGCCAGAGATTCGCCGTGCCTCTCCATAGCCTCACCCCAGGTGTGCGTTATGTACGCTAGGAGGTCACCCGTTGATCGTTTCGGCCTAAAGCCATATTGGCGATCGTTAATTAACGAGTGATCCTCCAGATAGCGCAAGAGCTGTTTGTTGATGATTAGCTCGAACACCTTGCAGATGACGGTGGTTACGGCTATGGGGCGATAGTTGGCTGGATCCGACCGATCCCCTTTCTTGGGGATCGGTTGGACATTCGCCTCCTTCCAAGCCTCCGGCACTTCTCCCGACGAATACGAAAGGCGATACAGGCGTGTTAGCGTTGGAGACAATTCAGCTGCACAATTCCTCAGCACCACGGCCGGAATGCCATCAGGACCACTGGCTTTCCGCGTGTCGAGTGACAGTAGCACCGCCCGCACATCGCACTGCCGGATTACAATTTCCGGCATCGTGGTTCCACAGTTGGCGATAGTGGGAGGTTGCTTGCCACAGTCATCGACCCGGGAATTAGCCGCAAAGAGCTTGGCCAGCATTTCCGCTTTCTCTTGGGCCTTATGAGCCAGTGATCCGTCAGGATAGCGCAGCGGCGGCAGCGAGGGCTTGCAAAAGTTGGCCTGCACGGCTTTGGCCAGTTGCTAGTATCCACGGCTGCCCGTCGGATGAGACGTGAGCTCCTGACCAAGCCGCGTGACGCGCTGGGCGTCCGCTCTCTTGAAGGCCCTCTTACTGGACCTAGTGGCTCTGTTGTACGCTGCCTTGAGGCGGGCCACATTCGGGTTGCGCACAGCTCGAGCCCTGATCCAGGCGCGGTAAGCCACCTGTTTTTGTTGAACAGCTACGGCACACTCACGCCCGAACCAGGGGCGGGCTTTGCGGATGCTGGCGACATCAGTGTATGGAATGTAGTATTCTATACCTAATGTGATTTCACCAGCAACCGCAGAGGCGCTTTCCGATGAAGCCCTCCCTGCAAAGCAGCGCTGACTCCACGGGACGGCTGCAAAGTATTCTCGTAGTCCGTCCCAGTCTGCTGACGAGTAGTGCCACAGTCGCCGCGTCACCTCTACTGCCCTTGCAGGGGACGGTACCTGCAGGCGGGCACGCACAATACAGTGGTCGGATGTACCCAGTGGGGCGCTAACCGTCACACTGTACTGAGCTGGATTACTCGTCAGCAGTAAGTCCAGCAGGGCAGGTTCATGGTCTGACCTGTCCGGTATGCGCGTAATCCCGCGTACCACCTGGGTCAGACCATGGGAGAGTGCGAACGCGTGGATGGCCCGTCCCGCAGGATCTGTCTTGAGGGACCCCAACCACTCAATGTGGTGACCATTGAAGTCCCCCAGAAAAACCAACTCGGCGTTCGGGAACCGTACCTGCGCGTCATCAGCCCCCTCGCTGAGGTGCTGATACAGCCTCATCATCTCAGCTGTCCCTGTGTGGGATCGATAGACACACACGTAGATCTGACTCATGGAGCCGTGATCTACGTGCAGCCAAAGGACGGAGAGGGAAGGGTCCTCAAGGCAGCGCAGCCGACGACAGCAAACATCCGCCCTAACGAACGCGCACACCCCGGCTTTTTCTCGAAATAGTTCCTCGATGATGTAGCCGGGGTAACTAAGGTACGACTGATCGGCAGGGCGGAGTATTTGCGTCTCCGTTAGGAACATCACAGCTGGCCGTGCCGTCTCTAGATGGTGATGGACGACGTTGAGGTTGGCATGGAGTCCGCGGATGTTAGCGAACTCCACCTCAAACAGTACGTTACTGGGAGTAGTAGCGGCCGCTGTGGTACCTGATTTTCTTTTCTGCACTGCCATGATTGCTGGGAAAGGGAGACGTGAAGACGGAGTGACATTGGCTGCAGCAGTGAGTGACAAGGCGTAGGGGCTAGCTTCATCTATGACTGTGTGGTGAGACGGAAGCCGACCCGCCGGACGGAAGGGCCCCCGTACCCCCCCGAGTGTGGTCGCCGGGGTCCCAGTCCGGTCACCATCCGGCACGACGAACCACATCGGGATTATGCGCGGCCTGGTGGGGCAGCCTCCCAGGGTGGTTAGTCCCAGTTGGGCCCCTATACTATGCCGCGGGCGGCCAGCGGTAAAACCGTTTCTACGGGTCTCCCTGGCCGGCGGGTCGACCCTCGTCAGCCACACTAGAATCCGCTTAGCGCCTACTGGTCCCCCCCTGCTGCATCAAACATCGCCCCGGGTCCGGCTGTGCAGCTGCTGAACCCCGAACGCAACCCAACCGGGGCTGGGTTACTTGGGGGGCTTTTCACAGCTGCACGGTGGTACCCCCCCGGACCAACACTTTGTACCACCTTGTAACATTTATTTTCTATGAGTGGCAGTGTCTGGTCTCTGGCTGGTCAATACTAATTGACCGTGTCAGTGCGCCATGATCGATTCATTGTTTTTTTGCTGTGGTAACAGCTGTCTCAAGGAAACGGACGTTAGTCTATGGGTTTTTTGTGATGGACGGAGGAATTGTGCGTAGCAAACTGGTTTAAAGTCTTCCAGAGTATTCGATAGTGAGGGTATAAATAGCCCTGCTATGAAGTTCACGGGCTCTTCTAACATCATAAGTTTTCCGATTCACATCTTAGTTAACGTTGAGCTCTAATGATTTAGCGCACCTCATGTGTTGCGAGGTTATAGTTTGACGCAGGCACTGTACAAACCTGAGGACTTGTTGAGGAATATAGCCTAGGTTCTACTTTCCTCAGAAAGAATAAGTTTCTGTTTCAACCTACACCCGGGATACCGGTAAGTGTCATTTCTTGTTTGCAACGCGGTTGGAATTTCGTCGGTCGCGATGTCAGTTATTTCATTTGTCGTTTACTTGTCATAACAGGGTTTTTTTACTACGGGGAAAAGCGGCCCGTCCACGGTTGGCAGAGCCACATCCAAAGACACGTGGACTGCACGAGCGAGGGGCTTTTAGAGGAATCAGCCGCCTCCACGTGGCATGCTCGTGCTGTGCTGCTCTCAGATTAACTCAAGGCCAGTAATTGTCATGTCACCCTATTACAAGTGTAGTTAGCTGCTTACCCGTTCTACCTGCTCACGCGGCAGTGGTCTATTGAGTGGAATTAGTACCTAAGCCCTGACTATATTTCTGTGTACCTGTGATATTTGTGTCTATCAGTGAATAAGCTCTCTGTGTGTCTCTGTGTATCTCTGTGTACTTAGTAAATATATGTGTGTACACCCTATTGTCAGTTTTCGTTAGAGCCCTAGCCGACCCTTGCACACAGACTGGAAACTTAGAAATAAGGCGCCCTGGGATAGAGTTCTCTGCATAGCTACCTCGCGCTAGTTGGTGAGTAACACTGATCATCTTTGTGTTACAAATTTGGCTCCCAACGTAGTGGCAAATCTCTGGGTCTACTCTGCGGTAGTCTCAGTCTGGTGTGTGTGCATAGGTGGTTATCTCTGGCGAAACCATCCTGTAATATCGTCCGAGACGCTCCAGGACGTTAATTGGTGGTGCTAGCAGCTAAGCACAAAACCTTCCCTTTCGTCTTCTTCCAGCTCCCTACATCTTTGGCTGGAAAAGACACAAAATTCTAAATTTAAAAATTTAAAATTAGCTGTGATTTTGGAAAGATTTTTTGATTTTATTTGGCATACCCACTTCTTTTTTTCTTATTGTGTTTTTTCTTTTGTGTTTCTTTTTTTTCTTTTTTTATGGTGCACACATGTATTTATTATAATATTAGTGTAGATTAATATATAATATATATTATTCTATAGCTTCACCTTGTAAGGTAAACTTAGTGAATCTCTGTGTTTTAACTTAGTGAATTTAGCTCTGTGTAATTATAAACTTTGTTGAAGGTGTGTAGATACCTTGAAATTTAATTATTAACCTGAACTGTGTTATCAGAAAATTTAGAAACTTTTCTCTCTTAGTATACCCTTAATCTTTGTTAAATTCTAAAAGTCAATTTGAAACATAATTACCTAACTTAGTACACTTTGTTGTAACTCAATTTACATTTTTACTTTGTAATTGATCCCTATCTGTGCCATTTTATCTTTATAATTGTTGTAAGTAAATTTTTACATAATGGCACAGATGAAAAAATATATTAATTATTTAAGAAAGGATGAACTCGCTAACGAGCTGTCCCACATGGGAATTTCAGTGGAACCGGAAACGACAGTGTCTGGCCTTCGGGGTGAGCTGAGTGCTCCGGTACCCGCTGATGCATCGGCTGAGCTCTCGATCTGCCTGCCAAAGGTGTCCGAGCTGGAGGAGGCTATTCAGTCAGGTGACATCTTCATTAATAAGGGTAGTCGTCTTAGGGTGTCTATCAGAGCCAACTACTTATTGAGTAGGTTAGCTCGTTGTGGTCTGGATTGCCCCGACCTGGTGGATATTCGTGGTAGGCTAGTGAAGATCATCGCTAGGGCTGAACCCAGTAGTGATTCTGAATCCGAAGGTTCGGATGATGATGGTGATGATCCTTCGGGTCGTGACCAGGTGGAATATACTTCACCAGTAGTGAGAGAGGACCGCTCGGTGCGAGCTAGTTCAAATAGGAATAGTTCTACATGTAACATAGTGTATAAAGAACGTCCCCTTAACTTATGTTCATTTAACTTAAAATATGATGGTTCTACTTGTGTACGTGTGTTTTTAGAGAGATTAGAGGAACTTAGATGTGCTCGGGAAACCTCCCGAGCACATCTAAAGGTCGGAGAAAGCCATAAGGAGTCTAGGCTTAGTAACCACTAAGCCTAGACTCCTTATGGCTTTCTCCGACCTGTTGGATGGACCGGCTTTGTCTTGGTTCCGTACAAACAAAGCTAACTTTATCTCATATGAGGACCTTATTAGTGAGCTTAGAGATACCTTTGATATTCCTGATTATGATTACCGCCTCAGGAATGAGATAAGACAGCGTACACAAGCCCGCTCTGAGTCCTTGGTTAACTATATATGTACAATGCAAGCCATGTTTTCAAGGTTGTCATGTAAGATGCCCAGTGAGGAACAGCTGGACATTCTCATGCACAACATTAGACCTGACTACATGAAGGAACTGGCCTTGCATGATGTCAACTCTGTAGATGACTTGAGACGTTTGGGTAAGCGCTTGGAGCTTGCGCGTACTAGGGCAGACGCTTTCCGTGAGCCTGCTCTTGACAAGTTTGAGATTTCATCTGACTTACACCAGCTTAAGAACAAAGGTGTACAAAAGCCCGCTAAGCAGGTGTCTGCAGTGGAGACGCCGGTTACCCCCCACGATCGCAAATGCTTTCGTTGCGGCGGGGGCGGTCACACTGCATACAGCTGCACACAGTCAAGGGAGCTGGTGTGTTTCCGGTGTGGTCTCAAAGGAGTCAAGACCCCAGACTGCTCACACTGTACTAGCAAGTCAAAAAACGCGTAGGCCAGGGCCTTATTAGGAACTCTGTGCATTACTCTGTATCTGAGTCTATTTCTGATAAGGTCCTGTTTCCTAAACGGGATAGTGACATTAGACCGTATCTAGTTGTTAAGGTTTTAAATTTAAATGTCTTAAGCCTTCTAGATTCCGGTGCCTCCTGCTCTATACTAGGTAAGGGAGCGCACCGCATCTTCTTGGAACTGGGTTTTGATCTTGTGAGTATCAATCCTACTTTTCGTATTACAACTGCAGACAGCACTCACTTGCAATGTCTGGGTTGTATCTCTTTGCCAATTGAGTACAATTCGGTTATCCGAGTTGTCAAGTTCTATGTTGTCCCAGGTATAACCACCTCCATGATATTTGGTGTGGATTTCTGGCAACAATTTAAGTTAAGTGATAAATTAATTTTACAAAATATTAGCCTTGATAGTTTTAGTGATAATAATCCTATAGAGTCTGTGTCCCTTAACGGTGGCCTCGAGGATTACGACAACCTGACAACTAAACAAAGGTGTGTAATCAACGAGGTCATTGAAAAATTCGACTCGTTGAACACTGATAAGGTGGGTTTAGGTCGGACCTCACTTGTGCACCATGTCATTGACACTGGTGACAGCAAGCCGATCAAGCAGCGTTATTATCCGCTCTCTCCCCTTAAGCAGAAGGCCCTGGAAGCCGAGCTGGACCGAATGCTGGAGATGGGAGTAGTGTCCCCGTCTCAGTCCGCCTGGAACTCTCCAGTGGTCATGGTGGAGAAGGCGAACGGCGACCTCAGATTGTGCTTGGACTCTCGCAAGCTGAACTCTGTGTCTAAGAGTGACGCCTACCCCTTACCCTATATCAATCAAATCTTGGACCATCTTAATAATGCTAAGTATTTAACCTCTGTAGATCTGAGTGCGGCCTACTGGCAGATTCCATTCGACTCACTCCAGTCTGCTGAGAAGACTGCTTTTACGGTTCCCCGGAGAGGATTGTTCCATTACAATTCCATGTGCTTCGGTCTTGTCGGGGCCAGTGCCACGATGCAACGCCTCATGGACCGTCTGTTTGGTCCCGAGTTCGACAACAAGGTATTTGCGTTTCAGGATGACATAGTCGGTGTGTCCAGCACCTTTGAGGAGCATGTAGAGCTCTTACATAGAGTCTATCAGCAACTCAAGGATGCTGGCCTAACAATTAACATGAAAAAATCCCACTTTTGTCGGAGTGAACTCAAATACCTGGGGTATTATGTGGACAAACATGGCTTACGGACAGACCCGGGTAAAGTTGAGGTTATCCTCAACTATCCCACCCCTTCTAACCCTAAGGAGGTTAAGAGATTTCTGGGAATGGCCGGCTGGTATCGTCGCTTTGTTAACAACTTCTCGAAGATTAGTAAACCTCTGTGCAAACTCACTTCTACGAACCTTAAGTTCGAATGGACCCCTGAGGCTGAACAGTCCTTTAACCTGCTAAAGTCAGCCTTGGTTTCTGCCCCTATATTAAAAATGCCTAACTTTGAGATGCCCTTCCGCATTCTTAGTGACGCGTCAGCTTACTCAGTTGCTGCTGTACTGACACAAACTCACGATGGTGTTGAGCACCCTATCGCCTACTGTAGCCGTTCTCTCAACAAGAACGAGGTGAACTACAGCACAACTGAGCGAGAACTTCTGGCCGTGATTTTCGCTTTGGAACAATTTCGACAGTACGTCGAAGGCCAAAAATGTACGGTCGTCACGGATCATTCATCTCTTCTGTGGTTCCATAAACTGAAAAATCCCACGGATAGCACGTTGGAGCATGAGGCTCAGTCAATTCGATTTTGACATAGAGCATCGAAAAGGTAAAGACCACGTTGTACCTGATGCTCTGTCTCGTATCAAAATTGATTCCCTCGATGCAGTACCCACTAAAGACCCGTGGTATGACCACACCATGAATAGTGTTCGGAAGAACCCTAGGAAGTCACCAAATTATGACATTCGTGACAACCTTCTATATAGGTTAACTAAAAATAAATATTCTTTGACTTCAGACTTTGACTGGAAGCTGGTGGTACCTCAGGAGGATCGCTTGCCCCTGCTCTCTAAGTACCACGATGACACACTTAGTGCCCATGGTGGCGTTTGGAAGACACATAAAAGGTTAGCCCTAAATTATTACTGGCCCAAGATGTACGAGGACGTCAAAGAATATGTTGGGAATTGCGAAACATGCAAGCAGTACAAACCCGTAAATACGTCTCGTCCCGGCCTAATGGGTAGCCCGAAGCGGGTTTCGAAGCCATTCGAAGCTATCTCTGTCGATCTGCTTGGTCCTTTTCCCACTTCGAGCAATAGAAACGTACACCTGATCGTGGTCTCCGACTACTTTAGCAAATACGTCATGTTGTGCCCTGTTCGGGTGGCCACAGGCGCTGTAGTCGCGAGGTTCATAGAGAAGAGTGTGTTTCTCGTGCACGGAGTCTGCAAGACTATTTACATGGATAATGGCCCTCAGTTTGTGAGTAAGCCATTTAAGGATCTGTTGGCTAAATACAATGTACCTAATATATATTATAACCCTAGGTATCATGCCCAAACTAATCAGGCGGAACGAGCTATTCGTAATGTGGTTCAAGCGATCTCATGCTATGTGAAGTCACAACACAAGTCTTGGGATCAGTTCTTGGTTGAGATACAGTGTGCTTTAAACACTGCAGTTAACGAAGCAACTCGTTTCACCCCTTACTTTTTGGTACATGGTAGGGAATTTATTGGGGATGGAGTGTTATACAGGCAGACAGATATTGCGTGCCATCCTACTTCAGTCTCTGTAGACGATCCATCAGCCTTCGGTGTCAAGCTGAGAGAAATACAACGCATTTACGACCAGGTGAGGAAACATTTGAATGTTGCCCACCAGCGTAATGAAAAGTATTACAACCTCAGAAAAAGGCATGTAGAGCTGAAAGTGGGACAGATAGTTTACAAACGCACGTTCTACCTGTCCAACAAGGCCAAGAATTTTACTTCTAAGCTAGCCCCTAAGTTCCTTAAATGTGTGGTGACTGCTAAACGATCCCCTTTAGTATATAGGCTGTCAGATCTGGACGGTAAGGATCTTGGGGAGTACCATATCAAGGACATCCTGAAGTATCAGGAGGAGCAGTCTCCAATACCTAACGTAACTACATAGCACTGTTTCTCTAGTTTATTAAACCAGTGCTATGTGATCATTATGTAAGACTATTCTAATCTTTTGTTTGTATTTCTATATGTGTACGTGACTTTAAATTGTCACGTTGTAGTTTCTTCTATGCACCGCACCGAGCGTTTTTCTCTCATTCGCTCTACAATATCCTGAGAGCTTGTGTAGTGTTAGGGTATCAGCAGCCAGTAAAGGGAGCATTCGTCTTCTATGAAGGGCATTAGACTCTAGGTACTTAGCCTGTCCGGTACACGAGTCAGTGTCTAGGTAGGTGTATAGGAGGATCTTTCTTTGTTATTGTAATGGTAGCAGTCAGCTTGGGGTTGAAGTACCTAGCTGGTTGTCTTTGTTTATTAGTTAGTACGTTTCTGTTTTCTTTATTGTGTATTTCCAGCGTGTCATATCCGCAGGAAATACTATTAAAGGGGGGGTGGTTGTAACATTTATTTTCTATGAGTGGCAGTGTCTGGTCTCTGGCTGGTCAATACTAATTGACCGTGTCAGTGCGCCATGATCGATTCATTGTTTTTTTGCTGTGGTAACAGCTGTCTCAAGGAAACGGACGTTAGTCTATGGGTTTTTTGTGATGGACGGAGGAATTGTGCGTAGCAAACTGGTTTAAAGTCTTCCAGAGTATTCGATAGTGAGGGTATAAATAGCCCTGCTATGAAGTTCACGGGCTCTTCTAACATCATAAGTTTTCCGATTCACATCTTAGTTAACGTTGAGCTCTGATGATTTAGCGCACCTCATGTGTTGCGAGGTTATAGTTTGACGCAGGCACTGTACAAACCTGAGGACTTGTTGAGGAATATAGCCTAGGTTCTACTTTCCTCAGAAAGAATAAGTTTCTGTTTCAACCTACACCCGGGATACCGGTAAGTGTCATTTCTTGTTTGCAAAGCGGTTGGAATTTCGTCGGTCGCGATGTCAGTTATTTCATTTGTCGTTTACTTGTCATAACAGGGTTTTTTTACTACGGGGAAAAGCGGCCCGTCCACGGTTGGCAGAGCCACATCCAAAGACACGTGGACTGCACGAGCGAGGGGCTTTGAGAGGAATCAGCCGCCTCCACGTGGCATGCTCGTGCTGTGCTGCTCTCAGATTAACTCAAGGCCAGTAATGTCACCCTATTACAAGTGTAGTTAGCTGCTTACCCGTTCTACCTGCTCACGCGGCAGTGGTCTATTGAGTGGAATTAGTACCTAAGCCCTGACTATATTTCTGTGTACCTGTGATATTTGTGTCTATCAGTGAATAAGCTCTCTGTGTGTCTCTGTGTATCTCTGTGTACTTAGTAAATATATGTGTGTACACCCTATTGTCAGTTTTCGTTAGAGCCCTAGCCTACCCTTGCACACAGACTGGAAACTTAGAAATAAGGCGCCCTGGGATAGAGTTCTCTGCATAGCTACCTCGCGCTAGTTGGTGAGTAACACTGATCATCTTTGTGTTACAACCTGGCACCCACATGGGAGCCTAGGCCACCATGTGGGTACCTAAATTCGCGGAGCCTCGTTCGTTGGTTAACAGGTGCACCACGTGTAGGTGAGGTCGCTTGGGCCCCCGAAAATTTGGTGGTGGTGGGGCCCCTTACACCCAAAAATATATTATTTTTAAGAAAGACAAAAATAAAATCTTTGTTTACTCGACCCACTTTTTTTTTCTAATGGTTCCGTTATAATTAATTTATTTTTTTATAACGCATTAAATCCGAGCGCATCTGTCTCTTTGTTGTATCTAAAATGTATCTCTGCTATCTTCTTTCAACTGATTAGCGCCATACGGACTCTTAACAAAGTACACTACCTATAAAATCTCTAGATACTATGTTATTTCAGTCTCAAACATCCCACCCAACAAGTTTTCCTAAAATCCAAAACATATTCCAACAGATATTAAAATACACTCTCGTCTGAACCACGTAAGTCCCAGAGCAAAGAACCTTGAGAGTAAGTTAAAACAAAAAGTAATAAAATTTACAAACAAACCGTCGTTAACTATAAAATTTAATAACTCGCAGCATTATAATATACGTCTGACTCTGTGTAAACAGAAAACACTTTCGCTAAAACATCTAATGAGCGCGTCAACATACGTGTGGAATTCAAAATAGTTGGCAAGAAATATGAAAAGATGTAATTAGAGTATAGTTAGTTGTAATTACGCCTTTTTCCCATCGGGGTGTAGAGATCACAGATTGTGTCTTTCTAGTCGCTTCGGTCCCCTGCGGTACCACGTTGTACCTGATGCTCTGTCTCGTATCAAAATTGATTCCCTCGATGCAGTACCCACTAAAGACCCGTGGTATGACCACACCATGAATAGTGTTCGGAAGAACCCTAGGAAGTCACCAAATTATGACATTCGTGACAACCTTCTATATAGGTTAACTAAAAATAAATATTCTTTGACTTCAGACTTTGACTGGAAGCTGGTGGTACCTCAGGAGGATCGCTTGCCCCTGCTCTCTAAGTACCACGATGACACACTTAGTGCCCATGGTGGCGTTTGGAAGACACATAAAAGGTTAGCCCTAAATTATTACTGGCCCAAGATGTACGAGGACGTCAAAGAATATGTTGGGAATTGCGAAACATGCAAGCAGTACAAACCCGTAAATACGTCTCGTCCCGGCCTAATGGGTAGCCCGAAGCGGGTTTCGAAGCCATTCGAAGCTATCTCTGTCGATCTGCTTGGTCCCTTTCCCACTTCGAGCAATAGAAACGTACACCTGATCGTGGTCTCCGACTACTTTAGCAAATACGTCATGTTGTGCCCTGTTCGGGTGGCCACAGGCGCTGTAGTCGCGAGGTTCATAGAGAAGAGTGTGTTTCTCGTGCACGGAGTCTGCAAGACTATTTACATGGATAATGGCCCTCAGTTTGTGAGTAAGCCATTTAAGGATCTGTTGGCTAAATACAATGTACCTAATATATATTATAACCCTAGGTATCATGCCCAAACTAATCAGGCGGAACGAGCTATTCGTAATGTGGTTCAAGCGATCTCATGCTATGTGAAGTCACAACACAAGTCTTGGGATCAGTTCTTGGTTGAGATACAGTGTGCTTTAAACACTGCAGTTAACGAAGCAACTCGTTTCACCCCTTACTTTTTGGTACATGGTAGGGAATTTATTGGGGATGGAGTGTTATACAGGCAGACAGATATTGCGTGCCATCCTACTTCAGTCTCTGTAGACGATCCATCAGCCTTCGGTGTCAAGCTGAGAGAAATACAACGCATTTACGACCAGGTGAGGAAACATTTGAATGTTGCCCACCAGCGTAATGAAAAGTATTACAACCTCAGAAAAAGGCATGTAGAGCTGAAAGTGGGACAGATAGTTTACAAACGCACGTTCTACCTGTCCAACAAGGCCAAGAATTTTACTTCTAAGCTAGCCCCTAAGTTCCTTAAATGTGTGGTGACTGCTAAACGATCCCCTTTAGTATATAGGCTGTCAGATCTGGACGGTAAGGATCTTGGGGAGTACCATATCAAGGACATCCTGAAGTATCAGGAGGAGCAGTCTCCAATACCTAACGTAACTACATAGCACTGTTTCTCTAGTTTATTAAACCAGTGCTATGTGATCATTATGTAAGACTATTCTAATCTTTTGTTTGTATTTCTATATGTGTACGTGACTTTAAATTGTCACGTTGTAGTTTCTTCTATGCACCGCAACGAGCGTTTTTCTCTCATTCGCTCTACAATATGCTGAGAGCTTGTGTAGTGTTAGGGTATCAGCAGCCAGTAAAGGGAGCATTCGTCTTCTATGAAGGGCATTAGACTCTAGGTACTTAGCCTGTCCGGTACACGAGTCAGTGTCTAGGTAGGTGTATAGGAGGATCTTTCTTTGTTATTGTAATGGTAGCAGTCAGCTTGGGGTTGAAGTACCTAGCTGGTTGTCTTTGTTTATTAGTTAGTACGTTTCTGTTTTCTTTATTGTGTATTTCCAGCGTGTCATATCCGCAGGAAATACTATTAAAGGGGGGGTGGTTGTAACATTTATTTTCTATGAGTGGCAGTGTCTGGTCTCTGGCTGGTCAATACTAATTGACCGTGTCAGTGCGCCATGATCGATTCATTGTTTTTTTGCTGTGGTAACAGCTGTCTCAAGGAAACGGACGTTAGTCTATGGGTTTTTTGTGATGGACGGAGGAATTGTGCGTAGCAAACTGGTTTAAAGTCTTCCAGAGTATTCGATAGTGAGGGTATAAATAGCCCTGCTATGAAGTTCACGGGCTCTTCTAACATCATAAGTTTTCCGATTCACATCTTAGTTAACGTTGAGCTCTGATGATTTAGCGCACCTCATGTGTTGCGAGGTTATAGTTTGACGCAGGCACTGTACAAACCTGAGGACTTGTTGAGGAATATAGCCTAGGTTCTACTTTCCTCAGAAAGAATAAGTTTCTGTTTCAACCTACACCCGGGATACCGGTAAGTGTCATTTCTTGTTTGCAAAGCGGTTGGAATTTCGTCGGTCGCGATGTCAGTTATTTCATTTGTCGTTTACTTGTCATAACAGGGTTTTTTTACTACGGGGAAAAGCGGCCCGTCCACGGTTGGCAGAGCCACATCCAAAGACACGTGGACTGCACGAGCGAGGGGCTTTGAGAGGAATCAGCCGCCTCCACGTGGCATGCTCGTGCTGTGCTGCTCTCAGATTAACTCAAGGCCAGTAATGTCACCCTATTACAAGTGTAGTTAGCTGCTTACCCGTTCTACCTGCTCACGCGGCAGTGGTCTATTGAGTGGAATTAGTACCTAAGCCCTGACTATATTTCTGTGTACCTGTGATATTTGTGTCTATCAGTGAATAAGCTCTCTGTGTGTCTCTGTGTATCTCTGTGTACTTAGTAAATATATGTGTGTACACCCTATTGTCAGTTTTCGTTAGAGCCCTAGCCTACCCTTGCACACAGACTGGAAACTTAGAAATAAGGCGCCCTGGGATAGAGTTCTCTGCATAGCTACCTCGCGCTAGTTGGTGAGTAACACTGATCATCTTTGTGTTACAACCTGGCACCCACATGGGAGCCTAGGCCACCATGTGGGTACCTAAATTCGCGGAGCCTCGTTCGTTGGTTAACAGGTGCACCACGTGTAGGTGAGGTCGCTTGGGCCCCCGAAAATTTGGTGGTGGTGGGGCCCCTTACACCCAAAAATATATTATTTTTAAGAAAGACAAAAATAAAATCTTTGTTTACTCGACCCACTTTTTTTTTCTAATGGTTCCGTTATAATTAATTTATTTTTTTATAACGCATTAAATCCGAGCGCATCTGTCTCTTTGTTGTATCTAAAATGTATCTCTGCTATCTTCTTTCAACTGATTAGCGCCATACGGACTCTTAACAAAGTACACTACCTATAAAATCTCTAGATACTATGTTATTTCAGTCTCAAACATCCCACCCAACAAGTTTTCCTAAAATCCAAAACATATTCCAACAGATATTAAAATACACTCTCGTCTGAACCACGTAAGTCCCAGAGCAAAGAACCTTGAGAGTAAGTTAAAACAAAAAGTAATAAAATTTACAAACAAACCGTCGTTAACTATAAAATTTAATAACTCGCAGCATTATAATATACGTCTGACTCTGTGTAAACAGAAAACACTTTCGCTAAAACATCTAATGAGCGCGTCAACATACGTGTGGAATTCAAAATAGTTGGCAAGAAATATGAAAAGATGTAATTAGAGTATAGTTAGTTGTAATTACGCCTTTTTCCCATCGGGGTGTAGAGATCACAGATTGTGTCTTTCTAGTCGCTGCGGTCCCGGTTTCTTGTGAGATGATTAAAGTGTCTATTAAAAATGTTAGAAAATAAAGTAGTGGTTCATCTTTGATGGTTGAGTTGAGACAAAAGGCAAATTAAGTTGTGAGATTTCATCTTGCAAGTCAATTTTTATACCTTAAACCGACTGAGCTGAGATTATGTGGGCACGTTAATTTTGGGTGACAATGCATGATTAGTTGTAGGATTTTATTTTAAATCTCAAACTCTATACTAAAAAAATGAAGTTACTCTGACGAATAAGTTTTTATAGTTTTTATTACCTATATAGTCAATTGAACTACAAAAACAGTGGCTGAAACGTGAAGTTTTTTTTTTTACGTGAGGGAAAATCCTCATGGATGTTATGCCGGACTCCTACCGACCAAAAAACCTCACGTAACGCCCAACAGCCTATGGTTGTGAGGAACGATAATATATATAAGAACTCTCTCATTTACGTCAAATTTTATTTTACAGACTAAACTGCAGCATAGATGCATTTACATCGTCGTGAGAACAAGTGACTGGGCTATGTCGCTTTTGGGTTTTGCTAAAATGGGTTGGCCCGAAAGATCTTTGCTTGACTTCTTAGCGGATAAAATCCTTGGTAATGTCTCATAACAAGGATACTGAAAATCGAAGAAAGTGGAACCGTGTTGTGAGCTGCAGATGCTATCATGTATGACACAGACTGTGATGTCGAATTATTCATAGTTATCACTCACGTTAAGCACATCAATGTGACTTAAGAGGTACGGATCTACACACAATTATGTAGCATACTTAATTTGTGAAGTTTCGAAAATGTGTCATACATGTCGATCAGACTGACCATTGCTATGTGAGCTGGTCGAAACACCCGGCAACAAAAACAGAAAATAGTATAATGAAATTTAAGTGCCATAAAAAAATTATATTGTTCATTACTGACTATGCAACGTTAAATCCATGACATACAAAGAACTTGATCTCTTGATCTAATTCTTAGTATTTCATGGATTCACCGTTCAGGTACCCGGTGGACCCGGGAGTCCGTGAAGGCCTGCGTGGCTTGGAACTCAGTACGGCGTTTGGGACTTGCGACTCAGAAGTAGTTTTATGGTGGCCACCTTATGATACATCAGCGTTTACCTGCACCACCCATTTTCCCCCGCCCCTCAGCCTAACCAGATTGGTAAGATCCTATTAATGCCGAAATACAACTATAACAATAAAATTATATAATATGGAACTGTGACAGGAATTCCTAGCGCACAGCTACCTCGTCATGATCTCTGCAGACCAACTTCAACAGTGATGTTTGCGCTGATACTGTCGAGTTTCGTAGAAACCGCGCGTTTATGTGCGAACTGACCAAGATACTAAGTAGAAGGGGGAAATGAGAGGGGAAGTAATAAAAAAAAACGATTTTAACGACACTGCTATGAGTATTTATTTTATTGATTTATTTAATAATGCATGGAAGACGTACAGCTATACAAAACAGAATAATTCTTGGGTTTAGCCGTCTAAAAGCCACAAGTCCTCGCTTCTAGAAAAGTATGCGGGCTAAATAATCTCACTCCTAAGGATGATTGCCTTTTTCGCTCAGTGGTTTGATACCTAAATACATATTTGCGGTGAGTTGAGGTCTTGGGTTCGAATCCCGGGTTGACACAATTAACTATTTGTATGATCAAGGAATTTTTTATCGGAATTTGGGCTGTTTTATGTGTTTCCCTCATCTTAAAGCCCCAGGTTCTTCAAGCGGAGCGTGAAGAGGCACGGTACATCACAGGGCCGCCAACTTGAGAACAACTGTCAGAAGTCTTACGGACTGTGAGAGTGGCTCCCAATCGCCACGGCTTTCCATCAGACTGGCGACGTCAATTTGGCAAGCTCAATATCAAAAAAAAATTGGTACGTAAATGTTTATTTCAGAATTTAGGCTAAATGAATGAGAATGTCGCAAAAAAGGCAAAGGTCGGGAAAAGTATTACAACAAACAAACCCTCTGGCTTAAAATTGAGGTCTTCCGATGAATATTATTCGTCTGAGCTATTTCAGAATATATTTATTTAATTAGCAAAATTTGCTAATTAAATAAATATAGGTATTCTGAAATAGCTAGTTATTTAATAACTCGATGATGTTCGCGGCCTCGCCCGCGTGAAATTCGGTACCCGTTCCCGCTTCCCGTGGGAACATATTCCCGGCATGAAAAGTAGCCTATGTGTTATTCCAGACTATAAGCTATCTCTGTACAAATTTCAGCCCGATTCGTTGAGCCGTTAGAGCGTGATTGAGTAACAAACATCCAAACATCTTTACAAACTTTCACATTTATAAATTAGTAGGAAGTAGGATAGTAGGATAACTATGACCTATAAAAAATTTAGGCTTTTGCTTCGAAGTGAGGTCATAAATGAAAATTAATCACCTCGGCATATACCTATTGTAAATGTACCTATTTATTTTATTGGAAAATAATAACTATGAACATTCAATAAAATTTTATATTGTTTGATTAGGACTAGGTACCTATTCAATTTATCGCTAAATTTATTCAAGTAATTGTTGATAGTTGCATATATTACATTAGGAGTAATAAAAAAGTACCTAACTATTAATTACCATGAATTTAACAATAGTAAAGTCCAGCCACCGAGAGGATTTCATTGACAGAACAACGAATAACACCGTCATAAATTATATTTAGGGTTATTTGCGTACCGGTTGACACAGATACTTACCAGGCACGGTAGCTTCGGTAAATAACAGTGGCGAAGACACCGGGAAACCACAGCCGAGTGTCGGCACTGCGAGGACCGCAGTGATGACACAGCGCTCCACATGCTGGTGGAGTGCACGGCGTGGGCGCAATAGCGCCAGGTCCTCATGGTGAGTCTGGACGTGGACACTCTCTCGAGACCATGGTGCGAGCCATGCTCTCCAGCGGGAGTAAGTGGGACTGCGCCGCCTCTTTCTGCGAGCAGGTCATGCTCGTAAAAGATTCGGGAGCAGGCTGCCGACTGCGGAACTTGGGTGAAAGAGTTCTCTCCCGCTTAAAACTCTAGCATAATCAATTATTTGGTTTGCATCGTAGTCCAGTGGTAAGTGTGCCTGACTACGGATTCGATAGTCGTGGGTTCGATTCCCACCCAGGACATATCTCTTTGTGTGATGAGCACATTGATGTGTTCTGTGTTTGGGTGTAATTTATTCATCTATATTTATTTATTTATAGAAATATATAAGTATGCTTATCAATCGTCTAGATACCGTAGCACAAGGTTATTACCCGAACTGCCGAAGACAGGAGGGTAATGTTTTTTTTAGTTTTTTTTTAAATATATTTTTGTGTTTTATAAAATGTATTTAAAAATTTTATTTTATAAGTATAAAATTGTAAATAAGGGGAATAATAATAAATATTTTTTATTGTACACTATAAAAAGATTACATTTTGAAAAGAAATTCAGAACATTGTATGTACAATAGGCGGCCTTATCGCTAAAAGCGATTTCTTCCAGGCAACCTTTGCATGGATAGAAATCATTGAACTTAAAAAGGCAGATGTTGTGTGAATATTGACAGTCCCCGGCTTGATTTAGGTCTCATCCAAACATTTTGGGCTGACCAGCGAGTACATTAAGCTTCAATATCAGGCTCAGGTATCAGGCGCTGGTCATATAGGTTGTAACGGAATTTATTGCATGTTTCCTTCTTTTCACTAATTTCAGGAGAGGCTGGCTTGGGACCCAAAGATGCTAGTAAGGCCTCATCTCAGTAGAAACATCGGTATATTCCTTATTGCGAATGTAACTCTTTCTGTTTGTTACGCTTTCACGCCGAAACCACGGAACCGATCTTGATGAAACTTTTTACAGAAATAAAATATAAGTAGTTTGGGAAATATATAGGCTATTTTAGCCCCTCTCTATAAAATAGAGTGCAGAGGGGCTTATGGCTAGACTTTGTCTGTAGTCTGTTGCATTTAACTACGTCACTAGGTCACGTGGATCATCTGTTCAAAGTCTAAATATATATAACTCAAAGGTGACTGACTGACTGACATAGTGATCTATCAACGCACAGCCCAAACCACTGGACGGATCTGGCTGAAATTTGGCATGCAGGTAGATGTTATGACGTAGGCATCCGCTAAGAAAGGATTTTGATAAATTCTACCCCCAAGGGGATAAAATACGGGAAGCGGGAACAGGAATAAATTTTAAGCGGGCGAAGCTGCGGGCATCAGCTAGTTTGAAATAAAACAAAAGTGACAACGTCAATGGGATTGAACTTTCACTTTCACAATAAACGTGTTAGAGAGGGGCAGTCTGGTGAGAACGATCTCACGGCTTTCTTGTTTTATCATGGAAAAAAGTATCTGTGGGAAACCGGTACGAAAAAATATTACCACACATCCTACTAATATTATAAATGTGAAAGTTTGTGAAGATGTTTGGATGTTTAGATGTTTGGATGTTTGTTACTCAATCACGCTCTAACGGCTAAACGGATTGGCCTGAAATTTAGCTTATGGTCTGGAATAAGACATTGGCCACTTTTTATTCCGGGAATAAGTTCCCACGAGCATCCCGTGGGAACGGAAACAAATTTTACAGGGGCGAACTAGTATCTATCTATAATATAATTTGTACTACGAGTATCAAGAGTTAATTATAAATAGTACCAACAAACAGACATTTAAAACGAAACCGTATATTATTTCTTTTTTACTTCCGAACTCCAAAACGTAAAAATCGCTGCATCATGGCGATAGCACGTAACTGAATGCGGTTTAAACTTTTTTTGTTAAGTGATTATTACGTTATTTAACTTAACGCGTGTTGCTGAATCACTGCTATTTATTAAAGTTTCTTTTTTGTAGTTTAAGCTGTACCGTAATAGTTTATTATGATATATATAATGTCTGTATTCAACAGACTAATGCATGTATTTTCATTGATAACTTCATAGTATACATATAAAATAACCGGCCAAGTGCGAGTTGGACTCGCCCATGAAGGGTTTCGTAGCAGCAAGTAACGTAATTGCAGCAAGTTCTTATAGTTCGTTGTAACTTTGCTTGATGTTTTAACACGTTCGCAGTGGTAGTGATTTTTCTAACCGAAAATTGCGGTTTATGACGTATTAAAAAAAAAACTACCAGCTCTATCTCGTTCAAACCAATTTTCGTTGGTAGTTTTTATGGCAATGTACATCATATCTTCTTTTTAGATTCATCATTCTCTTAGTTTAGAAGTTAGAGGGGGGGGACACACATTTTCCCACTTTGAAAGTGTCTCTTGCGCAAACTATTCAGTTTAGAAAAATATGATGTTAGATATCTCAATAGCATTTTTGAAGATCTATCTATAGATACCCTAAACGTATGGTTTTGATGTAAACAAAAAATATGAGTTTCAGTTCTGAGTATGGGGACCCCCAAAATTTACTGCTTTTTTTCTAGTTTTATATGGTGTAGTTGTGAAAATACGTAGGTACCTACTTGGTTAAAAATATCTAAAATAGAACTACTTCTAAATTAGAACTTGGCAGGGTTTCGTGCAGTATGTAACACTTGATTAATTGTATAATAAAATTTATTATGTAAATAATTAAATTAACCTGCCAAGTTCAAATTTAGAAGTAACATTATTTTAGATATTTTTAACCAAGTAGGTACCTACGTATTTTCACAACTACACCATATTTTAAGTTGGGTGTATGGTAAAGTGAATTTCGGCCATATGGACCGTTGACGTGAAAGCGGTGGTGGGTAATGGCTGGATTCGAAAGGTGGAGGTCTAAGTGTGGTGGCGAGTCTTGGGAATGGCAAATGTTTACCAGTGGATTAAGCTGTTGATGAAGATGATTATGATCGATTTTAAAGTACATCTAAACTTGGCATTGGATTGGATTTCACCCCTTTTTTAGGCGAATAATTAGCCCATAGGAACTTGGCCTCCTTTTCAACAGGGATGTTTTTGGTGGGATTTCAAGACTTTTTTTCAAGAAACCGTACCTATTTTTTCTTTAATAAGCTTTAAAGTGTGCATTATGTATACATGACATTATTTTATACCCCCTCCCCCTCTCCCCCCCCTCCTCATTGTATTCTCATTTTATCACAGATTCATAAATATTTTTATAAAAAAATCGATTTTCGATTAAGCCAACTCAAGCGTTATAATATGAAGTCCACGTGTAAAGCTTACATTCTTCTTACCAATATTCGTGCAAAATTTTCAGTTTAATCAATCCAATAGGTTAATCCCCAATTTACATAGTTTATTAGCCTTCTGCTTACCCACAAGGTTATTTAGTGTGATTATATATAAATGTATATTAATGTCATTACATTAAAATATAGCTTATGTTTAGAATATAACCGGCCAAGTGCGAGTCGGACTCCCGCACGGAGGGTACCGTACCAAAAAACAACAAAAAGTCGTACCTATTTGTTGCATGGGAGCCCCCCTTTTTTCTTTTTATTTAACGATATGGAAAATCCTTAATGTATGATATGCCGGACTCCTCTCTCTCAATAAGACAAGCTCTCGAAAGGATGTCCCAGTAAAGGTCCATTTTGTTTCAATTATTATTTTTTTATGAAAATACAATGCTCGATATTCTGTGAGTATTTCAGGCGTCTACTGGTTGCAACGCGCGCCTTAGACAGTTCGCGTTGCTCTATAGTGTTATACAACGCGCGTCTTTAGACAGTTCGCGTTGCTCTATTCTGGTATACAACGCGCGTCTTTAGACAGGTCGCGTTGCTCTATAGTGTTAACTATCCTTGTATAGATCCTCTACGGTAGGTACAGTATATATTTCAAAAAGAGTTTGTGATCTCTATGTTTAATTTCTTTTTCAGAATATTAATGACATTTGAATGATGACATTATAACCACGATATCTACGTCTACAAGATAAATTGTGTGTTTGTACGTAAATTGTTTATACTGGAGAAAAGTCTAAAATATGGACTATTTGTTTACTATTTCCAATGAAATAGCTATCTTTGAAATATTACACCTACCTAAAGTAATCTGCTGAAAGCGTTGTTCACTTTTTGAAGAACAAATATTTACGATGAAAGTCGAAAAATAAGTTAGTATGTGATCTGTATAATGTTCAATCATGGCGACACGAAATGAATTTCATTGAGCAACATTTGATTGTGCATGGTGTAAAGGGAATGAATGATCTTGATGAAATGTTCAAATTAAATAACGTATTTCAATTGTGAAGGATACCTTATTACCGAATATATAAGACAAAGTCGCTAAAAACACGTTTGTTGTATGGAAGCCCCCCTTAAATATTATTATGTTTTTGTTTTCATTATTTGTTGTTATAGCGGCAACAAAAACACCATAATCTGTGAAAATTTCAACTCTTTAGCTGTCATCGTTCATGAGATACAGCCTCCTGACGGACAGACAGACAGACAGACAGACAGACGGACAGCGAAGTCTCATGAATAGGATCCCGTTCTTTACCCTTTGGGTACGGAACCCTAAAAAGGATGACTCACGCTACGCCGTGCCGGGTCCGAGCCGAGTGCCGGCCGCAGCAAGGTCAATATTATATATATTTTGTGTGAACAAACTCACGTTAAACCATAGATTTAGAATTTTTGGCGCTAAATCTACGCGTTAAACCGAGCGACAACTGAGTGACAGCCGAACTACGGAAAGCGCTCGGAAACAACTCGGTCCCGCCTCGGCTTGGCCACGGCCCGTTGCATGAATACAGTGCCGCCGAGCTTCGCCCGAGCAGTCGTGAATGCAACCGGCTCGGTGACCGTGCTACGGCCGACACTCGGCTCGGACCCGGCACGGTCTAGCGTGAGTCATCCTTTAGAATGCTTGCTGATCTCTAAACTACTGGACTGATTTGATCCAAATATTTCTCAAATATGAATAACAATATTCAATGTGCAGTATTGACATTTCCCTAATTTGTATGTATAGAGCATTTGATTGACATTAATCAAAACATTGACAACATCTTCCTCAAATCTGATTGATTTTTTAAACATGACATGTGTGAAAATAAAAAGTAAATTAAATCAAAAGAGTCCTCTCATCACTAAGAAGTATTGATACAAATTCGAATCAAAACCCCCCGAAGAAGACAATTGTTACCCCCTTTTAGCCATGTTCTGAATGAATTTCAATAAAATACGAAACACATCTTCCATCAATTATGTTAGAGATGATTTATGCAAAATTTGAAGAAGATCCGTCCAAGGAATCCTGTGGTCCCATACAAACTTTGTAACCCTTTTCCAACTCACGCTTGACCGATTTCTTAAATTTCTCAATTTTTCGTTAATCTACATATAACACCCGATCTGTGTGCCAAATTTCATAACGCTAGGACAATTGGAAGTGGCCTAGAGGTTTTGATGACCGGTCAGTGAGTGAGTCAGTCAGTGCCAAAATTAGCTATATTCGCAGGGTCATATTTCAGGATCTACTAAAGCTACATCTATGAAATTTGGTACACTGCCTTAGTACTAGTATATGATTACGTACGTACAATTTTATTTCTGTACTTGCAATAGGCACTGAGCTACAGGGGGGTCAAAAGTGGGTCGAAGCGGTTCGTGTAAATAGAGAACGGCATGCGCTCGGCCTGTTGCTGGAACTTGGCCTGCGCACTGCCGTGCGCTTAGATTTTATTCCCGTATTCTCACGGTTACGGGAACTACGCGGGTGAAACCGCGTGAAGTCCGCTAGTGATTAGATAAATTCGTTGGAGGTATTTATTGTAATCTTATATCATTACTAGCCGCTGCCCGCGGCTCCGCTTATGAAAAATAGATATTGGCCGATTCTCAGACCTACTCAATATGCTCACAAAATTTAATGAGAATCGGTCAAGCCGTTTCGGAGGAGTATGGCAACGAAAACTGTGACACGAGAATTTTATATAACATTAGATGTAATAGGTTGTTTACCTACAGACTTCCTTTTATTAAATGAGTTGCACTAATAATAAATTAATTATTTAATTATCCCGCTTCTTGGGGGGACGTGTGTGAATCCCTCACGTCACGCTATAGTCTTGAAGCGCTTGTAAATAAAAATACCAAATATGGTCATTCGTTATAAGATGGTATTGCTAGATATATATGCATTGACCGTTTACAGAACACTTAGCAAGCGGGGCTACGAGCGTTTCTCAGCGCTATATAAATAGTAAAAGTAAATCGTAATAATTAAAATACAGTTTCATTTATATTATAATATTTTGAACAGCTGATTCTCTTTCTAAATGAAATCTCTCAATGGCTTGACGTCATGCATTTGAACACATAAGATTAATGTTAACCTGAATATATAAACATAAGTTTAATTCTTTACGGTGCGGTAAGGTGAGGGAAAATCCTTCATGGATGCTATGCCGGACTCCTACCGACTAAAAACCTCACGTAACGCTCAACAGCCTACGGTTGAGAGCCTCAGGTAAGCCCTCGGAAGGATATCCCAGGACTCCCAACAGACCTACAACCTCGCCTAGGGAGCGGTTCGGTTGCTATCCCGCGTCTTAGCCGTAGGTCTGTTTTGGAGCCCTAGGACATCCTTCCGAGGGTTGACTCGGGGCTCCCAACCGTAGGCCATTGGGCGTTACGTGAGGTATTTTAGTCGGTAGAAGTCCGGCATAGCATCCATGGGGGATTTTTCCTCACGTAAAAAAAGAAGCTACTGTTTTAGCACTGGTAGCCTCGCTTGCTTTGTTTTCTGCAAACGATCGCATTGTTAAGCATCTTTAAATATGGTAAGCTCTGAGATAGGTGCCCGTCTGTAGCATTTCCATTTATCAGTACTCGTATTTCGTGCCTCAAAAGGCTCGCCTTAGTTGATCCCGGTTGTTAGTAACATTGAATATCGTTAAGTCAAGTTTAAAACCTTTCCAAGAAGAAAATTCAGAAGCGGGTTGCAATAAAATATTCAGCCACAATCTGCACCTGTCCATTTCAACACGGTAATAGTCTTTCAACACAAAAATTCAACTGGTGAAATCAGGGCATAATTATTATAGACTATGCCTCTGCCTTCGGCGAAAAAATGCGAGACCATAATGTATGTATGTATGTTTATAGTTTTGACCTACGACCGAGATCTGAACTTTTACTCTCTATGATTTTATAGACATTTTGTATGGAATGATGTTATCTGTATCAATACATACATACATACATATGGTCACGCCTTTATCTCCGAAGGTGTAGGCAGAGGCACATTATATGCCCACATTTCACCTTTTGTATAATTTGTCCCACGTAATAGGTGGTGAGTCGTATTGCCGTATTAAAATGGACTGGCGCAGGTTGTGACTGCCTGCTGTTGAAAATAAAGCCTTCAACTTAGCTTAACGACTGCCATTTTACTGGCAACCGGGACCAACGGCTTAACGTGCCTTCCGAAGCACGGAAACGCTCAAATAAATGTCACAAAGTGATCACATGGATGGTCACCCATCCATGGACCGGCCATAGTGAAAGTTGCTTACTCAAGTGATCGTTTACAGAACACTGAGTCCGCGGGACCACGAGCGCTTCTCTCTCTGTATCTGTATCAATAATAGAATGTATTATTTATAAGATAAGTAAAGTAATTAATACATGGAAGTTTTCTATACTATGAGGTTTTTATACTACGACGGTGGCAGACAAGCTTACGGTCGGTGACTCGTTGAGAGTAATCCGGTCTACCTGATGGGAAGTAGTTTCCTTGTGACGAGGAATTTTGATTAAATTTATTCATTTTTTGATCATTGGATACAAAGTGAATTTTGATGATATATAATGATCATGATAAATGATCTCTATCAGTATTTACAAGTACCTGTATCAAAACACTTTCGTTTTCGGAAGTAACCGGTAAGACACTAATACGTCTCAAAAACGATAATGACTTGACAAGTCTGACGTCACATTAATCTCTGATTGATGGCGTCAATTGTGCTTACTTTGTTTGCACATGTGTGTGCATTGACGTGTACTCACTCACGTGTACTTACACGTGAGAATTGTCAAGACACATTGATCGTCTCCGGGACGCATAAGACGATGAAGAAGAATACTCGTAGCATAGCGAAATAGACCGGTCTACGATTAGCTCTGCAAAAGTTCAAGCGTTTCAGTGATCTCTAGATAGTCTACACTGAAGGCAGCACATCGCTTCATTTAAGAGCCTACCAGACGCCAAATGGTTGAAAGATGATAGAAGATATTATATTTTAGCGCGCAATAAAGAAGAAGATGCGAATGTTTGTGAGTGTAGATGTTTGTTACTTTTTCACGCTCGAACGGCTGAACGGATCGGGCTGAAATTTGGTACAGGGATACATTATAGTCTGGAATAACACATAGGCTACTTTTTATCCCGGGAATAAGTTCCCACGGGACACAAATTTTTCGCGAACGAAGCTGCGGGCATCAGCTAGTTAATTATAAAAGAACCATTCCCAATAGGAAAAAGTGCTCTAGTGTAAATGAAGATATAACTATTGTCTTCCTTTTAAATAAATTATATTGTAAAACTAACTTTAAACTCATGAGATCCAGCTTAAAATTTCATGAAATCGATGTATTTTCAACCAAAAATTTTGGTCTAGAGCATTTTTAATTTGAACTGAAGTTACTTTTATTTAAAACGTTACCTAATTCATTAGACCACACGAGTACTGAGATCTAAATCAATAAAATAGTCCATTTAGCTTCACACGAACTCTTAAAGTATCAACAACGTGTAGTAGGTACTCGCGCTTTTCTAGGAATTGTAATAGTAGAGATTTATAATATTACGTGGGACGAGAATCAAAGGTGAAATAATGTGTACATATAATATGCTTCTGCCTACCCCTTCGGGAATAATGTGTTAACATATGTAGTTAAATAGTTAAAGAAAAAAATGTTTAGGCCATTTCTATTTTTCTGTCGGAAGGAAAGTAACTGCCATTACTTCTTATTCATAAAATACCCATATTCGTCATTAGTTTTACAGAGTAAAGTTCCGTTATAAAACTTATAAGGAGGCATAAAAGATAAAGATACATCGACATTGTCAAGATATTATCAGGCAAACATGAAAAATAATTGTCACAAATTTATTGAAAGTGGATTTAAAACTAAAAAGTATTTAAATGAAAGGTTACAAGTTTAACCCACGAACTTTTTACATTTTTAGCGCTGAAAGTACAAATGTGCGACTACTAATAAATTGACATTCGCATTAATTTACGAGTGTAAATTTCCCGGTTACCAGTAACTGACAGACGTTACGTTAAGTTGAAGATAACAAATAGCAAGTAGTTACAACCTACACCCGTTTTACTTTTTTTTTAATTGAGGGAAAATCCATCATGGATGCTATGCCGGGCTCCTACCGACTAAAAACCTCACGTAACGCCCAATAGCCTACGGTTCGGAGCCCCAGGTAAGCCCTCATGAGGATGTCCCAGGACTCCCAACAGACCTACGGCTACCACTGCAGAACCCGAACCGCCCCCTGGGCAACCAGGGGGCGGTTCGGGTGCTATCGCGCGTCTTTGGGGGGTTTAGGATGTGATCCCGCTTCTAAGGGGGCGTGCAAATCCCTCACGTCACCTGCAGTCATGGGCCTGCTTCTGTAAGGACGGTGAGCAGCCGTCTCACCGCCCTCAGGCCCCTGGTACCTACACCCGTCTATTCCAACACGACAATGAGGTCACGGGACAAAAGAAAAGATGAAATGTATGCATATGACAATGTCTCCTATCCCATTTCTTTTGGGAACAAGGCGTAACTATAATAATGTAGGTATTTTTTGGATTATTTTCGATACCCAAACTGAATGAAGCAAACGAGATAATTGCGTTTCTTTAGGAAGTTGATGGTTTTATGCTGGAACTCGTCTGTTGATAGCAAAGATATATATATCCGCGCGTAGATTAAAAAATATCAAATTAAAAACTAATCCCACCTACTTCATCAAACTACTTTTACTTTTTCGATTTGCACAACTCGTTTTATAAAACAAGCGTAATGAAAGTTGAATAATTCTATTAATTATGTTGGTATTTAGGAAAATAAAACCGACCAAGTGCTAATCGGTCTCGTGCACTCAAAGGTTTCGTACAAAAAAAACGACGAAAAGTTATGTTTGTTGTATAGAATCCACCCTTACCCTGTGTAAATGTAGAAGTTATCTATTTGATGCTCATAACTGTTACTTTGTGACATAAATGAATAATGCTTTTTCATTTTCACCTAATATTTACTTTTTAGGGTTTCGTAGCCAAATGGCAAAAACGGAACCCTTATAGATTCGTCATGTCTGTCTGTCTGTCTGTCTGTCTGTCTGTCTGTCTGTCTGTCCGTCCGTGTGTCACAGCCATTTTTCTCCGAAACTATAAGACCTATGCTATTGAAACTTGGTAACAAGTTGTATTCTGTGAACCGCATTAAGATACTTATATAAAATTAGAAAAAAAGTAGTAATTTTTGGGGGTCCTCATACTCAAAACTGAAACTCAAAATTTTTTTTTTCATCAAACCCATACGTGTGGGGTATCTATAGATAGGTATTCAAAAATGCTATTGAGGTTCCTAACATCATTTTTTTCTAAAATGAATAGTCTGCGCAGGGGACTGTTCCAAAGTGGAAAAATGTGTGTCCCCCCCCCCCCCTCTAACTCCTAAACTAAGAGAATTATAAATCTAAAAAAAATAAATGATATACATTGCCATATAAACTACCAACGAAAATTGGTTTGAACGAGATAGAGCTGGCAGTTTTTTTTTAATACGTCATAAACAGCAATTTTCGGTTAGAAAAATCACTACGTTAAAACATCAATGAAAGTTAAAACGAACTATAAGAACTATTATATTATGTTACTTGCTGCTACGAAACCCTTCATGGGCGAGTCCAACTCGCACTTGGCCGGTTTTTTTCTGTTTTGAGTTTTGTTGTTATAATGTATTAATGTCTAACGATCATGGTTCCTGAGATATAGGTCTGAAATGTTGACGATTGTGATTCATCTTTATTATGACACCTTTTTGTACCCATTTTCGCAAAATAAAGAAATTAAAATTTAGGAATTTAAAATAAATAGACAGCAAGAAGAAGCGGAGTCTCAGTAATAGAGTCCCGTTTTGAACCTTTGTGTACGGAACCCTAAAAATGAAAAGCACACTAGCAAGATTTGTATCTAGGTGTGCATTTATATGTGTGCGTTTTCTCTTTAAGATATATGTCTATCATTTATGTAGATACAAACAGCACAGCTTAAGGTTAACTGCCTTAATATTTCCTATAAGTTTCTCTTGCTAAGCCTGTGTGTATACTTCCTATCTTTCTAATGTTATTATCAAGTCAATCTACTATGTTTAGGTATATTGGACGGTTAAATCCTTTATGACAGAAAAAGATCATACAATACCGCCGTTTTCCTCAAAGTTACTCTCTAACCCATGCATCTCCTTTAAAGCTATGAGAGACCTGGAAACCTGGGATGCATTTTTAAAGAGATGAAATTTTTTTCACCTTTTTAAAAAAAAAATTACCGTTAAAATTATTTTCAATTTTTTTTCTTACCAGCTGACCCGTGTAACTTAATTATTAGCCAAAAACGCACGTTTGAGTACCTACATTAATTAAAATTTTACCATTTAAAGATAAATTTAAAAATAATAATGATTACTTTTAAACACTTCACAAAATATGACAACACTAGATGATTCTCTCAGAAATTAGGTACCCTGTTCCCGCTTCCCGTGGGAACATATTCCCGAGATTAAAAGGAACCTATGTGTTATTTCAGACTATAAGCTATCTATGTGCCAAATTTCAGCCCAATCCGTTGGTACACAAGTGGTGTTATTCAATATGTGCAGCAGGTTCCACCAACTGCCAACAACAAACCAACAGTGTTAATAAGACTTGTAATAATAGTTTAATATAAAATAGAACTGAAGAAATATAATTTCTAACAAGTAGCTACTATGTAATTTGTGCAGTTACCTGAAAACTGTTTATCAAAAAACTGTGTTTTGAATACACTATTAACACGCTACTGTTACGAATTCTGTAGTTACGCGGTACAAAAGTCGGACATATAAACGGAAGTGACCGGAATCTATACTAGGATGAGGATATGGACCACAGTTATACCTATATAACTCAAAAATCTTACTAATATTATAAATGGGAAAGTATGTGAGTGTGGATGTTTGTTACTCTTTCACGCTTGAACGGCTGAACAGATCTGGATACATTATAGTTTGGAATAACACAGACTTCTTTTTATCCCGGGAATAAGTTCCTACGGGAAGCGGGAATGGGAACAAAGTTTAAGCGGGCGAAGCTGCGGGCATCAGCTAGTCTATTATATCGCAGAGCATTGAACTCAGCTGCGTAGTTGCATAATACACTACACTCGGCCAGAAATAAAACAAAGCGTGTGAACTCGTTTCTTGCATAAGGTGGAGTTGCTGGAACTTGGCCTGCGCACTGCCGTGCGCTTAGATTTTATTCCCGTATTCTCACGGTTACGGGAACTACGCGGGTGAAACCGCGTGAAGTCCGCTAGTGATTAGATAAATTCGTTGGAGGTATTTATTGTAATCTTATATCATTACTAGCCGCTGCCCGCGGCTCCGCTTATGAAAAATAGATATTGGCCGATTCTCAGACCTACTCAATATGCTCACAAAATTTAATGAGAATCGGTCAAGCCGTTTCGGAGGAGTATGGCAACGAAAACTGTGACACGAGAATTTTATATAACATTAGATGTAATAGGTTGTTTACCTACAGACTTTCTTTTATTAAATGAGTTGCACTAATAATAAATTAATTATTTAATTATCCCGCTTCTTGGGGGGACGTGTGTGAATCCCTCACGTCACGCTATAGTCTTGAAGCGCTTGTAAATAAAAATACCAAATATGGTCATTCGTTATAAGATGGTATTGCTAGATATATATGCATTGACCGTTTACAGAACACTTAGCAAGCGGGGCTACGAGCGTTTCTCAGCGCTATATAAATAGTAAAAGTAAATCGTAATAATTAAAATACAGTTTCATTTATATTATAATATTTTGAACAGCTGATTCTCTTTCTAAATGAAATCTCACAATGGCTTCACGTCATGCATTTGAAAACATAAGATTAATGTTAACCTGAATATATAAACATAAGTTTAATTCTTTACGGTGCGGTAAGGTGAGGGAAAATCCTTCATGGATGCTATGCCGGACTCCTACCGACTAAAAACCTCACGTAACGCCCAACAGCCTACGGTTGAGAGCCTCAGGTAAGCCCTCGGAAGGATATCCCAGGACTCCCAACAGACCTACAACCTCGCCTAGGGAGCGGTTCGGGTGCTATCCCGCGTCTTAGCCGTAGGTCTGTTTTGGAGCCCTAGGACATCCTTCCGAGGGTTGACTCGGGGCTCCCAACCGTAGGCCATTGGGCGTTACGTGAGGTATTTTAGTCGGTAGGAGTCCGGCATAGCATCCATGAGGGATTTTTCCTCACGTTATAAAAAATACTAGTGTTTTAGCATTGGTAGCCTCGCTTGTTCTGTTTTCTGCAAACGATCGCATTGTTAAGCATCTTTAAATATGGTAAGCTCTGAGATAGGTGCCCGTCTGTAGCATTTCCATTTATAAGTACTCGTATTTCGTGCCTCAAAAGGCTCGCCTTAGTTGATGCCGGTTGTTAGTAACATTGAATATCGTTAAGTCAAGTTTAAAACCTTTCCAAGAAGAAAGTTCAGAAGCGGGTCGCAATAAAATATTCAGCCACAATCTGCACCTGTCCATGTCAAAACGGTGATAGTCTTTCTACACGAAAATTCAACTAGTGAAATCAGCGGGCCTAAAAAGGCAACATTGTATGTTTCATTATATGAAACACAAAATTAGTATAATTTGAAATACGGAACATACAGTGCATACAAATCATTTTATGTTTCATAATATGAAACATACAATGTTGCCTTTTTAGGCCCTCAGGGCATAATTATTATAGACTATGCCTCTGCCTTCGGCGAAAAAAAGGCGTTACTATAATGTATGTATGTATGTTTATAGTTTGACCTACGACCGAGATCTGAACTTTTACTCTCTATGATTTTAAAGACATTTTGAATCGAATGATGTTATCTGTATCAATACATACATACATACATATGGTCACGACTTTATCCCCGAGGGTGTAGGCAGAGGCACATTATATGCCCACATTTCACCTTTTCTATAATTTGTCCCACGTAATAGGTGGTGAGCAGTATTGCCGTGTTTAAATGGACTGGCGCAGGTTGTGACTGCCTGCTGTTGAAAATAAAGCCTTCAACTTAGCTTAACGACTGCCATTTTACTGGCAACCGGGACCAACGGCTTAACGTGCCTTCCGAAGCACGGAAACGCTCAAATAAATGTCACAAAGTGATCACATGGATGGTCACCCATCCATGGACCGGCCATAGTGAAAGTTGCTTACTCAAGTGATCGTTTACAGAACACTGAGTCCGCGGGACCACGAGCGCTTCTCTCTCTGTATCTGTATCTGTATCAATAATAGAATGTATTATTTATAAGATAAGTAAAGTAATTAAAACATGGAAGTTTTCTATACTGTGAGGTTTTTATACTACGACGGTGGCAGACAAGCTTACGGTCGGTGACTCGTTGAGAGTAATCCGGTCTACCTGATGGGAAGTAGTTTCCTTGTGACGAGGAATTTTGATTAAATTTATTCATTTTTTGATCATTGGATACAAAGTGAATTTTGATGATATATAATGATCATGATAAACATCAGTATTTACAAGTACCTGTATCAAAACACTTTCGTTTTCGGAAGTAACCGGTAAGACACTAATACGTCTCAAAAACGATAATGACTTGACAAGTCTGACGTCACATCAATCTCTGATTGATGGCGTCAATTGTGCTTACTTTGTTTGCACATGTGTGTGCATTGACGTGTACTCACTCACGTGTACTTACACGTGAGAATTGTCAAGACACATTGATCGTCTCCGGGACGCATAAGACGATGAAGAAGAATACTCGTAGCATAGCGAAATAGACCGGTCTACGATTAGCTCTGCAAAAGTTCAAGCGTTTCAGTGATCTCTAGATAGTCTACACTGAAGGCAGCACATCGCTTCATTTAAGAGCCTACCAGACGCCAAATGGTTGAAAGATGATAGAAGATATTATATTTTAGCGCGCAATAAAGAAGAAGATGCGAATGTTTGTGAGTGTAGATGTTTGTTACTTTTTCACGCTCGAACGGCTGAACGGATCGGGCTGAAATTTGGTACAGGGATACATTATAGTCTGGAATAACACATAGGCTACTTTTTATCCCGGGAATAAGTTCCCACGGGACACAAATTTTTCGCGAACGAAGCTGCGGGCATCAGCTAGTTAATTATAAAAGAACCATTCCCAATAGGAAAAAGTGCTCTAGTGTAAATGAAGATATAACTATTGTCTTCCTTTTAAATAAATTATATTGTAAAACTAACTTTAAACTCATGAGATCCAGCTTAAAATTTCATGAAATCGATGTATTTTCAACCAAAAATTTTGGTCTAGAGCATTTTTAATTTGAACTGAAGTTACTTTTATTTAAAACGTTAATTCATTAGACCACACGAGTACTGAGATCTAAATCAATAAAATAGTCCATTTAGCTTCACACGAACTCTTAAAGTATCAACAACGTGTAGTAGGTACTCGCGCTTTTCTAGGAATTGTAATAGTAGAGATTTATAATATTACGTGGGACGAGAATCAAAGGTGAAATAATGTGTACATATAATATGCTTCTGCCTACCCCTTCGGGAATAATGTGTTAACATATGTAGTTAAATAGTTAAAGAAAAAAATGTTTAGGCCATTTCTATTTTTCTGTCGGAAGGAAAGTAACTGCCATTACTTCTTATTCATAAAATACCCATATCCGTCATTAGTTTTACAGAGTAAAGTTCCGTTATAAAACTTATAAGGAGGCATAAAAGATAAAGATACATCGACATTGTCAAGATATTATCAGGCAAACATGAAAAATAATTGTCACAAATTTATTGAAAGTGGATTTAAAACTAAAAAGTATTTAAATGAAAGGTTACAAGTTTAACCCACGAACTTTTTACATTTTTAGCGCTGAAAGTACAAATGTGCGACTACTAATAAATTGAAATTCGCATTAATTTACGAGTGTAAATTTCCCGGTTACCAGTAACTGGCAGACGTCACGTTAAGTTGAAGATAACAAATAGCAAGTAGTTACAACCTACACCCGTTTTACTTTTTTTTAAATTGAGGGAAAATCCATCATGGATGCTATGCCGGACTCCTACCGACTAAAAACCTCACGTAACGCCCAATAGCCTACGGTTCGGAGCCCCAGGTAAGCCCTCATGAGGATGTCCCAGGACTCCCAACAGACCTAAGGCTACCACTGCAGAACCCGAACCGCCCCCTGGGCAACCAGGGGGCGGTTCGGGTGCTATCGCGCGTCTTTGGGGGGTTTAGGATGTGATCCCGCTTCTAAGGGGGCGTGCAAATCCCTCACGTCACCTGCAGTCATGGGCCTGCTTCTGTAAGGACGGTGAGCAGCCGTCTCACCGCCCTCAGGCCCCTGGTACCTACACCCGTCTATTCCAACACGACAATGAGGTCACGGGACAAAAGAAAATATGAAATGTATGCATATGATAATGTCTCCTATCCCATTTCTTTTGGGAACAAGGCGTAACTATAATAATGTAGGTATTTTTTGGATTATTTTCGATACCCAAACTGAATGAAGCAAACGAGATAATTGCGTTTCTTTAGGAAGTTGATGGTTTTATGCTGGAGCTCGTCCGTTGATAGCAAAGATATATATATCCGCGCGTAGATTAAAAAATATCAAATTAAAAACTAATCCCACCTACTTCATCAAACTACTTTTACTTTTTCGATTTGCACAACTCGTTTTATAAAACAAGCGTAATGAAAGATGAATAATTATTTTAATTATGTTGGTATTTAGGAAAATAAAACCGACCAAGTGCGTATCAGACTCGTGCATTAAGGGGTCCGTATCAAAAGGACAAAATAATCACATTTGTTGTATGGGAGCCCAGGTTCATTTTTTACTAGCTGAGCCCGCAACTTCGTTTACGTCACATATGGTGTATGAAAGGAGAGGTATTTCTTTATTAGACTCATCAAGCAGCGTGTGAAACTGCCCTGTTTGCTTAATCATAAAAGAGCTTAATGATTAAGGCTATTGTAAAACAATTCAGTTCACGCCTTTATGACTAAGCCAACACGCCAGTTTAGATTTACCTATTTTTAGATTCATAAGTCTACGTATGATTCTTTAAAGTAATACAACTTTTTATTTATAAACTGATTGATATTAAATAAACACTAAATGTTAAGCGGAGCAAACCTTAACACAATAAAGAAAAACTTGAGAGGTGTCAAGGGACACCCGGATGGAACGAAGTTCCTTTCGATTAAAGTGAAGGAATTGTAATAAAATTTTATTTTAATTTTAAAATTTTATTGTAAGCAAAAACAAAAACAGAAACAAAAACAAAAAGAAAACAAATATAAAAAAAAGTGAGTGCGTGTAACCTTTACGCGCGACTGAAACTGAACAGAGCGAAACTCCTATTTGCTTTGGTGTTGCTCGTAGAGTTCATGTTCATCCCCTGGCTAGCACTAGCACTACTACTATCACTACCACTATCACTATCACTATCACTACCACTACCACTACCACTATCATTACTACTATTACTACCACTATCACTACCACTATCACTACCACTATCACTACCACTATCACTACCACTATCACTACCACTATCACTACCACTATCACTACCACTATCACTACCACTATCACTACCACTATCACTACCACTATCACTACCACTATCACTTCCACTATCACTACCACTATCACTACCACTATCACTACCACTATCACTACCACTATATCTACCACTATCACTACCACTATCACTACCACTATCACTACCAAAAGTGTCGTGACAACTTTTCGTAAGAATTTTTTCCGTCTAGCCCCCTTTCACAACGCGCGATAAGGAACTTCGTTCCAATAACCGCATTGCAATCGGTTAAGCGGTTACTGAAATTAGCGTGCACAAACGTACAGACAAACAGACAAAAATTCTAAAAATCATTGTTTTGGGTTCTATTGCGTTCATAAAACCCCCCTATATTATTTTTTCTCATTTATCTTCCATGTACAGACAGCGATTATATTTGGTATTTGTTGTTATAGCGTTAACAGATTTTTTTATAAACCACTCAAACTCAAACTCAAAGAAACATTTATTTCGCATAATCCTAATACATAGGCACTTGCGACACGTCAATGAATACAATGCAAATAGTACCACCAGTTCGGAACGCGGCCCGCTTGAGAAGAACTGGCAAGAAACTCGACGGGCTTTTCTTTTTGTGCTCTATTTACAAAAATTTAAACTAAAAATCACAAACTATTGCTTGAGAATGCAGTAGAGCAAGCAGATCATTTCCAGGCTTCCCTGTCAAGCAAATAATCGTCAACTGAATAGTAGCCCCTGCGGTACAATTTACTTTTTATACACTTTTTAAACTTATTTAAGGGCATACTTTTTATTTCATTTGGAAGCCTGTTGTAAAAACGTATACAGTTACCCAGGAAGGAATTACTGACTTTTTTCAGTCTACACTGATGACAAGCAAGGTTATCTTTATGTCGGGTATTTACACTGTGTATATCGCTTAACTTAACGAAACTAGATAGATTCTTTTGCACATACATAAGATTTTCAAAAATATATTGTGATGCTACAGTCAGAATATTTACCTCTTTGAATTTTTCGCGCAGAGAGACCCTTGGACCTAATCTATATATGGCTCTTACGGCTCGTTTTTGTAAAACAAAAATTGAATTTATATCTGCGGCATTACCCCACAGTAGAATACCGTAAGACATAACACTGTGGAAGTAACTGAAATAAACTATTCTAGCTGTATCTACATCAGTCAAATGTCTAATCTTTTGTACCGCAAATGCTGCTGAACTTAACCTGCCAGCTAGCTTTTCAATATGTGGACCCCACTGCAATCCAGCATCGACCGTCAACCCTAGGAACGCCGTAGATTTCACAAGTTCCAACTAGGTGGTCTAAGGTGGCAGACACAGCATACGCCCCACTAGAAGAACTGGTGGTCACCGCAGCCTATGAACTTTGCAACACTCGAGGCGCGGCACCCTGTAAAAACCTTATAAGACCCCTATTGAAGAACCTCATACAGTAGGAAATATATCTTTATTGGAAAAATTCAATTGTCTAGCTATCAACGTTCACGAGATACATCTTGGTGACGGACAGACTGACAGCAGAGTCTCGGTAAATAAGATCCAATTTTCCGAGGTCTTACCCGGGGCTCCCAACTGTAGGTAGAGAAAGTGTTAGTTTTTAGTCGGTTAAGTGTCCGGCATAGCATCCATGATGGATTTTCCACACGTAAAAAAAAGGAATCGATTTTACCTTTTGTGTACGGAACCCTAAAAATGAAAAGCACACTAGCAAGATTTGTATCTAGGTGTGCATTTATATGTGTGCGTTTTCTCTTTAAGATATAATTGTCTATCATTTATGTAGATACAAACAGCACAGCTTAAGGTTAACTGCCTTAATATTTCCTATAAGTTTCTCTTGCTAAGCCTGTGTGTATACTTCCTATCTTTCTAATTTTATTATCAAGTCCATCTATTATGTTAAGGTATATCGGACGGTAATTTTTTTATGAGAGAAAAAGAGAACCCATGCATCTCCTTCAATGCTACGAGGGACCTGGAAACCTGCATGCCTTCTTAAAAAGTTGAATTTATTTACACCTTTTTAAAAAAAATTACCGGTAAAATTGTTTTCAACTTTTTTTTTTACCAGCTAACCTGTGCAACTTAATTATTAGCCAAAACGCACATTTGAGTACATTAATTAAAATTATACCATTTAAAGATAAATTTAAAAATAATAATGATTACTTTAAAACACTTCACAAAATATGACAACACTAGATGATTCTCTCAGAAATTAGGTACCCTGTTCCCGCTTCCCGTGGGAACATATTCCCGAGATGAAAAGGAACCTATGTGTTATTTCAGACTATAAGCTATCTATGTGCCAAATTTCAGCCCAATCCGTTGGAACACAAGTGGTGTTATTCAATATGTGCAGCAGGTTCCACCAACTGCCAACAACAAACCAACAGTGTTAATAAGGCTTGTAATAATAGTTTAATGTTAAATAGAACTGAAGAAACATTATTTCAAACGAGTAGCTACTATGTAATTTGTGCAATTACCTGAAAACTGTTTATCAAAAAACTGTGTTTTGAATACACATTAACACGCTAGTGTTACGAATTCTGTAGTTACGCGGTACAAAAGTCGGACATATAAACGGAAGTGACCGGAATCTATACTAGGATGAGGATATGGACCACAGTTATACCTATATAACTCAAAAATCTTACTAATATTATAAATGGGAAAGTATGTGAGTGTGGATGTTTGTTACTCTTTCACGCTTGAACGGCTGAACAGATCTGGATACATTATAGTTTGGAATAACACAGACTTCTTTTTATCCCGGGAATAAGTTCCTACGGGAAGCGGGAATGGGAACAAAGTTTAAGCGGGCGAAGCTGCGGGCATCAGCTAGTCTATTATATCACAGAGCATTGAACTCAGCTGCGTAGTTGCATAATACACTACACTCGGCCAGAAATAAAACAAAGCGTGTGAACTCGTTTCTTGCATATGGTGGAGTTTGAGAAGACGCGTTCATTACTTTTTTTTGTATCTCGATGAGTTCAGAGGCTACTTCCCAAAAAAATGAAGACCGGTACTTAAGAAAAAAATTAAATGATCGGTGCAGTCAGCAAAGACTGTTTTTCTGAAGGTACATGTAATATGTTTTGACTGTTGGAATTTTACATTAAAATACATACATACATATGGTCACGCCTTTATCCCCGAAGGGGTAGACAGAGGCATATTATTATATGTCTACATTTCACCCTTTTACAATTTGTCCCACGTAATAGGTGGTGAACCGTATTGTCGTGTTGAGATGGACGGGCGCAGGTTGTGCCTGCTTGCTGTTGAAATTTTTTAAGCCCCCTGAAAAGGCTTTACGACTGTCATTTTACTGACAACCGGGACCAACGGCTTAACGTGCGTTCCGAAGCACGGAAACGCTCAAATAAATGTCACAAAGTGATCACATGAATGGACACCCATCTAAGGACTGGCCATAGTGAAAGTTGCTTACTGCAGTGATCGTTTACAGAACACTGAGTCCGCGGGGCCACGAGCGCGCTACATTAAGATAATGATTTATAAATTCTTTTCTTTCTCTTGTCGGGTGGCTGCAAAAGACTTGCCCTCTATTACATGATCTTCTGACTTTAAGAGTCCTGGGGTACCCTTCCGAAGGCTTACCCGGGGCTCCCAACCGTAGGCTGTTAGGTAGGATACGTGTAGTTTTTAGTCGGTAGGAGTGCGGCATAGCATCTCTGTAGAACATTCCTCACGTTAAAAAAAAGATCTTTTGGCAAAGTGAGGGTGTGTAATATCACTTCTGCTTACGCCCTCTTGGATATGTCGTGAATGAAATGATTTAAATATTTGTTTTCTTATTTTAAGGTTTATAAATTGACTACTTCATACATACATATACAATAACGCTATTATCCCCGTAGGATGAGACAACTTATACACATTACACATATAAATATAATAAATACATTAATATGTGTGGACGTTCTCACACAACGTCATCTGGCCCAAATTAAGCTAATGTAAGCTTGTGCTATGGAATCTAGACGACTGATATATACATACTTATATATTTCTAAATATAATACAAAAAAAAATCACCCAAACTCCGAAACAAACATTAGTGGATCACACAAATATTTGGACCGACCCGGGAATCGAACCCGGGACCTAGCTCGGCAGGCGGTATTAGTACCATATGCGGCATCGAAGTAGTCAAGTACATATTATCACGATTAGGTTTGGCCTCATGTAATATGTGGCGAGCTTATTTACTTGTTGAAATTGACACACATACATACAAACTGTCACGCCTTTTTCCCCGAAAAGGGATAGGCATAGTATACGCCCACATTTTACCCTTTTAATATTATGTCCCACGTAATAGGTGAGCCTATTAACGTGTTGAAATGAACAGGCGCGGGTTATGACGAGGCACAGTTGAAATCTTTCAAGCCGCCCATAAGGCCTTCGCCTTGGCTTAACGACTGTCATCTAATAATATCATCAGTATTAATATCCGTGGTCTGATACCCATAATACAAGCAGGTTATTCCTAGCTTACTTTGGGATCAGATAGCGTTGTGTGAAATGTCCGTGATTTTTTTTTTATCTTACTGACAACCGGATTTCATTTCGAGTTTTCTTTCTCTCTGCTATGATACTGACAGACGCTGTCGATGGTGACTACCCGTAGTGGTTACCCATCTGCGAACCAGTCATAGCGAAATTATGTTACTGCATAAACTGTAAACTGCATAATACATGACACCCATAAATCGTTTGTATGTTGGTTTTAGCGATAGGATCTCAAGAACTACTATGTAATTGGATTTCAAAAATATTTCCATAATCTTTTTAAAAAATACGGTGCCAAAAATATTTAAATTGGTTCATTTTCAGATCAAAACCAGGGGAATACGAATCTTCGATTTTGACCAACTAAAATCGGTCTGAACTACAGCTATCCTTTTTTTTGTTATAACGTGAGGGAAAATCCTACATGGATGCTATGACTCCTACCGACTAAAAAACCTCACATATCCCGCCTAACAGTCTACGGTTGGGAGCCCTGGGTAAGCCCTCGGAAAGATATCCCAGGACTTCCAAACTACAGCTACCCTTATCGCAACATACGGCGATGTTCAAGTGAAATGTGATGACAATACCTAAATTCAAATACCCATTACGCAAATTCCTAGCGAAGATCGTTTCTTCTTAAGACTGATAAGATTCTTTAATGTGATGGAGTAGGAGTACAAATCGGCTTAGTGTGATGGACAATTAGGGCGGAGATTAATAAGTGATCTTGCAAAGGGCAATTTAAATTCAAATGGTTTGGAAAATAGTCATATGCAGTATAGTGTAATTAACATTCAATTTAAGTTTTTAACATGTAATTTGAAGCTTAGTAAATTATTACAGCCATTAAAGATGGTTTCATGTAATCTTTTCCCCAAATAACAATACTTACCTTCCTACGATGCAAGAGATATGTTTATAGCTTCAAATAATATACAACTTTACTTTTTTTTGTATCTCGATGAGTTCAGAGGCTACTTCCCAAAAAAATGAAGACCGGTACTTAAGAAAAAAATTAAATGATCGGTGCAGTCAGCAAAGACTGTTTTTCTGAAGGTACATGTAATATGTTTTGACTGTTGGAATTTTACATTAAAATACATACATACATATGGTCACGCCTTTATCCCCGAAGGGGTAGACAGAGGCATATTATTATATGTCTACATTTCACCCTTTTACAATTTGTCCCACGTAATAGGTGGTGAACCGTATTGTCGTGTTGAGATGGACGGGCGCAGGTTGTGCCTGCTTGCTGTTGAAATTTTTTAAGCCCCCTGAAAAGGCTTTACGACTGTCATTTTACTGACAACCGGGACCAACGGCTTAACGTGCGTTCCGAAGCACGGAAACGCTCAAATAAATGTCACAAAGTGATCACATGAATGGACACCCATCTAAGGACTGGCCATAGTGAAAGTTGCTTACTGCAGTGATCGTTTACAGAACACTGAGTCCGCGGGGCCACGAGCGCGCTACATTAAGATAATGATTTATAAATTCTTTTCTTTCTCTTGTCGGGTGGCTGCAAAAGACTTGCCCTCTATTACATGATCTTCTGACTTTAAGAGTCCTGGGGTACCCTTCCGAAGGCTTACCCGGGGCTCCCAACCGTAGGCTGTTAGGTAGGATACGTGTAGTTTTTAGTCGGTAGGAGTGCGGCATAGCATCTCTGTAGAACATTCCTCACGTTAAAAAAAAGATCTTTTGGCAAAGTGAGGGTGTGTAATATCACTTCTGCTTACGCCCTCTTGGATATGTCGTGAATGAAATGATTTAAATATTTGTTTTCTTATTTTAAGGTTTATAAATTGACTACTTCATACATACATATACAATAACGCTATTATCCCCGTAGGATGAGACAACTTATACACATTACACATATAAATATAATAAATACATTAATATGTGTGGACGTTCTCACACAACGTCATCTGGCCCAAATTAAGCTAATGTAAGCTTGTGCTATGGAATCTAGACGACTGATATATACATACTTATATATTTCTAAATATAATACAAAAAAAAATCACCCAAACTCCGAAACAAACATTAGTGGATCACACAAATATTTGGACCGACCCGGGAATCGAACCCGGGACCTAGCTCGGCAGGCGGTATTAGTACCATATGCGGCATCGAAGTAGTCAAGTACATATTATCACGATTAGGTTTGGCCTCATGTAATATGTGGCGAGCTTATTTACTTGTTGAAATTGACACACATACATACAAACTGTCACGCCTTTTTCCCCGAAAAGGGATAGGCATAGTATACGCCCACATTTTACCCTTTTAATATTATGTCCCACGTAATAGGTGAGCCTATTAACGTGTTGAAATGAACAGGCGCGGGTTATGACGAGGCACAGTTGAAATCTTTCAAGCCGCCCATAAGGCCTTCGCCTTGGCTTAACGACTGTCATCTAATAATATCATCAGTATTAATATCCGTGGTCTGATACCCATAATACAAGCAGGTTATTCCTAGCTTACTTTGGGATCAGATAGCGTTGTGTGAAATGTCCGTGATTTTTTTTTTATCTTACTGACAACCGGATTTCATTTCGAGTTTTCTTTCTCTCTGCTATGATACTGACAGACGCTGTCGATGGTGACTACCCGTAGTGGTTACCCATCTGCGAACCAGTCATAGCGAAATTATGTTACTGCATAAACTGTAAACTGCATAATACATGACACCCATAAATCGTTTGTATGTTGGTTTTAGCGATAGGATCTCAAGAACTACTATGTAATTGGATTTCAAAAATATTTCCATAATCTTTTTAAAAAATACGGTGCCAAAAATATTTAAATTGGTTCATTTTCAGATCAAAACCAGGGGAATACGAATCTTCGATTTTGACCAACTAAAATCGGTCTGAACTACAGCTATCCTTTTTTTTGTTATAACGTGAGGGAAAATCCTACATGGATGCTATGACTCCTACCGACTAAAAAACCTCACATATCCCGCCTAACAGTCTACGGTTGGGAGCCCTGGGTAAGCCCTCGGAAAGATATCCCAGGACTTCCAAACTACAGCTACCCTTATCGCAACATACGGCGATGTTCAAGTGAAATGTGATGACAATACCTAAATTCAAATACCCATTACGCAAATTCCTAGCGAAGATCGTTTCTTCTTAAGACTGATAAGATTCTTTAATGTGATGGAGTAGGAGTACAAATCGGCTTAGTGTGATGGACAATTAGGGCGGAGATTAATAAGTGATCTTGCAAAGGGCAATTTAAATTCAAATGGTTTGGAAAATAGTCATATGCAGTATAGTGTAATTAACATTCAATTTAAGTTTTTAACATGTAATTTGAAGCTTAGTAAATTATTACAGCCATTAAAGATGGTTTCATGTAATCTTTTCCCCAAATAACAATACTTACCTTCCTACGATGCAAGAGATATGTTTATAGCTTCAAATAATATACAACTTTACGCTTCAACACGAATCACACGCAATGATTCTAATTGGTTATGACGTAACATGTTCATTCAGTAATAAAACATAGAAAAAAGAAAGTATTTTACTCGTGTTGTGGGTGTTTTGTTTTCATGTAATGCATCAAAACATCATTTGGTGATCACTCAACGATATATAAAGTAGAACAGTTAGATTGATATGTTCAATTGTATAGTGAACTCACAATTGTTGGCAGTTTTTGCAAGCATGTAGCTACACACAGCCTAGATAAGGATCCATTATTTTCTGAAAATGCTTTTCTTTATATTTTTAATGGAAACCATATAATAATGGAGGTAGGGAAATCGACGGAAAATTGTTTCAGGTTCACCAGTCATGGAGGAGTGGAAGAAGTGACTTGGGCAATCAGATGGGCGAACTTCTGAGTGCCGCCACTTTGCTGTGATCTAAACAAAAATCTCGCATGGATCCGCGTGTGGCACATGCAGACAGCGCTGATTTTACTGCTGTACGCTGAGAGGCGGCCATTATTCCACAATGTAATGTAATTTAATAAGTGTAAATGTATACCTATATTTTGATAGATATTTTTTGTTAGGTTAATAGTGGTGGTGGTGGCTATGAATGTGGAATAAAAATAATTTTCTTTCTTTCTAAACTCTGGCATAGTGCCCAGTGTGGATGAAACAGCGACGCGACCTCTCCAATGACTTGTTTTGTCAGAAGATGAGGTGTACAAAAAAATGTTGAGGAGGAACGAAACAGGAATACTCGTAGTACTCTCCCGTCCCACAAAAGACGCGCTGAGAGACTGTGATCCCAGTATGATCTACATCCCCCATAAGCGTAATCCTGGGGGCGACCATCCAGCTCTGGGGTTGGCTGTCGCCCTTGTAGAGGTGGCCGGATGGTGGTAGCGCGTCATGTTCTACCGCACACGTCGTTGCAAGATGCTTGGTCTGCCGATGACCGGGCTTGTCAGGGTCCCTAGGGTTTCCTTTTGAGACTCAACAGGTTCCCTGACCAGATACAAATCCACCAAAAGTAACAGTTTTGTACAAAATGATGGCGATATCTGTATGAGTTTATTTTCTGTCCCGAACAATGTGTATTGGATCGGCGGGGCGGGTACGGGAGAAAACTCTCCCACCCGAGTTCCGCAGACGGCGGCCTGGGCATCGGCATCGGCCTCCATGACCGAGGGCCGAGGGGGACCGAGGTCTGAGGACGGTAAGAGGGCCGCTCACCGTCCTTACAGAAGCACGCTGCCCATGACGGCAGCGTGACGTGAGGTACTCACGCACGCTCCCCTTAGAGGCGGGATCGCACCCAAAACCACCAAAAGTAACAGTTTTGTACAAAATGATGGCGATATCTGTATGAGTTTATTTTCTGTCCCGAACAATGTGTATTGGATCGGCGGGGCGGGTACGGGAGAAAACTCTCCCACCCGAGTTCCGCAGACGGCGGCCTGGGCATCGGCATCGGCCTCCATGACCGAGGGCCGAGGGGGACCGAGGTCTGAGGACGGTAAGAGGGCCGCTCACCGTCCTTACAGAAGCACGCTGCCCATGACGGCAGCGTGACGTGAGGTACTCACGCACGCTCCCCTTAGAAACGGGATCGCACCCAAAACCCCCCAAAGACGGGGAATAGCACCCGAAGCACCCCCTGGGCCAGGCCACAGTGGCGTCTGTAGGTCTGTTGGGAGTCCTGGGACATCCTTCCGAGGGCTTACCCGGGGCTTCCAACCATAGGCTGTTGCGCGTTACGTAAGGTTTTTTAGTCGGTAGGAGTCCGGCATACCATCCATGAGGATTTTCCCTCACGTAAAAAAAATGTGTATTGGACAAAGGTTTGTAAAAACAGAGAAGCTTCGAACAAACTGCTAGGGGGCGTGTTTCTTACAACTCCGGGATCATCAAGCAGAGCGTAACATTGTAGAACGGGCCTTGGTAATTTTCTTGTGGACTGAGAGAGTGACTCCCAATTGCGTAGATGTCGCCATGATTTTCCATCAGGAGGGCAGCGTTATTTTGGTGAGCTAATAAAGGTAAAATATGTGGCGTAGTTGGTAGTGATACCGCCTGTTGCGCTGGAGGTCCTGGGTTCGATTCATGTGTCGGTCCAAATATTTGTGTGATCCACAAATGTTTGTTTCGGAGTTTGGGTGTTTTCTATGAATAATATATGTATGTATTTAGAATTATGTAAGTATGTATATCAGTCGTCTAGATCCCATAGCACAAGCATATATTAGCTTAATTTGGGCTTAGATGATGTTGTGTGTGAACGTCCACAAATATTTTTTTTATAAGTCTGATAAAATCCTAGGTCTGATAAACACCTAAATAGATGGCTATTTCTACTCGTTGCTTAAATTTGATGGTCACACGCTTATATTTTCTAAACCGTATGAGTTAGAAAGAAATGTTTTAAAATGGTGGATAAAACAGCTATTAAGCTATAAAATACATGAAATTTGTTGCAATAGAAGTAAATATTCATACCAAAAATCAACACGAAAGGTCAAAATCGGGGTTATTTTTCGCATTCTACTCGTGTCACACTTCCCGATTCAGTTAAACATTAGGTTACTGCTTCACCAAATTTCCATAGATTTTGAAGTTACATACACTAAATTCACCGTGATAACATACACTACACACACAGTATTACAAAAAAAATCTTGTAACTATTATTTAGAACTTAAAACACAATATACGTCGGTCACACGAATGTAGGTACTTTCGATTTGCGTAGTAAACGGTTGACTGTTGACCAAAACGACCGCCCCAATAACAAAACTCAACTTAACTGAACGTTATTGGTCGACCGGCATCGCAAGAGTGCAACGTGTTTCTTCTGGCTCCATGAGAAAAAAAAATATCGGTAAGTTTCTACATTTGACACTTAATTCGAGTTATTTTCGTGGGTGACTTTTTGTACATTGTATAATAGCTATTGAAGCCAGAGTCAATTCATCGAAACCGCAAATAAATAGAGATATTTATGTAGTATTTGATTTAAACCGTAACGGCTAAACATAGTCGGAATTTGAAAAAAAGATATATTTTCGTTACCTTCGTGTCACATCCTTCGTGGCGTTTTACCCACGAAGGTGAGTTTATGCCACGAAAGTGATCTTTGACTAGTTTCAGTAAGAGTGGTACTCGTTTAGATTCGTATTGTAGTATGTAGCGAAATGATAACAGAACAAATAACTAGGTTTCTACAATCATGGCAAATGACAGAGCAATACCTATAACATTCCGTGTGATGCCCTTTTATAGGAGTAGAAATCCCACCGGACGTTATGCCAGATCCCACAGTCCATACCGTCTAAACTCACACCGTACCTACTTAACCATCTAGTGCTAGGCGCCGCCCCGGGTAACTCCTTAGAAAGATGTATCAGGGTACCTGACAGGCTAAGGCTATCACCGTGGCCTCGCCTACGGGCTTGGGTGTTATCTTGCATGTTTTGGGTTAGTTCAGGTGCAATTCCGCTTCTTGAGGCGTGCAGCATGCTAAGCAATTTCACGTCATGCCAATGTTTTGGCTCTCGAGGCGTAGACCTGTGACCCTTCGCATCCAAGTCTCAAGGACAGATCCCGGGAAAGAGTCATGCCACTTAAAGCTTAATTAAGGCACTTAATACCTTATACTTATATCAACTAATATACATTTAGGTAGTACTCGTCGAGTAAAACTCGTCGAGTTTTCCGGCGAAGCGGTTTGTTACTACTCTCGAGAACAACTCGTAAACATGTCTAAGGAGTGAGATGGGTCTGTAATTCTTCAGCAAGGTCTTGTCACCTTTTTTGAAAAACAGAGCCACCGCACTTCGCTCCACGCTTTAGGTGTTTGTACCTGTTGGAGGACGGAATTAAAGAGACTCGTCAGCTCTTTCAGAACTGGAGTCCCGCCAGCTTTAAGAAGCTCACTTGTAATTCCGTCCTCTCCATGGAATTTATTGGTTTTTAGTTGTTTGCGAGCCGCCCTGACCTCGCCCTGGTCAATATCCGGAATGTCTTCCTCTTCGGTATAGTGGCGCGTGAGTGGGGCTCTGTGGTCACAGTCGCTAGGTCCCATCGGTTTTTTTTCCGTGATGCATATAGGTCTCTATAGAAGCTCTTAACTTCTTCCAGAATCTCGAACCTCGAGGTCACGGTTTTGCCACCCGCTGTTTTCAATTTGGTCAGACGGGGTCTTCGAAGCTGTTGCGCAAAGACTTTTGTTCGATCACTGCCTCGACGATGTTGGTGTTATAACGTCTGAGGTCGCATCGTATCAGCTTTCGGATTTTGATGTTTAAAGCTATCTGGTCTGACGAAGACGTATGCATAGATGGCGTTTGCCATCTGATTCTCATGAGCTCGAGAGTCTCGGGCGAAAGCTTGGAACACCTATTTTTGCTTTTTCCAGACAGAAACCTTCGGGAGACTTGTTGTAGCGTCCTGACTACAGTGTCGGCCTTATCGTGATCCTTGCCAGTGGTTTCCAGCAGATCGAAACGATTTTGAAACTTCAATTGAAACTTCTCAGCACACAAAGCTATTTGGAGCGCAGTAGGTCGGAGAGTAGGCTTCATCATCCGGGCCCTTTCGGCGCGGAAGTCTAAATTCAGAGATGCTCGGACGAGTTGATGATCACTTCCGGTATTAAACCTGTTGATCACTGAGACATCTTTAAATATACACCTCTTGTCCGACATGACGAAGTCTATCTCGTTCCTTGTGACCTGGTAGAGGTTTCGCCAAGTCCACCTTCTAGGGAGCTTCTTCTTAAAGAATAAGTTCATCAAGAAGAGCCCCTGAGCCTCAAGAAAGTTGATAAGCATACGCCCCCGGTCATTTCTACGCCCCACACCAAAGGGTCCGATTTTCGTTTCACGGCGTTCTTATACTCCCACTTTGGCATTGAAGTCTCCCATCACAACATTGTAGTGAGTCTTGGCAGTACATTGTAATGCTTTCACCACGTCCTCGTACACAGTCTCAACTGCCTCGTCAGTGCTTCTCGAAGTCGGGGCATAGGTACGCCTGAATCACCTTCAGGGAGTACCTGTTGGTGAGTCTCAGTATTACGTATGCTACCCGAGATGAAACATTGCTGATCTCCACAATGCTGCTAACGAGGTCCTTTTGCACCATAAAGCCGTCACCGCCCTCGGAAGAATGTCTTCCATCACCTTCCCGAAAGTACAATAGGTCGCCCGACGCAAGGGTTAGCGTGTCCTCCCTCTTTCTTCGAACTCCGCACAACCCCAGTATGTGCTAGTTTATGCGACCCAGTTCTACCTCGAGTTCGGTGAGCCGATCGTCTAGGCGCAGAGTGCTTTCATTATAAGTAGCCAGGTACGGACAATCTCACACAAGATCATCTAGCTAGCCCAAATTAAGACAATATAAGCTTATGCTATGGGATCTAGATAACTGATAATTTGCTACTTTGTGCCAAAGAGATGTACTGTGTTATATGGTTCCAGAATAACTTTTACGTCCAAAGCATGTGTATAGGACCTGGTAATTGTTTTAGTTAACTAGCTGTTACCATATAACTGCCGAATGAACATATATTAACTTATAATTAGTATTTAAATAATGATTAATAATGTCTGTAAAGCTACTGCGTCACCTTCGTGGATCGTCGCGTCACCTACGTGGGATCTAATAATTCAAAACGTTATTCTTCCAAATCTGACTCACAATTTAACTTTTTGACTTATATATGTTACTTATCTTACCGAAAGCTTTGTGTTTGTTTACAAAAATAGTTGAAATAATCAGTATTTAAAATTTACCATGAAGGTGACGATGAGAATCGTAAAAAGTAGAAATAGCCAGATACACACTTGTAACACTTAGCCATGTGCCTAGGTATGGATGAGCCCTTTAAATTCCTTTCGCTCATGTAATTAGCATTGCGCTAGTCTACTTAAATATTGATGAAGTACCGGCGCTTAAGTGCATCCTGAGTCGACACAAAATAATGTGTGTGGTCCTCCATTCATGTTTGTATTGAAGTTTAGATGTGTCTATGTATCAGTTGCAAATATTTCGAAATAGGATACATATTCTCTCCACACGCTGGTGGAGCAGCGCCAGGTCCTCGTAGTGGGTCTGGACGTGGACACTCTCTCGCTCGAGACCATGGTGCGAGCCATGCTCTCCAGCGGGAGTAAGTGGGACTGCGCCGCCTCCTTCTGCGAGCAGTTCATGCTCGTGAAGGAGGCGGCGGGACGGGTACTGGAGAGAACTCTCCCACCCGAGTTCCGCAGTCGGCGGCCTGGGCGCCGCCGCCGTGTCTTCGCCGAGGACTATCGGTCACCATGACCGGGGGCCTGAGGACGGTAAGAGAGCGGCTCACCGTCTTTACAGAAGCAGGCCCATGACGGCAGCGTGACGTGAGCAATTCACGCACGCCCCCCCTTAGAAGCGGGATCGCACCCGAAACCCCCCAAAGACGCGGGATAGCACCCGAACTACCCCCTGGGCGAGGCCGCAGTGGCGGCTCCCAACCACAGGCTGTTGGGCGTGACGTGAGGTTTTTTAGTCGGTAGGAGTCCGGCATAACATCCATGATGATTTTCCCTCACGTTAAACAAAAAAAAAGGATAGGTAGGTATTCAATATTCATCAGTAAGTCTTGATGCCAAACCTTTGAACATCTTCATTTTTGCTAGAGGACGTTTGCGAGAGATGAAAAATATTTAACAAAATCTAATAACCTATTCATTCATTCAATTCAATCACTTTATTGTGGATCGTAGGTTACAAACGTTGTTTACAGGTTTTAGTACAAGGTCAGCTGCTGCCGCTATGTCCTCCCCTTTAGCACAGTATAAAGAGTACTAACCAGTATTGTAACTCCCTACAAACGGACGAAGCGCAAACTATACCTACGAGTCTCGTTTTCGGCAGGCCTTTCAGCACGCAAGCAGGCGCCGCAGTCGCGATTGTGCCGAGTAGACGAATGGACGGTGTGTCGTTTTTTAGATAGTAACCGTGCGAGGTTTATTTACTAAAATATTTAATATGACTACTAGAGTCTATTCTGCTTGTTTTGGTTGCATGAATTCGTCAATAACGCACCCAGAGATAACTTTTTTTAGATTACCTGGAAACTCCGAAAGGTAAGTCTATAAATTGATTTTACTTAAGTACTAATTGGTACTATACTACTAGTTGACTAAGGTTAAACAAAGTGATTGACACGAGTGAACTAGGTAGTTACATGAAGTAGGTATGTTTGTGTTTAAAACTAGACTTGTGCTTGCTCAGTCAGTGAACGGTGCGATCCAATTTAGTACAATATCCAAAAAAAACTAGTTCAGAACTCTAGTACGTGTAAGTAGTACATTTAGTTCCGTTGTCAGTTCGTAGTTATTTAATTGAGAGCAATGATTTAGGTATGTTTCAAGAGTATTCATTTCTTAGTGGATGACCGATGTTACAGTACACGCTAAGTGTACTGTAACATCGGTTATCCACAAAGAAACAAACCGTATGACTTTGATTGACAGCATTTTTGTTACCTTTGATTTTTATTACCCGCATAGAGACGAATATGAACTTTCAAAATTTAACACAACTTGACAATGTACGAAAAGTACCTACTAGTGTACTAGAGACTGACTAGTACTTTCAAATCGAAAAATAGTTTTAATTTTGTAAATGAAAAATTTAACGCAATGATTATAAAGACTAGAATTCCGTGATTCTATCACTGACGAAATATGTGATGAGCCGATTATTATTGTCTACGCCGCTTACTCGTTTTCAAATTTCTATACCCGTCTCACTCAATCGTTAGTAGATAATGGGCACTGCGCCGCCACGCCGCCGCCCCGCGCCGCCGCCGCCAGCCGTTGCGGGGATATTATATTATTACTCACAAAGTATTTTTTGTTTAAATAAAAAGGTACATATTTACTCGAAATGAAAGCCGGTTGTCAGTAGAACGACAATCCTTAATACAAATTGAAGGCCTTGGGCGGATTGAAGAATTTCAACTGCATTACGCTCACTATCTATACGCGTACGTAAAACTATAAGGTAAAATGTGGGCGTATACTATGCCTCTGCCTACACCGTCAGGGATAAAGGCGTGACTACATGAATGTATGTATGTACATATTTACAATCGCAATACTAAATAGAAAATCAATGTAGGCACATATTATTAAAATGCTGTAGGTGGGCAGCCCTATCGCATGCTTACGTACCGCGCGACTGTAGACATTTATTTCTAAAATCCGGCCGAGTCAAACTACAGTATACAGTGCCTTTAGGCACACAATATCTTGAATACAAACTTAAATCAACACATATAATAAAATAGTAACAGGTCACTCATAAAGCCCTCCTACAAAGGAGGGCTTTATGAACGCAATTGAACCCAAAACAATGATTTTTAGAATTTTTGCCTGTTTGTCGATTTGTCTGTACGTTTGTGCACGCTAATCTCGGCAACCGCTCAACCGATTGCAATGCGGTTTTCTTAATTGCGTTGCGGTTTGCTCCATTTAACATTTAGTGTTTGTTTCATATCAATAGGTTCATAAATAAAAAAGTTATATCAATCTAAAGAATTTGCAGCGTACGAAGTCGCAGGCAACAGCTATTAACAAATAAAATGTCACGATACATTCATTTCAAAGCCAAGTAAGTAGCATACCAAGGAGTAGGCATACCAAATTCCATAAAGTGTAAAGCAACGCCTTCAGTATGGGTTTCCTAAAAAGGGCCTTAGAAGGTTCTTGCAGGGTTCTTTCGGCAGCTGCTGTGTTGCAAACGTTCATAGGCTATGTTGGCCGCAGTTTGGTGGAGTTAAGGTGGGGGCCGTAAGCTTGTCTGCGACCTTGTAAGTATAAAAAAAGGAACCTGTAAAAGTGAACAAACGCTCACAATACCATTGGCCATCTTTTTTTTACGTTTGGAAAATCCGTCATGGATGCTATGCTGGACTCTTACCGACTAAAAACCAACACGTTCCCCACCTACTGCCTACGGTTGGAAGCCCCTGTAAGCCCTGGTAGGGATATCCCCAGGATTCCCAACAATTGGCCATTTGAAAATAATAAACTAAACTTACAATGTTCGCACAACTATCTTGAAGCCACTTCTTTGTGACTTCACATACTTAATAGTAAAGCATTCTGTTTTAACTTAATTAATATCTCCCATTCACCTTAAAATCACATTAAATTAAAAATTTTATGAATACTAGATCAAAATTATAAATGTGGGAAAAGAACCCAAGTCGCCCCAAGACGTATATAAGGTAAAACGTATAAAAGGAAAATTCGGTTTGTTCCGAGTAGCTTTCGGTGGCTAAATGGCTAAGCGTCTAGCACGGTATGCTAGAAGACGCAGATTCGAATCCTGCTCGGAACTAATTCTTTTTACATATTAAAATTTATGATCAGTTAGCATAATAATTGCTTTTCAAAAATAAACTAGATCAAAACTTTAAAACCCTTACCTTGAATGGTGTATTAATAATTTCCCAAGGTAGGTAGGTATGTTATGGTTTAGTAAAAGTCGAGGGAGCCAGCTACATGCGTTTGGTGCAAGAGTTATTTAGGACATAATTAAACAACGTCATCCAGCCCAAAATTTGCTGATTTGAGCTTTTGCTAGAGAATAACAATGAGATCTTTATTCAGTAGTGACCATTATTTGGCTGCTATAAGATTTTTTTTAATTAGTACAAGTATGTACGTAATACATATTAAGTGCAAGCAATTAAAGTAAAGTATACAATACATAAGAACTGAAGTACGATTCCGGATATTACGTGTTACGAGTATTTACATACTAGATACTGAATAAAGACACGCGAATTTTGTGATTTAGATTTAGCGTAACACTTGTTCATTATGCAATATTAGAAAACAGTTAAATTAACGATTCTTTGCTCTTGTGATAAGTACCTTATAGTCTAGGAGACGCTGAGGAGCGACCTTCACCCATCGGATAACTAGATAAGACATATTTTTTGTCGAATTTCATAGAATTATGTCTGTGATTCAGCTTGGCTATCAAAAAGTGTTCAAATCACTTTTTTTGCTTGCTTATGGTTATAAATTTATCCTAATGGAGTGAACTAATGATAGAACATTATTAGATTTTTTTTTGTAATTCAGCGGAGAAACAGAGTGGTGGACATAGTTGGCACAATAAGCACATTAAAGTGGCAACAGGCTGGGTACATCTGTACTCGTAAAAGAACCGACTGCCGATGGCAACAATAGAGCAAACGAGCTCTAGAGTGGACTGCGACTCGGCAAACGTAGGGTAGAACTTCCACCAGATAGATACACCGACGACCTAGAAAAGCTCACATGCTGGGACTGGATGAGAAATGTGCAGGACCGTGTATTTGTGGCGTGAACTGGGACAGGCCTAGGTCCAGCAGTGGACTGTTATGGGTTTTTTTTTTTTTTTTTTTTTTTTATATTCAGCTCGCCAAATTGACGTCGCCACCAGCCTGATGGTAAGAAAGCAGTGGCGCATCTAGCGATTGGGGGCCACTTTTTACAGTGGTCCTCAAGTTGGCGGCCCTGTGATGTGCCTCTTCACGCTCCTCTTGAAGAACCCGGGATTGTAAGATGAGGGAAAGACGTGTGCGGGCAGGTCGTTCCATGTTTTTATAGTTCGACAGAGGAACGATCTTTTGAAACGCTCGGTTCTGGCGAAGATTCTCTCCTTTGTGTATGAGTGGCATCTCTGCCCGGCACGCGTTGTTCGGGATCGGAAAGGAGATGGTGGGATCAGGTTGAAGAGCTCTTCAGAACATTCGCCGTGATACATTCGATAGAAGGCAGCCAAGGACGTTATGGTTCTTCGCTGCGACAAAGGTTCGAGGCCTCCCGTCACCTCAGGACAACCAATTATTCGGATAGCACGTCTCTGTATAGCGTCAAGCGCGTCTAACAAGTACCTCGCGGAGTCATCCCAAAGGTGAGAACAGTACTCGACGCAGGGACGAATCTGCGTCTTGTACAGTAAACATCTCTGATGTGGCGTGAAATACCGTCTCACCTTATTCAGGATTCCCAGTTTCCGCGAGGCCAGACCAATACAGCTCTCTATGTAGTTTTTGTGATTGAGCTCACGCCGGACGTCTATACCGAGGATCTCCAGGTTGTCCTTTAGTGGAATTGTAATGCTCTGAAGAGAGGGCAGGGGTAGGAATGGGGACTTCTTAGCTGTAAACGCACACGCCTGTGTTTTCCTGGCATTGAACTCGACCAGGTTGTCTGAACCCCATTGGGCAATGCGGCCCAGGTCCAGATCGAGATCCGCCACGAGTTGTCGTCTCTTCTCATCCACGTCGCCTCGCCCCGCCGCTGGACGGCCAGAATAGCTCCCATGAAGAGTACTGTCATCCGCATAACAATGAATGCACCCAAGGGACAGCATGTCATTGATATGCAGAAGAAAGAGAGTTGGGGACAATACCGATCCCTGTGGTACTCCGGCATTTACCTGAAAAAAACAGGAAGCCTGACCATCACAGAGGACCCGAATCCGTCGCCCGTTCAGGAAGCTGGCCAACCAGCGGCACAACTGATGCGATAAACCATATGACGGCAGGTTGGAAAGAAGCGACGCATGCCATACCCTATCAAAGGCTTTTGCGATGTCTAGGCCAATAGCCAGAGATTCGCCGTGCCTCTCCATAGCCTCACCCCAGGTGTGCGTTATGTACGCTAGGAGGTCACCCGTTAATTTGATTGATTGATAAACCCTTTTCGATAGTGAAGCTCTCATGTTCGTAGTTTTAATCTATGGAATTCGATAAAAACAGATGTCATATCTGAAAATCAGATGAGTGAAGGGTGCTCTTTCACGTCTCCTCTACTATAAATACCTACTATTGGATTCGATACTCGATCGAGCACTTTCTGTTTGAAAAGTATCAATTAACAACTTGCTATGGTCATTAACTACTTCGGTTTCGAATTCCAGCTCGGATAAAATATTTGTGTGATCCGTAGGTAATTTTTTTTCACATTTGGGTGTTGTCAACGTGTACAAATTTATGCATTTACATACATACATAATAAGTACGCCTTTATCTCCGAAGGGGTAGACAGAGGTATAGTATCATAGTATACTTCCATATTTCACCTTATAGTTTTATATCCCACGTAATAGGTGGTGAGCCTATTGCCGTGTTGAAATGGACAGGCGCAGGTAATAACGACTTCCAGTTGAAAATTTCTAAGCCGCCCATACGGCCTTCAACTTGGCTTAACGATTGTTATTTTACTGACAGCCGGGTTGCATTTCGATTTTCCTTCTCTACGCAATGGATCGTTTGGCGTGTGTGTTCCATTATTTGCCTTTTGCAACACCCTTGGGAGAAATTGCGAATTTAAATGCTTTATAAACAATTTTTTTGTAAATACATACTTATAATACACAGAAACACTAAGACACTCGAAACTAATACATATTTCTGAAAAGTTTTTGTTTAGTGGTGGGAATCAAACTCACGACCTTTGATTTGCACAGTATACATACAACCTCTAGAATTCTAGAACAATGAATCAGTCCACGTCAAAGCAATATAATTTTCAGTACGTTTCTCTGTTATTATGATTCCATTATTACAAACTTATATTTACTAAGTGAACTTAGTCGCTAGTTAGAAACCAAAAATATCTCAAATAAATAACATGTATACAAATAATAAAACTGTAGAGGGGCGAGGAAGAGTAGATGGAAGATATTTTGAAAATTTTAATTGCAGGGCAGGGCAATCTTTATTGATACTGAGGTCGAAACTGTAATTTAATTCTTTGATATTTTTATGTTTGTGATGTTATATTCCCTACAGTAGGTATGGGGTTCTTCAAAAGAGGTTTTAGAAGGTTTATAAATACAGGGTTGGCAGCACGAGTGTTGCGCCTCTGGTGTGGCAAGCGTCCATAGACTGCGGGACCACCAGTAAATTTGGTGGGCCGTATGCTTGTCCCGTAATGTTTTGAAAAAAAAAGTCAGTAAGTTAAAGGATTGAGGTGGCAGGTTTTCGTTTAGTCAAAAAACATAACTAGTAATAGGTACAGGGTGGAAATTCCATACAATTGATTCCCTCCAACTATAATGACAGCTGTGGCAGGGGTGGGGAAGCGTGCTCAGTGAGGGGCAGGGAGTTGCCTGTCTGCATGTAATCCTGGTAATACTATTATATTATCTTTGCTGGTTATACAATATTTCGTACTTTCAGATTCATCCACAACTAGCTTAGACATCGAGCGTACACCTGCGTGATAGCAGATCGTAAGAAACTTCAGTATTTTGTATTGACAACCAACAATAACGATCATGACATGAGATAAAGTGGGTTAAATTTATGTAACTAGGTGTAACATGTATAAAGTGAGTGTGCTTTTTACACGTGTATAAAGCCACCAGTGCAGACTAGTCATAAATGTATTTATGATTAACTTATTGGTTTCTGTACATAGAAATATTCACTATAGGTTTCCTACTAATCCTATCCTACTAATATTATAAATTTGAAAGTTTGTGAAGATGTTTGGATGTTTGTTACTCAATCACGCTCTAACGGCTGAACAGATTATATAGCTTATAGTCTGCAATAACACGTTCTTTTCATCCCGGGAAAATGTTCCCACAGGAAGCGGGAACGGGTACCTATATTCACGCGGGCGAAGCCGCGAACATCATTTAGTATTATTATAAAGTGAAAAAGACAATTTCAATTTATATCAATTTCATAACATTACATGAATTATGTTATGAAATTGATATAAATTTATATTATTCTACTTTACAAGCAAACAAAATAGCACAGTAAGGTGGACAACTTGACCCAGACAAGATTTGAACCCGCAACCTTTGCCTAAACCAGGGCAATGCTAATTAAATAAAATTGAGCTACCGGGACTGTACTGAAGCAAGTTGAAATTCTTCACCCTATTATTATTATAACCGCCATTTAAGAGTATGTGAAGAGCCATCTACTACAATCCTGTCTGGGCCAAGTTGATTTTTTTCACTTTATAGGCTAATATACCTATTTACGATTGCTTCAATCACAATTATTTCATAATGTAAAAATTATTAAATATTTTGATGTTGTTTATTTAGCTATAATTATTCGACATCTGTATGATTTGTAGGTACTTCAGAGATGGAACATGGACACATGAAATCTCATTTTTGGATCTGTAATTTGTCGGATTATAATGTACTCTTTTGTAAAAAAATCGGAACTATGGGCAGCACACTCTGTAATCCGACAAATTGGATATTCCGACACTGCCCTGCAATACGTTTGTCCAATTACCGCGGGTCTACTGTAATAATGTCTTTTGAATCTACGATTATGATAAAATATTTATAAGAATATGAAAGTATACACTTATACATTTATACATTCATTTATGTATATTTTACAGTTTCTATATTCCGAAACTAGTATAAATTAGAAAAAAAATAAAACTAATGTTCAGTAGATAATCCTATACATATAACCTAGATAATATTCTTGGCACTAATAAAGTAAAGCACAAGCATCTTTTTAATACTTTTGTGTTTCATTCACACAATTCATACGTTTGTACACTGATCACAATCAAAATTCATTTAAAAACCTAACCAGAGTGAACCAGGCACTTCCACCGAAGGTTACGCACATATTTTTCATATTCAAGTTAGTTCAGGAATCGAGTTTCGGAGTTCTAAATCAGTGAATGCAAATGTATAATGTTTCCTGTACCTTGTTTAAAACAAATTATTTTCCAAATTTTGTAGATTAAGGTCAACGGGTTATTATAATCTTGGAAGTGTCGAAATATACCGCTCTTTGCGAAATAAACGGCATTATGTATCCCTTTTCCCCTTTACTTTACTTATTCCCGTGGGAATACGGGAATAAAATATAGCCTATGTTCACTGCAAAGAGTGTAGTTTTCCAACAGTGACAGAATTTTTCAAATCGGTCCAGTAGTTCCGGAGTCTATTCGATGCAAACAAACAATCAAATCTTTCCTCTTTATAATGTTATTATAGATAGAGAATAGAAGTATGATTTTTCACAACAGCAGAGACAGGGACCATAGTTAGTAGAAGAGTTTTCTTCCTCTGCCTCCCCACCTCCTCTTTCACGAGCATGAACAGCTCACAGAAAATGTAGAGCTCCCCTACCATTTTTTAATAATGTGAGTGGGGAATGAAGTGGCATGGTATATAAATAAAAATTCAACTACGAAAATCCGACTACTACGTTAGTTATAAAAAAATCACGCTCTCGCTCAGAAGCATGAAGGCAAGGTCACAAAAAAATCATATTAATCAATTAATGTTCATGTCAAATCATTGAATGTTTTTACCCGACTGCTAATATGCGGTATTTTATTTTTTTGAACTTTTAGCTGGCGGTAACGGTGGCGGTTTTTTGTTTCTGGCACCGTACCGACCGTATGTAGGTACCTTTTTTAAATATTAATTGATGCTGTACTGATGTTATTCACGAATGCTATGTACACCGTGATAGTTATATGTATCAGAGACGTTACCTTAACTGAATTGTGTAATATTTGCATAATACATATAATGTGGTTGTACTTATTTAATAAATAAATAAATAATAAATAAATTAATTAAATCTGTCTATGGCAGTCCTGACCGGGGGCCTGAGGACTGTGAGGGGGCTGCTCACCGTCCTCACAGAAGCAGGCACTAGACGACAGCGTGACGTGAGGGATTCACGCACGCCACACCCCCTAAAGAGCGGGATAACACCCGAACAATCCCTCAAAGACGCGCGATAGTAATAGGTGAGGCCGCAGTGGTAGCCGTAGGTCTGTTGGGAGTTCTAGGGTTTTCTTCCGACGGCTTACCCAGGGCTCCCATCCATAGGCTGTTAGGAGGGATATGTGTGGTTTTTAGTCGGTAGGAGTCCGGCATAGCATCCATGTAGGATTTTCCTCACGTTAAAAAAAGTCTATGGCATTCCACTGCTGGTCCTGCGCTCACCGCATCCAGTCCCAGCCTGAAACTTTTTTCAGTCCATTATAAATTTATTAAAATACAATTTTAAAGTGATTGAAATGTGACCTATGGTACAAGACTGTAGTCGACACCAAGAACAGTATAATAATTTAATAGGAAAAAAATATATAATCATGTAATGATTGAGCATAATGCTCATAAAATATAATATTATTTTTTAATGTGTGTAACACATTTATCCCGACTGTTGGAAGGTTGTTTCGAATCACTTAATGGGTATTCATTTCCACCTGTATAATTATTATCCTGTACTTGGTGAAAACAACTGTCTTGCCCCCTTTGACCAGCAAGACTGCTAGTACAGTGTGAAAATTCTACCAACCCCTCGTGAATGTTTGTCTGAATATTTTTAGAAGGTTTTAAGAATATTTTTTATTGATATCTTGCTTGTCAAAGCTTCGATACGTTAGTGGAACATATATTATGAAAAACTTCATCAAACAATCTGGTTGATTAGGTGATTCCTCATCCATTGGGCTCATTGGGCATTCCAATCAAAACTACTGAAGACAGATACACTGAAATCTGGAAGTACCTAGTTTTCAAAAATGAATCGTGGATATTCATTGACGGAGGCTGTATAAATGAGAAATTTTATGTTGCCAATCATGGTGTGTCGTCAATAATGAGATATGGGATAACTAGAGAATGGTCAGCAACAAGAGACACGATGGAAGAGTAACTGGAAAAGCTGACCAAGTGCGAGTCGGATGAGCGTACGGTTGCCCGTAGGGTTAGTATTTGTTGTTATAGCGTCAATAGAAACACATAATCTGTGAAAGTCTCAGCTCTCCAGCTATCATCGTTTTTGATATAAAACCTCGTGACGCACGGACAAAAGGACAGCGAAGTCTCACGAATAGGGTCCTGTTTTTTAGGGTTTCGTAGCCAAATGGCAAAAACGGAACCCTTATAGATTCGTCATGTCTGTCTGTCTGTCTGTCCGTCCGTGTGTCACAGCCACTTTTCTCCGAAACTATAAGGCCTACGCTATTGAAACTTGGTAACTAGATGTATTCTGTGAACCGCATTAAGATTCTTATATAAAACTAGAAAAAAAGTAGTAAATTTTGGGGGTCCCCATACTCAGAACTGAAACTCAAAATGTTCTATTTCATCAAACCCATACGTGTGGGGTATCAATAGATAGGTCTTCAAAAATGCTATTGAGGTTTTTGACATCATTTTTTTCTAAAGTGAATAGTTTGCGCAAGAGACACTTCCAAAGTGGAAAAATGTGTGTCCCCCCTGTAACTTCTAAACTAAGAGAATGATAAATCTGGAAAGAATATAACATTGCCATAAAAACTACCAACGAAAATTGTTTTCAACGAGATAGAGCAGGTAGTTTTTTTTAATACGTCTGAAACCGCAATTTTCGTTTAGAAACGTGTTAAAACATCAATCAAAGTTACAACGCACTATATGAACTTTTATATTATGTTACTTGCTGCTACGAAACCCTTCATGGGCGAGTCCAACTCGCACTTGGCCGGCTTTTTAGGGTTTCGTAGCCAAATGGCAAAAACGGAACCCTTATAGATTCGTCATGTCTGTCTGTCTGTCTGTCTGTCTGTCCGTCCGTGTGTCACAGCCATTTTTCTCCGAGACTATAAGCGAGTCCAACTCGCACTTGGCCGGCTTTTTAGGGTTTCGTAGCCAAATGGCAAAAACGGAACCCTTATAGATTCGTCATGTCTGTCTGTCTGTCTGTCTGTCTGTCCGTCCGTGTGTCACAGCCATTTTTCTCCGAGACTATAAAGCCTATGCTATTGAAACTTGGTAACTAGATGTATTCTGTGAACCGCATTAAGATTCTTATATAAAACTAGAAAAAAAAGTAGTAAATTTTGGGGGTCCCCATACTCAGAACTGAAACTAAAAATTTTTTTTTTCATCAAACCCATACGTGTGGGATATCAATAGATAGGTATTTAAAAATGCTATTGAGGTACCTAAGATCATTTTTTTCTAAAATGAATAGTTTGCGCAAGAGACACTTCCAAAGTCGAAAAATGTGTGTCCCCCCCCCCCCCCCCTCTAACTTCTAAACTAAGAGAATGGTGAATCTAAAAAAAATATATGATGTACATTGCCATAAAAGCTACCAACGAAAATTAGTTTGAACGAGATAGAGCCAGTAGTTTTTTTTTAATACGTCATAAACCGCAATTTTCGGTTAGAATAATCACTACCACTGCGAACGTGTTAAAACATCAATCAAAGTTACAACGAACTATAAGAACTTTTATTTTATGTTACTTGCTGCTACGAAACTCTTCATAGGGTCCAACTCGCACTTAGCCGGTTTTTTTATCCTTTGGGTACGGAACCCTAAAAAGGAGCACATGGTAAACATACTTTCCGGTGGTGCACAACACGCTTTGGGTACCGGAGATTCTAGATTAGGTTGGGTTGGGTTGAAGTAGGGGTATGGTTCGAACTAAGTGTTTTCCTTTTTTTACCTGTGGAAATCATTATGGATGTTATGCCTTATTTCTACCGACAAAAGCAAGCCTTCTGCCTGTTGTTTTCTGGGTACGCCCTGAGAAGAATGACTCCAGGACTCCCGACACATTCTTTGTTTACTATAGCAGGCTCTCCCTGTGGGTTTGGGTTTCGTTTTATTTCACTTTTTGGGAGGTATTCGGGTGTACCATTTAGGAAACATTGTTAAAAACATGGCATCGTCACCGTAGAAATTACATGCCTCGCCATTTAGACAATGAAAAACCGCGTATGTTTTACCACAATTGCAACCCAAAGCTAGTCTGTTTTATTAATTATATTTTTATAATGTTTTTATTAGGGTTTGGCCCAGTATTTCACAACAATAATATCGACAACTGTACCATTTAAATATATCTACACTAATAAAGAGGAACCTTCGATTGCTTGTTTGTGTGTTCGCATCGAATAGGCGCTAAAACTACTGAACCGATTCGAAAAATTCTTTTACTGTTGGGAACCTACACTGTCTCCGGTGAACATAGGCTATATTTTATTCCAATATTTCCAAGGGAACGGGAGCTATGCGGGTGTATAGTAAGTATCATTATTGTGTATGTTTGAAGCAGATTAAGTTCACAAGCAAGAATAGTAATTTATGAGGACATGTGACGCGTCTTCTGGCTTCTTCTTAGCAAAACTTATTAGTACCATAAACCGTTCTATGATGAGGAGTAGGCATTCATTTTGTCACACACTTCAGCCAATTGGCTGTAAGTTCCCAGATAAAGCCTTGTTAGATAGTAATGCTGAACAGCGTTTAAAGTATGCTTCTGCAAGAAGGTGTCGACTTGGTTGCAATTAAAACACTTAAAATTCACATCACATGCGTTAACAAGCCCGCACAGAAGGGCTCCATTATTGCACCAGATCACGGAGCCCTCAATCAAATTGACTTTCATTTTTGGCAGCAATCATTTCTAAATGATTTTAGTATCACTTGTTAACTAAATAGGGGTTACCGCCACGTGCGATTTAAAAAAAAAACTTTATTGTTGTTGCATTTTTTCAAGTATAAGTATGTGGCTTAAAAATTTTAAGTCGATCCGAACAATATTGACTGAGTTTTAAGCGTTGTATTATAATGTAACCAACTTACGTAGGTTCTCAAAGTTGCAGTTACATTGAGACTTGTCGTGATATTTAATGTTTATTTTTCCGTTTTGCAAGCGGCATCGTCGGTGAAAGAACTTCTGTATGGACCCGGAATAGATGACTATGTAAGTTTACAGAAAAAAATATTATAGGTACTGAAACTTCAAACGCGTTTTTCTCAAAATGGCAATTCTGAAGTCGGTGACCAAGATTATTCGAACACTAATGAACCGATCTTCTTGAAATTTTGTAGGCTTATTTTATACATAAAAAATATTTTTTGTTTCAAAAAAAAAATAAAGGGCCGTTTTAAAGGCGTTAAAATCGAATCTTCAAAAAATAAATATTTTTTTAAATCCTTCGATTGAAGACTAGTTTAAACTTATATTTAACTAACTCCATCCGAATTTTTTGTTTCAGATGATCCACTTAGCCGCAATGTTGGTCGCCGCAAACCGTATACATAAATCATTATGTCATTCTCGTCCATTTGCCACTTAACAGTGTAATATTTTTCAATAAAAAAATTACTGAAAATTCTTTATGATGATATAATTAACGAGTAAAAAAATTTTGTAGCTTTCTTTTTAAAATAATATGAAAAAGGCCTTTTATTTTGCGCTACAAGTGGGGTAAATTTTCATGTCAATAATTTTAGTAAAAAAATTACATTATCAAAATTATGGTATTTTCATACGTATAAAAACTGTTTTACGCGAGATTGTGGTGTCTATTTTCATTTTACAATATTTTGTCTTAGTTTTGTATAATTTTTCATTGTCACTAATTGTAAACTAAATAACTGACATTAAATTCATTATCAGTGTCGGAGACATATCGTCGCCAGCAGGACGACGCAGGGGCATCCAAGACGCGGGGGGTCCACGCGCCCCGCTCACCGAGCAACAGCTGTGCGGCCGTCAGTCACTACGTCAAAAAACACCGTCACCTCAACACGCGCACCTATATATACCTACCTATACGTCTGTGATTTTGTACAATCAACCGTTATTACAAAGTTCACCAAGAAACCAGCTGTTTCTCTTGCCACCACCTGCAAGACCCAGAGCACGTCGTCACCACATGGTCCTTCGAGAAGAAGAAAAAAGAATTCCAGCAGCGAAGTGGAGTAACGGTTTTTTGAAAAAAAAAAAATAATTATCAGACACCTTCAATCGTCGCAATTGGACAAGCAGGTCATCTCGATCAAATTCGGAGCCCAGTTCCAGTCAACGATCGTCGGAAAGGCATAGGATTGGTGCGGAAATTTCACAAAAAACCAGAAGACATTCAGAAAACCGATCAGTCTTAAGGGTCATTTTCATCGGGTCACCGCCCAGTAGCAGCCCAAGTGAAGCCCGGCGACATCGTTTTCATCGAAAGAAAAATTACACATACGGCGAAATCAGAATAGCCAGATTGGATGCGAAGCGTGCAGCATACGTGAGATCATTCCAATTTCATTACCTACTAACATTAGTCGCTTATTACTAACCATATCCCTAGTCCGAGTAGTTAATATCGCAAACCAAAGTATCGTCCCGTAGCTGTCTATCTCGTAGTGCTAGCTACATAACCATAATTATATACCTCGGCGCAGTAGATATCAGCGTAGATCAATAGTGTTCTGTGCTGTGAAACTATCTAGTGGTTACTTGTAGTTATTCCATCTTTAACATTTTATAAAAACGCCTACTTATGTATTATTGTGCCGTACATAACAGTGGAATACCGATCTATTAATATCAGTGAAAGTTAGTAGTGATTCCGTTAATTTTATTGTGCAGTGTAGAATAATAATTAGTTCAAGTAATTTGCAAATTTATTTTTTTAACTACCTACATTTTTTTTCCCAAATTGTAAAACTATTGTCTTTTTCAAATTAATAGTGAGTTAAACCGTAGTTAAAAGTTTTTGCCGACAGCCAAAAGTACCTCCTTTTAAATTTATATTTTTTATTCCGTTTTCAAACGGTCATTCAACCCACAATAGATTGATACCTACCTATCTATTGCAATCAGCTGTTCGCTTGCCAGTTACGTATGTAACATTTCTATTTACTAGTCATACTTGGCCCTTCACTTTTATTTTCGTTCTTCAATTCTTTTTAACTCGCAACCATGGCTGATGAAAAAGTGAAAGAACTGGTAAAGAGGCGTGCTGCTTTGAAATCTCAGTTGACTCAATTTACTAGCTATTTGACGCCTATAAAAACATGCAAACAGCTTAGCGATGAACAGTTAGCCGAATTAGAGTTGAAAGTTGATAAATTGGTTTCTATATATCCGATTTATGATGGATTTCAGAGTGAATTGGAGTACTTGGCGGCTAAACCAGACGAGCAATACTCTGAGCGCGACCAGTTCGAAACCCAGTACTACAAGCAGCTAGCAGCTGCTCGCACAATCGTGGCTACGCACCGCAGTCAGCAGCCTGGGAGGTCCGAGGTCGGTTCTGGTGATCAGCTCACTGTGGTTACACAAAGGCAAGGTAATGTTAGATTACCTAAAATTAATTTACCTCATTTTAGCGGCGGTTATCAGAATTGGTTGGAGTTTAAGGACATGTATGTGTCCTTGATTCATGAGGAGAAAGGCATCAATGATATCAACAAATTTCATTATTTACGTAGTTCTCTTCACGGCGCTGCTGCCTTGGTAATTAGGAGCTTGGATTTTACAGGCAGCAACTATGAGGAAGCGTGGAAATTATTATGTGACAGGTACGACAACAAACAGCTACTAGTTACTAATCACATACAAGCTTTGTTTAACATTGAGTCGGTGAGCAAAGAGTGTAGTAAAGGCCTGCGTATGGTTGTGGATGAAACAAGAAAAAATCTGAGGTCTTTAGCAACCTTGGGTCAACCTATTGAACACTGGGACTCATTAATTATCCACATCATGGCGTCAAAGCTAGATCCAATTACTAATAGGGAATGGGAGGAACATAGGAATTCTCTGACTGAGCCCCCTTCTTTAAGCACATTCACTACCTTCGTTTCAAACCGCTGTAACCTGTTGGAGACGCTCGAGGAGGCAAGGGTGTCTCATGCTAGGGTCACAACTAACAATAAGCCGAAGAGTTTCGTAGTAGCTTCCAGCAAGGCTAAGCCGGGACTTAGATTTTCACTTTCCTGTCCATTGTGCAAGCAATCACATAATTTATTTAGCTGTGATCAGTTTAGGGCATTATCCATTGATGCACGCATTAGAAAGGTCAAAGATTTAAAACTATGCGTGAACTGCTTACGTCCAGGCCATTTGCAGGAAACCTGTAGACTGGGAAATTGCAAATATTGCGATCAAAAGCATAATTCTCTCGTTCATTCCCACGCTGAAGAATCTAGTACCCATAGTGAACACTTAGCATTATCGAGCACAAATCACGAATTTAAACCAATTTCCTCATCATGTAATGTATTACTTTCCACAGCATGGGTAAAGGTGACGGATCATTTGGGAAGGTCGCACGGCGCCAGAGTCTTACTAGACAATGGAAGCACGGCCAATTTCATTACCAAGGATCTTTGCGGTAAGCTTAAATTACCTATTCGTAATGTAAGCTCAAGCCTGGCAGGTATAAACAGTCAAACGTCAATCATATCAGAGTCTTGCTCCTTGCATTTAGAATCTTGTGACGGTTCATACACAACTGACATTGATTGTTTTGTCTTGCCGAAAATCACACCATTCATACCGCATTCATACATTGACATACAAAACTTACCTGTACCATCAGGCATTCACCTAGCTGACCCGTCATTCAACATTCCATCTGAAATTAATATCCTCGTGGGAGCAGAAGTCTTTTGGTCAGTGATAGGTCATAGTCGCATACAGCTAGGTAAACAACAGCCAACGCTTTTCGAAACAAAGCTCGGTTGGCTAATATCAGGCGCACTACCACAGTCAATTGATAGCAAATTATTGTGCATGTTTACACATGATAAACACACAACACACACACACACCACAGACCTCACACGTTTTTGGGAACTAGATTCAATCTCACCAAAATACAATCTCACTTCCGAAGAACGCCTATGTGAGCAGAACTTCATAGACACAACAAAACGAGACAGCAACGGCCGTTTCATTGTGTCCATTCCATTGAAAGCATCCCCTAAAGCATTAGGAAACTCTTATGACATGGCCAAACGACGTTTCTTGTCATTAGAGCGTAGACTCAACCGAGAACCGGAACTTAAGAAACTTTATGTGGATTTTATGAACGAGTATGAGGCATTAGGTCACATGACTAAATCTCCTATTCTCTCAGATTCATCACCATACTCATATTTTCTTCCACATCACGGCGTGTTTCGAGAGTCCAGTACAAGCACCAAATTGCGAGTCGTCTTCGACGCCTCAGCGGTTACAACATCAGGCAAGTCATTCAACGATATTCAGGCTGTAGGCCCTAGAGTTCAGGATGATCTGATGTCTATTCTATTGCGGTTCCGCCAACATAAATACGTCATATCAGCTGACATAGAGAAGTTTTTCAGACAAATCAATATTGAGGAATCTCAACGGCCTCTACAGCAGATTCTATGGCGATGCGATCCTTCTCTGCCCCTTATAGAGTATATTTTGAACACAGTAACTTACGGGAATTCAGCTTCACCATACATCAGTACAAGATGTCTGACTGAGCTCGCGAAGCAGGCATCTACTACACAAGCGCAACGCGCTATTCATCATGATCTCTACGTGGATGATCTCCTGTCGGGGAGTGACTCCATCGATTCCACTATCACCCTAGGCAGAGACATCATCAAAACTTTGGGGTCAGCACAGTTGACTCTACGGAAGTGGCAGTCTAATAGCCACGAAATTCTAAATTCAGTGACAAATCAGACTACAACTTCTTCTAACACAGTGAGTTTAAGCATTGACGAACCTAGTAAAACTCTCGGTCTCAATTGGCGGTGTAACACAGACACACTCACTTTTTCAATAAATTCACCATTACGCACAAACACTATCATTACAAAACGTCACATACTGTCTATAATTGCACAGATCTTTGATCCCCTAGGACTAGTTTCACCAACCATCATGGAGGCCAAGCTAATCCTCCAAAGGCTGTGGATTGATGGGTGTTCTTGGGATGGAGAGGTGCCGGCAGAGGTTAAAAAGCTTTGGCTAAAGCTTACTGAAACTTGGCCTCATCTGAACACACTTAGTATCCCACGGTGGGTTGTATGTGACAATCCTTCATCTATAGCTTTACACATTTTTAGCGACGCTTCCGAACGGTGTTACGGCGCTTGCATTTACATTCGCGCCGTGGCAGGCGATGGCTCCATTCATGTAAGTCTACTTACCTCCAAGAGCAAGATCGCGCCGGTTAAGGCTACTACTATCCCAAGGTTGGAGCTTTGCGGAGCTTTACTCGGTACAAGACTATGTACGAAAGTTCTGGAATCCCTAACAATAAAACCTGATAGTTGTATCTTTTGGTGCGACTCAATGATAGTTCTGGGATGGCTGTCATCGTCCCCGGCTTCTCTTCAGCCTTTTGTCAGGCATCGCGTTTCCGAGATCCGGGAAGGTTTTGGTGATCACACATGGCGCTACGTGCCCTCAAAGGAGAACCCAGCTGATCTGATCTCACGTGGTCTTAGCGCTGACCTCATAGGTCAATGTTCCTTGTGGTGGTCAGGTCCTTCCTATCTGTCTCTTGATGCCTCTCAGTGGCCGTCTACACCTAAATCAGACAGCAATGTTCCACTACCGGAGCTATTGAGATCACACACACAATACAATGCATCATTTCATACAAACACAATTACTCAGTCCAATGAAATCAAATATAATCAATTAATTTTGAATTTAATCAACAATTCATCTAATTACACTAAATTACAACGTACTATAGCATATTTATTTAGATTTGTAAATAAGGCTCGTAATAATAATTTAAGTCTAGGCTCAACTCTAACAAGTTCAGAATTGTCGTACAGTGCTGACTTTATTATTCAAACATGTCAGAGGGAAATGTTTCCCATGGAGTATGATCTGCTCTCATCGGGAAAATCTCTTCCCAAGAAAAACCGTCTTATTTCTTTATCACCATTCATCAAATCAGGAATCATACGTGTAGGAGGAAGACTGGACAACTCATACTATGATTACAATGTAAAGCATCCGATTCTTATATGTAGTCAGCATCATATTACTAAGTTGCTATTCAATACCTACCACTTAAGATTATTTCATGCTGGACCACAGTTATTATTGTCGTCATTACGACATAACTACTGGCCTTTGGGTGGCAGGAACCTTGCAAAATCCACAGTACATAAATGCGTCAAATGTCAACGTATCAAGGGTCAAACCGTTCAACCTATGATGGGTAATCTGCCAAAGGAACGGGTTCAGTTAGAGTTTCCTTTCCTCGAGACAGGCACGGATTACGCCGGACCAATTCTGATAGCCGATCGTAAAGGTAGAGGATGCCGACTCATTAAATCCTATATCTGTGTATTCGTTTGTCTAGCCACACGGGCAGTTCATTTGGAGCTTGTCTCGGATCTTACCAAGGAAGCTTTTATTGCAGCACTTAACAGATTTATTGCTCGTCGAGGTAAACCGAAAACCATCTACTCTGACAATGGTACTAATTTCGTAGGAACATGTAACGCGCTGGCTGACATTTTAAAGCAGGACTACTCATCCGAAATGGCAGAGTCAGGTATTAATTTCTCTTTCATTCCAAGTTATTCTCCTATGTTCGGTGGGATATGGGAAAGTTTAGTACGTAGCGTTAAAGGACATTTGCGACGTATACTAGGTCTTACACATCTTACCTTCGAAGAGATGGCTACGTGTTTGATACAGGTTGAAGCCATATTAAACTCTCGTCCTCTTACACCCTTATCCACAGATCCATCTGACCTTTACCCTTTAACTCCTGCCCATTTCCTAATTGGAAGGTCTCTCACTGCTTTGCCTCATCCAGAAGTAACCAGCCAGAACATTGCCAACCTAAAGCGATTCGAGCGCATAGAACACCTAAAACAACAATTTTGGAAAAGGTTTTCTAACGAATACATATTTTACCTCCAACAGAGGACCAAGTGGGCGCACTCCGAAGGAACCCTTGAAGAGGGATCTATGGTGGTCCTGAAGCAGCCAAACACGCCGCCTCTCATGTGGCCAATGGGGCGCATTGTTCGTCTCATACCCGGGAGAGACGGAATAGCTAGAGTCGCCGATATCAAGACTAAGACAGGTATCGTTCGACGCGCTTATAATACTATCTGTCTCCTTCCAGTCACACACTGAATTTGAAGACAAGTCTTCAACCCCGGGAGCATGTCGGAGACATATCGTCGCCAGCAGGACGACGCAGGGGCATCCAAGACGCGGGGGGTCCACGCGCCCCGCTCACCGAGCAACAGCTGTGCGGCCGTCAGTCACTACGTCAAAAAACACCGTCACCTCAACACGCGCACCTATATATACCTACCTATACGTCTGTGATTTTGTACAATCAACCGTTATTACAAAGTTCACCAAGAAACCAGCTGTTTCTCTTGCCACCACCTGCAAGACCCAAAGCACGTCGTCACCAATCAGTATGAATTCAAAAAAATACATTTTCAAAATAAATTAATAAATAATACGAAATTTATTATTATAAATTCCACTCTCTGTTTTCTATAAGCTATTGATTTGCAAATAAAAGCTCTTAAAAATATTCATAAGCCCTGTATAATTTTCAACTAGATCGTTACTTTCAATACGTCATGAGTATAAGGTACTAGCCTGTGCACCCGGGTTTGCCTTTGCTTACAACTGAACACCACATGTTGCACTCTGTCTAAGCTCTATAATATTCGTTTTGGAATCATGTATACAATACTTGCCGATTTATTGACATTTTACATTACTGCTCCGCTCTTTTAGATAGTAGGGTGACGACAGGTACTCAAGAATAAAATAGCTTTCGAACAGAGATTTTAAAATCGGTTCATTACCTCTAGAGAGTGTGTGAGGTTTTAAGAGGTACCAAAAACCTCACAAATATAAGAGAAAAGATATAGCCCTTTAACAATAGTAAATTAAAGTATGTAGTTACTTATGATACGTAGAAAAGAAACTGCAACCTTTACTAAGGTGAAATGTGTAAATGTATTAGAACTGGGAACAATGTTATGGTTTTCGTTTTCTTTTTAAATTGAGTAATTAGGTAGGTACTTATAATATCATAATTATGGTCACGTCTTTCATCCCCGAAGGTGGCGAGCCGTATTGCCAGGTGCAGGTTGTGACTGCTTGCTGTTTTTCAAGCCGCCTAAAAATGCCTTCAACTTGGCTTCACGACTGCCATTTTACTGGCACGGCCGACCGACGGCTTAACGTGCCTTCCGAAGCACGGAAACGCTCAAATAAATCTTTTTGAACCTTCTCATACAACTTCATTACGTTAAAATTAAGCTAATATAAAAAATATTTATGAGTTGTCTATATCAGATCACAATTAGAACCGTTAATTGAAGCTGGGACCTCAGTACGATATAATCGTATCTACCACTGGGCCATCAATACAGTTCTAGTAATGTTTTTGCATAACTAGCTACATAATATAATTATTCAAAGCGGTTAATTTCTTATTACTACGTAATGTTCGTTTGCATAAACTTAACAATTACAACTTGTACAGATGTACCTATTACTAGCTTCTTTAGCGAACTTCGCAAATCCAGATACTTTTCCAGTCTTTTTTATATAAGTTTTATTTTATATTTTATATAGAAAGCCGTGACGCATTCAGCTATTGGGGGCCGTTCTCACAGTCCGTAAGACTTCTAACAGTGGTTCTCAAGTTGATGGTCCTGCTATGTGCCTCTTCATCACGCTTCGCTTGAAGAACCCGGGATTGTAAGATGAGGGTAACACGTCTAGTCACTTTTCAAATGAACGTTTACTGGACGTTCATATCAAGTTTTCAGGCAATAAAAAAGGCAACAGAGTGCGTTTCATTCAATTTGTTAATTTGCAGATTCGTACAAGAAATGCTTTAGAGACCGTAAAATTGTAACCTTATTAAATGAATCATCTGCAATTCATTCATGCCCCAATCATAATAAATGATATTGATGTAAAAATTGCTACTCCGAAAAACATTCGAGGACGCAACGAATGGACATGAAACAATAACAAATGTAGTGAAATGAAACATTTCATGATCAGATTATGAAACTTGATATAGATCATGCATCTAAAATCTCAAATGTCCCAGTATAAAGTTTTGTAGGGAAGCCCATGATGCGAAATGTGTTCGAAATCGTTTGATACGGAAATCGATTAGAGTTTTTGGTAGATTAGATGATGAAAAAAGTGCGTCCTTTAAAGTCTCCACTTTGAGCGGTAGGGAAAATGTGAAAAAAAAAAATTGGTACACTTAAATTTTATTGTACGCTGAAATACTTAAGCGAGTCAGTTACTACGAGTAATTGATTATTTTTATCTCTGAAAATTAAAAAATGTTTATAAATTGACAATTTGCCCTAGCAAGGTAGATTATTTTAGGTGGCCATGCCATTCTCATTCTTCATGTGTGATAAAATCAAATAGAAATATACTTCAATTAGTCATATTTTCATAGGGGATATGGGTTAGGGTCCATACAAAACATAGGGACCTTACAAAAATGCTCTTATTTTTAGTCAGAAGATTTGGAATCGACGCAAGCTCGCAGCGACTGATTTAGGGCACCTCCCTATATTAGGAGTTCATACTAGCTGGAGGTACTTGTCAATACCCCAGGACTTCGAACAGACCCACGACTACCACAGCGGCCTCACCTAGGGGAGTTCGGGTGCTATCCCGTGTCTTTGGCTGGTTGTTCAGGTGTTATCCAGCTTCTTACGGGGGCGTGCGTGAACCCCTTACGTCACACGGTCGTCTAGGGCCTGCTTCTGTAAGGACCGCGAGCAGCCCCTCACTGTTCTCAGACACCCGGTCATGGAGGCCGATAGTCTTGGGCGAAGACACGTCTGCGGCGCTCTGGTGGGAGACCTCTCCCGCTCCCAACTAGGGCTCCCCTAGAAGCAATTTGTAATACTCGATAGTTTTAGTATTATACCTTGTAGTATCCCATCGCTCTAGAACATTTGATCTATTTTAATGACATCATCAACCTGACAGTAAGCTCTAGTGAAATTGCGAACATGGTAGTCGATTTATATGTACTGCTAACAAGTGATGTATTCAAATAATATAAAACTGCTCTAGTAAGCTCACTCACAATATTAACTGAAAAATTGGGTACCCCGCAGATTATTAGATGCAGCAGCTAGTTTCAGGTTGCCGTGTTGTGCAGATACCACTTGATAAGCAGTGTACCAAATTTCAGAAAAATCGGGGCTTCGATTTTTTTTGAGATCCAACCACGAATTGATCATCAAATTTTAATACTGAGAACCATTTAATTGGCTTTAAACAAACAAATGAACACACATAAAAATGATGTATCCACTAGAGTACTATGATGGTACAGACAGACAGATACACATTTATATTTTGACTTGCAACATCCCTCGTTTTACATCAGGGTTTAAAAAATTATCACAATTTGTGTGTTTCGGTTTTAAGAGGAAGTAATGACCGGTAGTTGGCAACCAGTTTAAAACCTTCATGGTTTAGAAAAGGAAGATGAGCTGGGTAAGATAGGTTTTATAATAGTTGTAAGACGACACTGTCCTCTAAGTGAGGACGTGGTGGTAACCAAAATCTGCCGGAAACACTGGGTCATCTTCAAAGGGGTTTATTCGGAACTCCCAGCCGTAGACCCTTTGGACGCTGGGCTACACGTTCCTCTCAACATTGATAAACACCGCAACAGATGGCTTTAATAAGGAGATGAAAATCTAGTTTTAAACACTGTCTTTCATATTATTATCATCTCTACACAGATTGTAGGGTGCCATTGACCGTTGTTATCTGGTATGTGAATCGACTAGACTTGAAAGCAACTGAAGTTTTTATAGTAAGAAAAAAGATTGCATGCCATTTAATAACCATGGTTTTGACCTGAATCCACTAGACACTACGTCTTCTATACCCTACACAAATATTATAAAGAGTAAAGACTAGATTATTTGTACGTATGTAATGAATAGACGCTGAAACTACTAAACCAATTTCAAATATTCTTTCACCTGTTTAAAGCTACATTATTAGCAAATAATATAGGCTATATTTCATCAATTCCCACGGGAATGGCTACTACGCAAGTGAAACTGCGTAAGGTTTGCTTGTCTAACATATAACATCATTATCTAAAGAACTATACTTATGCAAAATATACTTTACATTTAAATGCAAACTATAATACTGTGTATAATATTTAATAAATTAACATTAAAATTATTTAAAAATTTACTACTTTCGAAAGACTTAACCGGATATCAAAAATTTCTAAATTAGAGGAGAGGAAGTAGAAATTATGAATGATTTTACCACTTAGATATTTAAGTACGTAAATTGAATTATGCAATGAATGTGAGAATCTTAATTATGGTGATGCGGACCTACTTACGCACCATAACTTTTAACCATCGACTTAAACTCGCCATACTGGTCTACATTCACAGCCAGTTACTAGAAATAATATTCTATGCCTATAACAAGCTACTTAGTTCTACATAAAATCGCTTCTTCCTGTCAAATAGGACTTCGGTATACAAATTTATAACTCAGAGTACGTAGGATCTAACAACAAAATATAATATTGAATTGCTATATATGACCTATAAATAATAAATATTGAAATAATATTAGATGTTGCTATATAACATTAGTGTATATGATCGAAACCAAAATTTCTAAGCTAAATCCATATCAATTAAATATATTACTATAACAACGTTTCAATAACCTATCAATAGACCAAATAACGCAATCAAAAACATCAAATTCCATACTAAATACCTTATAATCAAATAAAAACCTAACCCTACTAGCAAAAAGTATTCCACCTGCCGTCTCTATAACATTCGTAACACGTGCTGCGCCGGCGCAATTCGACCGACACCCCGAGTGGGGGTTAGCTGAATAAAACCGCTATCTGACAGTTCCTTCACAGCATTTCACTTAACATCGTCAAGGAGTATAGGACCTCAAAGATGAAGGCCTTTATAGTATTATTAGTGTGTGTGGCAGCAGTTTCCTGCAAACCTACCAATTCGGAAGATGATGTGCTGGGATCCGTTGTTGGGGTCGTGAAGAGCTGTGCTGAACAAGATGTCTGGATGTGTATTAAGGTGTGTTGTGTTGTGTTTAGTGCGAACTTCGGGGTCAATCTTCTAGTTCTTTATTTTCAAAAATTGCACCTTTTGTAAGAAAAGGTACAATTTTTGAAAACAATCTCAAAAAAATATTTGATTTTAGTGTGAACTTCGGGGTCAATCTTCTAATGCCTTATTTTTTTAAATTATACCTTTTATTAATAAAAGGTATTTGAAAACAATCCTTAAAATAAACAACAACTCATGATCAAAAGGAATTGAATTAGAGCTACAGTTTCTTTTTCACAAAAGCTTGTGAATAAAACTGTGTAACTAATAAATTCATCTTCCTTTTCATTATACTTCCCGTTCAAGATCAAATTTGATTCGACTTAATTGCTTGATTTTCTAAAATTAAATACAGAGTAATTAAATAAATAAGGCCATCATTTTATTTATTTATCATTTTTTTTATTAACATGTAAATTGAAAATAATCAACCATCAAGGCATTTACTTATCTGTTTAAAGTTCAAACATTCGTTAATCTTTGAAAAAGTTGAACTCCACTTATTCAACCCATTTAAACTCCTGGTCTTGGGAGTCATAATAATATCTTAGCTCTTAAAAATATGTTGAATTTGAAAATACTATAACATAATTTTCTTCCTCAGGAAAAATCACTCCGGTTCGTCGAAAATGCAGCGTCAGCTCGCGAACTGAAATTGGCCGATGGTCTGACCCTGTACAATGTTGGAAACACACGATCTGCGAGGTCCTATGAACCACTCCCTGAAGATCCTACAGCCAGAGACAATCAGGTTGAAACCAGGTTTGTGGACGCAGCCGCTGACTTCATGGAAAATCATGTAATCCAGCTGCGTATGCCTAAAAGCACTGTTGATGACATGAAGAGGTCCCTTGAAGAAGGTAAGCCCAATGACCTGTCCCCAAGCTTCTTTATATAACACAAAAAACTACACATACAAACACACACAAGAATCATTGATTTATTACTTACATACATATCAAGATAACAAAATTCTGTGACATTGTTATTCAATCCAAAAGTGTGTTTTAACTGTCACAGATTAATCGATAGTAGAACATATTTTCCGAAATTATGACAATACTTGAATACAACAAACTTTCACTAATAAATCTAGATCTTAATATTTTAACTCATCTACATATTTTTCACTTTCTGTCATAAACGATTTATCACATTCACAGTAAGATTATTAAAATCTTTTACTATCTATCCATTTTAAAACCATGAGAACTATTTGCATTACTAAAACGGACGATTACTAAGGGAATTTTACGGCAAATCTTTTCTAAACTACTCAACATACTTCCCATCGCATACATTACACGCGTAATTGTTCCCACATCAAATAATAATTGCATATTTCACGTTCAAGAACGTCACTTGCACAAATTACCTATGTTTGGGAACACAAACTGGTATTTATGTATCTATTATATTATTATCTTCAATTTTTTGTAAACGATCCAATTATTTTAACAAGTGAAAGTAGATTGACAAGTTAAATCATAGATGTCACAGAAAAGATGATTATGTCCAATGATTACTTCCTAAAAAGGCAACATGGGCGAGATCAAAAAAGTTCGTCATCATACTAAGACAAGAAGCTCTGATATAAGCACCGCTCATTGTTATCAAAAGTATGTCCAACTAATTTCACGCTCCATTGTAATGACTCAAGCACTTAGTTCTGCCCATTTGTTACGCATATTATAACATTGAATATATTATACAACTTGTTCTTACCGTGTATTAGATGCGATCCGATGTTTAGTAATTTGTTTAGAAAAATAGACTCTCACAAAAGTAAATATTGTTAAAATAATAGACAAAGTTTTCAATTCTGTTAAAAATGAACAAGTCACGACATAGACCCGCGTGATAACATCATAAAAGTAAAAAGTCATTATATAAAACTTGGCAGTCATGTTCATATTTAATTCCCCGCATAACTCTCGCCAAATAAATTAAAACAAACGAAAACCTGTTCTTCGTACTATGAGAATTTTAAAATAGAAAGTACGATCAAAAATTAATCAGGTGTTACACATGTCCAGATCGAAACAAATATCTAAACTATTCCAAACGTTTATGTTACGAAATGAAGAAAAATTTGAAACGGACATCCGGAATTAGCCGTGAGAAGCTAGAAAACGTTGTCCAAACGAGTCTTGAGAGGGTTTCTCTAACCTATTAACAAGGTTGATTATCGTGGAAAGCGGACGAACTGTTTCTGGTTCTTGCTAGATAGCCATAGTACACGCTCAGTATGTAGGCCCAACTCGTTCTGTAGTTCCGCTAAGACGGTTTGCGATTGAAATCTCTATCAAGAAACGAGTAAAAGTAACGCTCCAGGCGCAATCTTGCTACGAAATATGGATGTAGGCTTGGAGCTTTCGAATTGGTACGAGCCGAAACACTTTCTAGGTGAATCAGGTTATGCGAACTGGACGTAACATGGAGAATTTTAATTTCAGTCAAGTGTTAAAGACATTGAATGTCAATGAAGTTTCTATGGTGTGTTAACATTTGGACTTAAATAGTAAATTATCTAAGCTGAGCACGAGGTCATTTTAAATGCAAAGCATTTAGTTTGCCTAGAAACACCCTTTCCTAGTTATTCGATTGGATGTGCAGACAGCATAGTCACTAGAAAGTGCTATAAGATCATAAAATTTTATAGACTTTTACTAATGATAGCTGACATTGATATTAAACACTTTGAAAGATTGTATTAGACTATTAAAAACAGTTTCGAAATTAATTGGTAGTTTATGATTTTGAATTTTACTGCCTTTCGATAATTTTCCAATTACTTGAAATATTAGTTGTGTTTGCAGTCGTTAATCATTTAGTTTCCGGAAACCATTTTATTGACATTACTTTTATACGATATATTCCGGAAAATAAATTATGATTTATGCGTAGCTTTTCATTCACTAGTAACTATAAACACAGCTAGCACTTCTTTGACATCAACTTTAAATATTTCTTTATTTTTTAGGCCGTGGCAAGAAGAAGAAGCTGAAGCAGCTGTTGCCCATCCTTGCTCTCCTCCAACTCAAGATCCAATCCCTCATCCCTCTATTCCTTGGAATCATCGCATTTGCTGCCATCAAGGGATTGATGCTCGCCAAGGCTGCCCTCCTCGCCTCCGCTCTGGTCCTTCTCAAGAAACTTCTCTCCAAGGGTGAACATCATGAAAGCTATGAGGTAGTCGCACACCCTCACCACGAAGAACACTTCAGTCATAGCTCTGGTGGCGCCCACGGTGGATGGGGTAGATCCGTACAAGATGACGCACAAAACTTGGCATACAGCGCGTACGCCAACTAATGTCTAAGTATGATCTAAGTCCCAAGGACGATGGTTAATCCGTTTGTAGTCTGGCTTGGACCTCAAAGTAATGATTTTAATTTATTATTTAATAATTTATTGAATTATTTATTGTTAATTAATGAGTGACGAGTGAATCTTGTCTAGATTTTTCCATATGCATCGCCATGCTTTTATTCAATTATATTTTTATATTTCTCAATACAATGTACCTGTTTATTATAAGTACACTTATTTATAGTTCAAACGTACCTATATGATACCATAGCTTTAATTTTGTTTTTATTATTTTTGCCTCATTTTTACGATATATGAAGTGATATGATTTTATTTTATTTTAATATCAATTTTATTGTGTTCAATTTCTGCTAGTCGAACTATAATATCTTTCTTCACACTTATATTCATATTTATTTTTATATAGCTTTTGTAAATATATTTCGTATCGATGTATTTATGTAACAAATTATTTTTGCGACTTCGTTTATTGATATATTTTTATATATTTTATCTATCGTATGTATTGTATGTATCTTTATAACTATATATATTATTACAATTTATTATTGTTGATGTAAATATGTATTTCTTAGGTGATGTCCTTATGTGTACAAATCTTTTTTTACTCTAGCTATCGTAATTTATTAAAAACCACCCAAAAATATTAAATATAACAGTTGTTGTTTATAAAAGTTGTATTATTTTGCCCCTAAAACACTTGCATAAAGTACAGGAAAATTTATACAGGAGCATAACGCTTCAGCCATATAACTAATCACATGGAACATTCGACAGCAAAAAAAGCTTTTTTACAAAAGTATTTTTCAGAAGTAACGCCTCCGGATTAAATTATGAAGATGGACGTGTAGGCTTCTTGCGATTATTGTCATAATACACAATATTGTCGAACATTTCCCACATTCAATACCTTCTTATATCTATATCAAATAGCTACTAACTAAAAAAGAACGCAATAATTATAACAATAGTACGTTCACAAGCTCTACATTAACATAACCATCGCCTATTAAACTGTGTAGTTCAAAACTAAGTACATTACAGTATCCATCTCAATGATCTCAAATTTACTGGTAACATTAGATAACTAAATGGAAACTTATTTATGAAAAATTATTGCATATCTAGTCAAGCAATCGTATCAGCCTTTGACAGTCCACTGCTGGGCCATTGACCATTCATGACAAATGAAAATGCCATGAATGAAGCCATGAATGCCATGAATGAAACCTACAAGTCTGATGTTATCAATGCTTAACTTTATGGTCGGGAGCCTCTACCAATTTACGCCACAGCACACGGTATCAAGCCACTCCAAAACACATCTGCTCCATCCATCAAAAATCTGATAGTTTTTAATCTAATACAATTTATTGGGAACTTACCATAAAACAAAATCAAACAACTGGTAATGGCCGAAACGGTTTAACGGTTTGTGTAGATATAGATACGAAAACAATTCTTGTTTCTTTTGTCGGAAAAATATCTGAAGTTATTAACTACTAGCAGATGTCACGTAGTTTCACCCGCGTAACTCCCGTTCCCGTGGGAATTCGGGCATAAAATATAGCCTATGTTATTCAGGGATAATCTAGCTTCCCAACAGTGAAAGAATTTTTAAATCGATCCAGTAGTTTCGAGCCTATTGGGTACAAACAAACACACAATCAAATATTTTCTCGTTATACTAGTAATATTAGTCTAACTACCTGTCTACTTGGCTATAGTTTTATTAATCATACTGATATCGTTGGTATAAATTCTTCGTTACAAATATTGAAAACACATCTCTCTTTCTATAAGAAGTATATTTGTTTAAAACTGCTTAAAATATATTCATAAATTAATTGGGTATTCATTATAATTATTTATTTACTTTCTACACAGAATTAAGAACGACTTAAGTATATACGTTTCACGTTATCATTATTTTAACTAGATCGTTACGGTCTCATAGCGTAAAGAGGCTTTTTAAGACTAGGACAAAACGATTGACTCAAATGTCAATAGATAGCAGACCCTTAGTGGGTTACATTAAATACGTAGGAGTTTACTAATATAAAACATTGCTCTCGGAAAATTTCGATTCGATTTTAAAACTGGTATATGGACCAAAATTACTGAAAACTGCTACCTACTTATAAAAGACAATATCTTTCAGCCCAAGTATAAGAGAGGATCTTGTGTTTGCTGTACAAAACACATCTACATCCCTGCGTCAATTACTGTTCTCATCTTTTTCTTAATTACTTGATTCTTGTAAAGGCGTGCGTGCTATCCGAATTATTTATTGAATATCCTGAGGTGACGGAAAGCCTCAAGTCATTGTCGCAGCGAAGGACCATAGTGACTTTGACTGCATTCTATCGAATCTATTACAGCAAGAATTCTCAAAATCTTTACAAACGAATCCTTTTGGATCCAGAAGAACTGGTTCTGGCAAAGAGGGAATCTTTGCCAGAACGAAGTGATTTAAAAGATTTCTCCGACAAACATTAAAACGATCAGCCTGCGCACGTGTCTGTCTCCTCTTGCAACCCGAGTTGCCCGAGTTGATGTAAGCGAACCGTGATGATAATATTAAAAACTAGCTGTTCCCCGCGACTTCGACCGCGTAAAAGTCGTTATCCCGTAAAAATCATAACCCTCCTTTTGCGCAGTCGGTTAAAAAGTAGCCTATGTCCTTCCCAGGGCCTTGAATTATCTCTATACCAAATTTCATCTCAATCGCTCTAGCCCTTGAGGCGTGAAAGCGTAACAGACAGAGTTACTTTCGCATTAATAATATTAGTAGGGATATACTGGGATGCCTGCTTGACTGAATTCATGGTCATCGCAATCGGTTGAGTAGATTCGGAGATATGAACATAAACAGAATAATCAATCAGCTAGTAAGTTTAATATATTCTTATGATGCTAGTCAGGTAGACATTACATTCTTTTAACTAAGTCAATAGGTCGTGTTCAACGTAGGACTTAGGTTATTAGGCATAGAGATTTCCGGATCGCATTTTTATGTAAATGCTTGTTAGACTTATGTGATTTTGTAAGTCAAAGATTAATTAGAATTTTCAGAATTCCTTGCGGGCTTAATAATCTGGTGACATTTGTAAAATATTTCGTAATTGTAAAGATATTTATTATTTCCACAATTTTACTATAATTATCATAATTATGTTTATATTCATATATATTTCATTACAACAAATAAGAAAAAAACGATAAAACAAACAAAAGAAAACAGACAAATAAAAGAAAACATTAAAAAACGTTCCTTTGAAGTATTTCTAATGTACTTACAAGTTTTTAATTTATAGTATAGATTGAATATTAAAACGTACTATCAAGCTATTCAATCGTATAATGATCTTCTAAAGAGACGCCTTCATTCATTCATCTTCAATCAATCTATTTTGAATGAATGAACATCTAGCCAATTATGTTTCAAGCATGTATTGAATATCAATAAAAAGCTGAGCGTACATTGATGTAGTGAAAATAATTTATAATAACACATAAGTACGAAACTACCGACTTAAGTGCTACTTATACGCAGTCGTTTGAACATGATTCTATCGTAGTATACCATCAATTTGATACTTTTTACTTTGCAAGATTATACCACCATGTATAATATTAGTATGTGGTTACACTACATAGAAATGAGAGTAAGGAATATTAGAGCAAAATTTCACTTTTTCCTATTTATAGATTTTTTTTATACTACCACCAACCAACACAGATAAGCACACGACCTACCTGATCGAAAGTGACAATTGCAGTCTATGGACGGTAGCAACTCTAAAGGTGCTATATTTGCAGCTGCCGATCCTGCAGTAACCATCTATCCTGGGGTATTCTTCCAAAAGCTTACCCGGGGTCCCAACCGTAGGCTTTTAGGTGGAATACGTGTGGATTTTAGTCGGTATTTTTTTATTTTTATATTTAGCTCGCCAAATTGACGTCGTCACCAGCCTGATGGAAAGCCGTGGCGCATCTAGCAATTGGGGGCCACTTCCGACAGCGGTCCTCAAGTTAGCGGCCCTGTGATGTGCCTCTTCATGCTCCTCTTGAAGAAACCGGGATTGTAAGATGAGGGAAACACGTGTGCGGGCAGGACGTTCCATGTTTTTATAGTTCGACAGAGGAATGATCTTTTGAAACGCTCAGTTCTGGCGAAGATTCTCTCCACTGTGTGTGAGTGGCATCTTTGCCCGGCACGTGTTGTTCGGGATCGGAAAGGAGAGGGTGGGATCAGGTTGAAGAGCTCTTCAGAACATTCGCCGTGATACATTAGATAGAAGCTAGCCAAGGACGCTATGGTTCTTCGCTGCGCCAACGGTTCGAAGCCTCCCTACACCTCAGGACAACCAATAATTCGGATAGCACGTCTCTGCATAGCGTCAAGCGCGTCTAGTAAATACCTTGCGGAGTCATCCCAAAGGTAAGAACAGTATTCGACGCAGGGACGAATTTGCGTCTTGTACAGTAAACATCTCTGATGTGGTGTGAAATACCGTCTCACAATACGGTATGAGTTCAGCATAGCATCAATATAGGATTTTCCTAACGTTAAAAATGAAGACCACCCTAGGTAAGGAACTCATTCATCAATTCAAGTCTGCACAGGAAAAGGATCCCTATCGAATCTTTAAAGGCCCCATAGCTTTTGTCGCAAAGAGTTATGATGAATACCCTTGTCTGTGGCAAGCGAGGATGTTGCCGTTTGCCTTTTCATCGTCCAGTGCGGTGCAGTCATGGCAATATCCTAAAGTAAGCATTACCATAGTTATCCTAGAATAAGATTTATAAGATAGTTCCAAAGAAATTGCTGTCAGTAAGCTTTTCTTCCGAATTAGCTCTGAGGCTCTCAGGAATGGGTTTTGAATACGACTGGGAATAACACTCGGTTGAAGATATTCATCAAATTATGTTTTTGTCAATTTCTTTTCCATTTCATGTTCAGGTCAAAATGTTTAAACACGAAAGGTCATAATTTCTGAAATTTTACATTCCATGTTTCTGCTTCTGTCATCAATATTTTATGGACTATACGCAGGTAATATGTGCGATTGGTAAAGATAGGCATCAGCTCTAAAGATCTCGAAGAAAGCTCTCACTACATAAAAACATAAATGCAAAACTGTCTTTTGTTTTTTACGTAAGGGAAAATCCTCATGGATGCTATGCCGGACTCCTGCCGACTAAAAACCCTAACGAATTCTGCCCAACAACCTACGGTTGGGAGCCCCGGGTAGGCCCTCGGAAGGATATTCCAGAACACCAAAACAGTCTTCAACAATTTGTATAGTTAACTTGTGAAGGACTTATAAACCTTCATCTTCAACTCTACATCACTATACAAGGAAATATGTTCAGTAATTATCAAGTTTTTCGTCTTTATTTATTCATTAATTGTACGCCAAAAAAGCATTACAGGATAGAAATTTGAAACAGAATAGCAATGGCGGCCTCATCGCTTTAAGCAATATCTGGCAGTCAACCTTTAGATGGATAAATATGTTGGTAGAAACAAACTTTCTTTCTTTAAACAGAAACAGAAAGTCTTTATAGATAAATGGCGAACTTTGTTATTAAGTATAATATTTAAAGGAAGTATATTTTTTCCAACTCGTAAATCTACTACTACTCTCACTATCAACTAATGTTATTACACACGTATCAACAGCAATTAAGAAACTAGATATATTCTACTTAACTTTTACTTTCGCTAGACAATTTTTTAAAACTTTCTGTTTTTCTACATAAATTCCTTCATCAAGAATTGGAACAAACATTGGTCGTAAATGTTGGTCGGTAAATGGTATCACGTTCTCTGTCATGTAGTTGTCGTGACCACAATATCAACCAGTCACTTGTTAGTGGTATTTACGTTATACGATCTTTAAGGGAACTATAAGCCCTAAATCGTATCGTAGTCGTGCAGTGTTATAGTGTAGAATTAAGAATACAGTAGAAGTTACGAGTACTAAGGTCGCCGAATGCCAAAGCGTATTCATCATCAAAAATTATTGTCATAATTCGTTAAATAATTTGAAATTCGGTAAAATGGGGGTCTCACTACTGATAGGATCTTACTAAATCTGGTTAGACATAAGGGAAAAATTGTGAAAAGTGATCGCATTTTAAACCTGCATATTGAGTCGCAAGTCCTAGACTACCACACAATGTAGGTACTTGTAACTTAACTCTTTTTTATTACCCATCTGATTTCAAAACGATTTAGGGTTTAATTTTAAGTTGAGACGCTTATCCCAAATCGCAAATAAATTATTCGACGCTTTCTTCTACTCGCGCATTCTTATCTGCCCCCTTAGACAAGTGGCACAAGGGTAAATCGCAAGCGAAAGAATAGAATATATCGACAAATCACATCCAAGCTCGTGCTCCCGCCGCGGCGCGCGATTCGTACGCTGGCGACGAGGTTGGACGTTATTGGTCGATATATTCTATCTTTTCGTTTGCGATTTACGCTTGTGCCACTTGTCCAATGGGGCAGGTATTCGTAGATGTCAGTACCTATAGGTTCGAGTACAATGCCTTTGATATCTTCAGACTTCTCAGCGGTGATGAATACTTCTAGTAATATCCATTTATACACATCGCATTCCTCCATTATGTCATACAGACAGTCTTCACGACATATCGGGTCCCCAATATCGTGTAGTGTAAAACGCTCACAACTCGTGCACTTGAAATTGAAAGCTATTGTTTTACGCCTCATTGTTCGTTAGAACAAACTTTCTGCTCAGCTTCTGTCGTATTATAATAAAAGTTTTTAAATATACGTAGTTAGTGTGGTTTTTAGGGTTTCGTAGCCAAATGGCAAAAACGGAACCCTTATAGATTCGTCATGTCTGTCTGTCTTTCTGTCTGTCCGTCCGTGTGTCACAGCCACTTTTCTCAGAACCTATAAGGCCTATGCTATTTAAACTTGGTAACTAGATGTATTCTGTGAACCGCATTAAGATTCTTATATAAAACTAGAAAAAAAGCAGTAAATTTTGGGGGTCCCCATACTCAAAACTGAATCTCAAATTTTTTTTTCTCATCAAACCCATAGGTGTGGGATATCTATAGATAGGTCTTCAAAAATGCTATTGAGGTTTCTAACATCATTTTTTTCACTAGGTACCACTGCGATCGTGTTTAAACCTCCATCAAAGTTACAACGAACTATAAGAACTTTTATATTATGTTACTTGCTGCTACGAAACCCTTCATGGGCGAGTCCAACTCGCACTTGGCCGGTTTATTATCTGATTTTTGCTATGCACTGTCAGAGGCATCAGTGTCATCGCAGTATGACAATTTCATTTAACAAGCATGTTATGCTTTCACGATGATTAAGAGTGGGAATAAAATCTTTTCACAGAATTAATTGATGCCTCCTATGATTGAGATATCATATTTGAAAAGAAAACATACATGAAACTCTCCCGGTAAAAAGAATATTTTTTGAAATTTAACATCGTTATGTAGGTATAACAAAACTGTATCATAAGGAATTTACATAGGTACATATAGTCACGATGAACGCTCGTGGTCCCGCGGACTCAGTGTTCTGTAAACGATCCCTGTAGTAAGCAACATTTACTGTGGCCGGTAATGGATGGGTGACCATCATGACCACCTTGTGACATTTTTAACCCCCGACGGAAACCCGGAAGGGGTGTTATAAGTTTGACGTGTGTGTGGGTGTGTGTGTGTGTGTGTGTGTGTGTGTGTGTGTGTGTGTGTGTGTGTGTAAGTCTGTCTGTGGCATCGTAGCTCCCAAACGGATGAACCGATTTTGATTCTGTTTCTTTTGTTTGAAAGATGGGTTAGGGGAGAGTGTTCTTAGCTATGTTTTATAAAAATCGGTTAAGCCATTTCAAAGCTATGAGGGGTGAAACTGGTGATGAAAAATTTGATGTGTTCAAATATACCCGTGTTGGGTATCAAATGAAAGGTCATATCTTTTACATCACGATACCGTAAGTTTTATGAAAATCGGTTAAGCCATTCGAAAGATATGAGGAGTGGAATGTATTGCTAATTCTGTAACCACACTCCGCGCAATTCGCATTAGCTCTGAATAATTGTTGATAGACTATTCGTCATTGTTGACATTAAAAACCCCTATAAAAAGCAAAATTTATAAAACCCCCGACTCAAAAAAGAACAATAAAAAACCTGTAAAAAGTAAAAAAATAACTATTACATTATGACCTATCTACCAATAATACAGGTTCAATCAATACTAAGTATTGAACCTGTATTATTATCCGCTCTATACCTAAACAGAGACAGACGTACGCCGTACGGTTAGGTTATGACTAGGTGAGCGGTCCCCGACGAGCCGACGAGACCAACTGTTAGTTAAAAATATGAATAGGTACGTAAATAATATAGCTACCTATAATAATAATACAGGTTCAATACTTAGGGCATAAGTGTATTTTTACACGTATGCTTAGGGTAGATAGGTCATAATATAATAGTTAATTTTTTACTTTTTACAGGTTTTTTATTGTTCTTTTTTTTTTGCGAGCGTTTACGTGCATCGGACGATTCGGATGGCACGTTATGCCGTTGGTGGGCCAGTAAAATGGCAGTTGTTAAGCCAAGTTGAAGGCCTTTATAGGCAACTCGAAAATTTTCAACAGCAAGCAATCACAATCGCGCCCTATCAACACGGCAATACAGCTCACCACCTATTACGTGGGACAATTTCTAAAAAGAGGTGAAATGTGCCACCCCTTCGAGGTGATCATGTATGTATGTATGCTCGTCAAATTGACACCACCAGTCTGATTGAAAGTAATGGTGACATCTAGCGATTGGGAGCCACTCTCACAGTCCATGCTACTTCTGACAGTGACCCCATGACGTGGGACGAGGCAAACACAAGGGAGTCTATGCATTACCTTTAAAACCTGGTGTACCCTCGGAAGGAAATCCCAGAGATCCTGACCAGCACAGGTCGCCGGGCACCGGCAACCTCTGGTTCTCTGTTTTTTTTGAAGTTCACAATTTTTTTCATCGAAGAAAGAGGCGCGTGCTATGTCACCACGCGCCACCTCATTGAGCCTGCCTCTGCCAGGGCGACAGCTAGCCCAGAGTGTCGCTCCAGGCTCACGCTTATGGGGGACGGAGATCATTCTGAGATCTCCGGCGCCCAGTGCGTCTTCTGCGGCACGGGAGAGAACTGTTTCTCTCCCATTCCTTCTCCGCCACTTCTTCTGCTCGCATGACTACTTCACAAAATGAGATGGCGGAGTTCCATGCCGCTTCATTGCTCACCATGGCCAAAACTATGGCCTGCAGCGTCTATGCATTTTCTAGGTACTAGATTATTGAATGCTAGATTTAGCTACAGCTGTGATTTGTCGTTTTATTTTCAGCTTATAAGTAGCACCTGCGCAGGAGTTTCACTCGTCGACCTGTAAAAGTGTACATACATACCTACATATTTATAAGTCACGGCTTTATTCCAGTATAGTAAGCAGAGGCATAGTATACGCCCACATTTCACCTTATAGTCTTATGTCCTTCGTAACAGGTGATGAGCCTATTGCAGTGTTGAAATGGACAGACGCAGGTCGTGACTACCCGCAGTTGAAAGTTTTTAAGCCGCCCTTCAACTTGGTTAACGATTGTCATTTTACTGACAACCGGGTTTCCTTTCAGGTTCTCCTTCTCTACGCAATGGATCGCTTTGCGAAAGTGTTCCCTTAGTCGCCTCTTAAGCTGCCCTCGGGGTGAATTGGGGTGGCAACATTTTGTACTCTTTTCCGTTGCCACATGGGGCCACCAGGCCACATGCCATTGTAAAAGAGTGTGCTATCATCAAAATCTATTTGGCGTCACTTTTTCTTTACATAATTATATATGAACTGGTAGATACTATTTTTATTTCCTATACATCTACATAACCTAGATTCTTACGTGAATTTATTCATGCGTTATTTGTTATGCATATATGCGTGATTTTCTCTGAGGAGGAAACAGACAGACCTAGTAATTTTATTGAATTCATATCGTTACATGTGTTCAAACATGCAATTGTGAACGCATGTCTCAAAAGTACAGGAAATATTTTTTATTAATTTACAAATAATTCACAACCTTAGATTTATTTGTTTTGAAAAAAATATCCATTCGAAAAAATCCAATCTGCAATAATGCTATCCGCATCTCTGGTATTAGAATTAAATTCCGTCAAAGTAAATTTTATAATACCGCCATCTCTGTGAGCTATACAGAACTATTTCCAAGGACAGGTTTGTTTACAAAGTGGGTAACAGAAGTTCAAGGCTTTACCGCAACTTCGATAGTAATGAATGAATGATTCATGGTCATTATTTATTTTCAATTTACAACAGACGCTTTTAAGCATACTTTACTTACGTTATTACACCTTTTAAAACATTATTTTGGGTAAGTAGTAATTTCTGAAGATACCTAAGTAGGTACCTATTCAATTTGCAATTTTATTTCGCTGTCTCCTTTTCTCCGCAATCAAAGCAACATTTTCATGCTCGCCTTTTTTTGTAAACAGGTTTCCATTCAAAGTTTGTTGTTTTTATTTTCATAAGTTCATTACACAAGAATGTCAAGGTTATTTTTACAACCATTGCTTCTAGTAGTATCTGCGCATTTAAAAAGTCGTTAGGTTACATGACGTAGCAACTAGATGGCGTCATTTTTTTGCTTTTAATATGGTGGTATTGTGATGAGTGAGTCATTTATCATTATTATTCATTTCGTATTACTTATTACACCTTTGGATTTCGTAGTAAGTAGGTATAGACATAATAATGATAAAGGTTCTTTTTATTGTTCCACAGGAAATAGGTACAAAATACTTGTACTTCTACGGTGTGCAAGGCTTTATGCTCGAAGAAGTAGGCAGAGGCAAACTTACTACTACCAGTTTATGTTTTACTATTTTTACATATTTTATCCTATTGCCGTTGCGACGATAAGCCTATTGCCGTGTTGTTTTAAACAGGCGCACCGGTTGTGGTTACCGGCAGTTTACATTTTTAGAATACTTTTAATATCTTTATCTTGACTTAAAGACTGACCCAGGGTGAACTATGACTTATACTAAAATAAATTTAGGTATGTAAGTACAAACTATTACTTACTGCCGACCGACGAGTTATTTATTCATTTGGCTGACACAAAATCAGCCATATTTAAAAAATACATTACATTTTATAACTTTAGAAAAGCGCCATCTCTACATGTTGCACTGTACTAGTCTAAGGCCAAAGTTGACTGTACAAGTTCAAGTTATTCTCAGAGATTATTGAACTCATTGCACGTTTCAATAAAATACGCAACAAGTTCTATTAACTAACAATTTTCACTTCAAATATACTTATTATTCATATTATTTTCTCAAAAACAATCTGTTTTCCTACAAACTTCCATTCTTAGTTTCATATTTTCCAGTTTTCATTCACCGGTTTCAAGGTTAAAACTTTTCGTATGTAATAAATTTCATTCATTGAACCGGTCGCTTTATTACATGACTCGAGTACTAGATGGCGTTATTTTTTGTTTTTATTTTAGACATTGCAATGTAGGTTACTGTGCAACTATTTGTATTGTATGCGTTTTGTACTTATTTTATGTGAAGTAACTCAATTCAATAGCCGTCTTGTTTTTTAAGCCTTTTTTGAATGGTTTCTGATGTAATGGTTTATTATCGTCAATGAGTGTGAAGTATTTTGTAATATTTGTTTATGTACCTACTGAAATCATCATTGCAATAGTACTATCACAGATTATATCCATACCTACTAATAATATAAAGCTAAAGAGTTTGTTTGTTTGTTTGAACTCTAGGATCTCAGGAATTACTAGTTGGATTTGAAAAATTCTTTTACAGTTTGATAGTTCATTTATTGAGGATGGCTATAGGTTATATAACATCACGCTAAGACGAATAGGAGCGAAGCAGCAATCAAGAATGATTCGAAAACGGGGAATATTTTTTACCGTCTGAGAGCTTCCGAGGCGTACCTGCGTAAATGGTTAAAGTAACGTAAACATTGTGTATCACAATTATAAAGTTTCTCTTTAAAGTTCTAAAAAAAGTCCGCGATAGCATATATGTCTATCTTTTAAGGTTCGCTCACAATAACCTAATTTATCTGTGGCTAAGTGCGCCTTCACCAAATATTATAAAAACCTCTACACAGTGGATGAATCTGAGAATGTCTACTACTCTGAGTACTTGTTAGACGCGCAATACAATACTGAGGCCTTCCCTAAACTACTAAACAGTGAAATACAATACGCTCTAACAATGCTTAAAAATATGAAAAGCCCAGGCGAAGACAACATAACCAACGATGTTCTCAAAACGTTGGTGGAACCTATTACTCCTATTCTAACGGAACTCTTTAACGATATTCTTTTCCAGAGACAAATACCTAAACAATGGGAAACTTCAATTATAACTCTGCTCTATAAAAAGGGAGACCCGCTTCAAATAAGCAATTATCGACCGATCAGCCTTCTACAATCAACATATAAACTGTTTACAAATTTTATTTTAAACAGAATCAAGAAACACCTAGAGTTTCAACAACCTAGAGAACAAGCTGGTTTTAGAAATAATTATTCAACATTAGACCACATATTCACATTGCGACAAGTAATTGAAAAATATATTGAATACAATAAAATATTGTATGTAGCGTTTGTCGACTATCAAAAAGCTTTCGATACCATTTTACACAGCAAACTATGGATTGCCCTAAGAGAGCAAGGAATACAACATGAATACATAGAAATATTAAATGAAGTATATAAGAAGAGTAAGGCTACTGTAAGACTGGAAAAGAAGGGCGACGAATTCATGTTGAAGCGAGGCGTAAGGCAAGGTGATCCAATCTCACCAAATTTATTCAATGCTCTACTGGAACACATTTTCAGAAAGTTCGAGTGGTCAGGGCTTGGCATAAATATTAATGGTGAACATTTAACTCACTTGCGATTTGCGGACGATATTGTAATAATCTCTGACAGCCACGTGGACCTCCAATATATGCTCGAGTCTCTAGATTCGGAAAGTACTAAATGCGGACTACAGATAAATCCAGAAAAGACATGTATAATGACAAATGGAAAGATAGAGACAATGACTGTTAACGGCAAATCTATAAAGTACGTTGATGAATATTTATACTTGGGTCAGAATATCTCCTTTGAAAATCACTACACCGAAGAAGTAGATAGAAGAATCAAAAAAGCTTGGAACTCATACTGGTCACTCAAGCACATTTTCAAATCCCTAATAAAAACTAGCCTGAAAAAGGACGCGATGGACTCCGTCGTTACTCCAACTCTGCTTTATGGATGTCAGTCATGGCCCATCACAAAGGAAATAATAGCAAAGGTTCAAACGTTCCAAAGAGCCGCCGAAAGGAGCATGCTTGTTCTGAAGCTGAGAGACAGAATTAGATGCAGAGACATCCGGAACAATACAAAAATTATGGATGCGGCTGAAACTCTATGCCACCTTAAATGGCGGTGGGCTGGACATACGGCGAGAACAAAAGACGATAGGTGGAGTGAGAAAATACTTCACTGGTACCCACGAGACACACGCCGGCCGCCTGGCCGCCCTCGCCGCCGGTGGGCGGACGATATCGTGGCCACTGCTGACATTACATGGACGCGCACTGCACAGGACAGACAAGCATGGAATAAGATGGAAGAGGCCTTCGTCCAAAAATGGACACCCAAACTCATGTAAAGGTTAATTCAATGATTCTATCAAGTTTAATTTAATTATGTTTTTTGCAATTACAATTAGTATTACAAGAGACAATTTTTATCCAATATAATGAGCTTTAACTCAATTTGACTTTATGATATTATGTTGATTAAGTTATTAAAATTTTGACTCAATTTGATGGAATTTATAGAATTTAATTAATTTGTATATAGTTTATTTCTGCAATTTAGATTTAATTCATTGAAATTTATGAGATTTGATTTGATTTTAACTTCATTTAAGTTGTATCTCTTTAATTTTTGTAATTTGATGACTATTTTAATGTATTTAATCAATTTATTTTAGTGTAGTTGTTTTAATGTATTCAATTTATTTTAACTAAAATTTTGACTCGATTTGATGGAATTTATAGAATTTAATTAATTTGTATTTAATTTATTGCTGCAATTTGATTTAATTCATTGAAATTTATGAGATTTGATTTGATTTTTATTTGATTTAAGTTGTATCTCTTTAATTTTTGTAATTTTTATGACTATTTTAATGTATTTAATCAATTTATTTTAGTGTAGTTGTTTTAATGTATTCAATTTATTTTAACGTAAGTAATTATTATAATATAAGCAACTTCTACTCTAGTGTAATAATGTTTGGGAAATAAAAGGCTATTACTATTACTATTACTAAGTGCGCCTTCACACTAGCGTAGGCGTTCAATGGACGTATGCGCGGCGTAGACGCGACGTATACGCGACGTATACGCCGCGCTAGCGTCACACAATTTCGTTGGCGTTTTGGTATCATCGTCAACAAAATAAATTCTGACCAGGAAACAATATTGATGGCTTTACTTTTAAGAAAGATTAGTGCGAACTGCGAATACAATTTTGTTCGTGGTTCGGGAAAAACTACCCGGACTGGCGCCTCGGGACCGTATGCTATTATTTTTTTATATCAATTTCTTTCATTAATTACAAAATTATTAAAACGATGCATACGAAAATACATGTTAATTTGCAATCCAACATGGCCGCCGTCCGCGCCGTATTTACAAAATCTCATGATGGCTATCGTTTTAGGGGTTTTTTAGTATGCTGAGTACGCATTGCATGACGATTTTGAAATCCAATATGGCCGCCGCGCTGTAATTATAGAATTACATGATGGGTATTGTTTTATGGGTTTTTAAGTATGCTGACTACGAATATAATGATAATTTTGCAATCCAACATAGCCACTTCACCGTTATTACAAAACTTTACCGTGGCCATATTGGATTGCCAAATTATTATGTATTTCGTACTCAGAATACGTTGTTTGACTCCCAAAATTTTAAAGCCTGATTGTTGAATTTTTGGTTTGTGTTTCCTGACAGGGTAGGCAACGATACACTAATAAAAACTCACAGTTTGTCACTTGAAAATTGATCCTAAGTAAAAGTTGCCTACTTGCCATAATGAAACAGGCAATTCATCAGATCCAGCCTCAAAGGTTTGATACGATAGTGGGGGAAGCTACTTGACTAGAAGTGGGAAAATAGAAAACACCTCAATGTCAGCAACTAGGATGGAAAGCAGGAACTGAATATGGCCTGTCTGGGAGAACACGTTATGCGCTCGAGTGTTCAGAGAAAATAGATGCTATTACCATATTGGTGATGTGTTGAACGTTACTTTGTGGGATAGAAATGAAACTTGTTAATAAAAGTAAATGTGTGCAAAATGGTGAAATTGCTACATATTAAAAGCTCAGCAGGTTAAAGAAGGGCATTAAGTTGGTATACTCCTGCACTTCTGCCTTTAGCGAATGTAAAGCATTGACGTTAATAATAAATCTATACTAATATTATAAAGAGGAAAGATTTGTTTTTTTGTTTGTTTGTTTGTTTGTAACGAATAGGCTCCGGAACTACTGAACCGATTTGAAAAATTCTTTCACTGTTGGGAAGCTACACTCTTTGCGGTGAACATAGGCTATATTTTATTTCCGTATTCCCACGGGAACAGGAACTACGCGAGTGAAACCGCGTGACGTCCGCTAGTAAAAAATAAAAAAGCCTTTTATTTCTTACAGAATTACAAAGACGATTTAAGTCCCTACTAATATTATAAATGCGAAAGTAACTCTGTCTGCCTGTCTGCTATGCTTTCACGCCTAAACGGCTTTAGATTGAGATGAAATTTTTTGTATAGGGATAGTTCGCGGCCCTGAGAAAATCATTAGAGAGATTCCTTCCTATGATTTCTCTATTTTTTTTGATTGCAAATGTACTTTTTTTGTTTATTATTTATTATTTAATATAATTATAAATACTAAGTATTTATAATTAAATACTTAAATAATATAATTATAAATACTAAGTATTTATAATTAAATACTTAAATAATATAATTATAAATACTAAGTATTTATAATTAAATACTTAAATAATATAATTATAAATACTAAGTATTTATAATTATATATTAGTCTGTAAGAACCTCCTTTGAAGTTAGATCTAGATAAATGAAAAGTGGCCAAAACCTTTCTTAGATAATTCCTGACCTTAATTTACCGACCTAATTGGTTAATCACTTGAACACGGTAAGATCCGATAGAGGCTTTCTTCCACGTACGCTTGGATTGTGGAATAATGTCCCTACCTCGGTTTTCCCAAACGCCTACAGTATGGGGTTCTTCAAAAGGGGTCTTTGATGGTTTTTACAGGATCAGCAGCGCGATAGTGGCGCCTCTGGTGTTACAAACGTCCATAGGCTGCGGTGACCACCGGTACATCTGATGGGGTCGTATGCTTGTATGACACTTTAGTGGAATAAAAAAATCATTAAATTCTGAAAAAGTGTACCCTGATGATAAAGTTGTCCATCGAGCTCCTACTATCCAGAATACTATTAAACAATGTTAACAGGTGCTGTGAACAGTGTTATCCAACAATGTGAAAAAAAAACGGTTAACCGAATATACTATGATTGTGATCTCCACAATTCTACGCTATCGCCAGCATCTCAACCGTAAGTTCTTGCCGATTCATGGCAGTGGCTCTGGCAAATGCCATCAAAATGAGGTATTTCGCTTGAGTTACCTTTTTTACAGTAATGTTAAAACCCTTTTTAAGGCTATGCCGAACTTCTACGGACTAAAACCACACAGTGCCCTTCCATCTGCCTACGACAGGAAGTTCTAGGAACGCCCTCAGAAGTTCTAGGAACGCCCTCAGATGTTCTAGGAACACCCTCGGAAAGACACACCATGGCTCCAGACACAACCCCCTTCTTCAGGATAATTCAAGGTAAAGAATCTACAAATCGTCATTTTGAAAATATCATCTTTTTAGTTAGATAGATCAGTATGTTTTTGAAAACTAAACATGGATGATGCATGATTTCACCTCAAGAGATCCACTCAAGTGTTTACCTTTCTCTAATGTTTGGAGTGACAGCTCGACCTCTATATAAGGAAAGCTGCCGCACGTGTAAGTCATAAGATGAAGCGACAGCGGTAGCGAGGATTGTCTCTCATTGCAGAATTAAATTCAAAAGAATTGAATAAAAATAATATATTCAATTCTTTTGAATTGGCGTCACGTTTTTCAGTAATTCTACTTTATTATTTACTAGCTGATGCCCGCAGCTTCGCCCGCGTAAAATTTGTTCCCGCGGGAAGTTATTCCCGGGATAAAGGTAGCCTATGTGTTATTCCAGACTATAATGTATCTCTGTACCAAATTTCAGCCCGATGCGTTCAGCGGTTTGAGCGTGAAAGAGTAACAAACATCCACACTCCCAAACTTTCGCAATTATAATATTAGTAAGAAGTAAGATTTATGTAACTCTTATATAAAACATAGCATTTTAGAATACCATTTATCCCATCTAAAACAAAACATGCAAGAAAACCCAAATCTGGCACCTAAGTTCTTCTACCATAAAAAGTTGTGAGATTCATGTGAATGTCCATAATCGATATATAAAATATTTTATGTTTTAGTTAGTTTAGACTGTTATACCTATGGCCAAGTGGAAGTACCGTTGCACCTTTGTTAAATGACCGTATCAAGTTCAAGCATAAGTCAAACTGTTTAGGAGATACGAATGTAGCAAAGAACCGGGTCCACAAACGAAATTCAAAAGGCAGGTAATGGGAGCCATTCAGAGGCGGCGGGGCGTTGAGGCAGCGGAGCGGGTACGGGAAAGAAATCTCCCACCCGAGTTCCGCAGTCGGCGGCCTGGGCGCCGCCGACGTGTCTTCGCCGAGAACTATCGGCCTCCATGACCGGGGGTCTGGGGGCGGTGAGAGGGTCCATGACGTGAGAAACTCACGCACGCTCCCCCCCCCCCCCTCCTTAGAAGCGAGATCACACCCGAACCCCCCCCCCCCCCCCAAGACGCGGCTAGCACCCGAACCTCCCCCTGGGTGAGGCCGCACAGGCGGCTGTAGGTCTGTTGGGAGTCCTGGGACATCCTTCCGAGGGCTTACCCGGGGCTCTCAACCATAGGCTGTTGGGCGTTACGTGAGGTTTTTTTAGTCGGTAGGAGTCCGGCATAACATCCATGAGGATTTTCCCTCACGTAAAAAAAAAATGGGAGCCATTCAATTAATATTTTATCTCTTCTCTTCTCCACTATTATAAAATTACTAGATGATGCCCGCGTGGAATGTTATTCCCGGTCACTTAGGGGTATGGAAAATAGATGTTGGCCGATTCTCAGACCTACTCAAAATGCTCACAAAATTTCATGAGAATTGGTCAAGCCGTTTCGGAGGAGTGTGGCAACGAAAACTGTGACACGAGAATTTTATATATTAGATAAAAATAGCTGTGACGGTACATTCAAGATACATTTTAAAATTTTAAAAATAACTGCAATTAGTTATTTTTTAAGTTTTAAAATGTAGGGTATTAATTTAGGGCTTCTGAGTCCAAATCTATAATTTGTTTTCTTCGTATCTGTTTGTTTGTTTGTTTACTTGTTCGGGGCTGGAGCAAATTTCAGTAGGTTGAGCATATCTGTACTATTAAAATTTTGTAGGTATTTTTCAACTTATACCCACCCATGTCACATTAATAACAATAAATAACGCCGATGTTTCTTTAAAGTCGATTGTTGATTAGTTAAAACCACCTCGAAAACGAAGTCGCGGGCTGCAGCTAGTTTTAGGTATATTTTTATCGAAGCTCTCATCACTTGGGCCACAACTATAAAAGCTCACACATTATATTTAATCAAGACAGCACCTGTTCAGGGTTTATTGTAACGAGTAGGATTGCGTGGCGCACACCGAGTACCGAGGATACCTCTGAGGATACATACCTAGATTATATTAGTTCTGTATTTTTTGAAAACTCTTTTTTTTTTATAAGTGTTGTACTTATAATTAGAAGGTTTAAACAGAGTCGGCAGCGCGAGTGTAGCGCCGCTGGTGTTGAAAACGTTCATAGGCTACAGTGACCACCACATCTGGTGGCCGTATGCTTGACTACCTTAGTAGTATAAAAAAATTCAGATATTAATAGTCTTCAATAGATGCATCAAGTTTCAGAACATACTATTAACTGCAATAAATAAAATTAAATATAAGTTTAGGGGAGACCGGGGCTGGTTGACTAGGTTTCAGCTTAAAGGCTTATATTTTTATTTCTTTATAGAATATTAATTCAAATACAGGTTTATTTCCTTGCTCGGACTGCAGAGATTGTATTTTGTATGTAAGATCTGTCCTGGCTGTTGGAATTTTTTTTTTTTTTTTTTTTTTTGGTTTGAATTACAGATGGTTTTGGATCCTTTCTAACCCCGTCCTATCCTACCTTATCCATTTCCTTGTCCGTGAATCCCTTCCTACCCCATCCTGATCCGCTCCACTATCCGCCAAGCCAAGGTCGCCGTGCCGATGAGCTGCGTGGCTACGGGCGAGCGTAGTCTTAAGCGTGCCTAATTGCCCTGGGCCCGGGCGAACCCAGAACAAGGCTAGCCTTACCTGGACAAGCGGGGCTCTGTTCAGGTGGACCAATTTAATTCCCTTGCTTCTCGTGGGAACGCTATGGTTGTGAAATTTAAAACCAAAAACGGCGGCGATGTGGTTCGCCACCCATCACGTCTCGTTTCCCATCGAGGCGAAAAGTGGACTAGGGTTAGCCACTTTGCTACATTAAATGTGAGAGGAGGAATGAAAGATAAAATTGAGGAGGTATGTAAGATGATGCAAGAGAGGCATCTTGATATTTTGTGTGTGAATGAGACAAAGCGGAAAGGATGTGACACCACGACACACGGAGCCTATACGGCCTATTGGTCAGGTGTAGCCACAACCAGCACAGCATGCCAGGGGGTCGGTGTACTACTTTCCGCGAGAATGAATGAGTGTGTGACAGAGTATGAATGTGTGAGCCCAAGACTCCTTTGGATAAGACTGAAGGTTGGACTTACCCGCATCAGTAGGGTGTTATTGGGGATTCTAGAATCATTTCGTCCTCGCTTTCGCTCGAACTGCATGATTCCAGAATCCCCAATAATTTTTAGCGACCTTTACTATCATGATAATTTGTGTGATCTGATGCAGTAAGCAATATTTTCGAACTGCATGATTCCAGACTCCCCAATATTTTTTATCGATCTTTACTATCATGATTTATGTGATCTGATAAAGTAAACGTAGCCTCTGTTATATAAAAGCATTAAAGTCATTCCAGCTTTTTTAGATGAAATTAATTTCATTCTGCTGAAGCCGTTTCAATTTTCAAGAACGATTCACATGTTGTTACCTCAGGAGAATATAAGCTCTCTATTACCACTTTTATATGTTTTTATTTACCACCTCTGACTATTCAGATTTTGTGTGATATGATACAGTTAGTAATATTTTATGATTCAGTACTTACAATCAGTATACTTGAGGGTATTCATTCAGTTTAGCAAATAAAACACTTTGTTCACAAAAATATTTTATTGTATAAAGTGAATTTCATTATAAATATAAAGTTTATTATCTGTACACCATTTATTTAAACATATAACATTTTTTAAAGCACAAACGGAATCATGATAAATACAACTATACAAATCAAGGGAGTGTTTGTATTTGTCATGTAAGCTTATCAAACTAGGGCAACCTTTATCTTCTAAATTGTTTATGTCATCACTATTTAATATGTTTTTTAACCATAACACTTTTTCAACTCCTTTGGCGTAAATACATTTATGTCTTAGAATATCCTGAATCAAATTCTGATGATTTGAATAAGGTATAATTCCCTCGCGCCAGTATATTTTATGATTACGCTCAATCCAACTTACTTGCTTTCGTTCTTCTTTCGTTAAGTCGTAAAATGGAAATGGTGATTTTATTAAAAAAACCTGCATTTTTTTATTACATAGTATAGCTATTTCCTTTATTATAAATTCATTTGCTTCTGTTTTAAAACCTTGAACATCTACGATGGCAATCATGATAACCGACGTACTATGTTGCTTAAGGGCTTGTATTCCACAAGTCGATCGTTGATAATTAAACAATAAGCACTTGTGTCATCAGGTATTAATGTTGAACACTCAAACTCCAGCCGCACGTCTACAGGTCCAGTTTTTAAGCTATCGTTCTGCCTTGAACAATCTAAGATGAAGAGTGGTGCTTTGTCTTTAAAATCTTTTAAACTGAGCAAGGGATCTGTTGGACAGTTGTAATATGACTGACGAAATTTCACATACATATCGTATAATATACTGTACTTATCATCGGAGAATTTTAAGCCAAGAGGTTCATATGGATAATATTGGGAGTTTAGAAATAATGTTACGTTTGTGACATCACAATGATCAAATAGCGAACTATCCTTTAATTTGTTACATTTTCTATTAGTTTGCAAACAGAAAATGACATATCTAGGTTTTTCCAATTGTGATGCAGTTTTGACGGACCAAGAATGTTTCGTAGTCTTAGGTAATAAAGGATACTCGTACAAATCCCAATTTCTAAATGCTATTTGAATAGGTTTATCCCTTTCTAATTGTTTTAAGAGTACCAATCGTTCTCGATCAGAAACTTTAATATGAGGTACTCTCCATTGTACTCTCTGTATTTCTATTTGAAAATGTATCACATCATCCGAAAGTATGACACTATTTAAGTTAGAGTTACTTCTGTTCAATACAAGTTCGTGTTTACAATTAATTAAAATTTTATTGTAATCTTCAGCAAACCCAAGAATTTTGTTTAACGGTATAACAGCACTAAAACTACCATCACATCTAAACGGCTTAAAGTTCCACCCCCATAAGGCAGCAACTCTATTTTCTCCTTCATTTAATGAAATGTATGATTTAATCGTTGAAGTTATTCCAGAATTTTTAGTTCGATCAATTTCAATACCATTCATTTCGTACCTAATGTCTTGAAATAATGACAAAATGTAGTTATTAGTGAAAGTAACATTAGCTTTTTTAATCGGATTTCCATCTTTACCGAAGGGGATAGCTTGACCTTCTATATAAATTGAACTGGCTGATGGTAAAACATATATGTCTTGCTGATGTATAGGGATGCGGATTTCATCGTTTTCTCGGAAGCTGTTATTATAGGGGTTATATGAATGAATTTCATAGCTTTCGATCGATGTATCAAATTGTGGTAACTCGTTAACCCGAAGTATGCTCATATTTTGAATCCTAGAGCTTTAAGAAATTCCTTATTTAACTTAGTCAAATTCTTTACTTTCTTCTTACGTCGTTGGCCCTTCACAGACTCTGAACAAATACTACGTCTCACAGTAGCGGGCGAGCTTTTATAATATGCAATCATTTTATTTTTCTTAAATGCAAGCGAAGTTCAATATGCTCGTTGCTGAAATTAATTAAGTGACCAAATTGATCCACAATTCTAATAGATATCGAAGAAATAGTTTCTTTATTAATCGGAAAATAGATGATGTTTTGTGGTGTTTCTATACAACATTTTTTTCTATCAGCATTTGGAAAAAATTCATGAATGACATGAGTTTGTATTCCGTTGGAATACGAATCATAAACAAGATCACATTCAATTCTGATTACAGGCAAAATGTTAGAGTCAATATTATTAATTAGATTAAACACTGAAAAGTATAACAAGCCACACTCGTACTGATCTGATAAATTCAATGATGGTTGAAAGTATGAAACCAATTCGGATTTATTTCCCGAGATGGTGACTGTTATAGACATTCCTGTAAACTGAATGTATTTGACTGAGTTTGTTTATTTTAAGCTTGACTTTTCCAAAATTTTTTTAAAAATTTTAAACAGAGATGGCCGCAGTTGTATGGGTGATCGCGTTGTATGTTTTCATAATTATAATTAATTCTATAACCTAAATATTTTATGAATTCTTTCGGTGGCTTAAGATTGCCGTAACTATCGAAATATTCTACATAATCATTACACTTAGCATAGGCTACCCAATGAGTACCAAGATTTTGAGAGCTATCTAAATTAATTACACCACATTCTTTGTGAAAAGGTTTTTTCGGTAGCTCATCCCTCATATAGACTCCGCGAAAATAGGGAATACTGTTCCCATATTTCAATATGTCTAAATTATTCAACGCTCGTTTAGGTAGCCGATAATTCAGTTTTTTTCTTTCGATACAAAAATGCCGAGCCCATTTTTATGTGGTTTTAAGTGTAGCCCTTTGCCTATACAAAGAGCTTCCATTTTTTCATTATGCCTTTTCAATTCAGCAAAACGTTTTTTAGCCATTTTGAATTCCGTTATAGTTTTAGCTATTCCAGCTGTACCACCTGCTAAAGCACCCATAGCTGATAATCCTGCAAATATAGGTATTAAAGGCAATACTCCCCCTGTTTTAGGTACAGAAATGATACGAGGAAGTTTCATAGATGGATTATTTGCTAAGTCTCTAGCAGCCGCCATCGCTAATTCGATTGCCATTTTCTTACATTTTGGTCTCATTTTTTGTAAGTGTTTTTTTGTTTTGGTAATAATTATTTACAATTCCCTTTTTACAACCAGCTCCGGTAGCTCTCTTTTTTATTATAGGTTTTTTATGCCCAGCCCCAGTCTTAACTTTTGCAGACATAGCTTTGCTTACCAATTTTGCTGCAATTTTCTCTTTTAAACTCGCATCAGAAGCAACAGCACGCTGTTTAGCCATTTTCAACAAAACTAAATCTGCTTTATGCCTATCGCTTAATTTTGATGAATTATGATATGCAATATCGTGTTCTTTACAATACTCGTCTAGTTTATTAACTCCTTTATCACCACGTGAAAGTCTTTTAATTAAATTTGTTCCAGGACCGCAATAATTGTATCCAGGTAAATGCAATTCAAATGGTAAATGATTTATAAACCAATTAAGAAGACTTCCTTCTTTAATCCAATTCATCATCAGACTGAGATAATTTTAGCATGTTCTCTTAATAAATATGCTTATCTCTGTTATATTTATCATTTTATTATATTCGCTTTATCTATCCAGCTATTTTCAGTAGAAGGTAAACCTAACCACTTTACTAAAACTTTTGTTCGATTCTTTCTGAGAATTTTTTCAACCAAATATATATTAGGATAATTAGTTTTCTGAAGCTCCTGAGCATAAAACGCTCCCAATATAGGCTGACCTCTGAGTGTATCTTCAATCAAATAGGTCGTAGGAGTAGTATTTTGCACTTTTCGAATTTTAAATATTTCGGTTGACCAGTTCGGTGTATATCCTTTTTCAAATATACCTTTGTACTTACTGATTCGTACGCAATCATTCACTTTTAACTTGATTTTCCGATTACTTTTTTTTACTAAACATGCATATCTTTGTAATATCTGATTTTTATTATTATCATTTACATTGGCTGGAACATCATTTATTGTTCTATGATGAGTATGGTTGTATTCATAAATAACATTATTGAGAGTATTATCTATCCAGACATAGTTTCCTTTCAAACTAAACTCTTTATACAATTTGGATTTTAATGTTCTTATAAAACGTTCAACTATTGATGCTTTCTTTGTTGAGAATGTTGAATAATGGTTAATGCTATAACATTTCATAAGAGTTCTAAACGATGTGTTATAGAATTCTTTACCATTATCTGTTTGCAAGTTTTTAGGAATACGTTTCTTAGCAAATAAAGTTTTAAACGCATTACATACGATATCTTTGCTCTTACTTTTTAAGGGAAAAGCCCAAGCGTATTTAGAAAATGTATCGATAACAGCAAGAATAAACCTAAAGTTTTTGTTATTCTTGGATACTGATTGCATGTCAATTAAATCAGCTTGCCATAGGTCATCTATATCTCTCATTATTACGTTTCTACGAGGGAAATTCACTCGAGCATTTTTATGTATTTCATTAACTACATCAACTTTACTCATATTAAAAAATATTTAAGAATATATGTATTTTCAATTGAATCTGTGAGCATCCAGAAATTACTAGCATCGCTGATACCGTTAAACTGAGGCAGATGGTAAAAGAGTAATGGTATTTATTCTTTAATTATGTTAGCTTCCTTTAATTCCTCAATTATTGATAAAATTTCATTATCGTGATTAGTATTGCCAGCATCTCTAGAAGCAACTAGCAATTTTAGTCTTTCAACAAGCTCATTAGGATCATCCCAATATACTAAATCAGTGCAACTTTTATATTTCTTAAGTTTTGGTAAACTGAGGTGCTTCAGTAAGTCGCCTCCATATTTTGTCTCAATTTTATCCCTTTTAACATCAGAAAATAAAGGTCTTATAATTTCACGATATTTTAAACCTTTGTCTCCCCTAATCTGGCCTTTAGGATTATAATCTCTCTTATGAGCGCTTGTATAATGTAATATATCTCTGTAGATAAGTTTATCATCTTTAGAGATAGACATTAAATCAGGTTTTTTTCGAAGTAAAAGTTCTTTTAGTCCATTCGTTAGTTTATAAGTGTTGTCCCCAATTTTCATCATCAAGACATTACTACTATCGAGTTTAGAAAATGATACTATTGAGTTACCCATCATTAAAGTGTTATTTTCTTTTCTAATTCCAAATGGAATATTTATGGTACCGTAAATACCAAATACATCTTCACCTTCCAGACTGTCTTTTATTTCATTTTTAGTAGATTCATAATCAGCATCGTAAAATTCATCTAGCTTGGTAGAAGAATTTTGACTGCTTTCCGATTCGTTTCCATCAGTCATATCAGAAATGTTATTCACAGCATTAGTATATTCAGGTAACTTTGAATTAACCAAAGTTTTAAGTGGTTCTATAACAGGTTTTAATATTTTATCAGAAGATAATTGAATTTCATGTTCATGTTTTCTCATATGTTTTAGTTTACTCTTTATGGAATCAACCGATTTCATTAAAGCTTTTTTAATATTTTTCTCCATGTTATTCTGACAACCTTCCTCATCAAAATAACCAATAAAACTAAAATAATTATATATGAAAGTCATTTATAACTTTTACCTTAATCAAGGTCAGCAAGAACTCAATTATTCTTTCAATTATCTCATTAACATCTTTACTCAAAATAGAAAAAAACATCAAAATTTTTTCTATACCTTCCGCTGTTCAACGGTGAATCTTTATTAATGCAGACAAAATTATATGGATTGCTCCAAACTATGTTGCAAACATTTTTAAATCGACTCCATGACATATCAGTACCAACATGTTCTTCGTAAATATGTTTTAAATTTACATCATCTTGTTTAAATAGTATAAGGAAATTAGCATTATCACGTAACAATTGTTTCGGAATTTTTGAATAAGTTTGAGATAAATAAAAACAATCAATTTGTTTATGCCTACCCATAGAAAAATAATTGCGGATATTTATTTGATTTTCACAAACAACATCATCAAAAATAAATACAGAGTTAGATAAAGCCTCACTTGGAGCAATAACATCTTTATTATCATTGAACTCATTAAACTTTACATTCGGCACTCGTCTCAAGACTTCTCGCAAAAAACAATATTTCGGTTGAAGGTTAGTCTTTGAGTACAAATAGAGATTTTGAAATTTGAGTCCATTTTTATGTAGCAACAAGGTAATTACAACATTTGTTTTACCACAATTTGAGGGACCGCATATAATACATCGAATTGTATTAGGTAATAAAATACTATGTCTGATCTGGCGAGCAGAATTGTCAAGTTTTAAATTGCTTACATTTAGGGATGTGGACTGCTTGATCAGCTTCATGTTTTATTAAAATTTTATTAAGTACCTAATTTAAGTTGCTGCGTCAACTTCATTTTGTAAATTACATGATCGAATGAGTTACTTATATATTTATATGCATTTATTTAGGTACAATAAAACGTTCAGATAGATTTACGTCAGATATCATGTTACGGAATTCCATTGAAATACTTACTACAAAATTATAGTTACACGTTACTACTTGTTGCATCTTGCATCGCCGAATTAGTGTTTGCTTTGGTGTATACGTAAAGCGTAACCTGATAACTATCATAACAAATGTATTGCGCCTAGTTCATTTCTCATCCGCAGCTCCTCGAGGTAAGTACTTACATTTTAATAAATAAACAAGTAATATTATAAACCTAGTCTAATTAAATAATGTATTTTTTTTTTTTTTTTACAGAATAATGTCGCTCACTCCATCATACAGCCCTGTGGTGAATATTTTTTCATCTATTCATTACCTCAGAATCTTGACTTATTATAAAATATTGAATTAATTACAATTTTCTTTACAGGAACCCTGTGTTCAGGATTACGCTCTTGCAAATCCATTTCTTTTTGCACAAGATAATGAAAGATACTATACTGAAGTAGCTAATCAGTCACGACAGGAGTACTTGGAGAAAAAGAAAAAGAAATCGATACTCAAGAAGGCTGTGAAAAAATCGATGCATTCTTCATCATATGTTATTCGAAAGGAGATAGAGAAACCGAGCAAGCTGATTAAAATACATATTTATGATGGTGATAAATGTGAAAATGTGAATGAATGCGGTGATAGCTGCAACATAAGCATTCAATATTTTGTGAAGGATGATTATGATGATATTTTAAAAGAAACTGAATATATCATAGCTAAAATTGTAAAAAAAATTAGTAATGTATAATAAATTGTATTAGTTATAAATTATTTAATATATTGCCTACATTGTATGTACTTGTTTGCGCATTGTAATACTGTAATTGTAATATAAATAATTATAATAAATAATTGTGTACCTAGCAACTTATTCATAAGATACAATAAATGAAAGTATCAGTATAACAATAGCACTATTGTGGATAAACAAAAAATAAAATATATTAATATTTTATACCTATACTTATAATTTGTTTCATTTTCTCATCTTAGCGCTCGTGGCCCCGCGGACTCAGTGTTCTATAAACGATCACTGCAGTAAGCAACTTTCACTATGGCTGGTCCATGGATGGGTGACCATCCATGTGATCACTTTGTGACATTTATTTGAGCGTTTCCGTGCTTCGGAAGGCACGTTAAGCCGTTGGTCCCGGTTGCCAGTAAAATGGCAGTCGTTAAGCTAAGTTGAAGGCTTTATTTCAACAGCAGGCAGTCACAACCTGCGCCTGTCCATTTAAACACGGCAATACGGCTCACCATCTATTACGTGAGACAAATTATACAAAGGTGAAATGTGGGCATATAATATGCCTCTGCCTACCCCTTCGGGGATAAAGGCGTGACCATATGTATGTTCTCATCTTACCGTTATCTCGGTTGCATCCAAAGTCTCTACTTAGGACTCTGGAGTCCGCTTTTATTCCCAGAGAGAGGCGGTGACTGCTGTCTGGTGGAGGATGGAGGTAATACCCTGCTGCCTCATCTATTGATCAGCATGTACACATAAATATTTGCTCTGACCTGGGACTCGAACCCAAGACTTCAGTACAACAGTCCAATACACTAAGACTACACCATCGAAGCAGTCAAATAGTCAAGGCAGTTATGGTTTGGGAATAAAGTATTATTTTCTTCTTTTCTACTAAAAAGAAAAACTAGGTGAATGTTACTGTATTTATCACATACTTACTCGTATTAAATTAGTATGGGTATGGTTTATGCTGACATAAACCTTTCATTTTTCAGTAGGGAACATAATTAAACAAAATAGCTGCATACAATATATTTATTTCGTTATGAAAAAACATAATAGTCTTAATTTATAATTCTTACTAGAAAAATAATATGATACAATGAATATAGTAATAACATCTTCAGATTATAATATTGTGCTATAATGACCCCATGGTAACGTAGAAGCATTGTTTGTTTTGATTTGACGTTTATCATCATTTCCATCAAGCACTACTTTATTGATTCTTTGAGTATACAGTTTATGATTTTTAGACCTTATAACAAACATAGGGTATCGAAAATTGGTATTACAATTTAATGCTCTTTTATATTTATGTACAGTAATTTTTTTTGAAACAGATTTTTTTACACCTTTAGCTTTTTTAATTATATCACTCAGAGTATTAATACAATACAACTTAGCTCTCAAACCAATAAACTCTGATATAACATCTCCACCCATTTCATCCTTAAAGAAACCAGGTATCTGTTTATTAGAATGTGGGATGCCATAAATATTATTAATTTTAAAATTACTTGTGTCAAAATATTGAATATTATTTTTCATATCTTCATAGAAATCTTTGGTTTGTATATAATATAACAAACTATCTGTATCAGTATAGCATAATTGTATTTTATTTTGGAATATTCTTTTCATTACCGAATAGTGAAAATTATATAAATGACTCTTTGCTAGTTCTAATATCGTAAAACCCATGTATATCGGTCGGTCCAAAACTACTTTTGCCGGTTGTAATTGTACGGCAACAAGATTTTCGGAAATTACAGCAAGGTTTTTAAAATTTGGAGCGCTTATATATTTTTCAGCACCATCAATCTTCTTAGTTTTATTTACCTCATCTTTCCATACATTAACTAACTTAACATCGACTTGCTTTCTTTTATTTTCGATAGTTTTCCCAAATATTGAATTATTTTGTTTTTTAAAGAAATCTTTTTCAAAATCAGATGTAGCTTTCTGTCTAAGAGAAGTATTTAATGATATATATGGTTCCAAAATCTGCTTTTGTGTAAACGAAAGAATTCTATGAATTTTTAAAATTATAATACCATTTTTCAAACACTCTTGCAAATGAATATAATGTATAACATATTTATACTTATCATAAAGATTAGCAATTAATTTACTAGTTTTATTGCAACATGTCATAGGAGGAATTATTTTTTCCGCTGCAAATGGTAGATCAGAATGCTCATCATGTATAGCGGAAGGATAATGAATATCTACTTCAAGTATATAACCTTCATTACTATAAGATGAAATAGTGTTTATATCAAATTTTGTTATTTCATTATCGGTTAAGAATCGAAAATTTCCGACTGGTAATCTTTGCATCATAGCATAACCATATAAATTAACACAATCTAAGTAGGCTAAAAAAGTATCTGGTTGTTGATCATTATAGTTAGGCAGATATTTGTTGTTAGCTTTGGCATATCTTAATGAGCATTGAGCTAAACCTCCTCTGATACCACTTTCAATCATTTCATACATTTCTATATCAGATAATAAATCCAATTCAACTTTGGTAACTAATAACATAGCATCCCAACTTAATGATGGAGATGAAACATAGTGACAGGGATCTAGTCCATAGTGCTTTAAACTCATAGATCTAAATTTTTCGAAAATATCACATAGTAACAACACATCACATTTTAGGTATAAATCAGTATATTCTCCTAGATTATTTATATCAAATTTATTCCAAACAGTTAATGCATGCTTATAATCTTCTATCGACACGGTTTCTGATGTAAGTCTACTATAAAATTTATTTCGATCTGGTAATTAATTGTGTTTCATCATATTTTTTCCAAGAATCTATATATTCATAGCAGTATATCCCTTTTTTTAGGCATAGTGTAAATAAATCTTCATCCGTGAAAAATGATTTCAAATGCTTAAAGTCTGCTACATTCAATGTTTTTGCAAGATTATCCAAACTAGAACTTAAAAAATTAAAAGAGTCAATAAATTTTAACTGTACTGTATTTCTGGAATCCAGCTGTACAAATTTACTAAAGGATATATATTTTTCTTTGTTTTTTGGAATCAAATTAATGTAACCACATACTGAGGAAATTTCATTAATAAATAAATGGCAATCATATCCAGAAAGATTATGAAATATTACTGGAATAAATTTGCACATTTGAAATTCTAAATTACATTTGTTATGAGCTGGCCCTCGATATTTACCAGTGAAATGATCATGATCACGAACAATATGATCATCGAGGACAAATTCTTTTCTACAGATATGACATTTCTCTGCAGTCTTAAAAGAAATATATTCTTCAGGAGTTAATGGTAACATATTTCTATGCATTATCAAAATTTGATATAACCTTCGGCAATCATTTATAATTGACTCAACAAATTTTTTTGAACAATTTGGACCTCGGTATGATATTAAATTATTTAATTCAGGGTTAGATTCACAACATATGTAATAAGCAAAGCAAGTGGCTTCATGGATTTGAATGTTTTCAGTGTATTGACTTTTGCTTTTATCAGAATATTCTCTTAATAAGCTTTCAAAGTCTCCGTAAATGACTATTGGGACTCTTTGTGTTTTTTTATAATTTGAGAATTTAAGTTTACTGTTTTCTGGGGGAAGTATAGTTTGCAATCTACCGCATTTATGATTGTTTAGTTTTTCCAACGTATTAAAATACAAAAAACATTCTTCACACAGATGAATCTTAGATTTATGTTTTGTCAGTTGACTTCGAACAACTTTTTCAAGGTTTTTAATCAAGCAGAAATGATTCTTATTATCCTTAGTAATAAATAGTAAGTTCACATGGGTTAACTTTCGAACTTTAGTTTTATATAACGGACCAGTAATAGTATTGTTTTTTTCTAAGCCGTATATATTGATACTTATGTTACAATTCTGTTTTTCAAAACGTTTTATATCTTCAAACGTTGGAGGAAATGACATGCCATTAGTATTCAAAATTTTTGAATAATGTGGATATGATGAAATTCTATTGGGATTATTTTTAGCTGGATACATATGAGCAATGATACACCAAAGAAAGCAATGATTGTCCATATTGTGAATATTAAGACAAGCCTTTATTTTATTAATTCTTGAGGGTAAAGCAATGTAGCTTCCGGCTCTTAAAGGATTATATTTAGCAATGTTCATCTCCAAATGACTAATTTTATCTATGGTCCAACCAGAATCTGATAATTCAAACTCTAAACATTTAGATACTAATCGTTCAATGCATTGTTTATAAATTGTTATAATTTCTGTACTCTGATTTAATATACAGTATTTAGTATTAAAAGACTTCAGAGACAGTTCATCATTTTTAGGCAATAAATATAACACAAAAAGTTCAAAGTTTATCTTCATAGATTTATGTTTTTGTAATAATGGTGTCAATAAATTAAAAATAGTGGTGAATATGCTAGATAAAAAAAATTCAGGTGTTATGATATCAGTAGTTTGTGGATTTATTTTGTAACTAGCTATTCTGTCTTTAAAAGCACTGGCTATCAACAGTACATTTTCAAATTCAGTATGAAGTAAGCAATTTGTTTTATGTTTGTTACTTTTCTTATGTGATGAATACTTTGACTTTGAGACATATAGCTGACAATCATGGCAGAATCTCATTTTCGTAATATCAAAATATGTTTTTATTGCAGGTCTATATTATATGAAACTTTGGCTTTAGATAAAATCAGTTAAATAAAAATTGTAAATTCAATTCGAGTTTATCAGAGTTCTTGGTATATATAATCAATCTGAAAGGTAATACTTAATTTTTAAGCATAGAATTATTCATAATTTATGTAATATTCAAATAGGAATGAAATGAAAAGCAATAAATCATTAAATTGAAATTATTACTATAAATATTCAGTATTTCAATATTTGAATTTCAGAGTTTATAAATTTTTGGTATCACCTGTAAGGCAAGGTTTAGCACCGTATATCATAAAGTAGAAAAATAGTAGTATTTAATTAAATTAATATCATATGAAATAATAAATAATGAAAAGCCAAATATTTAATAAGTATATCTAGAATTCAAGCAATGTTAGAATGTCAGTTTTTATTTTTTTTTTTGGTATAGAACCTGTATGACAGAAAAATGTTATAAAGTAAAAACAAATGATCAAATGAAACTTAATTCTGAATACTGAGATTATATAAGAAAACAAAATAAAATAATCAGTAAATATTCAACATTTAGATTAAATACTTTCTTGATTTTGAGTAATATTAGATTTTTATTATTAAAAGTAATGTGACAATATCAAAGTTTCATCATTTTTGGTTAACTAGGTATTTCTATAAATATTTTCAAATATTTGAATTTCAGAGTTTATAGAATATTCGAATTTTTGGCATGTCCTGTAAGGAATGAAAACACCTTAATATATTAATATATTAAAAATAGGTAGTCAATCTAAATCTAGAGCACATTTATAATTGTTAATTATAAAATATTAAATCTTTAAATCAAATACTTTCTTGATTTTGAGTAATATTAGATTTTTATTATTAAAAATAATGTGACAATATCAAAGTTTCATCATTTTTGGTTAACTAGGTATTTCTATAAATATTTTCAAATATTTGAATTTCAGAGTTTATAGAATATTCGAATTTTTGGCATGTCCTGTAAGGAATGAAAACACCTTAATATATTAATATATTAAAAATAGGTAGTCAATCTAAATCTAGAGCACATTTATAATTGTTAATTATAAAATATTAAAAGAACTATTGAAAAAATATTTGAGGGATATAAAATGGGGTTTACTTTTGAATATTCCTGTTTAGCAGCGCTCAATATACTAAAAATATGTTATGTTATTCTAATCTAGAGCACATTTTAAATTATGTAATACCTAGAAATGAGGTTCAAAATTATTAATTATTAAATAATATCAAATTGTTAAAAAATATTAGATGGATATAAAATTGGCTTAATTTTTGCGTATTCTTGTTTAGCAGCGCTCACTAAACCAGTGAGAGCCTTCCACACTGGGTCATTGTCATTGTGTGACGAGCGGAGTGTGAAAAGCGCTCGCTTCCACCGATCAGCAGCAAGCGTCTCTGCTTCTTTACTATTGTAAACACGCAGCTCTATATAAAATTTACCGTTCCGCGTTGGGTCCCGCTGTAGAGTGTACCCAGAACCGACTCGCCTCGCCAGATAACTTCTTAGGGCAGCTGCTCTCACAGGTGGCTCTTCGTCACCCTGCAAAATGCAAATTTATTGATTTAGCAAATTGTACATAACATAGCATCATCTTTTTTTACCTAAATCAGTTTCTTACTGTTCATGAAGTCTAGGGCATATTACTGTGGTATAAAACTAACATAAATAAAACACTACATATTATTATGTTGCTAGTTTATAAGTCTGTCTAACTCTATTAAACAATAAACTTTCGGTAAGTAAATATCAAAAGTAAAATCAGATGGTTGTTAAGAATTTCATGTTCAAATGAGATAATATAGGTAATATGAAAGCCAAATTAGTATTACATGATTACTTGACTAGATCATGCTATTACACTAGTACAAAATCAGTAAGTTTGCTTTATAGATTTTGTGAATACCGTTACAATTGTATGAAATATTTATCTAGATTGACACAATTCAATCATAAATAAAATAATAATAATAAACAAGAACTTACTATATTAAAAATCTTTGTGAAACTGTAAAAAGTGAGAGTGATATATTTATGTCTTACCTCAGAATCTGAAAATACGGTGTGCTTTTTTCGGGCAGTTACTGGTGCTGGTTCAGTTTCCGAATCATCAGATACATCATCACGAATTGGCACTTTTTTCTTCGGGTTAGGCTTTTGAAGGCTGGTGCGGGATTTTCTTTTTATTGCTTTTGATTTATTGTGAGTGCTGGTGCTTGGTTGCACAGCAAGCTCTGCGTCAGAGTCAAAAGGATTGTGAAGTGACCTGTAATTTTAATATTTATTTTGTTAGAATTATAGTTACTTATGTAAACTGCTAAATGTACTCTGAAATAAAGACTTTTATTAGGGAAACAGTACAGTTATTGGTCAGTATCAAAAGTCTAGATCCCATAGCACAAACGTATTAGCTTAGTATGGGCTAGAATTAGATGATTCTGTGTAAGAAAAGAAGTCCTGTAATAACTCGCATATTCTATTTTTTAATTTTTTAAAATAAATTATTAAATATTAATAAATAATAATCACATAAAAAAGGAAATACATACATACTTATTGCCCAGGATCTTAACTCTCAAACACAAATATTTCACTTAACACTTCGTCGATGTCACTTAGTTTCTGGATGCACTCCTCAATCAACAATCAATTAAATACTGTCATAAATTAAGGTAGCGATTACATTAAATAGCACAAAGTCAGATGTAGACGCTTCGTTGAAGATACATTGAAATTTCGATCTTAAGTACTAATAAAATATATATGTTATTAAATCACTATTGTATGAGTCATGTATATTACTGTGAACACAGGCTTAGATTCCATATTTGGCTAGCGGCGCCACGATTCTGTGGATACCTGAGACGAAATTCTAAAAAGGAAATCGCATGTACTTTACTGATCTATTGCACATCTTTTGAGTGTCATGTTTATGTAGTCTCTTTAGATTCTCAAAGCAAAAACCAATATAAATTGAACTTTATAATTTTCTATACTTAAAGTCCCCAAAATCTCTGCTATTATTATTCAGCATTTGCCGTAATCCAATTTGGGTAATGAATTAATCCAACACCATTATTAATCAGCAATATTACTTAGTAAAATAATAATTGTAAATATTAAAAACATTTTGCTAAGTGACCATCACATAATAATACGTTCATTAAATAATATAATATATGAGACCTATGAACAGAAGTGGGTGTCAACCCGCCGAGGTGATGATGATGATGATCCATTTGGAAAATACATAATATTAAAAAAAATTATAAATAAAATCAGTCACACAACTCATTAATGCAGGAGCCTGACAGGTAGTCTTTTTATGTATTTATCTTACATGGTATCAGTTTGATAATACAATTTTACTACTACATAGTAGATAGATACATAAATAAAAAATTGGTACCATGACATTGAATATGGGAGATAGAGTACAAGTCATAATAGTAGAAAAACGATTATGCGGTCTTCATATTGTAAAAATAATATGTCATGACCAATATAATGCAATCTTAATACCTCATTATAGTGAAAATAATAATTTCTTTAGAATTCGTTATAAAGGGCTTAAGCTATGGGCCCGAGTAATTAGAATCTCCAACAACCTGGTAGACGTAATTGAAGAAAATTAATAGGAATGTTATTAAACTAGTATTTTTATATTGTGTATAAATTAATATTATATTTAGATATTATATGCTGAGACAAAAGTAAAATTCATTAAAAAAGTAAAGTCATGACTGCCTCTGTGGCACAGTCGGTAGTGATACCGCCTGCGGTGCTGGAGATCGTGGGTTCGATTCCCGCCGGGGACAAATATTGGTGTGACCCATAAATGTTTGTCTCAAGAGTCTGGGTGTTTCTATGTATAAAATGTATGTATTTATAAGTATATAAGTATTTATTTCCGTGGTCTGATACCCATAACACAAGCAAGTTATTCCTATTTATTTTGCTAAATAAGGAAGGACATTGCTAGTTATTGAATATCTCTCTGTATAATCTAACTCTCTCATAAAATGTTGCTAACTGCATCAGATCACACAAATCATAATAGTAAAGGTAGCTAAAAAATTTTTGGGGATTCTGGAATCATGCAGTTCGAGCGAAAGCGAGGACGAAATGATTCCAGAATCCCCAAAAATTTTTTAGACTACCTGTCAGGCTCCTGCATTAATGAGTTGTGTGACTGATTTTATTTATAATTTTTTTTAATATTATGTATTTTCCAAATGGATCATCATCATCATCACCTCGGCGGGTTGACACCCACTTCTGTTCATAGGTCTCATATATTATATTATTTAATGAACGTATTATTATGTGATGGTCACTTAGCAAAATGTTTTTAATATTTACAATTATTATTTTACTAAGTAATATTGCTGATTAATAATGGTGTTGGATTAATTCATTACCCAAATTGGATTACGGCAAATGCTGAATAATAATAGCAGAGATTTTGGGGACTTTAAGTATAGAAAATTATAAAGTTCAATTTATATTGGTTTTTGCTTTGAGAATCTAAAGAGACTACATAAACATGACACTCAAAAGATGTGCAATAGATCAGTAAAGTACATGCGATTTCCTTTTTAGAATTTCGTCTCAGGTATCCACAGAATCGTGGCGCCGCTAGCCAAATATGGAATCTAAGCCTGTGTTCACAGTAATATACATGACTCATACAATAGTGATTTAATAACATATATATTTTATTAGTACTTAAGATCGAAATTTCAATGTATCTTCAACGAAGCGTCTACATCTGACTTTGTGCTATTTAATGTAATCGCTACCTTAATTTATGACAGTATTTAATTGATTGTTGATTGAGGAGTGCATCCAGAAACTAAGTGACATCGACGAAGTGTTAAGTGAAATATTTGTGTTTGAGAGTTAAGATCCTGGGCAATAAGTATGTATGTATTTCCTTTTTTTATGTGATTATTATTTATTAATATTTAATAATTTATTTTAAAAAATTAAAAAATAGAATATGCGAGTTATTACAGGACTTCTTTTCTTACACAGAATCATCTAATTCTAGCCCATACTAAGCTAATACGTTTGTGCTATGGGATCTAGACTTTTGATACTGACCAATAACTGTACTGTTTCCCTAATAAAAGTCTTTATTTCAGAGTACATTTAGCAGTTTACATAAGTAACTATAATTCTAACAAAATAAATATTAAAATTACAGGTCACTTCACAATCCTTTTGACTCTGACGCAGAGCTTGCTGTGCAACCAAGCACCAGCACTCACAATAAATCAAAAGCAATAAAAAGAAAATCCCGCACCAGCCTTCAAAAGCCTAACCCGAAGAAAAAAGTGCCAATTCGTGATGATGTATCTGATGATTCGGAAACTGAACCAGCACCAGTAACTGCCCGAAAAAAGCACACCGTATTTTCAGATTCTGAGGTAAGACATAAATATATCACTCTCACTTTTTACAGTTTCACAAAGATTTTTAATATAGTAAGTTCGTGTTTATTATTATTATTTTATTTATGATTGAATTGTGTCAATCTAGATAAATATTTCATACAATTGTAACGGTATTCACAAAATCTATAAAGCAAACTTACTGATTTTGTACTAGTGTAATAGCATGATCTAGTCAAGTAATCATGTAATACTAATTTGGCTTTCATATTACCTATATTATCTCATTTGAACATGAAATTCTTAACAACCATCTGATTTTACTTTTGATATTTACTTACCGAAAGTTTATTGTTTAATAGAGTTAGACAGACTTATAAACTAGCAACATAATAATATGTAGTGTTTTATTTATGTTAGTTTTATACCACAGTAATATGCCCTAGACTTCATGAACAGTAAGAAACTGATTTAGGTAAAAAAAGATGATGCTATGTTATGTACAATTTGCTAAATCAATAAATTTGCATTTTGCAGGGTGACGAAGAGCCACCTGTGAGAGCAGCTGCCCTAAGAAGTTATCTGGCGAGGCGAGTCGGTTCTGGGTACACTCTACAGCGGGACCCAACGCGGAACGGTAAATTTTATATAGAGCTGCGTGTTTACAATAGTAAAGAAGCAGAGACGCTTGCTGCTGATCGGTGGAAGCGAGCGCTTTTCACACTCCGCTCGTCACACAATGACAATGACCCAGTGTGGAAGGCTCTCACTGGTTTAGTGAGCGCTGCTAAACAAGAATACGCAAAAATTAAGCCAATTTTATATCCATCTAATATTTTTTAACAATTTGATATTATTTAATAATTAATAATTTTGAACCTCATTTCTAGGTATTACATAATTTAAAATGTGCTCTAGATTAGAATAACATAACATATTTTTAGTATATTGAGCGCTGCTAAACAGGAATATTCAAAAGTAAACCCCATTTTATATCCCTCAAATATTTTTTCAATAGTTCTTTTAATATTTTATAATTAACAATTATAAATGTGCTCTAGATTTAGATTGACTACCTATTTTTAATATATTAATATATTAAGGTGTTTTCATTCCTTACAGGACATGCCAAAAATTCGAATATTCTATAAACTCTGAAATTCAAATATTTGAAAATATTTATAGAAATACCTAGTTAACCAAAAATGATGAAACTTTGATATTGTCACATTATTTTTAATAATAAAAATCTAATATTACTCAAAATCAAGAAAGTATTTGATTTAAAGATTTAATATTTTATAATTAACAATTATAAATGTGCTCTAGATTTAGATTGACTACCTATTTTTAATATATTAATATATTAAGGTGTTTTCATTCCTTACAGGACATGCCAAAAATTCGAATATTCTATAAACTCTGAAATTCAAATATTTGAAAATATTTATAGAAATACCTAGTTAACCAAAAATGATGAAACTTTGATATTGTCACATTACTTTTAATAATAAAAATCTAATATTACTCAAAATCAAGAAAGTATTTAATCTAAATGTTGAATATTTACTGATTATTTTATTTTGTTTTCTTATATAATCTCAGTATTCAGAATTAAGTTTCATTTGATCATTTGTTTTTACTTTATAACATTTTTCTGTCATACAGGTTCTATACCAAAAAAAAAAATAAAAACTGACATTCTAACATTGCTTGAATTCTAGATATACTTATTAAATATTTGGCTTTTCATTATTTATTATTTCATATGATATTAATTTAATTAAATACTACTATTTTTCTACTTTATGATATACGGTGCTAAACCTTGCCTTACAGGTGATACCAAAAATTTATAAACTCTGAAATTCAAATATTGAAATACTGAATATTTATAGTAATAATTTCAATTTAATGATTTATTGCTTTTCATTTCATTCCTATTTGAATATTACATAAATTATGAATAATTCTATGCTTAAAAATTAAGTATTACCTTTCAGATTGATTATATATACCAAGAACTCTGATAAACTCGAATTGAATTTACAATTTTTATTTAACTGATTTTATCTAAAGCCAAAGTTTCATATAATATAGACCTGCAATAAAAACATATTTTGATATTACGAAAATGAGATTCTGCCATGATTGTCAGCTATATGTCTCAAAGTCAAAGTATTCATCACATAAGAAAAGTAACAAAGGAGATTCTGGAATCATGCAGTTCGAGCGAAAGCGAGGACGAAATGATTCCAGAATCCCCAAAAACACCCTACTCGCATCTTTGTTTTGGGAGTGTATGCTCCGCAGGATGCGCGGTGGCACCGGTCTTCAAAAGACCAAAGCGAGAGGCAGGCATTTTGGGAGAGTATGAGTGATATTCTGGATAAATGTAAACGAAACGAGAGAATAGTGATGTTAGGTGATTTTAATGGTTGGGTGGGAGTGAAGCGCGATGGATACGAAAGTGTATTAGGAAAGTTTGGTGATGAACGAGTGAATGTAAATGGAGAAAGCTTGCTAGAAGTATGTTTTGGAAAGGAATCTTGTGGTAACTAATACCATATTCAACCACAAGGATATCCACTTGTATACAAGAGAGGAGAGAGATCAGAGAAGCATGATTGACTTTGTGATAGTAGACGCAAGACTGAGAAAGAAAGTGCTAGACACTCGGGCGTACCGTGGCACCGGGATCGACACAGATCACTTCTTGGTAATTAGCCGGGTAAGGGGTCTGTTTCAGCGGTGGCGACATCGTGTGCACGAACCCGTTAGTGTACTAGAGCGAATAAAAGTTGAGAATTTACAAGAGTTAGGCATAAAAGAGGCATTTGTGAGTAAACTGAGTGAAAAATTTGAAAACCTAGATGAAATATGTGAGATTGAAGAATTATGGAAGCCGTTTAAGGAAGGACTTGTGGAAGTTGCGATTGAAGTGTGTGGGGTTAGCAAAAGACGACAAGGATGTATGGCAAAGGGAATGAGTGCGGAAGTTCTTAATGCGTTGACTGGCAAGAAGAAAGCATGGTTGGACTGGTTGGCTACAAAGGCCAATCAAAGAATGCAAAAGGCAACGGATGAGGATGTAAAAATGGCAAAGGATGAATATAAAAAGTATAAACGTGTTGCAAAAGAGACGATGATGAGAAAGAAAGAGAATGATAGAGAAAAATTTGATAAAAGGTTATCTGAAGACTTCCAACGGAATATTAAATTTTTTTGGAAGTCCATAAGAACAGTGAGGAGTCAGCAAACAATGTCGCCGCTCAATCACATCAGAAACCAGGATGGAAGTTTTGTAAGAGGAGAAGAATGTGTGCTAAAGAGATGGAAGGAATATTTTGAGAGTTTATTCGAAAAAGAAGATATACAAGGCGATACGCGTGTTTTAGAACTGAATGAATTGGGCGATGAAAGCGAGTTAAGTATGGGAGAAATAGTGGAAGCGTTGAATTGTATGAAAGTAGGAAAGGCTGCTGGAATAGATCGGATTTCTGTCGAAATGCTGAAAGCTGGACGTGGCGTGGTAGCTTGCCAGCTGTACCGCCTTTTTAACTTTTGTTGGCGAAGTGGCAGAGTACCAGCAGAATGGTGTAAAGCTGTCATTGTGCCGCTTTACAAAGGAAAAGGGTCACAGCAAGAGTGCAAAAACTACCGCGGCATAAGCTTGCTCAGCATCGTTGGCAAATTGTATGCAAAAGTGTTGATAAAAAGAGTGATGAATGAAACTGAAGGAAAAATGTGGGATGTGCAAGCAGGATTTATGAAAGGAAGGGGATGTACGGATCAGGTCTTTTCCTTACGATGCGTAGCTGAGAAAGTTTTGGCTAAAAGTCAAAAGGTCTATTGCATATTCGTGGACTTGGAAAAGGCCTATGACAGAGTGGTGAGGAATGAACTGTGGTCAATATTGTCAATGTATGGAGTGAACGCAACTTGATACGGGCACTGAGGTCTCTCTATGAGGGTTCTAGTGCTTGTGTCAGGATCAACGGGGCCTGCACGGACTTCTTTCACATTGAAAAGGGTGTGAGACAGGGCTGTGTAGCGTCTCCGTGGCTGTTTAATCTATACATGGATAGTTGTCTGAAAGAACTGCAAGAGAGTATGTATGGCTTAAAAATGAATGAACTGACCGTCAAATGCCTCCTATACGCTGATGATCAGGTGATATTAGCATCATCAGCGGAGGAATTGCAGCTGATGGTTAATAGTATGAATGAGGCTCTAAAAAGTAGAGGAATGAAAGTTAATGTAAACAAGACGAAAGTTATGGTTTTTGAAAGAGAAGAAAGTATGACGAATTGCTCAATCTTCATTGAAGGGCAAAGAGTGGAACAGGTGAAAGAATTTGTATACTTGGGTTCCAAATTTGTAAGGGATGGAAAGTGTGACCAGGATATTGAGCGAAGAGTTTTGGCAGGAAATCAAGTGAATGGGGCTATGTACACCTTTATGAGCAGTCAAAATGTGTCTGAGAAGGCCAGGTTGGCTGTACATAGGGGAGTGCTCATCCCTACACTTATGTATGGTAGTGAAAGTTGGGTATGGCAGAAGAAGCATGAAAGCAAAATTAATGCAGTGGAAATGAGAAGTCTGCGAAGTATAGCTGGAGTGACTTTAATGGACAAAAAAAGAAATAGCGTGATAAGGGAAAAATGTGGTATAACAGAAGATGTAGTGACTAAGATCGAAAAAGGGATGCTTAGATGGTTTGGACACGTGGAGAGAATGGATGAGAATAGACTGACAAAGCAGATTTATGAGGCGAGAATGAATGGGCAAACTGGTAGGGGTAAACCTCGGCGTACGCATGCCGATCAAATCAGAGACGTTCTGGAAAAAGGCAAGGTCAAGAGTACCCTTAACCGGCGAGCGTGTATGAAAACAGTTATGAAAGTAGAAGAAGCGAAAGTTGTATGTCAGGATCGTAGCAAGTGGAAAGCCATAGTCTCTGCTTACCCCGATGGGAGACAAGCGTGATTATATGTATGTATGTATGTATGTAACTATTAAGCTTTGAAAAAATATAGCAAAAAGCACTTAATTCATAATTATATTGGATACAGGCTAGATCTTATACAATAAGAAAAACTGGTCAACCTACCCCATGCTTGGGGTAGGTTGACTATTCGCCTGGGGTAAGTTGACCTATGGACTTGTAAGGGCAAAATCTACGAGGAAATAGGATAAAGGGCACAGCATACATAAACAATTATTATTTTTATTGAAAATAAAACAGATACAATAAATCAACTAGAGCGTGGCATCGCGCGCGTACATCGTTTGAGTGAAGGAATTTAAAGATAAAAAATAACGTATGTAAGAAATTATTTTCATCGTAATGTTTTTGATGCCTATATATTCATGGTTACTGATTGTCAAAAAAATTATAATGGATGTTTGATTCATGTTTTTTTATGTACTATTATTGGTCATCCAGCCCCGTTGTACATTAGTCTACTAGCCCCGAACCACTTTTTTATTTTCAATCACATGACATAACCACAAAACTGCTAAGAAATCAAAAAACATCATACATAAAAGAAAGAACATGAATCAAACATCCATTATAAATTCTTTCACAATCAGTAACCATGAATAAATAGGCATTACGATGAAAATAATTACGTACGTACGTTATTTTTCAACTTTAATTTCCTTCACTCAAACGGGGTGCGTGCGCGACGCCCCGCTCCCGGTGACTGAGCGGGGAGAAGTAGCGAACTCTCGGGTGTCATCGGTTAGCTCAAAGCCATTGCTTTGGCCGAGTTATTGATACTGTTAGTCTACCTACCCCTATAGCCAAACAGCCCCGGTCTCCCCTACATTGTAAATAGTCTCGTTGGTCCTGTGATCGTTTAGTGCGACTGCTGATCATTACGTTGTGGGTTCGATTCAAACCTCGAGATATAATGCGTGTGATCTATAAATATTTATCTCGAGAGGCTAGGTGTAGCGAAGCAAAAGAATATGTACCTACCTATTTACAAAAATAGTAGGTACCTAGATTTGTAGCACAGGATTATAATAGTAGCATGATTATGAATTGACCGGGGGCCTGAAGACAGTGAGGGGGCTGCTCGCCGTCCGTACAGAAGCAGGCCCTTGACGACAGTGTGACGTGAGGGATTCACGCACGCCGGCCTCCTATTAAGCGGGATAACACCCGAAAAACCCCCAAACACTCGAGATAGCACCTGAATCCCCCTAGGTGAGCCCGCAGTGGTAACCGTAGGTAAGTCTGTTGGGATTGGGAGTCCTGTGGTATCCTTACGAGGCCTTACCCGAGACTCCCAAACGTAGGCATAGGTAGGAAGCGTGTGGTTTTTAGTCGGTAGAAGTCCGTCGTGGCATCCATTTTGGATTTTCCTCACGATAAAAAAAATGCCTAAATCTCACACAATATTTATTCAAAAATGTGGGAATTTTTCACTGTAAAAGTGCAGTGATTCATGGTCTTAAACTGTAGAATATGATAAAACACAGACACATATTTTTTTTGTATGAGTTCTTCAAGCAAATAAAAGAACATTTGAACTAATTCACAGAGCTCATGAGAATTTAAATTAAGTAAAAGTACATGAACAGTATAACAGTGATATACCTACATCAAAATAACACAATGATCTTGATACAAAAATGCTTATCTGAAGGTTCCCATGGTTATTTACTATGTGAATATACTTACTACACTCGAGAGCAATGAATCCGGGTCACTTAAAGAATCCTAAAAATCTCGGAAACTAAAAGTGCTAGGTTAATGCAATAAATTGTATTTAATAGACAATGTAATACTCCTTAAATGAAGGTATTAAAACTTCTTAGTTATTGTAAAGTTATATCATAAAAAAATCAAATTTGAAAAAGGGCCACTTTCGAAGATGGAACTACGAAATTACAGCATTTGGTGTTGCTTTTGTTTGTAATCTGTCATTTATGTGGGTACATAAACCATGTTGATAGTGCTCTATATTCATTAATCAAGCTGAAATTATGTCGCTTACGCCTGAAGAATGCACCAGAATACTTACAATGCTGGAAACCGGCCGGAGTCAGCGCGATACAGCCAGGACTGTCGGTGTGTCGCTGTCAACAGTACAAAGAGTTCTCCGACGTTACGAAGAAACTGGTTCTAACCTACGCAGACCAGGAACGGGCAGAACCAGGTGTACCACAGCACGAGAAGACCGATACTTGGTGAACACCATGCTTCGAAATCGCTTTCTCACAGGAACTGAACTCACCAATCAGTTTCGACGCCTCGGAGGAAGTAACCCAAGTGCATGGACAGTAAGACGTCGGCTTGCTGAATCTAACTTAAAACCCCTTAGACCTGCAAACGGCCCTAAACTGGAGCGTGGGCATCGTATTTCGAGACTAAGGTATGCCCAGAGCCACGTACATTGGAGTATTGAAGATTGGTCAAAAGTTATGTTCTCCGACGAATCAAAATTTATGCTCTACAAGCACGATGGAAGACACAGAGTGTATCGAAGACCAGGGGAAAGATTCAAGCAAGCATGCATCGAAGAAAAAGTAGCCTACGGTGGTGGGTCTGTACTTGTGTGGGCCGGAATTTCTTCTGAAAGTCGCACAGAGCTGGTGATCATAGAAAACGGCTCTTTAACTAGCGTAAGATATGTGGAAGAAATCCTCAATGATCACGTTGGTCCATTTATGGTCAATTTAGGTGAGGATGCTATATTTATGCATGACAATGCCCGACCTCATACAGGTAGGATTGTGAATGACTACCTTCAAGAGATGAACATTACTCGTATGGAGTGGCCAGCGCGCAGCCCGGATATCAACCCGATCGAGCATGCTTGGGACGAGCTAGGCAGATGCGTAAAACAACGAAACCCTCCCCCAATCACGCTTCGTGAGCTCAAAATTGCTCTCACAGAGGAATGGGAGAATATTCCCCAAAATCGTATAAGGAACTTGGTGTACAGCATGCCAAACCGCGTAAACGCAGTAATGGAAGCACGAGGAGGCAATACGAAGTATTAAAATTCAAGAAAATCGTAATAAAGTTCAAAAATTTCATGTTTCCTATTTTTGTTTTAAGGAGAGATCGGCAGTTTTTTCTTTATGTAATTTTGTGTTAATAAAATGTATGGTGACTCATATTTTTTTTACTTTCATTTAAGGAGTATTACATTGTCTATTAAATACAATTTATTGCATTAACCTATCATTTTTAGTTTCCGAGATTTTTAACATTCTTTAAGTGACCCGGATTCATTGCTCTCGAGTGTATATTAACTGACTTGGAACCAAATATTAAACCAGAAAGAAAATAAGAATGGTGTGTGTTCTCAAAAAAATCTAAAATATCGTATAAGTTATACAACACAACAGACAACTTAAAGTTATTTTATTTGACGTACTTAACATGTGAAAATCCCTTCAATCACACCTCGGACACGGTTCCTGAGAACCTCTGAAGAATGGAACCTTGGAAGAATATCCCAAGATTCTTGGTATACTTCTCCTAAGGTTTTTTACGCGTGGAAATCCTTCATGGATGCTTTGCCGGACTTTTATTGACAAAAACACACGGCAACCTGTAACGGCCTGCGGCTGAGAGTTCTAGAAAAGCCCTCGGATGGATGTCCAAGGATCTCGCCTGGTGTTATTCCGCTTCCTGATGCTTGAGATATGCGTGAAGTCAGTCGTTAAGCCCATTTGAATGCCTTATGAGAGGCTTGAAAAATTTCAACAGCAGGCAGTCACTACCTGCGCCTGACGATACAAACACGGCAATACGTCTCACCGTCTATTACGTGAGACAAAATCTAAAGGTAATGTGTGCTGCCTACTCCTTCGGGGATAAAAGGCGTGATCATATTATAATGTATGTATAGGTATGACATAATATGGTTACTTTGTTACTTTTGATTTCTGGTCACTACACAACTCTCTGAACCTTTCAAAACTTTATTATATACTAGCTAATGTCCGGAAATTCATTCCCGTTCCCATTGGAAGCTATTCCCGGAATAAAAAGTAGCCTATGTGTAATTCCAGACTCTAATGTATCCCTGTACCAAACTTCAGCCAGATCTGTTCAGCCATTCGAGAGTGAAAGAGTAACAAACATCCACACATCTACACATCCCACACTCACAAACTTTCGGATTTATAATTTTTGTAAGAAGTAACATAGTTATGAATAGGAGAAATTTTGGATTATTGAAAGTACCCAAGATATTAAGTACTTACTACACTATCGTATTGGGCTGGACCTTTATTATTGGTGACTGTGTATTTCAATTCAATATTCATTTTCGCACACGATGACAAGGAACTTACAATACTTTTGATACACCAAGTTCACTTCCCCAAAGCCTCATATAAGCACGTGTTATGAAAAAGAAAACAGGCAACTGATTTGATGAGATAGGTTTCTAATAATGACCTTTTGTAAGTGAGGTAACATGTGCTGACAGATTTGTTACAGAGTAACGAACATATAGCTTTCATTTATTAAAACTGTTCTATCGTACAATGGTGTTCATTAAAAGTTATGAGGTTGAGTATTAGCCATGAGTAGACGTTACTTCTTTTACTCTTACCACTTACTTTCCTTTTTATATAGGTATAATATTATATATAGTCTTTGTCGGACACTAGGTCTTTGGGCTCTCATGGCGGCGCATAAATTGCTTTAAAAAAATTAAAAAAAGAAAAACAGGCCAATTACTCGCGCATAGGGGATTCACAACAAAATCGGCATAAAGTCATGTTTGTTGCATGGAAGCATTCCTGAGATATTTACTTCATTCTATTATTAGTATTTGCAGTTTTAGCGGCAGCAGAAATATACTATGTAAGAAAATTTTATCTGTCTAGAAATCACGATTCATGATACAGAGTCGGACAGTGTCTGTATCATGAATTGTTCTGTGTGTGTAATTTCTCTTAATAGGGCTTTGAATACCGCTTTAATTTTAGGTTTATCATAGTGGCATTATCTTCAGTATGTTCTAAAGTCCCGGTTTATTTTGCTGGGGGTAGTTAGCTCAGACTATGATGGACAGATTTTTAGTACTTTGGGAAGGTGTCTATGCAGATGGTCGTGCCAATGAGATATCGAACACATTCAATAACAATAAAAAGCAGTGATATGTATCCAAGTTCCTTCCCCTTTATTGTTATTTTCTGATCTCGTTTGAGTTACCAGCTATTCCTTACGCATTCTTTACCAAAACTGACCCGTAATATTATGTAGAAGTCCGCTCCGCACGTTTCGTTTGCTAATGCATCACTCCTAAATAAAAGTTCGTAGCCAGTAAAATTTAAGAATTTTAGCGGAGTAATTCGACATCGACGAACCAAATAAATAAAAATTTGTAATATGTGCACGCTGTTTTGAATACAAATCAGTATCAAGATCACATATGAAAAGTATTGTTATTGTTACACCATAGACCTTGAATTCCTGCGGTTGATGATGCACCTGTCAGCTTTATGACCCAAGCTCCGTCACCTGAACTTGATCGGATTTTGAGGTCAGATTGCAGACGTTGAACTAAGATTACCTTAGTATCGTGTAGTATTTACTACTTCACCAAGCGAAGTTGACGATTCAAATGTTACGAAAAAAACTCTATAATCTATCAAGTTTTTTTTGTCCTGAACTAAATTTACGAAAACGTATACATAAGCGTGGTTTGCATCCTTGCAGACGATACTAAGGCGATTCCGATACCTGATGTAGGTGCAGGTGGTGAAGGATCTTTCCACGCGTTCGTCAAGAACGCTTGGTCGAGTAGTATTGGCGCCACAGCCTTCTATGGGATGAAAACCACTCGAAGTTTTGATTCGAAATGTCATGTTCTGTAGTTACTTCCATAGGAATTCTAGTCTGCTAATTCAATTGTGCCTGAAATTCGAAATCGTAATCATTGCTCAATAACTATGAAAACCGTCAAATATTGCCATAATGACCCCTGATCGTCAAATGCTAAATGAAGAAACTTACCTAGGTACGTAATGGGTCTTGGATGCTTAAGTAAGAACTTTCAATGCAGTCGGGGTTTATGAGATGAATAATATACTCGTAACAAATTGCATATTTCTTTTAATTCTAATACAACAATCGAATGTTGAATATCTTTCTCTATAAATAATGAGTATTTGAGTCTGAAGATATAGCTTATATAATACTGAACATAAATTTACATAAATTATAATATTAAAATACTCTTTGAAACCTATAATACTCGTGGGGTAGAAAATATATAAATAAATACATATTTAAGTACTTGATCTTACATAATACTTAAAAATATTAAAGCCAGGTACTATAAATAAAAATTAAAACTAATACTAACAAAAATGGTCACAAAATAAAACAAACGAAAATAAATTATGACTTGAAGTGACTAAGAAAGGGAATAAAACACAAATGACAAACAAAAAACTTATCTACAATAGTCATAATCATAAATAACATTTCAGTCACAACATTTCGCTAATAAATACATTGTTCATTTATATGACACTCGCACATTCTCACAAGATAAATAATACTCAGACTTTACACCGGAGAAATCAGAGGAAAGGGGCCATGTAACCGGGTCACTTGCTAAGGTTTCTGTGCTTGGTATGCCAAGCTTTGCGCGTCAAGTGATCGACCCCATCCTCCCCCGTGCCCGCCCCCACTCCCGCTACTGCTGTACCCCCCACTCGAGTCACCACCGTAACCACTAGTACCACCACTGCTATAATCGTGACTTGAAGAATGATGAGGATGCGCCACCACTTCATAAGTCACGTGCTTCTGCTGAGACAGTAATTTCTTCAAACCAATTATCGCTGACAAAACTAGAGCTATCTTGCCAATCAACAGAGCTTTTCCAGCTATTAAAGCGATAGCACCAATTGCGAGCGGCATGATCGCCATCATTTTCATCGCCAACGCTGCCATTAGCGGTCCCAAAATCTTCTGAGCCTTCTTTTTCTTCCCTCTGCCCTCACTTACCTCGTTATCCTCAGTAAATGACGACCAGGTATTCTCCAAAGCTCGTCCAGCACTAGAAACTGCATCAATCACATCAGATCCTTTGACTTCCACTCGCAAAGAATGTGTTTCGAAGTAGTTCTTCATTCTTGAAACGGGATCCAGGGACCTCGGTGCGCCGGTATCAGTGGGAACATCACCAGATTTGACGACAGTGACTCCATCGGTTAGTGAAAATGATTCCTTTTGTCCAATCATTTTGTCCACGAACGAGAAAAACTTGTACTTCAAACATGTAGTTGATTCCTTGCGGAGGCAGTCGGTTAATCCGTCAATGTCGTTGTTGGTATGTGATGAGTCTTGCGCGGGGAGGGCGTGACACGCCGTAAAGATTATCAACACGACCGTTCGTTTCATCGTGAATGTGGTTTACGTTTGACGCGGCGGGCTTCTCGCCCGTCCCTATATAGCTTCGAGCAAGTGTACCGACCAAATTGGACTTTCTCAGCCTGGAAGTAAAAGTAATTCCAGGTTTCATAACGAAAGCCTTGATCTTCAGTGCAAAGGTCGTGAACTAGGGATACAACAATGTTTTGATGTATGTAGGTCGGGCATGTGTGTTTGTAGGCTAGTAAAGTGCATTTCCCGTGAAAGCCTGTTGCAATCAGATGTAATTGTCTCACATAAAAACGATAATGTAAAAGATATATACATATACTATATGATACAAAATTAGATCGAAATGTAAAAACATTGCCTCATTTGAATTTCTAATGTTTTGTATGTGTTACAGTAATTTGACTTTGAAATATAATTGTCTTTACCTAGGTGCTTTTTAGATTCGTTTATCTATGAAAGCAGATGTTGTTAGATTTATGTAAATTCAGTTCGGTTTTTTAGAATTTCTTTCATCTATGTTTCACAAGAAGTTCATCGCTATGAGTAAAATTTAACCTAATGCGCCCAAACGATTCCTAGCTGAAACCAAATCTATATTTGTAGAATTCTTAGAATTATGAACATTTAAATGTTTTTTGCGCACACAGGCACAGATCTATTCATATCTATAAATTCTAACGTGAAACAATCAAATTTTATATCTACAAAAAGCTTTGTTTGTTGTCTGTTCAAAAAACGCTGGAAGCCAAATATGATAAAGTAATTACACTTACGAACTTAGCGGAGTACCTAACAACAAATAGTCAACAAATCGAACGAATTACTAATGATGTTCTGAATTTTATGATACTTTACCCAACTATAACTTCTATAGTTTTAACGCAAACAAGTAGACGACTAACCTGCTCCAAGATAAAATGGGGCTCCACCAAGACTTTTGAGGTTATGTGCAAGTAATGCGCCTACTGGAATAACGGTGGTCCTTCACAGACTAAACTACGATACACATACAATTAATATCTATTTCTAAATTGTTTATTACAAGTGCCATATCCTGTAGAAGCTTACTTTTATGTTGTTTTAATAGGTTATCAATTTTTGAGATTAGAAATTAATGTTAAGTTAATGAATTCAATCTGATTTTGTTAGTAAGTATACTAAGAAAGATGATCATTGAGTTCTATCATCTTAAGAGCATCTATTATAATCGTGTCAGCTATTACTAAGACACTCAACCAGCTTCATTACCTGATTCATTTCAATAATATTTTGAGTTACTTATTGACTACATCAATCCCATTCCAAACAAGTAAAATGCTTTCTATTAAGCACAAAAACCATGAACCAATTCACCTACATACATACACCACAAAAAAACTAAACTGAGTGTAGAAAAAAACACAAGGTTTAACTTCGAACGCCCATACCAGTTTTTCCTATGAACTTGGCATCCATTTCATTAATTAAAGAGTATTTTCAATTGGTCATAATTAATTTATCATTTTATCATTGATCTGTAGGTATTTTTTCTTGTTGGGAGTCCTGGGACATCCTTCCGAGGGCTTACCATAGGGGCTCCTGACCATAGGCTGTTAGGCGTTACGTGAGGTTTTTTACTCGGTAGGAGTCCGGCATAGCATCGATAATGGATTTTTCCTCACGTTAAAAAAAACAGGTATTTATTTCAAACTATGTATAAGAATGGTTATCAGTTGTCTAGATGCTACAGCTCAAGCTTATACCAGCTGCAGCTTAATTTGGGCTGACCGTGTGAGAATGATTGAAGAATGTTCATATTTAAGATGGCTTTTTTTAATATACACGGTGTTTCTTTTAGGGTGTCAAGCCGCCACTAGCTGGTAGCAGGGTTCCATACCTATCGATTTAACTACAAAAAATCGTAGAACGTACATTCGGGTTAAATCGATAGGTATGGAACCCTGCTACCAGCTAGTGGCGGCTTGACACCCTAAAAGAAACACCCAGTATATTATATTAAACTCGCCAAATTGACGTCGCCAGCTTGATGAAAAGCTGTGGCCGACTAGCGGCCAATCTCAAAGACCTTACAGTTCGTAAGACGTCTGGTAGTGGTCCTCAAGTTGGCGGCCCTGTGTATGCCGCTCCATGCTCTGCTTGAAGAACTCTTTGCGCTAAACTCGTAGTTCGCAGACTGGTGTATTAGCTAGCATGCCACTGCTTGTGTTTTTCCTGCTGCAAACAGGCACAAGCTCAAAGTCTTAGCTATTGACAGTGATGATATTGAAAGTTGGCGAAAAATTCAAGCCAATCAACTTGGCTTAACGATTGTCACCGTTACTGACAATCTAACGTGCCTTCCAAAGCACGGAAACGCTCATAATTAAATGTCATAAAGTAGTAACGTGATAGTTACCCATCCAAGAACCGATATTAGTAAAAGGTGCTTACTACAGTGATCGTTTACAGAACACTGAGGCCGCGGAGCCACGAGCGCTTTGAAACTGGAGGGACTTCGAGGCTCTGAAATAAGCAATATATTTTTTTATATACCTACTACTAAGGTGGCAGACAAGCATATCGCTCACCAGAAGGACTGGGGTGGTCTCCGCAGCCTATGAATGTTTGCAACAGACGCCATACTCGCGCTGTGAACCCTGCAAAAAACACTCTAAGACCTCTTTTGAAGAACTCCATACTGTAGGCGTTTGGGAAAACCGAGGCAGGGAGATCATTCCACAACCTAAGAGTGCACGGGAGAAAGCCTGCCCGAAAGCGCGGAAAAAGCGCAAAATTTTAGATGTAACTAACTAAGAAGATTTGATAATACCCCTTGTTAAACACATCTATACTAATATTATAAAGAGGAAAGATTTGTTTTTTTTTTCTGTTGTTTTTTTGTTCTTTTGTTTTTTTGTTTGTAACGAATAGGCTCCGGAACTACGGGAAAGTTCAAAACTATGTTCACCGCAAAGAGTGTAGTCTTTGCGGTGAACATAGTCTATATTTTATTCCCGCATTCCCACGGGAACGGGAACAACGCGGGTGAAACCGCGTGACGTCCGCTAGTTTATGATAATAAGTAATCTAAGTTTGTTACTTACTAACGAGACCAGATGAAAATGTCTTCTTAGGTAACTAGTTCCAAAACCCGGTTACGAGGGCAGCCCAAAGGGTTCTTCCATTTCCTAAATATGTAACTATGATTACGTTTACCTCTAAGTATAAATTTATACATAACACTTCTGAAATGAAATAATATTTTGTATAACTGAATATAAACGAAATGCAAATTGAAGAGCATACTCATTTTGTGCACTTCCTTGATAGTGAAAGTTCATTCATTTCAAATGAATAGGTTCTTATATATCTTTACTATGATAAATGACTTGCTAGAAGAGGATAACTGTAGATACCTATCTTTATAAATATTTGACGTAACGCAATTCTCATTATCACCATCGAAAAAAAGAAATCTGCGTACCGATGAACTGTTAATCTTTTTCGCTCAAAGTAATATGAAATTTCAGTTAAGTACATCGAGTTCCATCCGTATATAATCACGCCTGTATTCCAAAAAGGTCGTTAGAGTTTTTTTTTTAAATTCTCGGACACTTCACACAATGCTATCTGATCCCAAAGTAAGCTAGGAATAACCTGCTTGTGTTATGGGTATCAAACCACGGATATTAATACTTTTATACTTTTAAATACAAACATATTATACATAGAAACACGCAGACTCTTGAGACAAACATTTATGGGTCACATAAAATATTTGTCTCCGGTGGGAATCGAACCCACGACCTCAAGCGCCGCAGGCGCGGTATCACTACCGACTGCGCCACAGAGGCAGTTTAATTCCACATCCACATTTTGCCAGTAGTTTTATTGATCCCATATACTTTATAGCCTATTTTTGTCACCAGGCACTTAATACAAGACAAGCAAAACTATAACCATTCTGTAATCCTAACAGAATTTCTTGTAGTCAGGACAGACGGTACACGAGCTGTTTCGAATTTTCAACCTTGAGAATAGAGTAAGCTTTGAATGGTTGCATTAGACAACCAATTTGCTGGGTGACATTGTTGGAAGCGCTCGTGGCCCCGCGTACTCAGTGTTCTGTAAACGATCACTGCAGTAAGCAACTTTCACTGTGGCCAGTCCTTGGATGGATGACCATCTATATGACCACTTTGTGACATTTTTTTGAGCGCTTCCGTGCTTCGGCAGGCACGTTAAGCCGTTGGTCCCGATGCCAGTACAATGGCAGACGTTAAGCCTAGTTGAAGGCCTTTTTAGGCGGCTTGAAAAATTTCGACAGCGCGCAGTCACAACCTGTGCCTGTTCATTTCAAGACGGCTATACGGCTCACCACCTATTACGGGGAACAAATTCTAAAACAAAGGTGAAATGTGGGCATATAAAATGCCTCTGCCTACCCCTTCGAGGATAAAGGCGTGACCATATTTGTGTGCATGTGTACATTGTTGGAAAAAAACTCCTACTCCTAGTACCTGTTAATTAAGGGCGCTTATCCACAACCTGGTTTATCAGCAAGGAAGCATAATGCATCATGGTACCTAATCTTACACTGACAGGTAGGCGGACGACCTAATAAAGGTTGTAGGAGCCTGCTGGATGCAGGCCAAACGTTGTGGCGATCTAATTGAGTAAGCTTTGATTGGTTGCATAGATAACTAGTTTACAGGGTTACATTGTTGGAAATAAAGACCATCCGGCCTCCTAGTACCTGTTAATAAAGGGCGCTTGTCCATAACCTGGTTTATCAGCCAGGAAGCATAATGCATCATGGTACCTAATCTTAGTCTGACAGGTGGACGGGCGACCTAATAAAGGTTGTGGGAGCCTGCTGGATGCAGCTGACCAAACGTTGTGGCGATCTAATAGAGTAAGCTTTGATTGGTTGCATTAGGTAACTAATTTACAGGGTTACATTGTTGGAAATAAAGACCATCCGGCCTCCTAGTACCTGTTAATAAAGGGCTCTTATCCACAACCTGGTTTATCAGCCAGGAAGCATACTTAATGCATCCCGGTACCTAATCTTAGTCTGACAGGTGGACGGACGACCTAATAAAGGTTGCGGGAGCCTGCTGGATGCAGCTGACCAAACGTTGTGGCGATCTAGTGAGAGTCCTACGTCCAGGAGTGATCTTTAAATTGGTTGAGATGATAATGACGAAAGGCTGCGTCCGGAGCGGCTCGAGCACGGTTAGATCCGATTGGGGCTTTCTACCGCGCACGCTTAGGTTGTGGAATGATCTCCTTGCCTCGGTTTTCCCAAATGCCATGGGGTTCTTCAAAAGGGTTCTTAGAAGGTTTTTACAGGGTCGGCAGCGCGAGTGTGGCGCCTCTGGTGTTGTTACCGTCCACAGGCTGCGGTGACCACCGGTACATCTGGTGGGCCGTATGCTTGTCTGCCACCTTAGTGGTATAAAAAAAATTGTATTCGGGACTCGAAAGATCTGGGTGGGTCCTCACAACCGTTCTGTTTTTTGTACCTATAACTATTGCTCAATATTTTGCCAGCTGTGAACTACAAATTTTTTGCTCACATTTTAAAACTGGTCAAAGCAAAAAATTAAAACTGATTTTCTTCATAAACCTACATACCTACTTAGTAAACGATTTTAATAAATAGTTGTATATAGCTGTTGATATTGCCACTAGCCCCTTTCTTAAATTACTAAGGTGGCAGAGAAGCATTGGCATTAATAATAGAAAGTTGACTGCCTCTGTGACGCAGTTGGTAGTGATAGGTACCGCCTGCGGCGCTGGAGGTCGTGGGTTCGATTCCCACCGGAGACAATTATTTGTGTGACCCATAAATGTTTGTTTCTAGAGTCTGGGTGTTTCTATGTATAATATGTATGTATTTAAAAGTATATAAGTATTAATATCCGTGGTCTGATACCCATAACACAAGCAGGTTCTTCCTAGCTTACTTTGGGATCAGATAGTGTTGTGTGAATTGTCCATGAATATTTATTTATTTATTTATTTAAAGTCGTTTACCAAAGCTCTGTCGAGCCTATTGCCACCTGCTATTGAAAATTTACAATCCAAAGCCCATACGGCCTTCAACTTGACTTTACATCTACCATGTCACCGGGAACCGAGACCAATGACTTATTATTCCTTACGCAGAGTGGAAAATTGGTAATGGAAATTCTACATATTACAAGACCAGTCATAGAGTAAGATTCTCACAGGCAAAGCAATAACCTTACACAGGTGAACATGACTGCTTCGGTGGCGCTTCGGTAGTGTTACCGACTGGCGCGCTTGAGGTCCTGGGCCTGGGTTGCATTCCTTGGTTCGCCCAAATATTAGTTTCGGAGTTTGGGTGTTTTCTATGTAGGTATAATATAATGTATGTATTTAGAAACATATCTTATAAAGTCGTCTGGATATCCCATAGCACAATACATTTATATTAGCTTAATTTGGACTAGATGACGCGATTTAATAAACTGATCAGATCACTTTTACTACAAGTCAATGAGATCTACCCTTATTATTATTCCAGCAGGGTGATCCCCTCGGACCAGCCATTTTCAGCCTAGCCATTAACCCCATCATTCAAAATTTAAAGTCAAAATTTAACGTCTGGTATTTAGATGACGGGACTCTTGGAGGTGATGCAGTTTCTGTTCTGTCAGATCTTATAGAAATTAAAAATAAATTTCATTTAATTGGTTTGGAATTAAATTTTAATAAGTGTAAATTGTATATCTTACTAATATTATAAATGCGAATGTTTGTGAGTGTGGATGTTTGTTACTCTTTCACGCTCAAACGGCTGAACGGATGGGGCTGAAATTTGGTACAGAGATACATTATAGTCTGGAATAACACATAGGCTACTTTTTATCCCGGGAGTACGTTCCCATGGGTAGCGGGAAGTAAAATTTCACGCTGACGTAGCCGCGAGCGCCATCTATCCCATAACTATGTACTTTAAACGTGTCATAAAAGTCACAACAATACCATAAATGCACATTTCAAGGAATGTTTATTTTTACCATAAAATTTGTAAAATAGTTTTTAAGTAGGTAAGAAGAAACCTATTGTTTTATCTTTTGACTAGCTGACCCTCGCAATTTTCTTTACGTCACATAAGGACTATGAAATTAGAGGTATTTATTAATCATACTCATCAAGTAGCATGTGAATATTCCCTATTTGCTTACTCAAAATAGAGCTTAATGATTAAAGCTATTCCTCAGTATAGAATTTTCCTCAGTATAAACAATTTACATACAAACACCGGCGTGTTAGAATTTTATTACATGTATCAATGTAGTAGACGTAACGTGTTTGAATGACATCCATCAAATGTCATCAATATTCTGAAAAAGAAATTAAACATAGAGTTCACAAACTCTTTTGAGAATATATACTGTACCTACCTTAGAGAATCGTTATGAAGATAACAGGATAGTTAACAACCATCCATAGAAAATAGATGGTATAATGCTGAATACCACAAAGAACAAGCGGCGGGGCATAGAACTATCCTGATATCCTGGAGGATTAAAATGACGCCGATGACCTGTGTCTGCTAAGGCACACACACGCCGTCATGTATGTCTGCAGGACAACGTGCAGGATGAGGCAGCGAATGGCTGGACTGAAAATAAAATCGACAGACGCAGGAGATGTGGTGGAGGCACTAATTCACGTACCTCGGGAGTGTCGTGTCAGAAACTGATGGGATAGAAGAGTACCCTACATCATTTCGAGACTCGCCAAGGCTAGAACAACCTTCACACAACTGCGCCCCGTAGGCAGTCGCGAAAATGGACTCGAAGAGTGAAACTCAAAACAAAGTAAACGTTAAAACTGTACTGCTAACTGCTATACGGATGCGAGACATGGAAGGTCACTAAAGACATTTCGCACCAGCAAGTCTTCGTCAACCGCCGATCCTCGGTATATACGGGCCCGAGAAAATCACCAACGTAAGCCTATTGGAACGCTGCAGTGAGACCCCTATCCACCAACAGATCAAACGTCGGAAGTGTAGCTGGATTGGACACACGCTGCAAAGGGACCATGATCACATCATACCAAGGCAAGCCTTACTGAAACAACTGGTAGGCTTTCAAATTTAACTGTTTGATAGTAAGTAGGTACATTTATTGAGAATGGCTTAAGACTACATAACATAATGCTAAGATTAATAGGAGCGGTGCAGCAATGAGAAATGTTTCGGAAACGGAAAACATTGGTTGAAGTTACATGAAAATAATTTATAACAAAATTGTTCCTCTTAGAAAGTTCTAAAACACAATACCTATTTATTTATTTATCTTTTAAGGTTCGCTCACAGTTACAGTTTTTTAAAGTGAGGAAATTCCTACATTTATGCTATGCCGAACTCTTAAAGACTAAAAACCACAAGTATCCTGCTTAACAGCCTACGGTTGGGAGTCCCGGGTAAGCCCTCGGTAGTCAACCCAGAACTTCCAACAGACCTACGGCTACCACTATGGCCTCACCTAAGTGGGTTGGGTGCTATCTCGCGTTTTTGGAAGGTTTTCGATCACAGTAACGTTAATTATTTCTAAAATAATGAATAGTAGCGATGCCACGGGAGTAAACGCAACGGGGATAAATGACGGGAAACATGATATCAAAATAATAGCGCTCTTTCTCTCTGTCTCTCTCTTATGACACGCAAACGACGTTGCGCGGGTCAGCTAGTTCATAATAATCACATCAATTCGGAACTCGTTGAAAAATTCAATTCCCTATGTCCGAATATTAAAATTGTTAGCAGAGAGAATCTTTACCTCCTAGGGTCCCCTATATTTGAAGATGCTATTCCCGAGTTAATAGCACAAAAAATTTCAAAATTTGAATCCAATGTAGATCGGCTACATTCTATTAGTTCACATTACGCAATCACAATTCTGAAATTTTGTATGTTTGTTCCCAAATCTATTTATTTGCTTCGCTGTTGTCCTTTTTGGAAACATCAAAGTCATTTATTTTCTATTGATTCGCTAATCAAATCTTCTTTGGAATCAATTCTCAACATACAACTGAGCGAACAATCTTGGTCCCAGGCATCTCTTCCCATTAAATATAGTGGGCTAAGGATCCGCAAAATTTCTAGTGTGGCTTTGCCAGCCTTTTTGTCATCTGTACATGCCACGTCGAGTCTCGTAGGTAAAATTCTGACGAATTGTCTTACAGACTATGAGACGACTGGCCTTACAGATGCCAAGAATGCTTGGCTAATGGCTTGTCCGGGACAAAATTTACCCACCCATCCAAATTTACAACGGAGCTGGGACGACGCTATGTCAAAATTAACCTTTGACTCCTTTTTAAATGCTAGCTTAGGCCCGGATCGGGCCAGATTATTAGCGCTCAGTAGAAAGGAATCCGGTGATTGGTTGAAAGCTTTCCCTACAGCCAACACCGGAACTTTTTTGGAACCGGACATCCTAAGAATTTCAGTTGGTTTGAGACTTGGCGTCACGCTTTGCGCTCCACATCGATGCCCCTGCGGTTTTAACGTTGACACTTTGGGGCATCATGGTCTTTCATGTTTAAAGAGCGCAGGCCGCTTCTCACGCCACGCTGCGCTGAATGACATCATCCGCCGTGCTCTTGCCACCGCCAATGTGCCTGCGCTTTTAGAGCCAAACGGCGTTTTCAGGGACGATGGCAAGAGACCGGATGGTATAACTTTGATACCGTGGGAGATGGGTCGGGTCCTGGTGTGGGATGCAACTTGTGTTGACACTCTAGCCCCGTCCCATCTTCCTAAAACAAAATTAAAAGCCAGTGCAGGCGGCTGAAAATATTAAAATTAATAAATATAAGGGTCTCGACTCATCGTATCGTTTTTGTCCAGTCGGTGTCGAGACCCTAGGTCCATGGGGTCCCAATGCGCAAAAATTTTTCAAGAATTTGAAAAAGCGCCTTGTGGAGTCAACTGGTGACCCAGGGGCTGGCAGTTTTCTCGCTCAACGAATAGGCATTGCTATTCAAAGGGGGAATGCTGCTAGTCTTTTGGGCACAATGCCACGGGGGCCTTATTTAGGTTTAGTTTAGATAGTAATAATGTAAATATAGATATGTAATAATTATGTTTCTCTGTAATTTTTAACAATAAATGTATTAATTTCTTTCCCTGTAGGGATCGGGTAACCACTTCGGAACACTTTCCAGCTTTACTGTCCTCCGGAGAGCACGCTAAGCCCTTGATTCCGGCTGTTAGTAATATCACAGTCGTAAAGTCAAGTTAAAGGCCTTATGGGTAGCTTGAAAGATGTCAACAGCAGATCAGCCTGCGCTTGTCTATTTGGCACAGGCAGTGACTATATGAATGTATGATGGACATAGGCCGTTTCTAAGACTATCGGCCTCCATGATCGGGGGGGCCTGAGGTCGGTGAGAGGGCTGCTCACCGTCGTTTAACAGAAGCAGGCCCTAGACGACAGCGTGACGTGAAAGATTCCAGTACGCCACACCCCCTCAATAAGCTGGATAACACCCGAGCGGCCCCCAAAGACGCGACATAGCAACTGACCCCCTCTTGGTGAGGTCGCAGTGGTAGCCAAAGTCTGTTGGGAATCCTATCCTTCCAAGGGCTTACCCCCTGGTAAGCCAAAAACGTCTGGATTCCAAAAACCGCACGTTGGCATTAGGTAGAAAACGTGTGATTTTTAATCGGTACGAGTCCGGCATAGCATCCATGTAGAATTTTCCTTAAAAAATGCGCTTTCTAAAGATCCTCAAAATGTTCTATCTTTTGTTGCTTGTAGATACGACAGTCAAAATATTCACCTATACTATAATATTATAAAGAGGAAAGATTTGTTTATTTGTTTTTTGTTTGTTTGTTTGTAACGAATATGCTCCGGAACTACTGGACCGATTTGAAAAATTCTTTCACTGTTGGGAAGCCACACTCTTTGCGGTGAACATAGGCTATATTTTATTCCCGTATTCCCACGGGAACGGGAACTACGCGGGTGAAACCGCATGACATCCGCTAGTTACAGATAAAACGATAATATCCTCATACAAGTGAAATCACGTACCATAAAAGCTAGTAGGTACTAAGTAACAGGTAAACTGTTCACACGCATTGTACACTTATACTCTGAAACTAAAACGTGCTTATCAAGAGAGCATCTCGAATTATCCCCTAGCCCTTTCACTTTTCGTCAAGTAGATGCAATCATGACTGATTCAAGTGAACTATACGTTAATTTAACTTTTGTAAACATGGGCACTTATGTGGATGAGTTTGAATTTGTTTATTGTTGTATTAGATAGAAATTATTTTGTTGTATTTTGTAAATTAGCTTGACGTTGCGATTGAATTCAAAATCTCTCAAAATTTAACGTTGATTGGTTTGGGTTGAGGACTTGAGGTAGCTATAGGTAAAGTTATTTTGAAAAAAGTAGTAATAGTACATTATGATACAAGTTCGGTGAGTTGATAATTACAGCCGAGGCGTTATTGCTAGCCCGAGCCGCAGGCAAGGGCTACAAGAAAGCAGAGGCTGTAATTATCAAAGCGAACGTGTGTCATACGACGTTTTATAACATATTTGCGAGGAAACAAGGAAATGAATTTGCAGCTTTGCTTGTTTTCCATGTGATGAAATTTTGATACGTTTGTAAATATCTTTCGGTCGATTTTTCGGGCAAGAGGCTTAGACTAGCCATTTCCGCTGCCTCTGTGACTTCTGGCGGCGTCGAATTAATGAAATTCATCACTACTTGACGACATTTTTAAATAAAAACAAAAAACGTAGCATAAAATAGCGAAAAAAATTTTACTTGTTTACAAATTAGCGACGTGCGCGCTTCGGCGCTTTCTTTTTTCTTATTTCTTAAGGCAAAGGCACAAAAACAGCCAGTATTACTAATAAAGTAAATTAATATTTTTTGTTTTGGTTTCATATAAATGGTTGTAATTAATTGCCAAAATTATTTAATTTAGACGAATAAATGATTATTTTATTATATTTTATCTCCCAAAGTGAATTTTATTCATAAAATGTTGACCACTTTTCTGACATAAAAACTCTTTGCTAAGATTTAAAAAAGTAACGTTCGATTTAGACGCAATCGTCCGTTTTACTTTACATTACCGGACTAGGCCGTAATGAGATACATTACGTTAGTGAAATGGGTCAAATAAGAGACTCTTTACGAGCAAATGTGTTATAATAGTAGTTTATGACACTGTTGCATAATGAGGGTTCTTATAACACGAGTGTGTTTTAAAAAAACGAGCCGTAGGCGAGTTTTTTTATAGTATCACACGAGTGTTATAAGACCAAGTTATGTACAGTGTCATACACTACTTTATCTACTCTCATACTATAATACCTGATTTCATTTTGTTGTGATATATAGTTGCTCCTTGATTTCGCCGGTAACAGGTTCATGGTCATGTTTGACGCAGTTTCCAGAATGTCTGGTGGTGTACAATTACCACCATCCTCGCTTTAAGACATGTTTTTACACAAAAACTAATTTATTTTACAAACAAAACCAAACTTTGTTTAATTTAAATGTAAAATGTTGGCGCCAAGGCGCAAACATCGATTGCGCATGCGTGTTTCTTTTTTTTTTTTAGGCTGCGGAGACCATAGATTTAGGATTTTTCGCTACTCTGGAGACATAATTTTTTTTTAAAGTAGAGGTTCAAACTTATTTTTCAGCTGGAGATTGTTTATGGTGTATCGTAATGATTAAAAAGTTTTATTATGATATAGGTGTCCATACAAGACCTGTATCGTAATAAAACTTTTTTTTTGGCCTGTGCGTAATGTTTGTCATAATAGTATTGATTTCAATTTTATAATCTTTGTATTATAGTATCAGAGTAGATAAAAAGTATTTATAGATTTATGTGGTATACCTATAGTGATAAGAAATGGAGTTATAGTAGAAATACCCTAAATACATCCGTATGGTGTACTTGTACACTATTTTTAACCGACTTCAAAAAAAGGAGGAGGTTCTCAATTCGTCTGTATGTATTTTTTTTTATGTATGTCAAGCGATAATTCCGTCAATTATAGACGGATTTCAAAAATTTTTTTTTTGTTGAATAGGGGTTACTTCTGAGGTGGTCCCATTTTCACCAGGTCAGGATCTGATGAAGGGATCTAGGAGAAAACGAGGGCAACCACCGAAAATTGTAGTGACAACTAGTGTGCTTGTTAACTTTTTAATTAAGTGCTTTAATGTTTTACACTTTAATGAAGGTATGGCGTCGATCTGATGATGTCGAGTCGAAATACAGTCGAGGGCATGCCTAAACAATTTACAGCAGTTATCTTGTGTTTGGGCTTGATTGATTGGTATTGATGAGAACTTTACACCTAGATTGATAGATCCAACTTCAAAAAAAAAAAAGGTCTCAATGTTTTATGTATGTTCACCGTCAGTTATAGACTGATTTCAATTTTTTTTGTTGAATAGGGTTTACTTCTGAGGTGGTCCCATTATAACCAGGTTAGGATCTGATGATGGGATCCTGGAGAAATCGAGGGCAACCACCGAAAATTATAGGCACAACTAGTGCGTTTGTTAACTTTTTAATTCAGTGCTTTAATGTACTACCATTAATAAAGGTCTGGAGTCGATCTGATGATGGAACCAAAAGAGATTCGAGGGAATTCCTTAACGATTTACAGCAGCTACCTTGTGTTTGGGCTTGATTAATTTGTATTGATGAGAACTTTCACCTAGATAGATATAATTTCGGTTCAGCCGTCACTTAAAATAATGAAAAAAAAATTTTTAATAAAAAATACAAACGACTTCCAAGAAATCCTGAAAAATAAAATTTACTTAGCACAAAGTAATATGTAATTAATTTATCAGATTTTATTCAATATAATATTGAAGTTGGTGCCATGAATAATACCTCCCTAAACCTATGAATTTACTTGGCGCCGACTTCAATATGATATTGAATAAAAAATCAGATAAATCAACTACATATTACTTTGTGCTAAGTAAATTTTATTTTTCAGGATTTCTTGGAAGTCGGTTGTATTTTTTATTAAAAATTTTTTTTGGAAGATTATATTAAACCGTTTTAATATACGCTTCCAAAAATAGTGTACAAGTTATCAAACATAGAAGAACAGAATTATTAAAAATCTCCTTTTCCAAAAGGTAGTTGTAAATCAAAGGTTATTAAAATCTTACTTCTTTATTTTTATCTTCATGCTATGCAACACAAATTAGCTGTTTGACGTGAATTTACAATTTTTAATAAAGACCGTAAAATTTGTTCAGCATAATCATTAAAATTAAACACACCAAAATTGCCTAGTACAAATTACTTCATAGTAAATGTTCTAGTTAATTAATTTTATGGAAGAAAGTGTTCAATGCAAGACGTTCGTAGATGCAAGGAGATAAGACCTTCAAAAATAATTATAAGACAATAGCCTTGCACTTGGTTACCTTGCTTGCGTAACTCCTTTCTTAGAGCTCCGTACAAAAAACTATATGAAGGCCATGTTCATGCCCTTGCGTCACTGTTCCGATGGCGCAAGGAGGCGCTGGAGCGGGGCCAAAGGCCTGCGTTTCGAGAAATCAAGGCTCAGCGGTCCCTGCTCCACCAGGAAACCGTGGTGACATGGAAGATGCGACTTGAGCAACCAAAGGGGGGATTCGCCACAATCGCGGCCGTCAGACCGGTCATGGACGAGTGGCTAGAGAGAAGACACGGTGCTTGACGCAGATGCTTGCCGGGCACGGTAGCTTCGGTAGGTATCTGTGGCGAAAACACCGGGAACCCACGGCCGAGTGTCAGCACTGCGAGGACCGCAGCGATGACACGGCGCTCCACACGCTGGTGGAGTGCACGGCGTGGGCGCAACAGCGCCAGGTCCTCGTAGTGGGTCTGGACGTGGACACTCTCTCGCTCGAGACCATGGTGCGAGCCATGCTCTACACTGGGAGTAAGTGGGACTGCGCCGCCTCTTTCTGCGAGCAGGTCATGCTCGTGAAGGAGGCGGCGGGGTGGCTGCGGGAAAGAGTTCTCCTACCCGAGTTCTGCAGTGGGCGCCGCCGACGTGTCTTCGCCGAGGACTATCGGCCTCCATGACCGGGGGTCTAAGGACGGTGAGAGGGTCGCTCACCGTCCTTACAGAAGCAGGCCCATGACCGCAGCGTGACGTGAGCAACTCACGCACGCCCCCCCTTAGAAGCGAGATCATACCCGAAACCCCCCAAAGACGCGGGATAACACCCGAACCACCCCCTGGGCGAGGCCGCAGTAGCAGCCGTAGGTCTGTTGGAAGTCCCGGAACATCCTTCCGAGGGCTTACCCGGGGCTCCCAACCACAGGCTGTCGGGCGTTACGTGAGGTTTTTTTAGTTGGCAAGAGTTCGGCATAACATCCTTTGAGGATTTTCCCTCACGTAAAAAAAAATAAAAATAATAAAAAGGCCATGTTCATCCGTCAATATAGAGAAAATAAACTACAAGTACATTTGAGGTGAAGCAGAGATGCGATTTTTTTTATCTCGTCTACCCCGTGTCATTGCAACTTGCATGTCGTTCATAACTATTGTTTGTTAGGGATTTGTTCGAAATATATTCAACTTCGTCAAATAAAGTTTCCACTGTCATTGTAAAAATAACATTAAATAGTTCTAATTATAATGAAATTACAAGAAAGCCGTGAGATCGTCCTCACCAGACAGCCCCTCTCTAACACGTTTATTGAACAGATGAATCACGTGACCTAGTGTTTGTGTGTTAGTTTAATGCGACAGAGTCACAGACTACAGACAATGTCTCGACATAAGCCCCACTGCACTCAATTTTATAGAGAGGGGCTAAAAAGCAAACATATCACCTTTACGTAGGAATTAGCAGATCGAGAAGTAGTATCTGACACGCTTTTGTTTGTACCCCAATGTACCTAATCTAAATTTATTTATGTGCTTCTCTTGTTTGTCAGTGAAAGTCTCTATAAATTCTGATATTTGGAAACAGCTGCTTATGTTATTATTCTTACAAAGTTAGAGAGGTTATAAGTATGTTGAGACATAAGTTATCTCCGAATATCTAAGTACAAGCCGTTCAAGATGTAGTCAAGTTGTCAATGTGTTGATATAACGAGATGACAGTCACTTGAGCATATCAATGTTTATATTTTCTTAAAATAATGTTATTTTTAACTTTCGACTAAGTAGAAGAGGTTATGAATTTACATACAATATTAAAGATGCATAAAACTACTGATTAACATGGAGCTACAAATCATTTTGAAAAGAAAAATTAATTATAATCAATCAACCGGCCATGTACACGATCAAGCTATATCCTAGCGGTAGCAGATATGAATGAAACACCCTTACTTTTCCAGTAGCTTTATTAGGCCCACGTTACAGAAAGCGCTCGTGGCCCCGCGGACTCAGTGTTCTGTAAACGATCACTGCAGTAAGCAACTTTCACTATGGCCGGTCCATGGATGGGTGACCATCCATGTGATCACTTTGTGATATTTATTTGAGCGTTTCCGTGCTTCGGAAGGCACGTTAAGCCGTTGGTCCCGGTTGCCAGTAAAATGGCAGTCGATAAGCTAAGTTGAAGGCACGTTATTTCAACAGCAGGCAGTCACAACCTGCGCCTGTCCATTTAAACACGGCAATACGGCTCACCACCTATTACGTGGGACAAATTATACAAAGGTGAAATGTGGGCATATAATATGCCTCTGCCTACCCCTTAGATCATCTAACCACAGGATGCGCCTTACTTAAGCATTGTTTTCTGCCATTGCACATGACCACTTGGTCTTTTGGCTTTATGAAAAGCCTGTACATCAGTACATCATTTTATATGATTAAACTAGTACATTACATTGTAGTTGACTGTACAATAACAATTAACACACAACAGCCATTACGCGTTTGTCGATAAATACATTTTTAAATGCAATGAAATTTCATATGTCTTTGTGTTTCCCCCTTCATTTGTATGAAAACTGGCAGAATATTTTTGTATGCGGTGGTTCGCAAAGGCTAGTCCCGTGTTATATGGTCTAAGGCCTACCCCTTCGGGGATAAAGGCGTGACCATATGTATGTATGTATGTTACAGAAGGCGAGCATAATGCCGTCACCGGGCACGTATACAGGACAAAATGAACACTAGGTATTCTGTAATTCGAACAGAAATTTCAAAAGTCAAAACAGATGTTACTCATCGCTGTCTGATCAATCGATTGACTATATACCTACTCGAAATAATCATTCTACGTGTACAACAAGGACATTCGCAACTATACGTCACATTCACATTGTATTGGAGCCACTGTGATGTCACAATAATTTGTTACAGTTACGTTTGTAGTTATTACGTATTCGGTGTAAGTCGCCGCGTGGCCGTCAGGTTTAGCGGAGGTCAATGTCGGGTAATTGTATTTCTGTGGCGGAAGGCTTTAACCAAATAGTTTTGTTCTTTTGGTGTATCTTTAGAGTTATTATTAGTAGGTAATATTGGTATTTTTTATGTTTGACTCGCCAAAGTGATGCCGCCCACCTGAGCATGTCTGCATCTGAGGGTTTTTCGAGAACTTTCTAAGTAGCCTTTTGGAGAACCGCATCCTAAAGGCGTTTGGTAAAACCGAGGCAGGCATTTCACAATCTAATCATTCGCGAAAGAAATACCGTATCGTACCTACTTAACCGTTTTCGAAAGCTCCGGAGGCAAGTTGTAAGGTCTAAAAACTTGCCTGTATAAAGCGGTGTGATGATAGAACGTGGTCGTGGGCATCTTAAAAACTCCAAACTTGTGTGAATATGATTACCATACAAACAAACAACGAGTAGGTACAATAAAACATTATCTTTACATTAAATTAAAACTATTTTTACAAAAATAAAATCACACGATTTTGAACAAAGGGCATACAGAGTTGTTTTTAAAAGCGTTCACAGACTTGGAAATAAAATCACTTGTAAAAAAAGTGACAATATCAAAGTACCGTTTATTTACTAACTTCCTCTGCATTAAATTATAAAAAAGCGTATACAATTACCCTCTTGACCTGACATACTCTAGTATTAAATTCACATGATGACAAACAATACACGCATCGTAATTATACGAACTCTGTGACTCTACTACGCGTGCGCGATAAGTTGAGACACAGTAAGGAACAAAATGTTTATTTATTTTAGTTCTTTAATATAATTTATCTACACACTTCTAATAAAAAGAGATGTAGTTAGGAGAAAAGTAGTGACTGTGTTTATTTCCTTGAAAAGTCTCGTTTAGTTGGTCGGCGAGAACAGAAATGTATCGAAGAGTATTTCAACTTATGGTGCACGGGTAGTACATTAGTAGACTATATGGAGAGACGCCTAGTTCTAGTATTAATGAGGTATGCGGTACGGAATAAATAGCTCTACTTTTGATTGTGAACTTTCTCGCAAATGTGCGATATAATGTAGAGATTTTATCGTTGAATAATGCTTTAGATATTCGCATTGAGATTCTCTTTATGAGTTTTTAGTCAAAATGGCTTCAAATTTTACTTTGACTAGATTTCTTGACTACTTTGGTTAAAAGAAGTACGTTTTATATACCAAGACCTTAGAAATTTTCATCTTGATGCCTAAATTCTAAGCTACATAGATAGGGGTACGAATGAAATCAGGAACCTGCTGTTTGGACTCAATTGATGACTTAGGTAACTTGGAATCGAATGTTAGGAAACAGCTAATCATTTAAAAATTCTAACCAATTTGTATTCTATGCACTTAAAATTCGGCACGGTAGGCACGGTACGGTATGTTAAGCTGTCTTTCCCGACGGCCTGTACCACGACTAACGTTAAGCCAAGTTGAAGGTCCTAGGGCGGCTTTAAAAATTTCAATAGCGGCTAGTCTCAACTTGCATCTATCAAATTTAAACCGAATTAGATTATTACTGCAGTGCTAAAACAAATGGTAAATAGTACGTGACTATTACGTACAAATGACAAGTGCGTGGTGACGGGAAAGAGTATAAAATGACACCAATTCATCCCAAAGGTGTCGTTAGAAGGCGATTTAGGGGACAAACAAACAAAAATATATTTATACTTATAGAATTCGGGACTTCACGCGAAATACTTCGTTACTTACATTTACCGACGTTTCGAGCACGTTGCAGCGCCCGTGGTCGCGGTTGGAACTGTGTTTAAAACTGTGTCAATTAAAACTGACGTAGTGAGTGTAGTGTGTCGCCGGCCTTATCCTTCGTTGTAATAACAACGGAGGGTAGTTCGACAAGAAATAGCTTCGTGGTTTTTGTCGATCCTCGCCTCTGTCCAACCGCGACCTCGGGCGCTGCAACGTGCTCGAAACGTCGGTAAATGTAAGTAACGAAGTATTTCGCGTGAAGTCCCGAATTCTATAAGTATGAGTGTTAAAAACCGCGATAGTTTAAAAATAACAAAAATATATTTATTTAACTTAGGCGTTATACAGATGCACTTGTAAATCGTCCAGTATATAAACTAAAAAACTCTACCACCAGTTTACAACGCGACCCACCTGAGAAGAACTGACAAGAAAATCAGCGGGTTATTCTGTTCAGTGCTCTATTTACAATTTTAAAGTATCCAAATCCAGCAGAGTAGGCCATTTCCAGGTTTCTTTATCCAGCAAATAATCATTAATTGTATAGTATAGTCTGGCCCTAACAGCTGTGCACTCCATGTTGTCGATGATTTTGATCTTGAAGTTATCAGAAGAAAAATTCATTAGTTTTAAAAATGTAAACTGATATCGTAAGATTTGTCCGACGTGTATAAATCGCATGTGTACTCATGCTCTTTTTTCCCCGGCTCCCACCTCGCCGCGCATACCTCAGAGAGTGTACAGCAGTTATGGCCAGACTATAGCCATTCAGTATAGAACACTTTTGCAAAATGATCCATTGCGTAGAGAAGGTAAACTCGAAATGAAACCTGGTTGTAAGTAAAATGAAAATCGTAAAGCCAAGTTGAAAGCCTAAAGTATTGGCGGCTTGAAAAATTTCAACTGCGAGTCGTCACGACCTGCGCCTGTCCATTTCAACACGGGAATGGGCTCACCACCTATAGGGTAAAATGTGGGCGTATACTATGCCTCTGTCTACCCCTTAGAGGATAAAGGCGTGACTATCAATATCAAAATATAGGTGTATAATAATATATTTATCAATATCAATATCAATCAATACCTACATTTAATAAAAATGTAACAGGACGCTGTCTATACATTGAAGATATTTAAGAAAAATGTTTTTAGGGGGGCTTTATGAACGCAATGGAACCCAAAACAATGGTTTTTAGAATTTTTGTCTGTTTGTATATCTGTTTGTCTGTACGTTTGTGCACGCTAATCTCAGTAACCGCTTAACCGATTGCAATGCGGTTTTCTTTAGTGTGTTGAGGTTTACTCCACTTAACATTTAGTGTTTATTTCATGTCAATCGGCTTATAAATAAAAAAGTTATATTGCTTTAAAGAATCATACATAGACACATGAATCTAAAAATGGGTAAACCTAGATTAAGTCTATTCTAAAACAATTCAGAAATTCGAATTGTTTTCAAACAGCCTTAATCATTACAATCTTTTATGATTAAGCCAATACGCCAGTTTCACATGCTGCTTGATGGGTCTGATGAAGAAATACCTCTCCTTTCATACACCTTATGTGACGTAAACGAAGTTGCGGGCTCAGCTAGTACATATGTATGTATGACAGGTGTGTCAAGTGCGTAAAAGTACTATGTTTGTATCACAATCCCGTGTCAAATGTCAACATAGGTTGGTCAGCCACCCGCGTCGTGAGCGAAAGTGGGTGAAAGCCAGTCATTCTAATCTTACAATCTAATAATTACGGACCTGTGGATGTTATGATGGAGGTAAGTGATCGCTTAAAGGGATGTCCCTTTAAGCGATATTTGATTAGTAGGTAAGTATAGATTAGAATGTATTAATCTATACTTAGTCATGGTTATGAAACATTCTGAACAACGCGTGCCGGGCAGAGATGCCACTCGTACACAGTAGAGAGAATCTTCGCCAGAACTGAGAGCATTTCAAAAGATCGTTCTTCTGTCGAACTATAAAAACATAGAACGACCTGCCCGCACACGTGTTTCCCACATCTTCCAATCCCGGTTTCTTCAAGAGGAGCGTGAAGAGGCACATCACAGGGCCGCCAATTTAAGGACCACTGTCAGAAGTCTTACAGACTGTGAGAGTGGCCCCCAACCGCTAGATGCACCACGGCTTTCCATGAGGCTGGCGACGTTAACTTGGCGAGTTAAATCCTTATAAAAAAAGATATCCGAGAGTGGGCAGGAATATCTGAAGCGGCTGAACTGTTCCGACGAGCGAAAGACCGAGAGGACTGTACCATGCTGGTGACCAACCTTCACTAGTTGAAGAGGCTTTTTAAGAAGAAGAAGAATCTAACAAAATATTTTAAGGAGGAAAAGATTGTTTGTTTGCACGATGTTTGCTCCGAAACTACTGGACCAATTTGTAAAATTATTTCACTGTTCGGAAGCTACACTATCCCCGGACAACATAGGCTATATTTATTCCCATGGGAACCGGAACTACGCGGGTGAAACCGTGACATCCGTTTATAAAAGATACAATCATAGACTACTGTCTCGGTGGCTTAGTGGTACTGGTAAGTGTGTGTGATTGTCGGCGTGAGGTCCCGGTTTAAAACTTAGATAGGAACAAAATATTTTGTGTGACAAGTTGGTATCGGTGTTTGGATGTTTTCGTTGATAGTAGAAAAAATTGCCTACTAACCAGCAAACTTCTTTACACATTAAAGGGCCGGAAAGTAAAAGTGTGAAGTTTTACAAGTTAATTCACCTTAATTTAATAACGTTTTAAAGTATATTTACGTTTTGAAGTATCGTTAACTTTCTGGGCCGGGACCCGCCAGGCGTTATTACTTTGCCTGGTTGGAGACTCAACCCGTTTTCCACAACGTTATGTATGTGTGAATGAGTGAATGTATGGATATTTACATCTCAAGACACGATGTGTTTCAAAATAAATAGGGTTTCGCCTATCGCTTAGCTTAGAATAATTTTATTATAGTCTCCAAGACCTTTAGATTAATATTTACTAATTTTAGATAAATATTTACCAATTTATTCAGATAGGCATTCGCACTATACGACCATGACTAACGAGGCAGTCAAAAACCTACGGCGTAAAAATTGAGATGCATTCATCGATATAGATAAGACTATAACTCTATGGATGCATTAGTGTAGGCTTGACTGCCAATAAAGATTACTATTATATTTATTTTCGAAAGCATAAAATACCTAATGAATAGTATCAAGAAGCATATTAGTTCAAATCACCACGTAAAGTGTTCCAATACCACAACACGAGGAGATTTCACTCAATGACAGGCACGCGAGTCGTTTAGCAAATGTACATACGTGGCCTTAATGGTGCAACGGTTGAAAGTCTTGCTTTCCATAGGTCGGGGTTCAAGTCTATGTATTGACTTGGTTTTGTAACGTACAGTTTTCCCAAATGCCTACAGTAGGTACGGGGTTCTTCAAAAGGGGTCTTAGAAGGTTTTTACAGGGTCGGCAGCGCGAGAGTGGCGTCTCCGGTGTTGCAAAGGTTCATAGGATGCGGTGACCACCAGTCCTTCTGGTGGGCCGTATGCTTGTCTGCCAACTTAGTGGTATAAAAAATACCGTGACAAATGTAGTGAAAGTAAAAAAAAAATCTTATAAAAGAGCTATCACAAGTTAAAATGAAAGAAATGTTTATGTAGCTAATATACTAAATACGAAAGTTTGTGAGTTGTTTGTTACTCTTTCACTCTCTAACGGCTGAACGAATCTGGCTGAAATTCAGTATAAGGATTAAATATTGTCTGAAATAACTTTCTATTTTGGCTATGTTCTATCTTGGGAATAAGTTCCCATGGGAAGCGGGAACAGAATTTCACGCCGACGAAGCGATGAGCATCAGCTAGATTTATTATAATAACTATATACACAGACAAATCTTGTAAAACGTTAAGAATACAGTACAGATAGCTACCTATATCATCTGCTGTTCACATTACTACCGCAGGTTTAATTAGAACACTTCATAATATTTGGGGTCTAAGTTATCTGCTGACTGGATCACGTGCTAGAAATCAAACTTCGATTATTATTTTCCGGTAATTGTTAACCCGAGAACAGTCCTTTTTGAAAAAATATTATTCCCCCGATAAAATGGTCGGGGTTTACAGAACTTTCTGCTAAAGTGAACTTTATGCTTAAAAATGTAAATGTTTTAATAACTATTTTATGTTTTTATCTTTTTATGCATTACGACAAGATACTTACCTACTACCCGTTCGCTCTAAGTTTGCGTTGCTTCAGTATTCAGTATTCAGTATTTTATTTGCCATTCCACAGTACATACATGGTGATAGATGTCAATTTAAGTTACAATTTGTTCAGTGTGGACCCTGTTAGGGCGCAGCAATATAATATAAAATTGAATTTAATATACATATAACAAATTCGAATTGTCAAATAAATTATAGTCAAAAAACAAATTTAACAATTAAAATTAAAATTTAGATTAGGCAGTCAGTAACATAAAGATTAATGCTGTCAATCATTTAAATAAGTAAATACATTTTGCATACATCATAAATTTCCCAATGTTTTTATATTGTCCCCTACTACGCCTCCACACTAGCATATGCTAGCATCTCAGTCTACGCCAGAGTCAAACTTAGAGCGAACGGGCTATACAGTCATTATTTATATTTTATTTTAATCCTATTCAATAAGTACATTACGAGCAAAAATGCGGATCCTCCTCGATTACTGAAAAGGCATAACTACTACATTACGCGTATACTGTCGCTTCGTTGCACATGACCTTATCAAAATGAATAAAGAAAAACTACCATGAGAAAATAGTTTATTATTTAAATACTTGACTAAATTAAATGACACAGCATTGTCAGTAGCGCCAGGTCATTGGCATGAGAATTACAATGAGCCGCGGTGTCATTGCGAGCGACTTCTGAAGGAAAATTGCTACCTGTAATATTTTTTCCGGGTCAAATGCTAATTTGACTGGACTAGAATGCAACTGTTTATAATTTGAACACAATATTTACAGAAATAGAACATCAGGATTTAAATTATTGTAAATTGCTAAGTCATCAGTCATCATTATCAACATTAATCAACTCACTTCGTGATTGTCTCAAAAAAGATTGATAAAACTTTCATTATATTATTATGCCATCTGCATTTTTAATAGTTTTACGTCCCCATACACGTAACATTTATTAAGTGCCTTTTCATCTATTATAAGTAGGGGGTATAAAATGACTTCGGACATCGAATTTTGCCTTTTACTCATGAAAAAAGTAGGTAGTCATAAAAACCTAAAAATTCCTACCAGCTAAAACCTAAACTATCTGATATAAATTTTCTAGGTTATAATTACGCTCCGCTATCAGCTTCACTACTGTCTTACAGTAGCACCTCGTACCGATCAAAGCGATTGCATGGGATTACGGGCTTGTAGAAAGTTTTTTTTTCTCATCATTTCACAGTGAACTCTTCAAATTTCATTGTTTTATGTAGAACTGATGAAACTCCGTGATATTTGGCGTACTACGTCAATTTGATGTGGTAGTGTCACGGCGCATTTTGAATTTATTTTCTTCATAGTGTTTATTTTGTATAATGGGTGTGACCTTAATCTATATCATCATTCTTACGTTTGTTCTGCCTTAGGATTTACTTATTTTTTTTCATTTACATCACCAAATCAAAACTCAGGCTGATTACTCTGTGAACGGCATATCGTTCAAATCTGAGATCGGTGACCGTTTGTGTCATAATTATACATTTACGATCTTTTCCTTCAAAATGCAATACGCCACGTCGGCGTCGTCGGCGCAAGCTACCTCATACCAGTAACATGCCCACTGCCCGTCCCTGCTCATTGGCTGTCGTAGGTTTGTTTCTACCTATAGCATTTACGTTTATTTCTTCATAAAAATAAGTATAACTTTAATAACTAGGGACGCATATATCATCAGGGCGTTATTCCTCGCTTGTAATCCAGACCACCTTGTCTATTGCTCGTCCACCCACTTCCTTTCAAGTCATAAAGGAATAGTACCTATACCTACCTTTCCTCATCCGACCTCTCCAGGCCCGCACCATTAATGGATAGCCCCACAGATCTAGATGTATAAAAGCGAAATTTTCACATTGTAAGAGTTTGATTCTGTATTATTATTTTAATTTACAACTTCTTTGCTTAATGATAGGCCATAACAATCCCTATTCCCTATAATATTATAAATGCGGAAGTAACTCTGTCTGTCTGTCTGTTACGCTTTCACGCCTAAACGGCTGGAGCGATTGAGATGAAATTTGATATAGGGATAGTTCGAGGCCCTGGGAAGGACATAGGCTACTTTTTAACCGACTGCGCAAAATGAGGGATATGATATTACGATATAACGACTCTTACGCGATAACGACTTCTACGCGGTCGAAGCCGCGGGGAACAGCTAATAATTAATAATAACGTCTATAGATAGGCTTCAAAATAATAGAACAACAGATTTCTTTTATTGTTTTCTCTTAAACAATTTCATTACCAGTATTTCCATTCATATGCAGATCAAAGTTCAAAAAAATGCTACAAAAGGGTGATTTATTGACACAATTGAAAGTAGTTGCTCGTTATGATCCCATTGTGTTGTCCAACTTGTGTGCTTGATTGAGAAAATTATAAAAGAAAATTGATTGAAATGTCATTTGAAAAGTGATTACATGTCTTTGAGTACTGTGTATTGTATTATTTTATTATACCACGGTGTAAGACAATCTTACAGCCCCTAATAGAAAGTGATCACCGTAACCTCTGAATGTTTTCAACACCAGGACCTACCGACCCTGTAAGAAAATTTAAAGACTGCTTTTGAAGAACCCCATACCGGTATAGTTGTTTATTTTACTGTATATTTAAACGATTATTCTTAATTCAGCCTGTCACAATCCATTGCTGAATGTAATATCTCTCCCAAATTTAGTAGAGCAGCTGCAGTGAGGTATTTTCCCATACTCTTCTGCGATAACGAGAGACGGGTACAATGAGATAAGTCTCATAGTATTTGTAAAAAATACCATGCGTACTATGTCTAGTACTAGAGGAGCGGGCCCACAGAAATCAGAAAATCAGTAAATTTTTCTGATATCTGTGAGCGGGCCACACGTTGCAGTGACTAAGGTTTTCGTAACGTTACACTCCCGGTCGTAGCTATGTAGGCTTTCAACATAAAAAAAAACTATCCTATTTCTCAAGTTGGATCCAAATTGCATGCGGTGTGCAAATTTGGTTCAACAACGGTTAACTAGTTTAGGAGTTCATCCTAACCCGTAATTTATCTATAATTAAGACTATTCACAATTAGCCTAGCAAAATTTCTGTACGGTTTACATTTCTAAATAGTATCCTAGAATAGTACCACACATATACACACAAACCTTGTTTGATCACAAACCTGCCATTCATAGCTACCACTTTCACAGTTCTCAATAATTTCACTATCTACACATTGTAGGTAGTTACATGCAGTAAGTACGTTATTGAATAAAACCTTTATAACTTGCAAATTTAAATATCATCCCATGATAATGAATACGTAGGTCGTTTAAAATGATGATGATGATACGCGTTATTTTGAGATATCAATGATCAAGCTGTTTTTACTTTCAATTTTTTATTAAATGGTGATTTTCACTTTTATTCAAGTTCATAAAGGTAGGTATAATGACCCCGGGCTTATTAAAAAATCTTCTTAGAGGATGAGGCCCGTGGATCACACTAAAAACAATAAGTAAAATGTTTGGCATATTGAATAACACCACTTTTTTTTTTTTTAACGTGAGGGAAAATCCTCAACGATGTTATGCCGGACTCCTACCGACTAAAAAACCTCACGTAACGTCCAACAGCCTATGGTTGGGAGCCCTGGGTGAGCCCTCGGAAGGATGTCCCAGGACTCCCAACAGACCCACGGCCGCCACTGCGGCCTAGCCCAGGGGGTGGTTCGGGTGCTTCCGCCCTCTCACCGTCCTCAGGCCCCCGGTCGTGGAGGCCGATAGTCCTCGGCGAAGACACGTCGACGATGAATAACACCACTTGGTAACTGTTCTACAACATAATGTAATGTTGTGGAACAGTACAAGTGGTGCTATTCAATATGTGCAGCAAGTTACACCAAGTGCCATCAAACAAAAAAATGTTTGGCATAGCATAGCAGAAACTGGTAAAAACGGGGGCAATGGACAGTAGCGCACCGCACACATCTTCATCCATACACTATACCACAGTATAAATATATGTTGTTTAACCAGTATTGTAGCTCCCTACAAACGGACGAAGCGCAAGCTATACCTACGATTCTCGTTTTCGGCAGGCCTTTCAGCACGCTAGCAGGCGATTGTGCCGAGTAGACGAATGAACGGTGTGTCGTTTTTTAGATAGTAACCGCGTGTGTTTTATTTACTAAAAATATTTAATATGACAACTAGAGTCTATTGTGCTTGTTTTGGTTGCATGAATTCGTCAATAACGCACCCAGATAAAGTTTTTTAGATTACCTGGAAACTCCGAAAGGTAAGACTATAAATTGATTTTACTTAAGTACTAATTGGTACTATACTACTAGTTGACTGAAGTTAAACAAAGTGATTGACACGAGTGAACTAGGTAGTTACATGAAGTAGGGATGTTTTTGTTTAAAACTTGACTTGTGCTTGCTAAGTCAGTGAACGGTGCGATCCAATATAGTACAATATCCAAAAAAAAACTAGTTCAGAACTCTATTACGTTATGTAGTTTCGTTGTCAGTTAGTAGTTATTTAATTGAGAGCAATGATTTAGGTATGTTTCAAGAGTATTCATTTCTTTGTGGATGACCGATGTTACAGTACGCTTAGCACCGTATGACTGCCTTTGTGGCGCGGTCGGTATTGATACCGCCTGCGGCGCTGGAGGTCGTGGGTTCGATTCCCACCCGAGACAAATATTTGTGTGACCCATAAATGTTTGTCTCAAGAGTCTGGTTGTTTCTATGTATAAAATATATGTATTTAAAAAGTATATTAGTATTAATATCCGTGGTCTGATGCCCATAACACAAGCAGGTTATTCCTAGCTTACTTTGGGATCAGATAGCGTTATGTCCGTGAATAAAAAAAAATTGACAGCATTTTTGTTAAGTACCTTTGATTTTTATTACACGCATAGAGACAAATATGAACTTCCAAAGTTTAACACAACTTGACAATGTACGAAAAGTACTAGTGTACTAGAGACTGACTAGTATGTGTCTACACCTAGCGGGAATCCCCTGTCTGGGAGACTTATGAATGATGCAGGGAATTAGTTCTTTCAAATCGAAAAATAGTTTTAATTTTGTTAATCAAAAATTTAACGCAATGATTATAAAGACTAGAATTCCGTGATTCTATAACTGACGAAACATGTGATGAGCCGATTATTATTGTCTAAGCCGCTTACTCGTTTTCAAATTTCTACACCCGTCTCACTCAATCGTTAGTAGATAACGGGCGCTGCGCCGCCACCCCGCGCCGCCGGCCGTTGCGGGGATATTATATTATTACTCACAAAATATTTTTTTTGTTTAAATAAAAAAGGTTTAATATTACTCGAAATGAAAGCCGGTTGTCAGTAAAACAACAATCCTTAATACAATTTGAAGGCCTTGTGGGCGGATTGAAAAAAATCAACTGCATTAGGCTCACTATCTATTACGCGTACGTAAAACTATAAGGTAAAATGTGGGCGTATACTATGCCTCTGCCTACACCTTCAGGGATAAAGGCGTGACTATATGAATGTATGTATGTACATATTTACAATCGCAATACTAAATAGAAAGTCAAAGTAGGCACATATTATTAAAATGCTGTAGGTGGGCAGCCCTTTTTTAAGCTATTGCATAGCTTCTATCGCGGGCCTTGCGTGGAGACCGAATCCAGAAATTGTGTCACGAAAACGAGTCACACTCTCGGCTACCTTCGGCCACGTTCGTGTGAGTTAGCTATCTACTCGACAGATTTGTTAATTCGTCACTTTCGGCAACTGGTCACTTTTGAAATTAGTCAATTTCACTAATATCCTTAATTCGTCACTTTCTTTAATTCGTCAGTTGGCTTATCTGGTCAGTGTATGGATTTCGTCAGTTTATCAATTTCAACTGATTTCCGTATTTGGTCAGTTGTAGTACAATCACATACTAATGGATAATAATTTAAAATGGTCCGTTTTTTTTGGACTGTACCTACCGGTCTATTTATTTGGGGTAGGTCAGATAAATGAAGCATCCAGATTAATGTGTAGCATGTAAATTACATAAAATGTAAATTATTAATTAATTATTATTATTAATAATTATTGGAATCTTGGAAGGCGCTCAACAATGGTGCGAGTCTCCCAGCGGCTCCTCATGCGCAAAGGTCTTGGGACGAGGTGGGAGTAAGACTGGCGCATGAGCATCGTTTAGAGAAGACATCGGGGGCAGATCGGGCTAGGTTGCTCGCTGTATCACAGTCAGAGGCGGGGGCATGGCTGAACGCATTGCCATCACCCCACCTGGGTACCTTATTGGATGATGACTCTTTGCGTGTGGCTGTGGCTCTTCGCCTGGGCTGCAAGGTGTGTGAACCCCACAAATGCATCTGCGGTTCCATGGTGGAGGCTGACGGCTATCACGCATTGAGTTGTCGTCGTAGTGCAGGTAGGTTCCCTCGTCATCATGCCCTCAATGATCTGATACGGAGGGCTCTGGTCTCAGCAGATGTGCCCTGCACTCTTGAGCCCCCTGGTCTGTCCAGATCCGATGGGAAGAGACCGGATGGATTGACTCTTGTGCCGTGGAAGAGGGGTAGGTGCTTGGTTTGGGACGCGACTTGTGTGAGCACTGTGGCTGCGAGTCACTTAAGCCGAACTGTGCTTTCCCCTGCTGCTGCGGCCGAAGATGCGGCTTGCAGAAAGCATCAAAAGTACGCGGCTTTGGAGTCGCGCTACATTGTGGTGCCGGCTGCGTTCGAGACAATGGGCAGTTGGGGCAAGGAAGCTAAAAGATTGGTGACCGATATAGGCAGTAAAATAGGGCAAAAAACTGGCGACTCTCGGTCCGGCTTGTACCTGGTGCAAAGGTTGGCTATTGCCATTCAGCGTGGAAATGCGGCGAGTGTTTTGGGCACCTTTGCACCGGATACAATCCGGGGCGGGTTATTTAGTTAATAATCTTTGACATTGTATTGTATGTTTTTGACAGAATTCCAATATTTAAAGGTATGTTTCATTAATAATTAAAAAAAATATTTTCGATTATTTGATTAGTTAATTTGACATTTAATTGAGTACCTAGATATTTTGACATTTAATTTATTTGAATTACTTTTACTATTAATTATTAGTATGTAAATTATATAAATTGCCATAATTAACGACATCGAATAATAAATCCAGTCGAATCATGGCACAACAGATAACGTTTTCGTTTGAATTTGAAACGAAAAGATTTATATTATCTTGTCTCAGTTATAAAAAAAGAAGGACTATTTGCTGATTTTAGAACAAGACAAACAGGCACCATATATACCAGCCAAAAATAGAAAACGGCGGTCGATTGTATTGGATAAACGCATCACAAATATAGTTTCTACTTTCATGATAGAAGATCTATTTGAAGAAGGAAGGAAAGAAGTTGGGATTGCTTGACAAAATTAGGTCTTATTAATACTATAAGAAACAATAAACGTGTTAACTAATGAATATAATAATTTATTTTTATTCGATGTAAATTTAACATAACATAATAAATCAAAACACAAGGGCGATAATTTTAGCTATTTAACATATTATTACAAATGCTGTTGGTACTTAAAAAGGTAAACCTGAGGTATAAGTACCAGCTGCCTTCCAGTAACACAGTTTTATACACATAGGTACATATATTGATTGTGGTTTGCCCTGTACAATTAAACAAAAATACAACACGAGTATGTATTATAGTTTGATGTCTCACTCAATTTATGTTTATACAAACAATTGTGTATGTTTGTTTGTGTGTGTGTGTGTGTGTGTGTGTGTGTGTATGTGTGTGTGTGTGTGTGTGTGTGTGTGTGTGTGTGTGTGTGTGTGTGTGTGTGTGTGTGTTTATGTGGGTGTGTGATGAGTACAATATGTTTTAGAGGAGAGTTAGAGGTATATTCTATACTGGAGGGTGAAGAATAGTCTCTGTTTCTTCATATGAAAGGCTTAGGAGATAGCTCGTGAGTATTTTTTTGGCTTCATATTTGGTTTTCTCGTGAAAACGTAAGATACCGTTAATTTTATTATATAAGTAGCGACCTAAGAAGAAATAAAACTTTTTTCCGAAAGATGTTCTGCAAGTGGTGGTAATTGGAATCTTATATTTACGAATTGTGCGTGTCTGAGAAGATGTTATCAGTGGCGATATTCCTGTACTATAGTTATGTTTGTGTTGTTTTAGTAATATTTGGAGAATAAATATTTGACGCACTGTGGGCACTTCACAATATTCGTATAAACTTCTTGTTGGGAAAAGATAAGGTTTGAATGTGCACACCTTAAGCACCGCTCTTTGGGCTCTTTCGACGTGAATTAGGTGACTCTTTCCTGCACCTCCCCAAGTTGAAATACAGTATCCCAATATAGACTGGCATAGCGCGTAGTAGACCATCTTCATAACATTGGCATCAGCAACATGTCTTAAATGCTTAAATACATATATTAATTTACGTACTCTTCCACATAGGCTGTCTATATGCTGTTGAAACGACAATTTGTCGTCGAGTATGACCCCCAACCCCCAAGTAGCGAGTAGCAGATGTCTGTACGAGTGTTGGGCAGTTGCAAACCTCTGGGCACCCTCGCTGAGTGTGTACAGTTATTTTATAATTGTCGTTGTTTGACGAAAAATTTTTAATTTTGAACTTCATTAGGGTTTTTTTGCTAATGTTTAAGGTAAGTCTATTTTTAGCTAGCCATTGTGTGACTTTGTTAAACCCATGTTGGGCGGCTTTAAATGTGTCATCCCAGGTAGACCCCCTGAAAATTAATGCCGTATCATCTGCAAAAGCTACTATTTTACCATTCTCCAGAAGAAGGTCACACATTTCATTTACATATACTAAGAACAGTGTTGGCCCTAAGATATTCCCTTGCGGGACACCGTAGGTACAGGACTGGGAGTTCAGAGCTTATGTGTTCGCCAACTTTAGTACACTGTGTTCGATTTGACAGATAGCTTCGAAACAGTTTTAGTTGATTCCCTCGAATGCCTAGCTGTTCTAATTTAAATGTACATTTTATTTACAAATTACAAATTTATCCAAGTTTAATTTCATTTTTTCTAAGTTTATAAAATAAAAATCTGATATGCCGATATTAACGACTGTACATCTAGTCAAAATGCATAAATTGACGAGATTCATACATTGACCTGATAACCCAACTGACGAATTAGGGATAGTGACGAATTAGGGATTTTAATGAAATTGACCAATTGCAGAAAGTGACCAGTTGACGAAAATGACTAATTAACAAATCTGTCGAGTAGATAGCTAACTCGTTCGTGTATCTAGTCTAGTCTAGTCTAGCAATTCATATTTTTTTTGTTTACGTCAATTATGAACTCTGCAGTCGTTATATATTATTATTATTATGTCAAATAATCCAAAAATTGATGCTTGTACCCAGAATCGATCTTGCGCCTTCTGCGTACCGATCCGCGTCTTAACCACTCGACCAAAGTTGAATTAAGAGTGTTGGTCGAATTTAGAGTTCTTAATGTGAAATGACAATTTCGATGCTGTCAATTACATTAGTTGCTGTCAATTTACTTCGTCTAAATAAAAATTCGACTATAGGTGTATAGGTATTCATCATCTATGTACAACAGTGAACTGTACTCGTATAATTTGTGTAAAAAGTGTTTTAAATATAAATAAACAAAGTGCATTTATTAATGTAGAAAGTCACGAAAAATAGTGAAAGAAAATGAGTGAGTACTCTATATACATACATTTTATTATTATTATCACCAATGCAGTATCATTTTTTGTTTTGTTAATTAATATATAATACTGCTATAAAGATAACCAAACCCGGGAGTACGTTCCCATGGGAAGCGGGAAGAAAATTTCACGCTGACGTAGCCGCGAGCGCCATCTATCCCATACCTATGTACTTTAAACGTGTCATAAAAGTCACAACAATACCATACATGCATATTACAAAGAATGTCTATTATTACCATAAAATTTGTAAAAATAGTTTTTAAGTAGAAAGAAGAAACCTATTGTTTTATCTTTTAACTAGCTGACCCTCGCAACTTTGTTTACGTCACACAAGGTCTATGAAATTAGAGGTATTTATTAATCATACTCATCAAGTAGCGTGTAAATCTGCCCTGTATGCTATATCAAAATAGAGCTTAATGGTTAAAACTATTCCTCAGTATAGAATTTTCCTCAGTATAAACAATTTACATACAAACACCGGCGTGTTAGAATTTTATTACATGTATCAATGTAGTAGACGTAACGTGTATAAAATGACATCAATCAAATGTCATCAATATTCCGAAAAAGAAATTAAAAATGGAGTTCACAAACTCTTTTGAAAATACATACTGTACCTACCTTAGAGGATCGTTATGAAGATAACAGGATAGTTAACAACCATCCATAGAAAATAGATGGTATAATGCTGAATACCGCAAAGAACAATCGGCGCGGCATAGAATGGGGCCTATACTGATATCCTGGAGGATATTAATGATGCCGATGTCCTGTGCCTGCTGAGGCACACACACGCCGTCATGCATGTCTGCAGGACAACGTGCAGGACAACGAGTAGGATGAGGCAGCGAATGGCTGGACTGAAATTAAAATCGACAGACGCAAGAGATGTGGTGGAGGCACTAATTCACGTACCTCGGGAGTGTCGTGTCAGAAACTGATGGAATAGAAGAGTACCCTACATCATTTCGAGTCTCGCCAAGGCCAGAATAACCTTTACACAGCTGCGCCCCGTAGGCAGTTGCGAAAATAGACACGAAGAGTGAAACTCAAAACAAAGTAAACGTTAAAACTGTACTGCTAACTGCTATACGGATGCGAGACATGGAAGGTCACTAAAGTAAAGACATTTCGCACCAGCTACCAGCTATAAGTCTTCGTCAAACGCTGCCTCCAATGGATCCTCGGTACATATGGGCCCGAGAACATCACGAACGTAAGACTATTGGAACGCTGCAGTGAGACGTCGCAGTCCTTACACTTACTGGAGAGCATGGCTCGCACCATGGCCTCGAGCGAGAGAGTGTCCACGCCCGGACCCACTACGAGGACCTGGCGCTGTTGTGCCCACGCCGTGCACTCCACCAGAGTGTGGAGCGCCGTGTCATCGCTGCAGGTGGGCAGCCCTATCGCATGCTTACGTACCGCGCGGCTGTAGGCATTTATTTCTAAAATCCGGCCGAGTCAAACTACAGTATACAGTGACTATACCTACCTGTATGAGAGCCTAAAAAGGTAGAATAATGTATGTTTCATAATATTATTGAATGTTGCTCATTTAGTCCCGCTGTTTGTCATATGTTCGGGGGGAATTCGTATTATACATCACTACAAAAGTGATCTGCTGTTACTGTGGAACTTACATACACTATGTTCACGCCTTTATCCCCGAAGGGGTAGACAGAGTCATAGTATACGCCCACACTTCACCTTATGGTTTTGTGTCCCACGTAATTGCCGTGTTGAAATGGACAGGCGCAGGTCCTGACGACCCACAGTTAAAATTCTTCAAGCCATAAGCCATTTTACGTACAACCGGGTTTTATTTAGAGCTTTTTTCTCTATGCAACGGATCGTTTTCCGAAAGTGTTCCCTTAGTCGCCTCTTGCGACACCGTCAGTATGAATTGGGTTGACGACATTTTGTACTACACGTTGCCACCCGTGGCCCAATCGCCACACCCTCAAAACAATTAAAACAATACACTCGTGATTTCAGACACACACATATTATATTCTTAAGTGCATGTTTATGCGTAATCCTTCGGGAGTAAGTAACTACTCTTTGACAGAGGGAAAAGTCTCCATAATATGGCGCCTCTCCTCCCGATACAAGTCATTATGTCGTGTCGCTCCTATGGAATAGACTACAACACACACCCACCTCTCTGGGGGGGAGAGTTTGTGTTCTAGCTCTTCAGAGCCGCCGGAGAAATCTTTTTATAGCATCGGGTTTCCAAGACATAAGATTCAGATTCAGATTATTCGTAAGACCAACACACTCACATTGTCCTGACTGGGTGTAATCTATGAAAATTTCCACAGGGTTTTAAAAAATGCTGTGTAGAGCAGTGGTTGTACGAAAAATTACGAACCAAAAGTTTTTATTTTATGACTTCTTTCGAGAATGCGACATGCGGTCAAAGTCTAGAAATAACTGTAATTGAATCCCGTTAGAGAGTTTAAAATTCCGTCTTATTTGTTCTTTTACCCTTGAAGTTTAAAATTAAAACACATCTATGACTTTTGAATAAAAATCAAAACAAAAAGTATCCGGATATAAGTAAAAACTTTACGCACAACACTAAGGCCGCGTTACCACTGTGACGTGATGGTCTTTTTTTGCTGTCGGACGACAATTGTCTCCGGCTGTTTGCCGTCAGACGATAATTTTTCGTGTCCATAATAAGCAATAAATAATCACAACAACAATATTATGATTTGCCGTCATAATTATATCGTCACGGTTTTCATCGATTTTCGGCGTCGTTGTAGCAGTTCTAAGTGTCACAATCTGTCGTCACCTCAAAAATATATTAATAGACCACAGTGAATCGTATCGTTCTATAAGTGAACACTCCCAGCTCCCAGTAC